>OV702285.1:51374624-52796892 GCA_916181665.1 Avena sativa | reverse complement strand
TATTATTGCCTCTAGGGCATAATTCCAATAGTCTCCCACTTGCACTAGAGTCAATAATCTAGTTTACATTTGGAAACAATCTCACACCCATGGCACTGAGGTGCTGATCATGTTTTACACGTGGAAGAGGTTTAGTCAATGGATCTGTGACATTCAGATCTGTATGTACTTTGCTAATCTTCAGATCTCCATCTGCTATATAATCTCGGATTATATGAAACTTGCGGTTGATATGCTTGGTCTTTGGATGATATCTTGGTTCCTTAGCGAGTGCTATGGCGCCAGTGTTGTCACACAATATCTCCAGTGGGTCCAATGCACTTGGAGCCACTCCAAGCTCAGTGATGAAGTTTCTGATCCAAACTCCTTCACTTGACGCTTCTGCAGCAGCCATGTATTCCGCTTCTACTATAGATCCCGTGATCACGCTTTGCTTGCAGCTTCTCCAGCTCACAGCTCCTCCATTCAAAACATACACGTATCCTGTCTGAGATTTAGAATCATCCTTGTCGGTGTCAAAACTAGCGTCGACGTAACCTTTTACGACGAGCTGTTCATCACCCCCATAGACTAAGAACATTTCTTTAGTCCTATTTAGGTACTTTAGGATGTTCTTCACAGCTGTCCAGTGTTCCACTCCTGGATCACTTTGATATCTGCTCGTCAAACTAAGAGCATTGGACACATCCGGTCTAGTACACAGCATGTCATACATGATAGAACCTATGGCCGAGGCATAAGGCACTTTGCTCATAGCTTCCCTATCATTTACCGTAGCTGGACACTAAGCCTTGCTCAATATCTTACCTGACAACATAGGCACTGAACCTTTCTTTGCCTTATCCATTCTGAACCTTTTCAGAACTTTGTCTAGGTATGTACTCTGGCTTAAAGCTATCAGGCGTCTTTGTCTATCTCTATAGATCTTGATGCCCAATATATAAGCAGCTTCACCTAGGTCTTTCATTGAAAAATACTTGTCCAAATAACTCTTCACATCGTTAAGCATGTTGATGTCATTTCCAATAATCAATATGTCATCCACATATAGTACCAGAAACGTCACCGAGCTCCCACTCACTTTCTTGTAGATGCAAGATTCGTAGCAATTTGGAACAAATCCAAAGCTCTTGATCACTTGATCAAAACGAAGGTTCCAACTCCGAGATGCTTGCTTCAGTCCATAAATGGAACGCTGAAGTTTGCATACTTTATCAGCATCCTTAGGATCGACAAAACCTTCGGGTTGCATCATATACAACTCTTCATCAATGTTGCCATTGAGGAACGCAGTCTTGACATATTTCATAATCATGAAACGCAGCAATTGCTAATAAAATCCGAATGGACTTAAACATCGCTACGAGAGAGAAAGTCTCATCATAGTCAACACCTTGAACTTGTCAAAAACCTTTCGCAACAAGCCGTGCTTTATAGACGGTAACATTACCATCCGCGTCCGTTTTCTTCTTGAAAATCCATTTGCACTCAACGGCCTTTCGGTCGCTAGGAGGGTCCACCAAAGTCCATACTTGGTTTTCGCTCATGGATCCCAATTCGGATTTCATGGCTTCTAGCCATTTCTCAGAGTCTGGGCTCATCATCGCTTCCTCATAGTGCGTAGGTTCACTGTCTTCTACTAACAAGACAGTCAAGACAGGGTTGCCGTACCACTCAGGAGGGGCACGTGACCTTGTCGACCTGCGACGTTCAGTAGCAGCATCGTCCGAAGCTTCATGATACTTGTCATTAGCTTCCTCTATTGTTGGTGCAGGCGGCACTGGAACAATTTCAGGTGCTGCGCTACTCTCCAATTCAAGAGAAGGTTCAATAACCTCGTCTAGCTCTACTTTCCTCCTACTCACTTCTTTCGAGAGAAACTCCTTCTCAAGAAAGGAACCGTTCTTTGCGACAAACACTTTGCCTTCGGTTCTGTGATAGAAGGTATACCCAATAGTTTCCTTAGGGTATCCTATGAAGACGCATTTCTCCGCTTTGGGTTCGAGCTTGTCCGACATCAACTTCTTGACGTAAGCTTCGCATCCCCAAACCTTAAGAAATGACAACTTAGGTTTAGCACCAAACCACAGTTCATACGGTGTCGTCTCAACGGATTTAATTGCTTCGCTTAGTTTGGGTCTGATTGCTTCGCTTAGTTTGGGTCTGTCCACCATATCATTCTTTGTGTTTATGATAAATGTTTACATTCATGCTATAATAGTATTAACAAGGAAACATTAATACTTGTGTGATTTGTAAACCTAATTTGAAGTCCCTAGTAAAGCCTCTATATAATACTAGCTTGTTGGTTAATAGATGATTGTGGTTTCCCTATCATGAACATTGAGATGTTATTAACAACAAGATCATATCGTTAGGAGAATGATATGATGGACATACTCCTATAGATAAGCATAGCATAAAGATCAAGTCATTTCAATAGTTCAATTGCTATATGCTTTCTGATACATAGTAACCTAATTCCTTCGACCATGAGATCATACATATCACCTTTACCAGATGGATGCTTTGATGACATCAAACACCACACCGTAACTGGGTGGCTATAAAGGTGGCATTGAGTGTTTGGAAAGTATTGGTTGAGACACATGGATCAAGAGTGGGATTTGTCCATCCATATGACGGATAGATATACTCTGGGCCCTCTCGGTGAAATGTCATCCAATTAGCTTGCAAGCATGTGACTGGCTCACAAGGTATCACATATCACGGGAACGAGAAAAGTGTACTTATCAGTAACGAGGTTGAACTAGGTATGCAGAGATACCGACGATCATAACCTCGGATAAGTAAAGTATCATGAGATAAAGGGAAATTGGTATCGTATGTAAGTGGTTCATTCGATCGCAAAGTAATCGTAGAAATATGTGGGAGCCATATGAATTTCCAGATTCCTCTATTGGTTATTGTTCGGAGAAGTGTCTCGATCATGTCCGCATAATTCACGAACCGTAGGGAGACACACTTAAGGATTCGACGTTGTTTGAGTAGTTATGGTATGATGAGAAAGAGACCGAATGTTGTTCGGAGTCTCGGATGGGATCCGGGATATCACGAGGAGATCCGGAATGGTCCGGAGAATAAGATTCATATAAGGAAAGTCTCGTTTCGGAGTTGGGGAATGATTCCGGTGTTTTCACCGGGAATGTTCTAGAAGGTTCCGGAATGTCCGGCACTCCGGAGGGGAAGGGGTACTTGAATGTGTCATTGCAAGTTGGAATGATTGCATCATGTACTAAGTGTCTTCGCTGTCCAAAATAAAGGGTTTATTCAAATCCTAAATTGAAAAGTCAAACGGCTAGTTTGAAAGTCAAACGACAAGTTTTGGAAAGAGGAGGACGTTGAAACCGAGTTGGGGAGGGAGTCCCTCCTCCCCAAGCCGGCGCACCACCTAAGCCGAGTTGGGGAGGGACTCCACTCCCTCCCCTTGGCCGCCGGCCCCTCCACCTATATAAGGAGGGGCAGGGCTCCCTCCTAGCACACACAAGTACCTCTCCTCAAACCCTAGCAGCTGCTTCCCACCATAGCCGCCGCCGCCCCTAGGGTTTTTGCCCTAGCCGCCGACTTGGGCTGCCCCTTGCCCTAGCCGCCGGCTCTAGCACCTACTCCTTGGTGTGTATAAACCCTAGATCGCCGAGGAGCTCTCTCATACTCCACCATACTCGCTCCGGCTTAAGGCGAAGCCCTGCGAGATCTCCCCTCTACTTCCGGTACCACGCCGTTGTGATGCCGGAATCGCGAGGAGAGTGCTACAACCTCCGCTGCCTGCTGGAACAAGGGAGAGGAAGGTCTTCGTCGAGTACCGAACGTGTGACCGACTGCGGGAGCGCTGCCGGAACGCAACGCCGGAAGGATCGTCTACGCGATCTTGACATCGGGAAGAGTACGACTACATCACCCACGAGAATCCGCTCTTGTTAAACACTTTGGAATCTTCGAGGGTGAGTTATTCCATCGGCTCGTTGCTACAATCTAGTAGATAGATCTTGGCTTGTTTGTTTATATGCGATAGAAATTTTTTTTTCCATGCTACGAAACCCTACACTCTTAACATCCATTTGTTGTAATTTAAAATTATGATGGGCGGCATATGCAAGAAGGATACGGATGGACTCAAGACGAGCCACATGAGCATAAGTCTCGCCAAAATATATTCCTTCCACTTGAGAGAAACCTTGAGCCACGAGTCTTGCTTTATTCCTCACAACAATGCCATTTTCATCTTGTTTGTTCTTGAAAATCCACTTGGTGCCGATAACATTGCGGCAATCCTTGGGTTTCTCTACGAGCTTCCAAACTTTGTTGCGATCGAAGTTATTTAATTCTTCATGCATAGCAACCACCCAATCTGGATCTTCAAGAGCATCAAAGACTTTCTTCGGTTCAACCATGGAAATGTGAGCTTGATGATCACAAAAGCTTGCAAGTTCTCTTCTAGTAGACACCCTTCTTCGTAGATCACCAACAACCTTGTCAAGAGTGTGACCCCTTAGTTCAAGGTTCCGATCAGCACGTGCCTTGCGACGAGCCTCAATGTCCTTATTATTTCTAGAAGGAGTTGATTCAGAACTTGAATCCTTGTCATGACCACTGCCTTGCCCTTGATCTTGATCTGAATTAACACCAAGAGGTTGCTGCAGAGCTTGTTCTTTAGGGCCGGATAATCCGCCCCTTGGAGGGGCCAGACTATCCGGCCTCGGAGATGAAACACCAGTGGCTTCTTCCTGAGAATGCCTGACAGGATTTGGAGACTCAGAGCCGGATAATCCGCCCTCGGGGGCCGGAGAATCCGGCCTAGGAGTTTCTTAGCTGTTGTCTTCGCCTCCGGGTCCCCTGGAACGAGTTGGAGTGCCAGGGGCGGATTGTCCGCCACTTGGAGGGGGCGGATAGTCCGGCCTGGGACTACCAACTTGTCCAGGAGACAGATGATCTTCAACAGTTTGTGGTGTCGGTGCAGAGTTTTCTCCAACAGTAGAAGCTTGTTGATCTTGTGTAGATGAGGGCTCCACTTGAGTGGAGCATTGTCCTTCCCGATCTGCCACAAGGGGTTCCTCAATGGGGCGGAAAAATCCCACGCCCATTCTTCTTATGGCATCTTGGGGTATTTCAACATCTGCATCACAAACATCAACTTGCCCTACAAAGGAGCCGTTATTTTCATCGAACTCCACACTACAAGATTCTACAACAATCCTAGTGAGCTTGTTGTAGACTCTATAAGTGTGGGATTCGGCACCGTAACCAACAAAAATACCTTCTAACGCCTCTGACTCAAATTTTGACAAACGGACACCTTTAATAAGAAAGAAACACTTACACCCGAATACCCTGAAGTATGAGATGTTGGGCTTGTTACCAGTAAGTATTTCATATGGAGTCTTGTCCAAAATCTTTCGGAGGTAGAGCCAGTTCGATGAGTGACAAGCAGTGGATATGGCTTCAGCCCAAAAATTATAAGGAGACTTGAATTCAACCAACATTGATCTTGCCATATCCATCAAAGTCCGGTTCTTCCTCTCGGCTACACCATTTTCTTGAGGGTTGTACGCAGCAGAATATTGATGTCTAATCCCCTCTTCGCTTAGAAACTCATTCAAAGTGTAGTTCTTGAATTCGGAGCCGTTGTCACTTCTTATTGCCAAGATAGGAACATTGTGTTGACGTTGAACTTCATTGGCAAAGTCAATGACAGTTTGTTGAGTCTCGCTTTTCAACTTGAAGAAATAGACCCATGTATATCTTGAGTAATCATCGACAATGACCAAGCAATATTTCTTCCCACCAAGACTTGCATGAGAAGGAGGACCAAATAAATCCACATGAAGTAATTCCAAGATCCTCTTTGATGACACAATAGTCTTCCTCTTGTGGGGAGAGTCATGCATTTTTCCTTCTACACAGGCCCTACAAACACGATCTTTGGCAAAAGAGACATTGTCTTTTAGTCCAAGGATGTGGCCACCCTTCTGGAGACTTTGCAAAGTTCTCATGTTGACATGGGCTAAACGGCGATGCCATAGCCAGCCCACGTCGGCCTTTCTGAAAAGACACATCAGACCCGAAGTGGTTTTCCCCGAGAAGTCCACCACATACAGGCAGTTTTGACGTATCCAACGAAAGCGACCTTTAGAGACTTGCTCCACAAGAGTACCACCAAATCATCATCGATAAAAACAGCAAAACCCATCTTGCCAAGGGCACGAACAGAAAGAAGGTTGTAACCGAGGGTCTCAACAAGCATGACATCCACGAGAGAGATATCATGGGAAACCACAACCTTGCCAAGACCCAATACCTGGGATTTAGACTTATCACCATAGGAGACTGTGATATTATCATGATTTGGACGCATATCCGTGATGATCTCCTTGCTTCCGGTCATATGACTAGTGCAGCCACTATCCAGCACCCATTTCGACCCACCGGAAGCATAGCCCTGCAAGAAAATTACTTCTTGGTTTTAGGTACCCATTCAATGGGTCCTTTCATGTTAGTAACCAGGGTCTTTGGGACCCAAATAGACCAATCAATATATTCATCAAAGGGACCGACATAATGAGCATAAACATCGCCATAATCATCACAAAAGAGTTCATAATTTGGATTGTGAGACCCTGCAAAACCAATATTGTTAGTTTCGTCTTTTGTGACAATCTTCTCAGTGTTGCTTGCCTTTTATTGCACATTCTTGGTCTTGTTCTTCTTGTTTTTCTTTTTCTTGGACTTGGTGACATATCCAAGTCCCTCTTTACCATGATTTGACCTTTGCTTTCCATGGACTTCATCAAGCACACCTTTATCCTTGGGAGTGATGTCCTTGATCACTTCTTTTTCCACACTAGCATTTTCCTTGTGACTATATGTTGAGTTGGATGAGCTAGGAGCATCATATTTGGCCAATCAACTTTGAAGCTGATCATGTGACTCATTGAGAATAGATAACTCGTTTTTCAACTCCTTGTGAGCATTGTCAAGTTTCTCCAATTCCTCGGAGAGTCTATCATGAGTAGCCCCAAAGTCAATCTTTTCCTTCTTTAACTTCTTTGCTTTGGTGACAGCATTGTCACGTTCCTTACCAAGTTTAGTCACAATTTCTTCATGTGACTCTTCAATAGACTCAAGCCTCTCTTCAAGAGAGACCCGAGCCTCTTCCTCTTCTTCAAGAGAATTTTTTAAGGATGCAATTTCCATTGCATCCTCCCTTTCAGTTCTGCCCTTTTCTTCGAGGAGAGCTTCGTTTTGGGCCAACTAATCCATAAGAGCTTCAAAACGAACTTTGTGCTCACCTTGCAAGTTAGTATAGAAATAATCCAAAGCAATAATCTCTTCTTTAATCTTAAGACTAGTAGGATCATCCATGTCAATCATAGCCTTAGGAAAAGAAGAGTTAGAAGAAGTTACCTCGAAGCTTCTTGCCATGAGACAAGTAGCATTCTTGTTGATGATGTTTTCGTTCGAAGAATCGAAGAGAGATGTTGATGTAGATGTGGTGGCTATAGCAGCCACCTCTTGAGAGCTATCGTCCTCGTCCTCATCTTCACTTCCCGATGAATATTCTTCTTAAGCTAGAACAATCTTTGGTTGCTTCTTGAAAGGAGCATTCTTCTTTACAAACTGTTTCTTGCGTGGAGCCTTTGACTTGTCCTTGAAAATGAGTCTTCCTCCATTATCTTCCCTACTTTGATATGGACACTCAGCTACGAAGTGTAGCCGGTCTCCACAGTTGAAACATGTTCTCAGCTTGGGACCATTTTCTTTTCTTCCATAGGCTCCACTCTTGCGTTCTAGTTCAGCTTTAGCCTTGGCTGGATCTTTCCAAAAGTTTCTAGCATAAAGGGCCAAGTATTGTCCGTGGATCCTTTTTATATCCTCAGGACAGTCCAGACCTTCTATGGCATATTCATCATGATCAATCACACTAGTCTTCAAGGCCACGTTGACCCCCTTTTGCATCCCCATAGCTCGAGCACGAGCATCTTCGGCATTCTTGGCAGCCACTTTGAAAGCGGCCATTTCTTGCATTACCTCATTGGATGTCATGAGGTGATAGTTATGCCTACCTTGGAGACTTTTCAAATCTGTGGGCTCAAATGGCATAAGAGCACTGACATACTTGCGTTTGATCCATGCATCATCAACATGAGCAGCACCATGGTTTCTGAAATTTGTGGCTATTGCCTTAAGCCTCCTATACATGTCTTCATGGTCTTCTCCATCCAACATATAGAATCCTTCAGCTTCATTGCTCAATGCATCATATCTATTCCTTTTCATACTTTGATTTCCAATGAATAGCTCGGTGAGAGCATCCCAAGCTTCCTTAGCTGTACTAAGATGCTGAATGTGTGGCATATCTTTGTCACCCACACCAAGCTGTATCATGTGTAGAGCTATAGCGTTGAGTTGGCTATCGACAACTTCTCTTCTTGTAAGATTGTTGGGATTTCCACCATGAAGACCATTTTCGATGATCTTCCACAACTCTATGGAGGAACTGCACACATGAGATTTCATCAAAAATTGCCATTGAGTAAAAGTAGATGCAGAAAGTTTGGGTGGATCACCCCTATTATGTATATGTGGGTGAGGGATAGGTGGATCAGGGGAATACACATGGGAAACCTCATTGTATCCATCCTTACCGCTATCCTTTTTCGAGGAGGAGCTCTTACTAAAGTCATCACCAACCACTTCGTTATCTTTGGAAACAGTTTTACCCGTCTCCTTGGATTGCAGAGTGGTATCCTCAGAGTTAGATGGAGGTGATGCTGCGGATGTGGAGAGACGCACTATTAATTGACGCATCTCTTCCATTTTATCCTCCATTGAACTCACTAAGGTTGTTTCCAACGTATTGAGATCGTTCATGGTGACTACCTCTGGAGCATCACTCCCATCTACCTTGGAACCCATACTTCTCTTAGGCGGTTAAGCCCGCAATAAGAGTCGGGGCTCTGATACCAATTGAAATGGATCGTATGGGCACCTAGAGGGGGGGTGAATAGGTGATAGCCAATTTTTAATACTTTTTCAATTTTAGGCTTGGCACAAAGTAAATTCTCTAGATATGCAACTACGAGAATTTCCCTATATGCAACCCTAACTACTAAGCACGTAAAGAGAGGAGCGAAGGAACCGTAGTGGAGCATGCGGAGACACAGGGATTTGTTTTACCGCAGTTCCTTCCTTGTTAAGGGAAGTACATCTGCGTTGGAGGGGTGGGCGGTTCTAAGACCACCACGCCACAATAGGCCTCACCCTATTCTCCAATGGATCTCGCCACGAGAGGCCTGATCCACCTTCTCCACTATTGGATCCCTTCGAGGAGGGAACCGGTGCCTTTTACAACACTATCGGGGCACATACCCACAACTGAATTGGGGGCTCCCGAGATGACAACAAGCTGCCACAAGAACAAGGTTTATCAATATAAACAAAAACAAGGATCTAGGTATTTGCAAGAAATACTAGATCGGTGGTTGTCCAAATGAATGGAGAGGAGATGAAGCGCTTGATTGTAGTTGATGATGATCGATTCCTCCTCCTTTGATTCCCCAAAGGACAAAGCCTTTGAGTGGATCTAGGTGGAGTTCTCTTGGATGAAGGTTGCAGGCCAGGTCTTTTCTTTTTCGGATCAATCAAGAGTTCTGGACTGAGGGGAAGACAGGCTTAAATACCCCCTGCCCAGAACAAGACGTTGGAGAAATTTGGGGGCGGATTATCCGCCCTCCTTTGGGGCGGACTATCTGCCCTGGGGAGAAACTCCGCCCCCAAGACAAAAACTCTGGGGAAAACTCCGCCCCCCCCCCAAACAGAGAGCGACGCAGCCTTGACTTGGAGAAAATTCCTGAGGGGGTGGATTATCCGCCCCTGCCGGGGGCGGACTATCCGCCCTTGGGAGAAAGTCCGCCGAAGGACCGGAAAGTCCGAGGGAAACTCCGCCCCCCATACAGAGAGCGACGCAGGCTTGGCTTGAAGGAAATCCTCGAGGGGGCGGACTATCCGGCGTGGCCGGAAAATCCGGCCACAAACTACGCCCCCTCTCTAGGGCTCGCGCACTCTTGGGAAGAGGGAGGGGCGGATTATCCACCCCTGGTGGGGGCGGATTATCCGTCCCCCAAAGGCAGATACTTTTCCCTTTTTATTAGAGAGAGAGCTGCAACACTTCAACACACGTTAAGTAATCCTTGATATTGTTATCTAACACACAAAACACTAGGGATTAAGAAATGTTCTTTCAGTTATGCCTTGCTCAGTTCCTGTCAATTGCTCCGCTGTAATTTGTTTACCCAGCATGTTATGTTATTTATCTTAAGGAGAACATCTCTAGTGAACTGTGGACCCCAGTCCAATCTTTACCATTATACACCATCTACTGTTTCCGTTTAGTTTCAACAAGCAACCATTACCTTCCACACCATACGTTTAATCCTTTGTTTTCAGCAAACCAGTGAGATTGACAACCTCACTATAAGTTGGGGCAAAGTACTGAGTTTGTGTTGTGCAAGATTCCAAGTTGTTAGCAACACCTTGGAGTTGTTTCCTTGCTCCTACTGGTTCGATAACCTTGGTTTCATAACTGAGAGAAAATTTGCCGCTGTGCTCATCATACCTTCCTCTTGGGGTCTCCCAACGAAGCTCTACTATTGAGCCGCGTCACGGGGAAAGCACATGCCTTGAGCATGACGAAGGCTCTCGCGAGGACGACTGCAAAGGCGGTGGTGCAGATGCCGAAGCCAGGGTTTCTCCAGCGCTATCACCGCAGGCTTCTAGATCTGCATGAATGCCTCTCTATCGCCAAACAAGGTAGTAGGGTTTAGGGTTTGTTCGTGGGATCAAGGGTCTCACATGGGGTTTTGTGTGCTTGTTGTAATATCAACTATTGTGATGCTATGGTAGGTGGGGTTAGGACGCATTGCCGCGTTATACTGAGGATAACCACCCCTCGACATGCGCCTGCTGCGCTTGGAGAGCCTCGAAGGAGAGGATATGCAAGTAGAAGTTGGAGTAGGAAATTGACTGGTTGCCGACAGTGAGCGACATGACAATGGAGTTGTACGCAGAGCCGAGCCCGATGATGATATAGTCGATGAGTTCATCGTCGGATACGGGAGATACAACGGCGACCAGGGCATCTACGAAGGACTTCATTTTGTGCATGTACGCGATAGCGGAGAGATCCTCCTTGCGCGTAGATTCAGCTGATGGCGGATGTGGCGAACATTGGCGTGACTAAGCGCCGTACATGGCATGGACACCGTTCCACACCATAGAAGCATTTTTGCAACCGATGGGCTGATTGGAAATATCGGGCTCCAAGGAGCCGAGGAGGAGTCCAATGACCCACTTGTCCTGAGACCACCAGCGAGCATACTCCGGGTTGACCACCGTAACAGCCTTGTCGCCTTCTCCCTCAGTGAGGGTATTCTCGGGTTCCACGCCGATTTCGTCGAGGTGAAGGTGGAGACCGACGCCATAGAGGTTGGGGAGAAGGATGGCCTTCCAGAGGTTGAAGTTGCCTGCATGCCTCCAAGCGAACCGAAATCGTGGGAATGACCCCGGCGGAGACGGTTGTGGTCGAGGAGGAAGCAATAGCCCCGACGGCCGTGGAGAGTCGAAGGACAGACGATGTCATCGCGGCCACGGAGGAGAGATCTCTCGGCGGCAGCGGATGGATCGTACAACAGCGGCGGTCGAGACTCGCGGCGGCTGTGGGCTATGATATCAAGATAGAAAAGAGATTTTAGGGTTTTATGCGTCAGTATAAAGCCACGCACGTGCTCCACGTATATAGTCATGACCACATACAAGTTATATATGTATACAACACGTATACATGATACACGACAGACTAACAAGGACTATGTATCGCACCAGCCCTACTGGTGTAGCGCTACCATAAGCATACGGCCACGCTTTCTTAGTGGATAGCGGCAATATCCATTGATAAAGAGAGCACACCACTGCAATCCAAAATGTTATGTTTGCATTGCTATCTAACCCTCAGTTTATTATAACCAAAATGCCAAATAATTAAGTGAAAACAGAGTGTCTTTCCTTGCTTTTGTAACTCATGGTCGACTAACCTCACGAACTTTGCAACCGAAAGTTGTTGGTCACTAATTTCGTGCAACAACTCTCAGCTACCGAGGCAATTAGAGCAAAGCCAATGGAAGAAATATCATAGCATAGCCTTCTGGATGATGAATCCATGTAATCTTGCTATTTTTCCTCACTCGCAACCTCTCCCTCTCCCACCCTCTCTCTCACAAAATAGACACACACACTCTCTCTCTCCCCCTCTCCCCCTCTCTCTAGAAGGTAGATGAGGGATAGCTGCCATGGATTTATGCCGTTAGGAATGCTTGTGTGACATGGCCGTGCATGCGCCCCCTTAATATGGACGACCAGTGTTGGGGACTGGGGAGGCAACATCTAATGTTAGAGTTCGACTCCACTATGGTTTCCTTGACGGAGTTCAACTCCAATTGGTGGTACAGCTGTCCCCTCCCTCACTAGGATGTCTTGTTCCTTGTTGCATTAATAATGCTCATGATCAGGAAAACAAGACCATCAAACAACACATGAGCTATTCTAGAGGTCTGGCTATGAATATGTTTGGTGCTTATTATTGCATACATGCAATTAAGGTTTTCTCTGAATCACTCATTCATATACAAATGTGTCCCCCCACATATAATACCCTGGGGTCGGCGTGGGAGTTTGGAGCGGCGGCTCCGAGTGTCGGCTCTTGTTGTTAGGGCGGAAGGGGCGTCGACTCAAGTGGGACGCAGCCTCGGGGCCGGTGTGTTGCGTTTGGGTTGTTTCGGTTCTAGTTAGTCTGGGCGGTCTCGGGACCGGTGTGGACGCCGGAGCGACGGCTCTGAATCTTCCTGAGTGGTGTCCCTTCTTACTTGGGCGGAAGGGTCGTCAGCTCGTGTGGTGCGCAGCCCTGGGGCCGGTGTGGTAGTTTTGGTTTGTTTTGGTTTTTGCCAGTTTCCCTTATAAACTGGCCGTGTGGATTTGGATATGTCCCTTAACATACCCTTCTGTATCGGGTTTCGACCAGTTTTCCTTACAAACTGGCCAACTCTATTTCTACTTTATGAAAAGATAGAACTCCTGCCGGTTGCTCTAAAAAAATATAACTCGATCATGAACATGGGAAATAGAACAATAAAAACATTAGTATTACCTCTAGGGCACATGTCCAACATCGCCACTCCATTGAGAGGCACACAAGGCGCAATGGGTAACATGAGTTTGGGGATTTCTTGCTTGATTTGTTCATCCTCAAGGGGACAATATACATAGTCAGATTTATAGAAAGACTCCTAACAGAACTAGAAACGACTGCTATTTGGACTGGAAACGACAGGGTAACCTTCTACGGGACAAAACCTTTTCGTTTCCAATCCAAATACTAAACATACTCAGATACTCAATCCACCTAGCCCGCTGCTTGTCCCTGGGTGTACGTCTCCTATACGTTTTACCCCACATGACAAGTATTGTACATTTTATTGGTGGCCCGTATACCTACATAACAATGTTTGTCTTTCTAAAACCAAAACAAGGTACGAAAAGAAATACGGAGTACATTACTAAACAACATATAGCAGCGACCATGCTTCAGGCTAGAGCCTACATAGGTTTGAAGAAGAAGCTCTTAATTGTCCCCTCGATATGTGTACTGTGCGTGTATACATCGTTCCTGTTGCCATAGAAAAATGTTGTACTAATTGCTAAGTTAATAAACTGCTGCAACGCTGGGAGAAGTGTGTGTTTCTCAAAGCGGGCTTGGTTCAGGTTCATCCATTCCTCCTCAATCAGTGCACCAATTCTTGCAATAGCCACATCACTTGTGACATTATACTCATTGACGTAACACTCTACCGAGCCTGCCATATCTCCCTTGCACTTTCGACGCTGTGTAATAACATAAAAATTCATGTTTAGAGTATATAATTTTGTGTCGAATTAAATATATAATCTTGCATGCATTCTCGCTGATAGTAAAAAATAATAATTAATCCACTAGTTTGAAGATGTCAAATCATTTTGGGATAAATTTTTTTACAAAAGGAAATCAATTAAGTTTAGTATAGCAACAGAAAATAACATTAATGATGAAAAGTTATTGAAAATATAAATTTTAGATCCATTTGTGTTACATAATGAACAGTTTACTAGTTATATTGCTAGTCAAATATAAATCTCAAAAAACTTGGGCATCTTACTTTGTTGAACAGAACGAGTAACATGTAAATTAATCTTGAAATCTTATATATATATATATACCTCAAATGCACAAAGGTCATTCAAGAAACGGGAAATCTTTCCAACGACAATGATGATCTTCGGAACACTTGCTGCCCACTCGAGTGCTGGCTCTATCACTTTGTCTCCCAGGCCTATCATCATACTCACACATAGGGTTGGTACGCCTACGTTCATGCTGGTCAAGTTCACGTAATCGACAAAGCATGGCTTATAATTCTCATGTGACCATTCTGCTTCATGCAGATAACCAATAACATTATTTTGGATCTGCCGTGCAATAGAAATAAATTAATCACAAAATTAAACAAAACTTCGTTTTAATATGTACTATATTTGTTTAGATACATAATTTATTAGAAATCACATAATATTTTTGACAGTACTACCGTCTCTGGTATAAAACCAAATGTAGTATAACTGGTCCATTTTACTCTAGCAAAAGAGTAAAATGGACCAGTATTTGTATACATAGTATAAATGGTATGTTAATAAAACTAGAGATACCCATTACTATTTGTATACATAGATACAAATAACATGAGTTATATATATATATATATATACACACACACACACACACCCATGGATGCTATATATATAGAGGTAAATTAACTGGTGCACCATGGTGTGTGCGTGTATGTTGATGTGCTATATATGGTATATGTTGTTTTTACATGAAAGAAAAATATATAGTTTGTTACCGCTTTTTTGAGGTGTGCAATATCGTAGTTAATGTGTATCGGCATTTCAGCCTCAATATTACTGAATGTCCTCAACATCTCCTTGTAGAACTTCTTCAAGTACTCCGGCAAAATAAAAATAGACTTTTCATCCCATCTAAAAGGTAGTTGCATTGCAAAAGATATAGTGAGACAATATGTGTCAGGCGTTTCATTCTTTTGCTAACCCTTAATCAAATCTCTTGATTATCTTTCTTTAATTTCTAACATATTTTAGCAAGATGAAATATGTGTTATTGGACAATGACATTGATATGTATGGATGATCAATGTAGGATGGATTTAATATTTCTAATATATATCTCATTCGTATTTGGATCTTGGGTTTCAAAATATTTTTTTTCATCCATCTTTCCTTATGAAAACATATGTTTTTGTGCCAAAGATACAACAAACTAGAGTCATGTGACACTACACGAAAAAAACATGCACCATGTTAATAGTTATTGTAAAATTAACCCTTGGAGGAAGCAATTAGAAACCATAAGTATGTAAAGTCTTATCAAACTTGTAACATATATAGATGTGAATCGTGCGTCTCTAGGTAATAGACTTTGGCCTAATTTAATCGTGTGTTATTAGATAAATTACCTATTCATGTGTTTAGAACCTCATCTTTAACATTGCGGTAGAGGTACCTATGCTCGTCTTCAAAGATTTTTCAGCTTACTCTATTATGTGTAAGTCAACTTCCCATAGTTTATGCACCATGTTTTCATGTGAATTTGACTTGCACTATTATACACAAGGTAATGTGTGGGATATGAACTAATTCACTGTAAATATGAGAAGTGGTTATTAGCTTGCATATGCATGTGTTCTTAAGATATCAATTCAAAAATCATAAACAAAATAGGCGGATACTAATTATTATCCATGGTATGATATGAAAATGAGTACTTTACTAGTTTATACATAGATACACTAAACTAATTGATTGAAAATTTAAAGCCAAATTAATCCAACCTTTGTATGGCTTCATGTAGCATCCGACATTCCTCTATTGTCGCATGGTTATCATATATGTCATCTAGTATGGTAATCAGGATAATAATCTTGGTGATGACGCTTCGAGCAAGCTCAAATCCGGCACCATAGTACAACACAGAGGCCCAAGTGAAGCCCTCCACTAGACGGTTGCGAACAAATTTTAGCTCGATGTATCCAGAAAAATGTTTCCACCACCTAAGAATTAAGTGAGCAAAGTTATCTAAAATAGTACTTGGGATGTGAAGTTAAAACACATTATAGTTATGCCTATTAAGCAGTCCATAAAAGCCTTATTATATTATAGTAACCACTTATTTACTTTCCTTACTATGTGCACAAACAAAGGAAGGACCAAAGAATAGAAAACTAATAATGACCACACATTCTCATATTTATTGACAAAATATAACCAAAGCCATTGACTAAGACGTGCATTATATATATAGCAATAAATAGATTAAATAATGACCTTTAAGGTCATTATTTTCCCATGAATTACTACTATTTTCTTAATTTCATCATGTCAGAGAGAGAGAGAGAAAGAAATAACATACCCTATTATATCTTTGAGCTCCTTCAAGTGTGCATGTTGCTGAAGGTTAAAATCTAGTTTCGCAAGCTCCAACAGAATCGGGTTATGCTCCTCTTGTTCATACTCTGGAATATAATGCAACATTTCCACCCTCTGGTTGGTCCTCGAAAATGGTATCTTAAGGGATCTTTGTACTTGCTTAGATAGTGGGGACTTGAGACTACCAATCATTGATTCAAGATGATGCCTTGTAAAAGAGATGGCTTCTTCGAGTATTGGCTCATCCTGGATGAGAAGATGAGCTGCATTGTATAAACTCAATAGCCCCTTAGGATCATTAGTTATATCCTTGAGGAACCTCCCATCTTCACATTTAAATTGGTTGAAAATATCTGCAAGCTCTCCATGTTCTTAGTAATAACCCAATCAACAATGTTACGGTTGTTGTAAATATATTCCAATTTATGAAATAATTTTATAGTACCAAAGTAAGTAACATAATCTTGATAACTCAGTTATCCATACTTACCAAAAATTGTCCTTTATTTTTGTATGGCTATAATTTCTTAGACAATAATTATAGAGAAATAAAGTTTCATACCTGGAGAAACCCATTTTCCATGCTCCCTAAGCAAGCGAAACCTAAGAGCAACTTCACGGAGGTTTGAGTTGCTAAATTCAGTTTCCAATAATTGTCTTAAAGTTGTGTCGATTTGTTCTTCAAAGTGGTAACCAATTCCAAGATGTTGTAGTGTATCTAGTAAAAACATTCTCCCCTCCGTGTTGTCACAAGTATTAAACAACATGAAGACGTCTTGTTTGAGTTTATCAGCCCTCATTTTTATCCATTGCTCGGATCCCTGAAATGCGTGTGGTTATTTTTTCCATTAAACCTAAGGTGCTACTAACTAAATTTTGTACTTATATATACTAGCTGAATACCCGTGCGTTGCCACGAGTGTTAAAAAAATATCGTTGCTTGCATAAACATAAAATGCACCAAAATATTAAGCCGGTCTCACTACCAAACGCTCCTCTGTAGTTCATTGCTCTGTGTCGCCTCCACCATGACATAAGCATTTTTCCCAGTGTCCCAACTGAATGCTTCCCCAGTTCCAGCGCGTCAGAGAGCCATCCTCTCGACGCTGAGCATGAATACGGCTAGTCGATAATGAGTGTTTGTATGGCGTGGGGTCGAGCATCACATTACCTTACCCATAACACTTATCCTAAAGGGGCGTACACACGATAGCTACAGGTCTTCGTTGTTCCTAGTTTGATCTCGCGAGCCAGCGAGGTAATCCGTATCACAGTTGGTTATCCCGATATAGGGCAGCCACAGTGTAGTCTAGGGAAGCTTGGTAGTACTCATGATCCAAAGCCGTGCAAACTATTTTTTATCATGGCGAATTGGACAAGGTGACACTATATGGTGTTTCTGTTTTTTATGCCTTGCCCGACCAATCGGATTCCGAAGTTTATATGCTTAGAATTGCTGATTTTTCTGTAAGGCTTGTGGTTGTAATCACATAGTCAATTGTTGCTTCAAGTTATCAACTAATGAGTATATATCATGTAAATCGCTTTTTGCTTGTTTTGGGGTTTAAAAGTACTTCTCTTTCTTTTCAGGAGAATAATAGAATAGGAAAAAGATTAAACAAGTTTTCTTTTTGAGACAAAAAAGATAAAAGAATAAAACAAATGTTAAAAATACCATCTAGGCAATCGGCCCAGCCCTACACTGACGCAAGTGTGTTCCTTTACCACCATCCCGTCGAATTCATCCATCGCACGGCGCCGCTATGATATTTTTTTAAAAAATAATATATTTTTTTAATCAATTTTCGAAATAATGCACGAAATTTATAATTTTTAAATCTAGCGCGACTATGACACATGGTATGCCGATTGGCACTAACCGGTACACGGTGTGCCAGTGGATATTTTTTCTTTTAATTTAAGTTCGCCTCCGGATGATATGGTATTTTCAGCAACATATGTAAATGTTTCTTGCCCCTAATCCGAAAGCCAGCGTTCTAGCTCGTTCTTTAGAAAAATCTTTAAATAAAGATTATTGTATCTCGTGTACGTTCCAGAATACTCTTTTTCTCGCTTCAGCCCTCCGCAAATGCTAATGTATCCAAAAAATCCCAAAGAGATATATGTTGTATAGGAGACCTTGCCGTGTATTTTATAGTTCGATCGAAAGCCATCGATTCTCGCTGAGGAAACGGAAACCGCAATAGAAGCACAAACGGGAGCAAGTAGAGTCCTAAACGACATGTATTGACAGTTTCCATACAATGTAGGATAGGATGTGTGCCTCGACCTGCAGACCGGAGCTCACACGTAGTTGTCGTCATAAACGATTTGGACTCACGTAGACGCGAACGACGGACGAAAATCCTCGAAAGAAAAAAACCACCTCTAGACAAATTATATAGTAGAGATAGAACAAAAAAAGAATCCTACAAATAATAATAACCATTGAAGAAAAATTACCATGTTATAATTGTGTAAACAAATAATAGGAACATATAGCATAGTATTGTAATTTGCATAATATATAGTGTTATGGTCGGGCTCCAGTATGCACGAAAGAGGCCCAATTAGGGGCTTAGCCCAAGTTATCTAGGGTTTAGAGGAACTGCCCTCCTATATAAATGCATGTACCCCTTGATTATAATCAAACAATAAACATATTCTGTTGTCGTCTCACTCAGGAGACGGGAGCCCCAAACCCTAGCCGCCGCCTCCTCCCTCTCGCAGCGACGGCTCCCAGCCGCCGGCGTCTGCGCCTCCAGCTTCTCCACCCTCACTTCCACCCCTATAATCTACGTCCGAGATCTGGTAGAACCATAGCCTCTACCAATTTGGTATCAGATTGCTCTGGTTCGATGAGTTCTTCCGGCCTCCCCACCACCGCTGCCGCCTCCACCGGCGCAGCCACCGCCACCTCGCAGCAGACGCCGCCGCCGGCCACCTCGGGTCCGCCCGCCTCGGGCACCGCGGCCCTGGCAGCCGACGCGGCCACCGTCCTCTCTCCGGCGGAGATGTCGTCCGCGATCCGCGACCTTACCCTGGCGGTATCGAACCTACGAACCTTCCTCCAGGCTCCCTACGCGCCCCCGCCCCCGCCGGCGGCCACCGCCGCGCCCCAGGGAATCCCGATCACCCAGATCAGGTTCCCGTCGTCGCCGTCCCCGTTGCCGACGTGGATCGACACGCCGATCAACACGTCGGCGCCGCCACAGCCGACGGTGCTGCCGCCGCCCGCCACCACCTACGGCGGGTATACTGACCCATACGCCGGGAGCTCCATGGTGCCGCAGTACTCTCCTCCCACCACGACGGGTCACCACGAGAGCGCCTACACGGCCTCGCCGCACGTACAGCAGCCGCCTCGCTTCACCAAGATGGAGTTCGCCACCTACGACGGAACCGTCGACCCCCTGAACTGGCTCAATCAATGCGACCAGTTTTTCCGGGGGCAGCGGACCATGGCGTCCGACCGCACGTGGATCGCCTCCTACCACCTCCGTGGCACCGCACAGACGTGGTACTACGCCCTCGAGCAGGACGAGGGCGGGATGCCTCCGTGGGAGCGCTTTCGCGACCTATGCCTCCTCCGGTTCGGCCCCCCATACGTGGGAGCCGCCTGGCCGAACTCGGTCGCCTCCCCTTCACCACCTCGGTGCAGGACTTCGCCGACCGCTTCCAGACGTTGGCCTGCCATACGCCTGGCGTCACGGCTCGCCAGCGCGCCGAGCTCTTTTTCGGCGGCCTCCCCGACCACATCCGCGTCGACGTCAAGATGCGCGACCCCCAGGACCTGCAGATGGCCATGTACTATGCGCGCGCGTACGAGCAGCGCGCCAACGCCATGCAGCAGGCGTTCCCAGGCCGCGGCGCGCGTACCCCGACCAGCCCCGCACCGGCGGCCGCCACCCCGACGCGCCCTGCTCTGCCGGCCGCTACTGCCGCCGCCCCCACACCGACGCGTACCTTCCATCGCTTGACGTCAGCCGAGGAGCTCGAGCGGCGCCGCAAGGGCCTGTGCTTCAACTACGACAAGCCGTATGCGCCGGGTCATACGTGCGCCCGCCTGTTCTACTTGGAGACCGTCGACGACGCGGAGGTAGAGGCCCTCACCGCGGAGGTCGACACCACCACACTCTCCGAGGCCGGTGTCACGACCTACGGGCCGGTCGATGCGACCGCCTTTGTCGTCTCCCTTCATGCCTTGGAAGGCATCAAGACGGCAAAGACGATGCTGCTTCCGGTGATGATCAACGGGGAGCGTCTCACCGCGCTCGTGGACACGGGCTCGACGCACAACTTCCTATCCAGGGACGCCATGCGCCGCCTCGCACTTCAGCCGGCGGGCGCGGAGAAGTTCAGTGTCACCGTCGCCAACGGGGACCGCCTTACTTGCCACGGTGTGGCGTGGCAGGTTCCCGTCCTCATCGGCGACGAGCCCTTCTCCATCAACTGCGTCGGCATCGACCTAGGCTGCTACGACTTCATCCTCGGCGTCGATTTCCTGTCCACACTAGGCCCCATCCTTTGGGACCTCGACGTGCTGTCCCTCATCTTCTGGCGCGCGGGGGGCCGTCGCGTTCAGTGGACAGGCATCGGCGGATCCGGCGCCGCGACCCCGCAGCTTCAGTTGATGGCGGCCGTACTTGACGAGGCGCATCCGCTCCTGGCCGACCTCCTGCAGCAGCACAACGACATCTTCGACGAGCCACAGGGCCTCCCACCCGTGCGGCCCTGTGACCACCGCATCCACCTGCTGCCGGACACGGCGCCCGTCGCAGTGCGCCCGTACCAGTACCCCCAGCTGCAGAAGGACGAGCTCGAGCGCCAGGTGGCAGTCATGCTCGCGCAGGGCATCATCCGGATTTCGACATCGCCGTTCTCCGCCCCGGTGCTCCTTGTGCGCAAGCCCGACGGCACATGGCGCTTCTGCATCGACTACCGCGCCCTCAACGCCATGACGTCCAAGGACAAGTTCCCCATCCCCGTCGTGGATGAGCTTTTGGATGAGCTACACGGGGCGCGCTTCTTCACCAAGCTCGACCTGCGCTCGGGCTATCATCAGGTGTGCATGCACCCGGACGACATCCAGAAGACGGTGTTCCGTACTCACCATGGCCACTTCGAGTTCCTGGTGATGCTGTTCGGCCTCTCCAACGCGCCGGCAACCTTCCAGGCCCTGATGAACGACATGCTCAGCCCATACTTGCGCTGTTTTGTGCTTGTTTTCTTTGATGACATTCTTATCTACAGTTCATCCTGGGCAGAGCACCCGCAACACGTGGCCATCATCTTCAACGAGCTTCGAGCGCATCGTCTCCACCTTAAGCGCTCGAAGTGCTCGTTCGGCACGACCTCCGTCGCGTACCTGGGGCACGTCATCTCAGCGGAAGGTGTCGCGATGGACGCAGACAAGGTCGCTGCCGTCACCGCGTGGCCGACCCCGCGGTCCCCGCGGGCTCTCTGCGGCTTCTTGGGCCTCGCCGGCTACTACCGGAAGTACATCCAGGACTTCGGCCTCATCGCCGCGCCACTGACGCGCCTCCTTCGCCACGACGCCTTCTCCTGGGACGAGGAGGCGACTATGGCGTTCGAAGCTCTCCAGCGGGCGCTCACGACGGGACCCGTCCTCTAGATGCCGGACTTTGACATGCCGTTCGTGGTGGACTGCGACGCCTCTGGCATCGGTTTTGGCGCCGTCCTCCACCAGGGCGAAGGGCCGCTGGCCTTCTTCAGCCGCCCCTTCGCCGCTCGCCATCACAAGCTCGCGGCATACGAATGCGAGCTTATCGGGCTGGTCTAGGCAGTGCGCCACTGGCGACCTTACCTTTGGGGCCGGTCGTTCCGTGTGCGTACGGACCACTACAGCCTCAAGTTCTTGCTGGACCAGCGCCTCTCCACCGTCCCGCAGCACCAGTGGATCAGCAAGCTCTTCGGCTTCGACTTCACTGTCGAGTACCGCCCCGGACGTCTCAACACGGTCGTCGATGCCTTGTCCCGCCGCGACACTGAGGATGTCACAGACGACGTTGCCACGGCGGGCGCCGTCCTGTGCATCCGCTCCGGGCCGTCCTTCGCCTTCATCGATGACATCCGCCGGGCAACTTCTACTGCCGCGGACGCACAGGCGCTCCGCGGGCGCCTTGACACCGGCGAGCTGGGGGCGCCCTGGCGCCTGGACGATGGGCTGCTTATACACGGGCGCCGCCTCTTCGTGCCCGACCACGATGACCTGCGCCACCAGGTCTTGTCCCTGGCACACTCTACAGGACACGAGGGCGTGCAGAATACCCTCCATCGCCTCCGTGCTGATTTCTACATCCCCGGTGATGGTGCGCTGGTCCGTGACTGGGTGCGGTCATGCGTGACAAGCCAGCGGAACAAGACGGAGACACTGCGACCCGCGGGTCTGCTACATCCGCTGGACGTACCCTCCTAGGTGTGGGCAGATATCTCCATGGACTTCATCGAGGGCCTTCCCAAGGTGGGCGGCAAATCTGTCATCCTCACGGTGGTTGACCGTTTCTCCAAGTACGCGCACTTCATCACCCTCGGTCACCCCTATACAGCCGCATCCGTGGCGCGGGCCTTCTTCGACGGCATCGTCCGCCTCCACGGGTTTCCTTCGTCCATCGTCAGCGACCGTGATCCTTTGTTCACAGGTCACGTGTGGCCGGATATCTTTCGGCTGGCGGGCGTGAAGATCCGCATGAGCACGGCGTTTCACCCTCAGACAGACGGCCAGTCCGAGGTGGTCAACAAGGTGATCGCCATGTATTTGCGCTGTGTTATGGGTGATCGTCCACGAGCTTGGTGAAGGGAATATGCCCTGAGAGGCAATAATAAAGTGTTTATTATGTGTATTCCAAGTATATGATAGATGTTTATTTTGCATGCTATAATTGTATTAATACGGAAACGTTAATACATGTGTGTTTAATAAACAAACAAAAAGTTCCTAGTTATGCCTCTCTCATAAACTAGCTCGTTGATTAACAAGATGATCAAGGTTTCCTGATCATGGACATTGGATGTTGTTAATAACGGGATCACAACATTAGTGTAATGGTGTGATGAACATTCATCCGAAGTATAGCATTAAGATCAAAGTCATTGAGTTTATATTGCTATAACAACTTACGAAGTGATCCTAATCCTTAGACCATGAGATCATGTCAATCACTAACACCGGAAGAGTTTCTTGATAACATCAAACGTCACACCGTAACAGGGTGATTATAAAGATGGATTTAGAACTAATAAAGTGTTATGTTGAGGCTCATGGATCGAGAGTGGAATTTGTTCATCCCGATGACGGATAGATATACTCTGGTCCCTCTCGGTGATATCACATTGATTAGCTTGCAAGCAAGTGATTTGATCACTAGAATGTTATATCACAGGAACGAGAAAAGAGTGCATGTCGGTAACGAGATCAAACTAGGTATGGAGATACCGATGATCGAATCTCGGACATGTAATATATCGTGAAACAAAGGGATTAAGATACTAGCGTAAAAGTTTCTGACGATCACAAGAAAGTCATCGTTGAATGTGTGGGAGTCAGTATGGGTCTCCAGATCCCGCTTCTGATTATTGATCCGAGAGGGGTCTCGATCATGTCCGCATTATTCACGAACCGTAGGATGACACACTTAAGAGACACCGACATCCAATTGGAGCAAATGTTTCATGCCGAAAGAATGAACAAGCGCAGGAATTTATTTCACTAGATACCGAAACAGGTTTTCGGGTGAAATTGCATAAAGTGGTTATGCATGTGAAATAGAATTCTAGCAAGGGGTTATTTGTGAATGTTTGTCATTAAAGTAATTGACAAAATTCTGAATAAAATAAAAGAGTTTTATTTAATGAGAGTTTGCATTAAATTTGGTGGAAATTTAATGGGAATTTGAGTGGACTTTTGAGTGGAGGGAATTTAAAGGGCATTTTGTGAGTGGAGTGTCCACCCACATGAATGAAGGAGGGGAGGGGGCAGCCCCCATGGCCGGCGTCCACCCCCTTGGGTGCCCCCCCTCCTCCTATAAAAGGAGCCCCCATCCTCACTTGTCTCTCACACCTCCTCGTGAAGGATCTCTCTCCCCCTCTAGAATTTATCCCCCATGGTCTCGGACTAGCGAGATACATGTTTCCGGTGGCTATTCGGCAAGAAAGAGTTGTGCTTCCGCTGCATCGCTGGAGCGAGGAGGCGGAGGTTGCTCGGTGCCTCGAACGTGTGTGCGAGCACGGATGCGCTGCTGATTTGCGGCGCTAGGACTTCCTCTCGATCTTGAGATCGGCAAGAGATCGTCTACATCAACCACGAGTTGAACTCGTTAAGCTTTGTCGGTCTTCAAGGGTATGTTCTCTACGGATATACATCCGCCCATTGTTTGTATCTAGTAGATAGATCTTGGTATATAGTTCACATCGTAGGAAATTTTTTGTTTTCTATGCTGCGAACCCTACAGTGGTATCAGAGCCGGATCTATGCGTATATACTTTACACGGGTAGTAAACATATGAGTATGTGGGCGATGATGATCATGTTGTTGCTCCTTTGTTGTAATTTTGGATATTGGTGGCATAGTGGGATGAAGCGGCCCGGACAAACTTTACATGTCCTCACACATGAGACCTGTTCCACGCTTGACATGCAACTAGTTTGCATAAGTGGCTAGCGGGTGTCTGTCTCTCCTACTATAGTCAATATCTATTTTGCAAGCGAGTTGTCAACAATTTGATTATCCTCGTTGTGGTTCATGTTCGTAGGTAAGAACGGTTCTATCTCAAAAGCCCTAAGCCA
This sequence comes from Avena sativa, assembly GCA_916181665.1. Classification (NCBI taxonomy): domain Eukaryota; kingdom Viridiplantae; phylum Streptophyta; class Magnoliopsida; order Poales; family Poaceae; genus Avena; species Avena sativa. The sequence goes on along the minus strand of OV702285.1, from coordinate 52,771,481 downwards.
CGTAAAACTTGCAATGGATAAATTAGAGGCGTCTAGTTTAGATTATTGCTGGGCTAGTGTTAGGATATGGTAGTGTTGTAAGTAGAAGTATGAGATGATACTCTTACAACACACATAGCGTGTAAAATCCATAGACCTTGGATTTACACATATAGGTATGATAGTGATCATACCACGATGCACATGATAGAGATCATCTGCGGGAACCATATAATTTCACTAATAAACATATGATGTTTGATAGCATCTTATATTGCTTGTTTAGCACTTTGTTAGCATAATAAGATGATCCCTCATTTAAATATCAAGATAAGAATGTGTTCTTCCTTTAGTATGCACCGATTATGTTTTCGTCGCTCCAAGACATCACGTGATGATCGGGTGTTCTTGGATCCACGACCATATTTCGGGTGTAAAACAGTTACACACGCGAATACTAAGGTTCTAACTTGGCGAGCCTAGCATGTACAGACATGGCCTCGGAACACGGACCGAAAGGTTAAGCATGAGTCATATAGTTGATATGATGCCCATTTGATGCTCGCCTTTGAAGCTATACTGACTCACGTGATGATCGGACTTGGTGTAGTGGATTTGGTTCATGTAATCACCAAAAAGGCACGAGGGGTGTCGTTTTTGAGTGGGAGTTCATTCGTAATATAGATTAGTTGAACTCAATCTATCATACACTTAGTCTAAACTTTACAAATTCTGTTGTAGATGGCACCACCTGCTTTTAATTTCAATGTGTTCATGGAGACAGAGAAACTAGCAATGAACGGTAGCAACTTTACCGAATGGGCCATGAATTTGAGGATTCTCCTCTCTGCTGCACAAAAGCAATATGTGCTAGAAGCGCCGTTAGGCCCCCCACCTTTAGATGATGCCCCTGACGAGGAGAAGAATGTCTATCAGACTCGTCAGGAGGACCACAACTTAGTTCATTGCGGCATATTGTATGGGCTAGAGCCGGAACTTCGAAAGCGTTTCGAAAACGGCAATGCATTTGATACAATGGGTGAGTTGAAAATGATTTTCGACACACATGCTGCTGTAGAGAGCTACAACGCTTCAGAAAAGTTCTTTAGCTGCATGATGGAAGAGCACAACTCCGTTAGTGAGCATGTACTCAAGATGTCGGGTTACGCCGATAAGCTTGTGTCCTTGGGAATATCGATTCCCATTGACTTAGGCATCCATCGTGTTCTGCTGTCTCTGCCACCTAGCTATAAGAGCTTCGTGATGAACTATAATATGCAAGGCATGAAGAAGTCTCTCCCCGAGCTTCTGTCAATGCTTAAAACTGCAGAAGTGGACATCAAAAAGGAACATCAAGTGTTGATGATCAATAGGAACACTGGTTTCAAGAAAGACAAGAAGGGAAAACGGAAGGGAAGTAAGGGCGGCAAGCCTGTTGCCGCGCCTGAAAAGAAACCCCGAGTTGGACCTAAGTCTGATTCCGAGTGCTACTATTGTAAGGGGACTGGCCACTGGAAGCGCAACTGCCCCAAGTATCTGGCAGACAAGAAGGCCGGCAAGGCAAACAAAGGTATATATGATATACATGTTATTGATGTGTACTTGACTAGTGCTTGCAGTAGCACCTGGGTATTTGATACCGGTTCAGTTGCTAATATTTGTAACTCGAATCAGGGGCTGCGGAACAAGCGACCGCTAGCAAGGGGTGAGGTCAAGATGCGTGTCGGCAATGGATCAAGCGTTGATGTGATTGCCGTCGGAACGCTGCCTCTCCACTTACCGTCGGGATTAGTTATAAACTTGAATAAATGTTATCTGGTGCCTGCACTGAGCATGAACATTGTATCTGGATCGTGTTTGATGCGAAGTGGTTATTCATTTAAATCCGAGAACAATGGTTGTTCCATTTATATGAATGAAATCTTTTATGGTCATGCACCGATGATGAATGGTTTATTTCTATTAGATCTTGATGATAATGTTACACATATTCATAATGTTGATGCTAAAAGGATTAAACTTAATGATGATATATCCGCATATATGTGGCACTGCCGTCTAGGTCATATTGGCGTTAAACGCATGAAGAAGCTCCATTCGGATGGACTTTTGGAATCACTTGATTATGAATCATTTGATACATGTGAGCCATGCCTTATGGGCAAGATGACTAGAACGCCGTTTTCCGGTTCAATGGAACGGGCGACAGATTTATTGGAAATCATACATTCTGATGTATGTGGTCCAATGAGTGTGTCGGCGCGAGGTGGATATCGTTATTTTGTTACTTTCACGGATGATTTGAGTAGATACGGTTATATCTACTTGATGAAACACAAGTCTGAAACCTTTGAAAAGTTCAAGGAATTTCAGAATGAAGTGGAAAATCATCGTAATAGAAAGATCAAATTTCTACGGTCTGACCGTGGAGGTGAGTATCTAAGTTACGAGTTTATCACTCACATGAAAGAGTGTGGAATTGTTTCACAACTCACACCTGCCGGAACACCACAGCAAAATGGTGTGTCGGAACGTCGTAATCGTACTTTATTAGATATGGTTCGATCTATGATGTCTCTGACGGACTTGCGTTGTCATTTTGGGGTTATGCACTAGAAACTGCTGCATTCACTTTAAATCGGGCACCATCTAAATCCGTTGAAAAGAGACCGTATGAATTGTGGTTTGGAAACAAACCTAAGCTGTCATTTCTTAAAGTTTGGGGATGCGATGTTTATGTGAAGAAACTTCAACCGGATAAACTCGAACCCAAAGCGGAAAAATGCGTCTTCATAGGATACCCTAAAGAAACTATTGGGTATTCCTTCTATCACAGATCCGAGGGCAAGGTTTTTGTTGCCAAGAATGGATCCTTTCTAGAGAAAGAGTTTCTCGCGAAAGGTGTGAGTAGTTGGAAGGTAGAACTCGAAGAGGTTGTGGAACCTTCTCTTCAAAGTATGGCGAGTAGCGCAGCGCCGGAAGTTGTTCCGGAGTTGGCTCCACCTGTTGAAGAGGGAACTAATGATAATGATCATGAAACTCCGAAAGAGAGTACTACCGAACCTCGCAGGTCAAACAGGACGCGTGCAGCTCCCGAGCTGTACGGAAATCCTGCCATGAATTTCATGGTTGATGAAAATGATGACCCTGCGACGTATGAAGAAGCGATGATGAGCCCGGATTCCAACAAATGATTAGAAGCCATGAAATCCGAGATGGAATCCATGTATGAAAATCAAGTTTGGAACTTGGTGGAATTAACTCACGACCGAAAGGCCGTGGAGAACAAATGGATTTTCAAAAGGAAAACTGATGCTGATGGTAATGTGACCGTCTATAAAGCTCGACTTGTCGCAAAGGGGTTTCGATAAATTCAAGGAGTTGACTATGATGAGACTTTCTCTCCCGTAGCGATGCTAAAGTCATTTAGGATTATGTTAGCAATTGCTGCATATTTCGATTATGAGATATGGCAGATGGATGTCAAAACCGCGTTTCTCAATGGTAATATTGAAGAAGAGTTGTATATGATACAACCAAAGGGTTTTGTCGATCCTAAGGATGCTAACAAGGTGTGCAAGCTTCAGCGATCCATCTATGGATTGAAGCAAGCATCACGAAGTTGGAATCTCCGCTTTGATGATGTGATCAAAGAGTTTGGATTTGTCCAAACTTATGGAGAAGCTTGTATTTACAAGAAAGTGAGTGGGGGCAATGTGGCATTTCTGATATTATATGTGGATGACATATTATTGATCGGAAATGATATAGATCTTTTAAACAGTGTTAAAAGTTATCTAAACAGCAAATTTTCAATGAAGGACCTAGGTGAAGCTTCATACATATTAGGCATAAAGATCTATAGAGATAGATCTAGGCGCCTAATAGGGCTATCACAAAGTACATACCTTGATAAGATTTTAAAGAAGTTTAAAATGGACGGAAGTAAGAAGGGGTTCTTACCTATGTTGCAAGGCAAGACATTGAGTAAGACTCAAAGTCCGGCTTCGGCGGAAGAAAGAGAGATAATGGACAAAGTCCCCTATGCTTCAGCCATAGGCTCTATAATGTACGCCATGCTATGTACAAGACCGGATGTGGCACATGCTATTAGTTTGACTAGTAGGTACCAATCGAATCCAGGTTCGGAACACTGGATAGCGGTCAAGAATATCCTTAAGTACTTACGAAGAACTAAGGATATGTTTCTTGTATACGGAGGTGAAGAAGATCTCGTCGCTAAGTGTTATGTCGACGCTAGCTTTGACACCGATCCGGATGACTCTAAGTCTCAATCCGGATACGTATTTCTCATGAATGGCGGAGCGGTTAGTTGGAGGAGCTCCAAACAACCTGTGGTAGCGGGATCAACAACGGAGGCCGAATATGTTGCTGCTTCAGAAGCGGCTCAGGAAGCAGTTTGGATGAAGGAGTTCATATCCGAACTAGGAGTGGTGGCAAACGCGTTGGACCCAATGGTGATCTATTGTGACAACAATGTTGCCATTGCCAATGCCAAACAGCCAAGGTCTCACAAACATTCCAAGCATATTAAGCGCCGGTTTCACTCCATCCGTGAGCATGTCAAGGATGGAGATATAAAGATTTGTAAAGTACATACGAATCTCAATGTAGCAGATCCGTTGACTAAAACTCTCCCTAGAGCAAAACATGATCAACACCAGAACTCAATGGGTGTTAGATTTATCACTATGTAACTAGATTATTGTCTCTAGTGCAAGTGGGAGACTCAAGGGAATATGCCCTGAGAGGCAATAATAAAGTGTTTATTATGTGTATTCCAAGTATATGATAGATGTTTATTTTGCATGCTATAATTGTATTAATACGGAAACGTTAATACATGTGTGTTTAATAAACAAACAGAAAGTTCCTAGTTATGCCTCTCTCATAAACTAGCTCGTTGATTAACAAGATGATCAAGGTTTCCTGATCATGGACATTGGATGTTGTTAATAACGGGATCACAATATTAGTGTAATGGTGTGATGAACATTCATCCGAAGTATAGCATTACGATCAAAGTCATTGAGTTTATATTGCTATAACAACTTACGAAGTGATCCTAATCCTTAGACCATGAGATCATGTCAATCACTAACACCGGAAGAGTTTCTTGATAACATCAAACGTCACACCATAACAGGGTGATTATAAAGATGGATTCAGAACTAATAAAGTGTTATGTTGAGGCTCATGGATCGAGAGTGGAATTTGTTCATCCCGATGACGGATAGATATACTCTAGGCCCTCTCGGTGATATCACATTGATTAGCTTGCAAGCAAGTGATTTGATCACTAGAATGTTATATCACAGCAACGAGAAAAGAGTGCATGTCGGTAACGAGATCAAACTAGGTATGGAGATATCGATGATCGAATCTCGGACATGTAATATATCGTGAAACAAAGGGATTAAGATACTAGCGTAAAAGGTTCCGACGATCATAAGAAAGTCATCGTTGAATGTGTGGGAGTCAGTATGGGTCTCCAGATCCCGCTTCTGATTATTGATCCGAGAGGGGTCTCGATCATGTCCGCATTATTCACGAACCGTAGGGTGACACACTTAAGAGACACCGACATCCAATTGGAGCAAATGTTTCATGCCGAAAGAATGAACAAGCGCAGGAATTTATTTCACTAGATACCGAAACAGGTTTTTGGGTGAAATTGCATAAAGTGGTTATGCATGTGAAATAGAATTCTAGCAAGGGGTTATTTGTGAATGTTTGTCATTAAAGTAATTGACAAAATTCTGAATAAAATAAAAGAGTTTTATTTAATGAGAGTTTGCATTAAATTTGGTGGAAATTTAATGGGAATTTGAGTGGACTTTTGAGTGGAGGGAATTTAAAGGGCATTTTGTGAGTGGAGTGTCCACCCACATGAATGAAGGAGGGGAGGGGGCAGCCCCCATGGCCGGCGGCCACCCCCTTGGGTGCCCCCCTCCTCCTATAAAAGGAGCCCCCCTCCTCACTTGTCTCTCACACCTCCTCGTGATGGATCTCTCTCCCCCTCTAGAATTTATCCCCCATGGTCTCGGACTAGCGAGATACATGTTCCCGGTGGCTATTCGGCAAGAAAGAGTTGTGCTTCCACTGCATCGCTGGAGCGAGGAGGCGGAGGTTGCTCGATGCCTCGAACGTGTGTGCGAGCACGGATGCGCTGCTGATTTGCGGCGCTAGGACTTCCTCTCGATCTTGAGATCGGCAAGAGATCGTCTACATCAACCACGAGTTGAACTCGTTAAGATTTGTGAGTCTTCAAGGGTATGTTCTCTACGGATATACATCCGCCCGTTGTTTGTATCTAGTAGATAGATCTTGGTATATAGTTCACATCGTAGGAATTTTTTTGTTTTCTATGCTGCGAACCCTACACTTGGGTAGGCTGGTTGGCGTGGGCGGAGTACTGCTACAACACCTCCTATCACTCCGCCCTGCATGCCACGCCTTTTGAGGTAGTCTACGGGTGCCCACCTCCGGCGATGCTTCCTTTTGAGCCTGGCACGGCTCGGTCCGAGACGGAGGGCGACTTACTCCGCACCCGCGACGAGATCCTGACTGAGGCGCGCCAGCGTCTTCTCCAAGCACAAAAGCTGGCCAGGAAGTACTATGATGCTCATCATCGAGAGGCGGAGTTCGCGGTGGACGATTGGGTGTGGCTGCGCCTCCTTGACAGGACCACACAGTCCCTAGACCCGCGCTCCAAGCGCAAATTGGGACCCCGCTACGCCGGTCCCTTTCGTGTGCTGGAGCGTGTTGGCACACTCGCATACCGCCTTGAGCTGCCAGCTGGGTCTCGCCTCCACGACGTCTTCCATGTTGGCTTACTGAAGGCCTACCGCGGGGACCCTCCTGCAACGCCACCGGCCCTTCCTCCTACTTCGGATGGCCGACTTCTGCCTGCTCCCGCAATGGTGGCGCAGGTGATGCAGGCACAGCAGCGTCGCGGCGTGTGGCATGTCTTGGTGCAGTGGGCCGGCCTGCCCGAGGAGGAAGCAACTTGGGAGCAACTCGATGATTTCCGCCAGCTGTTTCCAGATGTTCAGCTCGAGGACGAGCTGTTTGAGAAGGCGGGGAGAGATGTTATGGTCGGGCTCCAGTATACACGAAAGAGGCCCAATTAGGGGCTTAGCCCAAGTTATCTAGGGTTTAGAGGAGCTGCCCTCCTATATAAACGCATGTACCCCTTTGATTATAATCAGACAATAAACATATTCTGTTGTCGTCTCCCTCAGGAGACGGGAGCCCCAAACCCTAGCCGCCGCCTCCTCCCTCTCGCAGCGACGGCGCCCAGCCGCCGGCGTCTGCGCCTCCAGGCTCTCCACCCTCACTTCCACCCCTATAATCTACGTCCGAGATCTGGTAGAACCATAGCCTCTACCATATAGTCACTTGAATTGTTTAATCATAAATATCCATTCACTCATTAACGGTTTAGCACTTTGGGTAAAATAAATACAATCTCCTGCTTACCGTGTCCTTTGATTGATCTCCCATTCCAAAAGGTGATTTCCATATACATTAGACATGTTCAACATAAAATATATCATAATATGTATATTACTTGCTGAATTTCAACTGTTCTTTTTCTTACCACATCATGCAGTTAGTAAAAGTATAATCGTACACATATATCACGCTGATGTCCACTTAAAAATATGTGAAGAACACATTAATTTTGCTTAAAAATTCCAATGATATTTATATGTTCTACGGATGAATAGATATCATTTATGTAAGTTACTACATGATTAATAATGAAGTACATATAATATATGATAATTTGATGTTTGTGTGTAATAAATTTCACATCATTTGCTTGCATAATTAATATTTGGCATTCTTTCTTACGCTTGAATGTGAGTGGCAAAAACATATAATATATACTTTTTAGACGGAAGGCTTGAGATGAACCTAACTTTGAATTTACAAAGACATCAAACGGCCAGGATTACAACAACACAAACAAATAGGAAACAACTAAAAACTAGGGATACTAGTTGGAGATACATGCACGAAATGTGTAAAGATAAATAATAAGAAATAAAAAGAGCATGCAAAGCAAGGCTAGGCTCCTATATACTTGTTCCTACAAAAAGCTCGAGTCTTCAGCTACGCACTGGTTGCTCGACTTGAATCTTCAAGCCTCCAAGCGCCACACTGGTGAACCACACCAAATCAGACAAGCATCTCCGCACAACTTGGTTAGCAAAGGACCAATAGTACCTAGTGAACCTTATAATTTCACTAGTGAGAAGATGAAACTTCAGGGTTGAAAAGGGGTAGTTTCATGAAAACGCCTCATGGAAGGGAAACATCGCTCGGGGTCATCATTGATGTCTTCATAGGACAAGATCGTGCACAACTTTCGCGGAAACTCTAATACCCACCCCACGAGATACCTATGGCTTTTCCCTAACAATATTGTTCCAAATTGGAGGTTTTAAGGAAAAAATGGGTTATGTGCGGTTAATGCTAGATGGGTCTCTCTAATAATGGCATGTGTTACATCAGTAAAATACTCTATTCGGTTCAACTCACCTACTACTAAAGCTTTTAAGACAACAAGAGGTATTCTTCAAGGGGATCCTTTATCTTCTTATTTATTTCTTCTCTGTGTGAGAAGATCTCTCGAGTATGCTGCGGTATGCATAAAATTCAGAGGAGCTGGTAGGAGCCCAAGTGTGTAGTGATGTCCCTGTGATCACACACTTCATGTTCCCATATGATTCACTAATATTGATGGAGGCTAGTGAAAGCAATGACAAAAAGTTAAAACACAGATTCTGGACTACTATTGTGATAGTTCTAGATACATGATAAGTTATGCTAAATTAAGTATTTATTTTATCCCAAATGCCCCACTGGAGGAGAGAGTGGTGGTGTGTGAGAAACTGAATATTTTCACTGAATCTCTGAATGAAAAGTATTTGAGTCTGCTAGATATGGTGGGGGTCAATAGGAGTTACTTTTTTACATATTATTGAAAAGGTTTTGGCTAGGATCAATGGATGGAAGGAACACCTACTCTCTATCAGAGGTAAGGAGGTGCTCCTTAAAGCGATCACACAAGCTATAATGGTGTTTGCAATGAAAGTATTCAAAATTCCAAAAAAAAAACATTTGAAAAGGAATAATTGATGCCATTTTGCAACTATGGTGGGGCGATGATGATGATCATAAGAGGATGCATTCGGTGGCTTGGTGGAAGATGTGTATCACTAAGGGAAGGGGTGGAATGGGTATCCATGACCTACATACTTTCAACATGACGATGTTAGCGGAACAATGTTGGAGACTCTTTGAGATACCTGATTCTCTCTGTTCTAGAGTGTTGAGAGCGAAGTACTTCCATGATGGTAATCTACCGAATGCAAAATTAAAGCCAGGTAGCTCATTCACTTGGCAAAGTGTCATTGCAAGACTAAGTACGCTGAAACACTGATGCATATGGAGAATTGGTGATGGTACACAAGTGAACATCTGAGAGGATGCGTGGATACTTTCAAGCCCAATATGAAAAAATAATACTCCTAAAGGTATTCTTCCGAGTAGAGTGGAAGATCCAATAACTGAAAATTAGGATGAAGATATGTTTAGGACCCTATTTTTATCAGTTGGTGCAAACCATATTTTGGAGATTCCCATTGCACCTCCTAGTATGGACAACTTTGTTGCTTGGCATCTTACTACTAATGGAATTTTCACAGCATGATCATTGTACCATAATGAGTGGGAATATGAGTTTGGCCGCAAAGAAAGAAGATCACTTGGTGTGGGAAGATCACAAATAAACCTGGGTTGGAAGAAACTTTAGAAATTGAATATTTTGTCAAGGATTAAAATTTTTGGATGGTGAGCGCTATATGGGCTTATTCCGTGCCTTGCGGTCTTGGCAAATAGGCATGTTACAAATGCTAGTGGGTTTCATGTATGCTTGGTGTGGGGTGAAGACATTATACATAATCTTTTACTTTCTTACGAACTAAGCAATATGGGCACAATTGGGTGTTAAATCGGTGACTGGGGAAGCTGTCAACACGGACAGAGCTGGGGCTGTAGCTTTGGAACATATAATTTGCACAGAAGGATCTTGGGACCCTCTAGGTGGCGTCGACCTGCTGGAAATTGTGCTAACTAGAGCATTGTATATGTGGTGGGAGTGTTGCCAACATACCCATGGGGCAAACGTTCAAACACCCCAAATATCAACTTTGTCTATTGGTGCTCTAGCAACAAATTATTGAAGAGCTCGCAGGAAACCAATTCAAAGGAAACCTGATTCGTGGACATGCCCATCTGATGGAGTTCTAAAATTAATGTTGCGGCTGCCTTCAATGAGGATGAAGGACGTGGAAGCATTGGGGTTATTATCCGAGATACACGAGGTGAGTTCATTGCCGCAACAAAATAAAGAACTACCCTATGTTGGTGATGCTACGATGGCCGAGGCGCCATATGCTGTTCGAGAAGGATTATTCCTTGCTCGACACATTGGATGTAACCAGATCGTCGTCCAATCTGATAATTCCATGGTAGTTGATACTATGAAAGATGGGGGTTCTCTGCAACAGCGACAACAACCATATTTCATGACTGCAGCATCCTTTCCTTGGGTTTTAGTAAGGTGATTTATGAGCATTGCCGAAGGCAGGCTAATTCGGTAGCACATGAACTTGCTAGACATAGTTATCTCTCTTTCAGTTCTTGTACTCGGGACGATGATCCTCCTAGTTTTATTCTTCCATTGATGATAAATGATGTAAGTGTGTTTGATGATTAATAAAGCTAACCGGATGGCGTTTCCTCAAAAAGTCGGCAACCGGCTGGTGAATCCACCGGTATCCGCCCGTGGTGGGGCACAAATTCAGACTACCCCTAGGCTCAAGAGCAGGCGGATACGTCGTCCTCGCCGGCAATGGCCGATCCTTGCGGTGCTTTTGCAAACACAACATCTTAAGCCCTGACGTCCTAGCCAGCTATAACATAGAGAGGGAGTCGGGCCAATCCTGTCGCCAACACCCCGTAGAGCACTACGGCCCACTGGTCCTGGAGAAGGAGAAATCGAGATGTGTACGGTCGTACTACTATCTACAAACAACAGACAGTTTGTACTGTTTACATCTACTCCCTTTGTTTTAAAATATAAGATGTTTTAGCTTTGTGAAGTAAATATATCTAGACTTGTTTCAATATGTAGGTTCACTCAGGTTTAATGTGAATCTACACACTAAAAGTAGTCTATATTTTGAAACGGAGAGAGCTAGCAAGGCATCTAGATATACCTGCAGTGGCTGTTCCTCGTATCCAGCGACGAAATCAATCCACGGTGATGGCTCGCAGATGAACTCTGGAGTGGTAGCCATGCAAAGGTATGAGATGCAGATGAACAAGTGAGAGGAGAGGCACCGGCGGGAGGGGATCGGATGGAAATGGGGGAAACAGATTAGAAGAGATTTTATAGGGGTTTGGGTGGGCTCACTTTCAGCACGTCGGTAGTATTAATTATTGTCGCTGAAGATTATGCATCTTCTCCCTAACGGATCTGTGTTACAATTTTGTAACGAATATTTCGCTCGACACCATTGTCTTATCTGTCTTCTAGACTTTATTCCAATTTCTTATCTTACGTGTATCTTTTTTGAATCGTATCCCAAGCTTTGCTTTGTTGGCAACAATTAGGGCCTATTTGTTTTTCTATTTTATGGAACATTGACAGAGAGATCATAAACCCGATTCTTCTGGTAATCGATCGATCTGCAACTCAATCTTTTTCTGTTATTGTGCTCATCATGTGCAAATCGTGGCAAACGGCTGACATTATTGCTTTGCCACTGCCCACAATTTTTTCTATTCGTTTTCCTTGATTATCCTCTGAAACACCCTTGAGCGAGGACAGACGAAACAACCACATAACATAAGGTGGTTTCTCTTCATATTTTATTTAAGACTAGCAAGGAGAACGCTTGATAAACAACTGATACCTTATTTTATTTTCCTGATTTCCAAATCGTTGCACGATGCTGACATAATTGCTTGGTCGCGCAAATCCAATAATAATTCTTCTTTCACTTTTGCTTCGGTCCCCCCCCTCCTCCCTCCTTTTCAAACTTTGACAAACAAAAACTCATACCAATTGTTTTCAGGACCATACGAACCTTCTTATCTTCTGGTGCACCACTTGTTATTCACTATCATAAATATATCATGGTATTGATTGTCAAAAAGAAAAACTAAAATTTGTAATTTGTCTTGCCCACAAAAAAGTTGAATTGCTCCTACATTTTATGATCTTTTTATTTCAAAATCCGCTTTCATTTTTTTGTCTATTTCTCTTTCTTTTTTTGTCTATTTCTCTTTCGATGCCCTGCTTAACATGATTTCTATGGTCTTTCATAAAATAGGAACACAAATCAGGATGTCGGTAGTACTAATTATTGTCGCAGGTGGGAGGGCTCGATTTCAGCATGTCAGCAGGAGTAGTAGTTATTGGAATCAGGTTTTGCCACGTCAGTAGCACGCGCTTGCTCACACAATTTTATAAGGTTCGGGTGGGTCGACCCACTTTCAGCACGTCAATATTACACATTTTCTTGAAACCTCAATATTACGGTACTCCCTTCGATCCATATTACCTGTCGTTAAAATAGATATATCTAAACATGTTTCAGGGCTACATACATCTGTTTCAGTGACAAAGTAATATGGCTCGGAGGGAGTAGTAATTATTATGAACAAAAAGGGTACTACGAAGAAGCGGAGCCCACGGAACCGTTCAGTCGCTGCCCCCTCCCCCGCAGGCGACTAACGAACCCCACACGCCTCCCACCTCCGACCCCCTCCCTCTCCTTCTTCCCTGCCGCCTGGTCTCTCCCGTGCAAGGCTGGTGGCCTCTTCCCGTGCGCAGCTTTGGAGGGCAGGGCCTCCAAACGGCGGCGGAGCTCCTCGGCTGATGGCGGCTCGACTCGGCGGCGTGGAACCTGCGAACGGGTGGTGGGCGTGGTGGCGGAGCAGCCGTTGGCTGCTAGAGTGTCGTTGTACCACTAATCCTCGCCAATGTCCTTTGCTTCTTGGTTTTACCGGCCTCGCGACATGGACCACGGTGAGACGGCGGTTGTGATTGCAAGACCGTGGTGGCGCGCGTTGGTGGGTGGGAAGTTGGGTGGAGCGATCCGAAGTGCCCGGTGGCGTGATTTTTTGGAGGTCGGGGGAAATCCCTTCTGTCTCGGCACTAACGCGGTGACGCCTATGGGTGTCACCTTCCGTCCTGAAGGGCGTCAGGGGACCTCTTCCCCACCCACCGTTGTGGACCGGGGGAAACTCTAGGATGTGTTCCGGGGATAACCCTCAAAACGATACGGGTAGCAGCGTCGTTGTCGTCGCTTTCCTTATTGAAGGTGTTGCTTCGTGCACGTTGCTTCGGAGCGATGGCATCGTGGTGGAAATTCGTTGGAGGGCGCAAAGGTGGAGGGTCATCTCCGTTTTTGTCGAATCGCTGTTTTCTTTTTGTTCTTTTTGGGCTCAGATTGTGCTGCTTTGCCCCAGCGGTGGTATCCTTCTTGTATCGGTGGTTTGATATTTAATATAGCGAGACGAAATTCTATTTCAAGTAGTAATTATTATCGCGGAAGATAACACATCTTTTCAATGGGAATAATGGTATAAAAAAGAGTGCTGCCTAACGGATCAAATGTTCTAAGTTTGTAATAAATATTCGCTCAGCGCCATTGTCTTTCTGTTTTCAGAGTTTATTTCCAATTTCTTATCTTACATGTATCTTTTTTGAATCATACTCTGATTAGTAATTACGTCATCCTTGTATCCCGAACTTGCTTTGCTGGTAACAACTAAAGCTACTCTGGAGTATTTGTTTTTCTGTTTTATGGAACATCGACATGGGAATCATAAACCTGATTCTTTTGGTAAACGACCAATCTACACTCAATCTTTTATGTTACTTTGCTCATGTGCAAATTGTGGTAAACGGCTGACATTATTGCCATGCCACTGCCCACAATTGATAAATGACAGATCTGCACTCAATTTTTCCATTCCCACCTTAAGATGATTTATATTCCTATTTTATGGAAGATCACCAAGAGAATCATCAAGATGATATTCTTCGCATACAACAGATCATATTAGCACGAGGAGGATGTAATGTCTTTGTCGCTAAGCGAAATATTGTTTTCTATTTCTTTTATCCTCTGTCGCATCGCTAAAAAAACTATCTTGCGAATAAGAATGTTTCTTCCTACTAATTTTTTATTTTCTTCTATTTCAAAGTTCTGTTGCTGTCATTTATTCCATGTTTATCTTTTGATGCGTATCCCGAGCTTTGTAGTTTGTTAGAACAAAAAAGTAATTTCACTAGTGGAAACAACCCATGTGTCCCGGTTGGTAAGGGGCTTTAGTCCCAGTTCCCCAACCGGGACAGGGCAATCGGGACTAAAACCCCAACCTTTAGTCCCGGTTGCACTAGTAGAAAACAGACCATCTGTCTCGCCTCCCCCCTCAGAGCATTAGTCCCGGTTACGCCACCAACCGGGACTAATGCTGGCACGCGTCCCGGTTTGAGCGGGCACGGGTCCGGAAGCATGCGTCCCGGTTGGTAACGGCGCATACGTCCCGGTTGGAGCCATCAACCGGGACTAAAGGTTTGGCCACAACCACGTGGCGTGGCACACACCTTTAGTCCCGGTTGGTGGCTTCAACCGGGACGTATGCTCCCGCCCTCTGTAAATGCAACGCCCTAGCCCCCTCTGCCTCCACTCTGTTTTTTCTCTTGATGGAAGGTGTGAGGGGTGTGCTAGTTTTTTCTCCCATATGCATGCATTCAAGGTGTTTGATGAAATGTTTGAGTGAATAATCCCGTTCAATTTCTCATAGAACAAAAATATAGAAGGTGTCCGAGACGCACTTGAGCTTTCTCCTCTTTATTTCCCTCGATCGAGGTTAGCAATCTTATCTTTTCTCTGTCATTGATACAATGCATGTGTCGATGTGAATTGGTCATTTCACTATTTATGATGTCCTGTTTTTTGATAAACTTACTTATATGATGCAGATGAACGGTCGGGAATGGATGTACGTTGACCGGCGCGTAGCCGGGTATATGAAAGGCGTGGATAAATTTATCGATGTGGCTACGACAAACAAAGAGAATGGTTTTATACGTTGTCCATGTGTTCAATGTCGGAACAACAAGGAGTACTCTTCCTCGAAAATCATTCGCAGCCACCTGATTATGAAAGGTTTCATGCCCAACTATAATTGCTGGACCAAGCACGGGGAAAGAGGGGTTATGATGGAAGATGGTGAAGAAGAAGATGATGATAACAACTATCATCATATGTTTCCTGAATACAGTGATACTACAATGGAAGACAATGGAGACGAAAGAGGTGAAGAACGGGCATCAGATGAGCCGGCTGATGAACTTGGTAGGGTCATTTCTGATGCAAAGCGAGACTGTGAAACAAAAAATGAGAAGTTGAAGTTAGAGGGCATGTTAGAAGATCACAAGAAATTGTTCTACCCAAATTGTGAAGATGGCAGCACAAAGCTCGGTACCACACTGGAATTGTTGCGATGGAAGGCAGAGTGTGGTCTAACTGACTCCTCATTTGAAAAGATGCTGAAAATAATGAAGCCAAAGTTTTCAAAACATAACGAACTTCCCGAGAGTACCTACGAAGAAAAGAAGACTCTCTGTCCTCTAGGATTAGATGTGCAAAAGATACATGCATGCATTAATGACTGCATCCTCTACCGCGGTAAGGAGTATGAGAATTTAGATAAATGCCCGGTATGCAATGCGTTGCGGTATAAGATCAGATGAGATGACCCTGGTGATGTTGAGGGAGAGCCCCTCCGGAAGAGGGTTCCTGCTAAGGTTATGTGGTATGCTCCTATAATACCAAGGTTGAAACGCATGTTCAGAAACAAAGAGCATGTCAGGTTGTTGCGATGGCACAAAGAAGACCGTAAGAAAGACGGGAAGTTGAGACACCCTGCTGATGGGTCACAGTGGAGAAAAATCGAGAGAGACTTCCCAGACTTTGCAGGTGACGCAAGGAACTTATGGTTTGGTCTAAGTACGGATGGCATGAATCCTTTTGGGGAGCAGAGCTGCAGTCACAGCACCTGGCCCGTGACTCTATGTATCTACAACCTGCCTCCTTGGTTGTGCATGAAGCGTAAGTTCATTATGATGCCAGTGCTCATCCAAGGCCCGAAGCAACCGGGCAACGACATTGATGTGTACCTTAGGCCATTAGTTGAAGAACTCTTACAGTTGTGGGGCAAACCAGGTGTACGTGCGTGGGATGAGAACAAACAGGAGCCATTTGATCTACGAGGGTTGTTATTCGTAACCATCAATGATTGGCCTACTCTTAGTAACCTTTCAGGACAGACAAACAAGGTGAAGGGAATATGCCCGAGAGGCAATAATAAAGTGGTTATTATCGTATTCCTTGTTTATGATAAATGTTTATTTTGCATGCTATAATTGTATTAATACGGAAACGTTAATACATGTGTGTTTAATAAACAAACAGAAAGTTCCTAGTTATGCCTCTCTTATAAACTAGCTCGTTGATTAACAAGATGATCAAGGTTTCCTGATCATGGACATTGGATGTTGTTAATAACGGGATCACAACATTAGTGTAATGGTGTGATGAACATTCATCCGAAGTATAGCATTACGATCAAAGTCATTGAGTTTATATTGCTATAACAACTTACGAAGTGATCCTAATCCTTAGACCATGAGATCATGTCAATCACTAACACCGGAAGAGTTTCTTGATAACATCAAACGTCACACCATAACAGGGTGATTATAAAGATGGATTCAGAACTAATAAAGTGTTATGTTGAGGCTCATGGATCGAGAGTGGAATTTGTTCATCCCGATGACGGATAGATATACTCTGGGCCCTCTCGGTGATATCACATTGATTAGCTTGCAAGCAAGTGATTTGATCACTAGAATGTTATATCACGGGAACAAGAAAAGAGTGCATGTCAGTAACGAGATCAAACTAGGTATGGAGATACCGATGATCGAATCTCGGACATGTAATATATCGCGAAACAAAGGGATTAAGATACTAGCGTAAAAGGTTCTAACGATCACAAGAAAGTCATCGTTGAATGTGTGGGAGTCAGTATGGGTCTCCAGATCCCGCTTCTGATTATTGATCCGAGAGGGGTCTCGATCATGTCCGCATTATTCGCGAACCGTAGGGTGACACACTTAAGAGACACCGACATCCATTTGGAGCAAAAGTTTCATGCCGAAAAGAAAAGGAAAGCGCAGGAATTTATTTCACTAGACACCGAAACTGTTTCGGTTGAAATTGTTGAAACTGGTTCTGCATGTGAAATGGAATACTAGCAAGGGGTTTTATGTGAATGTTTGTTAATTAAAGTAATTAACAAAATTCTGAATAAATAAATAAAAGAGTTTTATTTAAATGAGAGCTTGCATTAAATTTGGTGGAAATTTAATGCATGTGAGTGGATTTTTGAGTGGAGGCTTTTTAATGGGAGTGGAGGCTTTTCATTTTGAGTGGGAGCTCCACCCACATGAATGTGGAAGAGGTGGGGGCAGCCCCATGGCTGGGCGCCATGCCCCTTGGGTGCCCCCCTCTCCCCTATAAAAGGCCCCCCTCTCCTCCTCTCACAACACACCTCCTCGTGAAGGATCTCTCTCCCCCTCTAGAATTTATCCCCCATGGTCTCGGACTAGCGAGATACATGTTCCCGGTGGCTATTCGGCAAGAAAGAGTTGTGCTTCCGCTGCATCGCTGGAGCGAGGAGGCGGAGGTTGCTCGGTGCCTCGAACGTGTGTGCGAGCACGGATGCGTTGCTGATTTGCGGCGCTAGGACTTCCTCTCGATCTTGAGATCGGCAAGAGATCGTCTACATCAACCACGAGTTGAACTCGTTAAGCTTTGTCGGTCTTCAAGGGTATGTTCTCTACGGATATACATCCGCCCGTTGTTTGTATCTAGTAGATAGATCTTGGTATATAGTTCACATCGTAGGAAATTTTTTGTTTTCTATGCTGCAAACCCTACAGTGGTATCAGAGCCGGATCTATGCGTAGATGCTTTGCACGGGTAGTACACATATGAGTATGTGGGCGATGATGATCATTTTATTGCTTCTTAGTTGTACTTTGGATATTGGTGGCATAGTGGGATGAAGCGGCCCGGACAAACTTTACATGTCCTCGCACATGAGACCTATTCCACGCTTGACATGCAACTAGTTTTGCATAAGTGGCTAGCGGGTGTCTGTCTCTCCTACTATAGTCAATATCTAATTTGCAACGAGTTGTCAACAATTTGGTTATCCTCGTTGTGGTTCATGTTCGTAGGTAAGAACGGTTCTATCTCGAAAGCCCTAAGCCACGTAAAATTTGCAATGGATAAATTAGAGGCGTCTAGTTTAGATTGTTGCTGGGCTAGTGTTATGATATGGTGATGTTGTAAGTAGAAGTATGAGATGATACTCTTACAACATACATAACGTGTAAACTCCATAGACCTTGGATTTACACATAAAGGTATGATAGTGATCATACCACGATGCACATGATAGAGATCATATGCGAGAACCATATCATTCCACTAATAAACATGTGATGTTTGATAGCATCTTATATTGCTTGTTTGGCGTTTTATTAGCATAATAAGATGATCCCTCATTTAGATATCAAGATAAAAATGTGTTCTTCCTTAAGTATGCACCGACAATGTTTCGTCGCTTCAAGACATCACGTGATGATCGGGTGTACTTGAATCCACGAGCATATCTCGGGTGTAAGACAGTTACACACGCAAATACTAAGGTTCTTACTTGGCGAGCCTAGCATGTACAGACATGGCCTCGGAACACGGACCGAAAGGTTAAGCATGAGTCATATGTTTTGATATGATGACCATATGGATGCTCGCCTTTGAAGCTACGCCGACTCACGTGATGATCGGACTTGGTGTAGTGGATTTGGTTCATGTAATCACCAAAAGGACACGAGGGATGTCGTTTTTGAGTGGGAGTTCATTTCTAATTTGGATTAGTAGAACTCAATTTATCATAAATTAAATCAAAGTGAATTTGCATAATTTGTTGTAGTCATTGGCATTCGTTTACCACCTTATGCATAGTTGTAATTGAGATAATAGAACTATAATTCTGGATATTTACTTTACGAACTGGTATCGTATTGTGTTGAGTGTCAATCAAAGTTTAAAGTCCTATTGCAAACTTTCAGCAAACTCTATTTACTCCGTGAAATTTAATAATTGGTATTAAATCGAGAGTAACAATTTCAGTGTTAGTATCTTAAGTATCATGTTTGCCTCCACGATTCTTGATTGTTTTAATATCAAGTTTATCTAGGAGCTGAAAGAATTGTTTCAGAAACCATCATGTGTGGCAGATATAACGATATCTGAAACAATGTTTTGGTTGCAATATGATAGAGTATAATATATGTTCTCATATTGGATGAGAATTTACGAAGGTTGGAGATGCTAGACATCTTAATCATCCAAAAGGGTTTTGGAAAGTAATGTTATACTCACGATTCTCCTTTATAAGCTAAATTGGCTTGATCATGAAAGTCGTCATGATAAGGATGAATAGAAGATGTATGTAAAGTGTTTACTACACTAAAAGATTACTAAAGAATGGATTTTGAAAGAATACCGATCATTTTGATGATGGTGATCTACTTCAAAGTGCAAGTCCAAAGGTATTATTATTTGAATATACACGCTTTGGACTATGTGTCATGTATATGGCGCCACTTTTGATGTTGATAGATTCTTTTAAAAGGAAAAGGAAATGCTGAAAGAGAATCTATAAAATATATTTGGCAGAAAAGAAAAGATTGGAAATATCCAATTTAGGTATATGGATGATATACATGTTATGGTTGTATTCTTTGCTTGTTAAACAATGTGGTTCTTGGGTATTGGATACCGAATTGGTTGGTATGAAATTTCATACGGAATGACGCAATTCATGAACCACAATGGCCTAAGTAACTAGCAAGAGAATATGTGATGATGTTCATCGAAAACAAACAAACCGTTGTTTGTATTTCTCGTTGACATCAAAGCTTGACTTCAAGATTTGTTTTAATAATTTTTATTTGAATCAGGTATTATAAGAACAAAGGTTGTTCAAATAATTACCGTATTCCATATAAGATGGATGATTTACAAATCTAGTTGAAGAAATCACATCCATAAAACCTAATGCTAAAATGTCGCAAGACAAATGATTGAAAGATCACTTATGAAGTGACATCGTTGTTTAAATTATATTGGAAAGAAAACATGAAGAATCTCCATATTCATGGATTTTTGGAGTCTTTGATTTGATCAAGTGACGCTTGTGAGACTTTCCACGTGATAATTAAAACTTCGTTCAAAGGCCAAAGAAGAACGAACGACTAAATTATTGGAATTTATACATATCGATGTATGTAGTCCATTATGTGTAGTCGTAAGCGATGGGTTTCAACTTCATATGCTTTCTCCGGAATTTTGAGTGAATGTTCACTTAATGAGAAAGAAGTATGAAATATTTGAAAATGTTTCAAAGACTTTCAAGATGAAGTGGAAAATCATTGTAACAAGAAAAATAAATGAATTATGATTTGATCATAAAGGGATTTATTTGAGTTACAAGTGTAACAAGAAAATAAATGAATTATGATTTTATCATAAAGGGATTTATTTGAGTTGCAAGTTTAGCAAAACACCTAGATTTACATCTCCCGAAACACCATAGGAGTATGGAGTGTTTGAGATTTGTAATGAAACCTTGTTTGACATGGTTGGATCAAAGGTGTTATTCATAAAACTGCCATTATGTTTCAAAAGATTAAAGCTTTAGAGACTACCGCTTTTACACTGAAAAGAGCTCCATCTTGATCCGTTGAAATGACACCATATGAGTTATGGTTTGGGGTAAAACCCAAGTTGTCATTTCTTAAATTTTGGTATGCTAAACATAAGTAAGATGTTTACAATCAAAGTCGGATGAGCATGTCTTTGTAAGTTATTTCGAATAACAATTGGTTATTCCTCCATAACACCGAGGACAAAAGGGTTTGTCGCTTGAAATTTGAAATTTCTTGAAGAAGGAATTTTTCATAAATGTTAAGTGGGAGGACAATAGAACTTTGATAAGGTTAACGAACCTTAGCTAAATGTGCTGAGTTGCGCAGCGCCAGAAATCGTTCCAAAGGCTGCCATAATGCTCATAGCTTATGTGCCTCAAAGGTTGTGGTCACGGAGATCTAAGTTCCTGTTGAACCAAGTAGGTCGGTTAAACAATCAAATGCTAAGATTTGAGAGTAAATCATTATTGTTTGACAATGATGAACCGAATACATACAAAGAAGCGATGATGGGCCCTGACTCCGTCAAATGGCTTGAAGCCATAAAATCCGTGATAGTTCCATATACGAGAAATCAAGTTTTGAACTTGGAAGACCCTCCGGAAAGGTGTAAAAACCTATCGGTCGTATTTGGATCTATAAAGAAACAGACATGGATGTCTCACATCTATGAAATATTCGACATGTCGTAAAGTATTTTATGACAATGTTCAAAGAGTTGACTATGACAAGATTTGATCTTTCATAGCGATATTTAGTCTGAACGGATTAAAGTAGCAACCACTACATATAATTTGGTATATGGTAGATGAATAAACAAAACAAAGTTCTTCTAATAGAATGGTTACCTAGGACGTGTACATGACACGGTCCAAAGGGTTTTGTTAAATTCAAAGGATGCTAAAAGGGCATGCAAACTTCAATGGTTGAAGTAAGCATCGCGGAGTTGGAATCTTCACCATGATGAAAAATGAGTTTTTCATCTGGAGACGATGAAGATGCTTGCATTTGCAAGAAATTAAGTGGGAGCGCTGAGACATATTTCTAATACATTATGTGAAGGACATCTTGTTGATTAGAAATGATGTATCTTTTATTGACAAAGGTTAAGAATTTCATTTCGATGAAAGACTTAGGCAAAACCCGAATATTTAGCATGAATGTCTATAGTGGATAGACTGTAACGCTAATATGTTTATGCCAAACGTACATATATGAGATATTGAAGGAGTTCAATATAGAAACGACAAGAAACAGTTCTTGTTGCATGGAAAGGAATTGAATCAAGATTCAAGTGTATCGACACTTGATAAGTGAAACAAGATTCAAGTGCTTTGACACTTGATGAGTGCAATCACGAGAATGTTTTGATCAATCATACCATGATATGTACACATCCAGATATGTCCTATGCTCTAAGTGTTATGAGCATATACCAGAATGAATCATAAAATGATCATTGGACGATAGTGAGGATATTCTTATGATCTTTTGGAAGAACTAAGAATATATTTGTGTAGAGGTGACAAACAATTACAAATAGTTCATTGTAAAGCGTTACATTGATACTAGTTTTGTCACAAGATACAAATTAAGTTTATCTCAATTTAAACTATGGGTGGCACAATGTAATGGAAAGGAGATTCCATGATGGATTTGGAAGAGTTCCAAAGTTAAGACATTGTGACGAATACTACAACAAAAGGCTAAGTATATGACTGCTATAGTAGCAGCAAAGGAGGGAATTTGTGTCAAGTAGTTTGTTATCAAACTAAGGTGTGGTTCGCAACGGGCTAACACTAAAGATATATTGTATGACAATAGTATCGACGTGTTTTAACCCCAAGGAACTAAAGGTCTCACCGAAAGACCAAATTTATACAATGCCATCTCATTGGAGAATGAGTGATGCGTGAAGATGCAAAGACATGCAAATACACACGGACCTAAAGCGTCAGATCCGTAGATTATGTTAACCACTTGCAATTGCGTATATGGAACACCGGAAAGCCATAGGTGTTCAATACGCAGAGTTTTCAAACTAGATTATTGTCTCTAGTGCAAGTGGGAGACTGAAGGGAATATGCCCGAGAGGCAATAATAAAGTGGTTATTATCGTATTCCTTGTTTATGATAAATGTTTATTTTGCATGCTATAATTGTATTAATACGGAAACGTTAATACATGTGTGTTTAATAAACAAATAGAAAGTTCCTAGTTATGCCTCTCTTATAAACTAGCTCGTTGATTAACAAGATGATCAAGGTTTCCTGATCATGGACATTGGATGTTGTTAATAACGGGATCACAACATTAGTGTAATGGTGTGATGAACATTCATCCGAAGTATAGCATTACGATCAAAGTCATTGAGTTTATATTGCTATAACAACTTACGAAGTGATCCTCATCCTTAGACCATGAGATCATGTCAATCACTAACACCGGAAGAGTTTCTTGATAACATCAAACGTCACACCGTAACAGGGTGATTATAAAGATGGATTCAGAACTAATAAAGTGTTATGTTGAGGCTCATGGATCGAGAGTGGAATTTGTTCATCCCGATGACGGATAGATATACTCTGGGCCCTCTCGGTGATATCACATTGATTAGCTTGCAAGCAAGTGATTTGATCACTAGAATGTTATATCACGGGAACGAGAAAAGAGTGCATGTCAGTAACGAGATCAAACTAGATATGGAGATACCGATGATCGAATCTCGGACATGTAATATATCGCGAAACAAAGGGATTAAGATACTAGCGTAAAAGGTTCTGACGATCACAAGAAAGTCATCGTTGAATGTGTGGGAGTCAGTATGGGTCTCCAGATCCCGCTTCTGATTATTGATCCGAGAGGGGTCTCGATCATGTCCGCATTATTCACGAACCGTAGGGTGACACACTTAAGAGACACCGACATCCATTTGGAGCAAAAGTTTCATGCCGAAAAGAAAAGGAAAGCGCAGGAATTTATTTCACTAGACACCGAAACTGTTTCGGTTGAAATTGCTGAAACTGGTTCTGCATGTGAAATGGAATACTAGCAAGGGGTTTTATGTGAATGTTTGTTAATTAAAGTAATTAACAAAATTCTGAATAAATAAATAAAAGAGTTTTATTTAAATGAGAGCTTGCATTAAATTTGGTGGAAATTTAATGCATGTGAGTGGATTTTTGAGTGGAGGCTTTTTAATGGGAGTGGAGGCTTTTCATTTTGAGTGGGAGCTCCACCCACATGAATGTGGAAGAGGTGGGGGCAGCCCCATGGCTGGGCGCCATGCCCCTTGGGTGCCCCCCCTCTCCCCTATAAAAGGCCCCCCTCTCCTCCTATCACAACACACCTCCTCGTGAAGGATCTCTCTCCCCCTCTAGAATTTATCCCCCATGGTCTCGGACTAGCGAGATACATGTTCCCGGTGGCTATTCGGCAAGAAAGAGTTGTGCTTCCGCTGCATCGCTGGAGCGAGGAGGCGGAGGTTGCTCGGTGCCTCGAACGTGTGTGCGAGCACGGATGCGCTGCTGATTTGCGGCGCTAGGACTTCCTCTCGATCTTGAGATCGGCAAGAGATCGTCTACATCAACCACGAGTTGAACTCGTTAAGCTTTGTCGGTCTTCAAGGGTATGTTCTCTACGGATATACATCCGCCCGTTGTTTGTATCTAGTAGATAGATCTTGGTATATAGTTCACATCGTAGGAAAATTTTTGTTTTCTATGCTGCGAACCCTACACAAGGGATATAAGGCATGCACACACTGTTTAGATAAGACTGAAGGTACATATTTGCATAAATGCAAGAAGGTTGTGTACCTGGCGAATCGACAATTTCTTCCGACCAATCATCCCGTAAGAAAGAAAGGCAAGCATTTCAAAGGTGAGGCAGATCACCGGAAGAAGCCTGAACTCCCTGCTGGTGATGATGTATTTGGTATGGTCAAGGACATAGAAGTAATCTTTGAAAAGGGTCCCGGCGGTCAATCAGTTCCGAACGACGTCGCTACAGGACATGCACCCATGTGGAAGAAGAAATCTATATTTTGGGAGCTGCCATATTGGAAAGTCCTGCGTGTCCGCTCTTCAATCGACGTGATGCACGTGACGAAGAATCTTTGCGTGAACCTGCTAGGATTCCTAGGTGTGTATGGGAAGACAAAAGTTACACCAGAAGCACGGGAGGACCAACAAATTATGAAAGACCCAAAGAACATGCATACACATAACAAGACGGATAAATGGCGTCACTTAAGTCGTGCCAGCTATGCTCTTACCAAAGGAGAGAAGGAAATCTTTTTTGAAGTCCTTTACAATATCAAGGTGCCGTCTGGCTTCTCATATAATATAAAGGGGATAATAAATATGGCAGAGAAAAAGTTCCAAAACCTGAAGTCTCATGACTGTCACGTGATTATGACGCAGTTGCTTCCGATTGCATTGAGGGGGCTTCTACCGGAAAATGTTCGAGTACCCAGCTGTGTGCATTCCTCAATGCAATATCTCAGAAGGTAATCAATCCAGATATTCTGCCAAGGTTACAGAAGGATGTGGTACAATGTCTTGTTAGTTTTGAATTGGTGTTCCCACCATCCTTCTTCAATATTATGACGCATCTCTTGGTTCACCTAGTGGAAGAGATTGCCATTCTCGGTCCGGTATTTTTGCACAATATGTTCCCCTTTGAGAGGTTCATGAGAGTCTTAAAGAAATATGTTCATAACCGTGCTAGACCAGAAGGAAGCATCTCCAAGGGATATGGAACAGAGGAGGTCATTGAGTTTTGTGTTGACTTTATTCCTGACCTTAAGCCGATTGGTATTTCTGACTCGCGGCATGAGGGAAGACTAAGTGGAAAAGGCACGCTGGGAAAGAAAGCAATGATATGTAGGGACGGGGATTCTTTCACTAAAGCACACTACACAGTTCTACATAATTCCACCTTGGTGTAACACCCTCAGAATCGACCCTATGCAAGTTTTAGCGAAAACCCGCCAAACCCGCATAGAAACGATTCAAAGGTGCCCACCAGGCACTTTCGTGCGGGTGGAAAACGAAGTAATAACATTACACAACAGTCCTCGATGGAACCCACAGAACAGATATATATACAGCAGCGACTCAATGAGTCAAGAATACAGATATAATATACAAAGATCCAAATCACCTTGAAAACGAGAGTGCGTCCAGCTACGGACAAGATGCAAATGGGGCTAAGAGCCCTGAAGAATAACCAATGGTGTCCATAACCCTGCCCAGGCCAAGCCGGAAGGGTAACCCTGCTAACGACGTCGATCTCAAAACCTGCTTAAACAAAAGGGGTGCCGACAAAGGGCAAAGGAAAAAGAGGAGCGTCAGTACTGAGGCCAGTACACGGCGAGGCTAGAATTCGGCGGTCCTCGCCTACAAAGGTATGGTGGACTGAAGCGGCAGCAGCAGCATGCACTAAACAACCTATAGAGACTCGATACAACTGTCGGCGATCAGAGAGGGATAAGAAAGACCTATTCGGAACCAACCTGACATTACCACCAAACAAACCCATCCTGGTGTTTCCCCCTCGAGACCACCCGAGGAAGTCAACCGAGGAACTCACACAGTTGGCAGTTTTATCTATTCAGTTATCGTTGCAGCAATTACTAGTCAATTATAGATAATCATCCTGATAAAATAAGCAGTGGGCACTTTTAGTTAACCTTTCCGTTATAGTTGCAACACTTACTAGTCAGATACAAATAGCATGAGATAACCCAAAACCCAGTAGTTGTTGGTACTTTTATTTAGCCATTCCGTTGTAGTTGCAGTACTTACTAGTCAGGTACAATGGTCGCAAGCGACAACCCAAACAAGCAATTGTGGGCAGTTTTATTTAGCCATTCCGTTATAGTGAAGCTGATTACTAGTCATTATAAAGTCAAGTTTATAGCACTACTTTAGTTATAGTTGTCTATGATCGAGATACTGTGCTCCAAGTCGTCCATAACCGCGGACACGGCTTTCAGAAAGTTTTAACCCGGCCGGGGTGCACAAATAGCAACACACACGATCAACCTCGCAAAAACCAAATCAAAACCCAACGAGGCTTTCACGACAAAGCAATCACAGGATTCAGAAATATTTCAGGGGGCCACCCCTTGGAGTACACCCGCAACGAAGTAAGCTAGCTCCGAGAAGGACCCGAGGTTTGGGTGGACGGCTGTGAACGACTGGCAACCCAAAACTGAGCTTGTCGACACCGCGAAAACGTGTCCCGATCCTAAACAGTACAGTGTGCTCCTCGCACAATCGTAAATAAAGCAGTAAAGCATGGCATAAGTACAGGATCGTAAATAAAACCTCAAACTAGTTTGTGGCCCCAAGAAATAAGACTGAATCAAGCTCTGGCTAAGGGGGGCCCATAATTCCCCGTATGTGGATAGCGCGATAAATCAAGGAACAGGTATCAAGTACTCGGGGTCCTACGGGACACAAGTGGGCGGTCGGAAACCAAATATTATCTATCACCCACCGATGCCTCTGCTTACTTACTTCAATTTTAGTTGTTAAACAGGAATTAAAGTGAACGATAAGTAAAACCATGATCATCTCCAACAATTAACTTGCGGCAATACTCCAACAACTGTGGTACTTGACGACACGCAACAGCACTTGAGCGAGCGACTACGACACGCAAGTCCAACTATCTACCAATCAACCGGTAATAGGATGTGTCCAAGGCAATATAAGGCTGCAGGGGATATCACGGGTACGGAAACTAGAGCATCGCAACACAGATAGCAATAGATCAACAGGAGGAAATAAAGACTAGAAAAGTAAGATAGGTAGAAAGGGGGAGATGCTCGCTTGAAACTTTGCCGAAGGGTTCATCCGAAGATCGGGGCGAAGCTCACATCAACTCAACGGCCTTATCCGCGAAGAAGCAAAACACTAGAATAAACACCGGATGCAATATTTAATACTACGGCAAAAGATCGGGCATGATGCATGTATGATGCATGCCAAGGCAAAGATGCGCTGCAATTAGGTCATATTAAGTGGAACCGGGGTCCCGACAATTAAATATATGGTTCTAGTTGTTTAGATACCCGCCAATTTAAATGTGGTCTTAACATAGCGGAAGATAGCATCGGTTCGCTACACAAATTTAAATGAGGCCGATATGAGACTAGATTTGCCCGCATATGGGCCCCATATTTAATTATATGGTGAATCGGCATAAGGCCCCCAAACCACACGACAATATGCATGCATGAACATTTAATATGCGACAAGTTGTATATATTATAAAATAGGGTTTTCGGGAAGGGGTTCACACATTAGGGTTCGGCGAGCTTGGGGTTCCGGGTTCGGGGTCGGTCTCAGGGTCCGGATCTGGGGTTCGACCTCGGCGGGATCGTTCTCGGATAACGGAGGTAGATCTTGGCGTTCCGGGAGGAGGTCTTGGTTCGGCGTCGGGGCGCATCGGATTTCCCCAGAGTCGGTGTCGATCTTGTCGTTGCGAGGACTTGTCGGGTCCGCGGGTCGGGTCGGACTTGGCATTCCTTTCGGTTCGGGTCTTGGCGTCCGAGGCAGTACTTGGCGTCCGTGAAGGAGAACTTGAGGGTCCAGCGTCTCGGTGTCCTCGGATCCGAGCGGAAGAACTTGTCGGGCCGGGTCCGGCCTTCGGGGTCCGGGAGGGAGAACTTGGCGTTCGCGTCGATGTCCGTACCGTCAGTGTTCTCGAGCATCGCATCCGAGAAGGAGTACTTGTCGCACATATGGTCTTCGGGTCCGGGTAGAAGAGCTCGTCGAACTGGTCGATTCCATGTCGGAGGTCTTGGCGCTTCGGATCAGTCTTCGGTTCGGGGCCTCAGGGTCTTGGGGTTCGCGTCCGTGTGGCGGTCTTGTTGTTCCGGGGATCTGTTTCGGGGTCTCGGACAACGGCCTTCGGCCTCTGTGAAGAAGAGCTTGGCGTGTCAGGGTTCGTACTTCGCCTCCGAGAACGGGGTCTTCAACGTCTCGGCCATCGGGTACGGTACGGTCTACGGAGCACGCGGATGCTTGACGTGGTTCATCGGGCCCGGAGATCTTGTCGCATCCTCGGGTTCAATTCTTGCGAGTTCCATCTTGTAGCCTGAGGCTCGGGACGGCAGGGGCGACGCAGACCCGGCGACGGGGTCGAGCTTGGGATCGGGTCCTTGCAGAGTAGTGGACGACCGTGGAGGCGACGTCCTGGAGGCGTGCGGGGCCGGGTTTGCAGAGGGCGACGGCGCGGGCTGGCAGCGAGAAGGACGCGACGCTGGCTCGGGCCCGGGCGGTCGCGGCTGAAGGCGGGCCCGGCGACGGGGGGGAAGGAGCAGGGGCGGCTCGGGACGGGGCCGGCCGGGCGGACGCGGGTCCTGCTGCAGACGGAGGGCGGCGCGAGACGGAGGGCGCCGGCGGCCAGAGGGAGGTGCGGCGGCGGGCGCCCGAGGGGAGGCGGAGGCGGTTGGTGGCGGAGCCGACGGGGACGCGCGGCCGGGCGGAGGAGCAGAGGATGGAGGGGACGCCGGCGGCGGAGGCGCTCGGGGCCGCGGGTCGGGGACGAGCAGGGCGTCACGGAGGAGGGTCGCCGGCGAGGGAGGAGAGACGGGAAGGTGAGCGCGGTTGCCGGAGAGGGGGCCGGAGCCGGCGAGGTGGCGGCGAGCTCGACGGGGGCGCTGCAGAGGCGAGGGGGGCCGCGGGGAGAGGAAGGCGAGGCGGGGAGGCCGACGGAGGCGCACGCGGCGGGCGGGGGCGGAGCAGAGGCGACCGGCACAGGCGGCGGGGAGAAGAGGAAGGGGAGAGGAGCGAGGCTGGGGACGCCAGGGAGAGAGGAGAGGGGGCGAGCGCGCGCGGTCGCCGGGAGGAGGAGAGGCGGTGGAGAGCTGGCCGGAGAAGGGAGGCGTGAGCGGGGGCGGGTAGCGCGTGAGAGAGAGGGAGGAGGGAGACGGGGTGGCGTCGCGTGCGTGGGGGGGCTGGGACGCGC
This sequence comes from Avena sativa, assembly GCA_916181665.1. Taxonomy (NCBI): domain Eukaryota; kingdom Viridiplantae; phylum Streptophyta; class Magnoliopsida; order Poales; family Poaceae; genus Avena; species Avena sativa. The sequence continues at coordinate 52,741,554 of OV702285.1, read as the reverse complement.
CAGGGGTGGGGCCGGGGTGGCGGGTCCACGCGGGGTGTGCGTGTGTGGGTGGCCTAGGAACGTGGGGTGGGAGTGGGGTCGGTGTGTGTGAGGGAGTGGGGGGCTGATGTGGCGGGTTGGGGTTGGTTAGAGGGAAGGGGCAGGGTGACGTGGCGACCAGGGATTGGAGGGGGTGAGGTGGAGAGGGGCTGGGTAGAATAGGTTGGGTAGACTAGGGATTTTGGGGTGGACCGATTTTATTTCTGGGGGTGGTAGTTCGGGTCGAATCGGCCCGTTCGACTGCCCCACTAAAAATAATTAAAGGTTTTATATATTTCAAACATGACTTTTGCAAACCGATAGCAAACAAAATAAAATAATCCGGAGACCCGGGTTTGAATTTGAAAATAAGACGGGGCGTTTTAGAAACACAAAATAGGTTTTTCTGCAAATAGTTTTATGCAAGCAAATGCAAGATGATGACGATGCTCAAATGCAATGTGGCATGATGACATGAGCATGCGGTCATGATGATGCAATGCACAAAAACAACGCGATTTTCTAGTAGTGGTTTTGCGGGATGCCACACTTGGCAGCTCCGTATATCGAGGAACACAAGAATATTGTACGCTCCAAAAACCCGGGGAAGCCTGAATCATGGATTACAGATGAACACATGAAGTCTTTCGGTGGTTGGATGCGGACGCATCTCTTGAATGACACCACTCTTGGAGATCAGCTATACTTGTTGGACGCGTCACCATCTTCTACTGTATTGAATTTCCAAGGGTACGAAATAAATGGGAATACATTCTACACGATCGCCCAAGATAAAAAGAGCACCAACCAAAATAGTGGTGTCCGCTTTGATGCAATAGACGAGAATGGACAAAAGGACACATATTATGGTTACATAGAGGAGATATGGGAACTAGACTATGGAGTCTCTTTTAAGGTCCCTTTGTTTCGCTGCAAATGGGTCAACCTGAATGGGGAAGGGGTAAAGATAGACCAGTTGTACGGAATGACAACAGTGGATCTCAACAATCTTGGTTATAGAGATGAACCATTAGTCCTAGCCAATGATGTGTCTTAGGTTTTCTATGTGAAGGACATGTCCTCCAGACCGAAAAAAAGAAAAAATATGCAAACGTATACATCATATGATGAGCCAAAGCCTCACATAGTTCTTTCAGGGAAAAGAAACATCGTGGGAATCGAGGACAAGACAGACATGTCAGAAGATTATAATAAGTTTGATGAAATTCCGCCCTTCATAGTGAAAACTGACCCAAGCATTCTGTTAAGTAAAGAAGATGCTCCATGGTTACGTCTGAAGTGATCATAAGGAAGGACATATGCCAAGAAGTTCATGCTCATATTGTGTAACTCTAGTTCATGTCTTTCGCGGTTTGTGGCTTGACCGAAGGATATCTTTCGCGGTGTGGCTTGACGGGACTATATATAGGGGGGCCTTTAGTCCCGGTTTTGTAGTCTCAGTTTTTAATATTAATAAATGTCTTGAGTGTTAGTCCCGTTTTGTGGCTGGACCGGGACTATGAAGAAGTTGTCCCGATTCATACTTACCATTAAGATCTGATCTCCAAACGCGCGCGGTCACATATTAGGGAGTGCCTCTATGACCAGTTTCTTGGAGATGCCGGAGGACTGGGATCCGGCGGCATCTCCCTGAAACTGGTCGTAGTGGTGTCCCTGCCCTCGAAAACCATCTTGCAGCTTGTAACTTCTCTAACTAGATCAATACACCTGGGAGCTAACTAATTTCACATATTAGGGAGTGCCTCTATGACCAGTTTCTCGTGTAGGGGTTCGTAGCATGGAAAACAAAAAAATTCTACCGCATGAACACACAATCAAGATCTAATCTATGATCAAGCCAAGATCTATCTACTAGATTGTAGCAACGAGTCAATAGAATACTAACCCTCGAAGATCCAAAGCGGTTAACGAGAGAAGATTCTCGTGGATGATGTAGTTGTACACTTCCGATCTCAAGATCCCGTAGATGATCCTTCTGGCGCTGCGTTCCGGCAGCGCTTCCGCAGTCGGTCACATGTTCGGTACTCGATGAAGACCTTCCTCTCCCTTTTTACAGCACGCAGCGAAGGTTGTAGCACTCTCCTCGCGATTCCGGCAGGACGACGGCGTGGTACCGGAAGTAGAGGGGAGATCTCGCAGGGCTTCGCCTTAAGCCAGAGCGAGTATGGTGGAGTATGAGAGAGGGCCTTGGCGATCTAGGGTTTAGAGGCACCAAGGGGAGAGCTTGGTCGGCGGCTAGGGTTTGGGGAAACCCTAACTCTGCGACTTAGAGGATGCCCTAGGCGGCGGCTGCACTGGAGGTGGCCGGCGACATGGGGCTAGGGTTTGGGGTGTGAGAGGTGTAGGTAGAGGGGGCACCCCTGCCCCTTCTTTTATACTACCTCCGTTTCAGGGCTTAAGGCGCACACGTTTTTCAAAGCAAGGTTTGACCAAAAGAATTGAGCAAAAAATCTTGATTATATTGTACATAATTAGTACCACTGGATTCATATTGAAAAATACTTTCCAGTGATACTAGTTTTATACCAAAACTCTTTACGTATTTAGAGTAATTCTTGGTCAAAGAAAAAACACGCAAAACAAGGACGCCTTAAGCCCTGAAACGGAGGGAGTAGGTGGGAGGGAGGCGCCTAGGAGGAGGGAGTCCTCCTCGAACTCCTCCTCCTTGGCCGGCGGGTGGAGGGAGTGGGACTTCATCCCCAAGTAGGTTTCCTACTCTCCCTCTACCAAGCAAACTTGCCGTTTGACTTTTCAAATTGGCGTTTGACTTTTCAAACTAGGATTTGATTTATCCCTTTATTTTGCTCAGCGATGACACCTAGTACATGATGCAACCATTCCAACTTGTTATGACACATTCATGCACCCTTCCCCTCCGTAGTGCCGGACCTTCTGGACCCTTCTAGAACATTCCCGATGAAAACACCGGAATCATTCTCCAACTCCGAAACAGGACTTTCCTTATATGAATCTTATTCTCCGGACCATTCCGGATCTCCTCGTGATATCCCGGATCCCATCCGAGACTCCGAACAACATTCGGTCTCTTACTCATCATTCCATAACTACTCAACAACATCGAATCCTTAAGTGTGTATCCCTACGGTTCGTGAATTATGCGGACATGACCGAGACACTTCTCCGATCAATAACCAATAGAGGAATTTGGAAATTCATATGGCTCCCACATATTTCTACGATTACTTTGCGATCGAATGAACCACTTACATACGATATCAATTTCCCTTTGTCTCATGATAGTTTACTTATCCGAGGTTTTGATTGTCGGTATCTCTGCATACCTAGTTCAACCTCGTTACCGATAAGTACTCTTTTCTCGTTCCCGTGATATGTGATCCCTTGTGAGCCAGTCACATGCTTGCAAGCTAATTGGATGACATTCCACCAAGGGGTCCCAGAGTATATCTATCCGTCATATGGATGGACAAATACCACTCTTGATCCATGTGCCTCAACCCATACTTTCCGAACACTCAATGCCACCTTTATAGCCACCCAGTTACGGTGTGGTGTTTGATGTCATCAGAGCATCCTTCTGGTGATGGTGATTAACATGATCTCATGGTCGAAAGAATTAGGTTACTATGTATCAGAAAGCTTATAGCAAATGAACTATATTAAATGACTTGATCTTTATGCTACGCTTATCTATAGGAGTATGTCCATCATATCATTCTCCTAATGATATGACCCTGTTGTCAATAACATCTATATGTTCATGATCAGGAAACCATAATCATATATTAACCAACAAGCTAGTTTAACAAGAGGCTTTACTAGGGACTCTTTTATGTTTACAAATCACACAAGTATTAATGTTTCCTGTTAATACAATTATAGCATGGTATGTAAATATTTATCATAAGTATGAAGATATGATAATAACCACTTTATTATTGCCTCTTGGGCATATCTCCAACAGTCTCCCACTTGCACTAGAGTCAATAATCTAGTTTCTAACCTTTGTGTATTCAACACCTATGGCTTTCTGGTGTCGTATGTACACGATTGCTAGTGGTCAACTGATCTCCGAATCTGACACTTTCAGGTCCGTGTGTAATTGCATGTCTTTGCGTCTCTACGCATCACTCATTCTCTAATGAGATGGCTTTGTATAAATTTGGTCCTTTGGTGAGACCTTTAGTTCTTTGGGGTTAAAACATGTTGATAATATTGTCATACAATATATCTTCATAGTATTATCCCGCTGTGTTGTTGGATTAGGCGACGCCTAGGCAACGCTTAAGCACGCTTAGGCACTAGGCGGTAGACAAACGCCTCGCCTAGAGCATAAGCGGAAGTCTAGGCAGGGTAACTAATAAATTTTCTTATCGAGCAACAAATCATGAATTTTTTGACTTTTTAGCTAGCTAGGCCATATTCCAATGGCGGTCGTTGGTTGTTTACTCATTTATATGCTCTAAATTAATGTATATCACATATAATAACCCATATATACCCTTGATGGTAAAAACTATATGCTCGCCTAGGCCACGCCTAGGGTGCATAAGCGCCGCCTAGGCACTAGGCGAAGGCCAAATGCCTCGCCTACGCCTAACGCTTTTTCCAAACTTGGCTGTGAACTACACCTAGTTTGATAACAAACTACTTGACACAAATGCCCTCTTTAGCTGCTATTATAGCAGTCATATACTTAGCCTTTTGTTGTAGTATCTGTCACAATGTCTTAACTTTGGAACCCATCCAAATCCATTATGGAACTTACTTTCCATTATATTGTGCCACCCTTAGTTTAGATTGAGATAAACTTAATTTGTACTTTGTGACAAAACTAGTATCAATGTAATACTTTTACAATGAACTAACCATCTATTTGCCACTTCTACAAAATAATATACTCTTAGTTCTTCCAAAAGATCATAAGAATATCCTTACTATCGTCCAATGATCATCTTATGAATCATTCTGGTATATGCTCATAAAATTTAGAGCATAGGACATATCTGGATTTGTACATATCACAGTATGATTGATATAAATACTCTTTGTGATTTCATACATCAAGTATCAATCTATACTTGAATCTTTGTTTCACTTACCAAGTGTCAATACACTTGAATATATCATCAATATTGAACTCATTCAATCCTTTCTGTGTGACAAGAACCTTTCTTGTAGTTTCTATATTGAACTCATTCAATGCATCATCTATGTACTTTCGACACAAACATAAGTCTATTGATGCCAAATATTTGGGTTTTGCCTACGTCTTTCATCGGGATGAAATTATTAATATGTGTTAATAAAAGATACATCATTTCCAATCAACAATATGTCTTCCACAAAATGTATTAGAAACATGTCTTAGCGCTCCCACTTAATTTCTTGCAAATGCAAGCATCTTCATCGTCTCCGACGAATTTAAACTCCTTTAACAGTTTCATCATGGTGAAGATTCCAACTCCGCGATGCTTACTTCAACCATTGAAGTTTGCATATGCTTTTAGCATCCTTTGAATTAACAAAACCCTATGGACCGCGCTATGCACATGTCCTAGGTAACAATTCTATTAGAAGACCTTGTTTTGTTTATTCAATTACCACATAACAAAATTATATGTAGTGGTTGCTACATTAATCCGTCTAGACTAAATATCGCTATGAAAGATCAAATCTTGTCATAGTCAACCTTTGAACATTGTTGTGAACTCTTTCCCAACATGTCGACTATTTCATAGATGTGCAACATCCATGTCTATTTCTTTATAGATCCAAACACAACTGTAAGGTCTTACACCTTTCTCTAGGGTCCTTTAAGTTCAAAACTTGATTTCTCGTGTATGGAACTATCACGGATTTTATGGCTTCTAGCCATTTTACGGAATCAGGGCCCATCATCGCTTCTTTGCATGTAGTACGGTCATTATTCTCAAATAATGATTCAACCCTCAAATTTGGTATTTGATTGTTTACTCGACCTACTTGGTTCAATAGAAACTTTGACCTTTGTAACCACAACCTTTGAGGCACGTGATCCATGAGCATTGTTGCTGCCTCCGGAACACTTTTCGGCGCTGCGCAAGTTTGCACATATAGCTAAGGTTCTTTTAACCTTATCAAAGTTCTATTGTCCTCCCACTTATCTTTTCACGAAAAATTCCTTCTCAAAGAAACTTGACGTTCTAAGTGACAAACACTTTTGTCTCCGATGTTATGGAGGATTACTTAACAGTTATTCGAAATAACATACAAAGACAGGTTCATCCGACTTTGGTTGCAAACATCTTTCTTATGCATAGCATACCAATGTTTAAGAAAGGACAACTTGGGTTTTATCCCAAACCATAACTTTATATGGTGTCATTTCAACGAATTATGATGGAGCTCTTTTTAGTGGAAAAACGGTAGTCTCTAAAGCTTTTAATCTTTAAAATATAATGGCAGTTTTATGAATTATACCTTTGATCTTACCATGTCAAACAAGGTTTAATTACATATCTCGAACGCTCCATACTCTTATGGTGTTTCGGGAAATGCAAATCAACGGAACGATTCCTTAAATCTTAGGTATTATGCTAAACTTGTAACTCAAATATCTTCCTTTATGATCTTATCATAAACTATTTATATTCTTGTTACAGTGATTTTGCACTTCATCTTGAAAGTCTTTGAACTTTTCAAATGTTTCATACTTCATCCTTATTAAGTAAATATTCATATATTCACTCAAATTTTTCGGAGAAAGCATATGAAGTTGAAATCCATCGCTCTTGACTACACATAATGGACTTCATACAAAAATATGTACAAGTTCCAATAATCTAGTCATTCGTTCCCTTTTGGCCTATGGACGAAGTTTTAATTATCTCTAGGAAAGTTTCACAAGCGTCATTTGATCAAAATCAAAAGGACTCCAAAATTCCATCCACATGGAGTTTCTTCATGTTTTCTTTCCATTATAATTTAAATGGCGATGTCACTTCCTAAGTGATCTTTCAATCAATTTGTCTTTCGACATTTTTAGCACTAGTTTTATGGATGTGATTTCTCCAACGAGATTTGTGAATCATCCATATTTTATGGATTATGGCAATCATTTGAACAACCCTTTTGTTCTCATAATACCTGATAAAACAAATCTTGAAGGCAAGCTTTGATGTTTAACAAGCAGCACAATAACCCTTTATTTGTTCGCGATGAACATCATCACATATTCTTTTGCTAGTTACTTAGGCCATTGTAGTTCATGAATTGTGTTGTTTCGTATGACGATTCACACCAACAAATTCAGTATCAAATACTTAAAAACCACATTGTTTAATAAGCAAAGAATATATCCATAACATGTATATCATCTATATACTTAAGCTGAACAATTCTAGTCTTTTATTTTCTGCCATATACTTATGAGATTCTCTTTCAGTATTTCCTTTTCTGTTTGAAAGAATCTATCAACATCAATAGTGGAGCCATATATATGACGTACAGTCCAAAGCATGTATAGTAAAATACCAATGTCTTTGGACTTGCACTTTGAAGTAGATCACCATCATCAAATGTTTGGTGTTCTTTCAAATTCCTTTCTTTAGTAGTCACTTGGTGTAGTAAACATTTTACCTACATCAAATATTCACCCTTATCATGGGATTATCCATGATCAAGCTACTTTTAGCTTGTAACGGTGAATCGCGAGTATAATGTTGCTCTCCAAAACCTTTTGGAGGATTAGGACAACTAGTGTCTCCAACTTTTTGCAAATTTTCATCAAATATGAGAACATGACTTTTGCCATAATATACTCTATCATGTTGCAACCAAAATTTTGTTTCAGATATCACAATATCTTCCACACATCATGGTTTCTGAAATAACTCTTTCAGATCCTAGATAACCTTGATATTAAGACAATCCTTTGAATATCAAGAATCATGGAGACAAACATGATACTCATACACTAACACTTGGAATTGTCACTCTTGATTTAATACCAATTATTAAACTTCATGGAGTAACCGAAACTTACTAAAAGTTTGTTATAGGACTTTTAAACTTTAGATTAACACTTCAAAACAATACGATACCAGTTTGTAAAGTAGCCAACCAGAATTCTATAGTTCTATCATCTCAATAAAACTAAGCGCAAGGTGGTAAACGGATGCCAATGACTACAACAACTATGCAAATTCACTTGATTTAATTTATGATAAATAGTGTTCAACTTTTAATTATATTGCCTTTGAACTCCCACTCAAAACAATATCCCTCACATTGTTTTAGTGATCACACGAACCAAATCCACCACATCAAAACCGATCATCACGAGAGTTGATGTAGCTTGAATGGCGAACAATCAACATGTTCATCATATCTACTATATGACTCAAGCTTTACCTTTCGGTGATCCGTGTTCCGAGACCATGTCTGTACATGCTAGGCTCGTCAAGATCAAACCTTAGCTTCCGCATGAGCAAATCTGGCTTGCTCACGTTGTATACACTCGCAGAATCTAACACACCCGATCATCACGTGATGCTTCGAAACAACGAGCTTTAGCAACGGTGCTTACTAAGGATGAACACTTTAAAACTTGAAATTGTGTGCTTGAGGGATCATCTTATAATGCTACCATCGTGAACTAAGTAATATAAGATGCATAAAAGGATTGATATCACATGCAATTCATAATATGTGATATGATATGGCCTTTCTTCTTGTGCTTCCGATCTCCATCTTCAAGCACGAACATGATCTCCATCATCACCGGTGTGGCGTCAAGGTCAATGGCGCCGCTTCATGGTTGTTTTCCACCAGCATCAACTATTTTGAATAATAAACACGAAGGACTTAATGGAAACAACCATATGGCTCCTGCCGGTTGCCAACTTACAATAAGGAACATTGCATATCATATATAATCACAATCATGGTCATATCACATCACAGCACACCCCTGCAAAACAAAGTTAGACGCCTCTAATTTTCTTTGCATGTTTTACGTGGTTTGGGGCTTTCAATAAGTGTCGTTCTAACTTACGAACAAGAACCACAACATTGATACTAGTATTGTCAATCACCCGTTGTAAATTGAATCTTAACTATGTTGGGAGAAACAGGCACCCGCAAAGCCACTTATGCAATACAAGTTGCATGTCAAGCGTGGAGCAAGTCTCATGAACGATGTCATGTAAGGTTAGCCCGGGCCGCTTCATCCCACCATCCCGCAAGATGCAAAGTACACAAGAAGCAATCGACAACAAAAGCATCAACTCCCACAATGATCATTGTGTTCTCCTCGTGCAACAGATCTACATATAGACCTGGCTCTGATACCACTGTAGGGGTTCGTAGCATGGAAAACGAAAAATTTCTACCGCATGAACACACAATCAAGATCTAATATATGATCAAGCCAAGATCTATCTACTAGATTGTAGCAACGAGTCAATAGAGTACTAACCCTCGAAGATCCAAAGCGGTAAACGAGAGCAGATTCTCGTGGATGATGTAGTCGTACACTTCCGATCTCAAGATCGCGTAGACGATCCTTTCGGCGCCGCGTTCCGGCAGCACTTCCGCAGTCGGTCACACATTCAGTACTCGATGAAGACCTTCCTCTCCCTTGTTCCAGCAGGCAGCGGAGGTTGTAGCACTCTCCTCGCAATTCCGGCAGCACGACGGCGTGGTACCGGAAGTTGAGGGGAGATCTCGCAGGGCTTCGCCTTAAGCCTGAGCGAGTATGGTGGAGTATGAGAGAGGGCCTTGGTGATCTAGGGTTTAGAGGCACCAAGGGGAGAGCTTGGCCGGCAGTTAGGGTTTGGGGAAACCCTAACTCGGCGACTTAGAGGATGCCCTAGGCGGCGGCTGCACTGGAGGTGGCCGGCGACTTGGGGCTAGGGTTTGGGGTGTGAGAGGTGTAGGTAGAGGGGGCACCCCTGCCCCTTCTTTTATTGGTGGGAGGGAGGCGCCTAGGAGGAGGGAGTCCTCCTCCAACTCCTCCTCCTTGGCCGGCGGGTGGAGGGAGTGGGACTTCCTCCCCAAGTAGGTTTCCTACTCTCCCTCCACCAAGCAAACTTGCCGTTTGACTTTTCAAATTGGCGTTTGACTTTTCAAACTAGGATTTGATTTATCCCTTTATTTTTCTCAGAGTGTACACCTAGTACATGATGCAACCATTCCAACTTGTTATGACACATTCATGCACCCTTCCTCTCCGGAGTGCCGGACCTTCCGTACCCTTCTAGAACATTCCCGATGAAAACACCGGAATCATTCTCCAACTCCGAAACAAGACTTTCCTTATATGAATCTTATTCTCCGGACCATTCCGGATCTCCTCGTGATATCCCGGATCCCATCCGAGACTCCGAACAACATTCGGTATCTTACTCATCATTCCATAACTACTCAACAACATCGAATCCTTAAGTGTGTATCCCTACGGTTCGTGAATTATGCGGACATGACCGAGACACTTCTCCGTTCAATAACCAATAGAGGAATCTGGAAATTCATATGGCTCCCACATATTTCTACGATTACTTTGCGATCGAATGAACCACTTACATACGATACCAATTTCCCTTTGTCTCACGATAGTTTACTTATCCGAGGTTTTGATCGTCGGTATCTCTACATACCTAGTTCAACCTCGTTACCGATAAGTACTCTTTTCTCGTTCCCGTGATATGTGATCCCTTGTGAGCCAGTCACATGCTTGCAAGCTAATTGGATGACATTCCACCAAGGGGTCCCAGAGTATATCTATCCGTCATATGGATGGACAAATACCACTCTTGATCCATGTGCCTCAACCCATACTTTCCGAACACTCAATGCCACCTCTATAGCCACCCAGTTACGGTGTGGTGTTTGATGTCATCAGAGCATCCTTCTGGTGATGGTGATTAACATGATCTCATGGTCGAAAGAATTAGGTTACTATGTATCAGAAAGCTTATAGCAAATGAACTATATTAAATGACTTGATCTTTATGCTACGCTTATCTATAGGAGTATGTCCATCATATCATTCTCCTAATGATATGACCCTGTTGTCAATAACATCTCTATGTTCATGATCAGGAAACCATAATCATATATTAACCAACAAGCTAGTTTAACAAGAGGCTTTACTAGGGACTCTTTTATGTTTACAAATCATACAAGTATTAATGTTTCCTATTAATACAATTATAGCATGGTATGTAACCATTTATCATAAGTATGAAGATATGATAATAACCACTTTATTATTGCCTCTTGGGCATATCTCCAACATCTCGGAGATGTCGGAGGACTAGGCTCCGTCGGCATCTCCCTAAAACTGGCCGTAGTGGTGTCCCTGCTCTCGAAAACCATCTTGCAGCTTGTAACTTCTATAACTAGATCAATACGCCTTGGAGCTAAGTAATTTCACATATTAGGGAGTGCCTCTATGACCAGTTTCTCGGAGATGCTGGAGGACTGGGCTCCGTTGGCATCTCCCTGAAACTGGCCGTAGTGGTGTCCCTGCTCTCAAAAACCATCTTGGAGATGCCTCAAACTGGCTGGAGGACTGGACTCGCAAGGATGCCTATTTATTGTACAAGCAGCTCGGCATAGTGTCGACACTTACGAAATAATGTCGACACTCACCCCTATTATTAGTGCTTACTCGTGTTTTGTCCCGGTTGGTGTCTCCAACCGGGACTACATGTTCATCTTTAGTCCCTGTTGGTGACACCATCCGGGACAAGGTACACGCCGCGCGACATAATGTCGACACTCACCCCTATCATTAGTGCTGCCTGGCCCAGCCTGCCGAAATCCCTCCGCGTGGTGTCGACAATGAAAATCCTGTTTCAGAATGCTACCGTCCCATTTTTAGAACAATCCGAACAATGAAAATCCTTCGCGTGGTGTCATATTATGTTACATATTTGAAAGGAAAAACACCAGACTTGGTATATTGATCATGTTTCGAAAAAACCTTCACAAAATGACTGTTCGAGGTTTCATGGCTTTCGGTCCAAATGACCGATGTTATATGCTGAATCACAACATAGTTTGTGATGTTGTGCCCATATTATGCATGTGTGTGGACATTGGTATGGAGAACAATGTTTAAGGAGGAAGTTTTCCTTTTTGTCACACGGAAAAGCCCTTTTCCATTTTCCGAGCGCAAAAAATGGGTCGTTGTGTGAAGTAACCACCAAAATGTCGTTTCAGAATGCTACCGTCCCATTTTCCTAAAATACTAGACCACCTTACATGGACTATCTCCCAGCCGGGACATCTCAAACCAGCCCACTCGTACTCAGCCTTCAGGGTTCAACTACGGCGACCCCAACGATGACAGCGACGACGGCCGCGGCGAGTACGACGACTACAGTGGCGAGTATTACAGGTGTAGGCAAGAGCATGACTGAATCATTCCAACATTGCAAAACAAGTTCGGCCGATTGTGGCTTAATCTGGCCATGTATCTTAATTTTCAGTTCTTCTATGTAACTTTGTGTTAGTTGCGTTATGTACTTTAATTCCAGTTCTATCCTAATCAAATTTTCTTTCCGCCCATTATTTTCCGTTCTTTTTTTTCCGCCCATTAATATATAAAAAATATAAGTTAAATCAAATTCAAATTAAAAACAGAAAATGGTTTTGAATTACTTATTCAAATCCAGACACTTTTTATGTTTAAAGTTTTTCTAAATTCCAAATTAATATTAAAAAAATATAAGTTAATTCATTTTTAATTGTAAATGGTTCATATTTTAAATGGTTACATTAACTATTTTTTAAAACAGAAAATGGTTTTGAATTATTTATTCAAATCCAAACACTTTTTATGTTTAAAGTTTTTCAAAATTCCAAATTAATTTTCAAAAAATATAAGTTAATTCATTTTTAATTTTAAATGGTTCATAGTTTAAATGGTTACATTAATTATTTTTAAAAATAGAAAATGGTTTTGAATTATTATTCAAATTCAAACACTTTTATGTTTAAAGTTTTTCTAAATTCCAAATTAATATTCAAAAAAAATAAGTTAATTAATTTTAAATTTTAAATGGTTCATAATTTAAATGGTTACATTAATTATTTTTTAAAAGTAGAAAATGGTTTTGAATTAGTTATTCAAATCCAAACACTTTTTATGTTTAAAGTTTTTCTAACTTCCAAATTAATATTAAAAAAATATAAGTTAATTCATTTTTAATTTTTAATGGTTCATAGTTTAAATGGTTACATTAATTATTTTTAAAAACAAAAAATGGTTTCGAATTAGTTATTCAAATTCAAACACTTTTTATGTTTAAATTTTTTCTAAATTCCACAGTAATTATCATTTAAAAAACATTACAAATTTAAACCCCAAAATAAGAAATAAGGCGAGAACAGAGAGAAAATTCCTGAAAATATTTGAAAACAGGGTCATATGTCCCGGTTGGAGCCACCAACCGGGACTAAAGACCCCTGCGCGCGCCATCCCTTTGGTCTGCTGAAAAAATTGGAGTATACGTCCTGGTTGGTGGCTCCAACCGGGACGTATGACCCTTTAGTCCCGGTTGGATCCTTTGGTTATAACTGGGTGCCCCTCCTCTTCTTCTTCCCCATCTCACAATCTTCTCGTGCACAGGGACAGAAGCGACGCCGTCAGGCTGCCCCGCCGCCCTGCACGCCCTACCGGCTGCCCCTCTAGAGCTCCGCCTCCTCGCCAGGAACCTCCTCACCGAAGCTCGCTTGCTGGGGTGCCCTCTCCCACCGGAATCGAGCACGTCCTCTCCGTCACCGACGCCGGCCGCCGTCGCCATTCATGCCGTTCAGGACCTCCCCGCGCTTCCCCTTCACTACCTTGAGCACCAGGGTGAGCACGCGGATCTCGCCGACCTTTTTTACCTCTCACCCTTGCTCTATAGTCACCGCTCGCCGACGAACTGCAAGCGCCGCCGCCGCTGTTCGCCATGTGCCATTCTCCAGTGACCAATCCGAAGCGGCGCCGCTGCCTTTTGGCTCAACGCAACCGCGCGAGTCCAGCGCGCTAGCCCATGCAGCCCCTCTTGCCTCCTAGCACCGACCCGCGCCGCCGTCTGGCCCGTTGGCCAGCGAGCCGATGTGGCGTTCGTGTGGCGTCCATGTTTTGCCTGCATGGCCCAGGCCCACTCGTCAGCCTCTCTGGCTAGATGCCGCCTCGGTGAGAAATAACCAACCAACCCCCCCGGTCCCTCTTGCTTGCGAGTCTGCTGAGGTGGCCATGGGGCCCCTCTGTCAATCACTATGGCTAGGTATGCCTGCGGTGTAAAATTTTTAACCATCTTTTAATAATTTCAAAAATAATTATAATCTTATAAATTCAATAACTTTTAATCTATAAGTCATAAAAATATGAATAATATATCAAAATGTTCAGAAAAATGAAACCTAGCTATCTAAGCTATAATCATGCATTGTTCAACAACTTAAATTACAAGTTTAATTAGAAGAAAAATTTCACCCCTCTCATGTGTTCCGGAGTTTCTCCGAGTTAGGGTTTTCACCCCTCGGAACCCCTATTAAATCGTCGAGCATGTCTTAGGGTTACATTCCAATGCAAATTAACTTGTCATATCATCATACTTGCTTGAGCATTGCATCGATGCCATGTGTTGATTGTTTCCCTTTCTTTTCGGTGTTTGGATTATTAGGTTTATTATTAGTTAGGTATTATTAGGTTTATTAATTAGTTTGGTATTATTGGTCTTCGGCCCCACTGGTCAGTCACTGTGGGTAGCCCTAGACCCGATTCACATTGTCAAGCAACTTAAAAGCCCTATCTTAGATAAGGAATCATTAATACCCCTTAGGTGCATGTGGGTTCGATGATGTGCCTTCGCCAGGGCATTCCGAACCCTCTTAAATCGATTCCAATATGGTATTTTATTAGTATCTAGTGTTACCTATCTGCTGGATAGTTTCCCTTTTGTAGCCTTATACTCATGTTCCCCTCTCATATGCATCCGAGGTTTCTCCGAACTAGGTTTGACACCCCTCTGAACTCTGGAATATTGATTTTAGTTGATTTTAGCTAGAGTTACCTATCTACTACACAATTTCCTTTTTGTAGCTAGGTTTAGGGTTTAGGGTTTCTCTTCATTTTTATTATTGTTTATGTATATATTAGGGTTTCTCCGAATTAGGGTTTATATCTCTCAACACCGTACCTAACTTTCTCCCTTAGCCGCTTTGACTTATTCGTTTTTCCACCTATGCAGAAAATATGGACCCACACGTCAGAGACGAAGATAAGGAAGAGTTGATCCAAGGTGTGATCCGCGGGGAAGAAAATTTAGATGTATCAACGTTTCTGAACAACTCCGGTGAGGGTGATCCTCTTTTTACCGGAATAGATGACTTGTTTGAGGTTGAAGGTGTTGCCTTCCGCGAGGGAGAAGGCGATGCCTTGTGTAATTGAGAAGACGACCGCTCCGGCGAGGTGCATGTAATATAATTAATTCATTAATTAATCATCTGCTATCTATATAGAAATAGTAACGACGATCTTTCTTCTTTTAGCCCTCCGGATCGAACAAATCTACTGAAAAGAGCAGACGAGGCCCAACCAAAAAGTTGCAAGACCATGAGAGGTTCAGGATCGAAGATGTCGCTGAAGACGGCAAACCGACGGCTCCCGAAGTTGTCGCAAACAAATTTGTGGCACAATGTGGCGTAATCGTTAGGGACTTAATCCCGATCACCATTAGAAATTGGAATAGGCCTGCTAATGCGGATGAAGAGGGAACATGTTTATTTGTCCCTAACCATGCCAAAGATTTACTGTGGAAGAGGCTCATGGTTAATTTCAAACTACCGAAGGTAGAGCTGGATCCAAATGCGGAGGATCCAGTTGAGGACGCCTTAGAACATGGGAGAGCCATGGAGGCTAAGGTCAGGGAGTGGTCTATGAAGAAGATGGCCTAGTGTTTCACCAACTGGAAGAAAAGATTGCACCTTGACTATGTCGTGAAAGAGAAGACTCCCGATTTCAAGACTATGTGGATACTATGTTTGCGAGTTTATCCGGCAGACGTGCGATGAGAAGGGCAGAAATTTAGAGCAACTCCACGTACGTAAACAATTTCTATAGTTTTTAATTACAATCAAATTTGTTTAGTTTCATTCATATAGGCTGACTCCTTTTTTAAATCAGATCGAACGTCTACGGGACGGTCTTCTGCCAAAGTATCACGTACGAGCAATTCAGGAGGAATTGGCGGGATTCTTGGATGCAGAAGTCCTAAACCCAAAAGGAGAATACTATTCGGCTGTGTATAGACAATAGGGATTGTGAAAATAGCAAGTTTTGTATGTAGTGCATGAACTCGATCCGTGTATCGAATGTATTGTCATGATGATCTTGTGTAATATAACGCTTCCTTCATTGATAAGTGCAAAACACTAAATAAACAATAAAACAACCTAAATGAATTCTCTGCTGTGGCACAAAAAGTGGCGAAAATGCTGCCGCGGCAACAAAATTGTAAGATCCCTCCTTTATAAAGGAAAAGGATCCCTGTGATTGCAATGCTAGTCCCTGGATCATTGCTAGCATCCACAGTTTAAGATGAAGTACACATAAACAAAGGTCATTATTACAGTCATTCCAGAGACAAACATAGTCTTTACAACTCCAAGGCCACACGCCTAGTACAAGAGTTTGAATAAGTAAATAAATAAAAGTCTTCATCTTTATGTGCCACATGCAAACATGTTGAGTGTAGACTCATGACTCCTAATCCTCATCAGAGTAACCTGCAACATCACAAGTTACAGCCACAGTGGGTCAATACATTGGAATAGTATTGGCAAGTGATACCTTAGTATAATTTAGGTGGACTAGATACTATATGCAATTTGGCTAAGTGTAGCTTGGCTTGCTTTGCTCAAAATAGGTTTTTCCTATTAGTTGAAATCACTAAGTTTTTCTTTGTCACAACTTTTTCCAAGGAACCACCAATAGACATTGAGGTCCTTCACCCTTGTTCACCCACAAGTTTTTACTTAGAAATTGGGATGAGGAGATTCTTGATAGCTTCCATGTCTTGATGCTCAAGTTGTCCTTTTCCAGGGACATGGCTAAGTACTTAGATTCTTCCATCTGCAGAGGTTGTGCACTTTCCCCACAAGCCTTGATTTTCACCAAGACAGGACCTTTCAGAAGCCTTCCCTTAGACCAAATGGACGCGCTCCAACCTATCAATCCCACTACCACCAACTGTCCAAATGGCTAAGTTCTAGCAACCTATGTGACCCTGGCAGAGCCCATATTGCCAAGTGGCTGCACTAGAAGCTTCTTAACACTTGGCCTCTAAAATATCTTTGTTCCTGGGTGGCTTTCCACAAGTGAGATACACAAGGTAAACCATAGAAATGGGCCTTGTGTAACCACTCAACATAAATCATTCCTTCCATTCCACCCAGGTGTTTCATTAACTTAGTTGTTTTATTAGGCAAAACACAAGTCCAAAGACTTAGAAATATTTTCATCATAGCATGTGTATTTCACCACCCTTGGTTGCTACTAGCTAGGCTAAGCATGGCATAGATAAGCATCATAACTTAGAAATTTCCTAGCAATTCTACAACTACTAGGATTTCCCAACATGGCATATAAGCAAAATATAGCATGCAAGACTAGCAAAATATTTCTAATTCTTTGTAGAAAACATAGGGTTAAAAATATTCATGAAGCACCACTTGCCTTGTTAGTTTGTAGAGTAGCTACACTCCTCACAATCACAATCACTAGCACCAAAATCTACACAAAGAATCATAGCCACAAATCACATACAAAACATATACAAACAAAAATATATGAATGCATGCAATATGATATGTGATGATTTTTAAAACTCAACAAAGCAAGTGTACAGTACTGGTTCATAAACAAGTTAAAAACTTTCCAAACAACATTTATTTAAACCTTAAAACATTTCTTAAACCATTCATATGCTCAAAATAGCCCTACATATGTTTCTGTAAATAAAACCATTTTAACAGAATCAAAACATTAAACACATTGCATATTTAGAAAGGGCTTGTTCCCCTGATTCCATTGATATAAAATTTGTCAAATTCTAACGTGGGGATCAAAAGTTATAGCCAAAACAAATTCAAACATCTAATAGATTTAAATCCTGTTTTTAAACCTAAACTGCTGCCATGCGTCTTAACCTGATTGGCCGGTACCGTTTCGCGTTGGATCACGCTTCTGAGCCGTTAGATTCACTTAATCCGCACGGCCCAGATCTACCTATACCGCTTCGTTAAGTGATCTAATTTCACGCGCTGGATCCAGATCCAACGGTCCTAGATCAAACGACCATGGCTGGGCGGCGCTGGCGGTGGCTAGTGGCGGCGGCGAGCTCTGCCTACGGCGGCGCGGCGCTACAGGGGGTTCTAGGGTCGTCGGAGGCGCTTACCAGAACCGTGGCGATGCACTGATGCTCAACCTGGCGACGGCTTGGCAAGGGGCGCACGGACACGGCTGCACGAGCTCGTCGGAGTTGCTGGCGGCATCGGGCTTGGGTGGACAACGACGTTGGCAACGCTCCTGGTCACCCTAGGACGCACAAATGGCATCAGGAGACGCACAAGACTACGGCGAACGTGTTTGTGTGAAACAGAGGCGAAGGGGAACAAGGAGCTCACCGAATTTGATCGCCGGAGTTGAGGATGTCGTCGGGAGCTTGCAGCGTTTGACGCAGTCGACGACCTGGGGCAGTACAGGACAAACCAGTGGGGTCAGAAGGTGCGCAAGGTGTAGGGTTCGCAACATAGAAAACAAAATTTTTCCTACGATGTGAACTATATACCAAGATCTATCTACTAGATACAAACAACGGGCGGATGTATATCCGTAGAGAACATACCCTTGAAGACCGACAAAGCTTAACGAGTTCAACTCGTGGTTGATGTAGACGATCTCTTGCCGATCTCAAGATCGAGAGGAAGTCCTAGCGCCGCAAATCAGCAGCGCATCCGTGCTCGCACACACGTTCGAGGCACCGAGCAACCTCCGCCTCCTCGCTCCAGCGATGCAGCGGAAGCACAACTCTTTCTTGCCGAATAGCCACCGGGAACATGTATCTCGCTAGTCCGAGACCATGGGGATAAATTCTAGAGGGGGAGAGAGATCCTTCACGAGGAGGTGTGTGAGACAAGTGAGGAGGGGGGCTCCTTTTATATCTCCATCCTTGACATGCTCGCGGATGGAGTGAAACCGGTGCTTAATATGCTTGGAATGCTTGTGAGACCTTGGCTCTTTGGCATTGGCAATGGCACCATTGTTGTCACAATAGATCACCATTGGGTCCAACGCGTTTGCCACCACTCCTAGTTCGGATATGAACTCCTTCATCCAAACTGCTTCCTGAGCCGCTTCTGAAGCAGCAACATATTCGGCCTCCGTTGTTGATCCCGCTACCACAGGTTGTTTGGAGCTCCTCCAACTAACCGCTCTGCCATTCATGAGAAATACGTATCCGGATTGAGACCTAGAGTCATCCGGATCGGTGTCAAAGCTAGCGTCGACATAACACTTAGCGACGATCTCTTCTTCACCTCCGTATACAAGAAACATATCCTTAGTTCTTCGTAAGTACTTAAGGATATTCTTGACCGCTATCCAGTGTTCCGAACCTGGATCCGATTGGTACCTACTAGTCAAACTAATAGCATGTGCCACATCCGGTCTTGTACATAGCATGGCGTACATTATAGAGCCTATGGCTGAAGCATAGGGGACTTTGTCCATTATCTCTCTTTCCTCCGCCGAAGCCGGACTTTGAGTCTTACTCAATGTCTTGCCTTGAAACATAGGTAAGAACCCCTTCTTACTTCCGTCCATTTTAAACTTCTTTAAAATCTTATCAAGGTATGTACTTTGTGATAGCCCTATTAGGCGCCTAGATCTATCTCTATAGATCTTTATGCCTAATATGTATGACGCTTCACCTAGGTCCTTCATTGAAAATTTGCTGTTTAGATAACTTTTAACACTGTTTAAAAGATCTATATCATTTCCGATCAATAATATGTCATCCACATATAATATCAGAAATGCCACATTGCTCCCACTCACTTTCTTGTAAATACAAGCTTCTCCATAAGTTTGGACAAATCCAAACTCTTTGATCACCTCATCAAAGCGGAGATTCCAACTTCGTGATGCTTGCTTCAATCCATAGATGGATCGCTGAAGCTTGCACACCTTGTTAGCATCCTTAGGATCGACAAAACCATTTGGTTGTATCATATACAACTCTTCTTCAATATTACCATTGAGAAACGCGGTTTTGACATCCATCTGCCATATCTCATAATCGAAAAATGCAGCAATTTCTAACATAATCCTAACTGACTTTAGCATAGCTACGGGAGAGAAAGTCTCATCGTAGTCAACTCCTTGAATTTTTCGAAACCCCTTTGCGACAAGTCGAGCTTTATCGACGGTCACATTACCATCAGCATCAGTTTTCCTTTTGAAAATCCATTTGTTCTCCACGGCCTTTCGGTCGTGAGGTAATTCCACCAAGTTCCAAACTTGATTTTCATACATGGATTCCATCTCGGATTGCATGGCTTCTAACCATTTGTTGGAATCCGGGCTCATCATCGCTTCTTCATACGTCGCAGGGTCATCATTTTCATCAACCATGAAATTCATGACAGGATTTCCGTACAGCTCGGGAGCTGCACGCGTCCTGTTTGACCTGCGAGGTTCGGTAGTACTCTCTTTCGGAGTTTCATGATCATTATCATTAGTTCCCTCTTCAACAGGTGGAGCCAACTCCGGAACAACTTCCGGCGCTGCGCTACTCGCCATACTTTGAAGAGAAGGTTCCACAACCTCTTCGAGTTCTACCTTCCGACTACTCACACCTTTCGCGAGAAACTCTTTCTCTAGAAAGGATCCATTCTTGGCAACAAAAACCTTGCCCTCGGATCTGTGATAGAAGGAATACCCAATAGTTTCTTTAGGGTATCCTATGAAGACGCATTTTTCTGCTTTGGGTTCGAGTTTATCTGGTTGAAGTTTCTTCACATAAACATCGCATCCCCAAACTTTAAGAAATGACAGCTTAGGTTTGTTTCCAAACCACAATTCATACGGTGTATTTTCAACGGATTTAGATGGTGCCCGATTTAAAGTGAATGCAGCAGTTTCTAGTGCATAACCCCAAAATGATAATGGCAAGTCCGTCAGAGACATCATAGATCGAACCATATCTAATAAAGTACGATTACGATGTTCCGACACACCATTTCGCTGTGGTGTTCCGGCAGGTGTGAGTTGTGAAACAATTCCACACTCTTTCATGTGAGTGCTAAACTCGTAACTTAGATACTCACCTCCACGGTCGGACCGTAGAAATTTGATCTTTCTATTACGATGATTTTCCACTTCATTCTGAAATTCCTTGAACTTTTCAAAGGTTTCAGACTTGTGTTTCATCAAGTAGATATAACCGTATCTACTCAAATCATCCGTGAAAGTAACAAAATAACGATATCCACCTCGCGCCAACACACTCATTGGACCACATACATCAGAATGTATGATTTCCAATAAATCTGTCGCCCGTTCCATTGAACCGGAAAACGGCGTTCTAGTCATCTTGCCCATAAGGCATGGCTCACATGTATCAAATGATTCATAATCAAGTGATTCCAAAAGTCCATCCGAATGGAGCTTCTTCATGCGTTTAACGCCAATATGACCTAGACGGTAGTGCCACATATATGCGGATATATCATCATTAAGTTTAATCCTTTTAGCATCAATGAATATGTGTAACATTATCATCGAGATCTAATAGAAATAAACCATTCATCATCGGTGCATGACCATAAAAGATTTCATTCATATAAATGGAACAACCATTGTTCTCGGATTTAAATGAATAACCACTTCGCATCAAACACAATCCAGATACAATGTTCATGCTCAGTGCAAGCACCAGATAACATTTATTCAAGTTTATAACTAATCCCGACGGTAAGTGGAGAGGCAGCATTCCGACGGCGATCACATCAACGCTTGATCCATTGCCGACACGCATCTTGACCTCACCCCTTGCTAGTGGTCGCTTGTTCTGCAGCCCCTGATTCGAGTTACAAATATTAGCAACTGATTCGGTATCAAATACCCAGGTGCTACTGCGAGCACTAGTCAAGTACACATCAATAACATGTATATCGTATATACCTTTGTTTGCCTTGTCGGCCTTCTTGTCTGCCAGATACTTGGGACAGTTGCGCTTCCAGTGGCCAGTCCCCTTACAATAGTAGCACTCGGAATCAGACTTAGGTCCAACTCGGGGTTTCTTTTCAGGCGCGGCAACAGGCTTGCCGCCCTTACTTCCCTTCCGTTTTCCCTTCTTGTCTTTCTTGAAACCAGTGTTCCTATTGATCATCAACACTTGATGTTCCTTTTTGATCTCCACTTCTGCAGTTTTAAGCATTGATAGAAGCTCGGGGAGAGACTTCTTCATGCCTTGCATATTATAGTTCATCACGAAGCTCTTATAGCTAGGTGGCAGAGACTGCAGAACACGATGGATGCCTAAGTCAATGGGAATCGATATTCCCAAGGACACAAGCTTATCGGCGTAACCCGACATCTTGAGTACATGCTCACTAACGGAGATGTGCTCTTCCATCATGCAGCTAAAGAACTTTTCTGAAGCGTTGTAGCTCTCTACAGCAGCATGTGTGTCGAAAATCATTTTCAACTCACCCATTGTATCAAATGCATTGCCGTTTTCGAAACGCTTTCGAAGTTCTGGCTCTAGCCCATAAAATATGCCGCAATGAACTAAGTTGTGGTCCTCCTGACGAGTCTGATAGACATTCTTCTCCTCGTCAGGGGCATCATCAAAACGTGGGGGGCCTAATGGCGCTTCTAGCACATATTGCTTTTGTGCAGCAGAGAGGAGAATCCTCAAATTCATGGCCCATTCGGTAAAATTGCTACCGTTCGTTGCTAGTTTCTCTTTCTCCATGAACACATTGAAATTAAAAGCATGTGGTGCCATCTACAACAGAATTTGTAAAGTTTAGACTAAGTGTATGATAGATTGAGTTCAACTAATCGAATGAACTCCCACTCAAAAACGACATCCCTCGTGCCATTTTGGTGATTACATGAACCAAATCCACTACACCAAGTCCGATCATCACGTGAGTCGGTATAGCTTCAAAGGCGAGCATCAAATGGGCATCATATCAACTATATGACTCATGCTTAACCTTTCGGTCCGTGTTCCGAGGCCATGTCTGTACATGCTAGGCTCGCCAAGTTAGAACCTTAGTATTCGCGTGTGTAACTGTTTTACACCCGAAATATGGTCGTGGATCCAAGAACACCCGATCATCACGTGATGTCTTGGAGCGACGAAAACATAATCGGTGCATACTAAAGGAAGAACACATTCTTATCTTGATATTTAAATGAGGGATCATCTTATTATGCTAACAAAGCGCTAAACAAGCAATATAAGATGCTATCAAACATCATATGTTTATTAGTGAAATTATATGGTTCCCGCAGATGATCTCTATCATGTGCATCGTGGTATGATCACTATCATACCTATATGTGTAAATCCAAGATCTATGGATTTTACACGCTATGTGTGTTGTAAGAGTATCATCTCATACTTCTACTTACAACACTACCATATCATAACACTAGCCCAGCAACAATCTAAACTAGACGCCTCTAATTTATCCATTGCAAGTTTTACGTGGCTTAGGGCTTTCGAGACAGAACCGTTCTTACCTACGAACATGAACCACAACGAAGATAATAAAATTGTTGACAACTCGCTTGCAAAATAGATATTGACTATAGTAGGAGAGACAGACACCCGCTAGCCAGTTATGCAAACTAGTTGCATGTCAAGCGTGGAACAGGTCTCATGTGCGAGGACATGTAAAGTTTGTCTGGGCCGCTTCATCCCACTATGCCACCAATATCCAAAATTACAACAAAGGAGCAACGACATGATCATCATCGCCCACATACGCATATGTGTACTACCCGTGTAAAGTATCTACGCATAGATCCGGCTCTGATACCACTGTAGGGTTCGCAGCATAGAAAACAAAAAATTTCCTACGATGTGAACTATATACCAAGATCTATCTACTAGATACAAACAACGGGCGGATGTATATCCGTAGAGAACATACCCTTGAAGACCGACAAAGCTTAACGAGTTCAACTCGTGGTTGATGTAGACGATCTCTTGCCGATCTCAAGATCGAGAGGAAGTCCTAGCGCCGCAAATCAGCAGCGCATCCGTGCTCGCACACACGTTCGAGGCACCGAGCAACCTCCGCCTCCTCGCTCCAGCGATGCAGCGGAAGCACAACTCTTTCTTGCCGAATAGCCACCGGGAACATGTATCTCGCTAGTCCGAGACCATGGGGGATAAATTCTAGAGGGGGAGAGAGATCCTTCACGAGGAGGTGTGTGAGACAAGTGAGGAGGGGGGCTCCTTTTATAGGAGGAGGGGGGGACCCCAAGGGGGTGGCCGGCGCATGGGGGCTGCCCCTTGCCCTCCCCTCTTCATGTGGGTGGACACTCCACTCACAAATCTCCTTTAAATTCCCTCCACTCAAAAGTCCACTCAAATTCCCATTAAATTTCCACCAAATTTAATGCAAACTCTCATTAAATAAAACTCTTTTATTTTATTCAGAATTTTGTCAATTACTTTAATGACAAACATTCACAAATAACCCCTTGCTAGAATTCTATTTCACATGCATAACCACTTTATGCAATTTCACCCGAAAACCTGTTTCGGTATCTAGTGAAATAAATTCCTGCGCTTGTTCATTCTTTCGGCATGAAACATTTGCTCCAATTGGATGTCGGTGTCTCTTAAGTGTGTCACCCTACGGTTCGTGAATAATGCGGACATGATCGAGACCCCTCTCGGATCAATAATCAGAAGCGGGATCTGGAGACCCATACTGACTCCCACACATTCAACGATGACTTTCTTGTGATCGTCGGAACCTTTTACGCTAGTATCTTAATCCCTTTGTTTCACGATATATTACATGT
Source organism: Avena sativa (assembly GCA_916181665.1). Classification (NCBI taxonomy): domain Eukaryota; kingdom Viridiplantae; phylum Streptophyta; class Magnoliopsida; order Poales; family Poaceae; genus Avena; species Avena sativa. Next base: position 52,716,437 of record OV702285.1, on the reverse strand, counting down.
CCGAGATTCGATCATCGGTATCTCCATACCTAGTTTGATCTCGTTACCGACATGCACTCTTTTCTCGTTCCTGTGATATAACATTCTAGTGATCAAATCACTTGCTTGCAAGCTAATCAATGTGATATCACCGAGAGGGCCCAGAGTATATCTATCCGTCATCGGGATGAACAAATTCCACTCTCGATCCATGAGCCTCAACATAACACTTTATTAGTTCTGAATCCATCTTTATAATCACCCTGTTACGGTGTGACGTTTGATGTTATCAAGGAACTCTTCCGGTGTTAGTGATTGACATAATCTCATGGTCTAAGGATTAGGATCACTTCGTAAGTTGTTATAGCAATATAAACTCAATGACTTTGATCGTAATGCTATACTTCGGATGAATGTTCATCACACCATTACACTAATGTTGTGATCCCGTTATTAACAACATCCAATGTCCATGATCAGGAAACCTTGATCATCTTGTTAATCAACGAGCTAGTTTATGAGAGAGGCATAACTAGGAACTTTCTGTTTGTTTATTAAACACACATGTATTAACGTTACCGTATTAATACAATTATAGCATGCAAAATAAACATCTATCATATACTTGGAATACACATAATAAACACTTTATTATTGCCTCTCAGGGCATATTCCCTTCACAAGGAAGTTGTGAAGCGGCTCGTATGAACCAGAGGGAGAGGGGCGCACGGGGCTCACCGGGATTTGTCGCCGGAGTGCTCTCTGTCTGCGGCGGTGCGAGGATGATTGCGGGCAGCCTAGGGGCGCTCTGGGCTCGGAGTTCGGGGGAAATGGAGAGGGGGCAGAGGGGGTTTAAGTAGGCAAGGCCGGGGCGTGATTTACTCCTACAATCAACGCGAATTGACGAGCGAATCAACCAGGTAACGCACGGCATGATTTGGGGAAGAACACGTCGCGGTGAGGGTGGAGACGACGACGCCGTGTGGGCCGCGGCTGTCAGCGAGAGAAACAGAGAGGGAGTGGGTCCTGTCTGTCAATCACTCAGCGGGTGCGGGGGTGAGTGAAGAAAAACGGTTCACGGGGGTGGGGTTGCTAGGCTTAGTTGGGCCAGTTGGGCCAGATTCGACTGAAAGCTTATTTTTTTTCCTTTTAACCTTTTTCTTTTTCTGTTTGGTTTTTCTGAAATGAATTTCAACTCCAAAACAAATGAGTTTGAATTCAAATCTTCTCTAGGTTTTTATGCTGCAAACCTTGCACTCAAATGTGTGACAAACACTACTGTTTAATCAAAACACTTTGATTAAATGAAAATAAAAATAAAACCAAGCCTTTATGTGATATATACAATAGGCATAATATTGGTTTTATTTGCTTATTTTGTTTTGGAACTTTGTTCAAACTTTTGATGGTGCCTAAGTTTGAATTCAAACCTTACTGAACAAAACAAGTACTCCTCTCATTGAAATGTAGCACTAAGGCTAGAGCAACTTACATGAAATGATAAGCATATATGCATCTGTTTTGAAATGATTTGTTTGAAATGAAATTCATATGATCATGGATGCATGGATGATATGCATGTGTTTGAAACATGATTTTTGGGATGTTACAAATCTAACCCCCTTAAGGTGAATCTCGCCCTCGAGATTCGGATTGGCTAGCAAATAGGTGAGGGTGGTCTTTCCGAAGATCATCTTCTCTTTCCCATGTTGCTTCCTCTTCGGAATGATGGTTCCACTGCACTTTGCAAAACTTGATAGTCTTAGTCCGTGTGACTCTTTTCTGCAGTCTCAAGAATCTTGATAGGCTTCTCCTCGTAGGTGAGATCACTTTCCAATTGTACCTCCTCCAAAGGTATAGTATCCTTCAAAGAAGTTTCTTCCATTTTTGGATGACATTTCTTAAGCTGACTCACATGAAATACATTATGAACAGCTGACAAAGACTCTGGCAATTCAATTTCATAAGTAACTTCTCCTTTGCGACTCAGAATCTTGAATGGTCCAACATATCTTGGGGCCAACTTTCCTTTGACTCCGAACCTCTTCACTCCACGAAGTGGTGACACTCTAAGATAAGCTCTATCACCAACTTCGTAGGTGACTTCTCTACGCTTAGGATCTGCGTAGCTTTTCTGTCGGGACTGTGCTATCTTCAATCTGTCCTTAACCAACTTGACCTTCTCTTCGGCTTCTTTGATAAGTTCTGGTCCGAACAAACTTCTTTCTCCCACACCATTCCATAATAATGGGGTGGTACACTTTCTCCCGTAGAGAAACTCAAATGGTGCCATCTCAATGCTGGCTTGATAGCTGTTGTTATAAGAAAATTCTGCGTAAGGCAGACTTTCATCCCAACTGGATCCATATTCTAGGGCACATGCCCTCAACATGTCTTCAAGAATCTGATTAGTCCTTTCTGTCTGTCCATCAGTTTGAGGATGAAAAGAAGTGCTGAATTCCAACCTCGTTCCCAATGACTCATGTAGCTGTCTCCAAAAATGGGAAGTGAATTGAGTTCCCCTATCAGACACAATACTTTTGGGCACTCCATGTAGACATACAATTCTACTCATATAGATTTTGGCCAACTTAGCACTTGTATAAGTTGTCTTCACGGGTATGAAATGAGCCACTTTAGTTAGGCGATCCACTACTACCCAAATAGAATCGTATCCTGACCGGGTCCTTGGTAATCTGGTAATGAAATCCATACCAATCTTGTCCCACTTCCAATCAGGAATAGGTAGTGGTTGAAGCAAACCTACTGGTTTCTGATGTTCCGCTTTCACTCTACTACACACATCACACAAAGCAATATGTTCGGCGATGTCCTTCTTGAGATTGTTCCACCAAAATCTTTCCTTCATATCCATGTACATTTTGGTGTTACCCGGATGAATGGAATACGGTGAGTTCTGTGCTTCTTGCAAAATCAGTTTCTGAAGCTCCGGATCTTGTGGAACACAGATACGTTTCCCATGCCATAAAGTACCCTGTTCGTCTTCATGGAACCCTTTGGCTTTTCCTTTGCCAATCTTTTCCTTAATTTCTTCAATTTCCTCATCGGTCTTCTAGGCTTCTTTGATCTTGTCCAACAAAGTGGGTTGAACATCCAAAGACATGAGATGTCCTTCAGGCACAATCTCCAATCTGAGATCTCTGAATTGGGCACACAAATCATCGGGCAATTCTCCCTTGGTAAGGCCATTCACAAAAACCTTACGGCTTAAAGCATCCGCTACAACATTTGCTTTACCGGGATGGTATTGCAAACTTAAGTCATAGTCCTTGATGAGTTCTAGCCATCTTCTTTGTCTCATATTAATTTCTTTCTGGGTGAAGATATACTTCAAACTCTTGTGATCTGTGAACACTTCACATCGCTTTCCCAAAAGATAGTGTCTCCATGTTTTGAGTGCATGGACAACAGAGGCTAACTCCAAATCATGAGTAGGGTAGTTCACTTCATGAGTTTTGAGTTGTCTCGAGGCATATGCCACAACTTTTCCTTCTTGCATAAGTACTGCACCCAAACCATGATGAGATGCATCACAATATACTTGGAAATCTTTTTCCAAGTCTGGCAGACATAAGACTGGTGCTGTCACAAGTCTCTTCTTCAATTCCTGAAAGCTGAGTTCACAACCTTCAGACCAAGCAAATTTCTTGTCTTTCTTTAGCAATTCTGTCATAGGCTTTGCTACCTTGGAGAAATTCTCAATGAACCTTCTGTAGTAACCTGCTAAGCCAAGGAAACTACGAACTTCTTTCACTGACTTGGGAGATTCCCATTCAGTTACAGCTGAAACTTTAGTAGGATCAACTGCTACACCATCTCCTGACACAACGTGTCCAAGAAAACCAACTTCATTTAGCCAAAATTCACACTTGCTGAATTTGGCATACATTTTATGCTCTCTAAGCTTCTCAAGTATCAAACGCAAATGCCCTTCATGCTCTTCTTTGCTTTTGGAGTAGACTAAAATGTCATCGATGAATACGACAATAAACTTATCAAGGAATTCCATGAACACCTTTTTCATCATATTCATAAAGTATGCTGGAGCATTGGTCAAACCAAATGGCATCACGGTATACTCATACAATCCATACCTTGTGGTGAAAGCTGTCTTAGGTATGTCTTGTTCCCTTATCTTGAGTTGGAAATAACCTGACCGAAGATCAATCTTTGAGAACACACAAGCTCCTTCTAGCTGATCAAACAAGACATTGATTCTAGGCAAAGGGTATTTGTTCTTGATAGTTACCTCATTGAGTGAACGGTAATCTATGCATAACCTTTGACTTCTATCTTTCTTCTCCACAAACAAAACTGGGGCTCCCCAAGATGAAGAACTTGGTTGAATAAATCCTTTCTGCAACTGTTCTCCAAGTTGTTTCTTGAGTTCTTTCAGTTCATCTACTGACATATTGTATGGTCTCTTTGCTATTGGTCCAGATCCTGGTAGCAAATCAATAAGAAACTCCACATCTCTATCTGGTGGCATTCCGAGCAATTCTTCCGGAAACACATCCGGATATTCACTCACAATTGGCACACTGTCTATGCTAACCCCCTTAAGAGAATTTAGCTTACTCCCTTTTGATTCAAAGTTAGACTTGAATTTAATCCGTTTTCTTTTCGGGGTTGTGAGGGCAACAGTACGATTAGCACAATCTAGTACTCCTTCATACTTAGCCATCCAATCCATTCCCAATATTACGTCCAGTCCTTGGGAATCTAGGATTATCAGACTCACTGGAAACTTATGCTTTCCAAACTCTGTTAATAGATCCCGACATCCAAGACTTACTATCATATCTCCACTTGGAGAACTAACTTTTATAGGACACCCAATGTTTTCAGTTGGAAACCCATTTCTATCAACAAATGCTTTTGATATGAATGAATGCGATGCTCCAGTATCAAAAAGAACAAATGCTGGAATTGAATTGAGTCTGAACTTACCAGCAACAGCATCAGGATCCTCATAGATTTCTTCCACATTGATGTGGTTCACTTGTCCCTTCTGAAAAGGGTTGGGCTTGTTGGGTCCTTCAACTTTATTTTCTGGGCATTCATTTGCATAATGCCCCATCTTCTTGCACTTGAAGCACTCAACCTGACTAATGTCCTTCTTGATAGGCTGGCTTCCACTGCCACTTCCACTACCACTGTGGTGGCTCTTATATCCACCCTTGTGGTTCTTATACTTGTCATTGTCATTACTACGGTGATGCTTGTTGTCATGACGGTTGTGGTTGTGGTGCTTATTGAATTTCCCATGCTTGTGCGATCCTGAGCTTCCACTATCATCATAATGGGAACGTTTGTGAGACGATCCCTAGCTGTGCTTGTCTGAGTGCTTTCTCTTCCTGCTTTCAACTTGCTTCATTTTGCTCTCCAAAATAGCAGCCTTATCACAAAGAGACTGGTATGTGGGAACATAGGCCACTGATAGCTGCAAGTTCAGTTCATCATTCAGGCCTTCAAGAAACTTTTCCTTCCTCTTGGCATCAGTGTCAACTTCATCCGGTGCATAACACGCCAGATTGTTGAACTCCTCAATATATTCAGCCACGCTGCGGTGGCGCTGCTTCAGATTATGGAATTCTTTCTTTTTCAGACTCATCACTCCAGATGAGATATGAGCAGTACGAAATCCATCCTCAAAGATAGCCCATGCCACATCTTCTATGGGAGTGGTGATCTGGAAGTTATCCCACCAAGTGGCGGCTGGTCCTTCCAGGAAATGTGCTGCAAATCTGACCTTTTCTGCATCAGTACAGCCCACAGTTACCAAGTCCTTGTTCACAGAGCGTAGCCAATCATTGGCCACCATGGGATCAGTTGTTCCTGAGAAATTTGCTGGCCTCAATCTCAAGAACCTGGTAAGCATGTCAAAACCCGGTGGGTTGTTGTTGTTGTTGTTGTTATTGTTATGGTTGTTATTGTTGTTGTTGTTTTGGTTCTGGATGAACGTCGTCATCATTTGCATCAGCTGAGTCTGAGCTGTCATCATTTGCTGCATTTCTGGAGTGATGTTGTTGTTGTTGGGGTTGGGGTTGGCACGACGGGGGGGCATCTGTGGTTTGTTCAATAGAGATAAGAATGAGATACCCATAGATGCTTTCATGCACAATTCATCACATAAACAATCACAAAAAATGCATCACAATAATAGTTCAACAATAAAAACGACAAGTTCGCAAAGTAAACACACCAATAATAAGCCATCCACATGTTGGATGGTCATTGTGACACAAATAAAGTATGATAAATAAATGATAAATGAGTAGTCAACTCTACTCCTCGGCATCAACCTCCTCCTCAACAAAGGTAAGACCTGCATTCTCCATCGCGGTCTTGTATTCCTCGACATTGGCGGTCAAGGTCTCTATTTTGGCTTTGAGAGCCCTCTTCTGAGAACGAAGCCTCTCAATCACCGTCTGCTGATGCTCGAGCTCGAAGTCCTTGGCCTACAGTTCTTCAGTCATGTCCCGAATCGTCTTGTTCCTATCCTGGACTCGCTTCTCCTGACTCTTGAACTTTCTGTCCTGGCTCTCGAACTTTGCCTCCATCTCCTTGACTATCTCATCTTGCTCCGCGAAGAGCTTGTCCTTCTCGCGAAGCTGCACCTGGAGTTCGTCATTGTTGAGCATGACGTTGGTCCTATCAGAGTCCACGTGCCTAATGAGAGCCTCTAAGTCCTGGAGGTATAGACGAATCGGCTCCGCTGTCTCCCTCGAAGTGTCCTCGAAGTCGATGGCCTCTCCATCCTCATCACGTCTACCGAAGACGTGGAAGTGAGTACCTCTAACCTGTCGAGAGTGTCTCCCTAGCAGACGTCCTATCAGATCCTGCATGACTACCTCAAGGCCTCTCTCCTTGTCATCGTGCATGACCTTGAAGATGATAGCCTCCGTGGTAGGCTCAGTCTGGCGTCCGGGCTGATTGGCCTTGAAACCCCAAAGGTCTTTCCTCTCAAACTTGGTGAGGGGAAGCACCATGATGGTAGGAAGAGGGAGATTGAGCAAAGTAGTAAGCTCAACAATACGAGGACCAAAGCAAGTTCACTGGAACTCCTCAACAGTGCTGATGGTAACATTAGGCATCTATTTATAAGATAGAAAAAGTTAGAACAACACAATTTAGGATAAAACACAAGGCAAAACATCACATACATATCCTTGGAAATCAAAAACACACAAGTCATGGCATACATGGATCCATTACAACAACCAAGGTTCAACTTATTTTAAGCAACATTTGGAAAATAGGGTGATAAGTGGTGGTCCAACTAACAAAGTACGCTTACAATCCTATCTCACTAGATATGTTGGCTAACACAATATTTCTAGAAGCAATCACTCTCTCTTGAGCACATGACTCCATCACTAAGTCTATAATGTCTCCTCTTAGGGTTTGGTTGGTAGCCTCCAACTCTTGGGTATGTTTCTTCTCTTCCTTTAGGTCATTTTGGAGGTTGATCATTCTGCACTTGACTCTATCACCAAGTTATTTGATGGTCCTCCAAGCTGCATCCTTTGCTGAATCAAAGAATGTAGTGTGCACCACTGAATTGGTGAACATGCAGAATCCTGATTCCTTGTGGTTGTCTTCCTTGTTTTTATACAAGTGAAGTTGCACCCACCAGTACTCAACTCCTTCATCCATCACAGGAAAACCTTTGTACACAGTTGCACCATGTATTTCCATTGCAACCATGAGGTCCTTGAGAGCCTTGGGGAATTCTGTCTCACACTCCAAGGTCATTGTCATGAGTGGTCCTTTCCTTACGGCTTCGTTGATGGAGTTCATCTACAAATAGAGATGAGAAAGAAGATTAGAAAAGTTTACGAGAAGAATAGACAAGTGTAGAAGTTGTTGAAAATTTTTCCTTAGTGGTTTCCAATCCTAGGGTCATAATCCTACAGGAAACACAGTGCTCTGATACCATCTGTAAGATCCCTCCTTTATAAAGGAAAAGGAACCCTGTGATTGCAATGCTAGTCCCTGGATCATTGCTAGCATCCACAGTTTAAGATGAAGTACACAGAAACAAAGGTCATTATTACAGTCATTCCAGAGACAAACATAGTCTTTACAACTCCAAGGCCACAGGCCTAGTACAAGAGTTTGAATAAGTAAATAAATAAAAGTCTTCATCTTCATGTTCCACAGGCAAACATGTTGAGTGTAGACTCATGACTCGTAATCCTCATCAGAGTAACCTGCAACATCACAAGTTACAGCCACAGTGGGTCAATACATTGGAATAGTATTGGCAAGTGATACCTTAGTATAATTTAGGTGGACTAGATACTATATGCAATTTGGCTAAGTGTAGCTTGGCTTGCTTTGCTCAAAATAGGTTTTGCCTATTAGTTGAAATCACTAAGTTTTTCTTTGTCAAAACTTTTCCCAAGGAACCACCAATAGACATTGAGGTCCTTCACCCTTGTTCACCCACAAGTTTTTACTTAGAAATTGGGATGAGGAGATTCTTGATAGCTTCCATGTCTTGATGCTCAAGTTGTCCTTTTCCAGGGACATGGCTAAGTACTTAGATTGTTCCATCTGCAGAGGTTGTGCACTTTCCCCACAAGCCTTGATTTTCACCAAGACAGGACCTTTCAGAAGCCTTCCCTTAGACCAAATGGACGCGCTCCAACCTATCAATCCCACTACCACCAACTGTCCAAATGGCTAAGTTCTAGCAACCTATGTGATCCTGGCAGAGCCCATATTGCCAAGTGGCTGCACTAGAAGCTTCTTAACACTTGGCCTCTAAAATCTATTTGCTCCTGGGTGGCTTTCCACAAGTGAGATACACAAGGTAAACCATAGAAATGGGCCTTGTGTAACCACTCAACATAAACCATTCCTTCCATTCCACCCAGGTGTTTCATTAACTTAGTTGTTTTATTAGGCAAAACACAAGTCCAAAGACTTAGAAATATTTTCATCATAGCATGTGTATTTCACCACCCTTGGTTGCTACTAGCTAGGCTAAGCATGGCATACATAAGCATCTTAACTTAGAAATTTCCTAGCAATTCTACAACTACTAGGATTTCCCAACATGGCATATAAGCAAAATATAGCATGCAAGACTAGCAAAATCTTTCTAATGCTTTGTAGAAAACATAGGGTTAAAAATATTCATGAAGCACCACTTGCCTTGGTAGTTTGGAGAGTAGCTACACTCCTCACAATCACAATCACTAGCACCAAAATCTACACAAAGAATCATAGCCACAAATCACATACAAAACATATACAAACAAAAATATATGAATCCATGCAATATGATATGTGATGATTTTTAAAACTCGACAAAGCAAGTGTACAGTACTGGTTCATAAACAAGTTAAAAACTTTCCAAACAACATTTATTTAAACCTTAAAACATTTCTTAAACCATTCATATGCTCAAAATAGCCCTACATATGTTTCTGTAAATAAAACCATTTTAACAGAAGCAAAACATTAAACACATTGCATATTTAGAAAGGTCTTGTTCCCCTGATTCCATTGATATAAATTTTTTCAAATTCTAACATGGGGATCAAAAGTTATAGCCAAAACAAATTCAAACATCTAATAGATTTAAATCCTGATTTTAAACCTAAACTGCTGCCATGCGTCTTAACCTGATTGGCCGGTACCGTTTCGCGTTGGATCACGCTTCTGAGCCGTTAGATCTACTTAATCCGCACGGCCCAGATCTACCTATACCGCTTCGTTAAGTGATCTAATTTCACGCGTTGGATCCAGATCCAACGGTCCTAGATCAAACTACCATGGCTAGGTGGCGCTGGCGGTGGCTACTGGCGGCGGCGATCTCTGCCTATGGCGGCGTGGCGCTACAGGGGGTTCTAGGGTCGTCGGAGGCGCTTACCAGAACCGTGGCGATGCACTGATGCTCAACCTGGTGACGGCTTGGTAAGGGGCGCACGGACACGGCTGCACTGGCTCGTCGGAGTTGCTGGCGGCGTCGGGCTTGGGTGGACGACGACGTTGGCGATGCTCCTGGTCACCCTAGCATGCACAAATTTCATCAGGAGACGCACAAGACTACGGCGAACGTGTTTGTGTGAAACAGAGGCGAAGGGGAACAAGGAGCTCACCGAATTTGATTGCCGGAGTTGAGGATGTCGTCGGGAGCTTGCAGCGTTTGACGCAGTCGACGACCTGGGGAAGTACAGGACGAACCATTGGGATCAGAAGGTGCGCAAGGAAGTTGTGAAGCGGCTCGTATGAACCAGAGGGAGAGGGGCGCACGGGGCTCACCGGGATTGGTCGCCGGAGTGCTCTCTGTCTGCAGCGGTGCGAGGATGATTGCGGGCCGCCTGGGGGCGCTCTGGGCTCGGAGTTTGGGGGGAAATGGAGAGGGGGCATAGGGGGTTTAAGTAGGCAAGGCGGGAGCGTGATTTACTCCTGCAATCAACGCGAATTGACGAGCGAATCAACCAGGTAACGCACGGCGTGATTTGGGGAAGAACACGTCGCGGTGAGGGTGGAGACGACGACGCCGTGTGGGCCGCGGCTGTCAGCGAGAGAAACAGAGAGGGAGTGGGTCCTGTCTGTCAGTCACTCAGCGGGTGTGGGGGTGAGTGAAGAAAAATGGTTCGCGGGGGTGGGGTTGCTGGGCTTAGTTGGGCTAGTTGGGCCAGATTCGACTGAAAGCTTATTTTTTTTCCTTTTAACCTTTTTCTGTTTGGTTTTTCTGAAATGAATTTCAACTCCAAAACAAATGAGTTTGAATTCAAATATTCTCTAGGTTTTTATGCTGCAAACCTTGCACTCAAATGTGTGACAAACACTACTGTTTAATCAAAACACTTTGATTAAATGAAAATAAAAATAAAACCAAGCCTTTATGTGATATATACAATAGGCATAATATTGGTTTTATTTGCTTATTTTGTTTTGGAACTTTGTTCAAACTTTTGATGGTGCCTAAGTTTGAATTCAAACCTTACTGAACAAAACAAGTACTCTTCTCATTGAGATGTAGCACTAAGGCTAGAGCAACTTACATGAAATGATAAGCATATATGCATCTGTTTTGAAATGATTTGTTTGAAATGAAATTCATATGATCATGGATGCATGGATGATATGCATGTGTTTGAAACATGATTTTTGGGATGTTACAAAAATATGCCAAAATGAATTCTCTGCCGCAGTAGAGAAATGGGCCAAATCTCTGCAGCGGCAGAAGGTTATTTGTCCCGGTTCGTGTTATGAACCGGTACTAATGCTCCACCCCCCTCGCCCTCTGTCGCTGCCACGTGTGCACCCATTTGTCCCGGTTGGTGGGGCAACCGGGACTAAAGGTTAGGGCTTTAGTCCCGATTTCCCTGTCCCGGTTGGGCAACCGGGACTAATGCCCCTTACCAACCGGGACGCATGGCATGTTTTCTACTAGTGTTGCCCCACCAACCGGGACAAAAGGGCGTACACGTGGCCGCGACAGAGGGCGAGGGGGAGGAGAAACCGTCCTGGTTCGTAACATGAACCGGGACAAATAACCCTCTGCCGCGGCAGAGATTTGACACATTTCTCTGCCACGGCAGAGAATTCATTTTGGCAACTTTTGTTGCCGCGGCAGCATTTTGGCCACTTTTTGTGTCGCGACAGAGAATTCATTTATGTTGTTTTATTGTTAATTTAGTGTTTTGCACTCATCAATGAAGGAACCATTATATTACACAAGATCATCATGACAATATAGATCCAAGTGTCGAACATATTACATTCGATACACGGATCGAGTTCATGCACTACATACAAAATAAGCTTTTTGTACAATCCCTATTATTTATATACACCCGAATAGTATTCCCCTTTTGGGTTTAGCACTTCTGCATCCAAGAATCCCGCCAATTCATCCTGAATTGCTCGTAAGCGATCCTTTGGCAGAAGACCGCGATCTGATTTAAAAAAGGAGTCAACCTATATGAATGAAACTAAACACAATTTGATGGTAATTAAAAACTATAGAAATTGTTTACGTACGTGGAGTTGCTCTAAATTTCTGCCCTTCTCACAGCACGTCTGACGGATGAACTCGCAAACATAGTATCCACATAAATTGTTCCCTGGTCCTGCATTAGGCACTTTACGACAACAGAGTTCAATCAAAAAAATAATCAAGCATGATAATAACGGTATCAAAACTAGAATCAAAGAGATGCGCAAATATAGCTAGTGGTGCTTACATCTAGTGGTTCAAATGTAAGCTCCTCTTTCCAAACACCCCTAGCCTTGTTGGTGAACCGTTTCCAAGCGCTGCCCGGCGAAGAAAACGAATAAAAGAAGTTATTAATTACTTGATATCATAAAATTAACGAACGTTGCCGATATAGTGTAGTAATGATTAGAATTACCGCTGGAGAAGCATCTGCATGTCCTTCCACGACTCAAGGGGTTTATGTACACGCCCTTTGTCAAGTTGAATGATTAACAGAATATAGTGGAAGCTGCGCATGCATAACTAATCAATTATATAAATAACATCGAGTAAGCGAAATAGAAAGTGTATACAAGACAATAACACTCACTCGAAGTTGTAAGGAAATAGTATTTCCCTTCTGGTTTCTTGAAACCTTAACGCGTGTACGATATTATCCTCCGTATCCTGGGGGTTTGTTTTGAGATTAGCTTGATGAACCCAATATGGGTCAATGAACCCAATGTCATAGATTTGTCCTCTGCTGCATTCGAGAATCTTCATTCTGCATATTATAGTATGATTATATACATGCAATAAACGAGGTGAGATAGCTAGAGACTAAATTAATTACAGAATTAGTACTTACAGACAATAGGCACTGATGATCGATTTGTCCAAGGCGTCTTGATTGAATAATTGAAATAGTTCATCAAATTCAATGGATATCATGTCATCTATTTCTTTCCCATAATGCTTTTTTGTAACCCTCAGCACTATCCAGTTAGCCCCGGTCTTTGTGGCATGCATGTACCAGTTATGCAATCTTCGCATTTTTGTTGGAAGATTATTTACCTCCCCAGGTTTGACGAGAGGTTTGTCGTACTGGTATTTGTATGCTACTTCACACACGGGGAAATACTCTAACTGGGATAAGTACTGGGCAATACTCATAACTTGAGCAGCGGCAGCTTCTCCGTATTGTGCAACTACCTCTGGATCATACTGCTCTTCGGCCGCATATTTGCTCGACCCCACATTGGTATGGGAAATCACCTTGAGAGGGGCGCAAGACTGTTTTGCTTGTTCTCCAAGCTGGGCAATAGATTTCTCGCTTGCATCAGTATTGCTCTTTGAGGCTTGTTGTGCCGCATGTGACTTGAGAATAGAACGCTCATAGTCTGATGACAGCTTTGGCTCGGGTTTATGAAGAGTCTTTAGCATTTTGAACACTCTGGCTTTTTCTTCTTTGGTGCTGGGGAACTCTGGCTCTTTCGGCCGCCTTAGCTTAGCGAAAAACGCTATCATTTCCGCATCAACGATAGCCGTAGTATCCTCTTCAGTATAGTCATAAGCTCTCTTGGGAGGAACCTTTGGTACTTTTGGAAGAGGCTCTTGTTTACGTTTCGGCGATCGCTTACCACGACACAGAGTAGCGGTGGTACGCTTACGCTTTTTATCCTGAGGCGCCGGCGATGGCTGTGCCGGAGATTGGTGAGGCGACGGAGACGGGTGAGGCGACGGAGCCGGGTGAGGCGACGAAGACGGCTGCCGCGGCAGCGACGACCTCGCTGGAGACGGGTGAGGCGGCGGCTAAGATGACCTTGGCGTGTGATTTCGAAGCACGATACATTCCTTTGGCCATAGAATGGTGACGTTTGTTGCGTCTCCCAGTTCAGTCACATCCCCTTCACCTGCAGGGTAGTCAAGCTTCAAAACTTCAAAGGTGGGCATGATTTCATCCACCCCGACAACAGCGCAGCCCTGTGGAACCGGACGACAGTGGTAAGTTGGTGTGGGTCCAATTGGTAAGGCATAGCCGACCGCCACCTTCATTGATATGTTCACAACTTTGACATGTAGCTCGCAGTGTGTCATATGTGTGATATCATCCACTAGGTAGCCAACAGGAGCCATCGTCGGTGCACCGTCGTCATCGTCATTGTCATCACCCGGGACCTCGGTGGAATCCACACTGCTTTTTCGATTATTCGATAGGACGGTAGCATCGAATGCAGGTTCTACCACCATGTGCTGCTCAGATGGGCCGGTAGTACTTTGCTCTTTAAGTGCGTTAATTTCATCTTGTTGTTGCTTTATTCGTTCTTCAATTATATGCATTCGCTCTTTCTGAATATCTGCTTCAACTTTCGCCTTGTCCTTTCTCCTCTGATGGCTTCTATCAGGATATTTCTTCCTCTCTTCGGGAAACCCAGTCCTCCATGGTTTGGAGCCGCTTGTGCCTCGTGTTCATCCATCATGTTCCTTATTTCCAAGGGTGAGTGTGAGCTCATCATTCTCTCTATCAGGAATGAAGTCCCCATCTTTAACAGCCTTTACTGCTTTTCTCATCTTCTCGATTGGCAAGGGGTCTTCTTTATGTCGTATGTTATATATACACTTCCCTTCCGAGTCCAACGTGCCCCATGCCCGTAAAACCAATTCCTTGCACGTTCGATCTAATCGTCTGTCTCTGGGATGATCTTTTTAGCACGCAGTTTATCCTCAAGTTTCTTCCACTTAGGAATGCCAGCCCTGTAGCCACCTTGCACCATAGTATGGTGATACTTCTTGTTAGCATCATTCAGCTTATTCGTTGCAGACATTTTCTTAGCTTTTTCTGATGTCTTGTAATTCACAAACTCATCCCAGAATGGTTCTATCTTCTAAAACTGAATCTTCTTGAAATCCGGAGTCTTCTCTTTCACGACATAGTCAAGGTACAATATTTTCTTCCAGTTGGTGAAACACTGGGCCATCTTCTTCATAGACCACTCCCTGACCTTAGCCTCCATGGCTCGCGCATGTTCTAAGGCGTCCTCAACTGGATCCTCCGCATTTGGATCCAGCTCTATCTTCGGTAGTTTGAAATTAACCATGAGCCTCTTCCACAGTAAATCTTTGGCCACGGTAGGGAGAAATAAAGACGTTCCCTCTTCTTCCGCATCAGCAGGCCTATTCCAATTTCGAAAGGTGATCGGGATGAAGTCCCTAATGATTACTCCGCATTGTGCCACAAATTTGTTTGCGACAACTTCGGGAACAATCGGTTTGCCATCTTCACCGATATCTTCGATCCTGAACCTCTCATGGTCTTCCAACTTTTTGGTTGGGCCTCGTCCGCTCTTTTCAGTAGATTTCTTCGATCCGGAGGGCTAAAAGAAGAAAGATCGTCGTTACTATTTCTATATAGATAGCAGATGATTAATTAATGAATTAATTATATTACATGCACCTCGCCAGATCGGTCGTCTTCTCGATCACACAAGGCATCGTCTTCTCCCTCGCGGAAGGCATCACCTTCAACCTCAAACAAGTCGTCTCTTCCGGCAAAAAGAGGATCACCCTCACCGGAGTTGTTCAGAAACGTCGATACATCTAAATTTTCTTCCCCGCGGATCACACCTTGGATCAACTCTTCCTTTTCTTCGACTATATCGTGTGGGTCCATATATTCTACATAGGTGGAAAAACGGAAAAGTCAAAGCGGCTAAGGGAGAATGTTAGGTACGATGTTGAGAGATATAAACCCTAATTCGGAGAAACCCTAATATATACATACACAATAATAAAAATGAATTTACAATATCAGAAACCCTAATTCAGAGAAACCATCGGGCTCGGATCCTATCGCGAAGAACCAATACCGGAAAGAAAGGCGGCAATCAATCAACCCTCGGGTTCAGGATGCCCTGGCGAGGACACACCGGCTAACCCTAGGTGCAACATCGATTCAACTGGGGTCTATGACAACTAATATCATGGCTAAGCATCTACAGTACGATGGCTATCAAGAAATCTTTGATCTTCGATGGTGTTGACCTCAGTCTTTGATCTCGATCTCGTATTCTACTGCGAAGAACCGAACACCAGAAAGAGAGGGGAACAATCAACACATGGCATCGATGCAAGGATCAAACAAGGATGATGATATGACAAGTTAATGTGTATTGAAAAGTAACCCTAAGACATGCTCGGCAATTTAAACGGGGTTTCGAGGGGTGAAAACCCTAACTCGGCGAAACTCTGGAGTATATGAGAGGGGTTGATTTTGTTCTCTAATTAAACTTGTCTTGAAAGTTGTTGAACAATGCATGATTATAGGTTAAATAGTCAGATATCATTTTTCTGAACATTTTGATATATTATTTCTATTTTTATGAGATATAAATAATTAATTATTGAATTTACAATATTATATCAATTTCTGGATTTAATTAAACCATTTCTGAATTTAAACAAAACAGAAAACATTTTACACTGAGGCCACTGCTAGCCACACTGGCTGAAAGAGGGGCCCGTGGCCACCACAGCCTCCACGCAGGCAGGTGGGACCTGGACCAGGGCTTGACGGTGGACCTGGACCAGGCAACTGCTAACCTGCACCGCAAAGGCACCTAGCCTTTGAGGCTGGCAGGTGGGACCGGGGCCACACGGGCACCACACGGTAGCCACGCGAGCACCACGTCACCAGGACGGGCGGCACGACAAGCGGTGGTCGACGACGACCCTGGGGAGCGCGCGGGACTGCGGGGCTGTGTGCGTTCGAACCAGCGTAGCACGATGAACGATATAGAGGCGGCGCCGCTCCTATTTGGTAGGGGGAGCTACGTCTACGGCGAGGTCTGGCGGTGGCCAACGGCGGAGCTCGAGGCTAGAGCAAACAAGAGAGGGAGGAAAGGAAGGAAAGGGTCCTAGAGGACCGGTGGCTCACCCTAAGCGCGGTGGTGGGGTCGGGGAAGCACGGTGAGGTCGGAATTGGGCTAATGGACGGCGGCGAACCACGTCGGGGTTGGGGGAGAAAGCGTCAAGGGGGGCGGGGCGTGATCGAGCCCTCTGCTTGCACGGACGGAGGCGATGGTGTGGCGGCGGCGAGCTCGGGCAGCCTGCCGGCGTCGTCGGGGTTTCCTGTGCACGCGTCGATGAGAAGCAGAGAAGTGAGATGGGGAAGAAGAACAGGAGGCGAGCCAGTTATAACCAAAGGACCTTTTGTCCCGGTTGGTGGCTCCAACCGGGACTAAAGGGTCATACGTCCCGATTGGAGCCACCAACCGGGACGTATACTCCACTTTTTTTTCAGCAGACCAAGGGGCGCGCGCAGGGGTCTTTAGTCCTGGTTGGTGGCTCCAACTGGGACATATGACCCTGTTTCAAAAAAAATTCAGAAATTTTCTCTCTGTTCCCGCCTTAATTTTTATTTTGGGGTTTAAATTTATAATGTTTTTTAAATGATAATTACTTTGGAATTTAGAAAAACTTTAAACATAAAAAGTGTTTGAATTTGAATAACTAATTCAAAACCATTTTCTGTTTTTAAAAATAATTAATGTAACCATTTAAACTATGAACCATTTAAAATTAAAAATGAATTAACTTATATTTTTGAATATTAATTTGGAATTTAGAAAAACTTTAAACATAAAAAGTGTTTGGATTTGAATAATCAATTCAAAACCATTTTCTGTTTTTAAAAATAATTAATGTAATCATTTAAACTATGAACCATTTAAAATTAAAAATGAATTAACTTATATTTTTTAAATATTAATTTGGAATTTAGAAAAACTTTAAACATAAAAAGTGTTTGGATTTGAATAACTAATTCAAAACCATTTTATGTAATTAAAAATAATTAATGCAACCATTTAAAATTAAAAATGAATTAACTTATATTTTTTGAATATTAATTTGGAATTTAGAAAAACTTTAAACATAAAAAGTGTTTGGATTTGAATAACTAATTCAAATCATTTTCTGTTTTTAATTTGGATTTGAATTAACTTATATTTTTTATATATTAATGGGTGGGAAAAAAAGGATGGGTAATAATGGGCGGGAAGAAAATTTTATTAGGATAGAACTGGAATTAAAGTACATAACGCAACTAACACTAAGTTATATAGAAGAACTGAAAATTAAGATACATGGCCAGATTAAGCCACAATCGGCCGAACTTGTTTTCCAATTTTGGAGTGATTCAGTCATGCTCCTTCCTACACCTGTAATACTCGCCACTGTAGTTGTCGTACTCGCCGCGGCCGTCGTCGTTGTCGTCGTCGGGGTCGCCGTAGTTGAACCTTGAAGGCTGAGTACGAGTGGGCTGGACTTGAGGGTAGCGCAGGCGGGGGTTAGAGTCGGCGGCCGTGTCGTAGGCCATGACGCTCTGGAGAGTCCGGTCGTGCCACCACAGCTGACGACCGGCCTCGTTGAAGTTCGGAGGAGGTGGGTCGTCCTCCTCGTGCCTGGCGAGCGCCCTCTCACGCCGATCCATGAAGAAGGCTTCCCAAGTCGGGAAATAGTCGGGATGCCATCTGGAATTCCTCCGCTGCTCCGGCGTGAGCTCGAAGTATTAGTGGTTCGTGATAACCATCCGACGCGCCACACTTAGAGGGACAGGAGGAACCGGCACGCCTCCTGCGCTCAGCATCCAGCCGACGGGGACACAGTAGCCTAGCGGGCAGGTAAGTTCGAGGCGCAAAGCGCCTCCGCCTCCCTGGGGGTTAGTGCTACGGTGGAAGTCATGGGAACGAGTGATGAGGTTGCAGATATGAGTCTAGAGATGTGCAATGACAATGGAGGCCAACCCTATATATATATAGTGAAAAATGGCAGGAAGATAACTGGAGGGAAGAACTAGCGGGAAGAACAGGCGGGAAGAAATGGCGGGAAGAACTGGCGGGAAAAAATGGCTGGAAGAAAAATGGCGGGAAGAAATGGCGGGAAGAAAAATGGTTTTTCCGTGCGTTAGATCACGGGCGTTAGATCATCTCTGAAGAAACCACATATTGCGAGTCTAAAAATGATTTTTTCAAAAAATCACGGGCGTTAGATCATGTACCTATAGTACAAACCGGACCCACTTCCTACCGATTCGCAGACATTTGTCCTTTTTACCTGGGATGAACGAAAAGTTTTGAGATGTCCCGGTTGGGAGATAGTCCATGTAAGGTGGTCTAGTATTTTAGAAAAATGGGACGGTAGCATTCTAAAATAGCATTTTGGTGGTTACTTCACAAAACGACCTGTTTTTTGCACTTGGAAAATGGAAAATGGCTTTTCCGTGCGACAAAAAGGAAAACTTCCGCCTGTAACATTGTTCTCCATACCAATGTCCACATGCATGCATAATATGGGCACAGCATCACAAACTATGTCGTGATTCAGCACATAACATCGGTCATTTGCACCAAAAGCCATGAAACCTCGAACATGATAGGTCAATTTGTGAAGTTTTTTTCGAGACATGATCAATATACCAAGTCTGGTATTTTTCCTTTCAACTGTGTCACATAATATGACACCACGCGAAGGATTTTCATTGTTCGTATTTTTTTAGAATTTCTTATGACCGTTTTGAATTTTTTGAATTTCTAACTATGGTCGAACCGGCGTGCATGAAGATAGGGGACGAGCATCATTAGAACTTGCATTGGATCTCTGAAGAAACCACATATTCCGAGTTTAAAAATTATTTTTTCAAAAAATCACGGGCGTTAGATCATGTACCTGTAGTACAAACCGGACCCACTTCCTACCGATTTGGCAGACATTTGTCCTTTTTACCTGGGATATACAAAAAGGTTTGAGATGTCCCGGTTGGGAGATAGTCTATGTAAGGTGGTCTAGTATTTTATAAAAATGGGACGGTAGCATTCTGAAATAGCATTTTGGTGGTTACTTCACAAAACGACCCGTTTTTTGCGCTCGGAAAATGGAAAATGGCTTTTCCGTGCGCCGAAAAGGAAAACTTCCTCCTGCAACATTGTTCTTCATACCAATGTCCACATGCATGCATAATATGGGTACACCATCACAAACTATGCCGTGATTCAGCACATAACATCGGTCATTTGGACCGAAAGTCATGAAACCTCGAACATGATAGGTCATTTTGTGAAGGGTTTTTCGAGACATGATCAATATACCAAGTCTGGTATTTTTTATTTCAACTATGTCACATAATATGACACCACGCGAAGGATTTTTATTGTTCGGATTTTTTTTGAATTTCTTATGCCCGTTTTGAATTTTTTGAATTTCTAACTATGGTCGAACCGGCGTGCATGAAGATAGGGGACGAGCATCATTAGAACTTGGATTGGATCTCTGAAGAAACCACATATTGCGAGTCTAAAAATGATTTTTTCAAAAAATCACGGGCATTAGATCATGTACCTATAGTACAAACCGGACCCACTTCCTTCCGATTCGGCAGACATTTGTCCTTTTTACCCGGGATGGACAAAAAGGTTTGAGATGTCCCGGTTGGGAGATAGTCCATGTAAGGTGGTCTAGTATTTTAGAAAAATGGGACGGTAGCATTTTGAAACAACATTTTGGTGGTTACTTCACAAAACGACCCGTTTTTTGCGCTCGAAAAATGGAAAATGGCTTTTCCGTGCGACGAAAAGGAAAACTTCCTCCTGCAACATTGTTCTCCATACCAATGTACACATGCATGCATAATATGGGCATAGCATCACAAACTATGCCATGATTCAGCACATAACATCGGTCATTTGGACCGAAAGCCATGAAACCTCGAAACATGATAGGTCATTTTGTGAAGGTTTTTTTGAGACATGATCAATATACCAAGTCTGGTATTTTTCCTTTCAACTATGTCACATAATATGACACCACGCGAAGTATTTTCATTGTTCAGATTTTTTTTTGAATTTCTTATGCCCATTTTGAATTTTTTGAATTTCTAACTATGATCGAACCGGCGTGTATGAAGATAGGGGACGAGCATCGTTAGAACTTGCATTGGATCTCTGAAGAAACCACATATTGCGAGTCTAAAAATTATTTTTTCAAAAAATCACGGGCGTTAGATCATGTACCTGTAGTACAAACCGGACCCACTTCCTACCGATTCGACAGACATTTGTCCTTTTTACCCGGGATGGACGAAAAGGTTTGAGATGTCCCGGTTGGGAGATAGTCCATGTAAGGTGGTCTAGTATTTTAGAAAAATGGAACGGTAGCATTCTGAAACAGCATTTTGGTGGTTACTTCACAAAATGACCCGTTTTTTGCGCTCGGAAAATGGAAAATGGCTTTTCTGTGCGACGAAAAGGAAAACTTCCTCCTGCAACATTGTTCTCCATACCAATGTCCACATGCATGCATAATATGGGCACAACAACATTGATAGGTTCATCTTTAGTCCCGGTTGGAGGGATTTCGGCAGGCAGGGCCAGGCAGCACTAATGATAGGGGTGAGTGTCGACATTATGTCGTGTGGCGTGTATGTTGTCCCGGATGGTGTCACCAACCGGGACTAAAGATGAACCTTTAGTCCCGGTTGGAAACACCAACCAGGACAAAACATCAGTCAGCACTAATAATAGGGGTGAGTGTCGACATTATGTCGTAAGTGTGGACACTATGCCGAGTTGTTGTACTATAAATAGGCATCCTTGTGAGTCCAGTCCTCCAGCCAGATTGAGGCATCTCCAATATTGTTTTCGAGAGCAGGGACACCACTACGACCAGTTTTAGGGAGATGCCACCGGATCCCAGTCCTCCGGCATCTCCAAGAAACTGGTCATAGAGGCACTCCCTAATATGTGAAATTAGTTAGCTCCCAAGTGTATTGATCTAGTTAGAGAAGTTACAAGCTGCAAGATGGTGTGCGAGAGCAGGGACACCACTACGACAAGTTTCAGGGAGATGCCGCCGGATCCCAGTCCTTCGGCATCTCCAAGAAACTGGTCATAGAGGCACTCCCTAATATGTGACAACACGCGTTTGGAGATCAGATCTTAATGCTAAGTACGAATCGGGACAACTTCTTCATAGTTCAGGAAAGTCGTTCTACGAATCGGGACTAAAGGCCCCCTTTAGTCCCGGTCCAGCCATAGAACGGGACTAACACTCAAGACATTTAGTAATATTAAAAACCGAGACTACAAAACCGGGACAAAAGGCCCCCCTATATATAGTCCCGGTCAAGCCATAAACCGGGACTAACACTCAGTACATTTATTAAACTTGGAAAATTGCAAACATCATAAGATATCCCGGCCAGATATGAACTAGAGTTACACAATATGAGCATGAACTTCTTGGCATATGTCCTTCCTTATGATCGCTTCAGACGTAACGATGGAGCATCTTCTTTACTTAACGGAATGCTTGGGTCAGTTTTCACTGTGAAGGGCGGAATTTCATCAAACTTATTATAATCTTCTGACATGTTTGTCTTGTCCTTGATTCCCACGATGTTTCTTTTCCCTGAAAGAACTATGTGACGCTTTGGCTCATCATATGATGTATTCGTTTGCATATTTTTTCTTTTTCTCGGTCTGGAGGACATGTCCTTCACATAGAAAACCTGAGACACATCATTGGCTAGGACGAATGGTTCATCTATATAACTAAGATTGTTGAGATCCACTGTTGTCATTCCGTACAACTGGTCTATCTTTACCCCTTCCCCATTCAGGTTGACCCATTTGCAGCAAAACAAAGGGACCTTAAAAGAGACTCCATAGTCTAGTTCCCATATCTCCTCTATGTAACCATAGTATGTGTCCTTTTGTCCATTCTCGTCTGTTGCATCAAAGCGGACACCACTATTTTGGTTGGTGCTCTTTTTATCTTGGGCGATCGTGTAGAATGTATTCCCATTTATTTCGTACCCTTGGAAATTCAATATAGTAGAAGATGGTGACGCGGCCAACAAGTATAGCTGATCTCCAACAGTGGTGTCATTCAAGAGATGTGTCCGCATCCAACCACCGAAAGACTTCATGTGTTCATCTGTAATCCATGATTCAGGCTTCCCCGAGGTTTTGGAGCGTACAATATTCTTGTGTTCCTCGATATACGGAGCTGCCAAGGTGGAATTATGTAGAACTGTGTAGTGTGCTTTAGTGAAAGAATCCCCGTCCCTACATATCATTGCTTTCTTTCCCAGCGTGCCTTTTCCACTTAATCTTCCCTCATGTCGCGAGTCAGAAACACCAATCGGCTTAAGGTCAGGAATAAAGTCAACACAAAACTCAATGAACTCCTCTATTCCATATCCCTTGGAGATGCTTCCTTCTGGTCTAGCACGGTTATGAACATATTTCTTTAAGACTCCCATGAACCTCTCAAAGGGGAACATATTGTGCAGAAATACAGGACCGAGAATGGCAATCTCTTCCACTAGGTGAACCAGGAGATGCGTCATAATATTGAAGAAGGATGGTGGGAACACCAACTCAAAACTAACAAGACATTGTACCACATCCTTCTGTAACCTTGGCAGAATATCTGGATTGATTACCTTCTAAGATATTGCATTGAGGAATGCACACAGCTTCACAATGGGTACTCGAACATTTTCCGGTAGAAGCCCCCTCAATGCAATCGGAAGCAACTGCGTCATAATCACGTGACAGTCATGAGACTTTAGGTTTTGGAACTTTTTCTCTGCCATATTTATTATCCCCTTTATATTAGATGAGAAGCCAGACGGCACCTTGATACTGTAAAGGACTTCAAAAAAGATTTCCTTCTCTGCTTTGGTAAGAGCATAGCTGACACGACTTAAGTGATGCCCTTTATCTTGTTCTGTGTATGCATGTTCTTTGGGTCTTTCATAATTTGTTGGTCCTCCCGTGCTTTTGGTGTATCTTTTGTCTTCCCATACACGCCTAGGAATCCTAGCAGGTTCACGCAAAGATTCTTCGTCACGTGCATCACATCGATTGAAGAGCGGACACGTAGGACTTTCCAATATGGCAGCTCCCAAAATATAGATTTCTTCTTCCACATGGGTGCGTGTCCTGTAGCGATGTTGTTCGGAACTGATTGACCGTCGGGACCCTTTCTAAAGATTACTTCTATGTCCTTGACCATACCAAATACATCATCACCAGCAGGGAGTTCAGGCTTCTTCCGGTGATCTGCCCCACCTTTGAAATGCTTGCCTTTCTTTTTTACGGGATGATTGGTCGGAAGAAATCGTCGATTCGCCAGGTACACAACCTTCTTGCATTTATGCAAATATGTACCTTCAGTCTTATCTAAACAGTGCGTGCATGCCTTATATCCCTTGTTTGTCTGTCCTGAAAGGTTACTAAGAGCAGGCCAATCATTGATGGTTACGAAAAGCAACCCTCGTAGATCAAATGGCTCATGTTTGTTCTCATCCCACGCATGTACACATGGTTTGCCCCACAGCTGTAAGAGTTCTTCAACTAATGGCCTAAGGTACACATCAATGTCGTTGCCCGGTTGCTTCGGGCCTTGGATGATCACTGGCATCATAATGAACTTACGCTTCATGCACAACCAAGGAGGAAGGTTGTAGATACATAGAGTCACGGGACAGGTGCTGTGACTGCAGCTCTGCTCCCCAAAAGGATTCATGCCATCCGTACTTAGACCAAACCATAAGTTCCTTGCGTCACCTGCAAAGTCTAGGAACTTCATCTCGATTTTTCTCCACTGTGACCCATCAGCAGGGTGTCTCAACTTCCCGTATTTCTTACGGTCTTCTTTGTGCCATCGCAACAACCTGGCATGCTCTTTGTTTCTGAACATGCGTTTCAACCTTGGTATTATAGGAGCATACCACATAACCTTAGAAGGAACCCTCTTCCGTAGGGGCTCTCCCTCAACATCAGCAGGGTCATCTCGTCTGATCTTATACTGCAATGCATTGCATACCGGGCATTTATCTAAATTATCATACTCCTTACCGCGGTAGAGGATGCAGTCATTAATGTATGCATGTATCTTTTGCACATCTAATCCTAGAGGACAGAGAGTCTTCTTTGCTTCGTAGGTACTCTCGGGAAGTTCGTTATGTTTTGGAAACTACGACTTCATTATTTTCAGCATCATTTCAAATGAGGAGTCAGTTAGACCACACTCTGCCTTCCATCACAGCAATTCCAGTGTGGTACCGAGCTTTGTGCTGCCATCTTCACAATTTGGGTACAACAGTTTTTTGTGATCTTCTAACATGCCCTCTAACTTCAACTTCTCATTTTCTGTTTCACAGTCTCGTTTTGCATCAGGAATGACCCTACCAAGTTCATCAGCCGGCTCATCTGATGCCCGTTCTTCACGTCCTTACTCTTCATTGTCTTCCATTGCAGTATCACTGTATTCAGGAAACATATGATGATAGTTGTTATCATCATCTTCTTCTTCACCGTCTTCCATCATAACCCCTCTTTCCCCGTGCTTGGTCCAGCAATTATAGTTGGGCATGAAACCTTTCATAATCAGGTGGCCGCAAATAATTTTTGAGGAAGAGTACTCCTTGTTGTTCCGACATTGAACACATGGACAACGTATAAAACCATTCTCTTTGTTTGCCGTAGCCACATCGATAAATTTATCCACGCCTTTAATGTACCCGGGTACACGCCGGTCACCGTACATCCATTCTCGACCGTTCATCTGCATCATATAAGTAAGTTTATCAAAAACAAGACATCATAAATAGTGAAATGACCAATTCACATCGACACTGTAAAGGGTCCCAATCTCTAATAAGATATAGCCCTCTGTGTTTACAATGCTAGTCCCTGGATCAATAGCTAGCATCCACAGTTAAGATGTAATATCAAGATACAAAGGTCATAATATAACTTTATAACCAGGAATAACATAATTTTATTACATCATACATAGCTCATTTGGCTATTACATTACATTGCAGCGGAATAACTATAGTCATGGGGTTCTTCATCTTCAAAGTGCCACAGGCAAATGCTGGTTGTAGACTTTGTAATCCTAATCAATCAAACTTCACTAAAATCAATCAAACCTGCAACATTACAAGTTACAGCCACAAGGGTCAATACATTTGAATTGTATTGGCAAGCTTCACTATTATGTATAATATGAGTGGATCCTATTCAATACATGCATATTTGGCTAAGTAGAGTTTTTTAGGCTCATTTGCTTAAAGCAATATTTTATCCTATCTTTTCAAAATGGTTTTGGTCCTTTGTCAAATCTCTTTTTCCAAGTTCCTTGAACTTCTTGGTAGAAACACAAGTGTTCAAGTCCTTGTCAAAATCTCTTGAGCTACTTGGTAACTCCAAGTGCATCAAGTTTTATTAAAATCTCTTGAGCTCCTTGGTAACTCCAAGTGCATCAAGTTTTATTAGTTTTCTTTTAGAAATTAGAATGTCGAGATCTTCCATAGCTTCAGGCCTTAGTTGCTCAGTATTGTCCATAACCGGGGACACGGCTAAGTACTTAGATTTTATTATCTTCTGCAGAAGTTGTACACTTTACCCACATGACACAATCTCGTCTTGACGCCACCAGTGGCCGCTGGATAAGTACTCACCAAAATGGAGTACCGGCAGATCGAGAATGTGACAAAGTCTTTCCATAGGAGTCCTCCGAATACACAATGCTAGCTTGTCTACCAGGCACAAATGTAGGGTTACTCCCTTACACAAATCTAGTTAACCTGAAGATGCCAATGCATGGGACTTCCACTATGTAGTTGACTAAGCCAGAGCCCATTTAGCATGTGGCTGTACACGGAAGCCACTGTACGAGAAACATGTTCGATCTCTAAGAATCCTGGGTGGTTTCCTTGAAGGGAATATGCCCGAGAGGCAATAATAAAGTGGTTATTATCGTATTCCTTATTTATGATAAATGTTTATTTTGCATGCTATAATTGTATTAATACGGAAACATTAATACATGTGTGTTTAATAAACAAAGTGGTAGTTCCTAGTTATGCCTCTCTCATAAACTAGCTCGTTGATTAACAAGATGATAAAGGTTTCCTGATCATGGACATTGGATGTTGTTAATAACGGGGTCACAACATTAGTGTAATGGTGTGATGAACATTCATCCGAAGTATAGCATTACGATCAAAGTCATTGAGTTTATATTGCTATAACAACTTACGAAGTGATCCTAATCCTTAGACCATGAGATCATGTCAATCACTAACACCGGAAGAGTTTCTTGATAACATCAAACGTCACACCGTAACAGGGTGATTATAAAGATGGATTCAGAACTACTAAAGTGTTATGTTGAGGCCCATGGATCAAGAGTGGAATTTGTTCATCCCGATGACGGATAGATATACTCTGGGCCCTCTCGGTGATATCACATTGATTAGCTTGCAAGCAAGTGATTTGATCACTAGAATGTTATATCACGGGAACGAGAAAAGAGTGCATGTCAGTAACGAGATCAAACTAGGTATGGAGATACCGATGATCGAATCTCGGACATGTAATATATCGCGAAACAAAGGGATTAAGATACTAGCGTAAAAAGGTTCCGACGATCACAAGAAAGTCATCGTTGAATGTGTGGGAGTCAGTATGGGTCTCCAGATCCCGCTTCTGATTATTGATCTGAGAGGGGTCTCGATCATGTCCGCATTATTCACGAACCGTAGGGTGACACACTTAAGAGACACCGACATCCAGTTGGAGCAAAAGTTTCATGCCGAAAGAATGAACAAGCGTAGGAATTTATTTCACTAGATACCGAAACAGGTTTTCGGGTGAAATTGCATAAAGTGGTTATGCATGTGAAATAGAATTCTAGCAAGGGGTTATTTGTGAATGTTTGTCATTAAAGTAATTGACAAAATTCTGAATAAAATAAAAGAGTTTTATTTAATGAGAGTTTGCATTAAATTTGGTGGAAATTTAATGGGAATTTGAGTGGGTTTTTTAGTGGAGAAAATTGAAGGGCCATTTTGTGAGTGGAGTGTCCACCCACATGAATGAGGGAGAGGTGGGGGCACCCTCCATGGCCGGCGGCCATGCCCCCTTGGGCTGCCCCCCCTCCCCTATATAAGGAGCCCCTCCTCTCACTTCTCACTCACACCTCCTCGTGAAGGATCTCTCTCCCCCTCTAGAATTTATTCCCCATGGTCTCGGACTAGCGAGATACATGTTCCCGGTGGCTTTTCGGCAAGAAAGAGTTGTGCTTCCGCTGCATCGCTGGAGCGAGGAGGCGGAGGTTGCTCGGTGCCTCGAACGTGTGTGCGAGCACGGATGCGCTGCTGTTTTGCGGCGCTAGGACTTCCTCTCGATCTTGAGATCGGCAAGAGATCGTCTACATCAACCACGAGTTTGGACTCGTTAAGCTTTGTCGGTCTTCAAGGGTATGTTCTCTACGGATATACATCCGCCCGTTGTTTGTATCTAGTAGATAGATCTTGGTACATAGTTGTTCCCATCGTAGGAAAATTTTTGTTTTCTATGCTGCGAACCCTACAGTGGTATCAGAGCCGGATCTATGCGTAGATGCTTTGCACGGGTAGTACACATATGAGTATGTGGGCGATGATGATCATTTTATTGCTTCTTAGTTGTACTTTGGATATTGGTGGCATAGTGGGATGAAGCGGCCCGGACAAACTTTACATGTCCTCGCACATGAGACCTGTTCCACGCTTGACATGCAACTAGTTTTGCATAAGTGGCTAGCGGGTGTCTGTCTCTCCTACTATAGTCAATATCTAATTTGCAACGAGTTGTCAACAATTTGGTTATCCTCGTTGTGGTTCATGTTCGTAGGTAAGAACGGTTCTATCTCGAAAGCCCTAGGCCACGTAAAATTTGCAATGGTTAAATTAGAGGCGTCTAGTTTAGATTGTTGCTGGGCTAGTGTTACGATATGGTGATGTTGTAAGTAGAAGTATGAGATGATACTCTTACAACACACATAACGTGTAATCTCCATAGACCTTGGACTTACACATATAGGTATGATAGTGATCATACCACGGTGCACATGATGGAGATCATATACGGGAACCATATCATTTCACTTATAAACATGTGATGTTTGATAGCATCTTATATTGCTTATTTGGCATTTTATTAGCATAATAAGATGATCCCTCATTTAAATATCAAGATAAGAATGTGTTCTTCCTTAAGTATGCACCGACAATGTTTCGTCGCTTCAAGACATCACGTGATGATCGGGTGTACTTGAATCCACAAGCATATCTCGGGTGTAAGACAGTTACACACGCGAATACTAAGGTTCTTACTTGGCGAGCCTAGCATGTACAGACATGGCCTCGGAACACGGACCGAAAGGTTAAGCATGAGTCATATGTTTTGATATGATGACCATATGGATGCTCGCCTTTGAAGCTATACCGACTCACGTGATGATCGGACTTGGTGTAGTGGATTTGGTTCATGTAATCACCAAAAAGACACGAGGGATGTCGTTTTTGAGTGGGAGTTTATTTATAATTTGGATTAGTAGAACTCAATTTATCATAAATTAAATCAAAGTGAATTTGCATAATTTGTAGTAGTCATTGGCATTCGTTCACCGCCTTATGCTTAGTTATAATTGAGATAATAGAACTATAGAATTCTGGATATATACTTTACGAACTGGTATCGTGTTGTGTTGAGTGTCAATCAAAGTTTAAAGTCCTATTGCAAACTTTCAGCAAACTCTATTTACTCCGGGAAATTTAATAGTTGGTATTAAATCGAGAGTAACAATTCCAGTGTTAGTATCTTAAGTATCATGTTTGCCTCCACGATTCTTGATTGATTTAAATATCAAGTTTATCTAGGAGCTGAAAGAATTGTTTCAGAAACCATCATGTGTGGCAGATATAACGATATCTGAAACAATGTTTTGGTTGCAATATGATAGAGTATAATATATGTTCTCATATTGGATGAGAATTTACGAAGGTTGGAGATGCTAGACATCCTAATCATCCAAAAGGGTTTTGGAAAGTAATGTTATACTCACGATTCTCCTTTATAAGCTAAATTGGCTTGATCATGAAAGTCGTCATGATAAGGATGAATAGAAGATGTATGTAAAGTGTTTACTACACTAAAAGATTACTAAAGAATGGATTTTGAAAGAATACCGATCATTTTGATGATGGTGATCTACTTCAAAGTGCAAGTCCAAAGGTATTATTATTTGAATATACACGCTTTGGACTATGTGTCATGTATATGGCGCCACTTTTGATGTTGATAGATTCTTTTAAAAGGAAAAGGAAATGCTGAAAGAGAATCTATAAAATATATTTGGCAGAAAAGAAAAGATTGGAAATATCCAATTTAGGTATATAGATGATATACATGTTATGGTTGTATTCTTTTCTTGTTAAACAATGTGGTTCTTGGGTACTGGATACCGAATTGGTTGGTATGAAATTTCATACGGAATGACGCAATTCATGAACCACAATGGCCTAAGTAACTAGCAAGAGAATATGTGATGATGTTCATCGAAAACAAACAAACCGTTGTTTGTATTTCTCGTTGACATCAAAGCTTGACTTCAAGATTTGTTTTAATAATTGTTATTTGAATCAGGTATTATAAGAACAAAGGTTGTTCAAATAATTACCGTATTCCATATAAGATGGATGATTTACAAATCTAGTTGGAGAAATCACATCCATAAAACCTAATGCTAAAATGTCGCAAGACAAATGATTGAAAGATCACTTACGAAGTGACATCGCCGTTTAAATTATATTGGAAAGAAAACATGAAGAATCTCCATTTTCATGGATTTTTGGAGTCTTTGATTTGATCAAGTGACGCTTGTGAGACTTTCCTCGGGATAATTAAAACTTCGTTCAAAGGCCAAAGAAGAACGAACGACTAAAATATTGGAATTTATACATATCGATGTATGTAGTCCATTATGTGTAGTCGTAAGCGATGGGTTTCAACTTCATATACTTTCTCCGGAAATTGAGTGAATAATTCACTTAATGAGAAAGAAGTGTGAAATATTTGAAAATGTTCAAAGACCTTCAAGATGAAGTGAAAATCATTGTGACAAGAAAAATAAATGAATTATGATTTGATCATAAAGGGATTTATTTGAGTTACAAGTGTAACAAGAAAAATAAATGAATTATGATTTTATCATAAAAGGGATTTATTTGAGTTACAATTTTAGCAAAACACCTAGATTTACATCTCCTGAAACACCATAGGAATATGGAATGTTTTGAGATTTGTAAGGAAACCTTGTTTGACATGGTTGGATCGAAGGTGTTATTTATAAAACTGCCATTATGTTTTAAAAGATTAAAGCTTTAGAGACTACCGCTTTTACACTGAAAAGAGCTCCATCTTGATCCGGTGAAATGACACCATGGAAGTTATGGTTTGGGGTAAAACCCAAGTTGTCATTTCTTAAATTTTGGTATGCTAAACATAAGTAAGATGTTTACAACCGAAGTCGGATGAGCATGTCTTTGTAGGTTATTTCGAATAACAATTGGTTATTCCTCCATAACACCAAAGACAAAAAGGGTTTGTCGCTTGAAATGTGAAGTTTCTTGAAAAAGGAATTTTTCACAAAAGTTAAGTGGGAGGACAATAGAACTTTGATAAGGTTAACGAACCTTAACTAAATATGCTGAGTTGCGCAGCGCCGGAAGATGTTCCGGAGGCAGCCAGAATGCTCATGGATTATGTGCCTCAAATGTTGCGGTCACAGAGATCTAAGTTCCTATTGAACCAAGTCGGTCGAATAAACAATCAAATACTAAGATTTGATAGTAAATCATTATTGTTTGACAATGATGAACCGACTATATGCAAAGAAGAGATGATGGGCCCTGGCTCCGTCAAATGGCTTGAAGCCATAAAATCCGTGATAGTTTCATACACGAGAAATCAAGTTTTGAACTTGGAAGACCCTCCGGAAAGGTGTAAAAACCTATCGGTCGTATTTGGATCTATAAAGAAACAGACATGGATGTTTCACATCTATGAAATAGTCGACATGTCGTAAAGTATTTTACGACAATGTTCAAGGAGTTGACTATGACAAGATTTGATCTTTCATAGCGATATTTAGTCTGGACGGATTAAAGTAGCAACCACTACATATAATCTGTTATATGGTAGATGAATAAACAAAACAAAGTTCTTCTAATAGAATGGTTACCTAGGACGTGTACATGACACGATCCAAAGGGTTTTGTTAATTCAAAGGATGCTTAAAAGGGCATGCAAACTTCAATTGTTGAAGTAAGCATCGCGGAGTTGGAATCTTCACCTTAATGAAAAGGAGTTTTCATCAGGAGACGATGAAGATGCTTGCATTTGCAAGAAATTAAGTGGGAGCGCTGAGACATATTTCTAATACATTATGTGGAGGACATCTTGTTGATTGGAAATGGTGTATCTTTTATTGACAAAGGATTAAGAATTTCATTTTGATGAAAGACTTAGGAAAAACCCGAATATTTAGCGTGAATGTCTATAGTGGATAGACTGTGACGCTAATATGGTTGTGCCAAACGTACATATATGAGATATTGAAGGAGTTCAATATAGAAACGACTAGAAACGGTTCTTGTCGCATGGAAAAGAAATTGAATCAAGATTCAAGTGTATCGACACTTGATAAGTGAAACAAGATTCAAGTGCTTTGACACTTGATGAGTGAAATCACGAGAATGTTTTGATTAATCATACCATGATATGTACACATCCAGATATGTCCTATGCTCTAAGTGTTATGAGCATATACCAGAATGAATCATAAAATGATCATTGGACGATAGTAAGGATATTCTTATGATCTTTTGGAAGAACTAAGAATATATTTGTGTAGAGGTGACAAACAATTACACATAGTTCATTGTAAAGCGTTACATTGATACTAGGTTTGTCACAAGATACAAATTAAGTTTATCTCAATTTAAACTATGGGTGGCACAATGTAATGGAAAGGAGATTCCATGATGGATTTGGAAGAGTTCCAAAGTTAAGACATTGTGATGAATACTACAACAAAAAGGCTAAGTATATGACTGCTATAGTAGCAGCAAAGGAGGGAATTTGTGTCAAGTAGTTTGTTATCAAACTAAGGTGTGGTTCGCAACGGGCTAACACTAAAGATATATTGTATGACAATAGTATCGACGTGTTTTAACCCCAAGGAACTAAAGGTCTCACCGAAAGACCAAATTTATACAATGCCATCTCATTGGAGAATGAGTGATGCGTGGAGACGCAAAGACATGCAAATACACACGGACCTGAAGCGTCATCTCCGTAGATTATGTCAACCACTTGCAATTGCGTATTTGGAACACCAGAAAGCCATAGGTGTTCAATACACAAAGTTTTCAAACTAGATTATTGTCTCTAGTGCAAGTGGGAGACTGAAGGGAATATGCCCGAGAGGCAATAATAAAGTGGTTATTATCGTATTCCTTATTTATGATAAATGTTTATTTTGCATGCTATAATTGTATTAATACGGAAACATTAATACATGTGTGTTTAATAAACAAAGTGGTAGTTCCTAGTTATGCCTCTCTCATAAACTAGCTCGTTGATTAACAAGATGATAAAGGTTTCCTGATCATGGACATTGGATGTTGTTAATAACGGGGTCACAACATTAGTGTAATGGTGTGATGAACATTCATCCGAAGTATAGCATTACGATCAAAGTCATTGAGTTTATATTGCTATAACAACTTACGAAGTGATCCTAATCCTTAGACCATGAGATCATGTCAATCACTAACACCGGAAGAGTTTCTTGATAACATCAAACGTCACACCGTAACAGGGTGATTATAAAGATGGATTCAGAACTACTAAAGTGTTATGTTGAGGCCCATGGATCAAGAGTGGAATTTGTTCATCCCGATGACGGATAGATATACTCTGGGCCCTCTCGGTGATATCACATTGATTAGCTTGCAAGCAAGTGATTTGATCACTAGAATGTTATATCACGGGAACGAGAAAAGAGTGCATGTCAGTAACGAGATCAAACTAGGTATGGAGATACCGATGATCGAATCTCGGACATGTAATATATCGCGAAACAAAGGGATTAAGATACTAGCGTAAAAAGGTTCCGACGATCACAAGAAAGTCATCGTTGAATGTGTGGGAGTCAGTATGGGTCTCCAGATCCCGCTTCTGATTATTGATCTGAGAGGGGTCTCGATCATGTCCGCATTATTCACGAACCGTAGGGTGACACACTTAAGAGACACCGACATCCAGTTGGAGCAAAAGTTTCATGCCGAAAGAATGAACAAGCGCAGGAATTTATTTCACTAGATACCGAAACAGGTTTTCGGCTGAAATTGCATAAAGTGGTTATGCATGTGAAATAGAATTCTAGCAAGGGGTTATTTGTGAATGTTTGTCATTAAAGTAATTGACAAAATTCTGAATAAAATAAAAGAGTTTTATTTAATGAGAGTTTGCATTAAATTTGGTGGAAATTTAATGGGAATTTGAGTGGGTTTTTGAGTGGAGAAAATTGAAGGGCCATTTTGTGAGTGGAGTGTCCACCCACATGAATGAGGGAGAGGTGGGGGCACCCTCCATGGCCGGCGGCCATGCCCCCTTGGGCTGCCCCCCTCCCCTATATAAGGAGCCCCTCCTCTCACTTCTCACTCACACCTCCTCGTGAAGGATCTCTCTCCCCCTCTAGAATTTATTCCCCATGGTCTCGGACTAGCGAGATACATGTTCCCGATGGCTTTTCGGCAAGAAAGAGTTGTGCTTCCGCTGCATCGCTGGAGCGAGGAGGCGGAGGTTGCTCGGTGTCTCGAACGTGTGTGCGAGCACGGATGCGCTGCTGTTTTGCGGCGCTAGGACTTCCTCTCGATCTTGAGATCGGCAAGAGATCGTCTACATCAACCACGAGTTTGGACTCGTTAAGCTTTGTCGGTCTTCAAGGGTATGTTCTCTACGGATATACATCCTCCCGTTGTTTGTATCTAGTAGATAGATCTTGGTACATAGTTGTTCCCATCGTAGGAAATTTTTTGTTTTCTATGCTGCGAACCCTACATTCCTTTGGAGCACAACACAAAGAGATTGCCACAGTCATCGTTCCTTTTGTTGCCACCTTCTCCAATAATCAAAGTATCCTTGGCCACCCAGGTGGTTCATTGAGTCCTTGTTTTATTATATAAAAACACAAGTCCTTTTCTCAACTTCCTAAAATCTCAACATGTATCTCAAAAATATAGCATGGCTAAGCTTGTATCAACTACATTGTTTTCACTAAGGAATGTATAGGTAATCCTATTAGGATTTAGCATAGCATAAGTATAAAATTATTTTCATGCATGTTTTCAAAATCCACTAAATATAATGAAAATAGTAGGACTTTTATATGATAGTGTAACTTGCATTTTTGGAAGGGAATGATGGTTCACTCCTTGATCTTGCTAGTCTCACACTTTGCTAATTTCACTACAATCAATCAAGCAAACACCAAATCAACTAGCATTCCAATAATCAATCAAACAACATTTCACACACACATAAAACTATGGAATTTAATCATGCATGCAAGCATGCAAAAGATGGTCCTATTTGTAAAGATGGTCTCCACTAGGCTTCTAAACTTTGTAAGTTCCAAATTGGTCATTTTCCAAAGTGGCAAAGTCATTTGCAAAAGGGTTTTAGTCCATAAACCATTTTAAAATCCATTCATCATTTTATGTGGTGAAAAATGTTTTTATCAAAGCAAAACTTTATGTTTTCACCAAATGAGTTGCTATTGCAAAACTTGGTGTTTTGGGTCAGTAGGTTTGGTCCAAAACATTTTCCCAAAGTTTTCTTTACAAAAACATTTTCATAATAAAAATCAATAATTTTATTTGGCTAGAAAATGGCTAAGTCAATTAATCCAACCTAAACTTTACCAAAATCATTTTCAACACCAAGGTTGGTTCCTAGGGTCAGTATGGTCACAACAAACCATTTTGCAAAAGTTTTAATCCAAAAATCATTTTTAAACAATTTTTCTAATCTAAACAAGCACACAAAAGAATCTGCAAAAACAAGTAAATTAACAGATACTATTTACTAAACCAAGGGCATGGTTGGTTAGGGCTTTCTCTCCTGAATCCAACGACATAAAATTTGTAATTTTTGGACGTGTGGATCCAAAGTTACAGGGGTTTGAAAATCACAACTAAATCAGATTTCAAACTTCTGTTTTCAAACAGACTGGCCACGCGTCGCTTTCTAACTGGGCGATACCGGTTCGGGTGGATCGCGGGCTGCAGGCCGTTAGATCAAGTGGCATCGCACGGCGCTGTCTGCGTACCTTTTCGAGTTTAAGTGATCTAATCTCGCTCGTTCAAACTAGATCCTACGGTACTGACTCGCTGGACCAAAAGTGAGCGGCGCCGACGGCGACTAGCGGCGGCGCACGGCCAGGCAGTGGCGGAGCTGGTGTAACAGGAAGCTAGAGGAGAGGGGAGGATGCTCACCGTGATCGCAGGGATACGGAGATGCTCAACGTGTGGTCAACGTGGCAAGGGGCGCTCTGGTATAGCAGCGATTGCTCGCCGGAGTAGAGAACTGCGTCGGGTGGTCCTGGTTGCGGTCGGAGGCGACGCTGTCGATCACGAGAATCCAAACGGAGGGCACGATTAGGTGCGCAAGACCAAGGCGAAGATGCTAGCATGATCGAGAAGCAGAGGGGCGGTCGGATTCTACCTGGGGAGCTCGCCGGAGAAGAAGACAGACGCGACGGCGCTCAGAGCTTGTCGAAGACGGCGTTCTGGGGCGCCCGCGGTTGAATGGGAGGTACAGGGAGATGCGTCTAGGTCTGGGGAGTGTGTGTGCGTGGTCGATGAGGCAAGGGGCGGTAGAGGTTAGCCGGAATTGACCGGAGACGGTGGTCGGAGCCGAGGGTGTGCAAGCTCGATTCAGGCAGCCTGGGGGCGCATTTGGGGAAGGAGACAGAGGGGAAAGGAGGAGGGAGCGTGGGCGATTAAATGTGTGAGGTTACTGGGAGAATTCATTCAGTCATTTACTCGAATTGATGCGAGTAATTTAGAGGCAGCAACGACGACGTGGGGGGGGGGGAAGAACAGGTCGTGCGGGTGTGGACGATGAACAGGGGGAGTGGGGTCCGCTGGTC
Organism: Avena sativa; assembly: GCA_916181665.1. Lineage (NCBI taxonomy): Eukaryota > Viridiplantae > Streptophyta > Magnoliopsida > Poales > Poaceae > Avena > Avena sativa. Next base: position 52,679,377 of record OV702285.1, on the reverse strand, counting down.
AGTGGGAAAAGAAATGAGGGGGAGGTCCACTGGTCAGCCTCTCTGCGGGTCAGATACTGAGTGTGAATCGTTTTCTTCGGGGAGGAAAACTGGGCTGGCTTGCAGGGCCTAGTTGGGCTTCTGGGTTGGGTTGAGTCGGGCTTCTATTTTTTTTTCTTCCTGAACTTTTTCTTTTTCTAATTTCCAAATCTGCTTTGAATTTTCAAACAACCAAACAATGTCCAAATCAAATCAAACAAACACCAGACTTTGCAACTTTGGATTTGGTTATGTTTTGCCACATAACCCAGAATTCCAAACCAAAATAACAATTTTATTTTAGGTCCATTATTAATTAAATAAATAGACCATTGTTATTAAATCAAAATATAATTTGATGTTTATTTTAAAACTCCATTTTGAAATCTAATTATTTTCAAAACCAAATCAGTAGGTTTTATTTGGGAATATAAAATAATTGGAAAACTTATTTTTAAATAAATAAACTAGTTTTGTTATTTTGGAAATAGTAAGACCTTTAATAATTAAAACTTGGATATTAAATCCTTATTAATTTATTTTAAATAAACCTTTACTATTTAAATCAAAATGCTTTATTTCAAAAGCTTGGCCAAGATTTAATTTGGCTCTATAAAATAATCCTTATTTATAAAACTTCTATTTCTTTTGAAAACCAAATCCTTTTATTTAAAGATCCAAAATAGCAATTCCAAAATATTTTATTATCCTTTTATTGAATGTTTATCTTTTTAAATCCCTTTAGGATTTATATAATTCAAATAGGTTTGAAGTTCCAATTGAATTCAAAAAGTTTCTTCTCACCCTGAAAATCAATAAGTTTTATTTTATTCATTTATTTTTCACATTACAAGATTTGGAAAATCTTGGGATGTGACAGGCTACCACCCTTAAAATAAATCTCGTCCCGAGATTTGGGAAGGCCTGGGTTACAAGTAGGCTCAAAATAACTAGGGTACTACCACCCTTAAAAATAAAGTCTCATAGGGTTACATTGATGGTTCTCTTGGCTAAAAGTTCAACTCAATAATCAGACAGGGAATCCTTATTTGACTCTCTAAATCCTGACATCCACTTCTTCTATCTCTTCAAAGTTCCCATTCAGATCAATGTGGTTCACGTGTTCTTTCTGGGTCACATTGGAGTCATTTCCATTGGCTCTTCTGGCATCCTTTTTCTTTTTCTTTTTCTTCTCTGGACAGTCTGATGCATAGTGTCCAAGTTCCTTACAATTATAGCATTGCAACTGGCTAATGTCCTTTTTCCTGTATGTGTCATGTTGGTTCTGACCAAGGTCATCTCCATTGTCAGTATCAACTCCATTATCCTCTCTTTCATTGTTGTTGTGGTGATACTGATGTGGTTCAGAATCTTCATTGCTCTTTCTGTATGAATGCCTCTTCTTTGATGATCCCGAATAGTTCTTGAGTTTATGTTTCCTCTTTCTGTTCTCAACTTGATTCATCTTGTTTTCCAATATTGTGGCTTTGTCACAGAGTGATTGATAAGTTGGGACATAGGCAACAGCTAGCTGCAGGTTCAACTCATCATTAAGTCCTTCAAGAAATTTATCCTTTCTCTTAGCATCAGTATCAACTTCATCCGGTGCATAGCGTGCCAGATTGTTGAATTCTTCAATATACTCAGCCACACTGAGGTGTCGTTGTTTCAGATTGTGAAACTCTTTTTTCTTCAAGTACATTACTCCAGGTGAGATGTGAGTGGTTCTGAATCCATCTTCAAAAATAGCCCAAGTCACATCTTCAAGGGGAGTGGTGATTTGAAAGTTGTCCCACCATGTTGCTGCTGGTCCTTCAAGCAGAAATGCTGTAAATCTTACTTTTTCTTCATCAGTGCAACCAACAGTCACTAAGTCTTTGTTTACTGAACGTAACCAGTCATCAGCTTCCATTGGATCAGTTGTTCCAGAGAACCTTGCAGGCCTAAGTTTCAGAAACTTGGTGAGCATGTCAAGTGCTGGAGGATTATTATGATTGTTGTTGTTGTTGTTATTCAAATTCTGTATGAATGTGGTCATCTGCTGCATCAACTGTGTCTGAGCTGCCATCATCTGTTGTATCTCAGGGGTGAGGTTGTTGTTGTTTTGGTTGGGGTTGGCACGACGAGGAGGCATCTGTTGGTTTGATAGGGATAAGTATTGGTGGATAGGTTTTTAAAAAGTCCTAACTCAAAACAATCAAGTTCAATCAAACAATCAAACCATCAAACATTCAACAAGCAACCAATCACTTAACAACTTATGAGCTTAACTCATGAGTTGAAGGAAGCAACAAGTTTTTCTTGAAATAACAACTTAGTATAATCATACCTCATAGGACAATATGATCCATACACTAACTTGATATCAATGTCTTTGGTAGGCAATCTAATGTCTTCTTGGTTTTTCACTAGTAGTCCTTAGTGATATCCAAGTTGGAAGTCCTTGGTGAACATGCTGAAGATGTTGAAGTCATTAGAGTTGAAGATGTTGAAGAAGTCCTTTGCACATGGTGTAGTCTTTGGCCATGGGGTAGGTTTTTCCATCAAGTTGAAATAGAAGAGATGTAGAGTTGAAACCAAAATGGTTGAGGAAAGAGTTTACAAGATTTTGTAAATAAGTTTTTGGAACAAAATACAACTCCTATTTTTCTAAGGGTTTCTGTCCAATCCTAGGTCTACAAATCCTACAGGCAACACAATGCTCTGATACCATCTGTAAAGGGTCCCAATCTCTAATAAGATAGAGCCCTCTGTGTTTACAATGCTAGTCCCTGGATCAATAGCTAGCATCCACAGTTAAGATGTAATATCAAGATACAAAGGTCATAATATAACTTTATAACCAGGAATAACATAATTTTATTACATCATACATAGCTCATTTGGCTATTACATTACATTGCAGCGGAATAACTATAGTCATGGGGTTCTTCATCTTCAAAGTGCCACAGGCAAATGCTGGTTGTAGACTTTGTAATCCTAATCAATCAAACTTCACTAAAATCAATCAAACCTGCAACATTACAAGTTACAGCCACAAGGGTCAATACATTTGAATTGTATTGGCAAGCTTCACTATATGTATAATATGAGTGGATCCTATTCAATACATGCATATTTGGCTAAGTAGAGTTTTTTAGGCTCATTTGCTTAAAGCAATATTTTATCCTATCTTTTCAAAATGGTTTTGGTCCTTTGTCAAATCTCTTTTTCCAAGTTCCTTGAACTTCTTAGTAGAAACACAAGTGTTCAAGTCCTTGTCAAAATCTCTTGAGCTACTTGGTAACTCCAAGTGCATCAAGTTTTATTAAAATCTCTTAAGCTCCTTGGTAACTCCAAGTGCATCAAGTTTTATTAGTTTTCTTTTAGAAATTAGAATGTCGAGATCTTCCATAGCTTCAGGCCTTAGTTGCTCAGTATTGTCCATAACCGGGGACACGGCTAAGTACTTAGATTTTATTATCTTCTGCAGAAGTTGTACACTTTACCCACATGACACAATCTCGTCTTGACGCCACCAGTGGCCGCTGGATAAGTACTCACCAAAATGGAGTACCGGCAGATCGAGAATGTGACAAAGTCTTTCCATAGGAGTCCTCCCAATACACAATGCTAGCTTGTCTACCAGGCACAAATGTAGGGTTACTCCCTTACACAAATCTAGTTAACCTGAAGATGCCAATGCATGGGACTTCCACTATGTAGTTGACTAAGCCAGAGCCCATTTAGCATGTGGCTGTACACGGAAGCCACTGTACGAGAAACATGTTCAATCTCTAAGAATCCTGGGTGGTTTCCTTTGGAGCACAACACAAAGAGATTGCCACAGTCATGGTTCCTTTTGTTGCCACCTTCTCCAATAATCAAAGTATCCTTGGCCACCCAGGTGGTTCATTGAGTCCTTGTTTTATTATATAAAAACACAAGTCCTTTTCTCAACTTCCTAAAATCTCAACATGTATCTCAAAAATATAGCATGGCTAAGCTTGTATCAACTACATTGTTTTCACTAAGGAATGTATAGGTAATCCTATTAGGATTTAGCATAGCATAAGTATAAAATTATTTTCATGCATATTTTCAAAATCCACTAAATATAATGAAAATAGTAGGACTTTTATATGATAGTGTAACTTGCATTTTTGGAAGGGAATGATGGTTCACTCCTTGATCTTGCTAGTCTCCCACTTTGCTAATTTCACTACAATCAATCAAGCAAACACCAAATCAACTAGCATTCCAATAATCAATCAAACAACATTTCACACACACATAAAACTACGGAATTTAATCATGCATGCAAGCATGCAAAAGATGGTCCTATTTGTAAAGATGGTCTCCACTAGGCTTCTAAACTTTGTAAGTTCCAAATTGGTCATTTTCCAAAGTGGCAAAGTCATTTGCAAAAGGGTTTTAGTCCATAAACCATTTTAAAATCCATTCATCATTTTATGTGGTGAAAAATGTTTTTATCAAAGCAAAACTTTATGTTTTCACCAAATGAGTTGCTATTGCAAAACTTGGTGTTTTGGGTCAGTAGGTTTGGTCCAAAACATTTTCCCAAAGTTTTCTTTACAAAAACATTTTCATAATAAAAATCAATAATTTTATTTGGCTAGAAAATGGCTAAGTCAATTAATCCAACCTAAACTTTACCAAAATCATTTTCAACACCAAGGTTGGTTCCTAGGGTCAGTATGGTCACAACAAACCATTTTGCAAAAGTTTTAATCCAAAAATCATTTTTAAACAATTTTTCTAATCTAAACAAGCACACAAAAGAATCTGCAAAAACAAGTAAATTAACAGATACTATTTACTAAACCAAGGGCATGGTTGGTTAGGGCTTGCTCTCCTGAATCCAACGACATAAAATTTGTAATTTTTGGACGTGTGGATCCAAAGTTACAGGGGTTTGAAAATCACAACTAAATCAGATTTCAAACTTCTGTTTTCAAACAGACTGGCCACGCGTCGCTTTCTAACTGGGCGATACCGGTTCGGGTGGATCGCGGGCTGCAGGCCGTTAGATCAAGTGGCATCGCACGGCGCTGTCTGCGTACCTTTTCGAGTTTAAGTGATCTAATCTCGCTCGTTCAAACTAGATCCTACGGTACTGACTCGCTGGACCAAAAGTGAGCGGCGCCGACGGCGACTAGCGGCGGCGCACGGCCAGGCAGTGGCGGAGCTGGTGTAACAGGAAGCTAGAGGAGAGGGGAGGATGCTCACCGTGATCGCAGGGATACGGAGATGCTCAACGTGTGGTCAACGTGGCAAGGGGCGCTCTGGTATAGCAGCGATTGCTCGCCGGAGTAGAGAACTGCGTCGGGTGGTCCTGGTTGCGGTCGGAGGCGACGCTGTCGATCACGAGAAGCCAAACGGAGGGCACGATTAGGTGCGCAAGACCAAGGCGAAGATGCTAGCATGATCGAGAAGCAGAGGGGCGGTCGGATTCTACCTGGGGAGCTCGCCGGAGAAGAAGACAGACGCGACGGCGCTCAGAGCTTGTCGAAGACGGCGTTCTGGGGCGCCCGCGGTTGAATGGGAGGTACAGGGAGATGCGTCTAGGTCTGGGGAGTGTGTGTGCGTGGTCGATGAGGCAAGGGGCGGTAGAGGTTAGCCGGAATTGACCGGAGACGATGGTCGGAGCCGAGGGTGTGCAAGCTCGATTCAGGCAGCCTGGGGGCGCATTTGGGGAAGGAGACAGAGGGGAAAGGAGGAGGGAGCGTGGGCGATTAAATGTGTGAGGTTACTGGGAGAATTCATTCAGTCATTTACTCGAATTGATGCGAGTAATTTAGAGGCAGCAACGACGACGTGGGGGGGGAAGAACAGGTCGTGCGGGTGTGGACGATGAACAGGGGGAGTGGGGTCCGCTGGTCAGTGGGAAAAGAAATGAGGGGGAGGTCCACTGGTCAGCCTCTCTGCGGGTCAGATACTGAGTGTGAATCGTTTTCTTCGGGGAGGAAAACTGGGCTGGCTTGCTGGGCCTAGTTGGGCTTCTGGGTTGGGTTGAGTCGGGCTTCTATTTTTTTTTCTTCCTGAACTTTTTCTTTTTCTAATTTCCAAATCTGCTTTGAATTTTCAGACAACCAAACAATGTCCAAATCAAATCAAACAAACACCAGACTTTGCAACTTTGGATTTGGTTATGTTTTGTCACATAACCCAGAATTCCAAACCAAAATAACAATTTTATTTTAGGTCCATTATTAATTAAATAAATAGACCATTGTTATTAAATCAAAATATAATTTGATGTTTATTTTAAAACTCCATTTTGAAATCTAATTATTTTCAAAACCAAATCAGTAGGTTTTATTTGGGAATATAAAATAATTGGAAAACTTATTTTTAAATAAATAAACTAGTTTTGTTATTTTGGAAATAGTAAGACCTTTATTAATTAAAACTTGGATATTAAATCCTTATTAATTTATTTTAAATAAACCTTTACTATTTAAATCAAAATGCTTTATTTCAAAAGCTTGGCCAAGATTTAATTTGGCTCTATAAAATAATCCTTATTTATAAAACTTCTATTTCTTTTGAAAACCAAATCCTTTTATTTAAAGATCCAAAATAGCAATTCCAAAATATTTTATTATCCTTTTATTGAATGTTTATCTTTTTAATTCCCTTTAGGATTTATTTAATTCAAATAGGTTTGAAGTTCCAATTGAATTCAAAAAGTTTCTTCTCACCCTGAAAATCAACAAGTTTTATTTTATTCATTTATTTTTCACATTACAAGATTTGGAAAATCTTGGGATGTGACAGGCTACCACCCTTAAAATAAATCTCGTCCCGAGATTTGGGAAGGCCTGGGTTACAAGTAGGCTCAAAATAACTAGGGTACTACCACCCTTAAAAATAAAGTCTCATAGGGTTACATTGATGGTTCTCTTGGCTAAAAGTTCAACTCAATAATCAGACAGGGAATCCTTATTTGACTCTCTAAATCCTGACATCCACTTCTTCTATCTCTTCAAAGTTCCCATTCAGATCAATGTGGTTCACGTGTTCTTTCTGGGTCACATTGGAGTCATTTCCATTGGCTCTTCTGGCATCCTTTTTCTTTTTCTTCTCTGGACAGTCTGATGCATAGTGTCCAAGTTCCTTACAATTATAACATTGCAACTGGCTAATGTCCTTTTTCCTGTATGTGTCATGTTGGTTCTGACCAAGGTCATCTCCATTGTCAGTATCAACTCCATTATCCTCTCTTTCATTGTTGTTGTGGTGATACTGATGTGGTTCAGAATCTTCATTGCTCTTTCTGTATGAATGCCTCTTCTTTGATGATCCCGAATAGTTCTTGAGTTTATGTTTCCTCTTTCTGTTCTCAACTTGATTCATCTTGTTTTCCAATATTGTGGCTTTGTCACAGAGTGATTGATAAGTTGGGACATAGGCAACAGCTAGCTGCAGGTTCAACTCATCATTAAGTCCTTCAAGAAATTTATCCTTTCTCTTAGCATCAGTATCAACTTCATCCGGTGCATAGCGTGCCAGATTGTTGAATTCTTCAATATACTCAGCCACACTGAGGTGTCGTTGTTTCAGATTGTGAAACTCTTTTTTCTTCAAGTACATTACTCCAGGTGAGATGTGAGTGGTTCTGAATCCATCTTCAAAAATAGCCCAAGTCACATCTTCAAGGGGAGTGGTGATTTGAAAGTTGTCCCACCATGTTGCTGCTGGTCCTTCAAGTAGAAATGCTGTAAATCTTACTTTTTCTTCATCAGTGCAACCAACAGTCACTAAGTCTTTGTTTACTGAATGTAACCAGTCATCAGCTTCCATTGGATCAGTTGTTCCAGAGAACCTTGCAGGCCTAAGTTTCAGAAACTTGGTGAGCATGTCAAGTGCTGGAGGATTATTCTGATTGTTGTTGTTGTTGTTATTCAAATTCTGTATGAATGTGGTCATCTGCTGCATCAACTGTGTCTGAGCTGCCATCATCTGTTGTATCTCAGGGGTGAGGTTGTTGTTGTTTTGGTTGGGGTTGGCACGACGGGGAGGCATCTGTTGGTTTGATAGGGATAAGTATTGGTGGATAGGTTTTTAAAAAGTCCTAACTCAAAACAATCAAGTTCAATCAAACAATCAAACCATCAAACATTCAACAAGCAACCAATCACTTAACAACTTATGAGCTTAACTCATGAGTTGAAGGAAGCAACAAGTTTTTCTTGAAATAACAACTTAGTATAATCATACCTCATAGGACAATATGATCCATACACTAACTTGATATCAATGTCTTTGGTAGGCAATCTAATGTCTTCTTGGTTTTTCACTAGTAGTCCTTAGTGATATCCAAGTTGGAAGTCCTTGGTGAACATGCTGAAGATGTTGAAGTCATTAGAGTTGAAGATGTTGAAGAAGTCCTTTGCACATGGTGTAGTCTTTGGCCATGGGGTAGGTTTTTCCATCAAGTTGAAATAGAAGAGATGTAGAGTTGAAACCAAAATGGTTGAGGAAAGAGTTTACAAGATTTTGTAAATAAGTTTTTGGAACAAAATACAACTCCTATTTTTCTAAGGGTTTCTGTCCAATCCTAGGTCTACAAATCCTACAGGCAACACAATGCTCTGATACCATCTGTAAAGGGTCCCAATCTCTAATAAGATAGAGCCCTCTGTGTTTACAATGCTAGTCCCTGGATCAATAGCTAGCATCCACAGTTAAGATGTAATATCAAGATACAAAGGTCATAATATAACTTTATAACCAGGAATAACATAATTTTATTACATCATACATAGCTCATTTGGCTATTACATTACATTGCAGCGGAATAACTATAGTCATGGGGTTCTTCATCTTCAAAGTGCCACAGGCAAATGCTGGTTGTAGACTTTGTAATCCTAATCAATCAAACTTCACTAAAATCAATCAAACCTGCAACATTACAAGTTACAGCCACAAGGGTCAATACATTTGAATTGTATTGGCAAGCTTCACTATATGTATAATATGAGTGGATCCTATTCAATACATGCATATTTGGCTAAGTAGAGTTTTTTAGGCTCATTTGCTTAAAGCAATATTTTATCCTATCTTTTCAAAATGGTTTTGGTCCTTTGTCAAATCTCTTTTTCCAAGTTCCTTGAACTTCTTGGTAGAAACACAAGTGTTCAAGTCCTTGTCAAAATCTCTTGAGCTACTTGGTAACTCCAAGTGCATCAAGTTTTATTAAAATCTCTTAAGCTCCTTGGTAACTCCAAGTGCATCAAGTTTTATTAGTTTTCTTTTAGAAATTAGAATGTCGAGATCTTCCATAGCTTCAGGCCTTAGTTGCTCAGTATTGTCCATAACCGGGGACACGGCTAAGTACTTAGATTTTATTATCTTCTGCAGAAGTTGTACACTTTACCCACATGACACAATCTCGTCTTGACGCCACCAGTGGCCGCTGGATATGTACTCACCAAAATGGAGTACCGGCAGATCGAGAATGTGACAAAGTCTTTCCATAGGAGTCCTCCCAATACACAATGCTAGCTTGTCTACCAGGCACAAATGTAGGGTTACTCCCTTACACAAATCTAGTTAACCTGAAGATGCCAATGCATGGGACTTCCACTATGTAGTTGACTAAGCCAGAGCCCATTTAGCATGTGGTTGTACACGGAAGCCACTGTACGAGAAACATGTTCAATCTCTAAGAATCCTGGGTGGTTTCCTTTGGAGCACAACACAAAGAGATTGCCACAGTCATGGTTCCTTTTGTTGCCACCTTCTCCAATAATCAAAGTATCCTTGGCCACCCAGGTGGTTCATTGAGTCCTTGTTTTATGATATAAAAACACAAGTCCTTTTCTCAACTTCCTAAAATCTCAACATGTATCTCAAAAATATAGCATGGCTAAGCTTGTATCAACTACATTGTTTTCACTAAGGAATGTATAGGTAATCCTATTAGGATTTAGCATAGCATAAGTATAAAATTATTTCCATGCATGTTTTCAAAATCCACTAAATATAATGAAAATAGTAGGACTTTTATATGATAGTGTAACTTGCATTTTTGGAAGGGAATGATGGTTCACTCCTTGATCTTGCTAGTCTCACACTTTGCTAATTTCACTACAATCAATCAAGCAAACACCAAATCAACTAGCATTCCAATAATCAATCAAACAACATTTCACACACACATAAAACTATGGAATTTAATCATGCATGCAAGCATGCAAAAGATGGTCCTATTTGTAAAGATGGTCTCCACTAGGCTTCTAAACTTTGTAAGTTCCAAATTGGTCATTTTCCAAAGTGGCAAAGTCATTTGCAAAAGGGTTTTAGTCCATAAACCATTTTAAAATCCATTCATCATTTTATGTGGTGAAAAATGTTTTTATCAAAGCAAAACTTTATGTTTTCACCAAATGAGTTGCTATTGCAAAACTTGGTGTTTTGGGTCAGTAGGTTTGGTCCAAAACATTTTCCCAAAGTTTTCTTTACAAAAACATTTTCATAATAAAAATCAATAATTTTATTTGGCTAGAAAATGGCTAAGTCAATTAATCCAACCTAAACTTTACCAAAATCATTTTCAACACCAAGGTTGGTTCCTAGGGTCAGTATGGTCACAACAAACCATTTTGCAAAAGTTTTAATCCAAAAATCATTTTGAAACAATTTTTCTAATCTAAACAAGCACACAAAAGAATCTGCAAAAACAAGTAAATTAACAGATACTATTTACTAAACCAAGGGCATGGTTGGTTAGGGCTTGCTCTCCTGAATCCAACGACATAAAATTTGTAATTTTTGGACGTGTGGATCCAAAGTTACAGGGGTTTGAAAATCACAACTAAATCAGATTTCAAACTTCTGTTTTCAAACAGACTGGCCACGTGTCGCTTTCTAACTGGGCGATACCGGTTCGGGTGGATCGCGGGCTGCAGGCCGTTAGATCAAGTGGCATCGCACGGCGCTGTCTGCGTACCTTTTCGAGTTTAAGTGATCTAATCTCGCTCGTTCAAACTAGATCCTACGGTACTGACTCGCTGGACCAAAAGTGAGCGGCGCCGACGGCCACTAGCGGCGGCGCACGGCCAGGCAGTGGCGGAGCTGGTGTAACAGGAAGCTAGAGGAGAGGGGAGGATGCTCACCGTGATCGCAGGGATACGGAGATGCTCAACGTGTGGTCAACGTGGCAAGGGGCGCTCTGGTATAGCAGCGATTGCTCGCCGGAGTAGAGAACTGCGTCGGGTGGTCCTGGTTGTGGTCGGAGGCGACGCTGTCGATCACGAGAAGCCAAACGGAGGGCACGATTAGGTGCGCAAGACCAAGGCGAAGATGCTAGCATGATCGAGAAGCAGAGGGGCGGTCGGATTCTACCTGGGGAGCTCGCCGGAGAAGAAGACAGACGCGGCGGCGCTCAGAGCTTGTCGAAGACAGCGTTCTGGGGCGCCCGCGGTTGAATGGGAGGTACAGGGAGATGCGTCTAGGTCTGGGGAGTGTGTGTGCGTGGTCGATGAGGCAAGGGGCGGTAGAGGTTAGCCGGAATTGGCCGGAGACGATGGTCGGAGCCGAGGCTGTGCAAGCTCGATTCAGGCAGCCTGGGGGCGCATTTGGGGAAGGAGACAGAGGGGAAAGGAGGAGGGAGCGTGGGCGATTAAATGTGTGAGGTTACTGGGAGAATTCATTCAGTCATTTACTCGAATTGATGCGAGTAATTTAGAGGCAGCAACGGCGACGTGGGGGGGGGAAGAACAGGTCGTGCGGGTGTGGACGATGAACAGGGGGAGTGGGGTCCGCTGGTCAGTGGGAAAAGAAATGAGGGGGAGGTCCACTGGTCAGCCTCTCTGCGGGTCAGATACTGAGTGTGAATCGTTTTCTTCGGGGAGGAAAACTGGGCTGGCTTGCTGGGCCTAGGTGGGCTTCTAGGTTGGGTTGAGTCTGGCTTCTATATTTTTTTCTTCCTGAACTTTTTCTTTTTCTAATTTCCAAATCTGCTTTGAATTTTCAAACAACCAAACAATGTCCAAATCAAATCAAACAAACACCAGACTTTGCAACTTTGGATTTGGTTCTGTTTTGTCACATAACCCAGAATTCCAAACCAAAATAACAATTTTATTTTAGGTCCATTATTAATTAAATAAATAGACCATTGTTATTAAATCAAAATATAATTTGATGTTTATTTTAAAACTCCATTTTGAAATCTAATTATTTTCAAAACCAAATCAGTAGGTTTTATTTGGGAATATAAAATAATTGGAAAACTTATTTTTAAATAAATAAACTAGTTTTGTTATTTTGGAAATAGTAAGACCTTTATTAATTAAAACTTGGATATTAAATCCTTATTAATTTATTTTAAATAAACCTTTACTATTTAAATCAAAATGCTTTATTTCAAAAGCTTGGCCAAGATTTAATTTGGCTCTATAAAATAATCCTTATTTATAAAACTTCTATTTCTTTTGAAAACCAAATCCTTTTATTTAAAGATCCAAAATAGCAATTCCAAAATATTTTATTATCCTTTTATTGAATGTTTATCTTTTTAATTCCCTTTAGGATTTATTTAATTCAAATAGGTTTGAAGTTCCAATTGAATTCAAAAAGTTTCTTCTCACCCTGAAAATCAACAAGTTTTATTTTATTCATTTATTTTTCACATTACAAGATTTGGAAAATCTTGGGATGTGACAGGCTACCACCCTTAAAATAAATCTCGTCCCGAGATTTGGGAAGGCCTGGGTTACAAGTAGGCTCAAAATAACTAGGGTACTACCACCCTTAAAAATAAAGTCTCATAGGGTTACATTGATGGTTCTCTTGGCTAAAAGTTCAACTCAATAATCAGACAGGGAATCCTTATTTGACTCTCTAAATCCTGACATCCACTTCTTCTATCTCTTCAAAGTTCCCATTCAGATCAATGTGGTTCACGTGTTCTTTCTGGGTCACATTGGAGTCATTTCCATTGGCTCTTCTGGCATCCTTTTTCTTTTTCTTCTCTGGACAGTCTGATGCATAGTGTCCAAGTTCCTTACAATTATAACATTGCAACTGGCTAATGTCCTTTTTCCTGTATGTGTCATGTTGGTTCTGACCAAGGTCATCTCCATTGTCAGTATCAACTCCATTATCCTCTCTTTCATTGTTGTTGTGGTGATACTGATGTGGTTCAGAATCTTCATTGCTCTTTCTGTATGAATGCCTCTTCTTTGATGATCCCGAATAGTTCTTGAGTTTATGTTTCCTCTTTCTGTTCTCAACTTGATTCATCTTGTTTTCCAATATTGTGGCTTTGTCACAGAGTGATTGATAAGTTGGGACATAGGCAACAGCTAGCTGCAGGTTCAACTCATCATTAAGTCCTTCAAGAAATTTATCCTTTCTCTTAGCATCAGTATCAACTTCATCCGGTGCATAGCGTGCCAGATTGTTGAATTCTTCAATATACTCAGCCACACTGAGGTGTCGTTGTTTCAGATTGTGAAACTCTTTTTTCTTCAAGTACATTACTCCAGGTGAGATGTGAGTGGTTCTGAATCCATCTTCAAAAATAGCCCAAGTCACATCTTCAAGGGGAGTGGTGATTTGAAAGTTGTCCCACCATGTTGCTGCTGGTCCTTCAAGCAGAAATGCTGTAAATCTTACTTTTTCTTCATCAGTGCAACCAACAGTCACTAAGTCTTTGTTTACTGAACGTAACCAGTCATCAGCTTCCATTGGATCAGTTGTTCCAGAGAACCTTGCAGGCCTAAGTTTCAGAAACTTGGTGAGCATGTCAAGTGCTGGAGGATTATTATGATTGTTGTTGTTGTTGTTATTCAAATTCTGTATGAATGTGGTCATCTGCTGCATCAACTGTGTCTGAGCTGCCATCATCTGTTGTATCTCAGGGGTGAGGTTGTTGTTGTTTTGGTTGGGGTTGGCACGACGGGGAGGCATCTGTTGGTTTGATAGGGATAAGTATTGGTGGATAGGTTTTTAAAAAGTCCTAACTCAAAACAATCAAGTTCAATCAAACAATCAAACCATCAAACATTCAACAAGCAACCAATCACTTAACAACTTATGAGCTTAACTCATGAGTTGAAGGAAGCAACAAGTTTTTCTTGAAATAACAACTTAGTATAATCATACCTCATAGGACAATATGATCCATACACTAACTTGATATCAATGTCTTTGGTAGGCAATCTAATGTCTTCTTGGTTTTTCACTAGTAGTCCTTAGTGATATCCAAGTTGGAAGTCCTTGGTGAACATGCTGAAGATGTTGAAGTCATTAGAGTTGAAGATGTTGAAGAAGTCCTTTGCACATGGTGTAGTCTTTGGCCATGGGGTAGGTTTTTCCATCAAGTTGAAATAGAAGAGATGTAGAGTTGAAACCAAAATGGTTGAGGAAAGAGTTTACAAGATTTTGTAAATAAGTTTTTGGAACAAAATACAACTCCTATTTTTCTAAGGGTTTCTGTCCAATCCTAGGTCTACAAATCCTACAGGCAACACAATGCTCTGATACCATCTGTAAAGGGTCCCAATCTCTAATAAGATAGAGCCCTCTGTGTTTACAATGCTAGTCCCTGGATCAATAGCTAGCATCCACAGTTAAGATGTAATATCAAGATACAAAGGTCATAATATAACTTTATAACCAGGAATAACATAATTTTATTACATCATACATAGCTCATTTGGCTATTACATTACATTGCAGCGGAATAACTATAGTCATGGGGTTCTTCATCTTCAAAGTGCCACAGGCAAATGCTGGTTGTAGACTTTGTAATCCTAATCAATCAAACTTCACTAAAATCAATCAAACCTGCAACATTACAAGTTACAGCCACAAGGGTCAATACATTTGAATTGTATTGGCAAGCTTCACTATATGTATAATATGAGTGGATCCTATTCAATACATGCATATTTGGCTAAGTAGAGTTTTTTAGGCTCATTTGCTTAAAGCAATATTTTATCCTATCTTTTCAAAATGGTTTTGGTCCTTTGTCAAATCTCTTTTTCCAAGTTCCTTGAACTTCTTGGTAGAAACACAAGTGTTCAAGTCCTTGTCAAAATCTCTTGAGCTACTTGGTAACTCCAAGTGCATCAAGTTTTATTAAAATCTCTTGAGCTCCTTGGTAACTCCAAGTGCATCAAGTTTTATTAGTTTTCTTTTAGAAATTAGAATGTCGAGATCTTCCATAGCTTCAGGCCTTAGTTGCTCAGTATTGTCCATAACCGGGGACATGGCTAAGTACTTAGATTTTATTATCTTCTGCAGAAGTTGTACACTTTACCCACATGACACAATCTCGTCTTGACGCCACCAGTGGCCGCTGGATAAGTACTCACCAAAATGGAGTACCGGCAGATCGAGAATGTGACAAAGTCTTTCCATAGGAGTCCTCCCAATACACAATGCTAGCTTGTCTACCAGGCACAAATGTAGGGTTACTCCCTTACACAAATCTAGTTAACCTGAAGACGCCAATGCATGGGACTTCCACTATGTAGTTGACTAAGCCAGAGCCCATTTAGCATGTGGCTGTACACGGAAGCCACTGTACGAGAAACATGTTCAATCTCTAAGAATCCTGGGTGGTTTCCTTTGGAGCACAACACAAAGAGATTGCCACAGTCATGGTTCCTTTTGTTGCCACCTTCTCCAATAATCAAAGTATCCTTGGCCACCCAGGTGGTTCATTGAGTCCTTGTTTTATTATATAAAAACACAAGTCCTTTTCTCAACTTCCTAAAATCTCAACATGTATCTCAAAAATATAGCATGGCTAAGCTTGTATCAACTACATTGTTTTCACTAAGGAATGTATAGGTAATCCTATTAGGATTTAGCATAGCATAAGTATAAAATTATTTTCATGCATGTTTTCAAAATCCACTAAATATAATGAAAATAGTAGGACTTTTATCTGATAGTGTAACTTGCCTTTTTGTAAGGGAATGATGGTTCACTCCTTGATCTTGCTAGTCTCACACTTTGCTAATTTCACTACAATCAATCAAGCAAACACCAAATCAACTAGCATTCCAATAATCAATCAAACAACATTTCACACACACATAAAACTATGGAATTTAATCATGCATGCAAGCATGCAAAAGATGGTCCTATTTGTAAAGATGGTCTCCACTAGGCTTCTAAACTTTGTAAGTTCCAAATTGGTCATTTTCCAAAGTGGCAAAGTCATTTGCAAAAGGGTTTTAGTCCATAAACCATTTTAAAATCCATTCATCATTTTATGTGGTGAAAAATGTTTTTATCAAAGCAAAACTTTATGTTTTCACCAAATGAGTTGCTATTGCAAAACTTGGTGTTTTGGGTCAGTAGGTTTGGTCCAAAACATTTTCCCAAAGTTTTCTTTACAAAAACATTTTCATAATAAAAATCAATAATTTTATTTGGCTAGAAAATGGCTAAGTCAATTAATCCAACCTAAACTTTACCAAAATCATTTTCAACACCAAGGGTTGGTTCCTAGGGTCAGTATGGTCACAACAAACCATTTTGCAAAAGTTTTAATCCAAAAATCATTTTTAAACAATTTTTCTAATCTAAACAAGCACACAAAAGAATCTGCAAAAACAAGTAAATTAACAGATACTATTTACTAAACCAAGGGCATGGTTGGTTAGGGCTTGCTCTCCTGAATCCAACGACATAAAATTTGTAATTTTTGGAGTTGTGGATCCAAAGTTACAGGGGTTTGAAAATCACAACTAAATCAGATTTCAAACTTCTGTTTTCAAACAGACTGGCCACGCGTCGCTTTCTAACTGGGCGATACCGGTTCGGGTGGATCGCGGGCTGCAGGCCGTTAGATCAAGTGGCATCGCACGGCGCTGTCTGCGTACCTTTTCGAGTTTAAGTGATCTAATCTCGCTCGTTCAAACTAGATCCTACGGTACTGACTCGCTGGACCAAAAGTGAGCGGCGCCGACGGCGACTAGCGGCGGCGCACGGCCAGGCAGTGGCGGAGCTGGTGTAACAGGAAGCTAGAGGAGAGGGGAGGATGCTCACCGTGATCGCAGGGATACGGAGATGCTCAACGTGTGGTCAACGTGGCAAGGGGCGCTCTGGTATAGCAGCGATTGCTCGCCGGAGTAGAGAACTGCGTCGGGTGGTCCTGGTTGCGGTCGGAGGCGACGCTGTCGATCACGAGAAGCCAAACGGAGGGCACGATTAGGTGCGCAAGACCAAGGCGAAGATGCTAGCATGATCGAGAAGCAGAGGGGCGGTCGGATTCTACCTGGGGAGCTCGCCGGAGAAGAAGACAGACGCGGTGGCGCTCAGAGCTTGTCGAAGACGGCGTTCTGGGGCGCCCGCGGTTGAATGGGAGGTACAGGGAGATGCGTCTAGGTCTGGGAAGTGTGTGTGCGTGGTCGATGAGGCAAGGGGCGGTAGAGGTTAGCCGGAATTGGCCGGAGACGGTGGTCGGAGCCGAGGGTGTGCAAGCTCGATTCAGGCAGCCTGGGGGCGCATTTGGGGAAGGAGACAGAGGGGAAAGGAGGAGGGAGCGTGGGCGATTAAATGTGTGTTCATTCAGTCATTTACTCAAATTGATGCGAGTAATTTAGAGGCAGCAACGGCGACGTGGGGGGGGAGAATAGGTCGTGCGGGTGTGGACGATGAACAGGGGGAGTGGGGTCCGCTGGTCAGTGGGAAAAGAAATGAGGGGGAGGTCCACTGGTCAGCCTCTCTGCGGGTTAGATACTGAGTGTGAATCGTTTTCTTCGGGGAGGAAAACTGGGCTGGCTTGCTGGGCCTAGTTGGGCTTCTGGGTTGGGTTGAGTCTGGCTTCTATTTTTTTTTCTTCCTGAACTTTTTCTTTTTCTAATTTCCAAATCTGCTTTGAATTTTCAAACAACCAAACAATGTCCAAATCAAATCAAACAAACACCAGACTTTGCAACTTTGGATTTGGTTCTGTTTTGTCACATAACCCAGAATTCCAAACCAAAATAACAATTTTATTTTAGGTCCATTATTAATTAAATAAATAGACCATTGTTATTAAATCAAAATATAATTTGATGTTTATTTTAAAACTCCATTTTGAAATCTAATTATTTTCAAAACCAAATCAGTAGGTTTTATTTGGGAATATAAAATAATTGGAAAACTTATTTTTAAATAAATAAACTAGTTTTGTTATTTTGGAAATAGTAAGACCTTTATTAATTAAAACTTGGATATTAAATCCTTATTAATTTATTTTAAATAAACCTTTACTATTTAAATCAAAATGCTTTATTTCAAAAGCTTGGCCAAGATTTAATTTGGCTCTATAAAATAATCCTTATTTATAAAACTTCTATTTCTTTTGAAAACCAAATCCTTTTATTTAAAGATCCAAAATAGCAATTCCAAAATATTTTATTATCCTTTTATTGAATGTTTATCTTTTTAAATCCCTTTAGGATTTATTTAATTCAAATAGGTTTGAAGTTCCAATTGAATTTAAAAAGTTTCTTCTCACCCTGAAAATCAACAAGTTTTATTTTATTCATTTATTTTTCACATTACAAGATTTGGAAAATCTTGGGATGTGACAGACACATGCATTGTATAAATGACAGAGAAAATATAAGATTGCTAACCTCGATCGAGGGAAATAAAGAGGAGAGAAAGCTCAAGTGCGTCTTGAACACCTTCTATATTTTTGTTCTATGAGAAATTGAACGGGATCATTCACTCAAACATTTCATCAAACACCTTGAATGCATGCATAGGAAAAAAACTAGCACACCTCTCACACCTTCCACCAAGAAAAAACAGAGTGGAGGCAGAGGGCTGGGGCGTCGCATTTATAGAGGGCGGGATCATACATCCCGGTTTGTAACACAAACCGGGACTAAAGGTGTGTGCCACGCCACGTGGCTGACGCCCAGCCTTTAGTCCTAGTTTATGTTACAAACCGGGACGCATGACTCCTTACCAACCGGGACGCATGCCCCCGGTCACCGTGCCCGCTCGAACCGGGATGCGTGCCAGCATTAGTCCCGGTTCGTGGCGCAACCGGGACTAATGCTGTTAGGGGGCACGAACGGATAGCCTGTTTTCTACTAGTGTTTAAGATGACTTCTAATCCTATTTAATTAATGGAGACCAACATGGGGATCATCAAGTTGATTTATCCATAAACAACCGATCATTTTTCTTACACTAGTCCCAATGGGAGTATCATAGGTGGTATCATGCACTACGTGCATGCAAAATATGCATATGTCACTGCAATTTATGATGAGAGAGATGTTAGTAGTATCATAGGTAGATATGGTATCATAGCACGTAAAAATAGAAAAATTAGTGTCAAAAAAATCTTGTACACAAATTTGCATTGAGATTCTATAAAACAATAAATACTATAAGTCTATGATACTATGCATTGTAGATATAGTATCATATGCATGATACTAACATATGATACTCTTCATTGTGATTAGTCATAGGCCTTTCACAATGCATTGTCTCTTCGCACACTATCCTAGGCAATCAAATATCTTAAGAAATAACATACTCCCTCCGTCATGGTTTGGAGGGCTGTCTTACAAAAATCATGCGTTTCCAAAACTCCTCTTCTTCTAAATACGTTAGACTTAATCACAGAATTAATGTCTCCTTTTTTCCTCCCCACTTCCTACTCCATGCATGCAAGGAATTAATTCTTGCATGCAACTTCACCAATGCATGCGCCTAAACTCCTCGTTTTCATTAAGTAATTACGTTTAATAGGGCGCCGAATAATTAATAAGCCTATTTTCTCCCAAAGAATTTACATATTTTTGGCACAAATCTGGCCCCAATCAGCATCCACCTAGGTTCCAACAATCTCTCTAAAACGCCCTCCAAACCGTGACGGAGAAAGTACTACATAATGCATTGTTTCTCAAGGTTGTATCTAAATTTAATAATTTTGGCAGCATGCATGCATATGATTGGTTTAGGATTTGTTTTTGCCTATGAACTTCGTGCAAGAGGTGTACACCACCCTTCTTTTTCATCATTAAATATGGTGCCACATAATCATACTACCTAGGATACAACGATAAAAGACTCCTATTGTGAAAGGCTTTATTTCCTTGGTTCGCAAATTTTGACACAAGGCTGACCAAATTACTTCGTTGCCAAGCCAAGATTATTCATCTTTATTTTTCTTATAATCTAGCGCAATGTCCATCTAAACAGACAGGACTTAACATTTGTCTTACGAACAAGAAAGTTGCCTTCTTTATACTTTTTATTAGGACGTTGCTAGTCATAGTGGAAGTAACTTAGCTAGTAACATGCACATACATGCAATGCCAAGTAAGCAAATTGGTGACATGACATGATAGTTAATGAAAAAAAAGGAAGGTAGTAACTTAGCTAGTTACCATAACATCACATATATCAAGACTATATGAGTCTACAACCTCATTAATTAGTACTTGCATGACACCATACATGTTACTACCCACTATGAAGGTAGTAACATAAACTAGTAACATATATATGTTACTAGTCTAAGTTACTTACCACTATTGACCAGCCTAACGGGCGCCCGTTGATTCGGGATTCTCAGCGGGCACTCCATGTGCGTCCTCCCTTGTTAGACTAAGTGCTAAACGACAAAAGTTTGATTAGCTAGCTCAAATCAAATATGAATATTGTAGACCAAACTGTTAATCTAATTTAGGATTTGTTTTTGCTGTTAGGCTAGTCACGACGAGATCTTCGAAACTAGATCCCATGTTGATATGTTTCGACGATGTTTTTTCGAGTCTAAAATTTATCCACCCGTAACACATAAGTTATCCACTACTACTAGTATATAAGTTATCCGTCATATAAAACATGATGTGTGGAGACTCTTTGACAACTTCCATGAGTGCCTCGTGTGCATGCTCTGACTGAATAACACAACTTTTTGCCCCAAATGGTACCCATAAGTAACATTAGACATATCCAGGCTTCAGCATGTAAGTTATCCACAACTACAAAAAATTACTCATAAAATAGAATATAAAATTTATATGGTGGATAACTTATATGTTAAAGGATGAATAACTTATATATTATGATATGGATAACACATGTGTTAGGGATGGATAACTTTAACTTTTTTTACCAAAAAGTTACCCATCAATAACACGAGAGTTATCCAGTCTTCAACATGTAAGTTACCAACCGGGACTAAAGGCCCGGATGAAGTTTTAAAAAAAATATTTTTTTTAATTTTTTTATTGAATTTCGAAGTTTCAGAGTTTTGAATTGTTTGACAGTTTAATCTATTATTTGAGAGTTCAATATCTAATCACCCCTATTCTCATGTCAAAGTGCATACTTGTGGTCAAACTCTCTGGTCAGTCACCCACCCTCACACTCCTCCATCTTAGCACACTTAACATTTGAGTTCTTTCCAAATTAGCTTCCAAGTCTGCGGTCATAACTTCCTGATAATAGTATGCTATCAATTCTCTTAATCCTTAAGACATTGATAACACATGATTTTATTTTTTGAATTCCAAAATAAGTTTAAAATAAGCAACAATGATTAAGTAATAATAAGCAACAATGAATTCCAAATAATATTTATGCATAATTCAATTATTAAATTTAAAACACAAAATTTTTAAGAAAATAAAAAAATCTCAAAAAACTAAAAAAATCCAAAAATTCCAAAATAATATAAAAACTTCAAAATAATTAAAAAGTAAAATAAACAACAAAAGGAATTCAAAATTTTGAAAAAATATCAATTTTTCTCATTTTTTCCTAGCAAAACCTAAAATCTTCCTGCTCATATTTCCCTTTGAAAATTTGAAAATCTATAATTTATGCAAACAACCTTAGGCGTTGAAATCGGATGTAAATTTTTGCACAAATACTGTTTCATTTATTACACAATTTTTCCTGAGTTCGTAAGCAAAAGTTATAGCCATTTTAATTCTAAATAACCTTTATTTGTAAAAAACAAAATTCAATTTTTAAAATTTTCCCTAAAAGTTGGTTGCGTGAGGTACATGCATGTCAAAGGATTTTGAAATTTGAAGTTTTTATTATTTTTGTTTATTTGTGTTAGACGTTTTGGGGGGGGGTGGTGGTGGTAGGCATGAGAGAAAAAAAAATGTAGTTAGACCTTTAGTCTAGGTTGGTGTCTCCAACCGGGACTAAAGATAGACCTTTAGTCTTGGTTGGAGACACCAATACAGACTAAAGGTCACTATCTCTTTAGTCCTGGTTGGTATCTCGTCCCGCGACTAATGGGCCTGTTTGACCCGGGACTAAAGTTGGCTGGCCTCCATAGCCTTGAAATCGGGAGTCCCGAGTCCAAACATGACCAAGACTAAAGATCACATTTGCTTTGAACGATAGCCCTATTTTTTACTAGTGTGTGCAGAATTTTTCCACATGCATATGTTCAACTCTCATGAATTGTTTTGTCCTTGCAATAATATGCACTTCGAGTTTTGCCAGTGGTTCACATGTCTGGAAAATGCCAATTCAAATTTTGAACCAAATTGACCATGTTTTTCCATGTTACACAAGTCCATTACTTGCACTAACATGAGATTTCATGCTTATTGCTCACAATGTAGTATATTAGTATCTTATCTGATGTTAAAATATATCTAGTACATGTCCAAGTTGATAGATTGCGGAAGTATAGATTGTACTGATATTGCAAGAGATGATTACATAGTGAGTCCTTAGGCTGTTTATATAGTACTAGAAGACTCAAGGGGCAAGAAAACTAATAGAGATAGAGTTGGATTACAATATTTAAACTACCAAATATGCCTAACCGACATATACTCTAATACAAGTCTTATCTGGTATTAGTAGCCAAGCCATGAATATTAGTAATTTATTATTTGGTCATATCTGGTATCAATGCAATATCAGTGCTGACTTGGACATGTGCTAATAATGTTAAAATATATCTAGTACAGTGCTGCAACCGGAGCAATAGTGTCTTCTATAGATTGTCCATCCCATTCTCCTCTTTATTACCTTGTTGATGGATCACGATGCCCAACATTATTTTTGAGTAAATTCCCTATGTGATAAGGAAGATATGATCTGAGTAGCTTTGTACTAAGATCTGATCGAGATGTTACTTTGGTTACTGTTGTGCGTGTTTCTTTCTTTTCAAGTTTATGATGTAAGTGATAAATGACAATTATATGTGTAAAATGAACAATATTGTACTCTAGTTATCTCTCAGTCCACTTCCCCCTTTACAATATGCATTTCGACATTCATTGATTACCTCGTAAGCATTCTCGAAAATGAACCAAGTTGATTCCTGTCTGACATATTTTTTGAAACGTTATAACAACCATCTATTTACTTGTTGCTGACAAAATCTGTGTTTTTTCTGTGTTGTAGCTACCAGTATTAACTATCATTCAGCTGCAGAAGTGGTTTTGATGTGCTCCCTACAGGAGATTGTCATAGTGTTGCTTCTTAGGTACTCAATACTTTAGATTGTCATAGCAGTTGAAGTATCTAGTTTTAACTTATGTCTGATAAGCCATGTAGTCTGATACCTGCTTCTGTAGTTCAGTGTTTTTTATTTAAGTTGGAAAATTGTTAATGCATGGTGAAAGTTAGTCTATGAAAATCTAGAGAATAAGAAAATTTGTTTACATTCAACCCTCCTCTATCCATATTTAGCATTGGAATTAATTATATCATCATGGATGTACTGTGATATCTTTTTGCTACCTTTTAATGTTTCCTGTGATTTTATTAGCGATTCTTTGACCATTCATATACAACTCCTTCATGAGCTAATGTGTATTTACCTAGTAGGTTATTAGTATCATTTCCATGTTGTTGTATCATTTCTATGTAAATGCTACTGGAATTTCATCGTGATTGTAGAATTAGTCTATTGAATTCCTTGTTGTAACTTAGTCTTTTAGCTATACAAATAACATAGTGTGTGTTTTGACTGTTTGATCATGTTGCCACTCCATATAATTGCACAAGACATGACTGATAACATTTATTATTTGTTTAATAAAAAGTTAAAAACATAGAACTCTCTTAACTATACTTGAGAAGTGAACACATGAATGTTGTATGATAATCTTAGGCTAGTCATAGTGGAGAGTAACATAGTCTAATAACATGCATAAGTTACTAATCTATGTTACTACCTTCATAGTGGAGAGGAACATATAAGTGGTGTCATGCAAATTATCATTTATTAGGTGATAGACTTATTTCGCATTGGTATATGTGATGTTACAGTAACCAAATATGTTACTTCATCTTTCTCTCTCTTCATTAGTCACTGCCATATAAGTATTTTTGCTGAGTTGGATCCTTAGTTACTCATGAAGTTACTTGCACTATGACTAGCCTTATAGTTGCTTCCAACTTTGGAATTCCATGACCAGTACAAGGAGAGCGGGAAGAGCCAGTGCTACTACTGTTGCACCGCACTCCCATGAAAATGGTCATCACCTTATCCGTCCTCACGTTGTCACCACGCCGGCCCGTCTTCGCCAACATCAACCGGGACGCACGTCCCCGAGTACGCGCCTCGCCATCAACAAAGGGTTGCACCTTCATCACATGTGGTCATCATCGCCGACAACCATCTACATCAACAACATTGTCACATCGTCGTCGCCACCACCAATCGTGGTCAACGTCAACGCCACCACGAGCGACGTTGTGCTCATACAAGCGGAAAATACGGGTCTAATCCCCGAAATCGATTACCAAAATAATTCAATCACTATCAACAACTACCTCATCGTCTTCGTCCATCGACCTCGCTGCCAGAGTCGAAGTCTAATTTTTATTTTGCACTAAATCAATTTCCTTCTTGCAACTACTCCATCTACTCTGACAAATCGGCGGACAACTTCTACGCACGAACCGTGCAAAGAGACCTTCTATGCTTCTTCAAATCTGGCTCTGTCTCTAGCTCGCATGGTTCGTGATGGTCCCTGTCTCCACATGTCCGATATTGGCAACATCGACGCGTGCCTTCGTCCCCGGCGTGCTCCCGAGTTTGTCAAGCTCGGCAAGGCGTGTCGCCTACCTCGACTACTCCGACTCAAACTACGTCTACCTCAACTACTACGGCGAATTCTCCAGGCTCAACGACGACATCGACCACAACACAACAACATCATCAACTTCATCGACTTCATCAACGGAGACAACTTCACCAACGGCACCATCGACCACAACTACAACACCCTTACTCCCGGCTACATCGACATTGGCAACAAGGGCTACCACCTCACCTCCGGCTTATGCTCCAGTCAGACCGTTCGCGTCACTACCGATCCGACTGCAGGGGTATTAGAGTATATGTCTGTTAGGTTATATTAGGTAGTTTCATATTATAATCCAATTCTATCTCTAATAGTCTTTTTGCTCCCTAAGTCTTCTAGTACTCCCTCCGTCCTAAAAAGGATGTCTCAAGTTTGTTTGAATTTAGATGTATCTATATACTAAATAGTGTCTAGATACATTCAAATTTAGACAAACTTGAGACATCCTTTTTAGGACGGAGGAAGTACTATATAAATAGTCTAATGGCTCACGGTGTAATCACATTTTGCAAATCAATATAATCTATACTTCCGCAATCTATCAGAAAGTCCTAAGACGGACAAAAGGGACATGCGATGTTATCCGCTAGACCGTAAAGCCAACCAGATTTAGTATAGTTTTAGACGGACAAAAGGGACGTACTCCTCCCGACCACTCCTCCTCCCGCACCAGCGCGGTGGCGCCGCGCCGCGCCGGGCGGCCTCCCCTACCCGCCGAGCTCTCCCTCCCGTGGTTATAGGGGTTCGTAGCATGGAAAACAAAAAAAATCTACAGCATGAACACACAATCAAGATCTAATCTATGATCAAGCCAAGATCTATCTACTAGATTGTAGCAACGAGTCGATAGAACACTAACCCTCGAAGATCCAAAGCGGTTAACAAAAGCATATTCTCGTGGATGATGTAGTCGTACACTTCCGATCTCAAGATCGTGTAGACGATCCTTCCGGTGCTGCGTTCCGGCAGCGCTTCCGCAGTCGGTCACACGTTCGGTACTCGATGAAGACCTTCCTCTCCCTTGTTCCAGCAGGCAGCGGAGGTTGTAGCACTCTCCTCGTGATTCTGGCAGCACGACGGCGTGGTACCGCAAGTAGAGGGGAGATCTCGCAGGGCTTCGCCTTAAGCCGGAGCGAGTATGGTGGACTATGAGAGAGGCCTTGGCGATCTAGGGTTTAGAGGCACCAAGGAGAGAGGGCTAGGCCGACGGCGGCTAGGGCAAGGGTAGGGCCCCAACTCGGTGGCTAGGAAAACCCTAGGGGCGGCGGTGACTTGGTGGAGGCTGGCGACTAGGGCTAGGGTTTAGAGGAGAGAGTGTAGGGAAGAGGGGCACCCCTGCCCCTCCTTTTATAGGTGGGAGGGAGGCGCGGTTGGGAGGAGGGAGTCCTCCTCCTTGGCCGGCGGGGTGGAGGGAGTAGGACTTCCTCCCTAAGTAGGTTTCCTACTCTCCCTCCACCAAGCAAACTTGCCGTTTGACTTTTCAAATTGGTGTTTGACTTTTCAAACTAGGATTTGATTTATCCCTTTATTTTGCTCAGCGATGACATCTAGTACATGATGCAACCATTCCAACTTGTTATGACACATTCATGTACCCTTCCCCTCCAGAGTGCCGGACCTTCCGGGCCCTTCTAGAACATTCCTGGTGAAAACACCGGAATCATTCCCCAACTCCGAAATAGGACTTTCCTTATATGAATCTTATTCTCCGGACCATTCCGGATCTCCTCGTGATATCCCGGATCCCATCCGAGACTCCGAACAACATTCGGTCTCTTACTCATCATTCCATAACTACTCAACAACATCGAATCCTTAAGTGTGTCTCCCTACGGTTCGTGAATTATGCGGACATGACCGAGACACTTCTCCGATCAATAACCAATGGAGGAATCTGGAAATTCATATGGCTCCCACATATTTCTACGATTACTTTGTGATCGAATGAACCACTTACATACGATACCAATTTCCCTTTGTCTCACGATAGTTTACTTATCCGAGGTTTTGATCGTCGGTATCTTTGCATACCTAGTTCAACCTCGTTACCGATAAGTACTCTTTTCACATTCCCGTGGTATGTGATCCCTTGTGACCCAGTCACATTCTTGCAAGCTAATTGGATGATATTCCACCGAGAGGGCCCAGAGTATATCTATCCGTCATATGGATGGACAAATCCCACTCTTGATCCATGAGCCTCAACCCATACTTTCCAAACACTCAATGCCACCTTTATAGCCACCCAGTTACGGTGTGGTGTTTGATGTCATCAAAGCATCCTTCCGGAGATGGTGGTTAACATGATCTCATGGTCGAAGGAATTAGGTTACTATGTATCAGAAAGCTTATAGCAAATGAACTATATTAAATGACTTGATCTTTATGCTACGCTTAACTATAGGAGTATGTCCATCACATCATTCTCCTAATGATATGACCATGTTGTTAATAACATCTCTATGTTCATGATCAGGAAACCATGATCATATATTAACCAACAAGCTAGTTTAACAAGAGGCTTTAATAGGGACTCTTTTATGTTTACAAATCACACAAGTATTAATGTTTCCTTTTAATACAAATATAGCATGGTATGTAAACATTTATCATAAGTATGAAGATATGATAATAACCTACTTTATTATTGCCTCTTGGGCATATCTCCGACAGTCTCCCACTTGCACTAGAGTCAATAATCTAGTTTCAAACCTTTGTGTATTCAACACCTATGGCTTTCCGGTGTTGTAAGTACACGTTTGCTAGTGGTCAACTGATCTCCGGATCTGACACTTCCAGGTCCGTGTGTAATTGCATGTCTTTGCATCTCTACGCATCACTCATTCTCTAATGAGATGGCTTTGTATAAATTTTGGTCCTTTGGTGAGACCTTTAGTTATTTGGGGTTAAAACATGTTGATAATATTGTCGTACAATATATCTTCATAGTATTATCCTACTGTGAACTACACCTAGTTTGATAACAAACTACTTGACACAAATGCCCTCTTTAGCTGCTATAATAGAAGTTATATACTTAGCCCTTTTGTTGTAGTATCTGTCACAATATCTTAACTTTGGAACTCATCCAAATTCATTATGGAACTCTCATTCCATCATATTGTGCCACCCTTAGTTTAGATTGAGATAAACTTAATTTGTACTTTGTGACAAAACTAGTATCAATGTAATTCATTTACAATGAACTAACCATCTATTTGTCACTTCTACAAAATAATATATTCTTAGTTCGTTTACAAGATCATAAGAATATCTTTACTATCGTCCAATAATCATCTTATGAATCATTCTGGTATATGCTCATAACATTTAGAGCATAGGACATATCTGGATTTGTACATATCACAACATGATTGATATAAATACTCTTTGTTATTTCATACATCAAGTATCAATCTATACTTGAATCTTTGTTTCACTTACCAAGTGTCAATACACTTGAATATATCATCAATATTGAACTCATTCAATCCTTTCTGTGCGACAAGAACCTTTCTTGTAGTTTCTATATTGAACTCATTCAATATATTATCTATGTACTTTCGGCACAACCATATTAGCGTCTATTGATGCCAAATATTTGGGTTTTTCCTAAGTCTTTCATCGAGATGAAATTCTTATCCTGTGTTAATAAAAGATACATCAATCCAATCAACAATATGTCTTCCACATAATGTATTAGAAACATGTCTTAGCGCTCCCACTTAATTTCTTGCAAATGCAAGCATCTTCATCGTCTCCAATGAAATTAAACTCTTTTAGCAGTTTCATCATAGTGAAGATTCCAACTCCGCGATGCTTACTTCAACCATTGAAATTTTCACATGCTTTTAGCATCCTTTGAATTAACAAAACCCTTTGGACCGTGTCATGCACACGTCCTTGGTAACCATTCTATTAGAAGAACTTGTTTTGTTTATTCAACACATAACAAAATTATATGTCGTGGTTGCTACATTAATCCGTCTAGACTAAATATCGCTATGAAAGATCAGATCTTGTCACAGTCAACCTTTGAACATTGTTGTGAACTCTTTCCCAACATGTCGACTATTTCATAGATGTAAAACATCCATGTCTATTTCTTTATATATCCGAATACGACTGTAAGGTCTTGTACCTTTCCAGAGGGTCTTTCAAGTTCAAAGCTTGATCTCTCATATATGGAACTATCACGGATTCTATGGCTTCAAGCCATTTGACGGAGTCAGGTCCCATCATCGCTTCTTTGCATGTAGTCGGATCATTATTGTCAAATAATGATTTAACTCTCAAATCTTGGTATTTGATCGTTTATCCGACCTACTTGTTTCAATAGGAACTTAGATCTCCATGACCACAACCTTTGAGGCACGTGAGCCATGAGCATTGTTGCTACCTCCGGAACACTTTTCGGCGTTGCGCAACTTTGCACATATAGCTAAGGTTCTTTTAACCTTATCAAAGTTCTATTGTCCTCACACTTAACTTTTCACGAAAAATTCCTTCTCTAAGAAACTTGACGTTCTAAGCGACAAACATTTTTGTCTCCGATGTTATGGAGGAACAGTTATTCGAAATAACATACAAAGATAGGTACATCCGACTTTGGTTGCAAACATCTTTCTTATGCATAGCATACCAATGTTTAAGAAAGTACAACTTGGGTTTTATCCCAAACCATAACTTTGTATGGTGTCATTTCAACGGATTATGATGGAGCCCTTTTCAGTGAAAAAACGATAGTCTCTAAAGCTTTTAATCTTTAAAATATAATGGCAGTTTTATGAAGTACACCTTTGATCTTACCATGTCAAACAAGGTTTAATTACATATCTCGAATGCTCCATACTTTTATGGTGTTTCGAAAAATGCAAATCCACGGAACGATTCCTTTATATCTTAGGTATTATGCTAAACTTGTAACTCAAATATCTTCCTTTATGATCTTATCATAAACTATTTATATTCTTGTTACAATGATTTTGCACTTCATCTTGAAAGTCTTTGAACTTTTCAAATGTTTCATACTTCATCCTTATTAAGTAAATGTTCATATATTCACTCAAATTTTCGGAGGAAGCATATGAAGTTGAAATCCATCGCTCTTGACTATACATAATGGACTTCATACAACAATATGTACAAGTTCCAATAAGCTAGTCATTCGTTCCCTTTTGGCCTATGAACGAAGTTTTAATTATCTCTAGGAAAGTTTTAGCAAGCGTCATTTGATCAAAAATCAAAAGACTCCAAAATTCCATCCATATGGAGTTTTTTTTCATGTTTTCTTTCCAATATAATTTAAACGGTGATGTCACTTCCTAAGTGATCTTTCAATCAATTTGTCTTTTGACATATTTAGCACTAGTTTTATGGATGTGATTTCTCCAACTAGATTTGTGAATCATCCATATTTTATGGATTACGGCAATTATTTGAACAACCCTTTTGTTCTCATAATACCTGATAAAACAAATCTTGAAGGCAAGCTTTGATGTTTAACGAGCAGCACAATAACCCTTTATTTGTTCTCGATGAACATCATCACATATTCTTTTGCTACTTACTTAGGTCATTGTAGTTCATGAATTGTGTTGTTTCGTATGACGATTCACACCAACAAATTCAGTATCAAATACTTAAGAACCACATTGTTTAACAAGCAAAGAATATAGCCATAACATGTATATCATCTATATACTTAAGCTGAACAATTCTAGTCTTTTCTTTTCTGCCATATATTTATGATATTCTCTTTCAGTATTTCCTTTTCTGTTTGAAAGAATCTATCAACATCAATAGTGGAGTCATACATATGACACATAGTCCAAAGCGTGTATAATTAAATACCAATGTCTTTGGACTTGCACTTTGAAGTAGATCACCATCATCAAATGTTTGGTGTGCTTTCAAATTCCATTCTTTAGTAATCTCTTGGTGTAGTAAATATTTTACCTACATCAAATATTCACCCTTCTCATGGGATTATTCATGATCAAGCTACTTTAGCTTATAACGGTGAATCACGAGTATAATGTTGCTCTCCAAATCCTTTTTGGAGGATTAGGACAACTAGTGTCTCCAACCTTTTGCAAATTCTCATCAAATATGAGAACATGACTTTTGCCATATTATACTCTATCATGTTACAACCAAAACTTCGTTTTAGATATCACAATATCTTCCACACATCATGGTTTCTGAAACAACTCTTTCAGATCCTAGATAACCTTGATATTAAGACAATTCTTTGAATATCAAGAATCATAGAGACAAACATGATACTCATACACTAACTCTTGGAATTGTCACTCTCGATTTAATACCAATTATTAAACTTCATGGAGTAATCGGAACTTACTGAAAGTTTGCAATAGGACTTTTAAACTTTAGATTAACACTTCAAAACAATACGATACCAGTTCGTAAAGTAACTAACCAGAATTCTATAGTTATATCATCTCAATTATAACTAAGCGCAAGGTGGTAAACGGATGCCAATGACTACAACAACTATGCAAATTCACTTTGATTTAATTTATGATAAATAGTGTTCAACTTTTAATCAAATTGCTGTTGAACTCCTACTCAAAACAATATCCCTCACATTGTTTTAGTGATATCACGAAACAAATCCACCGCATCAAAACCGATCATCACGAGAGTTGATGTAGCTTCAATGGCGAACATTCAACATGTTCATCATATCTACTATATGACTCATGCTTTACCTTTCGGTGATCCGTGTTCCGAGACCATGTCTGTACATGCTAGGCTCGTCAAGATCAAACCTTAGCTTCTGCATGAGCAAATCTGGCTTGCTCACGTTGTATACACTCGCAGAATCTAACACACCCGATCATCACGTGGTGCTTCGAAACAACGAGCTTTAGCAACGATGCTTACTAAGGATGAACACTTTAAAACTTGAAATTGTGTGCATGAGGGATCATCTTATAATGCTACCGTCATGAACTAAGCAATACAAGATGCATAAAAGGATTAACATCACATGCAATTCATAATATGTGATATGATATGGCCTTTCTTCTTGTGCTTCCGATCTCCATCTTCAAGCACGAACATGATCTCCATCATCACCGGCATTGCATCAAGGTCAATGACGCCGCTCCATGGTTGTCGTCCACCAGCTTCAACTATTACAACTACTTTGAATAGACACGCGGGTCTTAACAGAATTTAAAGACAACCATATGGCTTCTGCCGGTTGCCAACTTACAATAAGGAACATTGCATACATCAAATATAATCACAATCATGGCCATATCACATCACAGCACACCCCTGCAAAACAAAGTTAGACGCCTCTAATTTTCTTTGCATATTTTACGTGGTTTGGGGCTTTCAATAAGTGTCGCTCTAACTTACGAACAAGAACCACAACATTGATACTAGTATTGTCAATCACGCGTTGTAAATTGAATCTTAACTATGTCGGGAGAAACAGGCACCCGCAAAGCCACTTATGCAATACAAGTTGCATGTCAAGCATGGAGCAAGTCTCATGAACGATGTCATGTAAGGTTAGCCCGGGCCGCTTCATCCCACCATCCCGCAAGATGCAAAGTACACAAGAAGCAATCGACAACAAAAGCATCAACGCCCACAATGACCATTGTGTTCTACTCGTGCAACAGATCTACATATAGACACGGCTCTGATACCACTGTAGGGGTTCGTAGCATGGAAAACAAAAAATTTCTACCGCATGAACACACAATCAAGATCTAATCTATGATCAAGCCAAGATCTATCTACTAGATTGTAGCAACGAGTCGATAGAACACTAACCCTCGAAGATCCAAAGCGGTTAACGAGAGCAGATTCTCGTGGATGATGTAGTCGTACACTTCCGATCTCAAGATCGCGTAGACGATCCTTCCGGTGCTGCGTTCCGGCAGCGCTTACGCAGTCGATCACACGTTCGGTACTCGATGAAGACCTTCCTCTCCCTTGTTCCAGCAGGCAGCGGAGGTTGTAGCACTCTCCTCGTGATTCCGGCAGCATGACAGCGTGGTACCGGAAGTAGAGGGGAGATCTCGCAGGGCTTCGCCTTAAGCCGGAGCGAGTATGGTGGACTATGACAGAGTCCTTGGCCATCTAGGGTTTAGAGGCACCAAGGAGAGAGGGCTAGGCCGGCGGCTAGGGCAAGGGGAGGGCCCCAACTCGGCGGCTAGGCAAACCCTAGGGGCGGCGGCGACTTGGTGGAGGCCGGCGGCTAGGGCTAGGGTTTATAGGAGAGAGGTGTAGGGAAGAGGGGCACCCCTGCCCCTCCTTTTATAGGTGGGAGGGAGGCGCGGTTGGGAGGAGCGAGTCCTCCTCCAACTCCTCCTCCTTGGCCGGCGGGTGGAGGGAGTAGGACTTCCTCCCTAAGTAGGTTTCCTACTCTCCCTCCACCAAGCAAACTTGTCGTTTGACTTTTCAAATTGGCGTTTAAATTTTCAAACTAGGATTTGATTTATCCCTTTATTTTGCTCAGCGATGACACCTAGTACATGATGCAACCATTCCAACTTGTTATGACACATTCATGTACCCTTCCCCTCCAGAGTGCCGGACCTTCCGGACCCTTCTAGAACATTCCTGGTGAAAACACCGGAATCATTCCCTAACTCCGAAATAGGACTTTCCTTATATGAATCTTATTCTCTGGACCATTCCGGATATCCTCGTGATATCCCGGATCCCATCCGAGACTCCGAACAACATTCGGTCTCTTACTCATCATTCCATAACTACTCAACAACATCGAATCCTTAAGTGTGTCTCCCTACGGTTCGTGAATTATGCGGACATGACCGAGACACTTCTCCGATCAATAACCAATAGAGGAATCTGGAAATTCATATGGCTCCCACATATTTCTACGATTACTTTGCGGTCGAATGAACCACTTACATACGATACCAATTTCCCTTTGTCTCATGATAGTTTACTTATCCGAGGTTTTGATCGTCGGTATCTCTGCATACCTAGTTCAACCTTGTTACCGATAAGTACTCTTTTCTCGTTCCCATGGTATGTGATCCCTTGTGAGCCAGTCACATGCTTGCAAGCTAATTGGATGACATTCCACCGAGAGGGCCCAGAGTATATCTATCCGTCATATGGATGGACAAATCCCACTCTTGATCCATGAGCCTCAACCCATACTTTCCAAACACTCAATGCCACCTTTATAGCCACCCAGTTACGGTGTGGTGTTTGATGTCATCAAAGCATCCTTCCGGAGATGGTGATTAACATGATCTCATGGTCGAAGGAATTAGGTTACTATGTATCAGAAAGCTTATAGCAAATGAACTATATTAAATGACTTGATCTTTATGCTACGCTTAACTATAGGAGTATGTCCATCACATCATTCTCCTAATGATATGACCCTGTTGTTAATAACATCTCTATGTTCATGATCAGGAAACCATGATCATATATTAACCAACAAGCTAGTTTAACAAGAGGATTTACTAGGGACTCTTTTATGTTTACAAATCACACAAGTATTAATGTTTCCTTTTAATACAATTATAGCATGGTATGTAAACATTTATCATAAGTATGAAGATATGATAATAACCTACTTTACTATTTCCTCTTGGGCATATCTCCGACAGTGGTCTATCCTTCCCGCCGCCGCCGTCCGGATCATCGCCAGGCAAAGACCTGGGGGCGTGGCGGCGGCGGTGGCGTCCTTGATCACGATCTGGCGGGAAGGCGGTGGTGTCCGTCCCGGCTGGTTTGGCGGTGGTGTTGCGGCGAGCGGTGTCCGGTGATCCTCGACCCAGATGGTGGCAGGCGGCGGCGGGGATATGGGCCTAGCCGCGATCTGTCCCGTACGTTGGCCTCAACATCGGCGCCCAGACGACCCGGGCCTTATCCGTGACACTAGGGCGTTTGGGGCATCTGTCCCGGCATGATGGTGGTGGCCTCCTTCTCCGTTGGAATGGTTGGTCGGGTGGTCTTGTCGTCTTGCGGCGGATCCTGCTAGTTTCCGGCGGGTGGCGTGGGGGCTGCTGGCTCGGTTTTAATAAAGGAGGTGGTCCTGGATCCCTCTCAAGCCAAGACGATGATCTGCCGGATGTTGGTCTCCATTGATCTGGTTTCTGTGTCGTGTTCCGGAAGGCTCCGTCGGCGAACTCCATAACTGCTATCATGTTGTGAGTTTGCTGGAAGGATTGAATTTGGTCGTACGCACCCATGTTTTACCCTGACCGTTTGGTTTCAGAGGGTGTGCTTCGAAGCTTTGTTGACTGTTATTATCATGGGACATGTTCTCGTTCCATGGTGCTGACGAAGAAAGTCATGGAGACCGAGATCTGAGGACAGACAATGGTGGTTCGAGTCTAGGTAGTGATGAGGAATTGGCTAGGTGACTTGTGAATTGGAGAAGTGGCATACAAGTGGGGATGACTGTACAAGAGAGGTTCATGGTCCTACCTCTCAGGGTGAAAACTCAGGGTCTGGTCTTAATTAGTTGTGCCTAGCAATGTTCTTGCTGAAGGTATTGTTTTGAGAGCGCGGACTTTCTTTAGGGTGAAAACCTAGATCTTTGATCGGGCGATGACGGTGTTCGTGTACAGTTCCCTTCTTAAAGGCGTCGTTTTTGGAGAAGCTGGATTTCTGGTGTTGTCTTGGTGGTGGTAGTACTGTTGTTTTAATGAATGCCACTGTAGTGGGACTTTTCTGTTTTGTATTTTTTTTAGATCAAGAGGGATTCTTTTTTTTTAATTCTTCTTTTGTTTTTTAGCTATGTGCATCTGTGTGGCTGCTAGAACAATACGTTGGTGCATAGGCTGAGTGTAATTGGTATCGTCTGATATTAATATATGCTCTTTTAAAAAAACAGATATTAATATATGCTCCTTTCTAAAAAAACAGATTTGGTACGGGAATGCGGCAAAACGGATTAGTGCGTGCCACGCTCAGTTTGCGGGCACTGTTGAACTTTGTGTATTCATTGCATAGGAAATATTCAAATATTCTCTAACAAAGAGATTACAGTGAATAGGTGATGGATACTAAAAATAAGTGCACGATATTTAAGTAAGTAGTAGTAGTAGCCCTGCAGAGTTGTGCCATTGCGAGCGGCTTGTCTGCAGACAACTAATCTCTCCTGTCAAAGAAAAAAAGAGAGCATACAGCTAGTCCCGTGCTTAGTCTTGGTCCATCATCTGCTGCGAGCTTTGAGCCGTGTCAGCGTCACCCGACTGCGCCACAGGCTCAGTCTGGCTGTCGTTCCCATCTCCCGTGTAAAATTGTTTCATTGTTTTAATAATGTTTTATAAGTTTCACAAATATTTTAGTTTTTCTGGACAGCACGTGGCTGACATCATGCTGATGGCAACCCACTATTTTACATGAGATTAACTTTATAAAATCCTTGTTCGGAATAAAAGGCGATACTCATTTAATTGTACAACACCACATGACAATTAGGATCGATAATTAACGACAACCGGGGTGGAGTTCATGGAAGATAATTATTAAGGACCAAAGGGGCACTAGAGGAAAAAGGACCATCCGTTCGCGACCCCTCGGAGCATTAGTCCCGGTTGCGCCACCAACCGGGACTAATGCTGGCACGCGTCCCGGTTGGAGCGGGCACGGGGCCAGGGGCATGGGTCCCGGTTGGTAAGGGGGCATGCGTCCCGGTTGAAGCCACCAACCGGGACTAAAGGTTTGGCCACAGCCACGTGGCGTGGCACACACCTTTAGTCCCGGTTTCTGGCTTCAACCGGGACTAAAGACCCCTTGCCCTCTATAAATGCAACGCCCCAGCCCCCTCTGCCTCCACTCTGTTTTTTCGAATGGTGTAAGGTGTGAGGGTGTGTGCTAGTTTTTTTTCATGCATGCATTGAAGGTGTTTGTTGAAATGTTTGAGTGAAAAATCCCGTTGAATTTCTCATAGAACAAAAATATAGAAGGTGTCCGAGACGCACTTGAGCTTTCTCCTCTTTATTTCTCTCGATCGAGGTTAGCAATCTTATCTTTTCTAGGTCATTGATACAATTCATGTGTCGGTGTGAATTGGTTATTTCACTATTTATGATGTCCTGTTTTTTGATAAACTTACTTATATGATGCAGATAAACGGTCGGGAATGGATGTACGGTGACCGGCGGGTAGCCGGGTATATCAAAGGCGTGGATAAATTTATCGATGTGGCTACGGCAAACAAAGAGAATGGATTTATACGTTGTCCATGTGTTCAATGTCGGAACAACAAGGAGTACTCTTCCTCGAAAATCATTCGCGGCCACCTGATTATGAAAGGTTTCATGCCCAACTATAATTGATGGACCAAGCACGGGAAAAGAGGGGTTATGATGGAAGATGGTGAAGAAGAAGATAATGATAACAACTATCATCATATGTTTCCTGAATACAGTGATACTGCAATGGAAGACAATGGAGAGGAAAAAGGTGAAGAACGGGCATCAGATGAGTCGGCTGATGAACTTGGTAGGGTCATTTCTGATGCAAAGCGAGACTGTGAAACAGAAAATGAGAAGTTGAAGTTAGAGGGCATGTTAGAAGATAACAAGAAATTGTTGTACCCAAATTGTGAAGATGGCAGCACAAAGCTCGGTACCACACTGGAATTGTTGCGATGGAAGGCAGAGTGTGGTCTAACTGACTCCTCATTTGAAAAGATGCTGAAAATAATGAAGCCGAAGTTTCCAAAACATAACGAACTTCCCGAGAGTACCTACGAAGCAAAGAAGACTCTCTGTCCTCTGGGATTAGATGTGCAAAAGATACATGCATGCATTAATGACTGCATCCTCTACCGCGGTAAGGAGTATGAGAATTTAGATAAATGCCCGGTATGCAACGCGTTGCGGTATAAGATCAGACGAGATGACCCTGGTGATGTTGAGGGAGAGCCCCTCCGGAAGAGGGTTCCTGCTAAGGTTATGTGGTATGCTCCTATAATACCAAGGTTGAAACACATGTTCATAAACAAAGAGCATGCCAGGTTGTTGCGATGGCACAAAGAAGACCGTAAGAAAGACGGGGAGTTGAGACACCCTGCTGATGGGTCACAGTGGAGAAAAATCGAGAGAGACTTCCCAGACTTTGCAGGTGACGCAAGGAACTTATGGTTTGGTCTAAGTACGGATGGCATAAATCCTTTTGGGGAGCAGAGCTGCAGTCACAGCACCTGGCCCGTGACTCTATGTATCTACAACCTGCCTCCTTGGTTGTGCATGAAGCGTAAGTTCATTATGATGCCAGTGATCATCCAAGGCCCGAAGCAACCGGGCAACGACATTGATGTGTACCTTAGGCCATTAGTTGAAGAACTCTTACAGTTGTGGGGCAAACCAGGTGTACGTGCGTGGGATGAGAACAAACAGGAGCCATTTAATCTACGAGGGTTGTTATTCGTAACCATCAATGATTGGCCTGCTCTTAGTAACCTTTCAGGACAGACAAACAAAGGATATAAGGCATGCACCCACTATTTAGATAAGACCGAAGGTACATATTTGCATAAATGCAAGAAAGTTGTGTACCTAGCGAATCGACGATTTCTTCCGACCAATCATCCCGTAAGAAAGAAAGGCAAGCATTTCAAAGGTGAGGCAGATCACCGGAAGAAGCCTGAACTCCCTGCTGGTGATGATGTATTTGGTATGGTCAAGGACATAGAAGTAATCTTTGGAAAGGGTCCCGGCGGTCAATCAGTTCCGAACGACGTCGCTACAGGACACGCACCCATGTGGAAGAAGAAATCTATATTTTGGGAACTGCCATATTGGAAAGTCCTGCGTGTCCGCTCTTCAATCGACGTGATGCACGTGACGAAGAATCTCTGCGTGAACCTGCTAGGATTCCTAGGCGTGTATGGGAAGACAAAAGATACACCTGAAGCACGGGAGGACCAACAAATTATGAAAGACCCAAAGAACATGCATACAGATAACAAGACGGATAAAGGGCGTCACTTAAGTCGTGCCAGCTATGCTCTTACCAAAGCAGAGAAGGAAATCTTTTTTGAAGTCCTTTACAGTATCAAGGTGCCGTCGGGCTTCTCATCTAATATAAAGGGGATAATAAATATGGCAGAGAAAAAGTTCCAAAACCTGAAGTCTCATGACTGTCACGTGATTATGACGCAGTTGCTTCCGATTGCATTGAGGGGGCTTCAACCGGAAAATGTTCGAGTACCCATTGTGAAGCTGTGTGCATTCCTCAATGCAATATCTCAGAAGGTAATCAATCCAGATATTCTGCCAAGGTTACAGAAGGATGTGGTACAATGTCTTGTTAGTTTTGAATTGGTGTTCCCACCATCCTTCTTCAATATTATGACGCATCTACTGGTTCATCTAGTGGAAGAGATTGCCATTCTCGGTCCGGTATTTCTGCACAATATGTTCCCCTTTGAGAGGTTCATGGGAGTCTTAAAGAAATATGTTCATAACCGTGCTAGACCAGAAGGAAGCATCTCCAAGGGATATGGAACAGAGGAGGTCATTGAGTTTTGTGTTGACTTTATTCCTGACCTTAAGCCGATTGGTGTTTCTGACTCGCGGCATGAGGGAAGACTAAGTGGAAAAGGCACGCTGGGAAAGAAAACAATGATATGTAGGGACGGGGATTCTTTCACTAAAGCACACTACACAGTTCTACATAATTCCACCTTGGCAGCTCCGTATATCGAGGAACACAAGAATATTGTACGCTCCAAAAACCCGGGGAAGCCTGAATCATGGATTACAGATGAACACATGAAATCTTTCGGTGGTTGGATGCGGACACATCTCTTGAATGACACCACTGTTGGAGATCAGCTATACTTGTTGGCCGCGTCACCATCTTCTACTGTATTGAATTTCCAAGGGTACGAAATAAATGGGAATACATTCTACACGATCGCCCAAGATAAAAAGAGCACCAACCAAAATAGTGGTGTCCGCTTTGATGCAATAGATGAGAATGGACAAAAGGACACATATTATGGTTACATAGAGGAGATATGGGAACTAGACTATGGAGTCTCTTTTAAGGTCCCTTTGTTTCGCTGCAAATGGGTCAACCTGAATGGGGAAGGGGTAAAGATAGACCAGTTGTACGGAATGACAACAGTGGATCTCAACAATCTTGGTTATAGAGATGAACCATTCGTCCTAGCCAATGATGTGTCTCAGGTTTTCTATGTGAAGGACATGTCCTCCAGACCGAAAAAAAGAAAAAATATGCAAACGAATACATCATATGATGAGCCAAAGCGTCACATAGTTCTTTCAGGGAAAAGAAACATCGTGGGAATCGAGGACAAGACAGACATGTCAGAAGATTATAATAAGTTTGATGAAATTCCGCCCTTCACAGTGAAAACTGACCCAAGCATTCCGTTAAGTAAAGAAGATGCTCCATGGTTACGTCTGAAGCGGTCATAAGGAATGACATATGCCAAGAAGTTCATGCTCATATTATGTAACTCTAGTTCATGTCTTTCGCGGTTTGTGGCTTGACCGAAGGATATCTTTCGCGGTTTGTGGCCTTTAGTCCCGGTTTTGTAGTCTCAGTTTTTAATATTAATAAATGTCTTGAGTGTTAGTCCCATTTTGTGGCTGGACCGGGAGTGCCTCTATGACCAGTTTCTTGGAGATGCCGGAGGACTGGGCTCCGTCGGCATCTCCCTGAAACTGGTCGTAGTGGTGTCCCTTCTCTCGAAAACCATCTTGCAGCTTGTAACTTCACTAACTAGATCCATACGCCTCGGAGCTAACTAATTTCACATATTAGGGAGTGCCTCTATGACCAGTTTCTCGGAGATGCCGGAGGACTGGGCTCCGTCGGCATCTCCCTGAAACTGGCCGCAGTGGTGTCCCTGCTCTCGAAAACCATCTTGCAGCTTGTAACTTCACTAACTAGATCAATACGCCTCGGAGCTAACTAATTTCACATATTAGGGAGTGCCTCTATGACCAGTTTCTCGGAGATGCCGGAGGACTGGGCTCCGTCGGCATCTCCCTGAAACTGGCCGTAGTGGTGTCCCTGCTCTCTAAAACCATCTTGGAGATGCCTCAAACTGGCTGGAGGACTGGACTCACAAGGATGCATATTTATAGTACAAGCAGCTCGGCATAATGTCGACACTCACGACATAATGTCGACACTCACCCCTATTATTAGTGCTGACTCATCTTTAGTCCCGGTTGGTGTCTCCAACCGGGACTAAAGGTTCATCTTTAGTCCCGGTTGGTGACACCATCCGGGACAAGGTACAAGCCGCACGACATAATGTCGACACTCACCCCTATTATTAGTGTTGTCTGGCCCACTCTGCCGCAATCCCTTCAGTCGCGGTTGGTTTCTCCAACCGAGACTAAATATGAACCCTCTCTTTATATAGGCATTTCCCTCTATTTATTAGGTAACACTTAAGACATTTATTAATATTAAAA
The DNA here is from genome assembly GCA_916181665.1 of Avena sativa. NCBI lineage: Eukaryota > Viridiplantae > Streptophyta > Magnoliopsida > Poales > Poaceae > Avena > Avena sativa. The sequence goes on along the minus strand of OV702285.1, from coordinate 52,637,850 downwards.
ACCGGGACAAATCGGGACTAGCTAACACTCAGGCCTAAAGCCGCCCCCTTTAGTCATAATCATGCCTAGTCCTATAGTACGCAGCTTCAGGGTCTTCATCGTCGTCGTCATCATCATCGTCATCGTCACCTGCCACTCCGGGGATCCTCAGCCCATCCATGGCATATACCAGGGGCCATTCCAGCCTCGGATTCATGGCGGGTGGGAGAGGGGTCTCCTGGAAGACGATGCCTCTACCGCCGGGACAGTGTGGGGCCTGTGGCGGGTGGACTCGTGGGCACCGTAGGCGAGGATGGTCTCCCCCGGCGATGTAGCGCATCACTTCGATGATAGTACGGTTCTCCCACCACAGACGACGGCCGACTTCGTTGTGGTTCACCGGTGGCGGGCCATCACCCTCGTACCTAGCGAGCTCCCTTTCCCACCTATTAGCGAAGAAGGCATTCCAGGTGTCATAGTTGTCGGGATCCCACTGGGGATCCATCCGCTGCTCCGGCGTGAGCTCGTGGTAGAAGTGGTTTGTGATGGCCGCCTGACGTGCGGAACCTTGAGGGACAGGAGGGACAGGAACCCCTCCAGCGCTCAGCATCCAGCCGGCGGGCGGCCGGTACCCCGATGGACAAGGGTAGTTGGAGGCGCACAGCGCCTCGGTCTCCTCGAGGGTCAGAATGGCCCAGTAGGCGTTGTCCATTGTTCTAAGAGAGGAAGGTGTGGATGTGTGGATAGCCATGACACGATCACCCTAAATATAGAGGGAAAGGGCGGGAAAACTTGGCGTGAAGCTTTGGGAAATGGCGGGAAATATCTTTAGTCCCGGTTAGTGACTACATCCGGGACTAAAAGCTCTAGTAGAAAGGAAAGGGCGGGAAAACTTGGCGGGAAGAGGTGGGAAATGGCGGAAAATATTTTTAGTCCAGGTTTGTGACTACATCCGGGACTAAATGTGTGCCGAACAATGATCATGTTTCGAAAAAACCTTCACAAAATGACCTATGATGTTCGAGGTTTCATGGCTTTCGGAATGCCGTTTGGTCGTTTTGTGAAGTAACCACCAAAATGCCGTTTCAGAATGCTACCGTCCTATTTTCCTAAAATACTAGACCACCTTACATGGACTATATCCCAACCGGTACATCTCAAACCTTTTCGTCCATCCCGGGTAAAAAGGACAAATGTCTGCCGAATCGGCAGGAAGTGGGTCCGGTTTGTACTACAGGTACATGATCTACCGCCCGTGATTTTTTGAAAAAAATCATTTTTAGACTCGCAATATGTGGTTTCTTCAGAGATCCAATGCAAGTTCTAACAATGCCCGTCCCCTATCTTCATGCACACCGGTTCGACCATAGTTAGAAATTCAGATAATTCAAAACGGTCATAATAAATTCAAAAAAAATCCGAACAATGAAAATCCGTCGCGTGGTGTCATATTATGTTACATAGTTGAAAGGAAAAATACCAGACTTGGTATATTGATCATGCTTCGAAAAAACCTTCACAAAATGACCTATCATGTTCAAGGTTTCATGGCTTTCGGTCCAAATGACCGATGTTATGTGCTGAATCACGGCATAGTTTGTGATGTTGTGCCCATATTATGCATGTGTGTGGACATTGGTATGGAGAACAATGTTGCAGGAGGAAGTTTTCCTTTTTGTCGCACGGAAAAGCCCTTTTCCATTTTCCGAGCGCAAAAAACGGGTCGTTTTGTGAAGTAACCACCAAAATGCCGTTTCAGAATGCTACCGTCCTATTTTCCTAAAATACTAGACCACCTTACATGGACTATATCCCAACCGGTACATCTCAAACCTTTTCGTCCATCCCGGGTAAAAAGGACAAATGTCTGCCGAATCGGCAGGAAGTGGGTCCGGTTTGTACTATAGGTACATGATCTACCGCCCGTGATTTTTTGAAAAAATCATTTTTAGACTCGCAATATGTGGTTTCTTCAGAGATCCAATGCAAGTTCTAACAATGCCCGTCCCCTATCTTCATACACACCGGTTCGACCATAGTTAGAAATTCAGATAATTCAAAACGGGCATAATAAATTCAAAGAAAATCCGAACAATGAAAATCCTTCGCGTGGTGTCATATTATGTTACATAGTTGAAAGGAAAAATACCAGACTTGGTATATTGATCATGTTTCGAAAAAACCTTCACAAAATGACCTATCATGTTCAAGGTTTCATGGCTTTCGGTCCAAATGACCGATGTTATGTGCTGAATCACGGCATAGTTTGTGATGTTGTGCCCATATTATGCATGTGTGTGGAAATTGGTATGGAGAACAATGTTGCAGGAGGAAGTTTTCCTTTTTGTCGCACGGAAAAGCCCTTTTCCATTTTCCGAGCGCAAAAAACGGGTCGTTTTGTGAAGTAACCACCAAAATGCCGTTTCAGAATGCTACCGTCCTATTTTCCTAAAATACTAGACCACCTTACATGGACTATATCCCAACCGGTACATCTCAAACCTTTTCGTCCATCCCGGGTAAAAAGGACAAATGTCTGCCGAATCGGTAGGAAGTGGGTCCGGTTTGTACTACAGGTACATGATCTACCGCCCGTGATTTTTTGAAAAAATCATTTTTAGACTCGCAATATGTGGTTTCTTCAGAGATCCAATGCAAGTTCTAACAATGTCCGTCCCCTATCTTCATGCACACCGGTTCGACCATAGTTAGAAATTCAGATAATTCAAAACGGGCATAATAAATTCAAAAAAAATCCGAACAATGAAAATCCTTCGCGTGGTGTCATATTATGTTACATAGTTGAAAGGAAAAATACCAGACTTGGTATATTGATCATGTTTTGAAAAAACCTTCACAAAATGACCTATCATGTTTAAGGTTTCATGGCTTTCGGTCCAAATGACCGATGTTATGTGCTGAATCACGGCATAGTTTGTGATGTTGTGCCCATATTATGCATGTGTGTGGACATTGGTATGGAGAACAATGTTGCAGGAGGAAGTTTTCCTTTTTGTCGCACGGAAAAGCCCTTTTCCATTTTCCGAGCGCAAAAAACGGGTCGTTTTGTGAAGTAACCACCAAAATGCCGTTTCAGAATGCTACCGTCCTATTTTCCTAAAATACTAGACCACCTTACATGGACTATATCCCAACACTTTTTATGTTTAAAGTTTTTCTAAATTCCAAATTAATATTCAAAAATATAAGTTAATTCATTTTAAAAGGTTACATTAATTATTTTTTAAAAATAGAATATGTTTTTGAATTATTTATTCAAATCCATACACTTCTTATGTTTAAAGTTTTTCTAAATTCCAAATTGATATTAAAAAATATAAGTTAATTCATTTTTAATTGTAAATGGTTCATATTTTAAATGGTTACATTAATTATTTTTTAAAACAGAAAATGTTTTTGAATTATTTATTTAAATCCAAACACTTTTTATGTTTAAAGTTTTTCTAAATTCCAAATTAATATTCAAAAATATAAGTTAATTCATTTTAAAAGGTTACATTAATTATTTTTTAAAAATAGAATATGTTTTTGAATTATTTATTCAAATCCATACACTTCTTATGTTTAAAGTTTTTCTAAATTCCAAATTGATATTAAAAAAATATAAGTTAATTCATTTTTAATTGTAAATGGTTCATATTTTAAATGGTTACATTAATTATTTTTTTAAACAGAAAATGGTTTTGAATTATTTATTCAAATCCAAACACTTTTTATGTTTAAAGTTTTTCTAAATTCCAAATTAATTATCATTTAAAAAACAATACAAATTTAAACCCCAAAATAAAAAATAAGGCGGGAACAGAGAGAAAATACCTGAAATTTTTTGAAAACAGGGGAATATGTCCCGGTTGGAGCCACCAACCGGGACTAAAGACCCCCTGCGCGCCAACCCTTGCTTTGCTGAAAATATTGGAGTATAGGTCCCGGTTGGTGGCTCCAACCGGGACGTATGACCCTTTAGTCCCGGTTGGAGCCACCAACCGGGACTAAAGGCCCTTTGGTTATAACAGCGCGCCTCTTCTTCTTCTTCTTCCCTTCCCCATCACTTCTCTGCTTCACCGACGCGCGCACAACCGCCCCCGACGCCGGCAGGCTGCCCGAGCTCGCCGCCCCCAACGCCGTCAGGCTGCCTGCGCCGCCGCCTCACCGTCAGCTGCCCGTGGTCGTCAGTGCCGCCGCTTCGTCAAGCTTCCCGCGCCGCCGCCCCGCCGTCAGGCTGCCCAACGACGTCCGTCGCCACCACCTCCAACGACCGTCGCCGCGCGTCGTCACCGGCCGCCAGAAGGTACGGCCTGCCTCCGTCCTCCCCCTCTCCATCATGCCTCTGTCCTCCCCCTCCTCCTCCTCCCCCTGCCGCCACGGGCAGGCACCGACGGGTGGGTGCGACAGCGGCGCGAGATGTGCGGCGGCGGCGCGAGATGTGCGGCGGCGGCGACAGCGGCGCGAGATGTGCGGCGGCGGCGTCAGCGGTGCGGCGGCGGCGTCAGCGGTGCGGTGCGAGATGTGCGGCGGCGGCTGCTCCCCTGTTTCCCCTTTGCTTGCGTGGCTGCTGAGGTGGCTCCGGGCCCCACCTGTCAGCCACTATGGCTAGTTCTTACTATGGTGCAAAAGGTTTAAACATTTGATTTAATAATTTCAGAATTTGAATAAAACTTGTAAATTCAATAACTTTTAATCTGTAATTCAGAAAAATACAAATAATATACCAAAATGTTCAGAAAAATGAGAACTATCTATCTATGCCATAATCATGCATTGTTCAACAACTTAAATAACAAGTTTAATTAGAACACCCTAGTAACCCTAACAGGTGATTCCGGAGTTCCTTGAGTTAGGGTTTGCACCCCTCGGAACCCCGATTAACTTGTCGAGCATGCTTTAGGGTTACATTCCAATGCACATTAACTTGTCGTATCATCATCATTGCTTGAGCATTGCATCGATGCCATGTGTTGATTGTTTCCCTTTCTTTCCGGTGATTTGGTTCTTCTCGGTAGAATACGATATCGAGATCGAGATCGATTCCAATATGGTATTTTGTTAGTATCTAGTGTTACCTATATGCTGGATAGTTTCCCTTTTGTAGCCTTATACTCATGTTCCCCTCTCATATGCATCCGAGGTTTCTCCGAACTAGGTTTTACACCCCTCGGAACTCCGGAATATTGATTTTAGTTGATTTTAGCTAGAGTTACCTATCTACTACACGGTTTCCTTTTTGTAGCTAGGTTTAGGGTTTCTCTTCATTTTTATTATTGTGTATGTATATATTAGGGTTTCTCTTTAACTTTCTCCTTTAGCCGCTTTGACTTATTCGTTTTTCCACCTATGCAGAAAATATGGACCCACACGTCAGAGACGAAGAAAAGGAAGAGTTGATCCAAGGTGTGATCCGTGGGGAAGATAATTTAGACGTATCAACGTTTCTGAACAACTCCGGTGAGGGTGATCCTCTTTTTACCGGAGTAGACAACTTGTTTGAGGTTGAAGGTGTTGCCTTCCGCGAGGGAGAAGGCGATGCCTTGTGTAATCGAGAAGACGACCGCTCCGGCAAGGTGCATGTAATATAAATCAATTCATTAATTAATCATCTGCTATCTATATAGAAATAGTAACGGCGATCTTTCTTCTTTTAGCCCTCCGGATCGAAGGAATCTACTGAAAAGAGCAGACGAGGCCCAACCAAAAAGTTGCAAGACCATGAGAGGTTCAGGATCGAAGATGTCGCTGTAGACGGCAGACCGACAGCTCCCGAAGTTGTCGCAACCAAATTTGTGGCACAATGCGGAGTAATCGTTAGGGACTTAATCCCGATCACCATTAGAAATTGGAATAGGCCTGCTAATGCGGATGAAGAGGGAACATGTTTATTTGTCCCTAACCACGCCAAAGATTTACTGTGGAAGAGGCTCATGGTTAATTTCAAACTACCGAAGATAGAGCTGGATCCAAATGCGGAGGATCCAGTTGAGGACGCCTTACAACATGGGAGAGCCATGGAGGCTAAGGTCAGGGAGTGGGCTTTGAAGAAGATGGCCCAGTGTTTCACCAACTGGAAGAAAAGATTGCACCTTGACTATGTCGTGAAAAAGAAGACTCCCGATTTCAAGAATATTCAGTTTGAGAAGATAAAACCATTCTGGGATGAGTTTGTGGAATACAAGAAATCAGAAAAAGCTAAGAAAATGTCTGAAACGAATAAGCTGAATGCTGCTAAGAAGAAGTATCACCATACTATGGGGCAAGGTGGCTACAAGGTTGGCATTCCTAAGTGGGAGAAACTTGAGCAGGAACTGCGTGATAAAAATATCACCCCAGAGACAGACGATTGGGTAGAACGTGCAAGGAATTGGTTTTACGGGCATGGGGGCACGTTGGACTCGGAAGGGAGGTGTATATATAACATACGACATAAAGAAGACCCCTTGCCAATCGAGAGGATGAGAAAAGCAGTAAAGGATGTTAAAGATGGGGACTTCATTCCCGATAGAGAGAATGATGAGCTCACACTCGCCCTTGGAAATAAGGAACATGATGGACGAACACGAGGCACAATAGGCTCCCAATCATGGAGGACTGGGTTTCCCGAAGAGAGGAAGAAATATCCTGATAGAAGCCGTCAGAGGAGTAAGGACAGGGCGGCAGTTGAAGCAGAAAGTCAGAAAGAGCGAATGCGTTTAATTGAAGAACGATTAAAGCAACAACAAGATGAAATTAACTCACTTAAAGAGCAAAGTACTACCGGCCCATCTCAGCAGCACACTGCATTCGATGCTACCGGCCTATCGAATAATCGAAAAAGCAGTGTGGCTTCCACCGAGGTCCCGGGTGATGACAATGGCGATGCCGATGATGCACCGACGATGGCTCCTGTTGGCTACCCAGTGGATGATATCACAGAGATGACACACTGCGAGCTACATGTCAAAGTTGTGAACATATCAATGAAGGTGGCGGTCGGCTATGCCTTACCAATTGGACCCACACCAACTTACCACAGTCGTCCGGTTCCAGAGGGCTACGCTGTTGTCGGCGTGGATGAAATCATGCCCACCTTTGAGGTTTTGGATCTTCACTACCCTGCTGGTGAAGGGGATGTGACTGTGCTGGGTGACGCAAAAAACGTCACCATTCTATGGCCGAAGGATTGTATCGTGCTTCGAAATCACACGCCAAGGCCATCTTCGCCGCCGCCTCACCCGTCTCCAGCGAGGTCGTCTCCACCGCGGCAGCCGTCTTCGTCGCCTCACCCGGCTCCGTCGCCTCACCAATCTCCGGTGCAGCCATCGCCGCGGGAGCCATCGCCGGCGCCTCAGGATAAAAAGCGTAAGCGTACCGCTACTGTGCGTCGTAAGCGATCGCCGAAACATAAACAAGAGCCTCTTCCAAAAGTACCAACGGTTCCTCCCAAGAGAGCTTATGACTGTACTGAAGAGGAGACTGCGGCGATCGTTGATGCGGAAACGACAGCGGTTTTCGCTAAGCTGAGGCGGCCGAAAGAGCCAGAGTTCCCCAGCACCAAAGAAGAAAAAGCCAAAGTGTTGAAAATGCTAAAGACTCTTCATCAACCCGAGCCAAAGCTGTCATCAGACTATGAGCGTTCTATTCTCAAGTCACATGCAGCACAAAAAGCCTCGAAGAGCAGTACTGATGCAAGCGGGAAATCTGTTGCCCAGCTCGGAGAACAAGCAAAACAGACTTGCGCCCCTCTCAAGGTGATTTCTCAAACCAATGTGGGGTCGAGCAAATATGGGGCCGAAGAGCAGTATGATCCAGAGGTGGTTGCACAATACGGAGAAGTTGCCGCTGCTCAAGGTATGAGTATTGCCCAGTACTTATCCCAGTTAGAGTTCTTCCCCGTGAGTGAAGTAGCATACCAATACCAGTACGGAAAACCTCTCGTCAAACCTGAGGAGGTAAACAATCTTCCAACAAAAATGCGAAGATTGCATAACTGGTACATGCATGCCACAAGGGCCGGGGCTAACTGGATAGTGCTGAGGGTTACAAAAAAGCATCATGGGAAAGATAAGGATGACATGATATCCATTGAATTTGATGAACTATTTCAATTATTCAATCAAGACGCCTTGGACAAATCGATCATGAGTGCCTATTGTCTGTAAGTACTAATTCTGTAATTAATTTAGTCTCCATCTATAATATTTTGTTTATTGCATGTATATAATCATACTTTAATATGCAGAATGAAGATTCTCGAATGCAGCAGAGGACAAATCTATGACATTGGCTTCATTGACCCATATTGGGTTCATGAAGCTAATCTCAAAATAAGCCCCCAGGATACGGAGGATAATATAGTACACGCGTTAAGGTTTCAAGAAACCAAAAGGGAAATACTATTTCCTTACAACTTCCAGTGAGTGTTATTGTCTTGTATACACTTTCTATTTCGCTTACTCGATGTTAAGTATATAATTGATTAGTTCTGCATTCGCAGGTACCACTATATTCTGTTAATCATTCAACTTGACAAAGGGCGTGTACTAGTCATGGACTCGAAACATAAACCCCTTGAGACGTGGAAGGACATGCAGATACTTCTCCAGCGGTAATTCTAATCATTACGACACTATATCGGCAACGTTCGTGAATTTTATGATATCAAGTACTTAATAACTTAGTTTATTCGTTTTCTACGCCGGGCAGCGCTTGAAAACGGTTCACCAAGAAGGCTAGGGGTGTTTGGAAAGAGGAGCTTACATTTCAACCACTAGATGTAAGCGAAAATGCTGCCGCGGCAACAAAATATGCCAAAATGAATTCTCTGCCGCGGCAGAGAAATGGGCCAAATCTCTGCCGCGGCAGCAGGTTATTAGTCCCGGTTCGTGTTACGAACCGGGACTAATGCTCCACACCCCCTCGCGCTCTGATGCCTCCACGTGTGCCCCATTTGTCCCGGTTGGTGGGGCAACCGGGACTAAAGGTTAGAGCTTTAGTCCCGATTGCCCCGTCCCGGTTGGGCAACCGGGACTAATGGCCCTTACCAACCGGGACGCATGGACCCTTTTCTACCAGTGGGGCACACTAAGGGTAGGGAAAAAGGAGTGAATGATTTAACTAGGTCAATCAGGCCTTGCCGGCATACGCAAAGTACCAAAAAGAACGAGACATGTAGTTTATGAAACACATAAATTAAAGCAATGGAGTGAATCACGTATCTTGGTCATGGATCATCATCTTCTTCTTGCTCTACTAGTTCTACTAACACTAACTCTCATCGTCGTCAGAGCGCAAGCCTTCAGATGCCGAGGGAACCGAAGGCGGCCTCGTTAAGCGGGAGTCACGGCAAATGAGGCATCACTCCTCCTCAAGAGAGCGAACAGTCACTTTCTGCACGTCGACTGACTTCTGAGCTTCTTCGAGGCAGACACAAGTGACCTTGTCCTCGGGGTTTGCACGTGCCTCATGGAGGCGCTGCAAGTGTACCTCGTCAGCGGCTCACTGGCGCTACATTGCCGGTATGAACACTTCCCCGAGGACATCCCACTTGAAGCTACGACGGGTGGTCCTCCGTTGATCTAGGCCTCAACAATAGCTGGTGTGGCTGGGTGAGAGTGGAGGAAGAAAGTATGTGTTGTGGCTAGCTGGAAGTCCCGAGATGAACAAATAGGACACACGGCGCTATCCGTTAGACTGCAAAGCCAACCCGAATTTGGGTCGGGAACGCGGCAACACAGACTAGTGTGTTCCACATTCCGTTTGCGGGCCCTGTTGGACCTTGTGTATTTATTGCATAGGAAATATTCTCTAACAAAGAGATTATAGTGAATAGGTGATGGATACTAAAAAGAAGTGCACAATATCTAAGTAGCAGCAGTAGTAGTAGCCCGGCAGAGTTGTGCCATTGCAAGCGGCTTGTCAGCAACACTTCTGCTTCGGTATCCCTCCTTCTTTTCAAGCTTTAACAATAAAAACTCGATATTGATTTGTTTCGAAGACCATACGAATCCATCTGAAACCCGTATGGTCCACTTAGACATATACCTGCCATACACGTATACTTAGACGAAAATGAGGAGGTATATAGCCACAGTAACAAAATTTCAAAACGTGGCATGTAAAGACGTAGATCGCGATAATGGGTGGTTGAATCAGCCGATAAAAACGTAAAGTATACCCAGATCAACCGAATACAAACCTATATGAAGGTATAGGTAGTCTAGATATGAGATTCGCACGGGTCAAAACAAAACTGGGCAATGCAAATACTTAAGTTTAGGGGGACACCTAAGCATAGCTCAGTCAGCAGACAACTAGCAGTCTCCTGTCAAAGAGAAAAAAAAAGAGCATGCAGCTAGTCCCGTGCTTAGTCTTGGTTCGGCTGATCCATCATCTGCTGCGAGCTTTGAGCCGTGTCAGCGGCGTCACCCGACTGCGCCACAGCATGCTGGCTGTCGTTCCCATCTCCCGCGGCGGGCGCATCATTCAAATCGCCCTGCGTCACCGAAGGAGCCGGGGCACGCGCGCCAGAATGAAGCGGTCCGGCCGGATGCGGCACGACGGGCCGGCGCCATTGAAACGACGAGCGGGGACGCTTGTCGATCGGCCGGCCTTGCCCTTGGAACGGACGGGGAGCGAACGACGACGGGCGTTGCTGGAACTGGAACTGGAACTGGCGCGGCGCCGGCGGCCTGAACTGGAAGTGCTGGTTGGCGAGAGGGCGTTCTTGCTGGAAGGAGCGCGGGAACGACGTCTGGCCATGATGATAATGCTGCGGACGGGGCACTGGCGGTCGTTCTTGGAACGGGAGCGCCGGCGGCGGCCGGTTGCGTAGCACGTGCGCGGGCAGCTCGCCTTTGCTCACCAGGTACTCGGCCGCGAGGCGTCCCGCTGCCATCAGTATCTGTTCCCTTTTTTGCGGCGTCATCTGCTGCTGCGGCGGCGGCGGTTGCTGGCCGTAGGGCGGGGCATTGGTGGTGGTGCTGCGGCTCCCGTCGCGGAAGCCGCCGGCGCCGTAGGGGGCCGTGGTGGGACGACGGGGGTTGGAGCCCCATGGATGCATCGACGAGCGCAGATCTCAGTTTGAGGAGGCAACGCGCAGGATGGCAGGATTACAATAACTCGATATGGATCGAACTCGACGCGATTACAGCAACTACAGGAGGTCGATAGTGCGTGATTAAAAAGGCGGCCCCTGCCTGTAATTAAGGACGATGCATGAGTCCTGGTAGGATTCCAATTCGTGTCCTGCGCGCGCATCACGAGCAGTTCGTTCAGGTGCAGATAGTCGACGGGTTCGGAAACTTGAATCCTCCTAATTAAGCAGTCGTTAGCAACACGGACTCGTGAGTCGCAACAATTCCATCTAAGGTACAGGCATATGCAGTTTTGGGAACCTCCATACGAGTGGAGGTGCTCTTAGACCATCTCCACACTCGTACGTCCCTCAATATAGCGTCCAACGCAGCTTGATTTTTGGCCGCCGTACGGGGAGCGTCGGATTGGTTCACGATTTGAGAGGACGCTGGCTATCCGGCGCTGCAAAAGAGAGTTTAGTTTGTCAATTTCTTTTAACTTTTGGTCAATTTTGTCCAAATAGCCGGAACTGCACGGATGCCTCGATCTAGACGTAGTACACGTGCAACGCCAATATGCTGCGCAGTCCGCACGCATGACTTCCGAATCTGCGCTAGGCCCAAATAACTTCCTTTGACCGCTGCCCTCTTCAACTGTTTCCGCTAGGGGCACTTCATTTTGTTTCGTTATGTCTTGTTGTTTCCTTTGAATTTTGAAAATTTTAAATTTAAGCAAGTTTTAAATCCAAACAACTTCCAAATCTGAACATTTTTAAAATCTGAACTTTTTTCCAAAAATGAAGAACGACACCAAAAGCAGCACTAATGGGCAGTATTTTCCATGTTTATATGACAAAGCCATGGGGCTTAGGGTTTCTTCGCGGGCTCGAATGCCTGACATGGGCCAGGATGCTGGAATGGACTTCTTAGAATAAGAAAAACCCTACTATAAAGATTGGGCTTGCACTAGATAATTATATATTTTGAATTAAAAGAATTAAAAAAGTCCTATTCACGCTTGAGATTTTTTCTATAGAAGACATTAGGGCTTGAATTTTCCTCTAATACAATACCTTGAACTTTGGTTTTTGGACACATCATTTTAGCTCGCCGAGGCATGTACTCCCATTACTAAAAACACATCTTTGAAATGTTTAAATATTTTCAAAGAATATGATATTTTAGAATTAACATGTTTGTGCCCTTTTTTTTGTGGGTAAAACAAGACCTTTTATTAGTCAGCAAGAATTACAGGAAGTTCAGCTACGAGCTCCTGAACGATAACATCAGGACCCGACCTAAACCAAAATCTAGTTATGTTCTCTGTCCTTGCCCAATTAGCAAGGCAGTGGCTAATTCTCATCTGACTATGGTCTACTTTTACAAAACAACACTTTCTATTACCTCTAACCAAGCTTCGAATCTCCAAAATAGTATGCAGATAGGCAGAACGATCACGATCTTTTGATAGAACAGCCGTGCACAATCAGATTCCACAATAAAACATGGACACGGCTAGCCAGCCTCTAGGGGCTGGTTAGTCTAATCCAGCCCTCAGCCAAAAAAGGAAAGTGCATACCCTGTCGTTCAATTTCGGAAAGGAAACAGCAAGTCCACATGAAAATCGCGCCGGACATAATAACCACTTTACCACCACGTGTGCCATCACCCAGATGCCTGTTCACGAGCCTTCCCATCCTACTCCATGCAATCTCGGAGTACTTTCATGAAACGGCCTTAATACCCAAATCAGCAAGGAAATTACTAGTAGCATTAATACCTCACTTTTTCCCGGATTGAAAAGAACGACACATGAATATCTTACGACCAGGTACAACTGCACAAATCAACAATTTATTGACCAATTGGCACAACAAAAGAGTGTGTGAAATAGCAAATATCTAAGAAAATGATTGTTTATTCCTTCAAGCAAATCAAGGTTTCATGTTACTCGTATATATATTCTCCCTCTCCCGAAAAAACACAGCAAGTGGGAGCAAACAACCCCAATTTCTCTCTAGGTTGCTCAATTTCGTTGGAAGCTTCAACAACCTAGCAAAAGAAAACATGACTAGAACAATTACTATATGACCGCACAGAAAAATTATGCATTGCTCATTTACAAAAAAAAATTTACACATTGCAAGTTGCATCCTGCTTGTTCTACTTGTAACTAGGGCTCGTACCTGAGCTGCCATGGACACACAAGGAAATAGGTGGGTAGCGGTGAGTCTGTTCTCTTCAGTAGACATCCATCGACACGAAGGCGTGCCTAATTCTGTCGGGTAACTCTGCATTGTGCTTAACTAAATCACTACCCAAACTCATGACATTACTTGGAAACAACTTGGTTAGATGGTAGAGACAACTTAAGCATTCCGATAAAAGCAACTTAATTAAATCAATATGCAAACTCAAGACATTGCTAGTAAAACAACTTAGTTAGGTGACAAAAACTACATTGCTAGATGATGGAAACAACTTAAGTATGTTCATAAAGAAACTTAATTAAATCACTATGCAACTTAGGAATTGCATGTAAAACAATTTGGTTAGATGATAAAACGAAATTAGATGGTGTAAACAATTTAAGCATTTTGATAAAAACAACTTAATTTAATCACTGTGTAACTTAGGACATTGCTTGTATAATAATTTGGTTAGGTGATAAAACACAATTAAATAGATGGTTAAAACAACTTAAGCATATTGGTAAAAACAACTTAATTAAATCACTATGCAACTTGCTTATAGAACAATTTGGTTATATGTTAAAAACAACCTAACTAGTGGTGGAAATAACTTAAGCATGTTGACAAAAAACACGTTAGTTCCCATTATTATGCAACTTAACACTCGCAGTATGACAATATAGACAACTAAACAAAAACTCATAAGTTTATTTGGGGGGAGGGGTGCACTTAACAAACATACGGCTTTGGATGTTCTTGAAAATGGACGTAAGGCACATCATACATGAGAGTAGTACATCAACCTGATGACAAGAAACTCAACACACAAGTGAAGCAACAAAGTATTGTATGCAAAATCAACTTAGTGCAGGTGTGAAGCAACCAAGTATTGTATGCAAACGAAACTTAGTAAAAGTAAAAAAATTATGAATCAACATTATGTGTAAGATACTTGGGACATGTGTGAAGCAACAAAGGACTGTATACAAAAAGCAACTTAGTGCATATGTGAAGCAACGAAGCACCGTATACAAAAGCAAGTTAGTAAGAAATATTGTATGAATCAACATTATATGTATGTGACTTGGCGCGTTGTAAAACAACAAAGTACTATACCGAGTACCAACTTAGAAGACATGTCACCAGGACATGCCTAACCGAGCACTCTACACTCATAAAAAATGAAGTTCTCTATTCATATCAAACAATTACTTAGCACCCTTCAGCTACGAAAAAAAATTTATATGGTTGATCATCAAATCTCTAATTCCACACGAAACATAAATATTCTCTTGTGTGTAAACAAAAACAAAGAACCATCCACTCCCATAACCCCCCAAAATGTCTACTATCCATTTTCTCTGGAAATAAATATTGCACATATTCCCCCTTCCATTTCAAAAATGGCAAAATTTGGAGAATATACCATCAATTTCACGGTGAACATGTCTCAGCTATTTGTTGCTATTGAGCACCATCACAATGCCCAGACAGATGCTTGTTGCCAGGCAATGGTGGGATAGGATTCAATCCGTGAGCCAGGAAACTTGTTATCGACCACCACCCATTGTGCACTAGGAAGGTCGATGTTGCATGAGCAGGCACCAAATTGAACCATATGGCGTTAATTGGGGTCGCTCAATCACATGGCTTGACGAGCGTCAGGTATCGTCACATCCGTATACAACTTAGTTTGATTATGCAAACAACTTAATTATGTGAAAAAAAACAACTTAATGAAATCCAGTATACAACTTAATAAACCATATAGTAAAAACGAACTGATGCATACTAACATAAAAAACAATTTAGTTAGATTCTGTAAACAACTTGAACATGTTGAACAAAACAACTTAATGAAATCCAATATAAAACTTACTAAACCATGGGATAAAAATAAACTGATGCATACTGATAATAAAAACAACCTTGTTAGATTTTGTAAACAACTTAAGCATGTTGAATAGAACAACATAATAAAATCCAGTATACAACTTAACCATAGGATAAAACACAAAATAAAAGCATACTGACAATAAAAGCAACTTACTTAGATTTTGTAAACAACTTAGGCATATCGAACAAAACAAGTTAACGAAATCCAGTATGCAACTTACTACACCATAGGATAAAACCAACTTGGAAAACAACTTGTTAGGTGTGCCAGGAAACTTGTGGTTGTTGTCGACCACACCTCGTGCATACCTGCACTTATATAAATAACTGAAATAAGCCTCACACCGAGCATTTTGCAGCTCCAAGATAGGGCAGTAGATCAAGACAGAGGAGGCGGGTTGGGACCGCTCCAACACATAAGCATTAGTCTAGTTTCTTTCTCTGGCTCGAAAAATCTTCATGGTGCAGACGCGTTTGAGGTGACAAAGGTGTCCTCGCATCAGCTCGCAGGCAGGAGTCCATGGACAGCCCAGGCCAATAGCAGCATCACACCACTGTAGAGCTAAGGCAGCACAACCTGTCTGATATCATCGTCTCCAAGACACCAAGTACTCCAACAAATGGTAATAATGAATTATATCACCATGATCTGGCTGCAAATGTTTACTCTCCATGATCATATTGTTCTTGATTACAGCTTCTGCCGAGGTGTCCAATATAGTAACAAGTTCTTGCACCTGAAGACGAATTGATTTGGATAAAACAACATGGATTCTCTTCAGGTTTCGTTGATGTTATCAATAGAACCGCGGACGGGGAGTCCCTGTTGATCTAAAAAACAACATGGACATTATTTTCGTCAATCATCTTACTTTGGAGCATCTCCCACAATTGTCAGATACAGTGGGGAAAATAGGCACGGATTAACTTTTATATGTTGCGAAAATCGGGTCATATCTGGGGGATTTGAGCAGATGTGCTTACCTCAGGGACCTTGATCTAGAAGTTATAATCCCCAATCCATCGTCACCAAACTCCCAAGTGCAGAAAATCGAAAGGGACAGCACTGGCATTTTCCTTGCAATACGCTAATGTGATGTGCCGTCTTGTCAGGAAGATGCAATGAACCGGGAAAAAATCCAAGAAATCAAACAACCATGTGTGCCAAAAATAATTCGTCTATTCGTGTGAGCACTCACCGGAGCGTGTCGAGCCACTCAGCTTCCTGTCGGCGCAGAGGCACGCAAACGTGGCAGACTTTTCCTATACCGGCACTTCCCGCCGATCGTCGGGCAGACGTCGCAGTCCCTGATGCCGGCGCCCGCTCACTCCAGCAGGAACCCGGCCTTGAGCATCCGACCGGCGGTCGTGGCCTCCAACCCAAGCACCGCTGGCACGCGAACGTACCCCCGCCGAGGCACGCAGATTCGTGTGCCGCAGCTGGGAACAGCGGTGGCATTCATGAACTCTTGCCCGCACGGCTCGGTCCCGCTGCAGTTGAGGAAGCACAGGCCGCGGTTGGTGGCGCTGATCCGGAACGGGCTGAGCGTGATGCCTCTCTCTCCGCGGCAGATCTGGTGCACCTAGCGCGTGACTACCTCTCCGACGACGAGCCCAACACATTCCAACGCACATCCCAGCTCTCCGACGATGAGGTCGGCGCGCCGCTCGCCTTAGCGAGCAAATCGCCACCCGAAACCGTATCGATACAGCGGGGGAGAAGATGGGGAATAGAACGGAGAAGAGAAAGATAGAGCGGCGCGTCTCCGCTGTCTCACCCGACACCTGCTAGGTGGGACCCCAGGTAGAAACTGTCGGGTCGCGGGCCGCGATGAGGGCCATCCAACGGCCAAGGAAACGAGGGCCGGGAGAAGCAAACACTTTTTAGCAATTGGGATAAAACATACTTACATGTCCTCAAACATCTTGTGAAGCAAAACATACTTAGAATCGTATCGTAGGCAACAAAAACAAACAAAAAATGTCTAGTGAAAAGTCATTTTGTGGCACAAAAAATTGTTTTACACATACCACAAAACATGTTTTTTTTTTCCATTAAACTTTATATGTGTGCATAGAATATCTACATATACATCCGAGTTTTTCGAATTTTATTGACATTTTAAAATGTGTCTTTCCATAGTGGGGGCATCTTCTCCTACCAACCAAAGTGGATATCCATTACTTTGAGGCAGCGCCTACGGAGCCGCTCAGTGAAATCGCATCTAGGATGCGACCGATGTCAACGATGTGTGCACCATCGTCTACTCTAAGGAGACGCTCAACCAGCGGAGCCCCTCCCCTATAGTGTGGGTGCCCTCGTCTCGTCATCACGGCTTTGGAATCGTCCGCAGCCTACAGGTTTTGACAAGCATAGGGTCCACATGTATGTGAGAGTAGCATGTGATCTCGATCGGGATTGCACCTTCCCCGGTGCGTCAAACTGGTTCAGGGTTCGATTTAGACCGAGATTTAATACTTCAAGGTGTGAACGATAAGAGATTCGGCTTCAGCATTCAAATCGCGAAACCTCTACAAGTTCAGTGTTTAGAATAGACCTTTTCGCCTTTATATTCCCCAATTGCGTTAGCCGATGTCGCATCATAAGCATTCTTTAAACTTGGATTGGTAATCATCCGAAGAGTACTATTCATGTTCTTATTTGTGCTCAAATCTGAATATTTAAATGGGCCATCGACTTGGTAATAGCACAACCGCAAATATTTCGCAGAAACAAGACACCACCCTCTTTATGATGCCGCCACCGCGTGATCAATTGGCGACATTTGCTTGTACACTTCGCTTGCTATGTACTGGGCCAGAACAGCATCCTTGCGAGGCGCAGCTCGATGAAGTGGCCATCGTTGAAGTGATTCCACTTTTCGCCGGCGCACAGGACGACGCGGCCTTGAGATCATCGGCCGGTATGTCGATGGCAACCAAGTTCTCGGCTGACTTGCTCGTCTGGTTTTGACAGCAATGGCAGTCCCCGCCTGCTGGGCTCTCAATATTTGTACTTGTGGCGCTGGCAGTACTCGATGCTCCACCGGCGGCGAGCTGAGCCTGAGCCTGAGCCGACCTTCTCATCTCCAGCGACCTCGCCGTGGCGCGACAGGCCTCCACCTTCCCGTCTTTGCTTCCCTCCCGCAGCAGCAACATGCTGTTGAGCACGACCAGCAGACACGTGCCGACGTCGGCGAGGACCGCCGCCCAGAGCAAGGGGCGCCACGCGAGCGCGAGCACGAGGACGGCAGCCTTGATGAGAACCGAGACGACCACGTTAACGGCGATGGTCCGGCGGACACGCCTCCCAAGCCTGACAGCCTCGGGTATCCTGAGGATGTCGCTGGACATGAGCGTCGCGTGGCTCGTCTCCATCGCGGCCGCCGAGCCCGAGATGCCCATGGAGACGCCCACGTCGGCCATGGCCAGCGCGGGGGCATCGTTTATGCCGTCCCCGACCATCATGGTCGGCCCGGCCTTGGCCTTCAGGGTACCCACCAGCCGGACCTTGTCCGCCGGGAGGAGCTCCGAGTGGATCTCGTCTAGAACGCCAGCATGGAGCTGCTCCTGTGCATGCGCTGCTGCCTCCGCGCTGTCTCCCGTCAGCATTACCGAACTGATTCCCATGCTTCTCAGCTCCTGAATCGCTTCTGCTGCACCCGTCCTGCAGTCG
The DNA here is from genome assembly GCA_916181665.1 of Avena sativa. Taxonomy (NCBI): domain Eukaryota; kingdom Viridiplantae; phylum Streptophyta; class Magnoliopsida; order Poales; family Poaceae; genus Avena; species Avena sativa. The sequence continues at coordinate 52,619,044 of OV702285.1, read as the reverse complement.
TCGGAGAGGGAGAACACTCCCACGAGCTCCCCGTCGCAGATCACGTAGCCAACGGACACGCCTCCTTGCAGAGCTTTGGTTTCCGTTTTCTCTGCAGCTGCAGCCCTTGCCCTTGCCAAGGCTCTCTTGTTTCCAATGTAGATGCTTCTTCCATGGATCACCCCATAGATGCCCTCCCCCGGAAGGATGCGGAACTCGGTGACATTTTCCGGCTTTGGCTGGATAGATTTGGAGTGCCCATATTCCACAAGTGCAGCTGCCATTGGGTGGCTCGACTTGCTCTCGATGCTTGAAATCCTGTCATTTATTTAGTTGGTTATTATTAGAAGCAAATTAAGCAGTGCATCCACAAAATACTCATACTACCACAGTACTACATACCAGTAGAGCAGATGGGTCATCTGAACTTTGTCTCCAACCACACGGAAGGCATGGATGCTGAACTCCCCTCTGGTGATGGTCCCTGTCTTGTCGAACGCCACCGCCGCGATCTCGCCAAGCGACTCAAGGATGTCCCCGCCCTTGATGAGGATCCCGATCCTGGCCGCCGTCAGGAGCGCGCAGAAGGTGGCGACGGGAGTGGACAGCACCAGCGCGCACGGGCACGCGCTCACCAGCAGCACCAGGCCTAGCCTGAGCCATCGCTCCGGGTCACGTGCTCCCAGCAACAGCGGCAGCACGGCGGCCCCTGCTCCAAGAACAACCACACCTGCAATGCAATGCAATGCACACGATGATCGAACTTGTTCAAGTGCATCTTCAGAGTTCAGACAGACAGAGTTCTGAGCCTCACCTGGCGTGTAGTACTTTGCGCAGGAATCGATGAGCCGCTGCGTGTTGGACCTGCTGTTCTGAGCCTCCTCCACCAGCTTCTCCATCTTAGCCACCGTGGAGTTCTCGGCAAGAGCGCTCGTCCTCACCGATATATAACCTGCCCATTGTGTTGTGTCGTCGTTAGTATCCGCTGAAATGCAACGGATCGATCGATCTCGACATGTCGTCGATCGGGGTTTTAATTACCGTCCAAATTCAGCGTGCCGGCCCAGACCTCGGACATAGGTTGCTTGGGCACAGGGTAGGACTCGCCGGTGAGGCTCCTCTCGTCCACCTCACTCTGCCCCTCCACCACCACACCGTCCACCGGCACCACCTCGCCGGCCCTCACCATGATCACGGCGCCCACAGCCAGATCGCGCACATTCACGATCTCACCAGTCTCAGCGAGGACTGCCTTGGGCGGGATCATGCTCAACAACGATGACATCCCAGCACTGGCCTGTTACAATTCTCGTCATCACACATGACGAGGGACTTAATAATAAGCAGACTGTGCTAGCGGAACCATATTATTCATACCTTTGTGCAAGCCAGGGTCTCCAGCCATTCCGCACCAGTGAAGAGGAAGACGATCAGGCCAGCCTCCGTGTAGTCCTTGAGAGCCACCGCACCGACAACGGCGATGAGCATGAGAATGTTGATGTCTAGGGACAACCTGCTGGCGGCGGCGAACCCCCGGAGCAGCATCGGGGGAGCGCCGGCGCAGGCCGCCCCCAATGCCAGCCACTGCAGGGGAGGGAAGAGCCACCTGAAGGACGAAGCCAGGAGGAGCGCGCCGGCGGCGACGATGTAAGGGCTGGGCCACCGGCTGATGATCCCGCTGCTGCCGTAGGCTCGGACCGACGCCTCCAGGCCTGCTCCGTTCAGAACCTTCACTGGAATTCCGGACAAGATCGAATTTGTCAACGTCTACTGTGGATTTATACGTGAGAGGATTTAATTTTCGAGAGGAATAATAACGATCACAAGTTGAGGTTACCTATTCGGGACTGTGAGATGGCGGCGGGGTCGTGCTCGACGATGACGGTCCTGGACGGGACTACCACGGACACCGCCCTGACGCCGTCGAGCTTCGCCAGCAGACTCTCCACGAGGGCCACCTCCGCCGAGCAGCACACGCCCAGCACGTCCAGGTATGTCTTTTCCCACTTCTTCCTAGTCTCGCCGCCGCTGCTCCTGATCCCCGCCGTTTCCTCGGACAGAAGAAGGCTCTCCTCGAGCGCCGCGTCCGATGCTCCCCGTTGGTTCTCCCCATCGCCCGCCATGGCACCCGATAAAAAACGCAGGGACAAACGCTGGATTGAGAAATAAGTCAACGAGATGTTTTGGAGGAGGAGAGGATGGTTTGCTACACCAAGCACGCAACGCTACGTATACAGCTTCTTTTGATGTGTTTATTATACACTAGCACGGCCCAGCCCCTCGGCAACGTCTATAATTATGTGGAAAACATCTTCTCCGGTCTAACTGTTTTTCTAAACATCATCCATTTCCTATTTCTGTAATGTTATATTTTCGCAAGAGGAGACAAAGTCACCGTGTAATGTTATGATTCCCTAGAAGTACAACCCTTACGTGATGGCGACAACCAGACGTGCAGGGTTAAGATTTGTTAGTCCATTTAAATAAGTTAGAGTTCGTTTGGATTACTAATTCTGTTAGATAGAGTTAGTTAGGAGTTCTTCTTTTCCCCAAGTCAGATGTAAACGAGGCTATATTATGCCCGTACTAGGTATTCCGAAATTAAGCAGTGAAATAAACTCAAAACAAATTTAAGTCGCATTCCCTTTCTCGTTTGTATCATACAGCAGCTCTGGGGCACCGAGGCTACGACCTCGGACTCCCATCGAGAACTAGAACCATCCAGATGAGTGAGTGAGTGAGTGAGTGAGTGATTACGCAAGTGAAAGGAAGGATTTAGCTGACAGAGAGGGCAGGGCGCATGTATACATACCTGAAGGAAAATGAAAGGAGAGACGAGGGCGACGGTGTCGACGCCACGGCGGTTGCGACATGCTCTGCAACTGAGAATGTTTTAACACTATGAGGTACTTTCTCCGTCACGGTTTGAAAGGCGTTTTAGACAGATTGTTGGAACCTAGGTGGGTGCTGATTGGGGTTAGATTTGTGCCAAAAAACATGTGCCCATTAATTATTCGGCGTCTTATTAAACGTAATTATGAGTAGTTTAGATGTATGCATTGGTGGAGTTGCATGCAAGAATTAATTCATTGGCTGCATGGAGTAGTAAGTAGGGAGAAAAAGTGAGGCACTAATTCTATAATTAAGTCTAGCACGCCTAAGAGTAGAGAAGTTTTGGAAACGCATGTTTTTATAAGATGCCCTCCAAACCGTGACGGAGGGAGTATATTTTTTATTGTCAAGTGTGCAGAATGAAATTTATTTTCTCCCTCAAAAAACAATTCTACTCTTTTAACACTATATGAGGTATATTTATTATTATAAATGTGCACGCATCTAAGAGTAAATTCCCTTGGATTGGAAAACGACATACTCAGAAGTTGAAACGAGAGATAAGTTCCATTCGTTTAGACTGAAAAGGCAGCATCACCAATAAAAAGTAAGAGAGAACATATAGTTAATCCAGGTTACAGCCACATTTGTGCTACAAAATACTCTCTTTTTGAGATCCAACTCTACTAGAAAGCAAATATCACTCAGCTCAAGAGCAAGAACAGAAACCTATCACAAAACGATACGTTTCAGCGTTATTCCAATGCAACCAGGTACTTTTCACTTCTCAGTAAAAAAATTCTTCCATTTTCTGTGCCGTTGGATGACTGGATTTGGATCAAACCTTCAGTGCAACTCTGTGTTCCAAGAACTGAAGAAGAATGCTTTATTTTTCACATACACCTGGAAAATTCAACTGGATTTGGATCAAACCTTCAGTGCAACTCTGTGTTACAAGAACTGAAGAAGAATGCTTTATTTTTCACATACACCTGGAAAATTCAAAAGAATATATCATGTATCCTGGAGGTAAAATTAGTTAGCGTAGAGTTCAAACAATAGCACAAGCACATGCGCCAGAAACAACCTCTCCGGAACGCTAAACTTGTCAATTCCAGCTGAAAACATTTATATCCAAGCAGGAAACCTCTGGAAGAAACATGCAGAGCTGGCATATATAAAGTAAACAACACTTCATGCATGCTGAACAAAGAAGCAAAGAAAAATGAATAGTGCCAACATGATCTCACATACCAAAGGTGCAAAACTTCATCGTTCGCACCTACAGAAGGATAAAATATTTAACAATATTACAGCAGAAGCTGTTTCAGCGAGCAATAATAATCATGCATCACCACCATCGAAAACCATAGACACTAAGGGAAGATGCTGGGCACCACCCACTTAGGTTGTAGAAAAGAAGCAAGTACTAGTAGTTACGTACATATCCATCCAGTGCAGAGATTAAACAACAAACTGAATGACAAACTAACTGGAAAAGCTTCAGTACATGAGCTGGTAGAGCAGCAAGCTACAAAGTCACTGCTGCAAGAACTATCTTTACCAAAGGAGCCAGCAGAGGAGCAAGCTGTAGTTGCTCATTGACTGTCACTGACCATTGGAGTAGAACATGCTTGGGTACACCCAGAAGGCCTGCAGCTGACGGTACCAGTTTCTCTTGTACACAAGATCGGGGTCCGTGGAAGGGTCCCACGCAGCATCGGCATCATCGCCCAAGCCATGTACGCTCCAAGGCTGAGAGTAATGGGCATAGTACAAGCGGTTGCTGCACCCTCCCCACTGTTCTGGGCTCAAGCAAGAAAATGGCGGGCTCCTCACATCACCACCTACAAAGAGTGCCCAGTTGTCAAGCTTCTTCACCTCCACCCATTTTGCAGGTTTGGCTGACATGTCAAGGCGGTATGGTTTATAGAGGACTGGCGCTCCAAATGAAAAGCTTATGTAATGGTCAACGATGAGAAGCATGTCACCACAGACTGCCAGCCATGGCCTTAGATATGGGCACTCCGTCATGTCATCCCACCACTTGGTTGTTATCTCCTGCAGGCAAAGCTGGGGGGCTAACTGTAGAGTGTAGATCTTATAAGAATAATCCATGGCAATGAACTGACCATTGAATTCCACAATCTGATCTATGCGTGCATCAGAAAGCTTGAGTTCAGACCAAGAGTCACTTCCGACTGGCCAATCAAACAGGGAGGTTTGCGTGCTGACAAGAAGATGGCAGTTGGGTGATGCAAGGGGAGCTGTCAGGGTGCCACCATAGTAGAACTCCTCCTCAGGGTTACCGCTGAACGGGAGATTTGGAGGTGAAACCTCGGCACCAGTGAACACATCAACAATAAGACATTTTCCTCGGCGGCAGCAGATGAGATGCCCATAAGAAGAGCCAGCAAAATGCATCCTCTGAAAAGTTTCCTGAGGAATTTGGCAGCGAAGGGCTCTGTTCTGGTTGGCCATATCAATGACTTTGCATGTGCGTAGCTTGTGACGACCATTGGTAGAAGGGAGATGGGGAGCTTGGACACGGACATTAGGTCGGATGAGGAGAGGCGGGAGTATGGTGCAGAAGGTTGATTTGGATGGATACGAAGAGAAGGAAGCACGCCAAGAACGACAGGTGCTAGCAAACGCAGTGAGGTCGATAAAGGATCCCAGCAGAGGAACAATGGAGTGGAGCAGGTGATCTGGGAGGTCGGCCCACCCCTCGAGCCCCGCCACACCAGGGAGAGTAGACACAGAGGGGTCAGAAAATTTGCTCGGGCTTTGCATGATGGCGAACTATCTGCAGAACACAATAAATTAAAGGAAACAAGCATTAGAAAGATGAGTCGAATAAGAGATGAAAAATGAAGATATAGCATCCTAAAACCATGGATATATTCAATATATACTCCAAACCTTGTATATGCAATAAATTTCAAGAAATTTGTGTTACAGACTTACACTAGTACGAATAAGGAACTAGTCTCAGATTGATATCAGCAGATAGTTATATCCGGACAAGATAATAACATGCACGGAAAAGATGCCTCTATTGCCAAATGCCTCCCAGGTAGAAAAATCCGTGATAGTTAAACCCATCTGTGTCTTTAGAGCATGGTACAGAGATGATGATGGATGCTACTGCATTTGTTTGGTCGTACAAACTTATCGAGTTCTGTTAGTAACTTATTCTGGCAAATGCCCCCAAGTAGAAAAAAAATATCATTGGTGGTATGGAAATGGTAAGAGGTGCTACGACATTTTGTCTGGTAAGTAAAATATCTGCAGTTCTAGTTCTGTTAGTATAACATAACAATGCCCAACTCACTACACTGAAATCCAAGTGTTCGTCCGCTTGGGTAAGGTTTGATAGTCCTCTGCAAATCATATCATGGGGTAGTACGATGAAACCCCGAACTAATTACTGCTCAAAACCGCCAACCCAATTCGTGCCACACAGCTAAGCCGCATTTGCAAAATCCACCTAGGGTTCTAAGGCATAATAGTAAATATCCAAATCTCTCGCATTGGCACATTCAAATCGAGCGAACAAGCGAACTCGATTTAGTCGTTCTTCCCACAAGAACGACTGTTTGCACGACGGAACGACGCATACAGAATAGATGGAGGAAAAAGAAGAGGGGAAAAGGGATTCAGGCGAGGAGGAGCGGAAGGGGAGAGCACATGCCTTGAGAATGATGGAGGCGCGGGTGAGGACGACGGCGCGGGGCCGGCGGGGGCGGCGATGGTGCGGATGCCGGAGACGGCGACTTCTCCGGCGGTGTCGCCGCAGGCTTCTGGAACTGCACGAATGCCTCTGTGACTCTAAGGCCGTGGGGTTTAGGGTTTGTTCGTGGGATCGAGGACCTGACATGGGCTTTTGTGTGCTGCCGGGATGCTATATTTTTTGAATGGGCTGGGCTGGACTACGAATGACTCTGTGCACGAATGCTATATTTTTTTTGTCCGCTCAAAAAAAAAAAAGAATGCTATATTTTTTTCTGTCGCCAAGAAAAGAATGCTATATTTATAGAACAAAGTATTTTTTTCATGGTAACATGTGTCTCATTTATATATTATAAAGCCGCCTGCTGGGTCCCCTTGGCTCCGCCCCTGCTTGCGCTAGTGGTCCTTGTAAATATTTTATGGAAAAGAGGTATATAGAGTTTTAGTCTCACATCTTGTATCACCTGAGCGTTTTAGTCTCACATCTTGCAAAATAAACAACACTTGTCCCATAACTTGCAACCCAGAAACATTCTACGGAGCCTAATATAGCACCACAAATGTCATACGCTGCCTCGGCTTCGATGGCCTACGTGGATCCCGTGAGCTTCTATCTCCACTGTTAAGCGGTGCTTCCGGCATCACCGGTGCATTTGGCATCGGCGGAGCGCGAGGCGGAAACCATGGCGCCGGCATGCCGCCGATGATGCTCAAGTCCTGCGGGGTAGCGATGTACGTGTTGCGTCACCACGACGAACGCCACACCACCATGTATGACCGCCTCACATCGCTCCATGTCTCTGCGGCCAACCGGTGCCTTCTCGTGGTCTCTCATGTACCTTGCTCGCCGTTGCGCCCGTGACAACAAGGAGTCAAGGAGTGTGTCGATTCCCAAGAGGTGTGGGACGAGGTTGGACCTGCGTGGCACGGTGGCCCTGCTACCGGTTTTCCTCCTCATCGCCACCGCCAGCGTGTCAAACGCCAGCTCGACCCGCACGGCGCCATGACCGACAAGGTCGATCTCGCCCTCGGGCATGGCTGTTTTCTTCTTCGTCTTACGAGTCGGCGCATCCTCGCCTCCTGCATCTCGGCCATGATCATGCTAAGCAGGCGACTGCAACCTAGCCCTGCTTCCGCCAGTCGTCCCGGTCTTTTTCTTCCTCGCCTCAGGCTCTACATTCTACCATCTCATCGTCAACTCTGGATCAATTGGGTATGTCCCTGTATGTCGACAATATAAGCACCATACCTTCACTGGTTCGTTCCCTTGTCCTTCACTCGAGACACCCGGTGCTTGATTCCCCTTGGGAAATAAAGCCAATTTTTCTTGTTCCTCAGCCCGTGGTAATCACCAAAGAAATACCGCCCTAATTTATAGCATGCAAACGATGTGTTGCCTAATGGCAGGAACTGTTGAGTAATAGAGCAATTTACCAAGCGAATTATCTATAATAAACGCTAGAACAGACATGATTAGAATAGTAGGCAAAATACTAATCATGTGAAATAGCAAAAACATATTAAGGCAAGTAGCCAAACAAACTGCAAGGCATAAAACTTTGGATATGATAAGAACAAGATTGAGACAGAAGATGTACACGGCAGTAGCAGAAGTGGAACCGCCGGCGTTGGAACCGTCGTTGGCCATGTCGTCGAGGAAGAGAGTGCTGATGTCGGGGAAGACGTCGCTATCTGTGAGGGAGTCCGTGACGAAGCCAGTAGTCGCGCTGATAGCCTGATAGCGCTCCCCAAAAACCTTATCGCCCTTCTCCCGTACAGGACTCGAAGCAGCGGGGTCTCGGAGGCCTACTGTCCCGGCTCGCAGTGCACGCCGCTAGACGGGATGGGGAAGATGGAGGTAGCGCAGTGCTCTGGAACTGGAGGCGCAAGGGATGTGTGGCAGTGTAACTGAGAGGAGGCACGACCTCTCTCTCTCTTATAGGCACAGAGGGGAAGGTAGACAGACTGCGCAGAAGATTAAACGAATGGACGGTAGATGAAGCGAACAGGCGGCAGTCCACCGGACAGCCTCCACTCAATTCGTATTCATTTAACTCGTATTAACAGTCCACTCAAAGCAAACGTTTCAGCTTCTGTACATCTGTTCATATACCATTCATGCGTGGTAAAATAAAGCTCGGCTCGGCGAGATTCCCGCAACCCGCGGCGCGCGCGCGTCGAGTCGAGTCGAGTCGAGGCGAGGCGAGGCGTGGCGAGGCGAGCGAGGAGGAGGAGCGCGCGTGTGGAACTCTCTCCTTCTCCTTCTCATCCTTTTACCAAGTGATAGGAGAGCTCACCTTATAAGCTGGTCCAACTTTCACTCAACTAGCAATGTGGGACTAAACATTTGTCCCAGCTCTTGCCTTGCATGAATGGGTCAAATGGGCCTCTAGGATTTCAGGAATTTATTGGCATATAATAAATGGGCTGGGCCTATTTAGGCAAAAATTCCAACAATCCCCCACCAGATCCCAGAGGCACATGAAGTTTGCCTTTGGTTCCAAAACATTGTTTATATACCGGTACTGTAGTGGAGACTGTTAAGTTGAACTTCCACCTAGAGCTTTATGTTATACTAGGCCGCAACTTGTACAGTGGACTATGCCTTGAACTGCAAGTTTGCTGCAAACCTAGCTTCACAAAAAGTCTTGACCGATACTAGGCTACCGTGGGACTTCCCCGCGGGTGGAGCTTATACGTCATACTCCATGACCTTTCATGAGTTTATTAGAGAGCACCCTACTCTCATAGACTGCGACGTTTTAACAGTCAGACTCATATAGGTGTGTTCTTCAAAAGATGTTCTGCAGGACAACATCTTTGCTTAGGATAAGCCACTTAGAACACATTAAGATAATAAATCAACCTGCCATGCAGGATAGGAAAGTATTGCATCTTTATGGAGTGGTGTTTATTAAAGTAAGGATACTTTCCTCTCAGCTAACAACAGCTTGTCTCCCAATTCTAATTCACGGGATCTCCGATCACATAGAGTGGTTTACCACTGTGGAAAACTCATAGTGTGGGTCTCGTACCCATCTCCTTTGATGCATTTTCTATCACATTGCGTGATAGTTCCTTTGTGAAGGGATCTGCCATGTTCTTAGATGTTTGGATATAATCCAATGCAATAACTCCGGAGTTTCTCATTTTCCTAACAGATTTTAGTCTCCTCTTCACATGTCTTGAGGACTTCATATTATCCTTAGAACTGTTCACCTTAATAATCACAGTTTGATTATCACAGTTCATTGGAATTGCGGGTATAGGTTTTTCAACCACAGGTAAGTCCATCAAGAGTTCATGAAGCCACTCTGCTTCAACAGTGGTCGTGTCTAGTGTTGTGAGTTTTGCTTCCATAGTTGACCTCGTTAAGATGGTCTGCTTGCAAGACTTCCAAGAAACAGCGCCACCACCAAGTGTGAAAACATATCCACTTGTGGCCTTTATCTCTTCAGCATCAGATATCCAATTTGAATCACTATAACCCTCTAGTACCCTCGGGTACCCGGTATAGTGTATGCCATAGCTCGCAGTGCCTTTTAGATATCGCATAACTCTCTCAAGAGCATGCCAGTGATCATTTCCTGGATTTGAAACAAATCGACTGAGTTTGCTTACAGCAAAGGCGATGTCAGGCCTCGTGGCACTAGCTAAATACATAAGCGAGCCAATGATTTGAGAGTATCTTAGTTGATCTCTAGCATTTCCTCGATTCTTTCGAAGCAACACACTAGGATCATACGGTGTAGGAGAAAAATTGACGTCGCTATACCCGAAATGACTCAAGATCTTTTCCACGTAGTGGGATTGAAGCAGTGTAATCCCACCATCATCATCTCTCAATAGTTTGATGTTCAGGATGACATCAGCTGCTCCCAGATACTTCATCTCAAAGGAATGAGATAAGAAATCTTTGACCTCCTTAATTGCATTAAGGTTGGTTCCGAAAATCAGTATGTCATCAACATACAAACAAAGGATGACTCCCTCACCCCTACCATGGCGATAGTATACACACTTGTCAGCTTTGTTTACAACAAAGCCTGCAGCGGTTAAGGTTTTATCAAATTTTTCGTGCCACTGCTTAGGTGCTTGTTTAAGACCATACAAAGACTTCAGTAGCTTGCACACTTTTCTTTCTTGACCATTTACTACAAAACCATCTGGTTGATTCATATAAATTTCCTCATCCAACTCTCCATTTAAGAAAGCCGTCTTAACGTCCATTTGATGAACGAGAAGACCGTGTGAGGCAGCCAGAGAAAGTAGTACTCGAATGGTGGTCAACCTTGCTACAGGTGAGTAAGTGTCAAAGAAGTCTTCACCTTCCTTTTGGGTATAACCCTTGGCCACTAGCCTTGCCTTGTACTTCTCAATAGTACCATCAGGCCTTAGTTTCTTCTTGAACACCCATTTACATCCTACAGGTTTGCACCCATAAGGACGATCAGTGATCTCCCATGTTTCATTAGCTAAGATGGAATTCATCTCACTATGAATAGCTTCCTTCCAGTAGTCAGCATCAGGAGATGCATAAGCTTCTGAAATGGAAGTGGGAGTGTCATCCACAAGGTACACAATGAAATCATCACCAAAAGACTTTGCAGTCCTTTGTCTCTTGCTCCTTTTAGGAATTTCATTATCATCCTCCTTAGGACTTTCAGAGTGTTCAATCGGAATGATAGGTTCAGAGAATATAGCAAATTCCTGATTAGATGAACTAGGTATCTCTGGATTTGATGAGTTAGGTTTATCCTTCATTGGAAAGATATCCTCAAAGAAAGTCGCATCAGTCGACTCCATGATTGTACCGACATGAATGTCAGGTACTTCAGATTTTACTATCAAGAATGTATAACCAATGCTATGAAAAGCATAGCCCAGAAAAACACAATCAATGGTTTTTGGTCCAAGCTTGCGCCTCTTGGGGATTGGTACATTAACCTTTGCCAAACAACCCCAAGTACGTAAGTAAGAGAGTTTTAGTCTTTTCTTCTCCCATTCTTCGAATGGAGTAATTTTTTTGTTATTTGTGGGAACTCGGTTTAGGACATGACACGCGGTCAATAGTGCCTCCCCCCACCATTCCTTAGAAAGACCTGATGTGTCTAACATGGCTTTAACCAAATCTGTTAGAGTACGGTTCTTTCTTTCAGCTACTCCATTTGACTGGGGTGAGTAGGGAGGCGTCCTCTCATGAATTATGCCATGTTCCGCACAAAAGAAATCAAACTCGTTGGAAAAATACTCTCCACCACGATCAGACCTAAGCCTCTTAATCTTTCGATCAAGTTGATTTTCTGCCTCAGCTTTATATATTTTGAAGAAACTCAAAGCCTCATCTTTTGATTTCAGAAGATACACATGACAATATCTCGTAGAGTCATCGATCAAAGTCATGAAATATTTCTTTCCACCTTTTGTCAACACACCATTCATCTCACAAAGATCAGAATGTATGAGCTCTAGTGGTGTTAAATTTCTCACTTCTGCAGTCGTATGTGACTTGCGAGGTTGTTTAGCTTGCACTCAGACTTGGCACTTAGATCCCTTAACGGTTGAGAAATCATGGATTAAATTCATTTTGGCTAGCCGCGTCATACAACCAAAATTAATATGACAAAGACGAGAGTGCCAGACATTTGATTCAAAATTTGTGTAAATATGATTAACAACTTTATTACAAATGTCTGACAGAGATAAGCGGAACAAGCCTCCGCATTCATAGCCTTTACCAATAAAGGTTCCATACTTCGAAATTACAAATTTATTGGACTCGAATACAATCTTGTAGCCATCTCGACACAGAAGAGATCCACTAACAAGATTTTTATTTATTGAGGGAACATGATGCACGTTCTTCAGGCGCATAGTCTTTCCCGAAGTGAACTTCAGATCGACTGTACCAACACCATGAACAGAAGCATGCGAGCCGTTCCCCATCAGCACGGTTTGAGTCCCTCTGACCTGATATGAAGAAAACATGGAAATATCAGAACAGACATGTACATTAGCGCCCGTGTCAATCCACCAATCAGGAGAATGACATAATGAAAGAACAGTAGGTAATATACCATACCCAACATCTTTCATCTCAACGTCGCCCATGACAACATTAGCAGTCTTGCTGCTCTTCCCATGCTGGCGCTTGTCAAAGCGGTTGGGACAAGCAGGAGCCCAATGATTAGGATCACCGCACACATGACAAGCACCTTTCCTCTTATCAGTCTTCTTCTTGAAGTTGGTGGACTGTGAGGCCTTGTTCTTTCCATCGAACTTTCCTTTGTCATCAAACTTGCCTTTGTTCTTGAACTTGTGAGGCTGGAAGTTCCTTTTCTGTACCAGGTTGGCATTAGAACCTCCCTCGGTACCTCGAGCACGTGTGTCTTTTGCTCTCGCCTTCTCTTCCACATCAAGAGTCCCAATGAGATCCGTCACGGAGAACTCTTGTCTCTTGTGCTTCAGAGAAGTAGCAAAATTCCTCCATGACTGGGGAAGTTTGGCAATGATGCCTCCGGCAACAAACTTGTCCGGTAACACACAAGTGAAGTGCTCAAGCTCCCTGGCAAGTGACTGTATCTCATGAGCCTGCTCCACAATGGAGCGGTCATCAATCATCTTATAGTCATAGAATTGTTCCATGACATACAGTTCACTGCCAGCATCAGAGACTCCAAATTTTCTCTCGAGCGCATCCCACATATCTTTGCCATTGCTAAATGACAGATATGAATCGACAATATTGTTGCCAAGGATGCTGATCAAGGCAGCCTTGAAAGTGGTATCAAGTTTTTGGAACGCCTCTTCCTGAGCGGGATTAAGTTCCCCCTCAGGTGCGCCATAGATGGCGTTATAGCAGCTCATGGTCTGAAACCAGAGCACTGCTTGGGCGCCATCGTTTGTAATTCACACCTTCAAACACAGGTGGCTTCATAGAAGCAACAAAGCCACTTGGGGCAAATTTCCTGAAATAAGGTTTTTGGATTGTTGAGTAATAGAGTAATTTACCAAGCGAATTATCTATAATAAACGCTAGATAAAACATGATTAGAATAGTAGGCAAAATACTAATCATGTGAAATAGCGAAAACATATTAAGGCATGTAGCCAAACAAACTGCAAGGCATAAAACTTTGGATATGATCAGAACAAGATTGAGACAGAAGATGTACATGGCAGTAGCAGAAGTGGAACCGCCGGCGTTGGAACTGTCGTTGGCCATGTCGTCGAGGAAGAGAGTGCTGATGTCGGGGAAGAAGTCCTTGTCGGGGAAGACGTCGCTATCTGTGAGGGAGTCCGTGACGAAGCCAGTAGTCGCGCTGATAGCGCTCTCCAAAAACCTTATCGCCCTTCTCCCGTACAGGACTCGAAGCAGCGGGGTCTCGGAGGCCTACTGTCCCGGCTCGCGGTGCACGCCGCTAGACGGGATGGGGAAGATGGAGGTAGCGCAGTGCTCTGGAACTAGAGGCGCAAGGGATGTGTGGAAGTGTAACTGAGAGGAGGTGCGACCTCTCTCTCTTATAGGCACAGAGGGGAAGATAGACAGACTGCGCAGAAGATGAAACGAATGGACGGTAGATGAAGCGAACAGGCGGCAGTCCACCGGACAGCCTCCACTCAATTCATATTCATTTAACTCGTATTAACAGTCCACTCAAAGCAAACGTTTCAGCTTCTGTACATCTGTTCATATACCATTCATGCGTGGCAAAATAAAGCTCGGCTCGGCGAGATTCCCGCAACCCGCGGCGCGCGCGCGTCGAGGCGAGGCGAGGCGAGGCGAGGCGTGGCGAGGCGAGCGAGGAGGAGGAGCGCGCGTGTGGAACTCTCTCCTTCTCCTTCTCATCCTTTTACCAAGTGATAGGAGAGCTCACCTTATAAGCTGGTCCAACTTTCACTCAACTAGCAATGTGGGACTAAACATTTGTCCCAGCTCTTGCCTTGCATGAATGGTCCAAATGGGCCTCTAGGATTTCAGGAATTTATTGGCATATAATAAATGGGTTGAGCCTATTTAGGCAAAAATTCCAACAGGAACGATTGATCCCCAGTTCGAGTCACACATTGTCTGTAGGTGTAATTTTTTTTCAGCCTTCACGGATCGGATCTGCATTTTACAAGTTGCAAAACTAGTTTGTGGGACTAAAATGCAAAAGCGCGTGGTTGAGACAGCTCTAACATGAACTAATCGATCAAAATTGGTTAAACTCGCTGAAATTTAATCAAATTGAACTACAATGCTCCTAAGTTGCAAGCTATGGGACTAGTTTTGCTCATTTTACAAGATGCGGAACTAACACGCTTCGTGGTGCAAGATGTGGGACTAAAAGTGTATATACCTCTAAGGAAAACGATACGATACCCCGGAGGATTCTATGTTTTTATCCCCCGGGTCGTTATTGCGAGCGCTCGCATCTTATATTCTTCCCGTACTCTTTCTGCGTGCCGCCCCATGCGCTCTTCGTGCGCCTCCGCGGCTGCTACACCGCCGCAGCCTGGCCGCCTCGCCTCGCTCCAGCCGCACCGCTGCAGCCTCGCCTTGCTACAGCCACGCCGGCTGCTGCAGTCTCGCCTCGCCGCCTCTCCGCAGCCTGGCCGCCCCGCCGCGCCGCACTGCCACAGCCTGGCCGCATCGCCTCGCTGCAGCCTCGCTGGAGCCGCAACCGCAGCCGTGGTGCTCGACCACGAGTTGGAGGCGACGAATCCAGATTCCCCCATCTCCACACGTAGTCCGTCATGGGCACGAGCTCTGGCCGCCAACGAGCTATGCTTCCCGCGTCGGTGATGGCTTTGCGCCGGTTTCCGGTGGCAGGTGTTGCTGGCGCCTATGGTGGTGTTGTTCTGTGTCTGTGGCGGTGCTACTCCTTTCTTTTCGGCACGGTGCTACACAAGCAAGACGATGATGGTACTGGAGGTGGTCGTCGTTGCTACAAACGAAGGGTCACGATGCTACCGACCAATGGATGTATCTTGAGATTTTGCTACAGGGCGATGCTATAATAGTAGCAATTTTTTGCTATTTCTGTTCTATATATTTGCTATAATAGCACAAAATTTTTGCTACTATATTTTCGACGAAAGTGCTCAGCAAAATCGATTTTGCTACGGCAGTCACCGGCGATATCTCCGGCGAGGACATTCATTTTGCTACATTAGCACATTTTTTGGTACCACCGTTTTGTGGTTTTGCTACAATAGAGTAAAGGTTTTGCTACACGGTCTCCGGTGAGGTCTACCGTCCAAAACCTCCGGCGAGATCGGATATGCTATATTAGTATAACTTTTTGCTACACGATCGCCGGCGAGGTCTCCTGCGAAATCTCCGGCGAGTTCCAGTCTGTTTTGTATTTTCTAAGCCGAACGGTTTTCTGCTACATGTAGCAAAAGCGGGACTATTTGTAGAAAAACGAACATGTTTATAGCAAAAGCGGGATTTTAAAGTTTTTTAAGGGACACGTGTCAGCAGGAGAACCCGGGGGATTTTGGGGAATTATCCCCGGAGACGCCTAGCAGTGTCCATATTTTATTTAGTGATCCTAGACATCACAATAGCGACGGTTGTAGGCATAGCCCATGGATTTGAAAGGATTTCACGTGTTTACGTAGAAATAGGGAAGTGAATCACATGCACAAAGAAAAATAGATCAATTTCAATTTCTAAGCATAGATTGTTACTATTATCCTTATGGCTATAGCATCATTATAATAAAAAATTCTTATGATAAGGAAGTGTACGAGAAAGGATTCTTACTAGTTGATGATGTTTCTGAAGATAATCTTAGCATGTTGTGGCATTTTTTGCTCAAAATAATTATCTTCATTGACAGATTCAACATTAAAAAAATTCTTATGATAAGGACACACTAACATGTTGCTGTTGGAATCATGTCCTAGAGGCAATAATAAAGATGTTATTATTATAATTCTTGTTCATGATAAAGTTTATATTCCATGCTAGAATTGTATTAAGCGGAAACTTTGATACTTGTGTGGTTTATGAACAACACCGTGTCCCTAGTACGCCTCTATGGACTAGCTCATTGATTAATGATGGTTAAGGTTTCCTAACCATAGACGTGAGTTGTCGATTAATAATGAGATCACATCATTGGGAGAATGGTATGATGGACAGATCCAAATCAAGCAGAGCAATTAGATCGTGTCATCGTGTTCATCTTTGCGAAGCTTTTTCTTATGTCAAATATTGTATTCCTTGGACCATGAGATAATGCAACTCCCTGGTATCGGAAGAAAGCTTTGAGGACATCAAACGTCATCCTATGAGAGGGTGATCATAAAGGTGTCTCTCAGGTGATCGGAAAGTACTTGTTGGGTTGTATGTATCGAGATGGGATTTGTCCCACCCAAGTCGGAGACATATACTTCGGGCCCACTCGGTAATCGATATCAACACCGCTTGCAAGCATGTGGTTAAGGAGTTAATCACAAAGTGATATCGGATTACGGAACGAGTAAAGTACTTGCTGTGAATGAGATTGAACTAGGTATGCCGATGCCGACGATCGAATCTCGGGCAAGTAAAATATCGCGTGACGAAGGGAATATATATATGGGATTGATTAATCCTGGCATCGTGGTTCATCTGATATGATCATCGATGAGTATGTGGGAGTCAATATGGCTTTCCAGACCCCGCTGTTGATTATTGATAGAAGATCATGTCTACATATTCTCGAACCCGTAGGGTCACACACTTAACGTGTTTCGACGCTAGGATAGAATGGATAATTGGTTTATGAGTTTTTGTTCGGAGTCTCGGATGGTATCCAGGACATCACGAGAGGTTCCGGGATGTTCTGGAGAATAAGATTCATATAAGGCAAAGCAGTTTTTGGAGTTCGGAATTGTTTCGGATTGTTTGGTATTGTACCGGAAGCTTCTAGAACCTTCCGGAGTGGGACCAACGTGGCCCCACTTTTCGGGAGGGGGCGTGGGCCTATGAGGGAGTGCCCTGGCCGCATTGGGCCAGGGGCACAAGGCCCCATAGGCCCAGCCGGCCAAGCCCTAGGGGAAACCCTAGGGAGAGCTTCTAGAAGGAGGGGGGAAACTTGCCCCCCACTCCTCCCTCTTGGCCGCCGGCCCTAGGCTTGGAGGAGGGGGCAAGGGGAAGCCGCCCACCCCTCTATATAAAGAGGGCTGGGGGCGCACCCTCCCGACACACCTCCTCAAGCCCTAGCCGCCCTGCTTCCCTCCTCTCTCTCTCCCTCCCGACTGCGCGTAGGCGAAGCCCTGCTGCAGAAACTCTCCACCGTTTGCACCACGCCGTCGTGTTGTAGATCCAACCTATCTCTCCACCCCACTTGCTGGACCGAGGAAGGAGGAGACGTCGAGGTGCCGTACGTGTGCATCTCTCGGAGGCATCGCCACTTGCGGTGTTGGATCGGATCGGATCGCGAGGAGGAGAAGCGAGTACGACTACATCAACCACGTTCCGTCAAACGTTCCGCTGTGCGAATCTTCAAGGGTATGAAGATCTCATCTATCCCCCCTCATTGTTTGCATCTCCTAGATTAGATCTTGGCTTCCCCGTTCACATCCGTAGAAAGTTTTTGATTTACTATGCTGCGAACCCTTCAGTTGCGTATACCCTTGTCGTCGAGCGCGGTACAAAATACACATGTTCAATCGGCTGCCAGCTTTCATGTATAAAAGGGGCGGCTGAACTTACCCCGAAAAGTACATGCTTGGATTCAGTCCAACACCTAGTTTGGGTCAAATTTGGATGTGCATGTCCGACCACTCCATATGTGGGCCGAGCTATCTGGTCTAAAGTTTGGTTGGACCGTTCGATCTCTTTTTGATGTTGAAAACAAACTTGAATTGGGATGAGTCTAAAAGCGATGTTATTTTAGTATAAAATACGATGAACTTTCATGTTTAGCATTTTTTCCATTTGAGTAAATATTGATCTCTCCGCGAGCTCATTTTCTTTTAAACTCGAACTCAGGCAGAACAGTTTTAGCACTATCCGTCCTTTTACTTAGCTCTGGAAGTCATATAACACTAAGATGAAGATGGCACAAAAATAAAAGTCTTCCTCTAGAAAAATCAAAGGACTTTCATGTTGACCACTTTTTAATCCAAGCTGATTTGGATAGTGTTATGACTCTTCTTTTAACTTCAGCATCCATTCGGCCTAGATAGAGCCTAACTAGTACTTGTACTAGCTAGTCTCTATTCTAATTTTTGTTTTGGTCACGGAAAAACTGTTACTACTTGCACTATATATTCTCTTTCTTACCCTTGTGTGTTGTAAACTCAACTATCAAAAGATATTGAACGATCCAACTATAGTACGCGGCTGAAACGAATATATAAAACAGTATTAGATTTGGATGATGCTTTTATATATGGACGTGCCTACCGCTCGATTGACCGAGAATCTCTTTAATCCTCGATCGATGGATATCCTTGATCGTATTCCCTCCTCTATTAGTGTTTTGGGCTTTAACTATTCCATTAGCAATTAGAAGCCCAATAAATATCTTTAAAATAAACAAAGCCCAATTACAAGTTAACATGAAAAACAAATAAAAAGAGATTTCATATAAAATTCAAAAATTGCGCATGTATGTGCAATTACACATCCATCTGCAATTGCACACATATGTGCAAAAAAACTACAAATCTAAGTTACAAAGCTGATATAAAAAATCAAACCAAAAGGAATATTACATATGAAGTTCAAAATTGCGCACATATATGCAATTGCGAATCTATGTGAAATTGTGGATAAAAAGTTCCACATGTTACAATTCATGTGGGTTGCAATTCACGTACTATTTTTACAAATTGCATATTACCATGTAATTGCATACTACAATGCAGATTCATACTACTTTAAAATTGCGTAATAATATGACATGGACAATTTAGCTCCCTGTGAAATTGCATACTATTTAATGCCTCTAAAGAATAGGTACAATAACAAGAAAATGTCACCGAAAATAAAAAATGAGAAGAAAAAAGCAGTCCAACAAAAACTCCTGACAACAAAACCAACTCAGGCCCAACAAATAACCCAATAAAGAGACAAGGAAACGGAGGAAAACAATCTCTAACATAACCATCCAAGGATCCAAACTATCGATCGAGCTCTAAGTTGATTCTCGGTCAGCCGAGAGTTAGCAATAGGGTTTATATATTCTCATCACTAAGCATTTCTATAATAGTCCCTCCGTTTTATATTACTTCGCACGTTGGAAATAGTAAAAGTCAAACTTCATAATATTTGACCAAGTATATATGATAAAATATTAACATTTATAATATTAAATATATACAATATATTAGTATATTTCACCTTGTCTTTATTGGTAGTGATTTTGATAATATAATTGTTAATATATTCATCTATATAGTGGCTCAAACTTCGTCAAGTTTGACCTTAACCGAAGCTAATGCGCAGAGTAATATGAACAAGAGAGAATAACTTTAACAATAATAAAATTTGATCCAAAGTCGGTTTTATCTGCTCCGCATTATGAAACAAACCAACTATGGCCGATATTTGTCTATCTATGTATCTACTATCAATCTATATCTTTATTATTATATTTCCTATTAAAGTGAAAACGGTGGTCTCGAAGCAGAAAGACAAGCCACGTAGGTATTGGCAATTAGGGTATAGGACCTGGCAAGGACCTTATCATATGCAACGGAGAGGAATACACACTACTAGGAAAAGGCCTATCAGTGACGCATCATTTTGGGACTTCTGTGGCGCATATGGGATGCGTCACTGTTATCTCGCCACTAAAATGCAGTTCTGTGGCGCATATTGAAATGCGTCACAGAAGTCTCAAAAACTTCTGTGGCGCATATTGCCAAAATGCGCCACAGAAGTTCCAAACTAGATTTCAAACTTTTGTGGCGCGTATTGCCAATATGCGCCACAGATTTTTTTTCAAATTTCAAAAAAAAAACCGGCCAGATCTGGTCGGAGGTGGTGCTCGCCAGAGGTGGAGAGGAGGAGGTCGCTGGTGGAGGAGGTGGAGGTCGCCGGTGGAGGATAGGAGGAGGTCACCGGTGGAGGAGAGGATGAGGTGGAGGTCGCCGATGGAGGAGAGAAGGAGGCCACCGGAGGAGGAGGCCGCCAGAGGAGGAGGTCGCCAGGGTGGAGGAGGAGGAAGGTGGGTGGGAGGAGGAGGATCTCACCAGGGTGGAGGAGGGAGGAGGAGCTCACCGGGGTGGAGGAGGAAGGATCTCACCGGGGTGGTAGTGGAGGAGGAGGAGGAGGATCTGACCGGGGTGGAGGAGGAGGAGGAGGAGGAGGAGCATGAGGAGGAGGTGAGGAGAATGAGAGAAGAAGTGGAGGAGGAGAAGGGTGGAGGAGTGGAAGAGTATAAGAGAGGGAGAAGGAGGGGGCGGGATTCAAATTTCGAATCCCTCCCAAGACTTTTGTGGCGCATATGAAAGAAATGCGCCACAGAAGTTTGTCCTCCTTTTTTATTTTTTTGCAGGAAAAAACAATCTTTTGGCCATAACTGTTTACTCTTTTTGAATTTTGAAAATCTAAAAAATCTCTAAACAACCAAAGGTGGTTGCGAGCGGAGGCAAAATCTCGTTCTGGTCATTTTGATATATTATACGTATTTTTTCGACATCGTATGCAAAAGTTACAGCCGTTTTACCGTGGCATAACCTTTTTTTCATAAAAAGTCGAAATGCATGTTTGTTAATTTTCCTACAAACTAGACCACATTACCTACCACTATGTGAAAAGATTTTATTTTTTAAAGTGTTTTTCATTTTCTATTATTTTTTGCAAGGCTAAAAAGACGATCCACAGGGAGGGGGGGGGTGGAATCTGTTTTTCCTACTCCAATTCTATGGCGCATACCTCTATATGCGACACAGAAGATGAACCCTTCTGTGGCGCATATGGTCATATGCGCCACAGAATGTTGGTCAGAGTACAGTCAACGAGATTTCGTGGTAGGGTTCACCCGAGCTTTCTGTGGCGCATGTGGACATATGCGCCATAGAAGTTGGAACTTTTATGGCGCATTTTCCCTATAT
This sequence comes from Avena sativa, assembly GCA_916181665.1. Classification (NCBI taxonomy): domain Eukaryota; kingdom Viridiplantae; phylum Streptophyta; class Magnoliopsida; order Poales; family Poaceae; genus Avena; species Avena sativa. The sequence continues at coordinate 52,597,456 of OV702285.1, read as the reverse complement.
ACGCCACAGAAGTGTGAAGACTTTTGTGACGCATATTTCAGAAAATGCGCCACTGGACAACTTTTGTGGCGCATGGTCAGAATCATGCGCCACAGAAGGTCTGTCTATCTATAGCTAGTTTCCTACTAGTGACAGAAGAGATGATCGGGGGAGGGGGAGGAGGGTGGAGGGTGTCGTATGTGGGGAGCGGTGGGGGTTAGGGGCATCGTGGGTAGGAGCACTACTGTATGGGCGGGGGTTTGTGCTGATTTTATTTAGTACGGGGTCATTAGACACATATCAACCATCACCACTGATTTTTGCTTTAATAACAAAGATTGGGAGAGATCTCATGTCAAAGAATAAACTGAAAACTCGAACTGGGTACTTCCATCAGTCAGAGAACCAAGAAGATGTGTGTATTAATATTAGTCCCACTGCACAAGGCATACTAAATGATTTTTTGTCCCATTACACAAGACATAATAAACAAAAAGGACACATGTGTGTATTAGTATTAGTCCCACTGCACAAGGCATACTAAATGATTTTATTTGTCCCATTACACAAGACACAATAAACAAAAAGGACACATGTGTGTATTAATATTAGTCCCACTGCACAAGGCATACTAAATGATTTTTTATCCCATTACACAAGACATAATAAACAAAAAGGACACATGTGTGTAGTTTTAATGAATTGCCGTTTGACGATGAGTGGTGGATGAACAATGTGCTCCCTATGATGGTTATTTTATGCATGTGTCTTTCCATGCCCCCAATTATATTTTGTGCATACTTGTGTTAGCACTACTCCCTCTATCGACATATTCAGGGGGGACAATTTCATCGAGGACCACTGCAATGGCCTCCTCTTGCTCCGCAAGTACGTGGTTAACCCCGCCACATGGTGTTGGGATCCTCTGCCTTTTCTCTCGCGCGGTGGAGAACCTATGAGAATCGTCCATGGTTTCCACACGTGTATAGCCTTTGACCCCACTGTGTCATCCCACTACGAGGTGTTCCATTAAAGCACTCTACGTGTACTGCCAAACTATTTTTGTTACGAGGTATCTATACTTAATCTATCCATCCTTTCCATTAATTAATGGTCGTTTGATACCAAAAGCATATTGTTGTCATAATGTAAGGATCACTCTCAACTCTTTGGGTTCTTTTCTTACTTGCATCGATGGTTTCTTTTTGTAGGATATCGTTATGCGATGATAAGTATCGTGTGATCTCTGTGCAAAAAAAAAAAAAAAGTATCGTGTGATCAACGCACCGGCGGATATGCGTACCAGCACACGCAGCTATCTAGGAAAATCCAAAAAGGGTGTGTATCTTGCATCAATTGGTACGTGTGTCCTTCGAGTTTGGATCTTGGATGAATCGGGTGGTCAAATGAAGTGGGTTTTGAAGGGGCAATATGACCTTAACCCTATCCGAGGGTTCAATTGTCAAATTCGTGGTCCTTGGGTCTTACAAGACATTAATTACGAGTTATTTCGTGATCAACTTCCGAAAGAGCACAACAAAGCAACAACTAAAGAAGAACTCAAATGGATCTCCGATATTACCGATAATGATGAAGTCGATGTGGATGCAAAGTGTCACCATGGATATAACATACTTGGATTTCATCCATTCGAAGAGATCCTCTTCCTAAGCAGCTTCGCAGAAGAAGAGTGGAAGTCTACGGTATACGCCTATGAACTGAACAGCTCTAGAGTTGAGTGTTTAGGCAACATGCACCCTAAGCATTATGATAGTTTCAAGCCATGGGACGCCCAAATGTGCTCTTACAAGTATTTTCCCTACACACCATGCTGGATCGGCGAGTTCCCTAGCAACACATAGGTGATTTAGAACCTCATATGTAACATGTCTATTTATGTTGATTTAGATTTTCTTATTTTTTGTTGGGACCTCGAGTGTTCTGTAATGATGATTATATATGCTATAATTATCAGTGCGAGCCTATAATGTGTCCCGCCTTATGAGTAACTAAAATATCAATACCTATGTGAATCATCAATCATGCATGTTTGTATGTACCACTTAGCATCCCATCTCGTGACAAGTCACGTATGCATATTAATATAGCAACCAATACAATCTGGTACAACCATAAGACTACTACTAGGGCAGACAACACAACAAATCACAAAAGGAAATAAAAGAGAAAGCAATGCTGACAGTGCCGGATCGACAAAAGCGCTGATGGCTCGCAACCGCCGTGCCCTCCGGAGAATTCCCACCACACACCTATGCCTTCGAAACGCTGTGTGCCAAGCAGCACTTTCAAGAAGGGATGCGACAACGACGCTGCTGTAGCCCGGACCGATCCTAAGATTTCTCCCGGTACACGGAGGGGAATGGGAGGGGGTACACCCGATGCCCTGCACAGGGAAGGTGGCGCCCACAGGTATCATCGTGTCGGTGCCGGCAACGCCGAGAGAGATTTCTCCCGACCCACATAACCCACGACCTGGAAAGACCGAAGAGCTCCCCCAAGCTTGTCGTCCACCAACATGCACCACCACGATCTTGAGGACACCATTGCCGTTTCCCCGTGGCAAACATTGTGAGGCCGTCTAGACCGAAAGCAAAGAACCGTAGGCAAGGAGCGATAGTACCACAGCCCCGTGGGAGGGAACAACCTCCACCACCGTAGAAGATAGCTGGCCGAACACAGCGGCAAGAGCAGACCTGGCCACTGGGGGGTCGGAGGAGAGCAGCCACAAAGCCAACTGGATGGCATCCTCCACCACTAAAAGCGGGTGCCGGCCAGACATGGCAGCAAGGGCACACTAGGCCGGAGGCCCGGCCGAACCCAATAAGGGTCTGTAAAGCCCTTGCCATCACGCTGCAACACGTAGGTCTGCCACCGCTACCCATGTTCAGTGCCCTAGGCTCAGCCCGGCGGGCCCTTTAAGCTCTTGCCACCTTGATGCAACAGACGTGGCACCAGCGCCGCCACACTTGCCACGAACTCTACCTAGGTCCAACCAGAGCCGGTGCAGCAGGGCCTGCCCTAGCCCAGATCGGGCCCATATCTGAGCGAGAAGCCCCGCCATCAGACCCATGTCGCCGCCTACACTACCAAGGGCAGCGCCCGTCGCCTCGCCGCCACCCAAACCGCGCCGGAGCGCCTGCCTGCCTAGCCGAAGACCTACCGAACCGCTGGGACATGACCCTGTCGCGGCCGCCAGGGCTTGAGCCGCGCGCGCCTGCCCCATACATGCCTCCATGCCACCGCACCATGCCTCTGCCATGCCCGAGGCTGGCCGTTTCCAAGTCGCCTCCGTGCTCCGCGAGTACGAGACGCCACCACTCACCACGTCTATCCCGCGCCAGACACCGAAAGCGGGGGAGCGCGGGGGGGGGGAGGGGAATCCCCTCTGCCAGTGACACCGAGTGGCTTTGCCGTTGGCGCGTCCTGATGGCGGCGGGGGGCAGCGGCGCGGAGGATGTAGGGGTTCGTAGCATGGAAAACAAAAATTTTCTATCGCATACAAACAAACAAGCCAAGATCTATCTACTAGATTGTAGCAACGAGTCGATGGAATAACTTACCCTCGAAGATTCCAAAGCGGTTAACGAGAGCAGATTCTCGTGGATGATGTAGTCGTACTCTTTCCGATCTCAAGATCGCGCAGACGATCCTTCCGGTGCTGCGTTCCGGCAGCGCTCCCGCAGTCAGTCACACGTTCGGTACTCGACGAAGACCTTCCTCTCCCTTGTTCCAGCAGGCAGCGGAGGTTGTAGCACTCTCCTCGCGATTCCGGCAGCACGACGGCGTGGTACCGGAAGTAGAGGGGAGATCTCCCAGGGCTTCGCCTTAAGCCGGAGCGAGTATGGTGGACTATGAGAGAGATTTAGTGGTCTAGGGTTTAGACACACCAATTAGAAGGCTCTAAACCGAAGGCTAGGGCAATTAGAAGCTCTAAACCAAAACGGCTCTAAACCGGAGGCTGTGGCTAGGGTTTAGATTTAGAGGATAGGAACTTGTGTGTCTTGGGGGGGCAGCCCTGCCCCTCCCTTTATAGGTGGGAGGTGCGGCCAAGGGGAGGGGAGTCCCTCCCCAACTCGGCTTGGAGGTGGGCCACCGGTTGGAGGAGGGAACCCCTCCCCAACTCGGTTTCAATCAAACCTCCTTCTCCTCTTTACCAAAATTAGCCGTTTGACTTTTCAAACTAGCCGTTTGACTTTTCAAACTAGGATTTGAATAAATCCTCTATTTGGTACAACGATGACACTTAGTACATGATGCAATCATACCAACTTGATATAACACATTCATGTACCTTTCCCCCCGGAGTGCCGGACATTCCGGAACCTTCTAGAACATTCCTGATGAAAACACCGGAATTATTTCCGAACTCCGAAACGGGACTTTCCTTATATGAATCTTATTCTCCGGACCATTCCGGATCTCCTCGTGATATCCCGGATTCCATCCGAAACTCCGAACAACATTCAGTCTCGTACTCATCATTCCATAACTACTCAAACAACGTCGAATCCTTAAGTGTGTCTCCCTACGGTTCGTGAATTATGCGGACATGATCGAGACACTTCTCCGAACAATAACCAATAGAGGAATCTGGAAATTCATATGGCTCCCACATATTTCTACGATTACTTTGCGATCGAATGAACCACTTACATACGATACCAATTTCCCTTTGTCTCACGATAGTTTACTTATCCGAGGTTTTGATCGTCGGTATCTCTGCATACCTAGTTCAACCTCGTTACCGATAAGTACTCTTTTCTCGTTCCCGTGATATGTGATCCCTTGTGAGCCAGTCACATGCTTGCAAGCTAATTGGATGACATTCCACCGAGAGGGCCCAGAGTATATCTATCCGTCATATGGATGGACAAATCCCACTCTTGATCCATGTGCCTCAACCCATACTTTTCAAACACTCAATGCCACCTTTATAGCCACCCAGTTACGGTGTGGTGTTTGATGTCATCAAAGCATCCTTCCGGTGATGGTGATTAACATGATCTCATGGTCGAAGGAATTAGGTTACTATGTATCAGAAAGCTTATAGCAAATGAACTATATTAAATGACTTGATCTTTATGCTACGCTTACTATAGGAGTATGTCCATCACATCATTCTCCTAATGATATGACCCTGTTGTTAATAACATCTCTATGTTCATGATCAGGAAACCATGATCATATATTAACCAACAAGCTAGTTTAACAAGAGGCTTTACTAGGGACTCTTTTATGTTTACAAATCACACAAGTATTAATGTTTCCTATTAAGACAATTATAGCATGGTATGTAAACATTTATCATAATTATGAAGATATGATAATAACCACTTTATTATTGCCTCTTGGGCATATCTCCAACAGTCTCCCACTTGCACTAGAGTCAATAATCTAGTTTCAAACCTTTGTGTATTCAACACCTATGGCTTTCTGGTGTCGTATGTACACGATTGCTAGTGGTCAACTGATCTCCGGATCTGACTCTTCCAGGTCCGTGTGTAATTGCATGTCTTTGCGTCTCTACGCATCACTCATTCTCTAATGAGATGGCTTCGTACTAATTTGGTCCTTTGGTGTGACCTTTAGTTCTTTGGGGTTAAAACATGTTGATAATATTGTCGTACAATATATCTTCATAGTACTATCCCACTGTGAACTACACCTAGTTTGATAACAAACTACTTGACACAAATGCCCTCTTTTGCTGCTATAATTGCAGTCATATACTTAGCCTTTTGTTGTAGTATCTGTCACAATGTCTTAACTTTGGAACTCATCCAAATCCATTATGGAACTTTCTTTCCATTATATTGTGCCACCCTTAGTTTAGATTGAGATAAACTTAATTTGTACTGTGTGACAAAACTAGTATCAATGTAGTACTTTTACAATGAACTAACCATCTATTTGTCACTTCTACAAATAATATACTCTTAGTTCTTCCAAAAGATCATAAGAATATCCTTACTATTGTCCAATGATCATCTTATGAATCATTCTGGTATATGCTCATAACATTTAGAGCATAGGACATATCTGGATTTGTACACATCACAACATGATTGATATAAATACTCTTTGTGATTTCATACATCAAGTATCAATCTATACTTGAATCTTTGTTTCACTTACCTAGTGTCATTACACTTGAATATATCATCAATATTGAACTCATTCAATCTTTTCTGTGTGACAAGAACCTTTCTTGTAGTTTCTATATTGAACTCATTCAATACATCATCTATGTACTTTCGGCACAACCATATTAGCGTCTATTGATGCCAAATATTTGGGTTTTGCCTAAGTCTTTCATCGGGTTGAAATTCTTAATATGTGTTAATAAAAGATACATCATTTCCAATCAACAATATGTCTTCCACATAATGTATTAGAAACATGTCTTAGCGCTCCCACTTAATTTCTTGCAAATGCAAGCATCTTCATTGTCTCTGATGAAATTAAACTCTTTTAACAGTTTCATCATAGTGAAGATTCCAACTCCGCTATGCTTACTTCAACCATTGAAGTTTGCATATGCTTTTAGCATCCTTTGAATTAACAAAACCCTATGGACCGTGTTACGCACATGTCCTAGGTAACAATTCTATTAGAAGAACTTGTTTTGTTTATTCAACTACCACATAACAAATTTATATGTAGTGGTTGCTACATTAATCTGTCTAGACTAAATATCGCTATGAAAGATCAGATCTTGTCATAGTCAACCTTTGAACATTGTTGTGAACTCTTTCCCAACATGTCGACTATATTCATGTCCATTTCTTTATAGATCCAAACACAACTGTAAGGTCTTACACTTTTCTCGAGGGTCCTTCAAGTTCAAAACTTGATTTCTCATGTATGGAACTATCACAGATTTTATGGCTTCAAGCCATTTGACGGAGTCAGGGCCCATCATCGCTTCTTTGCATGTAGTCGGTTCATTATTCTCAAATAATGATTCAACCCTCAAATCTTGGTATTTGATTGTTTACCCGACCTACTTGTTTCAATAGGAACTTAGATCTCCTTGACCACAACCTTTGAGGCACGTGAGCCATGAGCATTATTGCTGCCTCCGGAACACTTTTCGGCGCTGCGCAACTCTGCACATATAGCTAAGGTTCTTTTAACCTTATCAAAGTTCTATTGTCCTCCCACTTATATTTTCACGAAAAATTCCTTCTCAAAGAAACTTGACGTTCTAAGTGACAAACACTTTTGTCTCCGATGTTATGGAGGAACAGTTATTCAAAATAACATACAAAGACAGGTTCATCCGACTTTGGTTGCAAACATCTTTCTTATGCATAGCATACCAATGTTTTAAGAAAGGACAACTTGGATTTAATCCCAAACCATAACTTTATATGGTGTCATTTCAACGGATTATGATGGAGCTCTTTTCAGTGGAAAAATGGTAGTCTCTAAAGCTTTTAATCTTTAAAATATAATGGCAGTTTTATGAATTATACCTTTGATCTTATCATGTCAAACAAGGTTTAATTACATATCTCGAACGCTCCATACTCTTATGGTGTTTCGGGAAAATGCAAATCCACGGAACGATTCCTTAAATCTTAGGTATTATGCTAAACTTGTAACTCAAATATCTTCCTTTATGATCTTATCATAAACTATTTATATTCTTGTTACAATGATTTTGCACTTCATCTTGAAAGTCTTTGAACTTTTCAAATATTTCACACTTCATCCTTATTAAGTAAATATTCATATATTCACTCAAATTTTCGGAGAAAGCATATGAAGTTGAAATCCATCGCTCTTGACTACACATAATGGACTTCGTACAACAATATGTACAAGTTCCAATAAGCTAGTCATTCGTTCCCTTTTGGCCTACGAACGAAGTTTTAATTATCTCTGGGAAAGTTTCACAAGCGTCATGTGGTCAAAAATCAAAAGACTCCAAAATTCCATCCACATGGAGTTTCTTCATGTTTTCTTTCCAATATAATTTAAACGGCGATGTCACTTCCTAAGTGATCTTTCAATCAATTTGTCTTTCGATATTTTTAGCACTAGTTTTATGGATGTGATTTCTCCAACGAGATTTGTGAACCATCCATCTTTTATGGATTACGGCAATTATTTGAACAACCCTTTTGTTCTCATAATACCTGATAAAACAAATCTTGAAGGCAAGCTTTGACGTTTAACGAGCAACACAATAACCTTTTATTTGTTCTCGATGAACATCATCACATATTCTTTTGCTAGTTACTTAGGCCATTGTAGTTCATGAATTGTGTTGTTTCGTATGACGATTCACACCAACAAATCCAGTATCAAATACTTAAGAACCACATTGTTTAATAAGCAAAAAATATAGCCATAACATGTATATCATCTATATACTTAAACTGAACAATTCTAGTCTTTTCTTTTCTGCCATATATTTATGAGATTCTCTTTCAGTATTTAGTTTCTGTTTGAAAGAATCTATCAACATCAATAGTGGAGTCATACATATGACACATAGTCCAAAGCGTGTATAGTTAAATACCAATGTATTTGGACTTGCACTTTGAAGTAGATTACCATCATCAAATGTTTGGTGTTCTTTCAAATTCCTTTCTTTAGTAATCTCTTGGTGTAGTAAACATTTTACCTACATCAAATATTCACCCTTATCATGGAATCATCCATAATCAAGCTACTTTTAGCTTATAACGGTGAATCACGAGTATAATGTTGCTCTTCAAAAACTTTGGAGGATTTTGGACAACTAGTGTCTCCAACCTTTTGCAAATTCTCATCAAATATGAGAACATGACTTTTTTCATATTATACTCTGTCATGTTGCAACCAAAACTTCGTTTCAGATATCACAATATCTTCCACACATCATGGTTTCTGAAAAAACTCTTTCAGATCCTAGATAACCTTGATATTAAGACAATCCTTTGAATATCAAGAATCATGGAGACAAACATGATACTTATACACTAACACTTGGAATTGTCACTCTTGTTTTAATACCAATTATTAAACTTCATGGAGTAACCGGAACTTTACTGAAAGTTTGCAATAGGACTTTTAAACTTTAGATTAACACTTCAAAACAATACGATACCAGTTCGTAAAGTAACTAACCAGAATTCTATAGTTCTATCATCTCAATTATAACTAAGCGCAAGGTGGTAAACGGATGCCAATGACTACAACAACTATGCAAATTCACTTTGATTTAATTTATGATAAATTGAGTTCTAATTAATAATTAAATTAATCTAGGTGAACTCCCACTCAAAACAACATCCCTCACATTGTTTTAGTGATCACACGAACCAAATCCACCACATCAAAACCGATCATCACGAGAGTTGACATAGCTTCAATGGCGAACAATCAACATGTTCATCATATCTCCTATATGACTCATGCTTTACCTTTCGGTGATCCGTGTTCCTGAGACCATGTCTGTACATGCTAGGCTCGTCAAGATCAAACCTTAGCTTCCGCATGAGCAAATCTGGCTTACCCATGTTGTATACACTTGCGGAATCTAACACACCCGATCATCACGTGGTTCTTCGAAACAACAAGCTTTAGCAACGGTGCCAACTAAGGGTGAACACTTTATGACTTGAAATTCATGTGCATGAGGGATCATCTTATAATGCTACCGTCGTCTACTAAGCAATACAAGATGCATAAAAGGATTAACATCACATGCAATTCATAATATGTGATATGATATGGCCTTTCTTCTTGTGCTCCCGATCTCCATCTTCAAGCACGAACATGATCTCCATCATTACCGGCATTGCATCAAGGTCAATGACGCTGCTCCATGGTTGAGGTCCACCAGCTTCAACTATTACAACTACTTTGAATAGAAACGCGGGTCTTAACAGAATTTAAAGACAACCATATGGCTCCTGTCGGTTGCCAACTTACAATAAGGAACATTGCATACATCAAATATAATCACAATCATGGCCATATCACATCACAGCACACCCCTGCAAAACAAAGTTAGACGCCTCTAATTTTCTTTGCATATTTTACGTGGTTTGGGGCTTTCAATAAGTGTCGCTCTAACTTACGAACAAGAACCACAACATTGATACTAGTATTGTCAATCACCCGTTGTAAATTGAATCTTAACTATGTTGGGAGAAACAGGCACCGCAAAGCCACTTATGCAGAGCAAGTCTCATGAACGATGTCATGTAAGGTTAGCCCGGGCCGCTTCATCCCACCATCCCGCAAGATGCAAAGTACACAAGAAGCAATCGACAATAAAAGCATCAACGCCCATAATGACCATTGTGTTCTACTCGTGCAACAGATCTACATATAGACACGGCTCTGATACCACTGTAGGGGTTCGTAGCATGGAAAACAAAAATTTTCTATCGCATACAAACAAACAAGCCAAGATCTATATACTAGATTGTAGCAACGAGTCGATGGAATAACTTACCCTCGAAGATTCCAAAGCGGTTAACGAGAGCAGATTCTCATGGATGATGTAGTCGTACTCTTTCCGATCTCAAGATCGCGCAGACATCCTTCCGGTGCTGCGTTCCGGCAGCGCTCCTGCAGTCGGTCACACGTTCGGCACTTGACGAAGACCTTCCTCTCCCTTGTTCCAGCAGGCAGCGGAGGTTGTAGCACTCTCCTCGCGATTCCGGCAGCACGACGGCGTGGTACCGGAAGTAGAGGGGAGATCTCGCAGGGCTTCGCCTTAAGCCGGAGCGAGTATGGTGGACTATGAGAGAGCTTTAGTGGTCTAGGGTTTAGACACACCAATTAGAAGGCTCTAAACCGAAGGCTAGGGCAATTAGAAGCTCTAAACCAAAACGGCTCTAAACCGGAGGCTGTGGCTAGGGTTTAGATTTAGAGGATAGGAACTTGTGTGTCTTGGAGGGGCAGCCCTGCCCCTCCCTTTATAGGTGGGAGGTGCGGCCAAGGGGAGGGGAGTCCCTCCCCAAATCGGCTTGGAGGTGGGCCGCCGGTTGGAGGAGGGAACTCCTCCCCAACTCGGTTTCAATCAAACCTCCTTCTCCTCTTTACCAAAATTAGCCGTTTGACTTTTCAAACTAGCCGTTTGACTTTTCAAACTAGGATTTGAATAAATCCTCTATTTGGTACAGCGATGACACTTAGTACATGATGCAATCATACCAACTTGATATAACACATTCATGTACCCTTCCCCCCCGGAGTGCCGGACATTCCGGAACCTTCTAGAACATTCCTGATGAAAACACCGGAATCATTTCCGAACTCCGAAACGGGTCTTTCCTTATATGAATCTTATTCTCCGGACCATTCCGGATCTCCTCGTGATATCCCGGATTCCATCCGAGACTCCGAACAACATTCGGTCTCTTACTCATCATTCCATAACTACTCAAACAACGTCGAATCCTTAAGTGTGTCTCCCTACGGTTCGTGAATTATACGGACATGATCGAGACACTTCTCCGAACAATAACCAATAGAGGAATCTGGAAATTCATATGGCTCCCACATATTTCTACGATTACTTTGCGATCGAATGAACCACTTACATACGATACCAATTTCCCTTTGTCTCACGATAGTTTACTTATCCGAGGTTTTGATCGTCGGTATCTCTGCATACCTAGTTCAACCTCGTTACCGATAAGTACTCTTTTCTCGTTCCCGTGATATGTGATCCCTTGTGAGCCAGTCACATGCTTGCAAGCTAATTGGATGACATTCCACCGAGAGGGCCCAGAGTATATCTATCCGTCATATGGATGGACAAATCCCACTCTTGATCCATGTGCCTCAACCCATACTTTTCAAACACTCAATGCCACCTTTATAGCCACCCAGTTACGGTGTGATGTTTGATGTCATCAAAGCATCCTTCCGGTGATGGTGATTAACATGATCTCATGGTCGAAGGAATTAGGTTACTATGTATCAGAAAGCTTATAGCAAATGAACTATATTAAATGACTTGATCTTTATGCTACGCTTACTATAGGAGTATGTCCATCACATCATTCTCCTAATGATATGATCCTGTTGTTAATAACATCTCTATGTTCATGATCAGGAAACCATGATCATATATTAACCAACAAGCTAGTTTAACAAGAGGCTTTACTAGGGACTCTTTTATGTTTACAAATCACACAAGTATTAATGTTTCCTATTAAGACAATTATAGCATGGTATGTAAACATTTATCATAAGTATGAAGATATGATAATAACCACTTTATTATTGCCTCTTGGGCATATCTCCAACAGAGGAGCCCCTGGTCGCTCGCTGGAGGGATACATTAGGATAGGGTTGCCTTTCACACTCCATCCGTTTCAAAATATAAGATGTTTTAGCTTTGTGAAGCAAATGTATCTAGACTTGTTTTAATATATAGGTTCATTCAACTTTGGGGTGAATCTATATATCAAAAGAAGTCTAGATTTATTTTCTTCACAAACCTAAAATATCTTATATTTTGAAACGGAGAAATTACTTGTGAACTCATGAAATAGATACAGATCTTTTGGAAAAAAATGTGTAGTATTTTATTGATTCTGACGACCCTTTATGTTTCTTTTTCCGGTACAGTAAGCTACACTATCTCCAAGTCTGGTGCTAATGCTTCCTTAGTGGTGCTAATTATATAGGCTTTTTTTAATTTTCCTAATTTTAGTCTTAAAAATTAGTAAATATTGGTTACATTTCAGCTACTAGACCGTGCTACAGCACGTGTAGCACCAGGGGCAGATCCGCCCCTGCTCTGGCAGCCATATCACTGGCCTCTTGGGCGGTGAATGGCGGCGGGAGCGTGCACGGCTCGTACCGGGCCACATACCGCTCCCTGGACTCCATCATGAACTCCCTCTGGCGGTCGCTTCTCCCGCAGGCCATGGACTCAGGACAGAGTTCCACGGCATTCTCCGGCACGGTGGGCTTGTACCGGAGCAAGGCAGCGTACTGCGTCAGCACGTGCAGCATGAAAGGTGTCAAGCTCATCGTTGTGTTAGTTTTTCATTAGTTTATGGGTCTGCCATGCACGATACTTTAATTAGTGTATGAACTTTTAGTTTTACTGCATCATAAAACTGAACCTGACACGCACTGTGTTTGCGTGGAGGTGCGTCTAGTTTTCAGGCCGAGTTGTGGTCACGATTGTGGAATGGCGCGATATGTGGATCATGGCGTAGGAGTCGGTCTTAGTTTGTTGAGTTTTTTTTCTGTTAAATAAAAGGGATAGAACAGAAAAGACGCAAGATTAGGCGTCGCAGACTCTGTCTCATGCTCTGTCTGCGTGCGTCTGCGGGGGGAAAGTCGAATCCAACCACCAAAATTTCACGGGATCGCGTAGAGTTCAGGCCTGAGATCCATCTTTTGGTATCAGAGCCACTGGTTCTTGGAGGCGATCGTGGTGGCGGTGTTGGTTGGAGGCGTATTGGTGGCGGTGACTAAAGATAGGCGACGCAACTCCGCGGAACGGCGGGAACCGGAGCGGCACGTACACAACGCCGGCCAGAAGGATCAACACCGATCTTGCCTCGGCTAGCGGCGGTGCCGTGGTGCAACATTCACCGTCAAGAAGAGGCGTCCCGATCCATTACCCGCAGCTCACCGACACAAACTACGGCATGTGGGCTGTAAAGATGAAGCTCATCCTCCGCTCCCTCCGCTGCTGGAGTGCGGTCGAGGGAAAGGGTGACTACGATCCGGCGAAGGACGAGGACGCGTTCGTGGCCTTGTCTCAGTCAATTCCGGACTCCATGGTGATGGCGCTCGCAAAATATGAGACCGCTGCGGAGGCGTGGGAAGCGATCTGGCGCATGCGCGTTGGTGAGGATCGTGTGAAGAAGGCCCACGCCAAGCAATTGAAGAGACAGCTGGATCCGTTGGATATGGATGATGGCGAGTCCATCACCGCCTTCTCCCAGAAACTGACCACGCTTGTCCCTGAAATCCGCTCTCTTGGAGAAAAAATCTCTGACGAGGCAGTCATCGATCACCTGTTCAGTCCCGTGCCCAGCAGGTTCGATGATGTGGTGAATACGATCGAGCAATGGGGCGACCTCGCCACCATGTCTGTCAGCGAGGCTGTCGGTCGACTGGAATCACACGAGGAAAACCAGCATGGGCGCCGTCGCAGTGGTGGTGTAAAGGACGAGCAGCTCATGCTCGTCACCAAGGCCCTAGAACAGCTGATGAAGGGCAAGAAGGGGCATGACAGTGCGAGCGGCTCTAGCAGCTCGGGCGCAAAGAAGAACAGCGACCGCGGTGACCGCGTCGAGCGTGGCAAATCCGGGAAGGATCACGACAAGCAGAAGAAGCAAGGTAAATTTGATATTACTAAGGTTAGATGCTACAACTGTAATGAGAAGGGTCACTTTCGGTCTGATTGCCCAGAGCCAAAGCGAGAGAAAGCAAATCTCGTTGAGAAGGAAGAGGAAAGACCCAACTCTGTTCCTGGCAGAAACCCGTGAGTTAGTACTGTTGGATTCAGTACCAGAGGGACAAGTGCTTCTCAATGAAGAGAAAGTATTGCCTAAACTTACAGGTGATTGGGAGGTGTCGTGGTATTTGGACACTAGGGCAAGTAACCATATGATAGGTAGTTCAGAGAAATTTGCCGAGCTCGATCAATCTATCAAAGGCAGAGTCCGTTTTGGAGACGGATCAGCTGTTGAAATTTGTGGGCGTGGCTCAGTGCTAATGCAAAGCCACACCGGAGAGCACCGAATTTTGTCGGATGTTTACTTCATCCCGCGGCTGAAGAACAACATCATCAGCCTAGGCCAGCTATATGAAATCTGTTACAAATACTCGATAGAAGATGGAGTCATGACAGTCCGGGATCAGCAGAGAAAGGTGCTAGCTAGAGTGAAAAGAACAAGGAACAGAATGTATATCCTGAATATTTGCCACACTGAACTTGTATGTCTGATGGCACATGCGAAGGAAACATCCTGGCTGTGGCACATGAGATATGGGCATGTGAATTTCAAGTCACTTTGTTCTCTGGCAGCTGACGACATGGTCAAGGGAATGCCAATGTTGAAACATGTTGATCAGATTTGTGATCCTTGCATGCTTGCAAAACAGCGCATGTTGCCATTTCCTGCAGTGTCAATGTTCAGAGCTACACAACAACTGCAGCTTGTACACAGCGACTTGTGTGGACCAATTACACCCGAGACACCCGGAGTAAAGAGACATTTCTTGCTGGTAGTTGATGATTTCTCCAGATTCATGTGGGTAGTACTTCTTGCAACAAAAGATGAGGCACTGTCAGCAATTCAGAAAATTCAAAAAATTGCAGAAAGTGAGCGAAATCTCAAGGTGAAGGCAATTAGGACTGGCCGTGGTGGTGAGTATACTTCAGATGCTTTCAGTGGCTATTGTGATGATCATGGGATTAAGCACTATCTCACAACTCCATATACACCACAACAGAATGGAGTTGTGGAGAGAAGAAATCAGACGGTGGTTGGCATGGCAAGGAGCCTATTAAAAAGTATGGGCATGCCAGCAAGGTTTTGGGGAGAGGCAGTGGTGACATCAGTTTATCTTCTAAACCGATCCCCGAAGAAAAGTGTGGAGAGGAAGACACCCTATGAGGCTTGGCACGAAAGAAAACCATCGGTGCATCATTTGTGCACTTTCGGTTGTGTCGCACATGTGAAACGAGTAGGTCCGGGACTAACGAAGCTCTCTGACAGAAGCTCGCAAATGGTATTTATAGGCTATGAGCATGGATCGAAAGCCTATCGTATGTTTGATCTGGAGAAAAGGAAGCTTGTTGTGACTAGGGATGTAGTGTTCGAGGAGGACATGTGCTAGGATTGGCACTCTGGACAACACACTGAAGCCAACGCTGAAATAGTTTTTACTATTCATCCTCCGGCATGGGAGACAGAGAACACTGATGAACTTCTGACTGCAACTGAAATGTCTCCTCCCCCTACCACTACGTCACATGGCTCCAAGAATGTTGTCGAGGCAACTACCCCAGCAACACCACAGTCGGCAGTCAAGACCCGGCATAGAGGTGATCTATCAGTCCCTGCTCTGGACCTGACAACGCCGACTGCTGCAACTATGAGTGAGAGGACACCAGGCTCCTCTCACGCCTAGGAATCGCCATACTCAGAGACATCACAGGGTCCTCAAGGAAAGCGCCTGTTGGCAGAGATCTATGATGACTCAGTTCAAGTGGATCTTGCTTACTCAGGCCTCTGTCTCTTTGGACTCGATGAGCCAAGTACGTTTGCTGAAGCGAAAAAAGAAGCTAGCTGGCAGCAAGGAACGAAGGAGGAGATTGACTCCATTGTCGGCAACCGAACTTGGGAGTTGGTAAAGCTTCCCAAAGGCAAGAAAGAAATTGTTTTGAAGTGGGTTTTCAAATTGAAAAAGGACTCAAAGGGGAATGTTGTCAAACATAAAGCTAGACTTGTAGCCAAAGGATATGTGCAGAAGCAGGGCATAGATTTCGATGAAGTCTTTGCCCCATTAGCTCGAATGGAAACTGTGCGACTCTTGATTGCTCTTGCTACGCAGATGGGATGGCAGATACACCATATGGATGTGAAATCGGCTTTCCTCAATGGTGAGTTGGGAGAAGAAGTTTATGTTTTTCAGCCACCTGGTTTTGTTGTCAAGGGAGAGGAACACAAGGTTCTAAAATTGCACAAGGCCCTCTACGGTCTACACTAGGCCCCTCGAGCGTGGAATGCAAATCTGGACTGCACACTTCATGAATTGGGATTTCAGAAGTGTCAGACTGAACATGCAGTTTACAAGAGGGCAAAAGGGAACTCAGGTCTAATCGTTGGTATCTATGTTGATGATCTAATTATCACAGGTGGAAGTGAGACTGAGATTGAACGGTTCAAAGCACAAATGAAGAATAAATTCATAATGAGTGACCTCAGTTTGTTGAGCTACTATCTTGGGATAGAAGTGAAACAGAGCTCTGAACTCATTAGCCTCTGTTAGGGAGCATATGCAAAGAGGATTCTTGAGAAGTGTGGGATGAGTGACTGCAATCCTACACATGTTCCCATGGAGCCTCGACTAAAGTTGAGTAAATTAAGTAAAGCTCCTTCTGTTGATCCAACCTTGTACCGAAGCATAGTCGGCAGCCTGCTTACCTAGTGCACACTAGGCCAGATATCTGCTTTCCTGTTGGTTTGGTCAGTAGGTTCATGGAGAAGCCAACTTCCGAGCACATGGCAGCTATAAAGCACATCCTTCGGTATGTGCGAGGCACACTGAATCATGGATGTGTGTACAAGAGAGGGAAGTCATCGACACAATTGCTGGGCTATAGTGATAGTGATCACGCCGGTGATTGTGAATGACAGAAACAGTACCACTGGAGTGCTATTTTACCTGGGATCCAATCCAATTACTTGGAGCTCACATAAGCAAAAGGTGGTTGCCCTTTCCTCATGTGAAGCAGAATACATAGCAGCTGCATCTACGGCTTGCTAAGGGATCTGGTTGTCGAGACTACTCGCGGACCTATTGGAGACTGAGCCAGAGAAGGCCTTGCTGCGAGTTGATAACCAGTCCGCAATTGCGTTAAGCAAAAACCCAGTTTTCCATGATAGAAGTAAGCACAGTGATGTGCGATATCACTTTATGCGAGAGTGTGTGGTGACTGAAAAGATTGACATCAAACATGTCAGAACAGAGGGTCAGCTGGCCGATATCCTTACTAAAGCATTGGGGAGAGTCAAGTTTCAAGAGATGAGGCAGCTGATCGGAGTCAGGACGGTGAGTGTACCATGAAAAGCTTGAGGGAGAGAATGAAAGGTGTCAAGCTCATCGTTGTGTTAGTTTTTCATCGTTTTATGGGTCTGTCAGGCACGATAGTCTTTGCTGCTTTAATTAGTGTCTGAACTTTTAGTTTTACCGCATCATAAAATTGAACCTAACGCGCACTGTGTTTGCGTGGAGGTGCGTCTAGTTTTTAGACCGAGTTGTGGTCACGATCGTGAGATGGCGCGATATGTGGATAAGAAGTCCCGGAACGTCGTGTCGATGGCCAGCACCGGTGAGTCGCACGCGAGGATGTACTTCTCGCTCGCCGACAACGACTGCGCCTCCACGTAGATCTTGTACCTGTACCGGCACTGCTTCGCCAGGCTAGAGTCGTTGAACCCGTTCCGGCTGGCGGCGTTCCAGTCCTGCCTGAACAGCCGCGCGTTCCTGGCGGCGGCGGTGGCGGCAGAGTGGTTGTTGCACTGGAGAAGGTCCGTGCGTGCCTTGGAGCTTCCAGGGTCGCATACTTCCAAAGCTTGTGCGAAATTATGTTGACTAATCGCTAGAGACAAATTTTGAACGCCCAGAGTTGGCACCGCACCTTTGAAGACAGTTGGAGGTCTATCCAAAGTCTCCGAGGATAAGCCAAGAGAATAGTTTACACTACGTCAATAGAGATTATATCTTTGGACCTTCGTTTGACGACGAGATCTTCTCGGTATCAATGGTGGTGATGTAAGATTACTGTTCTATAGGTACGGTTTTTTAGATCTTGATTCACCGGATCGATCTTGGATTTTTTCTGATGGTTGCAGCGAGGAGGATTATCCTTACAATATTTGTCCCGACTCCTACTTTCACGACAATAGAGATTCGTATTCTCGACTCCCCCTGCGACGTCAACCAGACCGTTCGGTTTCTTTTCCTTGGAATACTGGTGGTAATACTCTTGTCGATGTTGATGGATTACTCTAATGATTGCGCACGTGCACGTAGCCTTGGCATTGCGACTCAAATTAAAATTATGAAAGAAATCTCGTTGGTATTTACAGTTCTATGGTTTGACATTTGTGTCATGTTTACTGGGCTGCCTTTGGACTAAGTGCAAGATTGTGTCATGAAAGAAGAAGATTTTGAAGACCTTCGGGATTTGCTCGTTTTCTTTTAGACTTTATTTTGTAGGCGTTGAACACAGTTTATGTATCTCTACCATGTACTATTTATTACTATGAATATATGAATATATATGGTATTGATTGTAGAAAAAGGGAATAGCTTACACTTCAGAGAGGTCTAATTGTTTCACGCCACTTCCATCATGAAAGAGTCCTCCATCCATTCGAATTGATCCCTATTAGCCGATGTCGTCGAATAAGCACCTGAAGCCGTAAAAACACGCCGACACCTTTCTTCTTAACATAACATACATATACTACCCATGTTCCTAAGTTTTAAGCATTTCTAGCGGCTTAAATTGAACTACAGTACTAAAAGTCGTATATTTCGGGACATACGATGACTGACTAAAGGATGGTTTAAAATACAAACGGTTACTACTTCCTTTATTTCATAATATAAGATGTTTTAGTTTGTGAAAGAAATATATCTAGTCATTTTATTTTATAGTTTATAGATTCAGAGTGAATATATACACTAAAATAGGTCTAGATACACTTCTTTCACAAAACTAAAATATCTTATATTATGCAATCGGAAGGGAGCACATGGGAAAAATACAAACGGTTACTAAGTAAGAAGACATGCTTGCCGGATATGAGGTGCACTCTAGACCGACAGTGCAAAATTAAAGCTCATACAGGATAATATATACCACCAGGATATATAGAATGTAGACAACAGGGCCGGGTCGGCCCGAGAAATCATGGAGAACCGGCCAGTTCCTCCGATGCCTCCTCTTCCCGGTCAAGCTTGCCTATCAAGGCGCCCCCATCTAGGATGCTGCCAAACATGGCGGCCTCGTAGATGTAGTTCACCTGCCAGGCGTGGTGGCTCGCATGGCCGAGGAGCCATGCCATTTCGTTGACGAGGCCCTTGGAGAAGAGCTGGGCCATTTGCAAGCGCGAGGATTCAGCGAGGTGCTCCTCGCGCTGCTCGTCCACCTTGCCCTGCCGGATATACTCCAGCGGGCCGGTGACTAGGGACCACCAGAGGGCGTGGAGCAGTTCTTCGTCCTGGCGGTCGAGGAACCGACGCACATGGTTGCAGGTTTCCTCGCCGTCGCAGGCGTATTCAGGGTCCAGGGGCCTGCTGAAGCCGGTGGTGTGGAAGCCAGCGTCGAAGACCTCGTCGAAGTCGGCCTCGCGCTGGGGCCTCGCCGGCGACTTGCGGGCCTTGGGCCATCCTAGGAGGGCGCGGCGGAAGAGCATGTGACGGTCATTGTTGATGTGCCACGTGTATTCATTGACGACCATCCGGGCTGATGGCTCGTGCCACCTCTGGGTGAAGGTCCGCGCGCCGGTGGCGGCATATGCATCGTAGATTGCCCGGAGCGCCGCCTCGCTCACGACGCCCGAGGCGGCGATGTCGGCGACGTTGAGGAACGAGTTCATGATCTCGGAGTTGACCAGGTCGGAGCCCACGTCGATGACGTCGTGGCTGTTGACGCTCAAGATGAGGTCGCTCATGATGGCGCCGACGTCGAAGCCCCGGGCCGTGGCGTCGGCTCCAATGCCGAGCACGCTACAGTCGAACAGGTACATGACCTGGGCGGCACGGCGGTCCATTATCAGCGCGGATCGGTCCTTGAGGCGGGTCTTGTTCGCCACCTCCAACGCCATCTTGTCCTGGATGTACGGGATGCCAATGGCGACGGCCTCGCGTCGCTGACGGCCGCCGGGGGTGGCCAGCGCGTGGGCGTCGGCAAGCGCATCCTGCACGAGCCCGAGGAGATGAGGGAACACGTGGATGTACCGTACTCGTAGTTAACAGCCATGTCGGTCACATAGTTGGAGAACATGGTGCGCACGTCGGCGGCGCCAATGAGCATGCCCGTCATGGCGCCGCCGAACAGGGCATTGTTGGTCGTGATGGCGTCGGGCCAGTCGGTGGCGCCCAGCAGGGCGAGCACCTCCGGCGAGGCATGCCTCAGCCCTTTGCCCTTGGGTGGAAGCACGTTGCCGATTGCGTGTTGGGTGCTTTTCCACAGCGCGAGCTCCGGCGATAGCCGCAGCTGCACCACCCTGGGCCTGGGGCGCGAGCGCGACGCTTCCTGATCTCCGAGCAGCTCGTCCCTGCTGCCGATGCTGGCAAACATCTCGGCCACCATGTCTCGGGCCTGGCGTGACAGCCTTGTGAGATCCGCGGTGGCTCCCTCGCCCATCAAGGCCCTCGCCTCTGAGTAGCCAGCGTACACTGCTGGGAATGGGAAGCCAAGCTCGGCGGCCACAGGCGGAGCCTCGCCCCAGAAATACGGAGGGATTGTAATGCCGGCGCCGCCGCCGGGGAGAGCGTCTTTGTCCTGCAGCCCCGGCCTGACCTCAACGTTGAGGCCATGGAGGGAGCAGCTGCCCCATCGGGGGAAAGATGCGTCCGCGACCATACTTATACAATTATAATGGAGATGGATGGATCGATATGCTATGTGTATTCCTCAGCTTGAGCTTATATAGCCGCGCTCTCCAGCCATAGCCCATAGCAGCCGTGCCGATGTGAAGATAGCAGCCGCTTTGACCGGCGAAATGTCATATTGCATGATCTCAGCTCGATCTGCCCATGTCCAACACATGACATCAATTCTTGCCGAAAAGCTAGCTAGCTAGGCCAAGCCCGTCAAAGTTTTCTGTCCCTAGATATATGCTAGGCATCTGATCGAGCGAGGTCGACGGTGAGATCTTCTTCCCGTGCCTTCATTCCCTTTTGCTACAAATAGACCTGTTTTTGTTACAAAATAGTCCTGCTTTTGCTACATGTCGCACATAACGGTTCGACGCAGAAAATAGAAAAAATAGACTGGACCTCGTCGGCGACCGTGTAGCAAAAAAGTTATGCTAATGTAGCAAACCCGACCTGACTGGAGACCTCGCCGGAAACTTTCTCCGGAGACCTCGCCGGAGACTTTCGTCGAAGACCTTGTAGCAAAAACTTTGCGCTAGTGTAGTATAACCATGAAACGGTGGTAGCAAAAAACTGACTTCGTCGGAGACATCATCGGTGGCTGGTAGAAAAAATAGTTGGGCCGATGTAGTAAAACCGACTTTACCGGGGGCGTCCGTGAAAATGCCGTAGCAAATACTTTATACTATTGTAGCAAAAACATAGAACATAAATAGCAAACAAATCCTACTATTGTAGCATCGCCCTATAGCAAAATCTCAAAACACAAGTAGCAACGGGCGACCACTTCTTGTAGCATCGTCGTCGAAGAAAAAAACAGTCGCGCACCACACACACTAGGCCAAGGAGACCTGAACGTGCGAGAGAGGATGCCAATGGATACAACCAAAGGCCGAAGGAGGCACCGACGACGAACTCAAAGGCGACCATGGGCGTCGAAGCTTGATCTGCAGCATGACGGTGTGGAGAAGCTTAGGGAGCGGCGCTAGGGAGGCGAGTTACGGGCCTCGACCAGGAGGGGGCGAGGACGGCACTGGGCACGCGAGGCGGCGGCGTGGCAGAGGTGAGGTCCGAGAGGTGGGGCGTCGCTGTACAGCGGCGAGTGCGCAGCCCTATGGAAGCGGCCGGCGGCAGGAGGAGAGTAGAACTCGCACAGCGGCAGGGCGTGCTTGGCGGCGGCAGCACGGCAGCTGGCGGCTAGAGAGAAAGACGAGGGAGGGGACGGAGCGCGGCTCGGTGGGGAATCGAGAAAGGAGCCACTTGGGGTAGGTGGGGATGGCTGCCTCGTGGTGGGACCCTGGCTGTGTGTGGTTCCGTGACCCGGGGGATCAGGAGAACTGTATCGTTTTCCTAGATATATACCGCGCTGCTGACGCTACGTACCTAAGTGATTGTATATCATCAAGGTAGGGCCATTTGGCTAAGGTATACAGGCGAGGCCGCCCATGTAAGCATCCACCTCATTTTTTGACTTTGCAAGTCGTTTCTAAACAACAACTTGCCCATTTAATGGCGTACATACGTGAGCCAGGCCGCGAACAGCCTCTCATGCATAGCATCTAGCTAGCAATCTCATGGTGTCTCGAGATTCCACACATCCGTGCTTTGGCGCCTTGTATGCTCATCTTCCTCCATCTCTCCATCTATGCATCACATCATCTTGTTCCACAATAATATTATTATAGCTTAAGCTTCATGACATGCATGAGCAACGAGGGCACTTGTACATCATGTGTCTATGGAATATGGGTCCGGACAACTCTATGGAGGATTTTTCTGAAAGATTTAAAAAAATTCAGTAAAAATATTAGGATACGTATAATGATTAAAACAACACGCATACAAAATCTTATGTGAAAATACTTTGTATTCCAGTCTTTTAAAAAAGAAATAAATTCACATTAGTGCAATTTTGAATGGGTCCCCCTTTTTCTAAAATATGACATACTTGTCTCTTTTGTTGCGCCCGAGATATAAGGTATTTTTCATTTTTTTTGCAAACATGTATTTCATATTGTTGGCTACATGTAGGTATTTTTCTAAAATATTTGATGAATTTATAAAATTCAAAAAAAGGCTCCATGGAGCCCGTGCTCTAAAGTGATTTTCTGTGGAGTTGACCCTCTCTATTCATCTTCCTCGAGAGCTCCGGGCTAGGGTTTCTGGATATTGCCTACGATTCTCCAACTGCTACCACACTAAGCACGCTCGGCAACAACTCCTTTACACTACCTCCCTTGGCCTCATTTCGACCATCGTGCGGCCATGTGCGAGGAGGGGTGCATGGAATCGTTGCTCTAGGCGAAGGTGTCGCGCAGGAGGACGAGCCGACGGTGATGAGGCGCTGCAGGAGGCACTGGTTAGGCGGGGGGCTTGGAGAGGCATCTCGAGACAGGGTCTTTGGCATGGAGTTGAGCCTGCAGAGGAGGCGTGGGGATGTCGACTTTGGGGCAGCACTGCATGCGTGAGGGAGGCGCCTAGGCGGGTCACTCCGTCTAAACCTTTCCGCCCATCTTTGCCTAGATACGAGGAAAGGGGCTTCCTCCTTAGGGCGTCCACCCCTCTCATCTGCTCCTTTTCTCCACTCTCAGCTCTCTCTTCTCCTTCAACTTGTGAGCAACAAGCAGACGTTTTGAGTAGACATTGTTGTGAATATGGTGAGTGTAGAATCCATCCCCGGATTGAGCTGTCGTTTCCTTCTCCCCAACTCTCTTTTTTCTTTTCTCAATTTGCAAAATTTTATTGTAGACGGGCATAATTGTTTTTGAATTTTGTATCACCGATCCTTCATGTGTTAATTTATTGGTTAGAGAAATCATGTGTTTAGAGAAAGGAAATAAACATTTATTTATTTTTAACCTGGAAATATCTATTTATAGTCTAATAATAAGATTGGGCCTAATTGCTAACAATACTCCATCAGTAATCATGTACGCACTGTCAGTGTATTGAAAGAACTAAATATAAGAGAAAAATAAAGACATAACCGAAAATTCACGTGCTCGCTTGCGATATCTAACGTGATATAGGCAACGAGCGAAGCTCGCGCATCCACCTAGTACTTTCTATATACAATAACTTGTATGCCTTCTTACCAAGAATGGAGGGACCTCACCTGCTGTACTAATTAAGCCCGGTGGTTCCACTTGATAATCTCAAAACAGCAACTTGCACAAGTCACGGTTAAACCAAACTGCAAAAAACTATCACGCGACTTGCATTGGTGTCCAAGTCATTCTGTATCTAACATCATATATTATGTGGAAAGACTTTGTCCGCTTGACTTGATTTTAAGCGCCTTTCGGTCTTTTGATTGTGCCCTTGATTCCCTTCAACCAAAAATCACTACCCCAAAAAAGTCACAGTAAAGTCTTAAAGATCATCAAAACCATTGGGAACTTCTCTCATGCTCCTCAGGTCGCCTCCTCCGGATGGCCAAGGAGCAAACCCTAGTTTCTCCCGCCCCGCCTCCTCCTTCTTCCTCCCCTAGTCACACCCCAAGGCAGCCGCCGGGCTAAGCCCTCCGACGCCGGTGAAGGGGCGGAGGGGACCTAGTCCCTCTCGGCTCCTAGCGCGGTGGGTTTGAGGGAGGCCGTCGTGCTAGGGACCGGAGGCGCGGCCGGTGGTGCGTGGCTGACGAGGCGTGATGGCGTGCGGGCCTCTAGATGGGCTTGTGCGGGCTGCCAGGTGGGCTCGTACGGGCCTCGTAGCCAGATTATAGATTTCATCGCTGTCACGCTCGGTTGCCTTGCGCTCGCCGCTCTAGACTCTAGCAAGCCTTGCGCTCGAGCCGGTTAGCGTGGGCCCACTATGCTCGCAGTCTGCTGCTGGGTGTCGACCCGATGCTGGTCCGTAGTCCCTCCGCCGCCGACCCGCCCCATGGCCTCCTCCGCCATGGCCGCCTCCCTCTATAGGCCTGCAGCCCGTCCAACGCCAATCGCCACCTACCCAAGTCCTCCACTCAAGGCTTGCAGCGTCGCGTAGTGCCCGCTTCGCGGTACCTTGGCCGCCTCCCGCTGCAGCTCGACGGGCGTGGGCACGCCGCTGTGAGGGCGAAGGCGCGGACGACGATGATCGTAGCCATGCGAAGTTCTCCGTATCTGCGACAACAATGACCATGAGTTCCTCGTCTGACCACTAGTGGAAAAAGGGCCTATAGTCCCGAGTTGTAAGTGTCTTTAGTCCCGGTTTTGTATCCAGGACTGCGAAATCAGGACTAAAGCCTTTAGTCCCGGTTTGCTACAACCTGGGACTAGAGGACACCACATGGCCGTTTTTGCAGCACGGGGGACGGAGGACCTTTAGTCCCGAATCGTAATACGGCCCGGGATCAGAGATTTTTTTCAATTTTTTAATTTATTTTTCAAAATTTGTTTTTGATTTTTTTTAAACTTTTGAATTGTTTGACTCGTTAATCCTTTTACTTAGAACTTTTTTAACACTAACTATACATAATCTTAGATCAAATTACACTAGTGGTCAAACTTTCCGATCGGCCACCCATCCTAGCACTGCTCCACCCCCAACACGCTTAACTTCTCTGTGAGCGGTCAAAAACTCGATGATGATCTATTTGGATTCGTGGAAGCATTAGTTGTAAGTCCTCCGGCTGACAGACCATTTCTACCGATAAGACAACAACAATATGTCCTTGCGTAAAGCCTATTTATACTTTATTATCAATAGTATCATATCAATCCTATTAAGCACATATCAATATGTCATACATCTTTATTTTTTAAAATTACAAACAACTATTTAAGTAAACAACAATAAATAAGTAATAATAATATTTTAATCTAATGAAAGTAAAAAAATAAATAAAATAATATTTTATTATTTTTTGCCATTTATTCATTTAATATGGCATAAATAATATCTTTAAATATGTAAATCGAAATTCGACAAATAATATATCCATTATTATCAGAAAAATGTGAGGAATCCAAATATGGCATAAAAAATTTGCTAAATATTAATTTTTTAAGTAACTTTTTTTCCTTGAATTTTAAAAATCTAAAAGAATCCCAAACTGCCTAAGACTGTTGAATCGAACTCAAATTTTTTTTTCCGCATATTTTGTAGGTTGTACTTTTTTCTGACATCATACTCAAAAGTTATAGCCATTTTAAGTTGCCCGCGTCGGCTTTTTCAACGGGATTAAAGGGATGCCAACATGGGCAACTTAAAATGGCTATAACTTTTGCGTACGATGTCGGGAAAAAATGTACAACCTATCAAAATGTGCGAAAAAAAATTCTCGGGCTATAACTTAAAGGGTGTTGCCCGTGCCCGCACTCCTTTAGTCCCGGGCTGTATCACAACCCGGGACTAGAGTTTTCTTGGGCTCCTAGCCGCTGAAAATAGTACGAACCGAGACTAGTGCTCATACTAGTCCCGGACCGTAACAAATCGAGACTAGTGTTAGACTCTGGACCGAACCGAAGCCCCTTTTTCTACTAGTGGACGATGAAGATGGGGTGGGACTCGTCGGCGGCGACAGCAGCAGCTGGCAAGGAGAACGAGCTTGTCAAGAGGAGAGAATAGGGACGGGATTAGATATGGTAATTAATAAACAGGTGTGCACATCCAAAACCAACCTTCGGTACCCGCAGAGGAAAGTTGCTCACTTTTTGCCCGCTTTAAAAGTTCATGCAAGCGTAGAAACGGGCGATTTTGGCGTTTTCAGCAGGCTGGCCAGTTATAAAACTCATGCGATGCAAAAAAAACTCATGCGACCGACCCAGAAAAGCAAACATGCCTGTTTCTTCCCGTTGGATGTGAGAAACAAAAAAAAGAGCTAGCAAACACGCTCTAAATGTTTATACTACCTCTACCTTCAGTATCTCTCTGAAGCGTCTCAAATGATAAGAAATAAACGAAATGTATGCGTTGATGGAGATGACACCCCTGCTGCCGATTGCGGCCTCCACTGCCACATCCCCACCACCGTGCCACCCCCATCGTAGCTCGGTCGGGTTCTATGACGTCCGCCTGCGCCTGTTCGGCAACTTCGCGGTCGAGATCTACTCCGGCGGCGAACGGCTATGGCTCGACATCTTCGAGTCCGCGCACGAGGTCACACGAGCGTACGACGACACCGCATGGAGGTTTGGTCGGCCGAGGGACGACATTAACTTCCTTGAGATCGAGGCCCGCGAGCTTATATTGCCGCAGCCATAGGCCATAGCAGCCGTGCGGCCGTGCTGTTGTAAAGATAGCAGCCGCTTCGACCGGAGAAATGTCATATTGCACTACTGGAAAAACCCTCTTCGGTTCGATGTGAACAACGCCAGCAGTCCCGGCCTGTCACAGCCCGCGACTAGTGGGAGCACTAGTCCCAGGCCGTGAGGCCTCTAACGGCTAGAAACGGCCGTAGTCACTCATCCCGGGCCGGACCAGATCTTTAGTCCCGGTCCGCAATACGGACTGGGACTAATGATCTGGAGCAGGTCAGCTGGTCTTTTCGTGGACTATTAGTCCCGGGTCGTATCACGGCCCGGGATTAGTTCTCCACCACTATATATTCTGCTTCCTGTCCTGCTGCCCTAAAGCATATGGTGACCATTTTTCTCAAAGAAGCAAAAGAGTTCATGCCATTTTTTTCTCAAGATTTAGTTTGCAACCCCTAAATCCAAACAGCTTTAAAAGGTTAGAACTTCATTCTTTCATCTCTTATTGCTACTTTAGCTCTAGAAGTATAGAGATATGGATCAATGCATGCATGCTCTAGAAGTAGAAGGATTTTGATATATATGTGTAACAAATTTTGATTAGGCACATAGTTACTGAAAATTGAAATGTGTAATTTTAGAGTTTCAGAGCTTAGAATGGAATGAAGTTTTCACTGATAGAACAATAATAAAAAACTCCACATTTATCATGTTAATTGTTTTCTCCAATTCACAAATTGGTGCATGTAAATTTTTCAAAATTCAAAATTAATGCTCTAAAAGCTCTCAATATAACTTGTAATAATTTTATCATGTTGTGTAATGGTTCTTGATATACTTTTACTATAATGCAGATGGTCCGGGAATGGATGTACGGTACTGACCGACGCTCTGGTGAGTTCATTAATGGCGTGCATGAATTCATCCATGTTGCTGATGCAAACAAGCGCAATGGTTTTTATTCTGTCCATGTAGTGGATGTAGGAATCAGAAGGATTACTCTGACTCAAAAACCCTTCAAAGCCACCTGTTGAAGTCCGGCTTCATGCCCAGTTATAATTGTTGGACCAAGCACGGAGAGAGAGGGGTTATAATGGAAGACAATGAAGAAGAGGAGGATGATGACAACTATCATGGTTTCCCTGAGTACGGAGATACTTCCATGGGGGATGCTGAAGGGGAGGATGAAGAAGAGACACATGATGAACCCGCTGATGATCTTGGTCGGACCATTGCCGATGCACGAAGAGATTGTGAAACTGAAAAGGATAGGGAGAAATTCAATCACATGTTAGAGGATCACAAAAAGTTGTTGTACCCAAATTGCGAAAATGGTCTGAAAAAGCTAGGCATCACACTGGAATTGCTGCGATGGAAGGCTGAGTGTGCTATACCTGACTCCTCATTTGAAAAGTTACTGAAAATGATGAAGAATATGCTTCCAAAATATAACGTATTGCTCGTCAGTACGTACAAAGAAAACAAGGTTGTCTTCCCTAGAGGTTTAGAGGTTCAGAAGATACATGCATGCCCTAATGACTGCATCCTCTACCTCGGTGAGGAGTACACGAATTTGGATGCATGCCCGGTATGCACTTCACTTCGGTATAAGATTAGACGAGATGACCCTGGTGACGTTGAGGGCGAGCCCCCCGGAAGAGGTTTCCTGCCAAGGTGATGTGGTATGCTCCTATAATACCACGGCTGAAACGCTTATTCAGAAACAAAGAGCATGCCAAGTTGTTGCGATGACATAAAGAGGAACGTAAGTCAGACGAGATGTTGTGACACCCCGCCGATGGGTCGCAATGGATAAAAATCAATAGAAATTACCCGGACTTTGCAGATGACGCAAGGAGTTTAAGGTTTGGTCTAAGTACAGATGGCATGAATCCCTTTGGGGAGCAGAGCTCCAGTCGCAGCACCTGGCCCGTGACTCTATGCATCTATAACCTTCCTCCTTGGTTGTGCATGAAGCGGAAGTTCATTATGATGCCAGTGTTGATCCAACCGAAGCAACCCGGCAACGACATTGATGTGTACCTAAGGCCATTAGTGGAAGAACTTTTATAGTTGTGGCACCAACCCGGCATACGCGTGTGGGATGAGCACAAGCAGGAAGAATTTAACCTCCGAGCATTGCTTTTCGTAACAATCAATGATTGGCCTGCTCTTAGTAACCTTTTAGGACAGTTCAACAAGGTGGAACATTGTAAGAAGAATGTGTACAATGAGCATCGTCGATTTCTTTTGGCCAAGCATCCCTTAAGAAAGAAAGGCAAGCATTTCAACGGTCTGGCATGTCACCAGACGAAGCCTAAGGAGCGTACTGGTGCTGATATGTTTGATATGGTCAAAGATTTGGATCAAATGGTAACCTTCGGAAAGGGTCCTGGCGGAAAATCTGTTCCGAAGGACGATGAAGGACACGCACCCATGTGGAAGAAGAAATCTATATTTTGGGAGCTACCATATTGGAAATTCTTAGAGGTCCGCTCTGCAATCGATGTGATGCATGTGACGAAGAATCTTTGCCTGAACCTGCTAGGCTTCTTGGGCATGTATGGGAAGACAAAAGATACACCGGAAGCACGAAAGGACCATCAACGTACGAAAGACCCAGATGGCATGCATCCAGAATGGTTTTAAGGTCATGCCAGCTACGCTCTTACCAAACAAGAGAAGGAAATATTTTTTGAATGCCTAAGCAGTATTAAGGTCCCGTCTGGCTTCTCGTCGAATACAAAGGGAATAATAAATATGTCAAAAAAAGTTCCAAAACCTAAAGTCTCATGACTGCCACGTGATTATGACACAAATGCTTCCGATTTCATTGAG
This sequence comes from Avena sativa, assembly GCA_916181665.1. Classification (NCBI taxonomy): domain Eukaryota; kingdom Viridiplantae; phylum Streptophyta; class Magnoliopsida; order Poales; family Poaceae; genus Avena; species Avena sativa. Next base: position 52,567,121 of record OV702285.1, on the reverse strand, counting down.
GGGGCTTCTACCAGATAATGTTTGAGTGCCCATTGTGAAGCTATGTGCATTTCTCAATGCAATCTCTCACAAGATAATCAATCCTGAAGATCTACCATGGTTACAGAATGATGTGGTCTAATGTCTTGTCAGTTTCGAGTTGGTGTTCCCACCATCCTTCTTCAATATTATGACGCACCTGCTGGTTCACCTAGTCGAAGAGATTTCCATTCTCGGTCCTGTATTTCTACACAATATGTTTCCCTTTGAGAGGTTCATGGGAATCTTAATGAAATATGTCCGTAACCGTGCTAGGCCAGAAGGAAGCATCTCCAAGGGCTATGGAACAGAGGAGGTCATTGAATTTTGTGTTGACTTCGTTCCTGACCTTAGGACAATTGGTCTTTCTCAATGGCGGTATGAGGGGAGACTGAGTGGAAAGGGTACTCTAGGAAGGAAATCAATAATATGTAGGGACGGACATTCTTACACCGAAGCACATTACACCGTTCTACAGAATTCTATCTTGGCAGCCCCATATATCAAGGAATACAAGAAAATCTTACGCTCCAACAACCCTGGAAAGCATGACTCTTGGATTAGAGATGAACACATGAAGAGTTTCGGCGGTTGGTTGCAACATCTCATCAAAAACAATACTCTTGGAGATCAGTTATACTTGTTGTCTAGGTCACCATCTTCGACTATATCGACTTTCCAAGGGTACGGGATAAATGGGTATACATTTTACACGATAGCCCAAGATAAAAAGAGCACCAACCAAAACAGTGGTGTCCGCTTTGATGCAACAGACAACAATGGGTCAAAGACCACATATTATGGTTACATAGATGAGATATGGGAACTTGACTATGGACCTACTTTTAAGGTCCCCTTGTTTCGGTGCAAATGGGTCAAGCTGACAGGAGGAGGGGTTGAGGTAGACAAGAAATACGGAATGACGTTGTTGGATCTCAACAATCTTGGGTACTTAGACGAACCATTCGTTCTAGCCAATGATGTGGCTCAGGTTTTCTATGTGAAGGACATGTCTACCAAACCTAGAAAAAGAAAAAATAAGAAAAATGATACATCAGACGATGAACCAAAGCGCCACATAGTTCTTTCAGGAAAAAGAAACATCGTGGGAGTGGAGGACAAGACAGACATGTCAGAAGATTGTGATAAGTTTCATGAAATTCCGCCCTTCGCGGTGAAGGATGACCCAAGCATCATGTTAATGAATGAAGATGCTCCATGGATACGGCGGAATCAGAAAGGAACACACGCAAAGAAATGATGTGTAATAATTGTAACATTTTATGAGTGAAGATGATCCATGTGTTCATTTTTATAGTGTTGTCTGCAAATAATCTTGAGTGTGTTAGTCCCGTTTTGTGGTTGGACCGAGACTAAAGGGGGGCCTTTAGTCCCGATTCATACTTACCATTAAGATCTGATCTCCAAACGCGTGAGGTCACATATTAGGGAGTGCCTCTATGACCAGTTTCTTGGAGATGCCGGAGGACTGGGCTCCAGCGACATCTCCCTGAAACTGGCCGTAGTGGTGTTCCTGCTCTCGAAAACCGTCTTGTAGCTTGTAACTTCTCTAACTAGATCAATACGCCCGGGAGATAACTAATTCACATATTAGGGAGTGATTCTATGACCAGTTTCTTGGAGATGCCGGAGGACTGGGCTCCGGCGGCATCTCCCTGAAACTGGCCGTAGTGGTGTCCCCTGCTCTCGAAAACCATCTTGGAGATGCCTCAAACTGGCTGGAGGACTGGACTCACAAGGATGCCTATTTATAGTATAAGCAGCTCGGCATAATGTCGACACTCACGACATAATGTCGACACTCACCCCCTATTATTAGTGCTGACTCATGTTTTGTCTCGGTTGGTGACTACAACCGGGACTAAAAGCTCTCGTAAAAAGGAAATGGCGGGAAAACTTGGCGGAAAGCGGTGGGAAATGGCGGGAAATATCTTTAGTCTCGGTTAGTGACTATAACCGGGACTAAATGGATATTATATTAAGATTCTTTATATTTTCCTGATAATAATAGACATATTATTTGTTTTATTTGGATTTTTACAATAAAAGATATGATTTTCCAAAGTTTTATAATTGATTTGAATTAAAAAAAGAAAATTTACAAATGAAATAATTTATAAATGATGCAAACAGATATATGGATATTATATTAAGATTCTTTATATTTTTCTGATAATAGTAGACATATTATTTGTTTTATTTGGATTTTTACCATAAAATATATGATTTTCCAAAGTTTTATATTTGATTTGAATTAAAAAAAGAAAATTTACAAATGAAATAATTTATAAATGACCCAAACAGATATATATATATTATATTAAGATTCTTTATAATTTTCTTATAATAATAGACATATTATTTGTTTTTTTTGGGTTTTTACTATAAAAGATATGATTTTCCAAAGTTTTATATTTGATTTGAATTAAAAAATGAAAATTTACAAATGAAATAATTTATAAATGATGCAAACAGATATATGGATATTATATTAAGATTCTTTATATTTTTATGATAATAATAGACATATTATTTGTTTTATTTGGATTTTTACAATAAAAGATATGATTTTCCAAAGTTTTATATTTGATTTGAATGAAAAAAAGAAAATTTACAAATAACAAACTTGTCGCGGGTCGTGGCTCGACCCGGGACTAGAGGGTGCCTGCGCGCGTGAAAACGAAGAGGCCGAAAAAACCCTCTAGTCCCGGGCCGTGGCTTAACCCGCGACTAAAGGGTGGGTCTTTAGTTGCGGGTTAAACCACGGCCCAGGACTAGAGACCCTCTAGTCGCGAGCGATGGCTTAGCCCGGGACTAAAGGGTGCGTCCCTATATATTCTGCGCGCCAGGGCAGGTGCTGCCCAGCACTTTTCATTCCTCGACGCAGCGAAGACGAAGCACACATAGACGCATCGAAGACGACGCAGGGGAGGTGCTGTCCGCCGCCGTGCCGCTCCGCCGCAGCCGCTCCGCCGTGCCGTGACGTGCTGCCGCTCCGCCGACGCATTTTTCCGCCTCGCCGCCGCCGTGCCGCCTCGTCGCTGAGCTCGATCGAGAGGACACGCGGGTGTTTTTTTATTGTTTTTTGTTATTGTTTTTCTATATTTTTTATAGTTAGGATTATTATAATTAGAATTATAATTATGATTATTAGGATTATTAGGATTATTATAATTAGGATTATTAGGGTTTTTTGTTATAGTTTTTTCTATAGTTTTTTATAATTTTTTTATAATTAGGATTATTATAATTAGGATTATAATAATTAGGATTATTAGGGTTTTTTGTTATATTTTATTTCTATAGTTTTTTTATAGTTTTTTTCATATTAGGTTTTTTTTGTTTTAGTTATTAGGATTATTGTTTTACCACAAATAATATTAGGTTTTTTTTGTTTTAGTTATTAGGATTATTGTTTTACCATAGGTAATATTAGGGTTGTTGTTTTTTGTTTTAGTTATTAAGATTATTGTTTTACCGCAAATAATATTAGGGTTATTAATTAGGGTTGTTGTTTTTTTGTTTTAGTTATTAAGATTATTGTTTTACCGCAAATAATAGTAGGGTTATTATTTTTTTGTTTTAGTTATTAGGGTTATTGTTTTTTCTAACCTGTTTAACTCTCTTTTTGTTATAGATAATTAAGTAATGGATCCATCCGAAGATCCTGGTCGCATCGGTGAAGGTTATCTTCAGGACATGATAAGAGGTGAAATTCCTCTTAATATTAGTACCGATGAAGGTATTTTGCTCGAGGAAGAGATATCCTCATATCTGAATCCATCCGGTGATGGACTAGAGGAAAACCTAATGTATCAAGGGGAAGACCGGATGGACGAAGGGCAAACAAATAACAACAATAATGATGGCCCCTCGACAGGATCCGGCGAAGTACATATATATATAAAGCCTCGTGTTACCTCTATTCATTAACTGATCTAGATATATATTAATCACTCTCTCTTCTTCTTTTAGCCCACCGGATCGAAGCAATCGACAGCTCGAACGAAACGAGGTCCAAACAAAAAGTTGGATGGTAATTAGAGGTTCACCATCAAAGAAATAGATGATGATGGTGAACCGATTGCTCCAGAGAAGCACCGGAGGATGTTTATAAATCAATGCGGGGTGCTTGTTAGGGACAACCTGCCGATCACCATCCAAGAATGGAATCAGTCAAAGAAACCCGGTGAAGAATCCAACAGCTATGTCACCGATGATGCCAAAGATGACCTTTGGCAGAAGCTCATAGCGTATTTCATACTACCTCCAGAGTATGAAGAATTTGAGGTAGATGGTATTACCCCAAGGCCGGGTGGGCTTGAAAATAGAGCGAAAGTCAAGGAGTGGGCTCTGAGAAAGATGGCTGAACTGTACCGGAACCACAAGAAAAGTTTATACGCGAAATATGTCGCGAAAAAGAAAACTCCAGATTTCAAAGGAGTAAACGAGAAGTTGAGAGAACAGTGGCCCGATTTTGTACAGTACAAGCAATCTGATAAAGCAAAGGCAAAGTCAGCAAAGAACGCGTTAAATGCTGCCCAAAAGAAATACCATCATAAAATGGGGACACGTGGCTACAAGAGTGTCGTCCCTAAGTGGGAAACTATGGAGAAGAAAATGAGGGCTAGAGGCGTCACTCCTGGTACAGATGGATGGCCCGAGAGGTCAAAGCACTGGTGGTACGGGCACGAGCGATCGTTGGACCTAGAAACAGGGAAGACATTATTTCATGAAAAAATTCTAAAACCCTCCCAAGACCTTATTCAAGAAATGAACAATGCTAAATTTGGATTGTTCCGTCCCTAGAGAGAGAGAGAGAACAACGAGATGACACGCGCCCTAGGGAATCCTAAAAAGGGAGGACGAACACGAGGCAAAGGCGCCGGTGTCTCGTGGAAGAAAGGCTCTCCTTAGTACGATGCCAGTTACAGAAGCCGTCAGAGAAAGAAGGACCGGGAGGCAGGCCGTATCTCCAGGGTAGAGCAGGACCTAGCTGATCTGAAGAACCTCATGCATGAAATTACCCAAAGGCCGCCGTCGTCAACTCACCCGTGGGCTGATGATCCTGCATTGGATCTTAGCCAGCGAAGAAGCAGCGTGGCTTCCACGGAGGTCCGGGCTGATGATCAAGCACTGCTGGATGATGCACCGGCTCCTCACTACCCCGTGGATGATGTCAGAGAGATGGCACAATGTGAGCTACATCAGCCAATGAACAACTTGTCCTTCAAGGTGGAGATCGGCACTGCTTTACCTTGTCTACCTGGAGCAGTCCACCATTCACTTCTGATTCCACCAGGCTATGCTCGTGTCACGGTGGATGACATAGTGGAGGATTTTGCGGACCTACAGATTGAAATCGCTACGCCTGAAGGTCTTACTAAACTAGGAGATGTCAAGCGCAACATTATTCTATGGAATAAGAAGTACATCAAGTTTCCAGGCTCGGCGCCAAGGCCACCGACTCCGAGGAATCCAAGTCCACCCCGCATCGAATATCGTCAACCTCCAAGTCCACCCCAACCCAATTATCGCCAACCTCCAAGTCCACCCCGCCCCGCTGACGATCGCCGCAGCAGGAGTACATCAACTCGATCTTCGCCTTCGTGCAATACTCGATCTCCGCCTCCACCTCCGTGCAATACTACTACCTCGTCGAAGAAACGGAAGTTCGACGCTCCCCCGTGCCCCACATCGAAGAAAGGTCAAACGGCAAAGATAGTCGACATCCCACCGGCTCTTCCAAAGAGACCTTATGACAAGACCGATGAGGAAACTAACGCGGATGTGGCTGCCCAAGTTAAGGCGCATTTTTCACCCAAAAAGCCTGAGCCAAAGCCGGTATATGATGAAAAAACCAAAAAGTGGGCTAAGTCCTTTCTTGAGCAACCATCCCAGATATCGATGAATCTGGAATCAGACTATGACCAGGAGATTATTAAGCAAGCACAAAAGAAAAAAATCACAAGTGCAAAAAGCGGGAAGCAAGTTGCCCAGCTCGGAGCACAGAAGAATCAATCGGTCGCCCCGCTCAAAGTCATTTCAGACCTCAACAAGGCCTTCAGAGCTGAAATGGATATGGACATGCAAATAATGGACCCGAGAGCCCGTAATAATGCTGCACTAATGGGACTCACTGTATCGCAGGCCAAAGCACTTGTTACCGAAGCAAAAATGTCTCTTGGTCAATATTTAGGCTATGAAGATACCCCAGTGGGTCAGATAGTACGGAAGTATGTCCAAGGGGAGCCTCTAGTCAGTAATGAGGAGCTTGTGCGTCTACCCACACATATGCGAAATCTGCACGAATGGTACATGTTGCAAGCAGAAAAAAGCATCAGAAAGATTGGTTTCCGGTGGACGTTAGAAAGGAGCATCACTTCAAACCACTCGATACAGGTTTAAATGACCGAACTGTTTCAGTTATACAACCAGCGCTCCCTCGATAAATTTATCATTGGTTGCTACTGTCTATAAGTGATTTATTTTTATAATTAAGTTTGTAGCTCAGCTTGTTCATTGCATTTAATATATTATCCTAACTATATATCCTTTTGTATAATATTATATTCTGCAGAATGAAGATGCTTAAATGCAAAAGAGCTAGAAGATACGACGTTGGGTTCATTGACCCATATATCGTTAATGAATATACGTTAAAGAATCACCCCAAGAACGTGGAGGAAGACCTGTGCAGGTTCTTAACCGAGAATACTTTTGTTAAGGAAATACTATTTCCTTACAACTTCAAGTGAGTGTTTATATCTTGTACACATTTTATTTTTGCTTACTCGATGAGCTATGCATGTATGCTTACGTAAACGTCCACACATTCCACTGGATCTTGCTAAACATTCAAGTTGACAAGTCCCTAGTTGAAGTCCACGACTCATTAAGTTGTGACCAAGAGCAGTGGAGCGACATGAAAGCAATGCTCCATAAGTAATTTCAATCATTATCGCATTATATCGGCCTCTTTCATTCATATTCTGATATCAAGTAACTAATAAGTCCGTTGTTCATTTTCTTTGGCGAGCAGGTGTTGGACACGGTTCAGACAGAAAATACCAGGTCCATTCAAAGAGGAGCTAACTTATAAAATGGTGAAGAGTTTACAGCAGCCACCAGGAACTCATTTATGTGAATACTACGTATGCGAGTACATCCGCGAGTTGACCAGTGAACGAAAAGTTGACTCACATTATATTTATAATTTGTGGGAGAAACTAGAGCCAGACCAGCGCATAAGAGCAATTCAAGAGAAGCTGGCGGGATTTATGATGAAGAAAGTCCTTGATGTACATGGAGAGCATTATGCGGATGACATGGAACTCGATTTGCGTTAGTGATCTCCATGTAGCAGATATGATATATATATTCATCAGTGACCATGTAATTGCAAAACATTTCTTCCTTTTGATATATATATTTATATATATGCTAAGAGATTGATTAATTATATAGATACATCAACGTGTACTGTGTATGTATTAGCGTAGAATATGTATACTTAAATATATGTTTGAAATTATAGTGAAACACAAAACAAAAAAAATAACGAAATAGCAAAAAAAAAGGAAATACACAATCTCTGTCGCGGCAGAGAAACACACAATTCTCTGCCGCGGCAGGAAATCTTATAGTCCCGGGTGGTGTTACGGCCCGGGACTAGAGGGTTTCCGCCCCCCACGGCGCTGAAACAACCACGTGACTGTTATCAGTCGCGGGCCGTAGCGAGCCAAAACTAGAGGGGGGAGGGGGGGGCTCTAGTCCCGTTTTCGCAGTCCCGGGCCTAAAACCGGGACTACAGCCCGTTGCGGCCCGGAACTACAGCCCTGTTTTCCATCAGTGTTGCATGATCTCATCAGCTCGATCTGTCCAAAGTTTTTTTTTAAACACACATATCAATTCTTGCCAACAAGCTAGCTAGCTAGGCCAAGCCCGTCAAAGTTTTCTGTCCCTAGATACTCCATATACTTGTACGTAAGCGATTGTATCATCAAGGTAGGGCCATTTGTATTAAAACCAAGTAGATGTATCAACTCGTCATGTCCTTTGTTGAGTGGAGGCCACCCATGCATGCATCATGCATCCACCTCATTTTTTGACTGTGCAACTCGTTTCAAAACAGCAACTTGCTTTATTGGCGCCTTGTATGCTCATCTTCCACCATAATATATTTTCTATATACACAACAACGTGTATGCCTTCTTATCAAGAATGGAGGGGACCTCACCAGCTGTACTAATTAAGCCCGGTGGTTCCACTTGATAATCTCAAATAAGCAACTTGCACAAGTCACGGTTAACCAAACTGCAAAAAACTATCACGCCACTTGCATTGGTGTCCAAGTCATTCTGTATCTAACATCATATATATTGTGGATACACTTCGTCGCTTGACTTGATTTTAATCGCACCTTTCGCTCTTTTGATTATGTGCCAACGAATCAGCCCTTCAACCAAAAATCACTACCCCACGTTGTCGCAGTAAAGTCTTAAAGATCATCAAACTCACAGGGAACTTCTCTCATGCTCCTCGGGCCGCCTCCTCCGGGCGACCAGGGAGTGAACCCTAGTTTTTCCCGCCCCGCTACTCCCTTCTTCGTTCCATCATCGTCGCCCTGGGCGGACATGGGGCTAAGCCTTAGACGTCGGTGAAGGGTCGTCGGCAGGGACCTAGTCCCTCTCGGCTCCTAGCACGACAGGTTGAAGGGAGGCCTGCTGACCCACAAGTGTAGGGGATCGGCACAGTCTTCGCTGATAGTATTACCCAATTTATTAATTCGACACAAGAGGAGCCAAAGAATACTTGCAAGTCATAACAACTAAGTTGTCAATTCAGATGCACCTGGAAATAGTTCTTACTCACATAAGTTTATCAGTAGCAACAGTTTGATAATAGCAACAGCAAAGCAACAACACAGTGAAACAGGAGCAATAGTAATAGTAACAGTAAACAGAGGGATTCGAGTGCGGTAGGCATAGGGATGGATGGACGGGCGTTGCATAGACGAGTCTAAATATGTAACTTTAAGATCTAGGGCATTGCAGATAAATGATAAACAATCCTAGGCATGTGCTCCAAATATAGTCATACGTGCTCGCAATGAGAACTTGCACAACATCTTCTGTCCAACCAGCCCGTGGCAGCGGGGCCTCTAGGGAACTAATGGCAATTAAGATGCTCCTTTTAATAGAGCACCAGAGCAAAGCATTAACACTCCGTGAACACATGTGATCCTCACACCACAGCCATCCCCTCCGGTTGTCTCAATTATTGTCACTTTGGGGCCTTTGGATCCGGACAATGATATGTGTACACAACTTGCAGGTAAGACCACAAATAATAGTATCATAATGATTCAATAATAAGTTTAGATCTGATATCATGACACTCGGGCCCTAGTGACAAGCATTAAGCACAACAAGTTGCAACAAAGTCAATAGCACTAATAGAGATACTAGGGACTATGCTCTAACAATCTTATTCGATTACATGATAGAACTCATCCAATCCCTATCATCCCCAAGCCTACAGCGGGGGATTATTCACTCATGGATGAGGGAAACATTGATGGTCGATGAAGATGCGTTGGTGATGACGATGGCGATGATCCTCTCCAAATCCCCCGTCCCGGCAGGGTGCCAGAACGGAGTTTCTGGATCTGAATCTTGGTTTCTGGTGGCGGTGGCGGAGCGGAACTCTTTCTGGAAAACTATCGAACCCCCTCGGTTTTTAGGTCGAGAGGCAACTTATAGGCGCAGAGAGAGGCCAAGAGGGTGCCTGGGGTTGCTGCACCCCCTAGGCGCGGACAGTGGTGGGCCCGCGCCTGGCAGGGGTGTGGCCCCCCAGGCCCCTTCTCCGTCTCGTCTTCTGGCTTCGTGGATCTTCTGGTGAAATATAATTTTTGGCATATTTCCCGGGATTTTTCTTGATAGTTCATTTTCTGCACAAAAATTAGACACCAAGGTAATTCTGCTGAAAACAACGTCAGTCCGTGTTAGTTGTATCCAAATCACATAAGTTTAGAGGAGAAACAATAGCAAAATTGTTCGGGAAAGTAGATACGTTTTGGACGTATCAACTCTCCCAAGCTTAGCTTATTGCTTGTCCTCAAGCAATTCAGTTGAAAATTGAGTGCGATAAAAGAACTTTCACGAACACATTTGCTTCATATGATGTAAATATTCTCAGCACAGGAGTAGATGCTTAGACAATTCATAATAAAGAGTATGCAACTAAGTCTACTCAATAGTCATTGCAAGCTAGGAAGAGAAACTAACTCAATAATAATAAGTAGCATGAAACATAAACATAAGCAACATTGCAATGCTCATAATAAGGTATGATAGAGTGGTATCTCGCTTGCCTTTGTTCGAAGAGCGCAATATAAATGCCAAGGCACCTCTGAAGTTCAAGTGAAGACTAGAGATAAAGATATCAGAGATACAAACATCAAAGTCATGACATAATTAACCAAGTTTTGGAACAAACACAAGAATGACAACTATGCTCTCAAGAAGATGCTCATAGAATAAGTGGTGACTCAACAAAGTTTTGAAAACGGTTTTGTAAAGTTTGAAAGGCTTCCAAATGCTGAAAGGAAGGTACTCATTAGCTTTGAGCTCTCATTTCCCCTATCATAGGCATCTTCATGTGGTTAAGGTGAAAGTGAGGTCCATTCTGAATCATATGCTTGACAGACCATAAACTGGAAATCCCAAGTCCCTTGAGTATGAGGGCCGCACCGCATGCTACTCAACTTCGGTTACCTGCAAGTTCTTATCATTGTTCATACATGCATATCATAGAGAACCGCCAACGGGGTACCCCTTGCACATGATACAGGAGCGGTCCCGTGATCAAAATGACAAGGCAAGCAGATAATGAGCATCTCAGCGATCTTTTTATTTACTATGTGCATAGATTTTTATTGAGGATGCTTCATAAATGCTCATTATGGTAATGCTGCAAGTTTCCACCATGATTAGGCATGGCTTAGGCTAGCGGCCCAGGCGTTTCTCTAACACAATGTATAGACTCCATGAACTCACAAGCTCCCCTTTTATTTCACATCGTCGACATCTGAAGGGAATATGCCCGAGAGGCAATAATAAAGTGGTTATTATCGTATTCCTTATTTATGATAAATGTTTATTTTGCATGCTATAATTGTATTAATACGGAAACGTTAATACATGTGTGTTTAATAAACAAAAGGAAGTTCCTAGTTATGCCTCTCTTATAAACTAGCTCGTTGATTAACAAGATGATCAAAGGTTTCCTGATCATGGACATTGGATGTTGTTAATAACGAGGTCACAACATTAGTGTAATGGTGTGATGAACATTCATCCGAAGTATAGCATTACGATCAAAGTCATTGAGTTTATATTGCTATAACAACTTACGAAGTGATCCTAATCCTTAGACCATGAGATCATGTCAATCACTAACACCGGAAGAGTTTCTTGATAACATCAAACGTCACACCGTAACAGGGTGATTATAAAGATGGATTCAGAACTACTAAAGTGTTATGTTGAGGCCCATGGATCGAGAGTGGAATTTGTTCATCCCGATGACGGATAGATATGCTCTGGGCCCTCTCGGTGATATCACATTGATTAGCTTGCAAGCAAGTGATTTGATCACTAGAATGTTATATCACGGGAACGAGAAAAGAGTGCATGTCAGTAACGAGATCAAACTAGGTATGGAGATACCGATGATCGAATCTCGGACATGTAATATATCGCGCAACAAAAGGATTAAGATACTAGCGTAAAAGGTTCCGACGATCACAAGAAAGTCATCGTTGAATGTGTGGGAGTCAGTATGGGTCTCCAGATCCCGCTTCTGATTATTGATCCGAGAGGGGTCTCGATCATGTCCGCATTATTCACGAACCGTAGGGTGACACACTTAAGAGACACCGACATCCATTTGGAGCAAAAGTTTCATGCCGAAAAGAAAAGGAAAGCGCAGGAATTTATTTCACTAGACACCGAAACTGTTTCGGTTGAAATTGCTGAAACTGGTTCTGCATGTGAAATGGAATACTAGCAAGGGGTTTTATGTGAATGTTTGTTAATTAAAGTAATTAACAAAATTCTGAATAAATAAATAAAAGAGTTTTATTTAAATGAGAGCTTGCATTAAATTTGGTGGAAATTTAATGCATGTGAGTGGATTTTTGAGTGGAGGCTTTTTAATGGGAGTGGAGGCTTTTCATTTTGAGTGGGAGCTCCACCCACATGAATGTGGAAGAGGTGGGGGCAGCCCCATGGCTGGGATCCATGCCCCTTGGGTGCCCCCCTCTCCCCTATAAAAGGCCCCCCTCTCCTCCTCTCACAACACACCTCCTCGTGAAGGATCTCTCTCCCCCTCTAGAATTTATCCCCATGGTCTCAGACTAGCGAGATACATGTTCCCGGTGGCTATTCGGCAAGAAAGAGTTGTGCTTCCGCTGCATCGCTGGAGCGAGGAGGCGGAGGTTGCTCGGTGCCTCGAACGTGTGTGCGAGCACGGATGCGCTGCTGTTTTGCGGCGCTAGGACTTCCTCTCGATCTTGAGATCGGCAAGAGATCGTCTACATCAACCACGAGTTTGGACTCGTTAAGCTTTGTCGGTCTTCAAGGGTATGTTCTCTACGGATATACATCCGCCCGTTGTATGTATCTAGTAGATAGATCTTGGTACATAGTTGTTCCCATCGTAGGAAAATTTTTGTTTTCTATGCTGCGAACCCTACAACATCCGCAAACAAAAGAGCAAGGTATCAACTGGATGAGATAACCAAAAAGTGTTGAAAGTGTTCCCCGTGACAGCACGGTTCTGCTGGCTCCCAGCATATAATTTGCAAGCATATAAATTTCATGGACATGTCACAATGGTTCAAGATTATTAAGTGCACAGAATAAAGTGTGCCATCAAGTTCGTGAGAGCTTTACTAACTAACTTTCTCAAAGCAGACAAACATTTTATTTGGAAGAAAACAAGGCATAATGAATATGCACTAAAATAGCAAATGATGCTAATAGGTAGTAATGGTGGACACTGTTGGAAATATTGGTTTTGGGAAGTTGGATGCACAAGTAGAGCTCATACTCAGTGCAAATGAAGGCTAGCAATAGAGAGGGAGCGACAAACGAGAGAGCAATAACTGTCATAATCATGCTTGCAACAAAACATGACTAATTATGGCATGAAAGTGATACAAAAACTCCGAGGCAAAATAAATCATCGAGGCTTACTGACTATTGTTTAGTCATATGCATGCGTGAGCATGTGCCAAGTCGATTCACATGAACGGTCAGAGGAGGATACCACAATATCATACCAAGTATGAATAAAATAATGCAAGCAAAAATTCATATGACATGCTACAAACTATTAATAAGCTGGAGCTAATCACAAGAAAGAAAGAACTACTAAGCATCCATAATGACATACACCTTACACAAACAGGCTAAGCATGCTCACAATGATGAGTATATGTACGAAAATGAAAACAAATAGAGTTCTTTACCAACATCTTACCACTCCTCAAGTTGTCTTAATCTTCATTATTTCCCTTCACTTGTGTGACTTGAATAATAACATGAAACCAAAATCCACCGAGGACAGCTGAACCCTGCAAAGAACTCACAAAACCAAAGAAGAACAACAAATATTTTTGGTGTTTTCGATTTTTTTAAAGAAAGCAAACAAAGCAAAACCAAACAAACAAAAGGCAAACAAAGCAAAATATTTTTGGATTTTTCTTTTCAGGCAAACCAAAGCAAAGAAACAAACCAAGAGAAAGAACAAAAATATTTTTGGTATTTTTGAGAAAGAAGCAACAAAAAACCAAAAAGAAGGCCAAACGATGGATATACAAAGAACCGACCGAACATGATATATATATGAGTGTGGTGTCGGTACCTCCCCCCAAGCTTAGGCTTTTGGCCTAAGTGGGGCTCAATCGCATGGTGCCCAAGTAGATGCACCTCCATAGTATGACGAGGAGGCTCCCTCGTCGTGGTACGAGCTCGAGGACTCCCCTGTGTAGTGTATAATAGGATCATATGAGGGCGCTTCCTCCTGATAGTGCCCATGGAAGTTAAAAGAGCACAACAACTCATCCATCTCCTCCTTGGAGCGTGACAAAGGTCCCTGAGAAATACTGAACAAAGTGGTTTGGGGGAGAGGGATCACTCTCTCTTCCCCGTCAATAAACAACATTCTATAAACCAAATTCTCAAGGGTAGAGCTAGTGGTGACAAAGTGATGCGCCTTCATGGCAGCAAGATCCAGCCTCTCAGGAGCCAAGACTGTATCATTTGGATCAACAGCAATGTCCAAGGCAGCAGCAACACGCGTAGCAATAATTCCCCCATAAATGGGTCCCTTAGCGGTTAAGCGACGAGCAATGAGAGAACAAAGATTGTACTTAGTTTCATTGTTGAGCGCAATAGCTAAGAAAGCCAAATGATAGCTGGAAATATTGACGGGGAAGAGAGAACAAAGATTGTACTTGGTTTCTTGGTAGGGAGAACACTAGTGGCAAGATAGTAAGTGAAGTACCTGATGGCTGGAAGCTGAATGTTTCTTATCTTTCCCCGTTGAGCTCTACGGTTATCATCATTGGTTATTCCGCGATAGAGCTCCAACAAATCAGCAGGTTAAGCTGGAATCTTCTTTGCTGACCCAACTGTACCAAGTCCCAGAGCCCCACAAAATTTCTTCAGTGTCATATGGTAAGACCTGCCATAAACTTTGAAAGAAACATCTGGATGGAACACGCTGTTAGTAAAGGGGAAACTCTCCACAAATGTTTTAGTGAGCATAGCATATTGCGCACTCTCATCCTTCATAAGGCTTGTTAGTCCATCCCTCCGAACCAAGGTCATAAAATCATCAAGAATCCCAGCAGCCCGCAAGAAGGTTTGGCAAGGAAAGGTGGAGGGGTGCACATCCCCCTCATCTCCCTCGTCACCAAATCGTGGAGTAATGAGATCCTCATCGTATGAGGGCCTGATACCGGTGGATGATCTTGAAAGCCTTGCCCTTCTAGGTGCATCACCCTCAAATATTTCACCAAATGTGTGGTGGTCCATGACCTCCCTTTTCTGAAATTTTAGACAAGCATCAAACCAAGTGATTTCCATGTTGATAAATGGTGAGCAACTACTATAGGAACTTGCTAGAGGGCTAGACATGCATCAAAATGAAATCTCTAAGCATAGAACAAGCATGCAAACTCAAACAACCTGACACCTATAGCAGCAAAATACTCAAGATACAATCTACCAATCACAAATCTAATTGGACAAGTGGAGGAGGCACATACAAAGGAGCAATCCCTCCAAAAATCACCAGCAAATATGGGCTGAGCAAGGAGATCGAAAAACACGAGCAAGAATAGAAGAACTCGAGCTTGAGCAAGTTTTCCGGTGTTTTTCGGGAGAGAGAAATAAGGTGGCTTTGAGGAGGCAGCCTGGAGGGGCCTAGGTGGGCCCGAACCCCACTAGGCGCCACCCGCAGGTAGGCCGCGCCTACCATGGGTGTGGTGGCCTAGGGTGGCCCCCTGGGTCACTCTAGGTGTCCCTCTACCTCTTTTTTCGAGGAAAAATTTATTTTGAATTTTCTGGGATTTTTTGGAAAACTTTATTTTTGGCCAATTTTCAGGGTATGAAAATTGATTTTATCGCAGAAACAATTTTTTTCAGAAGAAGCAAAAGCAAACCAAAAGCCAAACTACAGAAGCTCTAAGACAAACTAACCAGCAAACAGCTAGCAAAACCAAAGCTAGCAAAAGAAAAGCAAAGACTAGGAAGGAGAAAAGTAAAAGGAAGCAAGTAAAACCACGGTGGAAACATTATTTTGTTCATCAAAATCCTTTTGTTAACAAGGTTGATCAAGTCTTGTTACCAAAACAATCTTATATGAAACAAAACTTTGCATTCCATAAGGTGATTATGTTACCTCATACTTGATAGCAATGGTCCCAATCATAATAGTTCCAAAATTTCCTTGTGGAATGGGACAATAAATTTCTCCAACCTTGATGCTCTCAATATTTTCAATGGAATTCAGGAAATAGCTCTTAGCATCCTTCTTGGGGAAATAAACAGTATGCTCTTTGTCATTAATATTGAAAGTTACTTTTCCTTGATGGCAATTGATGATAGCACCTGCAGTATTAAGAAAAGGTCTCCCAACAATAATAGACATATTATCATCTTCATGCATTTCAAGCACAACAAAATCAGTTAAAACCAAGCAATTATGAGCAACTTGAACATGAACATCCTCACATATACCAACAGGAATAGTAGTTGACTTATCAGTCATTTTCAAATATATATCAGTTGGTATCGACTTTTCTAGCTGGAGTCTCTTGTAGAGAGAAAAAGGCATAACACTAACTCTAGCTCCCAAATCACATAAAGCAGTTCTAACATAATTATTCTTAATAGAGCAAGGAATAGTTGGTATACCTGGACCACCAAGTTTATTTGGAACCTTACCATTGAAGGAGTAATTAGCAAGCAAAGTAGAAATCTGCTCATTAGGAATCTTCCTTTTATTAGAGACAATATCCTTCATATACTTTGAATAAGGAGGCAACTTAATAGCATCAGTCAAAGGAATTTGCAAGAATAAAGGCTTCATCCACTCACAAAACTTGTTGTAGTGTTCTTCCTCCTTTGACTTATGTTTCTTACCTGGAAAAGGCATAAGTTTCTGCACCCAAGGTTCTCTCTCTTTACCATGTTTATTAGCAATAAAATCTTCCTTGGTGTACCTAGTGTTCTTAGTGTGCTTCTCAGGCTCTTCCTTAACTTCCTCCTTATTAGAAGCATCATTTTTATCATTACCACTCTTAGTTTCAGCATCAGAGATAGATATACTATTAGGATCTACAGCAGGTTCAAGTGGTTCCTCTACTACTTTATGTTTCTTTTTCTTTCTTATACGAGGACTACCACTACTTTCACCTTGTTGAGAATCCTGCTCAATTCTTTTAGGATGTCCTTCAGGATATAAAGGATCCTGAGTAGCTATACCACTCCTAGTTCTAATTCCATAAGCATGTTTATCTCCTGAGGCATTAACTAGCATATCCTTTTGCACCTTACCAAGTTGATCAATTTGAGTTTGAACCATTTGAAAGTGTTTACAAGGCATCTTAATATCATTAGAAGTTCTTTCCACAATATCTTTCAACTCTTTAATGGCTCCAGAGTTTTCCAATAAATGATTCTGAACTTGTTTATTAAAATTACCTTGTTTAACAATAAATGTGTCAGGTTCCTCTAAGCATTGATCAGATGGCTTACCATAGGGAATATCACCTTCATCAAAGTGGAGAGAGCGTACCTCAATAGTAGATGAGTGGGGAATTGGCTTACATAATTCTTCTATAGGAGGTAGATTCTTCACATCTTCAGCTCTAATACCTTTCTCCTTTAGACACTTCTTAGCTTCCTTCATCAATTCATCATTTAATGCAATAACTGTTGGAGATATGCCCTAGAGGCAATAATAAATGTAGTTACTATTATATCTTTGTGTTTATGATAAATGTTTGCATTCATGCTATAATAGTATTAACAAGGAAACATTAATACTTGTGTGATTTGTAAACGCAATTTGAAGTCCCTAGTAAAGCCTCTATACAACACTAGCCTGTTGGTTGATAAATGATTGTGGTTTCCCTATCATGAACATTGAGATGTTATCAACAACAAGATCATATCATTAGGAGAATGATATGGTGGACATACTCCTATAGATAAGCGTAGCATAAAGATCAAGTCATTTTAATAGTTCAATTGCTATATGCTTTCTGATACATAGTAACCTAATTCCTTCGACCATGAGATCATGCATATCACCTTTACCGGATGGATGCTTTGATGACATCAAACACCACACCGTAACTGGGTGGCTATAAAGGTGGCATTGAGTGTTCGGAAAGTATTGGTTGAAACACATGGATCAAGAGTGGGATTTGTCCATCCATATGACGGATAGATATACTCTAGGCCCTCTCGGTGGAATGTCATCCAATTAGCTTGCAAGCATGTGACTGGCTCACAAGGGATCACATATCACGGGAACGAGAAAAGAGTAATTATCGGTAACGAGGTTGAACTAGGTATGCAGAGATACCGACGATCATAACCTCGGATAAGTAAACTATCGTGAGACAAAGGGAAATTGGTATCATATGTAAGTGGTTCATTCGATCGCAAAGTAATCGTAGAAATATGTGGTAGCCATATGAATTTCCAGATTCCTCTATTGGTTATTGTTCAGAGAAGTGTCTCGATCATGTCCGCATAATTCACGAACCGTAGGGAGACACACTTAAGGATTCGACGTTGTTTGAGTAGTTATGGAATGAATGAGAAAGAGACCGAATGTTGTTCGGAGTCTCGGATGGGATCCGGGATATCACGAGGAGATCCGGAATGGTCCGGAGAATAAGATTCATATAAGGAAAGTCCCGTTTCGAAGTTGGGGAATGTTTCCGGTGTTTTCATCGGGAATGTTCTAGAAGGTTCCGGAATGTCCGGCACTCCGAAGGGGAAGGGGTACATGAATGTGTCATTGCAAGTTGGAATGATTGCATCATGTACTAAGTGTTATCGCTATTCCAAATAAAGGATTAATTCAAATCCTAGTTTGAAAAGTCAAATAGCTAAATTGAAAAGTCAAACGGCTAAATTTGGAAAGAGGAAAAGAGGAGGAGGGTGAAACCGAGTTGGGGAGGGAGTCCCTCCTCCCCAAGCCGGCGCACCACCCAAGCCGAGTTGGGGAGGGACTCCACTCCCTCCCCTTGGCCGCCGGCCCCTCTACCTATATAAGGAGGGGCAGGGCTCCCTCCTAGCACACACAAGTACCTCTCCTCCAAACCCTAGCTTGGCGCCTACCACCATAGCCGTCGCCGCCCCTAGGGTTTTGCCCTAGCCGCCGACTTTGGGTGTCCCGGAACCCTAGACGCCGGCTCTAGCCTCTCCTCCTTGGTGTGTCTAAAACCTAGATCGCCGAGGAGCTCTCTCATATTCCACCATACTCGCTCTGGCTTAAGGCGAAGCCCTACGAGATCTCTCCTCTACTTCCAGTACCACGCCGTTATGCTGCCGGAATCGCGAGGAGAGTGCTACAACCTCCGCTGCCTGCTAGAACAAGGGAGAGGAAGGTCTTCGTCGAGTACCGAACGTGTGACCGACTGCGGGAGCGCTGCCGGAACGCAGCTCCGGAAGGATAGTCTACGCGATCTTGAGATCGGGAAGAGTATGACTACATCACCCACGAGAATCCGCTCTCGTTAAACACTTTGGAATCTTCGAGGGTAAGTTATTCCATCGACTCGTTGTTACAATCTAGTAGATAGATCTTGGCTTGTTTGTTTGTATGCGATAGAAAATTTTTGTTTTCCATGCTACGAAACCCTACAGTGGTATCAGAGCCGTGTCTATATGTAGATCTGTTGCACGAGTAGAACACAATGGTCATTGTGGGCGTTGATGCTTTTATTGTCGATTGCTTCTTGTGTACTTTTCATCTTGCGGTATGTTGGGATGAATCGGCCCGGGCTAACCTTACATGACATCGTTCATGAGACTTGCTCCACGCTTGACATGCAACTTGTATTGCATAAAGTGGCTTTGCGGGTGCCTGTTTCTCCTAGCATAGTTAAGATCCAATTTACAACGGGTGATTAACAATACTAGTATCAATGTTGTGGTTCATGTTCGTAAGTTAGAACGACAGTTATTGAAAGCCCCAAACCACATAAAACATGCAAAGAAAGTAGAGGCGTCTGACTTTGTTTTGCAGGGGTGTGCAGTGATGTGATATGGCCAAGATTGTGATTATATTTGATGTATGCAATGTTCCTTATTGTAAGTTGGCAACCGGCAGGAGCCATATGGTTGTCTTTAATTTATGTTAAGACCCGCGTGTCTATTCAAAGTAGTTGTAATAGTTGAAGCCGGTGGACGACAACCATGGAGAAGCGTCATTGACCTTGATGCAACGCCGGTGATGATGGAGATCATGTTCGTGCTTGAAGATGGAGATCGGAAGCACAAAGAAGAAAGGCCATATCATATCACATATTTTGAATTGCATGTGATGTTAATCCTTTATGCATCTTGTATTGCTTAGTAGACGACGGTAGCATTATAAGATGATCCCTCATGCACATGAATTTCAAGTTATGGAGTGTTCACCCTTCGTTAGCACCGTTACTAAAGCTTGTTGTTTCGAAGCACCACGTGATGATCGGGTGTGTTAGATTCCGCAAGTGTATACAACGTGAGCAACCCAGATTTGCTCATGCGAAAACGAAGGTTTAATCTTGACGAGCCTAGCATGTACAGACATGGTCTCGGAACACGGATCACCGAAAGGTAAAGCATGAATCATATAGTAGATATGATGAACATGACGATTGTTCGCCATTGAAACTATATCAACTCTCGTGATGATCCGTGTTGATGTGGTGGATTTGGTTCGTGTGATCACTAAAACAATGTGAGGGATATTGTTTTGAGTGGGAGTTCACCTAGATTGACTTTATTATTAATTTGAATTCAATTTGTCATAAACTTAGTCTAAACTATTGCAAATATGTTGTAGATCAATGGCAGCCCCTACCATCAATTTTAATGCGTTCCTAGAGAAAGAAAAGTTGAAAAACAATGGAAGCAACTTCGCGGATTGGTTCCACAATTTGAGGATTATCCTCACAGCTGGTAATTTGACCTATGTGCTGGATGCACCGCTGGGTGACCCACCTGCAGCTGATGCTTCCGATGAAGTAAAGAATGTTTACCTCGCTCGGAAGAATCAGTACTCCATAGTTCAGTGTGCTATCTTGTATGGTTTGGAATCGGAGCTTCAGAAAAGGTTTGAGAATTCAGACCCATATGATATTGTCGAGGATCTCAAATTGATTTTTGAGACTCATGCGGCAATTGAAAGTTATGAGGCTTCTGAAAAGTTCTTTAACTGCAAGATGGAAGAGGGCAGCTCCGTCAGTGAGCATGTGCTTAAGATGTCTGGGCACGCAAACAAACTTCAAAGCTTGGGTATAGTGATTCCTAATGCTTTGGGGATTTACCGTGTCCTCCAATCACTACCACCAAGTTACAAGAACTTTGTGATGAACTACAACATGTAGAACATGAACAAGCAGTTGCCAGAACTGTTTGCTATGTTAAAGTCTGCAGAAGTGGAGATCAAGAAAGAGCACCAAGTGTTGTTGGTCAATAAGACCACCAAATTCAAGAAAGGCAAGTCTAAGTAGAAGGGACACTTCAAGAAGGGTGGTAAGAAAGTTACCACGCCGGCGAAGAAGACCAAGGCTGGACCTAAGCCTGATACTGAGTGCTTTTACTGCAAGGGAGAAGGTCACTGGAAGCGGAATTGCCCAAAGTACTTGGCGGATTTGAAGAACGGCAACATCAAGAAGAAAGGTATATCTGATATACATGTTATTGATGTGTATCTCACTAGTACTTGTAGTAGTGCCTGGGTATTTGATACTGGTTCGGTTGCTCATATTTGTAACTCGAAACAGGTGCTGCAGAATAAACGGAAGCTAGCGAAGAACGAGGTGACGATGCGCGTGGGAAACGGATCAAAGGTTGATGTGATCGCGGTCGGCACGCTACCCCTTCATCTACCATCGGGATTAGTTTTATACTTAAATAATTGTTATTTGGTGCCTGCGTTAAGCATGAACATTATATCGGGATCTTGTTTATTGCGAGACGGTTACTTGTTTAAGTCCGAGAATAATGGTTGTTCGATTTATATGAGTAATATGTTTTATGCACATGCACCTTTCATAGATGGTCTATTCTTATTGAATCTCGATAGTGGAAATACACATATTAATAACATTGAGGCTAAACGTTTGAAATCGAGCGATAACTCGACCTATATGTGGCACTGTCGTCTTGGTCACATTGGAGTGAAGCGTATGAAGAAACTCCATTCCGATGGACTTCTTGAATCACTTGATTTCGAATAACTTGAAAGATGCGAAGCATGTCTGATGGGTAAAATGACTAAGACTCCATTTTCTGGTATGATGGAGCGAGCTACGGACTTATTGGAAATCATACATACCGATGTATGTGGTCCAACGAGTGTAGCGTCGCGCGGTGGTTATCGTTATGTTCTTACCTTCACGGATGACTTGAGTAGATATGGGTATATCTATTTCATGAAACATAAGTCCGAAACTTTCGAGAAGTTTAAGGAGTTTCAAAGTGAGGTAGAGAATCAACGTAACAAGAAGATTAAATTTCTGCGTTCTGATCGTGGAGGTGAATATCTAAGTTACGAGTTTGGCGAGCATTTAAAGAAATGCGGAATACTTTCACAGTTGACACCGCCGGGAACACCACAGCGTAATGGTGTGTCCGAACGTCGTAATTGAACTCTCTTAGATATGGTTCGTTCTATGATGTCACTTATAGATTTACCGCTATCATTTTGGGGTTATGCATTAGAAACAACCGCATTCACTTTAAATAGGGCACCATCTAAATCCGTTGAAACGACACCGTACGAATTATGGTTTGGGAAGAAACCTAAATTGTCGTTCCTTAAAGTTTGGGGTTGCGAAGCCTATGTAAAGAAGTTACAGCCGGACAAGCTTGAACCCAAAGCGGAAAAATGCGTCTTCATAGGATACCCGAAGGAAACTATTGGGTATACCTTCTATCATAGATCCGAAGGCAAAATCTTCGTTTCCAAGAATGGATCCTTTCTAGAGAAGGAATTTCTCTCGAAAGAAGTGACTGGAAGGAAAGTAGAACTCGACGAGGTTGTCGAACCTTCTCTCGAAATTGCGAGTAGCGCAGCGCTGGAAGAAGTTAGTGTGATGCCTGCACCAATTAGAGAGGAAGCTAATGATGATGATCATGAAACTTCGGTTGAAGTTGCTACAGAGCCTCGGAGGTCAACGAGAACTCGTACCACTCCAGATTGGTATGATCCCGTTATGAATGTCATGTTGGTGGACAACACCGATGACCCTGAGACATATGAGGAAGCGATGATGAGCCCAGATTCCAATAAATGGCAAGAAGCCATGAAATCCGAGATTGGATCCATGTACGAAAACCAAGTATGGACTTTGGTGGACTTACCGGATGGCCGGAAGGCTGTCGAGAACAAATGGATCTTCAAGAAGAAAACAGATGCTGATGGTAATGTTACTGTCTATAAAGCTCGACTTGTCGCAAAAGGGTTTCGACAAATTCAAGGAGTTGACTACGATGAGACTTTCTCACCAGTAGCGAAGCTAAAGTCTGTGAGGATTATGTTAGCAATCGCTGCATATTACGATTATGAGATATGGCAGATGGATGTCAAAACAGCATTCCTCAATGGAGACATTGATGAAGAGTTGTATATGATGCAACCCAAAGGTTTTGTCGATCCTAAAGATGCTAACAAGGTATGTAAACTTCAACGGTCCATCTATGGATTGAAGCAAGCATCCCGAAGTTGGAATCAACGTTTTGATAAGGTGATCAAAAGTTTTGGTTTTATACAAACTTATGGAGAAGCTTGTATTTACAAGAAAGTGAGTGGGAGCTCTGTAGCATTCTTAATACTATATGTGGATGACATATTGTTGATTGGGAATGATGTAGACCTTCTTAATAGTGTCAAGGAATATTTGAATAATAGTTTTTCAATGAAGGATCTTGGCGAAGCAGCTTACATATTAGGCATAAAGATTTACAGAGATAGATCGAAACGCCAAATATCATTGTCACAGAGTACATATTTGGACAAAGTTCTAAAGAGGTTTGGAATGGAAGATAGCAAGAAAGGGTTCTTGCCCATGTTGCCCAATACGACCTTGAGTAAAACTCAAAGTCTGACATCGGCAGAAGATAGAGAAAGGATGAGTAATACTCCCTATGCCTCAGCCATAGGATCTCTAATGTATGCCATGCTATGTACTAGACCCGACATTGCATATGCTGTTAGTTTGACTAGCAGATATCAAAGTGATCCAGGAGTGGATCATTGGACAGCGGTCAAAAACATCCTTAAGTACTTGAGAAGAACTAAGGATATGGTTCTTTCTTATGGAGGTGATGAACAACTCGTTCTTTATGGTTACACCGATGCTAGTTGGAACACCGATCCGGATGATTCTAAATCACAATCTGGATACGTATTTATTTTGAATGGTGCAGCAGTTAGCTGGAGGAGTGCAAAGCAAAGCGTTGTGGCGAGATATTCAACTGAATCGGAATACATGGCTGCTTCGGAGGCTTCACAAGAAGCGATATGGATGAAAGAGTTCATTACAGAGCTGGGTGTGGTTCCTAGTGCGCTGGACCCAATGTCTATCTACTGTGATAACATGGGCGCCATAGCCAATGCGCAAGAACCAAGGTCACACAAGAAGCTGAAGCACATCAAGCTACGTTTTCACGCTATTCGAGAACATATCCAAGATGGGGATATAAATATTTGCAAAGTACACACAGATCTGAATGTGGCGGATCCGTTGACTAAACCTCTCCCGAGGGCAAAACATGACCAGCACCAAACTGCCATGGGTGTTCGGTATATTACCATGTAATCTAGATTAGATGACTCTAGTGCAAGTGGGAGACTGTTGGAGATATGCCCTAGAGGCAATAATAAATGTAGTTATTATTATATCTTTGTGTTTATGATAAATGTTTGCATTCATGCTATAATAGTATTAACAAGGAAACATTAATACTTGTGTGATTTGTAAACTCAATTTGAAGTCCCTAGTAAAGCCTCTATACATCACTAGCCTGTTGGTTGATAAATGATTGTGGTTTCCCTATCATGAACATTGAGATGTTATCAACAACAAGATCATATCATTAGGAGAATGATATGGTGGACATACTCCTATAGATAAGCGTAGCATAAAGATCAAGTCATTTTAATAGTTCAATTGCTATATGCTTTCTGATACATAGTAACCTAATTCCTTCGACCATGAGATCATGCATATCACCTTTACCGGATGGATGCTTTGATGGCATCAAACACCACACCGTAACTGGGTGGCTATAAAGGTGGCATTGAGTGTTCGGAAAGTATTGGTTGAAACACATGGATCAAGAGTGGGATTTGTCCATCCATATGACGGATAGATATACTCTGGGCCCTCTCGGTGGAATGTCATACAATTAGCTTGCAAGCATGTGACTGGCTCACAAGGGATCACATATCACGGGAACGAGAAAAGAGTACTTATCGGTAACGAGGTTGAACTAGGTATGCAGAGGTACCGACGATCATAACCTCGGATAAGTAAACTATCATGAGACAAAGGGAAATTGGTATCGTATGTAAGTGGTTCATTCGATCGCAAAGTAATCGTAGAAATATGTGGGAGCCATATGAATTTACAGATTCCTCTATTGGTTATTGTTCAGAGAAGTGTCTCGATCATGTCCGCATAATTCACGAACCGTAGGGAGACACACTTAAGGATTCGACGTTGTTTGAGTAGTTATGGAATGAATGAGAAAGCGACCGAATGTTGTTCGGAGTCTCAGATGGGATCCGGGATATCACGAGGAGATCCGGAATGGTCCGGAGAATAAGATTCATATAAGGAAAGTCCTGTTTCGGAGTTGGGGAATGTTTCCGGTGTTTTCATCGGGAATGTTCTAGAAGGTTCCGGAATGTCCGGCACTCCGGAGGGGAAGGGGTACATGAATGTGTCATGGCAAGTTGGAATGATTGCATCATGTACTAAGTGTTATCGCTGTTCCAAATAAAGGATTAATTCAAATCCTAGTTTGAAAAGTCAAATAGCTAAATTGAAAAGTCAAACGACTAAATTTGGAAAGAGGAAAAGAGGAGGAGGGTGAAACCGAGTTGGGGAGGGAGTCCCTCCTCCCCAAGCCGGCGCCCCACCCAAGCCGAGTTGGGGAGGGACACCACTCCCTCCCCTTGGCCGCCGGCCCCTCCACCTATATAAGGAGGGGCAGGGCTCCCTCCTAGCACACACAAGTACCTCTCCTCCAAACCCTAGCTTGGCGCCTACCACCATAGCCGCCGCCGCCCCTTGGGTTTTGCCCTAGCCGCCGACTTTGGGTGTCCCGGAACCCTAGCCGCCGGCTCTGGCCTCTCCTCCTTGGTGTGTCTAAAACCTAGATCGCCGAGGAGCTCTCTCATACTCCACCATACTCGCTCCGGCTTAAGGCGAAGCCCTGCGAGATCTCCCCTCTACTTCCGGTACCACGCCGTTGTGCTGCCGGAATCGCGAGGAGAGTGCTACAACCTCCGCTGCCTGCTGGAACAAGGGAGAGGAAGGTCTTCGTCGAGTACCGAACGTGTGACCGACTGCGGGAGCGCTGCCGGAATGCAGCGCCGGAAGGATCGTCTACGCGATCTTGAGATCGGGAAGAGTACGACTACATCACCCACGAGAATCCTCTCTCGTTAAACACTTTGGAATCTTCGAGGGTAAGTTATTCCATCGACTCGTTGCTACAATCTAGTAGATAGATCTTGGCTTGTTTATTTGTATGCGATAGAAATTTTTTGTTTTCCATGCTACGAAACCCTACAATAACTCCCCTCTTCTTTGGTGTTGGTGTTGGAACAGGTTCAGGCACAACTGGTTCAGGAGTAATAGGCTCAGGTGTATTTAGCTCAGTTGAAGTACAATCATCATAATTCTTGCTTATTTTAGCCATTAATTCTTCTGCATCTGTAGGAGTTGTTTGCCAGAAAACAGAATCAGCAAAGCTATCTAGGTATGTCCTAGAATCATCAGTTAGTCCATTATAATAAATATCAAGAAGCTCATTTTTAGGTAATGGACATCCAGGATGTGCACGAATCAAGGCACAGAAACTTGTCCATGACTCAGGCAATTTCTCTTCTTCTCCCTGTTTAAAATCAAAAAGTCTTTGCAAAGCAGCATGTCTAGAAATAGGAGGAAAATATTTCTAGAAGAAAGAAGCAATCAAACAATTAGGGCTATCAATGGAACCAGGAGGTAATCTATTAAACCAATCCCTAGCTTCTCCTTTTAGTGAAAAGGGGAAGATCTTAGTAACAAAGTACTTGCGCATCTTAAAATGATCAGAGAATAAAGCACTCATAACACTCTCATTTTCAGTCCCATAAAAAGGTTCTTTCTCAACAATGTCTAAATAGGATAAAGCAAGAGAGAAATCATAATATTTATCTTTAATATCTATGGGAGAGGTGGCAAACTTAGGATTAGAGGACAGCTTAGGAATAATGGTACGTCTCTCAAGGACTCTTAATAGCACTAGCACCATGTGTGTTTTGGCACTCTTCAATAAATTCATCAGTAAACTCAATGTAACCATCATTAATATCGTATCTCTCTCTAGACTTAGGTGAGCTAACAGGTGTAATAGTTTCTTCACTAGGAGTTTCAGTATTTCCTAGACTAGCCATAGTAGAATCTAAGAAAGGACCTAATGAACCACTCGCATCAAGCATAGTATAAGTAACATCATAAGTATCAAAAGCAGTTTCAGATTCAGCAGTAGTAGCAGTGTGTGTAGCATGAGTATGTGGTGGTGGTGTAACAAGCTTACTTATAACAGACGGTGAATCAATAGCAACAGAGGTGTTTAGGACTGTACCTCTTCTTGTAGTAGATGGTAAAATAGGAAAATTTCAATCACGAGACTTCCCCATGATGAAAGGAGTAGTAGTGAACAATAGTAGATCCAAGTGAGCTTACAAATAAAGCTATGCTCCCCGGAAACGACGCCAGAACATAGTCTTGATGACCCACAAGTATAGGGGATCGCAACAGTCTTCGAGGGTAGTATTACCCAATTTATTTATTCGACACAAGGGGAGCCAAAGATTACTTGCAAGCCTTAACAACTGAGTTGTCAATTCAGCTGCACCTGGAAATAGTTCTTGTTCATAGAAGTTTCTTAGTAGCAACAGTTTGTAGAAGCAACGGCAAAGCAATAGTAGCAGTGAAACGGGAGAAATAGTAACAGTAGTAGCAAACCGTAGGATATGAGCGCGGTAGGCATAGGGATGGATGGACGGGCGTTGCATGGACAAGTCTAAACATGTAACTTCAAGATCTAGGGCAATTACAGATAAATAACATAAAGCATCCAAGTACTAAACAATCATAGGCATGTGCTCCATATATAGTCATGCATGCTCGCGATGAGAACTTGCACAACATCTTTTGTCCTGCCAGCCCATTGCAGCGGGGCCTCAATGGAACTACTAACAATTAAGGTGTGATGTCTACGCACTTCTATTCTTGTAGACAGTTGTTGGGTCTCCAAGTGCAGAGGTTTGTAGAACAGCAGCAAGTTTCCCTTAAGTGGATTGCCCAAGATTTATCGAACTCAGGGAGGAAGTGGTCAAAGGTATCCCCTCTCAAGCAACCCTGCAATCAAGATACAAGAAGTCTCTTGTGTCCCCAACACACCCAATACACTTGTCAGGTGTATAGGTGCACTAGTTCGGCAAAGAGATAGTGAAATACAAGTGGTAACAGTGCCAGAAAATAGCTTCTGACTTGTTGTTGACATGGGGTAACAGTGCCAGAAAAGAGCTGATGGCGTGGAGGAAAGGTAAAAGCCCAAAAACTCCCCGACAAACGGAACAAAGATGGAAGCAAGCAAACATGCAACAGATCTAGTAGCAAACGGTGTTTCAATGCTTAGAAACAAGGCCTAGGTATCATACTTTCACTAGTGAACACTCTCTCATATAAATATACTCTCTTCATGATACTACTCTTAACTACTCTCTGGTTGGACACTCTAATCCATGGTAGGGCTATAACATCACTCCTTAAAGTCTGCCTTTCCCAATCTAGATAACCCCACACTGTCACCTTGAGCGCTAGATGGTTCCAACAAACACCACAATTTCATAGAGACATCCAACTCCAAATATAACTCATAATAAATATTCAATCTAGCCAAAGTGCCACACACGGTATGCCCGCTGTCACTTTCACACACGTGGGGAAAAGCATAGATCTATTAAAGCACAAAGAATATTTATGTAGACTCAAGCCTAAGTGCCACCATGGCGTGCACACTATCACTTTCACACACATGGGGAGAGCAGAGATCTAATGAAGCACTTGAGTAGCAAGGTAGATCTACTTGATTACAAAGCTCATGACCACAACAAGATCATGCATAGAGAGAGAGATGAACACATAGCTACCGATAGAGCCCTTAGCCTCGAGGAAGAACTACTCCCTCCTCATCATGGGAATTAGCAACGGCGATGGAGATGGTGGTGGAGATCATTTGAGATGGCTCCGGGGGCACTTCCCCGTCCCGGCAGGGTGCCGGAACAGAGACTTTCTGTCCCCCAAATCTCCCCTTCGGTGGCGGAAGCGCTATGGAGGTTTTCGTGGATTTCCGCCAGATTATTTAGGGTTTTTGGGTCAGAGGCTTCTTATAGGCGAAGGAGGCAAGGTCGGTGGGGGGCCAGGGGGCCCACACCCCCTGTAGGCGCCTCCAGGGCTTTCCTGCGCCTAGGGGTGCGGCCACCCTGTGGCCCCCCTCTAGATCTGCTTCGTGGTTCCATGTTGCTCCGGGAAAAATAATGACTTTGGCTTTTGTCCCGTCCAATTCGGAGAATATTGATTTTCTGCCTTTATGGAACCAAAAACAGAAGAAAACATGCAACTGGCACTGTGGCAACTTGTTAATAGGTTAGTACCAGAAAGTTTATAAAAATACCTCAAAGTAAAGACAAAGCATAAGACAAATGATATAAAACAAGCATGGAGCATCAAATATTATAGATATGTTTTCGACGTATCAAGCATCCCCAAGCTTAACTCTTGCTCGTCCTCGAGTAGGTAAGTGATAAAAAGAATAATTTTTTAGGTGACATGCACCATCAAAACCAAGATGAAACCATTTGCAAGCATTGAAAGCTGGGATCAAAGAACTCTAAACATGAGCATGTAAGATGGAGTTCTAACAATAGGACATAGTAACTATGCATGCAACATGAAAGGCTACAAACAAAGATCATGAATATCATGCATTGAAAAACGTTTGTTTGTTTCACATATAGAAAACATAGCATAGTGGCAATCAACTTGTCCCTCATAGAGTAGCAAATAGATGCATAGGACACCTTCAAAGTTCGCAAGGGTGACTAGAAACAAATAGCACAAGAACAAGTAATATCACAATATGCATCAATCAATAAGTTTTGGGACACTACACATAAAACTAAGAATGGCAACTATGCTCTCTTAATGGTGCCTAAAGGTAGAAGGTGGAGACTCAATAATAGTGGAAGAAAGACCCTTTGTAAAGGGAAGCAGGGATTTCAAGTTTCAAAAACAGCTTTCAAAAATTATGGTACTTGTTAGCTTTTAGCCCTCATTGCCCCTACCATAAGCATCTTGAAGTGATTAAGGTTAAAGTGAACAAACTATGGAGTATATGCTTGACAAAGTATAAGTTGGCAATATCAAGTCCCTTGAATACGAGGGCCACACCTCATGCTACTCAACTTCAGTCACCTATAAGTTCTTGTCATTGTAAGTACATGCGTATCATAGAGAACCGCCAACGGGGTACCCCTTGCACATGGTACATGAGCTATCCCATAACTAAAATGACAAGGCAAGCAGATAATGAGCATCTCGGCGATCTTTTTATTTACTATATGCATAGCTTTTTATTGAGGATGCTTCATAGATAGCTCACTATGGTGATTCTGGAAGTTTCCACCATGATTAGGCATGGCTTAGGCTAGCGGCCCATGAATTTCTCTAACACAAAATACATACTCCATGGACTTACAAGTTACCTCTTTATTTCACACCAGTGACATCCATAGACAAAAGAGCATGATATCAACTGAGTACAAAGTACAAGTGCAATGTTGAAAACATTCCCCATGACAGCATGGTTCTGCTAATTCCAACGTATAAGTGCAAGCATATACAACATAGATGACACAATGGTTCAAGTTTATTAGGGGCAAAGAATATAAAGTGTTCCATCAAGTTCGTGAGGGCTTTAATCACTAAGTTTTCACATAACAAAATACTTTTTAATTGGAAGATAGATGAAAACAAGAATATACTTGGAATGGTGTAACACACCATGCATAGGAGTTTATAGTGGACACTTTGGAATAACTTGGATTCTTGGGAGTTGGAAGCATGAGTAGAGATTACTCATACAAGTGGAGGCTAGCAAAAGACTGGGAGCAACCAACTCAGAGAGCAATAGTGGCCAAAATCATGCAGAGCGACAAAACATTACTAATCAAAGCATAGAATGGTACCACAAGTCGAGGACTAAATGATCATAGAGGCTATGGTGACTTGTTCATAGTCATAACATGGTGTGAGCATGTGCCAAGTCAACCCAAACAAAGCATCAAAGGAGAATACCACAATACTATGCTTTTGTATGCTGAAACAACGCATGATTCCTTCAAGGCACATTAAGCAATCCTAATTGTTTGGAACAAGTCATGCTACAGCAATAATCACTAATCATAAGGTCAAAACAAGATCTAGCATGACATGATAAAGTCTACGCCACAGTCAGAACAAGCTCCCTTTTGTACCACTTAAGAATGAAGCTTCCTACTCTTTTCCAACACCAAACAACTTATTTGAAACAACTTAAAAAGATAATAATCAATAAAGATCAGTGAGCTTGTCTCACACATCCACGAATAAGAACTAAAAGGTTCTAAGCCGAAAGCACAAGAAAACTAAGGCTGAACACAGTGCTAGCAAAAGTGAACACTCATAGAACAGTAAGAATGAAAACTAGAGTATTCTAGGCAATGAAAACATAGTGTGTCTCTCTCCAAAAGAAGTGTGGTGTAACCAACCAACTTACTCAAGCAAACTAAGCAAATGAAAACCAAAAAACAAAAACTAAGACGCTCCAAGAACAACACAACAATGCATGAAACAATAAAAACGAAGTGTCTAGAAAGACCTGAGATTTTTATTGATGAAGAAGGGGATGCCTTGGGCATCCCCAAGATTTGACGCTTGTACCTCTTAGATATTTCTTGGGGTGACACCGAGGTGGAATCCCCAAGCTTGAGCTTTTGTCCATTCTTCATCTCATTACATCATTCTCTCTCTACACCTAAAATTTTTCCTTCATACAAAAATTCACACAATCTTCATTAGCAACATTAGTGTATTCAAAAGATATTAGACCCTTAGGCAAATCTTTGGAACAACAAAACTTTTCACTAAAAACACAAGCTACTGTAGCAAATCCTTCAAAAATCTCAATTCCCCAAAAGAGAACTCAAAAAGGAATCAATAAGAAGCAAATACAAATAATGGCAGAAATCTGTCAAAATAGACCAGCAGGTAGAAACCGATTTTTTTAGAAAATCTTATGTTGCTCAAATAAAAAAAGTGGTGAACTAACGAAAGTTAGCTAACATACTGGGGGGTTTCTTCGTAAATTTTCAGCTCAATCGTTACAGAGACTCCTCACGAATTTTTATGGTGGAGGATAGAAATCTGTTTCAGGATAGCAACTCCCCAAAACTTACTTCCCTCTCATTAGAGGTCATTCTTGGCACAAAAAGCAAAAAAAAGGATAAGGAGAGGTCATTACATAAGTAGTAACTTCCAAGACTTAAGGAAACTCTTGGGTTATCTCCCAACAAGTACTTTTCTTTAACGCCTTTAAGTTAGGCACAATAGTTTGAGAAGATACTCACATAAGAACTCTAAGTTGAAGTAAAAGAGAGCATCAAGAATAAAATTCAAAACACATTTAAGTCTAACCCACTTCCTATGCATAGGAATCTTGCAAAGAAACAAGTCATGAAAGCACAAAGCATCAAGCATAGGAAAGCAAAACAAGTGCAACTTCAAGATTTTCAACATAAAGAGGGGGAACTTAATATTATTGAGATGCATAAGACCATGTTTCCCTCTCTCATAATAAATTTCAGTAGCATCATGAATAAAATTAACAATATAACTATTACATAAAACATTCTTATCATGAGCCACATGCATATAATAATTATTACTCTCCACATAACAATAGTCATTCTTATTAATTGTAGTGGGGGCAAATTCAACAAAATAGCTATCATTGTTATTCACATCACCATAATTATCAAATATAGGAGGCATATTGTATTAACAATAAATTTTCTCCTCAATAGTAGGTGGACTGAAAATATCATATTCATCATTGTAATCTTCATATATTGGAGCCAAAGTATCATCAAAGTAAATTTCCTCCTCCGTGCTTGGGGGACTAAAAAGATCATTTTCATCAAAACCAGCTTCCCCAAGCTTAGAATTTTCCATAGCATTAGCAATAATGGTGTCCAAAGAATTCATACTAATAACATTGCTATTAGCATGCAGATAAAGTTCCATAGGTTTTTTAATTTTCTCTTCAAACACTTCATGTCCTAACTCAAGATAGATGCTATAGAGCTCTCTAATTTTGTTGTTGTTTTCCATTAAGCCTAACTACTGAAAACAAGAAACAAAAAGACAAAATTGCAGAATCTAAAGGAAATAACTTCGAGCACTCACACCGGAGGATGTGAGTACCTTTTACCTTACCTCCCAGGCAACGACGCCAGAAAAGAGCTTGATGTATACACACTTCTATTCTTGTAGACAGTTGTTGGGCCTCCAAGTGTAGAGGTTTGTAGAATAGCAGCAAGTTTCCCTTAAGTGGATTACCCAAGGTTTATCGAACTCAGGGAGGAAGTGGTCAAAGGTATCCCCTCTCAAGCAACCCTGCAATCAAGATACAAGAAGTCTCTTGTGTCCCCAACACACCCAATACACTTGTCAGGTGTATAGGTGCACTAGTTTGGCGAAGAGATAGTGAAATACAAGTGGTAACGGTGCCAGAAAATAGCTTCTGACTTGTTGTTGACGTGGGGTAATGGTGCCAGAAAAGAGCTGATGGAGTGGAGGAAAGGTAAAATCCCAAAACCTCCCCGGCAAACGGAACAAAGATGGAAGCAAGCAAACATGCGACAGATCTAGTAGAAAACGATGTTTCAATGATTAGAAACAAGGCCTAGGGATCATACTTTCACTAGTGAACACTCTATCATATAAATATACTCTCTTCATGATACTACTCTCCGGTTGGACACTCTAATCCATGGTAGGGCTATAACAACACTCCTCAAAGTCTGCCTTTCCCAATCAAGATAACCCCACACTGTCACCTTGAGCGCTAGATGGTTCCAACAAACACCACAATTTCATAGAGACATCCAACTCCAAATATAACTCATAACAAATATTCAATCTAGCCAAAGTGCCACACACGGTATGCCCGCTGTCACTTTCACACACGTGGGGAAAATCATAGAGCTATTAAAGCACAAAGAGTATTTATGTAGACTCAAGCCTAAGTGCCACCATGACGTGCACACTATCACTTTCACACACATGGGGAAAGCATAGATCTAATGAAGCACTTGAGTAGCAAGGTATATATACTTGATTAGAAAGCTCATGGCCACAACAAGATCATGCATAGAGAGAGCGAGAGAGATGAACACATAGCTACCGATAGAGCCCTTAACCTCGAGGAAGAACTACTCCCTCCTCATCATGGGAATCATCAACGGTGATGGAGATGGTGGTGGAGATCGATGGAGATGGCTCCGGGGGCACTTTCCCATCCCGGCAGGGTGCCGGAACACAGACTTTCTATCCCCTGAATCTCCCCTTTGGTGGCAGCGGCGCTGTGGAGGTTTTCGTGGATTTCTGCCAGATTATTTAGGTTGTTTGGGTCGGAGGCTTCTTATAGGCGAAGGAGGCAAGGTCGATGGAGGGCCCCCCTATGGGCGCTTCCAGGGATTGCCCGCGCCTAGGGGGGTGCGGCCACCCTGTGGACCCCCTCCGGCTCTACTTCATGTTTCCGTGTTGCTCCGGGAAAATTAATGACTTTGGCTTTTGTCCCGTCCAATTTCGAGAATACTGATTTTCTGTCTTTCTGGAACCAAAAACAGAAGAAAACATGCAACTGGCACTATGGCAACTTGTTAATAGGTTAGTACCAGAAAGTGTATAAAAATACCTCAAAGTAAAGACAAAGCATAAGACAAATGATATAAAACAAGCATGGAGCATCAAAAATTATAGATACGTTTCCGACGTATCAAGGTTCTCCTTTTAATATAGCACCGGAGCAAAGCATTAACACTCTGTGAACACATGTGATCCTCACATCACAACCATCTCCTCCGGTTGTCCCAATTTCTGTCACTTCGGGGCCTTTGGATCCGGACAATGATATGTGTACACAACTTGCAGATAAGACCACAAACAATGCTATCATAATGATTCAATAATAAGTTCAGATCTGAGATCATGGCACTCGGGCCCTAGTGACAAGCATTAAGCACAACAAGTTGCAACAAAGTCAAATAGCACTAATAGAGATACTAGGCACCATGCCCTAACAATCTTATTCGATTACATGATAGAACTCATCCAATCCCTACCATCCACATAGCCTACATCGGGGGATTACTCACTCATGGATGAGAGAAACATTGATGGTTGATGGAGAGGCGTTGGTAATGACGATGGCGATAATCCTCCCCAAATTCCACGTCCCGGCATGGTGCCAAAACGGAGTTTCTGGTTCCGAATCGCGGTTTCTGGTGGTGGCGGTGCAGCGGAACTCTTTCTGGAAAAACGACGAACCCCCCTCAATTTTTAGGTCAGGAGGCATCTTATAGGCGAAGAGGGAGCCCGAGGGGGTTCCTGAGGCGGCCGCACCCCCCAGGCGCGGCCAGGCCTGACCCGCGTGGCAGGGGTGTGGGGCCCTCAGGCCTCCGCTCCGTCTCGTACTCTGGCTCTGTGGATCTTCTGGTGAAATAGGATTTTTGGCATATTTTTCGGGATTTTCCTGATAGTTGATATTCTGCACAAAAACTAGACACGAAGGTAATTCTGCTGAAAACAACGACAGTCTGTATTAGTTGTATCCAAATCACACAAGTTTAGAGGAGAAACAATAGCAAAAGTGTTCGAAAAAGTAGATACGTTCTAGACGTATCACACATCTATAATATTAGAAGTTTCTGTCACTCTCCCAGATTACTAGAGGCATGAACCTACTATCGAGCATAAATACTCCCTATTGGAGTCACAAGTAAATACTTGGCCAAAGTAACTACTAGCAACTGAGAGCATGCAAGATCACAAATAACATAGACATGATAGAACAATAATCAATTTGACATAATACTCAATATCCATCGGATCGCCGCATAAATACTCAATATCAATCAGTGACTTTCTATCCCCCGGGTCGCGTCAACCTCTCATGGTGGGGCCATACATGATTCATCACACGCCCCAGCGACTTCTCGTCCTCTCTCTCGCGTGTCCTAGCACACGCGCTTCGTCGCCGGAGCTCGTCCCGCCCTCTGCCGCCAGATATCTCCCCGCCCTCCACCGCCGGAGCTTGCCGCACGCCGCCCGCAGCTAGTTGCGCCTTCCTGCATCTCCGCGTGCCACCAGGGCTCGCCACGCCCGCTCCTTGCCATGCACCAACGTGCCACCAGAGCTCGCCGTCTTTCCTTCTTTCTAGCCAGAGCTCGCCGTCCTACAAGTGGAACACCGACACGGCGAGATGGTGAGCACCGGTCCTAGAAGGGGAACGACGGCACTGCTCCCTTGCACGGGCTCGCCTCTAGCAGGGGCATCGCCGAACATCGCCCCGCTGCTTCGACCTCCGACGAGGAACACCAGTTCGATGTGGTGCCCCGTGCATGCTACCTACACCGGGAGATTTTTCTACAGACGGTCGACGTGTTAGCTACTGACGTCCATCGTCGTTGCTACTGACGGCTGATGGATTTTCATGTTGGGGATTTTTTTGATACGGCCGCGGGATTTGCTACATACATATATATTTTTTGCTCCAACTGTTTTGTGCTTTTGCTATAATATTGCAAAACTTTTGCTACAAGATGACCGACGATAGTTTCCGTGGAAGTCATTTTGCGAGGTAGCATCTTTTTTGCTACAAGGTCTCCGACTATATCTCCGGTGAAATCTATGTTTTGCTACATTAACATATTTTGTTTGCTACCACCGTTTTATGGTTTTGCTACAATAGCGTAAATTTTTTGCTACGAGATATCCGGCGAGGTTTCTTTCCGGAAGTCTCCGGCAATATTTCCGGCGAAATCAGTTTTGCTATATTTGTTTCTTTTTTTGCAAAATCTCCGGCAAGGTCTTGTTTTTCTCTGGATCAAACTGTTTCTATATGTAGCAACAACAAGATGAAAAGACGAAAAAAAAGATCTGGTCGTTAATCTGGCCGATTGGACGGCTGGAACCTGGGATGAAAAGTTTCCATCCCATGCACGGCTAGCACTGAAAAAAAAAATCTACATATACCGGGTGGAGACAGATCGTCTCGTTTCCAAACTCTCATCAATGATTATCGGCCACGCGCACACCTCTGTTTCCGCACGGCGCATGCCTTCGCGACAATAAGTATGTAGGTTGTGCCCTAGTTGAAGCTAAACATCGATCGATCATCTTACAATTGATTCTTATGGCGTCCCACGAGATCTCCTAGACCTCTCGTTGTCGCCGGTCTCCCCGACCCAGCTGACCGCGCCGTCTGCCATGCATGGCACGCGGCCGTCCGCCGCCGTGGACCCCAAGCGCCATGGATCCTTCTCTGGGACGGCGGAGTCATCGCTCCGCCTAATAATGACTGTTTGGAATACCCCGCTTCAATCCCCGACAACGCATGCAGTGAGGGCTCGACCAATGACTGGCTACTCCTCGGCATCAGCAAGCATATCCCAGAGGAAGCAGGACGACAGCCTTATTACCGCTATGACAACTATGTTTTGCACAATTTTTTCACTCTCGAGCACGTCCCGCTGCTCGAGCTGGACGCAGCCCTCCCCTGTGGTTTACAATATCCGCAAGTTCTTGATGCGCTCTACCGTCCATGACTTCATTGCCGTCATCACGACAAACAAGGATACTCCTCTCATTGTAATTCTACCCGGAAAGGGTGTGCGTGTAGCTCCATAAGCCTATATCTCGTTGACATTGCGTTTCTTGGAGATAAACTCTATGCCATCACCAAGGCAGAGGATCTCATCCCCTTTGATCTTGGAATGGATGAGGATGTTGGAATTTGCCCACGGGATCAATCACATTAAATTAGACGAAAACACGTACAAGAAAACTTGTGGCCAGTCACGTATCGTATCCTCGAATTTTCTTTATTTCTTCTTTTTCCAAACTCGCACGGTACAACTTCTGGTGACCCTGCCCTTACTTTTATACACGCAAGTAAGCCCGACTATTACTACAACCGACTCTGATTCTAAACCGAATAGTACTCAAATCGTACACCTACCTAGCTGACCCTATTAGCACTAGAAACGGACAAAGTACTACTCCGAGTTTGCAAAGAAAAACAACTCGACTAGGACTCGGGTATGACATGTACCAAAAACTCCAAAAAATATCCTAATCAAAATTATTGCTAACAATCTTTCCCTAATTTTGACTCTTAGTCTTTCATGCTCCTTCTGATCTTGACTTCTTGCAGCTTCACGATCCAACGTATGATCTAGACTCCTAGTCACGCTGCGAGGCGACACCATCGGCCACCCCCAACGCAATACATACCAACGATGATCACCACATCGTCCCATGTAGAGACAGGTCCTCATTAAAGAGGCTCCCCTTCACTGGTCATTGTCCCACTATACGCTTGGGCATCATCCTTCAGTCGAGACTCTTGGTCGCACCTAGCACCAGACAACAACACGACGTGACACGCTTCAACTGCAACGGGATTCTCACAGAGACAAGCACTTGGACACGACAGGGACTCATGAACACGGCACTGACTCAACGTGCTAACCTGCACGACCATGACTCCTTAACTCATACTCTCACGAACGACGATCTTGACAAGATCCTCTCCAGCACCGCACCCCAGCACCACCAAACTCATCAACGATCATCCCCATCCACCACCTTGCCGACGACACCTCGCCCGCCGTCTTCCTCCTTGTCGCTCCTCCGAACGAGATCGCTCGCCGCCTCACCGATGACAGCATGCTCGCCGCCTCCACCTGGTCGCCCGCTCCGAGGCGCTAGTAGGGTCACCTCCCCGGGGCAAGCATGGTTTCAAATCTTTGACCTCGCTCTGATACCAATTGTTGGAATTTGCCCACGGGATCAATCACATCAAACTAGACGAACACACGTACAAGAAAACTTGTGGCCACGGGCACGTATCCTTCTCTCGAATTTTCTTTATTTCTTCTTTTTCCAAACTCACAGGTACAACTTCTGGTGACCCTGCCCTTGCTTTTATACACGCAAGTAAGCCCGACTATTACTACAACCGACTCTGATTCTAAACCAAATAGTACTCAAATCGTACACCTACCTAGCTGACCCTATTAGCACTAGAAACGGACAAAGTACTACTCCGAGTTTGCTAAGAAAAACAACTCGACTAGGACTCGGGTATGACATGTACCAAAAACTCCAAAAAAATATCCTAATCAAAATTATTGCTAACAATCTATCCCTAATTTTGACTCTTAGTCTTTCATGCTCCTTCTGATCTTGACTCCTTGCAGCTTCATGATATCTTGACTCAACTCAACGTATGATCTAGACTCCTAGTCACGCTGCGAGGCGGCACCATCGGCCACCCCTAACGCAATACATACCAACGATGATCACCACATCGTCCCATGTAGAGACAGGTCCTCATTGAAGAGGCTCCCCTTCACTGGTCATTGTCCCACTATACGCTTGGGCATCATCCTTCAGTCGAGACCCTTGGTCACACCTAGCACCAGACAACAACACGACGTGACACGCTTCAACTGCAACGGATTCTCATAGAGACAAGCACTTGGACACGACAGGGACTCATGAACACGACGCTGACTCAACGTGCTAACCTGCACGACCATGACTCCTTAACTCATACTCTCACGAACGACGATCTTGACAAGATCCTCTCCAGCACCGCACCCCAGCACCACCAAACTCATCAACGATCATCCCCATCCACCACCTTGCCGACGACACCTCGCCCGCCGTCTTCCTCCTTGTCGCTCCTCCGAACGAGATCGCTCGCCGCCTCACCGATGACGGCATGCTCGCCGCCTCCACCTGGTCGCCCGCTCCGAGGCGCTAGTAGGGTCACCTCCCCGGGGCAATCGTGGTTTCAAATCTTTGACCTCGCTCTGATACCAATTGTTGGAATTTGCCCACGGGATCAATCACATCAAACTAGACGAACACACGTACAAGAAAACTTGTGGCCACGGGCACGTATCCTTCTCTCGAATTTTCTTTATTTCTTCTTTTTCCAAACTCACAGGTACAACTTCTGGTGACCCTGCCCTTACTTTTATACACGCAAGTAAGCCCGACTATTACTACAACCGACTCTGATTCTAAACCAAATAGTACTCAAATCGTACACCTACCTAGCTGACCCTATTAGCACTAGAAACGGACAAAGTACTACTCCGAGTTTGCTAAGAAAAACAACTCGACTAGGACTCGGGTATGACATGTACCAAAAACTCCAAAAAATATCCTAATCAAAATTATTGCTAACAATCTATCCCTAATTTTGACTCTTAGTCTTTCATGCTCCTTCTGATCTTGACTCCTTGCAGCTTCATGATCTCTTGACTCAACTCAACGTATGATCTAGACTCCTAGTCACGCTGCGAGGCGACACCATCGGCCACCCCTAACGCAATACATACCAACGATGATCACCACATCGTCCCATGTAGAGACAGGTCCTCATTGAAGAGGCTCCCCTTCACTGGTCATTGTCCCACTATACGCTTGGGCATCATCCTTCAGTCGAGACCCTTGGTCACACCTAGCACCAGACAACAACACGACGTGACACGCTTCAACTGCAACGGATTCTCATAGAGACAAGCACTTGGACACGACAGGGACTCATGAACACGACGCTGACTCAACGTGCTAACCTGCACGACCATGACTCCTTAACTCATACTCTCACGAACGACGATCTTGACAAGATCCTCTCCAGCACCGCACCCCAGCACCACCAAACTCATCAACGATCATCCCCATCCACCACCTTGCCGACGACACCTCGCCCGCCGTCTTCCTCCTTGTCGCTCCTCCGAACGAGATCGCTCGCCGCCTCACCGATGACGGCATGCTCGCCGCCTCCACCTGGTCGCCCGCTCCGAGGCGCTAGTAGGGTCACCTCCCCGGGGCAATCGTGGTTTCAAATCTTTGACCTCGCTCTGATACCAATTGTTGGAATTTGCCCACGGGATCAATCACATCAAACTAGACGAACACACGTACAAGAAAACTTGTGGCCACGGGCACGTATCCTTCTCTCGAATTTTCTTTATTTCTTCTTTTTCCAAACTCACAGGTACAACTTCTGGTGACCCTGCCCTTACTTTTATACACGCAAGTAAGCCCGACTATTACTACAACCGACTCTGATTCTAAACCAAATAGTACTCAAATCGTACACCTACCTAGCTGACCCTATTAGCACTAGAAACGGACAAAGTACTACTCCGAGTTTGCTAAGAAAAACAACTCGACTAGGACTCGGGTATGACATGTACCAAAAACTCCAAAAAATATCCTAATCAAAATTATTGCTAACAATCTATCCCTAATTTTGACTCTTAGTCTTTCATGCTCCTTCTGATCTTGACTCCTTGCAGCTTCATGATCTCTTGACTCAACTCAACGTATGATCTAGACTCCTAGTCACGCTGCGAGGCGACACCATCGGCCACCCCTAACGCAATACATACCAACGATGATCACCACATCGTCCCATGTAGAGACAGGTCCTCATTGAAGAGGCTCCCCTTCACTGGTCATTGTCCCACTATACGCTTGGGCATCATCCTTCAGTCGAGACCCTTGGTCACACCTAGCACCAGACAACAACACGACATGACACGCTTCAACTGCAACGGATTCTCACAGAGACAAGCACTTGGACACGACAGGGACTCATGAACACGACGCTGACTCAACGTGCTAACCTGCACGACCATGACTCCTTAACTCATACTCTCACGAACGACGATCTTGACAAGATCCTCTCCAGCACCGCACCCCAGCACCACCAAACTCATCAACGATCATCCCCATCCACCACCTTGCCGACGACACCTCGCCCGCCGTCTTCCTCCTTGTCGCTCCTGTTGGAGATATGCCCTAGAGGCAATAATAAATGTAGTTATTATTATATCTTTGTGTTTATGATAAATGTTTACATTCATGCTATAATAGTATTAACAAGGAAACCATTAATACTTGTGTGATTTGTAAACTTAATTTGAAGTCCCTAGTATAGCCTCTATACTTCACTAGCTTGTTGGTTGATTGATGATGTGGTTTCTTTGTCATGAACATTGAGATGTTATCAACAACAAGATCATATCGTTAGGAGAATGATATAGTGGACATACTCCTATAGACAAGCGTAGCATAAAGATCAAGTCATTTTAATAGTTCAATTGCTATATGCTTTCTGATACATAGTAACCTAACTCCTTCGACCATGAGATCATGCATATCACCTTTACTGGATGGATGCTTTGATGTCATCAAACACCACACCGTAACAGGGTGGCTATAAAGGTGGCATTGAGTGTTCGGAAAGTATTGGTTGAAACACATGGATCAAGAGTGGGATTTGTCCATCCACATGACGGATAGATATACTCTGGGCCCTCTCGGTGGAATGTCATCCAATTAGCTTGCAAGCATGTGACATGGTCACAAGGGATCACATATCACGGGAACGAGAAAAGAGTACTTATCAGTAACGAGGATGAACTAGGTATGCAGAGATACCGACGATCATAACCTCGGATAAGTAACATATCGTGAGACAAAGGGAAATTGGTATCGTATGTAAGTGGTTCATTCGATCGCAAAGTAATCGTAGAAATATGTGGGAGCCATATGAATTTCCAGATTCCTCTATTGGTTATTGTTCGGAGAAATGTCTCGATCATGTCTGCATAATTCACGAACCGTAGGGAGACACACTTAAGGATTCGACGTTGTTTGAGTAGTTATGGTATTATGAGAAAGAGACCGAATGTTGTTCGGAGTCTCGGATGGGATCCGGGATATCACGAGGAGATCCGGAATGGTCCGGAGAATAAGATTCATATAAGGAAAGTCCCGTTTCGGAGTTCGGGAATGATTCCGGTGTTTTCATCGGGGATATTCTAGAAGGTTCCGAATTGTCCGGCACTCCGGGGGGAAGGGGTACATGAATGTGTCATTATATATTGGAATGATTGCATCATGTACTAAGTGTTCTTGCTGTCCCAAATATAGGATTAAATTGAATCCTAAAACAGAAAAGTCAAATGTCCAGTTTGAAAGTCAAACTGCCAAAACAAGAAACTGTGGGAAACAAGCAAGAGGAGTTGGAACCAACCTGGAGGAGGAGTTGGACTCCTCCAGGCCGGCGCCCAGCCCAAGGCCGAGTTGGGGAGGGACTCCCTCCCTCCCCTGGCGCGCCCACACCCTCCCACCTATATAAGGAGGGGCAGGGCTCCCCTCCTAGACACACAAGTTTCCTATCCTCTAAACTAAACCCTAGATCTAGACCCCGGTTTAGAGCTATTCGGTTTAGAGCCTTCTAATTGGTTTAGAGCCCTCTAATTGGTGTGTCTAATTACTAGACCACTAATAGCCTCTCTCATAAGCTCCACCATACTCGCACCGGCTTAAGGCGAAGCCCTGCGGGATTTCCCCTCTACCTCCGGTACCACGCCGTTGTGCTGCCGGAATCGCGAGGAGAGTGCTACAACCTCCGCTGCCTGCTGGAACAAGGGAGAGGAAGGTCTTCGTCGAGTACCGAACGTGTGACCGACTGCGGGAGCGCTGCGGGAACGCGGCGCTGGAAGGATCGTCCACGCGATCTTGAGATCGG
The DNA here is from genome assembly GCA_916181665.1 of Avena sativa. NCBI lineage: Eukaryota > Viridiplantae > Streptophyta > Magnoliopsida > Poales > Poaceae > Avena > Avena sativa. The sequence continues at coordinate 52,523,049 of OV702285.1, read as the reverse complement.
AAAGAGTACGACTACATCACCCACGAGAATCTGCTCTCGTTAAACACTTTGGAATCTTCGAGGGTGAGTTATTCCATCGACTCGTTGCTACAATCTAGTAGATAGATCTTGGCTTGTTTGTTTGTATGCGATAGAAAATTTTTGTTTTCCATGCTACGAACCCCTACAGTGGTATCAGAGCCGTGTCTATATGTAGATCTGTTGCACGAGTAGAACACAATGGTCATTGTGGGCGTTGATGCTTTTATTGTAGATTGCTTTTTGTGTACTTTGCATCTTGCGGTATGTTGGGATGAAGCGGCCCGGGCTAACCTTACATGACATCGTTCATGAGACTTGCTCCACGCTTGACATGCAACTCGTTTTGCATAAGTGGCTTTGCGGGTGCCTGTTTCTCCTAGCATAGTAAAGATCCAATTTACAACGGGTGATCAACAATGCTAGTATCAATGTTGTGGTTCTTATTCGTAAGTTAGAACGACACTTATGGAAAGCCCCAAACCACGTAAAATATGCAAAGAAAGTAGAAGCGTCTAATTTTGTTTTGCAGGGGTGTGCAGTGATGTGATATGGCCATGATTGTGATTATATTTGATGTATGCAATGTTCCTTATTGTAAGTTGGCAACCGGCAGGAGCCATATGGTTGTCTTTAATTTCTGTTAAGACCTGCGTGTCTATTCAAAATAGTTGTAATAGTTGAAGCTGGTGGACGACAACCATGGAGAAGCGTCATTGACCTTGATGCTATGCCGGTGATGATGGAGATCATATTCGTGTTTGAAGATGGAGATCGGAAGCACAAAGAAGAAAGGCCATATCATATCACATATTATGAATTGCATGTGATGTTAATCCTTTATGCATCTTGTATTGCTTAGTAGACGACGGTAGCATTATAAGATGATCCCTCATGCACATAAATTTCAAGTTCTAGAGTGTTCACCCTTAGTATGCACCGTTGCCAAAGCTTGCTGCTTCGAAGCACCACGTGATGATCGGGTGTCTTTGATTCCGCGGGTGAATACAACGTAAGCAAGCCAGATTTGCTTATGCGGAAGCTAAGGTTTGATCTTGACGAGCCTAGCATGTACAGACATGGCCTCAGGAACACGGATCGCCGAAAGGCAAAGCATGAATCATATAGTAGATATGATGAACATGATGATTGTTCGCCATTAAAACTATATCAGCTCTCGTGATGATCGGTGTTGATGTAGTGGATTTGGTTCGTGTGATCACTAAAACAATGTGAGGGATGTTGTTTTGAGTGGGAGTTCACCTAGTTTAATTTCATTAATTAATTTGAACTCAATTTGTCATAAACTTAGTCTAAACTATTGCAAATATGTTGTAGATCAATGGCAGCCCCTACCATCAATTTTAATGCGTTCCTAGAGAAAGAAAAGTTGAAAAACAATGGAAGCAACTTCGCGGATTGGTTCCGCAATTTGAGGATTGTCCTCACAGCTGGTAATTTGACCTATGTGCTGGATGCACCGCTAGGTGACCCACCTGCAGCTGATGCTACCGATGAAGTAAAGAAAGTTTACCTTGCTCGGAAGAATCAGTACTCCATAGTTCAGTGTGCTATCTTGTATGGTTTGGAATCGGAGCTTCAGAAAAGATTTGAAGAGTCAGATCCATATGATATTGTCGAGGATCTCAAATTAATCTTTGAGACTCATGCGGCAATTGAAAGTTATGAAGCTTCTGAAAAGTTCTTTAACTGCAAGATGGAAGAGGGTAGCTCCGTCAGTGAGCATGTGCTTAAGATGTCTGGGCACGCAAATAAACTTCAAAGTTTGGGTATAGTGATTCCTAATACTTTGGGAGTTTACCGCATCCTCCAATCACTACCACCAAGTTACAAGAACTTTGTGATGAACTACAACATGCAGAACATGAACAAAGAGTTGCCAGAACTATTTGCTATGTTAAAATCTGCAGAAGTGGAGATCAAGAAAGAGCACCAAGTGTTGATGGTCAATAAGACCACCAAATTCAAGAAAGGCAAGTCTAAGCAAAAGGGACACTTCAAGAAGGGTGGTAAGAAAGTTACCACGCCGACGAAGAAGACCAAGGCTGGACCTAAGCCTGAAACTGAGTGCTTTTACTGCAAGGGAGAAGGTCACTGGAAGCGGAATTGCCCAAGGTACTTGGCAGATTTGAAGAACGGCAACATCAAGAAGAAAGGTATATCTGATATACATGTTATTGATGTGTATCTCACTAGTATTCATAGTAGTGCCTGGGTATTTGATACTGGTTCGGTTGCTCATATTTGTAACTCGAAACAGGAGCTGCAGAATAAACGGAAGCTAGTGAAGAACGAGGTGACGATGCGCGTAGGAAACGGATCAAAGGTTGATGTGATCGCGGTCGGCACGCTACCTCTTCATCTACCATCGGGATTAGTTTTATACTTAAATAATTGTTATTTGGTGCCTGCATTAAGCATGAACATTATATCAGGATCTTGTTTATTGCGAGACGGTTACTTGTTTAAATCCGAGAATAATGGTTGTTCGATTTATATGAGTAACATGTTTCATGCACATGCACCTTTGATAGATGGTCTATTCATATTGAATCTCGATAGTAGAAATACACATATTAATAACATTGAGGCTAAACGTTTGAAATCAAGCGATAATTTGACCTATATGTGGCACTGTCGTCTTGGTCACATTGGAGTGAAGCGTATGAAGAAACTCCATTCCGATGGACTTCTTGAATCACTTGATTTTGAATCACTTGAAAGATGCGAAGCATGTCTAATGGGTAAAATGACTAAGACTCCATTTTCTGGTATGATGGAGCGAGCTACGGACTTATTGGAAATCATACATACCGATGTATGTGGTCCAATGAGTGTAGCATCGCGCGGTGGTTATCGTTATGTTCTTACCTTCACGGATGATTTGAGTAGATATGGGTATATCTATTTCATGAAACATAAGTCCGAAACTTTCGAGAAGTTTAAGGAGTTTCAAAGTGAGGTAGAGAATCAACGTAACAAGAAGATTAAATTTCTACGTTCTGATCGTGGAGGTGAATATCTAAGTTACGAGTTTGGCGAGCATTTGAAGAAATGTGGAATACTTTCACAGTTGACACCGCCGGGAACACCACAGCGTAATGGTGTGTCTGAACGTCGTAATCGAACTCTCTTAGATATGGTTCGTTCTATGATGTCACTTACAGATTTACCACTATCATTTTGGGGTTATGCATTAGAAACAGCCGCATTCACTTTAAATAGGGCACCATCTAAATCCGTTGAAACGACACCGTATGAATTATGGTTTGGGAAGAAACCTAAATTGTCGTTCCTTAAAGTTTGGGGATGCGAAGCCTATGTAAAGAAGTTACAGCCGGACAAGCTTGAACCCAAAGCGGAAAAATGCGTCTTCATAGGATACCCGAAGGAAACTATTGGGTATACCTTCTATCATAGATCCGAAGGCAAAATCTTTGTTGCAAAGAATGGATCCTTTCTAGAGAAGGAATTTCTCTCGAAAGAAGTGACTGGAAGGAAAGTAGAACTCGACGAGGTTGTCGAACCTTCTCTCGAAATTGCGAGTAGCGCAGCACCGGAAGAAGTTCCTGTGGTGCCTGCACCAATAAGAGAGGAAGCTAATGATAGTGATCATGAAACTTCGGTTGAAGTTGCTACAGAGCCTCGGAGGTCAACGAGAACTCGTACCACTCCAGATTGGTATGATTCCGTTATGAATGTCATGTTGGTGGACAACACCGATGACCCCGAGACATATGAGGAAGCGATGATGAGCCCAGATTCCAATAAATGGCAAGAAGCCATGAAATCCGAGATTGGATCCATGTACGAAAACCAAGTATGGACTTTGGTGGACTTACCGGATGGCCGGAAGGCTGTCGAGAACAAATGGATTTTCAAGAAGAAAACAGATGCTGATGGTAATGTTACTGTCTATAAAGCTCGACTTGTCGCAAAAGGGTTTCGACAAATTCAAGGAGTTGACTACGATGAGACTTTCTCACCGGTAGCGAAGCTAAAGTCTGTGAGGATTATGTTAGCAATCGCTGCATATTATGATTATGAGATATGGCAGATGGATGTCAAAACAGCATTCCTCAATGGAGACATTGATGAAGAGTTGTATATGATACAACCCAAAGGTTTTGTCGATCCCAAAGATGCTAACAAGGTATGCAAGCTTCAACGGTCCATCTATGGATTGAAGCAAGCATCCCGAAGTTGGAATCAACGTTTTGATAAGGTAATCAAAAGTTTTGGTTTTGTACAAACTTATGGAGAAGCTTGTATTTACAAGAAAGTGAGTGGGAGCTCTGTAGCATTCTTAATACTATATGTAGATGACATATTGTTGATTGGGAATGATGTAGACCTTCTTAATAGTGTCAAGGAATATTTGAATAATAGTTTTTCAATGAAGGATCTTGGCGAAGCAGCTTACATATTAGGCATAAAGATTTATAGAGATAGATCGAAACGCCAAATATCATTGTCACAAAGTACATATTTGGACAAAGTTCTAAAGAGGTTTGGAATGGAAGATAGCAAGAAAGGGTTCTTGCCCATGTTGCCCAATACGACCTTGAGTAAAACTCAAAGTCCGACATCGGCAGAAGATAGAGAAAGGATGAGTAAGACTCCCTATGCCTCAGCCATAGGATCTCTAATGTATGCCATGCTATGTACTAGACCCGATATCGCATATGCTGTTAGTTTAACTAGCAGATATCAAAGTGATCCAGGAGTGGATCATTGGACAGCGGTCAAAAACATCCTTAAGTACTTGAGAAGAACTAAGGATATGGTTCTTTCTTATGGAGGTGATGAACAGCTCGTTGTTAATGGTTACACCGATGCTAGTTGGAACACCGATCCAGATGATTCTAAATCACAATCTGGATACGTATTTATTTTGAATGGTGCAGCAGTTAGCTGGAGGAGTGCAAAGCAAAGCGTTGTGGCGAGATCTTCAACTGAATCGGAATACATGGCTGCTTCGGAGGCTTCACAAGAAGCGATATGGATGAAAGAGTTCATTACAGAGCTGGGTGTGGTTCCTAGTGCGCTGGACCCAATGTCTATCTACTGTGATAACATGGGCGCCATAGCCAATGCGCAAGAACCAAGGTCACACAAGAAGCTGAAGCATATCAAGCTGCGTTTTCACGCTATTCGAGAACATATCCAGGATGGGGATATAAAGATTTGCAAAGTACACACAGATCTGAATATGGCGGATCCGTTGACTAAACCTCTCCCGAGGGCAAAACATGACCAACACCAAACTGCCATGGGTGTTCGGTATATTACCATGTAATCTAGATTAGATGACTCTAGTGCAAGTGGGAGACTGTTGGAGATATGCCCTAGAGGCAATAATAAATGTAGTTATTATTATATCTTTGTGTTTATGATAAATGTTTACATTCATGCTATAATAGTATTAACAAGGAAACCATTAATACTTGTGTGATTTGTAAACTTAATTTGAAGTCCCTAGTATAGCCTCTATACTTCACTAGCTTGTTGGTTGATTGATGATGTGGTTTCTTTGTCATGAACATTGAGATGTTATCAACAACAAGATCATATCGTTAGGAGAATGATATGGTGGACATACTCCTATAGACAAGCGTAGCATAAAGATCAAGTCATTTTAATAGTTCAATTGCTATATGCTTTCTGATACATAGTAACCTAACTCCTTCGACCATGAGATCATGCATATCACCTTTACTGGATGGATGCTTTGATGTCATCAAACACCACACCGTAACAGGGTGGCTATAAAGGTGGCATTGAGTGTTCGGAAAGTATTGGTTGAAACACATGGATCAAGAGTGGGATTTGTCCATCCACATGACGGATAGATATACTCTGGGCCCTCTCGGTGGAATGTCATCCAATTAGCTTGCAAGCATGTGACATGGTCACAAGGGATCACATATCACGGGAACGAGAAAAGAGTACTTATCAGTAACGAGGATGAACTAGGTATGCAGAGATACCGACGATCATAACCTCGGATAAGTAACATATCGTGAGACAAAGGGAAATTGGTATCGTATGTAAGTGGTTCATTCGATCGCAAAGTAATCGTAGAAATATGTGGGAGCCATATGAATTTCCAGATTCCTCTATTGGTTATTGTTCGGAGAAATGTCTCGATCATGTCTGCATAATTCACGAACCGTAGGGAGACACACTTAAGGATTCGACGTTGTTTGAGTAGTTATGGTATTATGAGAAAGAGACCGAATGTTGTTCGGAGTCTCGGATGGGATCCGGGATATCACGAGGAGATCCGGAATGGTCCGGAGAATAAGATTCATATAAGGAAAGTCCCGTTTCGGAGTTCGGGAATGATTCCGGTGTTTTCATCGGGGATATTCTAGAAGGTTCCGAATTGTCCGGCACTCCGGGGGGGAAGGGGTACATGAATGTGTCATTATATATTGGAATGATTGCATCATGTACTAAGTGTTCTTGCTGTCCCAAATATAGGATTAAATTGAATCCTAAAACAGAAAAGTCAAATGTCCAGTTTGAAAGTCAAACTGCCAAAACAAGAAACTGTGGGAAACAAGCAAGAGGAGTTGGAACCAACCTGGAGGAGGAGTTGGACTCCTCCAGGCCGGCGCCCAGCCCAAGGCCGAGTTGGGGAGGGACTCCCTCCCTCCCCTGGCGCGCCCACACCCTCCCACCTATATAAGGAGGGGCAGGGCTCCCCTCCTAGACACACAAGTTTCCTATCCTCTAAACTAAACCCTAGATCTAGACCCCGGTTTAGAGCTATTCGGTTTAGAGCCTTCTAATTGGTTTAGAGCCCTCTAATTGGTGTGTCTAATTACTAGACCACTAATAGCCTCTCTCATAAGCTCCACCATACTCGCACCGGCTTAAGGCGAAGCCCTGCGGGATTTCCCCTCTACCTCCGGTACCACGCCGTTGTGCTGCCGGAATCGCGAGGAGAGTGCTACAACCTCCGCTGCCTGCTGGAACAAGGGAGAGGAAGGTCTTCGTCGAGTACCGAACGTGTGACCGACTGCGGGAGCGCTGCGGGAACGCGGCGCTGGAAGGATCGTCCACGCGATCTTGAGATCGGAAAGAGTACGACTACATCACCCACGAGAATCTGCTCTCGTTAAACACTTTGGAATCTTCGAGGGTGAGTTATTCCATCGACTCGTTGCTACAATCTAGTAGATAGATCTTGGCTTGTTTGTTTGTATGCGATAGAAAATTTTTGTTTTCCATGCTACGAACCCCTACAGCTCCTCCGAACGAGATCGCTCGCCGCCTCACCGATGACGGCATGCTCGCCGCCTCCACCTGGTCGCCCGCTCCGAGGCGCTAGTAGGGTCACCTCCCCGGGGCAAGCGTGGTTTCAGATCTTTGACCTCGCTCTGATACCAATTGTTGGAATTTGCCCACGGGATCAATCACATCAAACTAGACGAACACACGTACAAGAAAACTTGTGGCCACGGGCACGTATCCTTCTCTCGAATTTTCTTTATTTCTTCTTTTTCCAAACTCACAGGTACAACTTCTGGTGACCCTGCCCTTGCTTTTATACACGCAAGTAAGCCCGACTACTACTACAACCGACTCTGATTCTAAACCGAATAGTACTCAAACGTACACCTACCTAGCTGACCCTATTAGCACTAGAAATGGACAAAGTACTACTCAAAATTTGCTAAGAAAAACAACTCGACTAGGACTCGGGTAGGACATGTACCAAAAACTCCCAAAAATATCCTAATCAAAATTATTGCTAACAGAGGATGGGAGTCCCGTGGTTACCATTGGAAGGCGTGTCATCCGGCAACCCCTTGACTCTGAAGGTTATGAGTGGTGGCCTGCGTCTGATGATGATAACAACGACCTTGATGATGATGATGATGGTGAGGAGGAGCAGGGGGGAGGTAGTTGTTGAAGTTGAGGAAGAAGCGGAGGCTGCAGATGTGGCAATTGCGGCTGATGAAGAAGAGGCGGCAGTGGAAGTGGATGTTGGGGTGGGTGATTATGAGGAGGACGGGCAACCAGTGGCAAGAGATGACGATGGTTGGAACGACCTCAACTATCTGAATTGCTCACATAAGTACATATCTCATGACGAAATGATTACATGGCACCTAGTCGAGTCGCGTGGAAAGCTGCTCATGGTGAAGCCACGGCTGCATATCCTTCCCGACTATTCCATGTCGTCCATTCGCCAAGTTGATGTTTTCCAGAACGATGCTGACATAGGGGAATGGGTGCCAATGGCTAATGATCTAGGTGGTGGCCAAGCGCTCTTCATTGGCCGAGACTTCTCCAACTCTATTTCTGCACCTTGCGGAGACGTGGCCGAGGGTGACATCTATTTTATCGAGTCGGGCTCAGTGTTCGACATTAAGGCTCAGTGTTCTAACGTGAAAAAGGTTTCGTGAGCCTTTCTGCTAGGGAACATGTGGAATGTGGCTCTTTCCTCCGGAGTTGGTGCTTTGAAATAGCGGAGCATATTCGTTTAGACAATCGACGATTATATGTGGGAAAACAACGACATGGCCTAATCTACCTTATGTAGTATACCGTGATGATACTTTTTGTAACTATAAATAGGATAGTAGCAGGTTATTTGTTTACGACAATATGGAGTTAACTATCCTTAGCTTTTATTTGAGCCTTGACAGTATTTGGTGGTGTAAACTATACTAATTTGCTTTTATTTGTGATGCTGATTCAGGAATAGTTTTCAGGTCTACTTAAAAACAGCATTGTCCAACTATATCTATGCTGTGGAGGCATGGAGCCTACTCTCCCTTGAGCAAACTCTCAAGTCAACCTTGCTAGCGGCAAATAGTAATACACCGGTTCTCACTCAAATACTCGCTCCGTCTATGTCAGAAATTTTTCTAAATTTGGATGTATCATTTTAGACACGCCATTTAGTACTAAATACATCCGAATTTAGACAGACTAGTTAAATATCCATGCGTTGCCATGGTGTTTAAGTTGTCTTAAAATTCATATGAATATCCGCTTATATACAGAAAAAAGGTAATTACATCTTATATTTTAAATACATTAAAAAACTACTATGCTTAATTTCACTACCTAAAAATTTGAACGGTTTGGTCCAAACAATGATCATCAATGTGTGACATAACTGCCTTTCTTCCCTAACCCACGATCTGAGATAAAAGAACGTGACAATGTGCAGACTACTATAGAATGCTAACAAGAAAGTGATAAAAGGAACACATTTCTTACTAAGGTCCCAAGGATGGAACTAACTGTGGAAGCTTCTGTACTCCTCCCGCCACGGTGAACATCCCTGCACAAACTGCAAAAGAGAGAATGTTCTCTGTTGGAAGAGAAATCTTTCAGAACAAAAAAGCTCATACGGCTGGCTTGAAGTGAAACAGCATGTTCATGCATACTGAACTAAGAAGTCTGAAGTCCAACAAGACATCCATATATATACTCCAAACAAATCTGAGTAGTGACAACAAGTTCCCACACATCAGAGGTTCAAATCCTTGTTGTTGGACCACACATACATAAAGTCGAGATATCTTACAAATTCTTACAGCATAAGCTACCATGCCGAGCAATGGTAACCAGGAATCAAGACTATCACGGACACGAATAGAACATACTGGGCACGACCCACATAGGTTGCATCATACTGCCATAGGTTATGAAGATAAAGGCGTCTTCTTGCAGCGGCTGGTTCAACTCAAATTCGATCCACTTTTTAGAATCATAGCAGTATATGCAGTTGCTCCTTCCTCCCCATCTCTCTGGGTTCATGCAACACAATGCCTGGCTTCTCTGGTCAATGCTGATAAAGATTGCCCAGTTCTCTAGCTTCTCCACCTTCACCCACTTTGCAGGTTCAGTCGATAAGTCGAGTCGGAAGGCTTCAAAAGCGTCCCCTGTTGATGGAGAAGACCGCTGACTACCAACCATGAGGAGCATGTCGCCACACGTGACAAGCCACGGGTGAGAAAGATGCCATTTTCTGGTCATGCTTCTATCTAGATCAACAACTATTTTCTGTATGCGAATCTGAGGTACCAAGTGCACAACATAGAGCCTACGGTCATGATCCATGCCAAACACCTGGCCTTTGAAGACCACGATCTGCTTAATCGTTCCATTGCGAGGGGAACGTCTCAACCAAGAATGACTACCAACATGCCAAAAGAAATTGTGACATCCAGCATTGACCAGGAGATGTGAGTTGGGTGACGAAAGAGGAGCCGTGAGGGCAGCATAGTAGAGGTGAACGTATCCGTCAACCGGTAGTTGCGGAGCTGAGACGGTAGCACCAGTGAAGACATCAACAACAAGACATGATCTTTGTTGGTCGTACAAGATGAGTTGGCCATAGGAAACAGCCCCGAAAGAATAACCATCCAGATAACTGGGTGGGGATTTTCTGTCACAAAAACCAGCAAACTGGGGAACTTGACAGCACATGTAGGTGCTCTGGTTAGCCAGATCAGTAACATAGCATGAACGTTTAGGTATGAGGTTGTTGCTAAATGGGCGAGAACAAGGAGAACACACAGGGATATCAGGTTGGAGGAGGAGAGGTGGCAAAAGCGTCGATTTGGATGGATAAGAGGAGAAGGAAACACGCCAAGGGGGCAGGTGGCAGCAAAGGCAAGAAGGTCATAGAAGGATCCCAGCCGAGCAACAATGGAGTGAAGTAGGCCTTCCGGGAGGTCTACCCAGCCTTCAAGCCCGGACATAGCTGCCTGAGATGATAGACACACAAACACAGCAGGCTTCGTGCTACGGGGATCTCTCTGAAAAAATAGGAATCAAAAGACAAATGTTATATTAATGAACTGAATATTTAAAACATACTCCCTCTGTTTCAAATTACTCCGTGCGCACGCTTATCTAGGTGGACTAGTACTTCCTCATTTTTCATTCAAAAAAATCCTGGAATTTTTGAAATAGATAGTATGTAATGTGTATTAAGTATTCCAAAAATCAAAGGAATTTTTGAATGAAAAATAAGAGAGTACTAGCCCACCTAGATAAACGTGCGTGCGAAGTAATTTGAAACAGAGGGAGTATATAGAAGCTATACAGAATGCCAAGGGAAAATGGCTAGTGCATGTGTGATTCTTGAGATGATAGTTGAAACTTGTTAGCAGAGATAACATATATGTGCAAGATTGAAGCATGAAAAACACTAGTGACACAATAACACATCAACGTGTTGAATTCATATGGATTAGTGTGTTGCTAACAATTAACACCAATACCCAAATATTGTAATTATTACTTCCTAAATAAGTGTCGTGGTTTTAGTTCAAATTCAAACAAAAACCACGGCACTTATTATGGAACGGAGGTTGTACTAACATTGCCTCCGATCTGTACTACTCTGACTGTCCTATCCTGCAAACATCAGTGATTACTTCATCGCGGTGAACGGTCAATATCATCCAATGAAACAGAAAATGTCAACACATTGCAACACAGAGGTGGAATAATCTGGCATGCAAAATGATTCTGTGTAAAAATTAAACGCATATATGTAACTTCAGAAGATATACCAAGACGGTGAACTGATGGTTCTACCTTTCCTTAATATATACACACAAAGAAAATAGCCGCAGTTCTATCTCTACTAATAACAATGTTCAAATTGGACTTGGGTAGTCTTAATCCCCCTTCATATTGCAGATCGATTTATGGGGTAAGCGCAACATTCAGATTAATTTCTGCTAAGAAACCACCAAGCGCACCCAGATTAACCAAATCCCATCCAGCCTAGGGTCCGTAGCCAAAAAGAAATAATCGAGTGGAAGGAAATCTAGCATGAAAAAAATTGCAGAGGTCTATATCTGCGAGACGAACCAATGAAACAGATGGTCTATATCCTCAGGGGAGATAGAGAGGTCATGCCTTGTACAGAACGGAGACGCCGATGTTGTGGGCAGGGCCGGCGTCTTCTCCGGCGGTGGGCGGCGCAGCCTGCTGGGCTCGCTTCCCCCCGCTTCAAGAAATCGCCTCTCCTTTCTCTCTCTCTCTCTCTGTCCTGTCAAAGAGGCTGTGGGGGTGTTCCACCATCAAAGTCCCAACATGCACATGGGCTTTTAGTGCGTTATGTCCTTTCTTTGTTGGGCTGGTTGTATTTAAAGGGAGCACCTATTTACCGCACGCTTGAAGGGAAGCGGCCCAACGAAAAGGGTACAATTTTATTTTCTTAAAACATGAAAATTTTATCTAATTTCTGTTTACTTAGGGCATGAACAATGGTTTAGACTGTGGCCGTCTGTAATATGCATCCATGTCATCTGCAGATGGCAGTGCAGACAACGAATACAATGGGCTGTCGCTTTGGTCATCTATAAAGATTCAGCGGTTGCATAAAGCTTGGGATCCAAGTTCGCCAAGCAAAGAAGAACCAAGCTCGGAAAACAATCTAGCTAGTGTCAGGTCTGCAAGTTGCAAGCATAGGCGACGGCCGGACTTGCTTCACGTCATGACAGCCGCAAGAAGCTACACGTAAGTCTGAACAGAAGGCGGGAAAAGGGAAGAAACAAAGAGCAGAAAACAAATCCATTACAATTCTTTGCATGGCTTGATTAATCGATCCACGATGAGGAGGAGGATCCTCTCTCGCGTCTCCCTTTTGGTCCTCCTTTACCTCAGCGGTTCGGCTAGTACCTCGCTCCAGGACATCATTCGCATGCTGCCGCCGGCCGCTTCCCGTCGCGCCAGTCAGTCGCCAGTCGCCAACGCCACCGATCTCCAGGCAGCCTCATCCCAGCTAGGTCTGGAGGATTGCTAGAGGCTATGGAATCCATGGAGATGAAGAAGAAAATAAATACCGTAAGTAGTAGCAACAGACGCTCTCCATACAACGCAAAAGATGCCGTCGGTTAGCAGCGATTTTTACGGTATTAGACCGTCTAGAACTTAACAGACGGGCTAGGCGGTTTCTCCTTTTATCTCTCCTCCATGTCATCTTATTTCCTACGAGGTGGGTGTTACAGACGGCTGACTGGATACCAGTGTACATACCCTTATAGAAGTCAGTCCCTTAAAATCCGGTGAATAGTTTTTGAAAGGGCGAATATTTCAGGTCCCGTTCTGACCTAGTGAACAACTTGTCGAACACATATGAACATTTTTAGAAAATCTCGGAGCATTGTTTCTTACTCGTGAACATTTTTCTTGGAACCCAGTGTGATGACCATCATATTTATAACCATTACCCCATAACTTTCATGACATTTCCTTGTATTCTTATAACAATATATTGTCAATTTTAGATGCTATAATGATTAATATGTCGAATAATTGTACAATTTTACATGCTCTAAAATTATTCTGGAGATCGGCACGGCAAGGCATAGTTTCTTCTCATTTTGGACAAACTGCACATGTACCAAATATACCAAAGGACCTGAACATGTACTCCCTTGTTTTAAAATATAAGTGTGTAGATTCGAAGAGGAGTAGAATGTAAAGAGGCAGATAGATGTGATAGAAAAAGAGCCTACAGTCTCCATCGAGATAGAAAAAGAGCCTACAATCTTGTTGGAATAGAGCTTTCGGTTGTAAGTAGTATGTTACAACTGATAAAAAATGTTCCTCGCCATTGATTTTACGTCATGATTCATACTAGTGTGAGGGTTGCGATTTAGATTTTGCAGTCGTAGATGGGTTAAATTGAGTTTTCTAGTTGCGAGTAGGTTAGAACAAAAAAAAACTTGACCATTGGATTTTCATCGTGGTTCATGCTAGATCGGAGTTGCAAGTGGGTCACAGCTAGGATTTTTCTATTGCGAGCTGGTTAGAATTGACCTCTTCCTGATGTAAGTAGGTTGCAACTTAGAAAAAATATTCCTGGTCACTGGATTTGCATCACGATTCATGCTAAATGAGAGTTGCAAGTTGGTTGCAACTATGGTTATTTAGTTGGCACCTAAGTTTTTTTAGTAGCAAGTAGGTTGCAAGTGAGATAAAATATTCCGATTGTTGGATTTTTGTGTTGTGATACATGCTAGAGGGAATTAGAGGTAGGTTGCAGTTGAGTTTTTCAGTTACAACTAGGTTGCAGCTAAGTTTCTTTTTCTCGATTGCAAGTAGGTTGTAACTGGAAAAAATGTTTGTAGTTATTGATTTTTGTCGCAATTAGTGTCATCAGGGAGTTGCAACTGAGTTTTTCAGTTGCAAATAGATTGCAACTAAGAATCTATGTTCTAGATCACTGGATTTGCGCCATGATTCTAGTTTGCTATGAGTTGCAACTAGAATTTTTTCCATATTTTTAAAGTCTTTTATTAATTTTCCTATAAGAATATGTTTTTTCTTGTGGACGTCTCGGCTATGAACTCGGTAGCTCAAACAAAATGTTTTCCAGACATGAGATTATTTTCTAAAACAATTGGTTCTACAAAGAGATACACATACAAAAGTACAATAATTGGTGTACATTGATTGAGCTGAAGCTGAACTAGTACGTGTTGGTTGTGGGCTATAGAGAGAACGATTAATCATCAAATGATGAATGGTCGTGGCCCAAGGACAGCTTGTTTGATTATTAGAGCATTATTCTTATCTTAATAATTCCATATAGAAGGATTGTTGAGTTCGAGGAGAGAGAACCAGAAAAGACCTTTGTCTTATTTTGGCTAAGAGATCATCTTTTAGCACCATATGTCTTATCACATATTTAGGGATATCTATTGCTGAAAGACTAAAAAAATAACACATTGTATGAAATAACGTGGCATGTATAGGACATTCGTACGTTGTTACCTTAGCTAATTGATCGGCGAGTTAAATACAGTAACAATCTCTCGATTTGTTAGGCTAGCTCGATTTAGTCTTTATACTCAGAATTTGCTGAATTTTGTCCGTGTATTTATGAATTGTGTTTGATTTAGTCCAATGTTTGCCGTTGAATTTGAGCTCACGTGGATAACACGTGGACTGAAATCTTACAAAAACATCCTTCCGCATCTAAGAAAATTGCAAAAAACAAACACAAATGTTGCAAAATACAACATTAGTTGTACTTGTTTGGGTATCTCGATTTAATCCTGGTATTTGGAATTTGCACAATTTAATCTGTATACTTGTCAATTGGACTCGATTTAGCCATGTTTGCTGTCAAATTTGAGCTAATACGTACGACACGTGGCCGCGGGTCCCACTTATAGGAGACTAGCTGGCCTGAAAATTTGCAGAGACTCCCTCACACATCCAGAATGTATATTTTCGCTCCTAGATATTTGCGTGTACCCACTCCCCATCTAATTAATAAGCCAGCACTCCACGCCGTTATAATACCCTTCAATTCAAGACTATTCTATTTGAGAGGGAGGAAAAATGAGGGAGTCGATGGAGAGGGAGGTCACGGTGACGATGATCACTAGACCGAAACGTGTAACGTTTTTCCATAGAGGGGAGATGATGTCGAAGCGGCACCGATAGTCGCGGAAATGTATGTTCTAGATGCGGGAGGGGAGTCCTACAAGTTTTCATGCCAGCCCCTCTCCGGCAAGTGGGACCCGCATCTATGTGCCGTCCACGTCATCTCAAATTCGACGACAAATATGATTTTGGACTAAATCGAGTTTAATTCACCAGTACAGAGAAAATAGCGCAGAACTACCACATTTGGGGACGGTGTGTCACGAAACCACCTGTTTTGAGCGAGTTGACACATAAAGACGTCTTTTGGGGCAGGGTCGCGACAGGGAGCATTGATTGTGCGTTTGCCCGCGTCTAACCCGTATTATGACATGTCTGGCCCACATGTCAGTTCCACGTGGCAACGCAGACGACTAAGGGAGTTGACGGACGTTAGGTATACGTTCGTTGACTCAAAAGAGCCCCCAGTCCACACTTCACTCCCGTTCTTCCCCTTCTCCACGAGCTAAGATAGAAATGGCGACGGGACGTGGCGGCGGACGCACGCACCGTCGTCTTGGCGTCGACGGGAGCGAGGCTAATGATGAAGGGCGCGAGGATCTGGCAGGCCAGCGGGCGGTGCGCGTGTCGTCGGAGAAAGGCTGGACGTCGTCTGGAAACTCCTCCTGTGCCAACCCGATGAGCCATTACCTGTCGACATGCCGGTATGTTTTTGTTTCTCTGTTAGTTAAATCAAATTGGGGCAGATTAGACTAGGAATTCTATTGTGAGCAACCTTTTCACTCTATAGATTTAGAAACAAAGTTGAAATTTTTGTTCTTTCGAATTTAGGGAAGAGACAGAGACCTGGGACCTTTATTTTCAGTTTGATGGAGCTAAATTTTTGCACAAAAGAATATGCAGAGCAGACATAAGATATCTGAATTTGCTAGCTGTTATGGAGTCAGAGGGGTATGGATTGAGTGGTTCTCTGTACTATTTTAAGCATGAAGGGGAAGGGTTGAATGGGCTAGAACTTATTGATAGCAATCTGAAGATTGAAGAAATGGTTAGGAAGTACGATGTAGCAAGGAAAGTAATGAAGGACAAGAGAGCACATGCAATTGTGTTGTCCCCATTAAAGAGGAAAAATGGAGTTCACATTGTTCTTGATCCAGAGGAGGAGGCTATGGCTTATACTCAAAATAATGTGTACTGTCATAATGTACACACTCAGGATGATGAGCACAATCCAGTCCACTTTCTGACTCAAGATAGTGTGCAATGTGACAACCAGCAGAAAGAATTTAATAGGGAAAAAGAGGAGGCATCACCTAATGATGACTGGGCTTATACATGCAAGTATAACACTGAAGAAGCAGGAGAAATAAGAAGGCAAGAAGATGAGGAGCTGAGGAAGGAAATATCTGAGATGAGGAGGAGGAAGAATGATCCATTGTCCCACTTTGAGGGTGAGACAGATGTAGAAGATATATTTGACATTTAAGAGGATCCAGTAGAGGTGGCACTAGAAATTCCTTTGAAGAAAAAAGTGAAAAGGCCAGGACCAACACTCAGATCACACTCACAGGTACATAAGGAAACAATACCACATTGGGTTCCTTCTGATGATGAGGGAGAGCAAGGTTTTATGAACTCAGATGATGATGATGGCTATGAGCCAGCTCCATTCACGCAACCTAAAGGAAGGAAGAGCAGAGCTAAGAAAGCAAAGGAGAGTGTTTGGTATGATGAGACTAGGGAGAATCTAGAGCAACAGTTCATGCTAAGGCTTTGTTTTAGAGATGTGTATCAGTTTAGAGAAGCACTTGCTAGGATGCACATAGTGCAGGTTAGGAACTACCATTTTCACAGGAACACTCCAAAGAGGATTATAGTTTGGTTCAAGGAGAAGGAAAAGTTTGGATGTGAGTTTTACATGACTGCATCACATATTGGTGATGAGAAAACCTTTTGCATCAAGAAAATGGTGTTGGAACACACATGTCCAACTGATCCATCAAACATCAGGGTTAACTCCAAGTGGTTGAGAAATGCATATGTGGATAATTTTAGATCAGAGATTAATACTTGCATCACAACATTGCAAGACAGAGCCAAGAAAGATTTGGGAGTTGATGTTTCCAAGAGGATGGTCTACAGGGCTAGGACAAAAGCTAGAAACATAGTACTGGGAGATCACAAGAAGCAGTATTACAGGCTTAGGGATTAACTGCAAACTGTCATAGACATAAATCCAGGATCCAGGTGCATTGTCACAACTGTCACTGGACCAACTAATGAACAGAAGGAGGCAATGAAGAAAGGACTGGTTGTAGAAATCAGCTGGACCCCAAGATTCCATGGCCTTTTTTCTGTGTGATTGCTGCAAGGGAAGGATTTTTAGAAGGTTGTAGGACATTCATTGGCTTGGATGGCTTCTTCATCAAACCGACAACATGAGCTCAAATACTTGCAGATACAGCTAGAGATGGGAACAATAACATCTATCCTCTAGCATGGGCAGTGGTGGCTAAAGAAGCACTTGGTGGAGAGCAAGGGAAATTTGGCTATTACACAATAATGTCAGACAGACAGAAAGGTTTAATCAAAGCTATGAGCACTGTTTTCCCAAATAGTCCATAGAGATTCTGTCTAAGGCACATCTATGCCAATTTCCAAACTGCGGGATTTAGGGGAGAGGATTTGAAGAAGTGTATGGATACTGCTTCTTATTCCTACACAAAAGATGGATTTGACAGAGGAATGGATGAGATGAAGAAGCAATGTGAGATGGCTTGGGCTTGGTTATCAAAGATTCCACCACACACTTGGGCTAGGTGGGCTTTTGATACCAACTGCAAAACAGACTTGGTTAACGATAACTTGAGTGAATGCTTCAACAAGTACATTTTGGATGTTAGGAATAAACCTATTGAAACTATGTTGGTTGGCATATATGACAAAAGCATGGTGAGACAAGACAGTAAGAGGGAAGGTGCAAGAAAAGCCAGATGGGAAATAACTCCACACTATGCAGAGAAATTGAAGATGATGAAGATATATTCAAGGGACTGCATTCCAAAGAGATCAGTTTGGGCCTCTGGCAAGTCAAAAGTGGACAAACTACTCATAGTGTGAATATTAACACTAGGAGTTGTTCTTGCAGAAAATGGCAACTGTCAAGTTTGCCTTGCAATCATGCAGGTGCTGGAAGAGATCGAAACGTTGGTATTCTAGATGATAGAGAGACATAATGTTGGTCCTGTGGATGAGGTGTATGAATTGTTCTCTCATGTGGATGTTACAGACCTCATGTTGGTCCTGTAGAACATAATTTTTTTCATTTTGTGGTGTAAACTCAAGTATGGTGGATGTTGGTCCTGAACTATGGCTACTTTGTTTGCTAGAGAGCTGATGGTAGTCGTGTGGATGGTGGATCTTCTTAATCTACAATATTTTGCTGTTATTTTAACTGTCATTTAAGCTGTTTGGCCTAGTATATAACAAAAAGGGTGTACAAATTGTTTCAATATAACAAAAAGGCTGTCATGTTTGCTGCCATTGTTTCAACCAAATAAGGTTTAACAAATAAGGTGTCCAGTCCAGTACATCTCACAAATAAGGAATTGTTCCAATATAACAACAATTGAAAGTAGAACACAACCATAATTCAACACAACCAATTGTCCATTACATCTCACAAATAGACATCATAATTCAACAATAGATCCAAACATTACAATTAAGTACTAGTTGTGGCTAACAAATAACTAATAGTACAACAATACTTCATTACATAAATCAAGACTAGATGAAACAAATCATTCAGAGATATATTTCACCACAGAAATCCTGGATCCTCCTGATCTTGGCCTTGGCTTTTTTTCCTTCTGGCTCAGCAGATCTGCAACCAACTACTCTAGTTTTATCTTCTCATCCGTAAGCTTCTCCCAGTCCTTCTCTGCCTTCACCCTCAAGCACTTGTGCATGCTATTAGTTGCAGCATCCAGCTTCTTCTTTTCCTCCAATTCAGCCTTAGCTTCTATCATAGCTTGCTCTGCTTTGGCCTTAAGGGCTAGTATCACCTGCTTTTCCTCAACCACAACCTTGAGCTCATCTTGGGCATTCCTCAGGTCAGTGTACAGCTTCTTGATCTCATCCTGATATTCAAACTTTGCTTCAACATGTCTAAATGCATCATTAACTCTTCCTTCTTTAGCTACTGAATACATTTCACATAGCTTTAATAGTGATTTACATAGTGATTCAGGCCAAGCATCATCAACCCAATGCACAAAGCCACAAGATTAACCATCCTGCATTTTTTGACAGATCAAAATCTCTTAGCACAGTGTACATTAACAATTACATAAATATATATAAAAATAGGTGACATATTGCACACACCTCTCCTGGACAGGACAAGAATCTCCTGCCGGTTCAACATCCCTCAAAGGCCACATTTTTTACGGCCACAACATTGCATCGGCAACAGATAGTTTTTGGTCCCTCATTGGCTAATCCGCAGTAACCTGAGTCATACATTGTTGTGGACCATAACAGTTCAATTGGCCACAGTCACTAAAATAAATCCATGCACAAATCAAAAATCTCAATCTCTATGAACCCTAACCCTAGCTTTCGGGGGGTGGGAGGGTAGGAATATGTACCTCCGAGTCACCGCTCAGATCAGCGGAGTTGTCCTCTCCATCGCTCCAGGATACCATGGCTCAGCAGCGGCGGGCGACGGCTGGCTATAGCAGGGAGACGAGCTAGCGAGAAAAACAGGGAGCGACCGAGATGGCCGGAAAGTGACTATTTGAGTCAACGGACGCATACCTAACGGCCGTAGCTCCCTCTATCGTCTGCGTTGCCACGTGGAACTGACATGTGGGCCAGACATGTCATAAAACAGGTTAGATGTGGGCAAACGCACAATCAGTGCTCCCTGTCGCGATCCTGCCCCAAAAGACGTCTTTATGTGTCAACTCGCTCAAAACAGGTAGTTTCGTAACACCGCGTCCTCAAATATAGTAGTTCTGCGTCATTTTCTCACGAGTACAAGGATAAAATTGTGCAAATTACGAGTATCAGAACTAAATCGAGCCAACCAGACGAGTATAGGGACTGCTATTATATGCCTCAATTGTGGTAATTTTTGCAATTTTTCAGATGTGGGAGGGTATTCTTGCAAGATTCCAATCCACTTGTCGTCCGCGTCAGCTAAAATTCGACGAAAAACATTAAATTGGACTAAATCGAACCTAATTCACAAGTATACAGGCAAAACTTAGCAAATTCCAGGTACCTCGAGAACTAAATCGAGCCAAACTAAGTACAGGGAATATTTAACTCTTGATCGGCAGTGTTAGAAATACCAGGCCTCAGTCGCGTGAGGCATAGGTGTGCCCATATATAAATGAATTTCTAAGACCAGCTACCTTCCTCTGAGCAGACGAACCGATTGTTTTGACCCAGCGGGAGGAATGCTGGAGCTGGTAAACATCGTCTGGTATTCATCCGTGGACGGAGGAGGTTGGTCGCCATAATCGTGAGAGCTCATAATCCTCATCTCGAGGTTCGCCGCCGTCACGGACGTGGTCGCTTTCTTCAACGCGTCGTCGACGGCATGCTGCTTCTCAATCGGATCGTAAGGCTGCACATACGTTGCCACGGGCATTCGAGGGGGAAGCGCCGGCAGCCTGGCGGCCTCGCCGGAGCGCAGGACCTCGACTGCCGCCCTGATGCTCGGCCGCGCCGTCGCGTCGGGGTGTGCGCACCACAACCCGGTCACTAACACGAGCGCCATCTCCCGGGCGTCGTACTCTCCCCCTAGCGCCTCGTCGGCCGCGTGTAGCACCATGGCACGGCCGTACAGTCCCCATACCCACTCCACCAGCCGGAAGATCCTCTCGTCGCCCGGCGGTGGCGGCGCCATGGGCCGCCTGCCAGTCGCGACCTCAAGGAGCACGATACCGAAGCTGTACACGTCAGACTCCGTGCTGGCCTTCCCCGAGGCGATGCACTCCGGATCGAGGTATCCAGGCGTGCCGGCGACGGCCGTCATGGTCTGCAGGCCGGCGCCGTGGTCGATGAGCCGCGCGAGGCCAAAGTCGCCGAGCTTCGCGTCGAACGATTCGTCAAGCATGATGTTGCTTGGCTTTATGTCGCCATGGACGACGCACTGCTCCCACTCCTCGTGCAGGTACAGCACGGCAGCGCCAAGCCCAAGGATGATCCTGTGCCTCCCCGGCCATGGAAGCACCGCTGCTGTCACGCCGTGGAGGTGCCGGTCGAGGCTCCCGTTGGGCACGAGCTCGTAGACGAGGAGGAGCTTCTTTCGGCCGTCGCACCAGCCTATGAGATGCACCAGGTTGCGGTGCCGGAGACGGCTGATGACGGTGACCTCCGCCGTGTACTCCCGCTTCCCCTGCGACGAGCCACCCCTGGAGAACACCTTGATGGCGACGTCGAGCTCGTCCACTCGTCCGCCGTACACCGACCCGGACGCGCCCTGCCCGAGCTTCTCCTTCTCGGAGAAGTTCCTCGTTGCCGCCTTCAGCTTGCTCAGCTGGAACGGCCGCGGTCCCGACCCTGACTCGAGGTGCTCCTCGTCGATCGCCCACACGTCGTCGTCGTCGGTAGACTGTTCCTGCTTCCGTCTCGAGCGCCACAGCAGCACCCCGACCACCGTGCTTATTAGGAGGATAGCCAGCACTGTTGCCACAGTCACGCCGGCCAGGAGCGCCACGCCAGGGCGCCGCCGCTGTGATCCTCCAGCTCCAACTGGCGTCGAGCTGAAGGACCAGGATAGCACGTAGTGCATTGCGGCCCGCTTCGAGTCCGTCGCTGCTGCGAAGCCGACGTTTACCTTCTCCGGCAGCAAGACTCTCAGGTCGACTTTTGCGCTGAGGTTGTACGTCACGCCGTCGCTGCTTGCGTTGTGCACAAGGACGTGGAGCAGGCCCGCGCCTCCATCGTAGTCGATCTGCACCGACATGACCCGGCCGACGAAGCTGTCGTTCGGCAAGGACACGTAGTTGCCCGACGAGCTGATGTTGTTAATGTCGACTCCGATGTGGCGGTCGCTGGGGTCCCACGTGTCCCGGAACGTGTCGAACTCGACGGCGACAGCCCTCTCACCGCCGGTGGTACTGGAGCCGGCGGCCGGACTGAAGAGGCCGAGGTAGCCCCCGTAGGAGTCCGGGGGTATGTTAGACGCGCCAACGACTTTGGAGGTGAGGAAGAAGGCCATGCCATGGCCGACCTCCTGCTCCGCCACGGCGTCGATGCCGAAGGAGAAGTTGGTCGTAAAGCTGGCGGTCTCGCCGGTGGCAGCGTCCCAGAGCTGCACCGGACTGGGGAACACCAGCCGGCCGCGGTTGTTGGCGTAGTTGTTGGTGCTTTCGGAGGTGAGGTCGGCCCTGCGGTCGCTGATGCTGCAGTCGTCCCCGAGGGCGCCGAAGTCGGCCTTGTTTGTTGTGTCGATCGAGTCATACTGGAAGGTGAGGGACTCGGCATGGTACAGAAGAAGAAGGAGCGAGAGGAAGACGACGCGTAGGACGAGTGAGAATGAGGACAGAGCCATTATTGCAATTTTGCAAGTTATGCAAAGACACCATGTCTGTCGTTTATGTACGAAGTCGCTAGCTAACTCGCCACCAAAATCAACTGCGGAACATGCATCGCCTCTTCACTCCACCAGATAACCGGGGTATGGGGGTTTTATTTGGGACAGGTTCACCTGCTCTAGCGCCATGGATTGGTGGAGTGGAGCTGTCCCAATCCCAAACACACATAGTAAAATGATTAAGCAATAATCAAACTGTCCGGTGAACCGATCAAACAAACATTACAGTCCTTTCCCTCAAAAAAACTTACCGTCCTAGTTGTAAAACTGGGAGAAATAAACAACCTCGTTCCATTCGCTCCCATCACTAATAGCCTACCCCATCTTCTACATTTCCTTTAGGAACCAAGTAAGTATAGACAACGGTATTTTAGCGAATTCTCCAACAAAGGCACGAGTGGTGTTATATGATCAATTACTTGAAATGGACCCATATAATTTTTTTTATGAAAAATTCAACTAATCTATTGATAATCATCAATAATCACTACCCGAAAAATCTTAGCTGCCGTGATGCCGGCCTTTGCCATGCGCCGAGACACAACAAAGATACCTTTACTGTGAACCAGAAAGGAAACGCATGGCAAAGAAAGGTACCACGGGCATAGCGCAGAAGAAGCGCACGGCACTACATGAAGAATTGTCGCTGTCGTCACCCCTAGCCTTTGCCGTGTGCCAACATACCCGTAACACGGCAAAGCTCATCTCTGCCGTGTCGTTATTTAGAAGCACACGGCAGAAAAAACGTACATGGCAGATTACAGTAAAAGCACACGGCAATGAACAAACTACGACACACGGCAAAGAAAATCCACACGGAAAAAGCACTAAGGACACACGGCAAAGATATGTTCATGGCAAAGAAGTAGGCCCCACGGCCTCACAGGGGCACCCGCCGGCAGGGGCAGACGGCGGAATCTTTGCCGTGTGCCCTCGCCGTTAGGCATACTGCAAAGATCAGCTTTGCCGTGTGTATTCGCCTGTATACACGACAAAGAACTAGGAAGTTTCCTTCTTATACAAGTCCAAAACCTTCGCTTTTAAGTTAGAGCGCATGCATGCGAGGGGGACACATGCAAGCACCCAGAGATTAGTAGGTTTTGTATGTTTCAACATAACATCACACTTTCATTCATGTGCTAGGGCCACATGCAAGTCCTTGAGGTATTCCGATGCCCCGGATCGCGGTTTGATGCGGAACCCTGATCTGCGGGACTCGTATTGTCTACCCCCCTAGACATTCTTCTGATGGGGGTAGCCCGACATAGCTCTCTCTTGTTTTGTGTTTCTTTAGATCATAGGATGATGTAAAACCATGTTGGTTCACAAGGTGCGGCACTATCCTACCCAGTTTCACCGGAACAGTAAGTTTTCCCCTCATACAAGTTTAGAACCTTTGCTTTTAGGTTATAGCGTATGCATGCGAGGGGGGACACATGCATGCACCCGGAGACTAGTAGGTTTTGAATGTTTCAACATAACACCACACTTTCATGCACGTGCTAGGGCCACATGCAAGTCCTTGAGGTATACACACGACAGAGTGCCAAGTGTATTGATGATGCTCGACGTGGCACTTCGTTGGTAACCCCAAGCGCAGGGTGCGAAGAGCAAGCAACAAGTTTTCCCTCAGTTGAGACCGAGGTTATCAAACCAAAAGGAGGAAGGAAACGTCACACAGGTGTTGCAGGCAACGCGGAGACCTGCACAACACAAACTCAAGACTTTGCCCCAACGAATCAATGAGGTTGTCAAGCTCATCGATTTACTGTAACAAAGGATTAAACGAATGGTGTGGAAGGTAATGGTTTGCAGCAAGTAAACAAGTAACAATGGAAGATGTATCAATGGTAAAGATTGGACCGGGGTCCATAGTTCACTAGAGGTGCTTTCCCTAGATAAACGACATGGCATGAAGGGTAAACAAATTACAGCACAGCAATTGACAGGAACTGAGCAAGGCATAACAATACAATTACTAGTCAGAAAGATCCTATGAGATTCGATTGGGCAATACAACAAGATACATAGACCGCCATCCAACTGCATCTATGACTAGCAGTTCACCTTCAGGTTATCATCCGAACCCCCTCCAGTATTAAGTTCCAAGCAACAGACAACTGCTTTAAACAAAGTGTGTAAGGTAAATAGTCCACAAGTTTAGGGGTGGACACGAAGCTCGAGGCTCGAGGCTTGGTTCGGGCTTGACAAGGTTTGGCTCGGGCTCGGCTCGGCTCGGAGGTTGTACAAGCCAAGCCCAAACCCTGCAACTCAGGCTCGAGGCTCGACAAGCCAGCTCGGTGAAGCTCGCAAGCCGGCTCGAAGGCTCGATGAAATTTAAAATTTTGGCCTGACCTATGCTAAAAGTATAAAAATTCACAATTATAAATAACACTTCAACATGAATACATCAATAACATAGTATAAAATGTTTCACTCAATAACATAGTATAGAAGGTTTCACTAAGCACCAATAACAATTAACGATAACAGTAGCAACATTACAAGTTCACGACAAAAACGTCCAATAGATAGTGTCTTGCGTCACAATAGACAAATAGAACGTGAACTTCAACCATAAAAGAACTTAGTTCAACACATAGAACATGAGTTGTAGCTCAATCAAACGACAAGTGATAAATCAAAACATCAACTTCATCCACAAAAGAACCATCTCCATGATTTCATCTCGCTCGGCCATTGTCATTGCCTTCTCATGTTAGTTTGTTAATTGCCATGTGGAATCTGCACAACACAAACAAAACAAAATAACTATTCACTATATTTTTACATTAGTTTGATATTTTATAAATAGTACCAACATTAAACACACCAAATGAGGTATCATATAAATAGTTTCAGCAAGTAAAGACTAAAAATCACTAGTTACTCTATGTTTTGCATCAATTATAATGGTGTAGAAAAAAATTACAACAACACAATCAGTACAGATGTAGCTAAGCTAATGTACAGAAGAGAGGCAAACTAGCGACAGTAGCTAATGTACAGATGTAAACAGAGAGATAATCGCAATCTCCTCCTAACGATTACTAGAAAAAAATGCCAGAAATTAGATACCTGTGGAGCCGAGAATTCAACTGCAGCCGTTGGTGGTTGACTGGTGGCCGGTGGAGACGAGATCCCGTCGCTTACGGCGGGCGCCGGAGGGCCTGCCGGCGGCAGCCTCTGCTAAGCCTAATCAGGTGATGTCGTGCATCTACGATGACCCCTAGTCCGGGAGGAGCAAGTGGTAGGGGAGGGGCCATGGGAGGAGAACTGGAGGAGGAGGAGGAGGAGATGAGGGCGGTGATGGCGGACGGCAGGGGTGACGGCCGACGGCAGTGGTGGCCGCGCGGCGAGATGGGGAGATGGAGACTGGGAGGGAGCGAGCCAGCGATAGGGTGGGGAATTACACGCGTGCGGCGCTGTCTCTCGTACGTGCAGGGTATCGGCTCGACGAGCCATACGAGCGAGCCACAAGCTTTGCCGAGCGAGCCTCAAGCCTGGTTTTTTTAAAATTTGTAGCACCAAGCCGAGCCTGGCTTGGCTCGAGTTTTCCCAAGCCTGGCCGAGCCGAGCCACGAGCCGGCTCGGCTCGGCTCGATTCCACCCCTACACAAGTTCCATGAACAAGAGACCGTTGTTTTCTCCCTAGTAGCAACAACACATCTACAACCGAAGAGATTTCTATCACTTCCCTTAGAAACTAGAGGCATGAACCCACTATCGAGCATAAATACCCCCTCTTGGAGTCACTAGCAACTACTTGGCCAAGATAGCTACTAACAACGGAGAGCATGCAAGATCACAAACAACATAAACATGATAGAATCATAAAGACAAAACAATTAATCAAACCAACATAATAATCTCAATATCCATCGGATCCCCGCAAACACAACATGCATGATTACAAATAGATTAGATCTTGATCATGAATGGAGCTCACAAGATCTATACATGAAAGCACACAGGAAGAGATACAACCATCTAGATACTACATGGACCCATAGTCCAAGGTGGAACTACTCACGCATCATACCGGAGAGAAGGCCTCCGGGATGATCTCCCCTCTGGCAGAGTGCCGGGAAGAACTTCAGATCCCCCCGATCTAGGGACGATGGTGGCGGCGACTACAGACGGTTTTGTGGAGATTTGATCGGGTACTCAAGGTTTCTGCATTGGGGGCTTCTTATAGGCGAAGGGGGACCGAGGAGGCAGCCAGGGGCCCCAAACCCTAGCCAGGCACGGGGCAGGGCCCATCCGCGCCTAGGGTGGGTCTGGCGCCCCTGGCTGGCCCCTCTGACTCCCCTCTGGACTTCTTGTTCCCCACGGAAAGTAATTGACTTTGTCGTTTGTCCCGTCCAATTCCGAGAATATTTCTTTACTAACTTTTCTGAAACCAAAAATAGCAGAAAACAAGCATCTAACACTGTTGCAACTTGTTAATAGGTTAGTACCAGAAAACATGTTAAAAGCACCTCAAAGTATGGACAAGTAAAGCAAAGTAGATACTAAACAAGCATGGAGCATCAAAAATTGTAGATATGTTTCCAACGTATCAACATCCCCAAGCTTAACTCCTGCTCATCCTCGAGTAGGTAAGTGATAAAAATAATAATTTTTAAGGTGACATGCACCCTCACAATAAAGATCCAACCATTTGCAAGCATTGAAGGCTGGGATCAAAGAACTCTAAACATGTGCATAAAAGATGGAGTTCTAATAATAGGACATAGTAACTATGCATGCAACATGACAAGCTACAAACAAAGATCATGAATAACATGTATTGAAAAACGTTTGTTTGTTTCACATACAGAAAACATAGCATAGTGGCAATTAGCTTGTCCCTCATAGAGTAGCAATATAGATGCATAGGACACCTGCAAAGTTCACAAGGGTGACTAGAAACAAATAGCACAAGAACAAGTAATATCACAATATGCATCAATTAATAAGCTTTGGAACACTGCACACAAAATGACAACTATGCTCTCTTAATGGTGCCTAAAGGTAGAAGGTGGAAACTCAATAGTGGTGGAAGAAAAGCCTTTTTGTAAAGGAAGCAGGGATTACAAGTTTCAAAAAGAGCTTCCAAAAATTATGGTACTTGTTAGCTTTCAGCCCTCATTGCCCCTATCATAAGCATCTTGAAGTGGTTAAGGTTAAAGTGGAAAAGCTGGAGTATATGCTTGACGAAGTATAAGTTGGCAATCTCAAGCCCCTTGAATACGAGGGCCACACCTCATGCATACTCAACTTTGGGTCCAGGTAAGTTCTTGTCACTATAAGTATTTGCATATCATTGAGAACCGCCAATGGGGTACCCCTTGCACATGTGCAGGAGCTTTCCCATAACCAAAATGACAAGGCAAGCAGACAATGAGCATCTCAGCAATCTTTTTATTTACCATATGCATAGCTTTTTATTGAGAATGCTTCATAGATAACTCATTATGGTGATGCTGCAAGTTTCCACCATGATTAGGCATGACTTAGGCTAGCGGCCCAGGCGTTTCTCTAACACAGAATACAAACTCCATGGACTTACAATTTCCCTATTTATTTCACACCGGTGACATCCATAGACAAAAGAACATGATATCAACCGAGTACAGAGTACAAGTGCAATGTTGAAAATGTTCCCCGTGACAGCACGGTTCTGCTAATTCCAACTTATAAGTGCAAGCATATACAACAAAGTTGTCACAATGGTTCAAGTTTATTAGGGGCAAAGAATAAAGTGTGCCATCAAGTTCGTGAGGGCTTTAATCACTAAGTTTTTACATAAAAAAATAGTTTTTAGTTGGAAGATAGTTAAAAACAAGAATATACTTGAAATGGTGTAACACACCATGCATAGGAGTTTATAGTGGACACTTTGGAATAACTTGGTTCCTTGGGAGTTAGAGGCATGAGTAGAACTTACTCATACAAGTGGAGGCTAGCAAAAGACTGGGAGAAACCAACTAAGAGAGCATAATGTCCAAAATCATGCAGTGCAACAAAACATACTAATCAAAGCAAAGAGTGGTACTACAAGTCAAGGACTAAATGATCATAGAGGCTAATGGTGACTTTTCATAGTCATAACATGGTGTGAGCATGTGCCAAGTCAACCCAAGCAAAGCATCAAAGGAGAATACCACAATACTAAGCTTTTGCATGCTAAAACAACGCATAATTTCTTCAAGGCACACTAAGCAATCCCAATTGTTTAGAACAAGACATGCTACAGCAATAATCACTAAGCATAAATTCAAAACAACACCTAGCATGTCATGCTAAAGTCTAAGTCACAGTCAATGCAAGCTTCTCTTGCACTTCAAGCAAGAACTTACTACTCCTTTCCAAACACCAAGTAAACTTATTTGCATAACAACATAGCGAGAACGGGGGTCCAAACTAATTTATTCAAGCAAACTAAACAACCTAAGCAAAGCTAACAAAACTAAGACGCTCCAAGAACAACACAACTGAGCATGAAACAATAAAAACGAAGTGTCTAGACAAACCTGGTCTTTTTATTGATGAAGAAGGGGATGCCTTGGGCATCCCCAAGCTTTGACGCTTGTACCTCTTGGATATTTCTTGGGGTGACACTATGGTGGCATCCCCAAGCTTGAGCTTTTGTCCATTCTTCATCTCATTGCATCATTCTCTCTCTATACCTGAAATTTTTCCTTCATACAGAACTTCACACAATCTTCATTAGCAACATTAGTTTATTCAAAAGATATTAGACCACTAGCAAAGCTTTGAAACAGTAGGGCTTTTTACTAAAAACACAAGCTATTTTAGTAACTCCTTCAAAAATCTCAATTCACCTAAATAGAACTCAAAAAGAAATCAATAAGAAGCAAATACAAATAATGGCAGAAATCTGTCAAAACAGACCAGCAGGTAGAAACCGATTTTTTCGAACATCTTATGTTGCTTAAATCAGAAAGTGTTGAACTAACGAACGTTATCTAACATACTGGGGGATTTGTACGTAAATTGTGAGATCAATCCGAATTATAGAGACTCCTCACGAATTTTTTTGGTGGAGGACAAAAATCTGTTTCGGGACAGCAACTCCGCAAATCATACTTCCCTCTCATTAGAGGTTATTCTTGGCACAAAAAGAAAACAAAAAGGATAAGAAGAGGTCATTACTAAATTAATAACTTCCAATACTCAAGGAAACTCTTGGGTTATCTCCCAACAAGTACTTTTCTTTAATGCCTTTAAGTTAGGCACAAGAAGTAAGAAAAATCAAGTATTTTCAAATGAAGAAGCAACCTTCTTGTTCTTTCCTTTCTTACCTTTCTTATTTTCCTTAGGGAAGATAAGATTGCTTACCGGAGGATCAAAATACATGATGCCTTTTCCCACATCTATTACTGCCCCAAGGTGTTTCAGTAGAGATCTTCCAAGTGTGATATGTCCCTTGCCTACACATTCAATAACAAGATAATCAGTAGTCACCATTTTCCCTAAGATTTTTGTAAACACACCTTCAGATATTCCAATGGGTAATATAGTGACATTGTTGGTAAGAGAGATTTTATCTCCTCCTTCAATAAGGCCCCAAAGACTCAAGGAATGAAAAATATCTTTAGGCATGAGACAAAATTCAGACGTGATATAGGAGACTTTGATTGTGGGAAACCACTTTGAAGGCTCGGAATTTATAGAAACATAATCATGGTAAGCCCTAAGCGTGTGATAGCAACTATTCATAGCAACAATACCGGTCTCAAGAGTGTTCAACCTAGCAAAAATATTTGTGAAAGAGGAATCAGACTTGCCAGGTGTACCATAAATCATGATTAATTTCCTTATGGCATCAAAAGCTTCATCCTGAGTACATAGCAAAAAATCTTTCTCAGCCACAACATCCAAAGCATATCTATAACGAAGAGCAATACCGTGGTAGAAACTATCAATAACCAAGCCGAGGCTTACCTCAGTCTCAGTTTCCCTTTGGAAAGCAGAGATTCTCGACCAAGCTTCCTTAAAACTTTCTTCACTTTTTTGCTTAAAAGTGGAGATTTCTACCATAGGAGAAACAGAGGTTAATCCTAAACCAGACATGGTAGCAACTAGAGCAGGAACTAATTTTTTTTGTGTTTTTGAATAAAGAAAGCAAACCAAGCTAGACTAACTTTTTTGGGTTTTTTGGAAATAAGCAAACAAAACCAAGCAAAAGAAACAAAGTAAAGAGAAAGGAAGTGAAGGACTCCCCTAGTGAAGACGTCCTTAGCCTCCCTGGCAACGGCGCCAGAAAGTCTTGATGATGCTCGACGTGGCACTTCATTGGTAACCCCAAGCGCAGGGTGCGAAGAGCAAGCAACAAGTTTTCCCTCAGTTGACACCGAGGTTATAGAACCAGAAGGAGGAAGAAAACGTCACACAGGTGTTGCAAGCAACACGGAGACCTGCACAACACAAACTCAAGACTTTGCCCCAACGAATCAGTGAGGTTGTCAAGCTCACCGGTTTGCTGTAACAAATGATTAAACGTATGGTGTGGAAGGTAATGGTTTGCAGCAAGTAAAAAAGTAACAGTGGAAGATGTATTAATGGTAAATATTGGACCGGGGTCCATAGTTCACTAGAGGTGCTCCCTTAGATAAACAACATGGCATGAATGGTAAACAAATTACAGCAGGGCAATTGACAGGAACTGAGCAAGGTATAACAATGCAATTACTAGTTAGAAAGATCCTATGAGATTCGATTGGGCAATACAACAAGATACATAGACCGCCATCCAACTGCATCTATGACTAGAAGTCCACCTTCAGGTTATCATCCGAACCCCCTCCAGTATTAAGTGTGTAAGGTAAACAGTCCACATGTTTCATGAACAAGAAATCGTTGTTTTCTCCCTAGTAGCAACAACACATCTAAAACCGAAGAGATTTATGTCACTTCCTTTGGAAACTAGAGGCATGAACCCACTATCGAGCATAAATACCCCTTCTTGGAGTCACTAGAAACTACTTGGCCAAGATAGCTACTAACAACGGAGAGCATGCAAGATCACAAACAACACAGACATGATAGAATCATAAAAACAAAACCATTAATCAAACCAATATAATAATCTAAATATCCATCGGATCCCCGCAAACACAACATGCATGATTACAAATAGATTAGATCTTGATCATGCACGGAGCTCACAATATCTATACATGAAAGAACAAAGTAGGAGATACAAACATCTAGCTACTACATGGACCCATAGTCCAAGGTGGAACTACTCACGCATCATACTGGAGAGAAGGCCTCTGGGATGATCTCCCCTCCGGCAGGGTGTCAGGAAGAACTTCAGATCCCCTCTCCCCGATCTAGGGACGATGGTGGCGGCGGCTACAAACGGTTTCATGGAGATTTGATCGGGTACTCAGGATTTCTGCATCGGGGGCTTCTTATAGGCGAAGGGGGAGGCCGAGGAGGCGGCCAGGGGCCCCAAACCCTAGCCAGGCGCGGGGCAGGGCCCACCCACGCCTAGGGTGGGCGTGGCCCCCCTGGCTGGCCCCTCCAGCTCCCCTCTGAACTTCTTGTTCCCCATGGAAAGTAATTGACTTTGTCGTTTGCCCCGTCCAATTCCGAGAATATTTCTTTACTAACATTTTTTGAAACAAAAAACAGCAGAAAACATCTATCTGGCACTGTTGCAACTTGTTAATATGTTAGTACCAGAAAACATGTAAAAATCACCTCAACGTGTGGACAAGTAAAGAAAAGTAGATACTAAACAAACATGGAGCATCAAAAATTATAGATACGTTTCCAACGTATCATGTATACACACGACAAAGGAGCCACATGTAGCATGCCTGTGCGCTACTGCGGTTGGTCACGGAGCCTTTGCCATGTGTTGTTTAGCAGTGGCACACGGTAAAGGGGTGTTCTTTTCCGTGTGCATCCTACCACCGACACACGGCAAAGGCATGTATGTGGTCGTGTATCCCTCCTGTTTGGCACACGGCAAAGGACGCTCACACGGTAAAGACAGGGCACACGACAAAGTGCAGCGACACGACAAAGAACAAATGCACACGTCAAAGATTTTTCACGGCAAAGACCCGCTGGCTCCGTCAAACAGACGGAATCGTCAAGTCCCTTTACTTTGCTGTGCAGACGCAAAAAACACACGACAACGCCTTTGCCGTGTTCCGGGCACCTAGACACACGGCAAAGATCCTTTGTTGTGGCTATCGCTGTTGTGTGGATTTTTCCGTGTGGATTTTGTCGTGTGTTTACACACGGCAAAGCCTGTGCTGTGTTCCGCATGGCCTTTTCCATGTGGATATGCCCACATGGAAAAGAACGCCTCTACTGTAGTGCGGCAAAGAAACCACGCATGATAAAGAAAACTAAAAGCTCATGGCACAGAAGCCCCCACGGCAAAGAACACCAACAACGCACAGCAAAGAAATTAATGACGGTAACTAAATGTCACATGGGCCCACCAGCCGCAATTAACGAAGCGGGCGACGATGGGGCTAACGGATGCGTGTTGCCATGCGCACGGGGAAGAGAACACACAGCAAAGATCCTCCCTTTGCAGTGCGCTCAATCTGCCATGTGCTTTTCTGTTTTTTTTATTTTCTTCTCCATTTTATCCTTTCAATTGTATTTCTTAATTTGCTTAAGTTACTTATATTTAATCTTTAAATTACTTTGATTTAATTAGAATGGCTTAGATTAGATAAATGTCTATCTTGATCGTTGACCATCGTCGTCTAATCTATATATACCCATCATCCTGATGCCCCGAAGCATGGTTTGCTACGGGACCCTAATATGTGGGCATCGGATTGTCTACCCCCTAGAAGTTCTTCTGAGAGGGGTAGCCCGACATAGATCTTCCTTGTTTTGTGTTTTTTTGGTCATAGGATGATGTAAAATCATGTTGGGTCGCAAGGTTTGACAGCCTTCCCGGTTTCACTGGAAAAGAGAGTTTCCCCCTTATACAAGTCTAGAACCTTCGCTTTTAGGTTATAGCGCTTGCCTGCGAAGGGGGACACATGCACCCGGGGACTAGGTTTTGTCTGTTTCAACATAACACCACACTTTCATGCATGTTCTAGGGCCACATGAAAGTTCTTGAGGTATTCTGATGCCCCGAAGCGCGGTTTGTTGTGGAACCCTGATCTGTTGGCCTCGGATCGTACTACGAGGCTTTGTTTGCTTCAGAGAAACCCCTACATGTAACTATAGATGTAACCCAACTAGATGCCATCGCTTGCCTTATGGCCTTCAAGTTGCACATGGATTTGTGTAGAGATGGGTTTGATGAACTTCTAGTCATCGTTGGCAGCACTTTGCCGAAAGGGCACCTGATCTTGATGCAAAACTTCTACTATTCAACCAAATTGCTCAGTGACCTTAAGATGTCATCACGGCAGATACATGCTTGTCCAAACGAATGTATTCTATTCATAAAGGAGCATGCTGACACAAATTATTGCATCCATTGCAAATCCTCTAGGTACTTCAAGGTTGATGATACGTCCAAAACGGTATTTTTTGCCAAATCTGCCCAAATCTGGTAACTACAACCAAATCTGACCCCTTCTCGAAACTAATTCAGAATCTAACCCCTGGAGTCGGCGCCATTTTAAATGGCGCCGAAGTTGTGCATGTCGGCGCCAAGTTGTACCAGCTGGGAGGAAGACCAGAGAGGTCGGCGCCATTTGATATGGCGCTGAGGTGAGTTCGGCGCCGTATCAAATGGCGCCGACCTCTCTGGCCTTCCTCCTAGCTGGTACAACTTGGCGTCGACATGCACAGCTTCGGCGCCATTTTAAATGGCACCGACCCCAGGGGTCAGATTCCGAGTTAGTTTCGGGGCGGGGTCAGACGTGGAATTAGTTTCGTCAAAAGGTCAGATTTGGCAAAAAATACTCCAAAACGTATCTACTTTTCCGAACACTTTTGCTATTGTTTCTTCTCTAAACTTGTGTGATTTGGATACAACTAACACGGACTGACGCTGTTTTTAGCAGAATTACCTTTGTATCTTTTTTTGTGCAGAAAATCAACTATCAGGAAAAATCCCGAAAAATATGCCAAAAATTATATTTCACCGGAAGACCCACGAAGCCAGAAGACGAGACGGAGAAGGGACCTAGGGGCCCACACCCCTGCCAGGCGCGGGCCCACCTCTGGCCACGCCTAGGGGGGTGCAGCCACCCTAGGCACCCCCTCGGCCTCCCTCTGCGCCTATAAGTTGCCTCTCGACCTAAAAACCGAGGGGGTCGATAGTTTTCTAGAAAGAGTTCCGCTCCGCCGCCGTCACTAGAAACCAAGATTCGGATACAGAAACTCCGTTCTGGCACCCTGCCGGAACGGGGAATTTGGAGAGGATCATCGTCATCGTCATCACCAACGCATCTCCATCAACCACCGATGTTTCCCTTATCCATGAGTGAGTAATCCCCCGCTGTAGGCTTGGAGATGGTAGGGATTGGATGAGTTCTATCATGTAATTGAATAAGATCTGTTAGGGCATAGTGCCTAGTATCTCTATTAGTGCTATTTGACTTTGTTGCCTCTTGTTCTTAATGCTTGTCACTAGGGCCCGAGTGCCATGATATCAGATCTGAACTTATTATTGAATCATTATGATAGTATTTTTTGTGATCTTATCTGCAAGTTGTGTACACATATCATTGTCCGGATCCAAAGGTTCCAAAGTGACAATAATTGGGACAACCGGAGGGGACGACTGTGGTGTGAGAATTACATATGTTCATGGAGTGTTAATGCTTTGCTCCGGTGCTCTATTAAAAGGAGCACCTTAATTGCAAGTAGTTCCCTAGAGGCCCCGCTGCCACGGGCTGTCCGGACAAAATATGTTGTGCAAGTTCTCATTGAGAGCACGTATGACTATATTCGGAGCACATGCGTAGGATTGTTTAGTACTTGGATGCTTGTTATTATTTATCTGCAATGCCCTAAATCTTGAAGTTGCCTGTTTAGACTCGTTCATGTAACGCCCGTCCATCCATCCCTATGCCTACCGCACTCGAATCCCACTGTTGCCGTTACTGTTACTATTGCTCTTGTTTTACTACTGCTATTGCTTTGTTGTTGCTACTATAAACTGTTGCTACTCATAAACTTCTATGAGCAAGAACTATTTTCAGGTGCAGCTGAATTGACAACTCAGTTGTTAAGGCTTGCAAGTATTCTTTGGCTCCCCTTGTGTCGAATCAATAAATTGGGTAATACTACCCGCGAATAATATTGTGATCCCCTACACTTGCTGGTCATCAGTTGACCCCAATGGTGATGGTCAGAAGAGGCAGATCGTGATTGCGCAGAAGATCCTCCGGTATCTTCCAGTCCTACTGAGGATCAAACGGCTCTTCATGAATGAGAATACTGCCCAACAGATGCAGTGGCCCGTAGAAGGGAATAGATACCTCGACAAGATGATACATCCGTCGGATGGTAGAGCATGGAAGAACTTTGTCATTAAATATCCACAAAAATCCGGTGACTCGAGGAGCATAGCAGTCGCGATATCAACCGATTGGTTCAATCCATATAGTATGTCGGCTTCAGTATACAGTTGTTGTACAATGTTCGTTATTCCCCTGAACCTCCCCCTGGCGTCTGCATGATATCAAAGAATATGTTTATGTCGATGATAATCCCAGGGCCAAAATACCCGGGTAATAACATGAACATATACTTGGAACCGCTGGTGGATGACTTGCTTCGTGGCTGGGAAGGTTGCGGGATCCAAACAAAATCTGTCGCAGTAGGTAGCTCGATCTCTACCATGACCAGCGCCTGCATCACGTACTTGTGGTAGAGCCACCAGTGTTGCCGGCAGAAATAACACCGGTGCGGGCAGCACCACCATCGACACGGACAGCAGGCGCTGACGGGACCCATAGGCGGTGTGGACCTGCATGGACCTTGGAGTCTTCGGGTGGCAGGCGCCAACGAGCAGGCCTCGATGCATCTCTGTTGACAGCGAGCAAGCCCATACGCCACGTTTGTCGGCGAGCTCGTGGGGACAAGGAGGGAGGCGGCAAGCTCCGGCGGCGCGCAGTGATGCGGGCTCACGTGGTGGCACCAACATGGCTAGTTGGGAAGGGAGAGAGGGGACGACGTGGTGGGACGGCTGGTCTCGGTGGCCACAGGAACATGGGGCAGTGTGGACGCGGAGCGTCGGCGGAAAAACGAGATCTGGACACAATGCAGAAGATGCAGAAAAAGAAAACCAAGCAAAGAAGGTGGGCCCATGCGGCAACTGCGGAGTGCTCGCGTCCACGCCAGTCGTGACCCGGACGATGATCCTTCCGGGGGATCCAGATCATTTCCCATTCTAAAACTAGGCTTGTCTCGCGGTTGGTATATATATGGCAAGTTGACAACAGTTGTACTCGGTCTTGTGACTCCGCAAGGACGCAGTCGGACAGAGTGATCTATGGCTACAAGGTATTCCTGCTAGCTAGCTAGTTGACATTTTTGTAAGTAATTGGCTGCTTAATTAGTTTTGTTGCTCCATGAGCGTCATATGACGCGGTACTTTACATTAGTCAATTAGCTCCAATGGGAGCTATGCGAGTAGGTGATTTTTTTTCTTGTAATGTATTTCGCGATCACAATGCTAATAATTTACGACTAGTAAATACTTTTGTGTAGTAACTATTGGTGAAGTTATATCCCAATCATGACTTGGTCAAATGATACCCAGAACCGAATGGAAGCGAAGCAGGCGATCCTAGGCGGCGGCTCTAAACATATCTAGGGTTCCGTCCCCTCGCGTGCGATCATAGTTTTTAAATCCGAACCGGACTGACGGTTCGACCAGAAAAAACCGGAACCGACGAGCGAGCTTGTCGATT
Organism: Avena sativa; assembly: GCA_916181665.1. Classification (NCBI taxonomy): domain Eukaryota; kingdom Viridiplantae; phylum Streptophyta; class Magnoliopsida; order Poales; family Poaceae; genus Avena; species Avena sativa. Next base: position 52,485,141 of record OV702285.1, on the reverse strand, counting down.
TTTTAAGTGGCACCGGTCATGACAGCAAAAAAAACATGCGCAGACCTTTGCCACTTGGTTTGAGATCATTATGTGATTATCTATTGAATCATACTTATATATACACTCTATGGACATGTTTTATCAAAATTTACTTAAATTTTAATTAAAAATAGCGGTTTTCTTTCGCTATCAAACCGGCTGAGCCGGCGGTCCAACCGATGAACCAGTAAACCAATCACCTTACCGGTTCACTCGCCGGTCCGATTTTTAAAACTATGCCTGCGATGCCAGTGGTCCAATCCATCTCCGCTAGCCTTGAGGCCATGGCGGCGTGGCGGACCACGACCCCTCGCGCGAGAGGGTTCTCTTTTTTTAGGTCTTTTTTCAGTGTCTTTTTTAGAATGGTGAGACGATGACTAGATATTGAAGTCAGAGTAACGGTGTCGGCGGAGGACGCGTGGAGTCGTTTGTCCAGCGCATCTCTTATGATTCTGTCATTTTTCGTATTCGTTGGCATGATTTGTGGTCAGTTTATTCTGATCAACGGTTGTCATCTTCGGCGATAGTTACTGCTCTGCTGCGTTGATCCTTTAGGGTCATAAAACAACAACTTCCGTTCACAAAAAAAAACTTCCAATTTGTCTACTACATCAAAGTCTACTACAAGTTTTGCCCAACTCTAGCAATGGAGGAGCGAGAACGATTGCGTGCCTTTTGTTTCGTGGAAGTATCAGTGGTCGTCGCTAGGTGGTTCAATGATCTATTTGTATTTTTATTATTTTTGGAACTCTTTGTACTGGCGTTGATAGCTATTAATAGATCTATGGAATTTTGAAACAAATATGCCCACATGTCTTTAACCATTTCAGTGCAGGATCGTCACTTCGTGAATATGTGAGACTAAAAAGAATAAGGCTCTCCCTCCATCCCACTTGGTTAGTGCCCACATTTTTTTATGTGTAAGTTTGACCAGCAAAACATGCATGGATTGTATGTGCTAAAAATAATACCATTGAATTAGTATACGAATAAAAACTTTAATAGTATAAATTTTATTACAAGTGTGTAATATAAGTGTTTATAGTAAAAAATAATGATCAAATTTAAAGCATGCAAAACGAGGACGTCACATCTACCCTCAAACTAACGTTAGACGTGAACTTACGAGTAGGTGTGCAATAAGAAAAGAAGAAGGGAAAGGATGGATGTATGTAGCAACAGAATATCCAAATTTTGCGGTACTTCCAGATAGACTATCAGACAAATCATTGCCCTCCCTCCCCAATCTCTCTAAGGCGGCGGTGATCAACCCACTTCCCTCCCCAGATCTCAGCCGGTGATCGAACTGGTTCCCTCTCCCTCCGCTTGCCGCTCCGGCGGCTGGAGGGAGGGGGAACCTTGTTACTTCGTCTAGTAGTTAGGGTTAGGATATTTTTGTCGTGGTGCGCCGTTGGGGTGGTGGGAGCGGCGCCCGGACGAATAAATCTGCCTCATCTCTACTCCAACACCGGTGCTGATCTTCATGGTTGCGCCTCGGAGGTGATGGCAACGTTTGTTGTTTGGTCTTTCAGATCGGAAGCTTGGTCTTCTCGTCGTTCTTCAGATCTGGCGAGATCTGTTTCTCGTTGTGTCCCTGGCGCCTGTCGTTATCCGCGATGGCGCTGGCGGCCGGGACGAGGTGGTTTCTCTGGAGCAAGGATGTTGGTCCGGATGTGGTGGATCTGCCTTTCTCCTTCGACTTCGTCGATGGGAGGTGACGGATCTTGGTCCAAGACAGCATGGGGACGTCCCCGGTCGACATGCCACAGCGATATGTGCCTCGCTGCGTGCAGCAGGCCTGTTCATCGAGTCACAAAGCCTCGTTAGCGATGGTGCTTTTTTGGATCTTGCAATGGTGGAGGCTCGATATCTCTTTCGGCGTTCGTCTCGGCGGCGCTGGAGTTTGGCGGAGGCCGCTAGATTTGATGGTTGCAGTAAAATCTAGAGGTCGTTTTGTATTTCTCGATCTTTTAGTCTTTTATCTGCAGTGTTTTCAGGATAATCATTTTTTCCTGGTCTGTCTTTTAGTGTCCACATGTGTTGCTTCATGTAACTTGAGTAGACGGTGTCTTTAATTTATTTTGCTACTAACATGGAGGCAGCTTACAGAGAGCAGCCGACTAAACCAATGCACATGCCCTAATAAGAGGTGATTTGTCCAAAGGCTTTTTTCTCTACTTACCTCACATGCACATTAGTTTGTGCTAAGTCAGACACCTTTGATGTGATGTACTATAACTACAGTTTCAGCAATGTAAATTATGTTGCAACTGAAATTATTAGAACAATAGGTTAATCTCCGTCTCCATCCAACATGGTTTTAGCTAAATTTCTCATCAGTTCTTGCAAAAGCTATAGTTCTCCAAACTTTAAAGGATGGCCTTTAATGTTTTCTACCGAATTCGAACAATTTCTCCATGCTTGTAATTATGTTTTGATTCATTTATATATTAGTCAACACATGGCCCCGTTTGTTCTTCCTAGTGGCGGCAGTTATCATTGACAATGATTGCTGTCTCTCTCGGGTTGGTTGGCGGTCCAATGTCCCTCGGTCACCGTTGGTACTTATGTTGCGATGGACTGCTTCTGCCAGGAGAAGCATGCCATAGGTACTCATACATTGCCGAAAGTGCCTCGAGACAAGATTAGAACTTGCCCACCGATTACACCATGGCATGACCAAGATGTACGAGAGCTTCACGATAACACCCTCAAGAGGGTGAAAACACGGTGCACCTTCGTCGAGACCGAGAAGGTTAAGGGTTTTCACCCTAAGACCTGACGTCTATAAGGTGACCACCACGGAGCCCTCAAGAGGGACATGACAGACGTAGGAATAGCGACCACAAGCACAAGAGCGCTGAGTTTTTGTCCAAAAACAATCTTTGCATCATATCCGGTAACCTATGTAGGGGTTCGTAGCATGGAAAACAAAAATTTTCTATCGCATACAAACAAACAAGCCAAGATCTATCTACTAGATTGTAGCAACGAGTCGATGGTATAACTTACCCTCGAAGATTCCAAAGCGTTTAACGAGAGCGGATTCTCGTGGGTGATGTAGTCGTACTCTTTCCGATCTCAAGATCGCGTAGACGATCCTTCCGGCGCCACGTTCCGGCAGCGCTCCCGCAGTCGGTCACACGTTCGGTACTCGACGAAGACCTTCCTCTCCCTTGTTCCAGCAGGCAGCGGAGGTTGTAGCACTCTCCTCGCGATTCCGGCAGCACAACGGCGTGGTACCGGAAGTAGAGGGGAAATCCCGCAGGGCTTCGCCTTAAGCCGGTGCGAGTATGGTGGAGCTTATGAGAGAGGCTATTAGTGGTCTAGTAATTAGACACACCAATTAGAAGGCTCTAAACCAATTAGAAGGCTCTAAACCGCTGGCTAAAGCAATTAGAAGCTCTAAACCAAAACGGCTCTAAACCGGAGATTTAGAGGTGGAAACTTGTGTGTCTAGGAGGGGAGCCCTGCCCCTCCTTTTATAGGTGGGGAGGCGCGGCCAGGGGAGGGGAGTCCCTCCCCAAGTCGGCCTTGGGTGGCGCGCCGGCTTGGGGAGGAGACTCCTCCCTCAAGTCGGTTCCCAACTCCTCTTTCTTGTTTCCCACAGTTTCTTGTTTTAGCCGTTTGACTTTCAAACTGGACATTTGACTTTTCTGTTTTAGGATTCAATTTAATCCTTTATTTGGGACAGCAAGAACACTTAGTACATGATGCAATCATTCCAATATGTAATGACACATTCATGTACCCTTCCCCCCCCCCCCCGGAGTGCCGGACAATCCGGAACCTTCTAGAACATTCCCGATGAAAACACCGGAATCATTCCCGAACTCCGAAACGGGACTTTCCTTATATGAATCTTATTCTCCGGACCATTCCGGATCACCTCGTGATATCCCGGATCCCATCCGAGACTCCGAACAACATTCAGTCTCTTTCTCATAATACCATAACTACTCAAACAACGTCGAATCCTTAAGTGTGTCTCCCTACGGTTCGTGAATTATGCGGACATGATCGAGACACTTCTCCGAACAATAACCAATAGAGGAATCTGGAAATTCATATGGCTCCCACATATTTCTACGATTACTTTGCGATCGAATGAACCACTTACATACGATACCAATTTTCCTTTGTCTCACGATATGTTACTTATCCGAGGTTATGATCGTCGGTATCTCCGCATACCTAGTTCAACCTCGTTACTGATAAGTACTCTTTTCTCGGTCCCGTGATATGTGATCCCTTGTGACCAAGTCACATGCTTGCAAGCCAATTGGATGACATTCCACCGAGAGGGCCCAGAGTATATCTATCCGTCATGTGGATGGACAAATCCCACTCTTGATCCATGTGTTTCAACCAATACTTTCCAAACACTTAATGCCACCTTTATAGCCACCCAGTTACGGTGTGGTGTTTGATGTCATCAAAGCATCCATCCGGTAAAGGTGATATGCATGATCTCATGGTCGAAGGAATTAGGTTACTATGTATCAGAAAGCATATAGCAATTGAACTATTGAAATGACTTGATCTTTATGCTACGCTTATCAATAGGAGTATGTCCACCATATCATTCTCCTAACGATATGATCTTGTTGTTGATAACATCTCAATGTTCATGATATGGAAACCACAATCATTTAATCAACCAACAAGCTAGTGAAGTATAGAGGCTATACTAGGGACTTCAAATTAAGTTTACAAATCACACAAGTATTAATGGTTTCCTTGTTAATACTATTATAGCATGAATGTAAACATTTATCATAAACACAAAGATATAATAATAACTACATTTATTATTGCCTCTAGGGCATATCTCCAACAGTCTCCCACTTGCACTAGAGTCATCTAATCTAGATTACATGGTAATATACCGAACACCCATGGCAGTTTGGTGTTGGTCATGTTTTGCCCTCGGGAGAGGTTTAGTCAACGGATCCGCCACATTCAGATCTGTGTGTACTTTGCAAATCTTTATATCCCCATCCTGGATATGTTCTCGAATAGCGTGAAAACGCAGTTTGATATGCTTCAGCTTCTTGTGTGACCTTGGTTCTTGCGCATTGGCTATGGCGCCCATGTTATCACAGTAGATAGACATTGGGTCCAGCGCACTTGGAACCACACCCAGCTCTGTAATGAACTCTTTCATCCATATCGCTTCTTGTGAAGCCTCCGAAGCAGCCATGTATTCCGATTCAGTTGAAGATCTCACCACAACGCTTTGCTTTGCACTCCTCCAGCTAACTGCTGCACCATTCAAAATAAATACGTATCCGGATTGTGATTTAGAATCATCTGGATCGGTGTTCCAACTAGCATCGGTGTAACCATTAACAACGAGTTGTTCATCACCTCCATAAGAAAGAACCATATCCTTAGTTCTTCTCAAGTACTTAAGGATGTTTTTGACCGCTGTCCAATGATCCACTCCTGGATCACTTTGATATCTGCTAGTTAGACTAACAGCATATGCGATGTCGGGTCTAGTACATAGCATGGCATACATTAGAGATCCTATGGCTGAGGCATAGGGAGTCTTACTCATCCTTTCTCTATCTTCTGCCGATGTTGGACTTTGAGTTTTACTCAAGGTCGTATTGGGCAACATGGGCAAGAACCCTTTCTTGCTTTCTTCCATTCCAAACCTCTTTAGAACTTTGTCCAAATATGTACTCTGTGACAATGATATTTGGCGTTTCGATCTATCTCTATAAATCTTTATGCCTAATATGTAAGCTGCTTCGCCAAGATCCTTCATTGAAAAACTATTATTCAAATATTCCTTGACACTATTAAGAAGGTCTACATCATTCCCAATCAACAATATGTCATCCACATACAGTATTAAGAATGCTACAGAGCTCCCACTCACTTTCTTGTAAATACAAGCTTCTCCATAAGTTTGTATAAAACCAAAACTTTTGATTACCTTATCAAAACGTTGATTCCAACTTCGGGATGCTTGCTTCAATCCATAGATGGACCGTTGAAGTTTGCATACCTTGTTAGCATCTTTAGGATCGACAAAACCTTTGGGTTGCATCATATACAACTCTTCATCAATGTCTCCATTGAGGAATGCTGTTTTGACATCCATCTGCCATATCTCATAATCATAATATGCAGCGATTGCTAACATAATCCTCACAGACTTTAGCTTCGCTACCGGTGAGAAAGTCTCATCGTAGTCAACTCCTTGAATTTGTCGAAACCCTTTTGCGACAAGTCGAGCTTTATAGACAGTAACATTACCATCAGCATCTGTTTTCTTCTTGAAAATCCATTTGTTCTCGACAGCCTTCCGGCCATCCGGTAAGTCCACCAAAGTCCATACTTGGTTTTCGTACATGGATCCAATCTCGGATTTCATGGCTTCTTGCCATTCATTGGAATCTGGGCTCATCATCGCTTCCTCATATGTCTCGGGGTCATCGGTGTTGTCCACTACCATGACATTCATAACGGAATCATACCAATCTGGAGTGGTACGAGTTCTCGTTGACCTCCGAGGCTCTGTAGCAACTTCAACCGAAGTTTCATGATCACCATCATTAGCTTCCTCTCTTATTGGTGCAGGCACCACAGGAACTTCTTCCGGTGCTGCGCTACTCGCAATTTCGAGAGAAGGTTCGACAACCTCGTCGAGTTCTACTTTCCTTCCAGTCACTTCTTTCGAGAGAAATTCCTTCTCCAGAAAGGATCCATTCTTGGCAACGAATGTTTTGCCTTCGGATCTATGATAGAAGGTATACCCAATAGTTTCCTTCGGGTATCCTATGAAGACACATTTTTCCGCTTTGGGTTCAAGCTTGTCCGGCTGTAACTTCTTTACATAGGCTTCGCATCCCCAAACTTTAAGGAACGACAATTTAGGTTTCTTCCCAAACCATAATTCATACGGTGTCGTTTCAACGGATTTAGACGGTGCCCTATTTAAAGTGAACGCGGCTGTTTCTAATGCATAACCCCAAAATGATAGCGGTAAATCTGTAAGTGACATCATAGAACGAACCATATCTAAGAGAGTTTGATTACGACGTTCGGACACACCATTACGCTGTGGTGTTCCCGGCGGTGTCAATTGTGAAAGTATTCCGCATTTCTTCAAATGCTCGCCAAACTCGTAACTTAGATATTCACCTCCACGATCAGAACGTAGAAATTTAATCTTCTTGTTACGTTGATTCTCTACCTCACTTTGAAACTCCTTAAACTTCTCGAAAGTTTCGGACTTATGTTTCATGAAATAGATATACCCATATCTACTCAAGTCATCCGTGAAGGTAAGAACATAACGATAACCACCGCGCGATGCTACACTCATTGGACCACACACATCGGTATGTATAATTTCCAATAAGTTCGTAGCTCGCTCCATCATACCAGAAAATGGAGTCTTAGTCATTTTTCCCATCAGACATGCTTCGCATCTATCAAGTGATTCAAAATCAAGTGATTCAAGAAGTCCATCGGAATGGAGTTTCTTCATACGCTTCACTCCAATGTGACCAAGACGACAGTGCCACATATAGGTCGAATTATCGCTTGATTTCAAACGTTTAGCTTCAATATTGTTGATATGTGTATTTCCACTATCGAGATTCAATAAGAATAGACCATCTATCAAAGGTGCATGTGCATAAAACATATTACTCATATAAATAGAACAACCATTATTCTCGGATTTAAACAAGTAACCGTCTCGCAATAAACAAGATCCTGATATAATGTTCATGCTCAACGCAGGCACCAAATAACAATTATTTAAGTATAAAACTAATCCCGATGGTAGATGAAGGGGTAGCGTGCCGACCGCGATCACATCAACCTTTGATCCGTTTCCTACGCGCATCGTCACCTCGTTCTTCGCTAGCTTCCGTTTATTCTGCAGCACCTGTTTCGAGTTACAAATATGAGCAACCGAACCAGTATCAAATACCCAGGCACTACTACGAATACTAGTGAGATACACATCAATAACATGTATATCAGATATACCTTTCTTCTTGATGTTGCCGTTCTTCAAATCCGCCAAGTACTTTGGGCAATTCCGCTTCCAGTGACCTACTCCCTTGCAGTAAAAGCACTCAGTATCAGGCTTAGGTCCAGCCCTGGTCTTCTTCGTCGGCGTGGTAGCTTTCTTACCACCCTTCTTGAAGTGTCCCTTTTGCTTAGACTTGCCTTTCTTGAATTTGGTGGTCTTATTGACCAACAACACTTGGTGCTCTTTCTTGATCTCCACTTCTGCAGATTTTAACATGGCAAAGAGTTCTGGCAACGTCTTGTTCATGTTCTGCATGTTGTAGTTCATCACAAAGTTCTTGTAACTTGGTGGTAGTGATTGGAGGACACGGTAAATCCCCAAAGCATTAGGAATCACAATACCCAAGCTTTGAAGTTTGTTTGCGTGCCCAGACATCTTAAGCACATGCTCACTGACGGAGCTGCCCTCTTCCATCTTGCAGTTAAAGAACTTTTCAGAAGCTTCATAACTTTCAATTGCCGCATGAGTCTCAAAAATTAATTTGAGATCTTCGACAATATCATATGGGTCTGAATCCTCAAACCTTTTCTGAAGCTCCGATTCCAAACCATACAAGATAGCACACTGAACTATGGAGTACTGATTCTTCCGAGCAAGGTAAACATTCTTTACTTCATCGGGAGCATCAGCTGCAGGTGGGTCACCCAGCGGTGCATCCAGCACATAGGTCAAATTACCAGCTGTGAGGACAATCCTCAAATTGCGGAACCAATCCGCGAAGTTGCTTCCATTGTTTTTCAACTTTTCTTTCTCTAGGAACGCATTAAAATTGATGGTAGGGGCTGCCATTGATCTACAACATATTTGCAATAGTTTAGACTAAGTTTATGACAAATTGAGTTCAAATTAATAATAAAATTAAACTAGGTGAACTCCCACTCAAAACAATATCCCTCACATTGTTTTAGTGATCACATGAACCAAATCCACCATATCAACACCGATCATCACGAGAGTTGACATAGTTTCAATGGCGAACAATCGACATGTTCATCACATCTACTATATGATTCATGCTTTACCTTTCGGTGATCCGTGTTCCGAGACCATGTCTGTACATGCTAGGCTCGTCAAGATCAAACCTTAGTTTCTGCATGAGCAAATCTGGCTTGCTCACGTTGTATACACTTGCAGAATCTAACACACCCGATCATCACGTGGTGCTTCGAAACAACAAGCTTTAGCAACGGTGCTAACTAAGGGTGAACACTTTATGATTTGAAATTGATGTGCATGAGGGATCATCTTATAATGCTACCGTCGTCTACTAAGCAAAACAAGATGCATAAAGGATTAACATCACATGCAATTCAATATATATGTGATATGATATGGCCTTTCTTCTTTGTGCTTCCGATCTCCATCTTCAAGCACGAACATGATCTCCATCATCACCGGCATTGCATCAAGGTCAATGACGCTTCTCCATGGTTGTCGTCCACCGGCTTCAACTATTACAACTACTTTGAATAGACACGCGGGTCTTAACATAAATTAAAGACAACCATATGGCTCCTGCCGGTTGCCGACTTACAATAAGGAACATTGCATACATCAAATATAATCACAATCATGGCCATATCACATCACTGCACACCCCTGCAAAACAAAGTTAGACGCCTCTACTTTCTTTGCATATTTTACGTGGTTTGGGGCTTTCAATAAGTGTCGTTCTAACTTACGAACAAGAACCACAACATTGATACTAGCATTGTTGATCACCCGTTGTAAATTGGATCTTAACTATGCTAGGAGAAACAGGCACCCACAAAGCCACTTATGCAATACAAGTTGCATGTCAAGCGTGGAGCAAGTCTCATGAACGATGTCATGTAAGGTTAGCCCGGGCCGCTTCATCCCAACATACCGCAAGATGCAAAGTACACAAGAAGCAATCGACAATAAAAGCATCAACGCCCACAATGACCATTGTGTTCTACTCGTGCAACAGATCTACATATAGACACGGCTCTGATACCACTGTAGGGGTTCGTAGCATGGAAAACAAAAATTTTCTATCGCATACAAACAAACAAGCCAAGATCTATCTACTAGATTGTAGCAACGAGTCGATGGTATAACTTACCCTCGAAGATTCCAAAGCGTTTAACGAGAGCGGATTCTCGTGGGTGATGTAGTCGTACTCTTTCCGATCTCAAGATCGCGTAGACGATCCTTCCGGCGCCACGTTCCGGCAGCGCTCCCGCAGTCGGTCACACGTTCGGTACTCGACGAAGACCTTCCTCTCCCTTGTTCCAGCAGGCAGCGGAGGTTGTAGCACTCTCCTCGCGATTCCGGCAGCACAACGGCGTGGTACCGGAAGTAGAGGGGAAATCCCGCAGGGCTTCGCCTTAAGCCGGTGCGAGTATGGTGGAGCTTATGAGAGAGGCTATTAATGGTCTAGTAATTAGACACACCAATTAGAAGGCTCTAAACCGCTGGCTAAAGCAATTAGAAGCTCTAAACCAAAACGGCTCTAAACCGGAGATTTAGAGGTGGAAACTTGTGTGTCTAGGAGGGGAGCCCTGCCCCTCCTTTTATAGGTGGGGAGGCGCGGCCAGGGGAGGGGAGTCCCTCCCCAAGTCGGCCTTGGGTGGCGCGCCAGCTTGGGGAGGAGACTCCTCCCTCAAGTCGGTTCCCAACTCCTCTTTCTTGTTTCCCACAGTTTCTTGTTTTAGCCGTTTGACTTTCAAACTGGACATTTGACTTTTCTGTTTTAGGATTCAATTTAATCCTTTATTTGGGACAGCAAGAACACTTAGTACATGATGCAATCATTCCAATATGTAATGACACATTCATGTACCCTTCCCCCCCCCCCGGAGTGCCGGACAATCCGGAACCTTCTAGAACATTCCTGATGAAAACACCGGAATCATTCCCGAACTCCGAAACGGGACTTTCCTTATATGAATCTTATTCTCCGGACCATTCCGGATCACCTCGTGATATCCCGGATCCCATCCGAGACTCCGAACAACATTCGGTCTCTTTCTCATAATACCATAACTACTCAAACAACGTCGAATCCTTAAGTGTGTCTCCCTACGGTTCGTGAATTATGCGGACATGATCGAGACACTTCTCCGAACAATAACCAATAGAGGAATCTGGAAATTCATATGGCTCCCACATATTTCTACGATTACTTTGCGATCGAATGAACCACTTACATACGATACCAATTTCCCTTTGTCTCACGATATGTTACTTATCCGAGGTTATGATCGTCGGTATCTCCGCATACCTAGTTCAACCTCGTTACTGATAAGTACTCTTTTCTCGTTCCCGTGATATGTGATCCCTTGTGACCAAGTCACATGCTTGCAAGCCAATTGGATGACATTCCACCGAGAGGGCCCAGAGTATATCTATCCGTCATGTGGATGGACAAATCCCACTCTTGATCCATGTGTTTCAACCAATACTTTCCGAACACTTAATGCCACCTTTATAGCCACCCAGTTACGGTGTGGTGTTTGATGTCATCAAAGCATCCATCCGGTAAAGGTGATATGCATGATCTCATGGTCGAAGGAATTAGGTTACTATGTATCAGAAAGCATATAGCAATTGAACTATTGAAATGACTTGATCTTTATGCTACGCTTATCAATAGGAGTATGTCCACCATATCATTCTCCTAACGATATGATCTTGTTGTTGATAACATCTCAATGTTCATGATATGGAAACCACAATCATTTAATCAACCAACAAGCTAGTGAAGTATAGAGGCTATACTAGGGACTTCAAATTAAGTTTACAAATCACACAAGTATTAATGGTTTCCTTGTTAATACTATTATAGCATGAATGTAAACATTTATCATAAACACAAAGATATAATAATAACTACATTTATTATTGCCTCTAGGGCATATCTCCAACAACCTACACCGCCCACTATCACTAAGCCATGTGTTCAAGACATGAGGATCCCCACCGCTAGATCATTCCTCACCATCCTAATGGCCAAAGAGAAAGTTCGCCACTGCCGCCATGTCGCTCATCATAGTCACCCATCCGCCGGGTAACCAATTTTTATAGGTGCTTTTCGCTTGTTCCTCTCCAAAAAAATGCCAGGCATGGGGGATATCTTCTATACCTAAAAAAGAGTCTCCCACTACCTGATTTTGCCGCATTCTCGTGCGGGGCTGCGTCGTGTGCTGCATCGCATCTTGGTCGCTCGCTTGGACGCTCACTCTCCTGCATTTTCTCGACATGGGTTGTTCGTCCTGTCTTGATACATGGGCTGGAGACATACCTATACGGGTTTTCCTTGGTTAGTCACTCCCGGTTAATCCTATAAAAATTAGGTCATCAGCTCTCAGTTGTTCGTCTTCCTAGCAATGTCGTCCACCGCCCTAACTTCCGCCTTCATGGCAACAAATAGGGTTCTGATGATCCAAATCTGACTCAACAACATGTCAAAGATGAACTACCTACACAGCAACATATGTATCCAGGTGAACCTGATACTGCTCGGGGGTACATATTTTAGTTCCCTGAGCCAAGTAATTTGATGTACACGTAGATAATCCACTCCAAATGACATCGACAATTTTGGTGTTATTTGACATTGTTATACTGAAACATACAACCAACTAAACATTGAACCTGTGAACTTTTAATTCAGTGATTAAAGTAAAGCACATGCAGGACGAAGTTAAGTCAATGCACATGAGGGTTCTCATGATCCAAGTGTGATTCAACAACACTTGAACATGTCATATCTGTATTATCAGCTCCAAACAACACTAGCAGTTTTGGTGTTCTTTACCATTGTACTATAATAGACAACTAAGTAAAACATTGTCAAGAAATGAACTTGAGGTGCAGATCTAATCCAGTCATGCACATGCAGAAATGTGAAGTCAGTGCAGCGTAGAAGCTTAAAACTTGTAAAGTGGGCAAATACAATCAACAAGTTGTTCAAAGAACTATAGCTCAATCCATTGAAAAATTAAACAACACATTTAGACTGAAAAAACATATCAGAAGCTTGATCACTCCTAGTAACAAGTTCCTAGCATAAGGTTTCCCAATACCGGGTCACGCAGCTACTCCAAGCAGCATAGATAAAGGGGATGCATGCAGCTGGGAGCCAAGAATTCCCGTCCGGAATATAAGGTTGTTTACTACTAGTGAAATTTAACCAAAACTTTGAACTAACTTGGTTACAATCAGAAAAGGCATGGTTTAACTAAATGCCATGCTGCTATTTAGAGCAGCGCACATGGAGTCATGGAGTGCTATTTCACTACAGGAATGGGAAGCTACACCGACGGCCGGTCGCTACGCCGACGGCCAAACGTCGGGGCCGTCGGCGTAGCCATCGTCCAGGCCAGCCCCGCCAAGCAGCCGTCGGCGTAAAATTGCCCTCGGCATATTCTATGCTACGCCGACGGCTGCCCTCGGCGTAGCATACGCCGACGGCTGCCCTCGGCGTAGCTATTTTTTATTTTATCTCATTAAACTTTGAAAAATCATAACTAAATCATTCTAATTCGGAAAAATACAAATAATATATCAAAATTTGCAGAAAAATAAGACCTATCTATCTACACTCAAATATTACACATTTATAAATAAAAATTAAGTAAAACATAAAACATTATATATAGTTTAAAACGGGCATAAAAAATTCAAAAATGATCGAAACAATGCGAAACCTTCGCGTGGTGTTATATTATGTGACATAGTTAGAAGGAAAAATATCAAACTTGGTATATTGATTATGTCTCAAAGAAACCTTCACAAAATGACCTATCTCATTCGAGGTTTCCTGACTTTCGGTTTAAATGACCAATGTTATGACTAGAATCAAGGCATAGTTTGTGATAATGTGTCCATATTATGCATACACATGCATCATGGGATGGCGAATAATGTTGCAGGAGGAAGTTTTCCTTTTCGTCGCACCAAAAAGCCATTTTCTATTTTCCGAGTATAAAAAACGGACGGTTTTGTGAAGCAACCACCAAATGGCTAATTCAAAATACTACCACCACATTTTACAAAAATACTATACCACCTTATATGGACAATGTCCCAACAGGGGGATCCGAAACCTTTCCGTCCACCTTTGGTGAAAAAGACAAATTCCTACCGAATCGGTAGGAAGTGGGTCAGATATGAACTACAGGTACATGATCCGATGCTCATGTTTTTTTACAAAAATCATTTTTAGGTTCACAATATGCTATTTTATCAAAGATCTAATGAAAGTTTAGCGAGGCTCTGCCCCGAGCTAAGAATCTTTATGTCCACCGTTCGACAAAGTTTGACGATAGTTCAAAACGGGCATAAAAAATTCAAAAACGATCGAAACAATGCGAAACCTTCGCGTGGTGTCATATTATGTGACATAGTTATAAGGAAAAATAGCAAAGTTGATATATTGATTATGTCTCAAAAAACCCTTCACAAAATGACCTATCTCATTCGAGGTTTCTTGGCTTTCGGGTCAAATGACCAATGTTATGGCTAGAATCAAGGCATAGTCTGTGATAATGTGCCCATATTATGCATACACATGCATCATGGGATGGAGAACAATGTTGCAGGAGGAAGTTTTCCTTTTCGTCGCACCAAAAAGCCATTTTCTATTTTTCGAGCATAAAAAACGGACGGTTTTGTGAAGCAACCACCAAATGGTTAATTCAAAATACTATCACCACATTTTACAAAAATACTATACCACCTTATATGGACAATGTTCCAACAGGGGGATCTGAAACCTTTCCGTCCACCTTTGGTGAAAAAGACAAATTCCTACCGAATCGGTAGGAAGTGGGTCAGATATGAACTACGGGTACATGATCCGATGCTCATTTTTTTTACAAAAATCATTTTTAGATTCACAATATGCTATTTTATCAAAGATCTAATGAAAGTTTAGCGAGGCTCTGCCCCGAGCTAAGAATCTTTATGTCCGCCGTTCGACAAAGTTTGACGATAGTTTAAAACGGGCATAAAAAAATCAAAAACGATCGAAACAATGTGAAACCTTCGCGTGGTGTCATATTATGTGACATATTTATAAGGAAAAATAGCAAACTTGATATATTTATTATGTCTCAAAAAACCCTTCACAAAATGACCTATCTCATTTGAGGTTTCTTGGCTTTCGGGTCAAATGACCAATGTTATGGCTAGAATCAAGGCATAGATTGTGATAATGTGCCCATATTATGCATACACATGCATCATGGGATGGCGAACAATGTTGCAGGAGGAAGTTTTCCTTTTCGTCGCACCAAAAAGCCATTTTCTATTTTTCGAGCATAAAAAACGGACGGTTTTGTGAAGCAACCACCAAATGGCTAATTCAAAATACTACCACCACATTTTACAAAAAATACTATACCAACTTATATGGACAATGTCCCAACAGGGGGATCCGAAACCTTTCCGTCCACCTTTGGTGAAAAAGACAAATTCCTGCCGAATCGGCAGGAAGTGGGTCAGATATGAACTACAGGTACATGATCCGATGCTCATGTTTTTTTACAAAAATCATTTTTAGGTTCACAATATGCTATTTTATCAAAGATCCAATGCAAGTTTTCCTTTTCATCGCACCAAAAAGGCATTTTTCATTATCCGAGCGCAAAAAGGGGATTTTCTAAAGCAACCACCAAATAGCTAATTCAAAAACAGAGGGTTTGTGATTAGTTGATATGGATATCATATTTGGATTCCTCTCATTTTTCTGATCAATTTAAACATATTATTTGTTGAATTTCGATTTACAGATTTAAAGATATTAATTATTCTATATTAAATAGAAAAATACAAAAAAAATAAAATTATTATATTTTTATTTGAATTCAATAATATTTTTACTTATTCATTAATATTTACTTAAATAATTGTTTGTAATTTCAAAAAATACAAACATGTGACATGATGATATAAGAGTTAATAAGATTGATATCATAGTATTGACACCAATGTATGAATTACTTTGCGGAAACGAATTCTGAAGGAACGAGGAAGTTAAGCGTGCTGAAGCTGGAGTAGTATTAGGATGGGTGACCTGCTGGGAAGTTTGACTAAGATTGGAATTTAATCAAATAGTAAGTATAATTAGTGTTAAAAATATTCAAAGTAGGAGATTAACAAGTGAAACAATTCAAAGAATAAAAAAATTGAGAAAAAAATAATTATTATTTTGCAAAAATAAAAAATAATAAAAAAATATTTTTGCAACCGGTCGACAGGCTATGCCGACGGCCGCTACGCCGACGGCAAAGCCCTCGGCATAGCATACGCCGACGGCTTGACTGTGCTCCGCCGAGGGAGATCTTTGTCGAGGAGGCTACGCCGAGGGCAACCCTCGGCGTATGGTACGCCGAGGGCATTTTGGCCTACGCCGACGGCCTTTTGCCCTCGGCGTAGCGTGCGTGTCCCGTAGTGTTTCGTTCTCTACATAAGTGAAGAAAGTATCTACCAAATCTCCACACATTTGCTCTTGTGTACTAGTATGAGATCTTAATACACCGAGGAGTACGTTTCGGTTCACCTATATATTTGAGTAGGTGTCGTAGACTGTGAAAAATGTGGTACTCATGCAATTCACTTAGATTTCAGCAGATCAATTGGTAGCCACTAAATAAACATACTTTGGATTGTGCATCGGCTATCTATCAATTAATTGGTTTGATTGTATATATTTAACTTGGACATGGCAGGAATAAGGAATCTGTATTTGAAGAATTTCACACGGGAATCACTAGTTCATTGATTATTGGATTCATCTTACACAGCTTGGAGAGTTTGCGGAAAAGGAGAGATAGATTTTCTTTACTTCTCCCAATCCTTCTCATTCTCTATAATGCTATATGACATCTTACATATTGGACCCTACAAATTATCTATGTACAACTCACTCCAACAGTATTGCACTTGTTTTAGCTCAGTGACTACCGCAAAATATGCAGTTGGATCCACACTTGGTAAATGGATATCGGAAATATTCAGAGCATCTACGACATCTTTTGTGTTTATCTTAGTAGTAATTTTTTTCCATGTCTTCAGCGAATGACCCATCATATAACTATTCCAAAAGAGTGTCTAGTTGTCCAAGAGGTGCGGTAATATAGAGGTTTGATATGTATTTTGCAGCTTGGAGCTTGTGCAAGAGATGTTGATTATCTACACGATATAACCAACATCTATCTCACAACTATTGGAGTTGACCTCATTGGTAAAGAGAACAACTAAGAAAAATGGAATCACACTTGCAACTAATTGCTAGTTAAGCTGCCATGGTCTGCGGCATTTGCTTATGCACGTCAAATTAAGCACGATCAAGCTCGTTGAGCTAAACTTAGACTAGCAGCAATCAATCAGATTAAAATTGAACGCTTGTCAATTGAATCCATGATTGGAAAGCCAGTGACCTCAAGAGTTATATTTAACAGTTTTGTTTTGATAATAGAAGAGGAAATAAGTTTGCATCTAGCAATTCTTTGGCTCCCGAACACAACTCGGAGGTGTAGGGCGGAGGTGGCGGAGTTAACCAGAGCCGGTGAAGGAAGGTCCCAAGATCAACAAGTTTGCCGGAAAACCCACCTACCAAATCTGCACACCTTTTATTTTGGGTACTATACGAGATGTAATACAACTAGAGGTATGTTTCAGTTCACCTATATAATTTGGTATGTCTAGAGAACGAGAGAAAAAAAAAGTAGTTACGGAGAGTTTCACTTCTTTTTCAGTAGATAAACTTGCTAGACACTTTTTTTGCGCATAAACTTGCTAGAAACTTAACTTTTAAGCCGTGTATTATGCGGCGGTTAGGTAGTGATCAATCAGGTGGATTCATATACTCCGTATTATGTTTAATCGGAAATGGAAGGAGTCAGGACTACAAATTGCACCAGTTGTATTCTTAGGAGAAAACTTAAGCATGTAGGATGGTTGCAACCTTCGTCGCTAGACGCAGCTCATCTGCTCATGGTCGGTCAACCTCACCGGGCTTTGTAGGTTTTCACCTCATGGTCGGTCAACCTCTCACTGGGCCGATTAAAACTACTGTGCTGAGGGATTGTAGGTTGCTTAATTGCACTCAATAGCGGCTGCCACTCTCCTTCACACTTCCAGCTACCAAGGCAGAAAGTAGTTCACCTCGGTAAGCACGTAGCATATTTTTCCTTCCTTCTTTACACTTCGACCTTGCCCTTAATTCCATGAAGTAAAAGCCACATGATGTCACAAGAATTATATCAACAGTAGTTTTAAGATAATAGATGGATCGTCCTCCTGAGTTTACAGTAATTGTACAACTTTGCAGTTCCAATGGACAACTAGCTAGGAATATGAATCTATGGGTTTTTTAATGCGGTTTTTGCGTCTTGGATCACTTGAGCTCGGGAGAAAAAAAAAATCTGTAGCAGCTCTGCTTCGCAGAAAAGATTAGGCGAGCCATGGAACTGAACATACAGATGAGGGTTCTCATGACCCAAGTGCGATTCAGCAACACTTGAACGTGTCAGAGGGACACAGAAACATATGCATCCAGGTGAAACTGATGCTCCCGGACCAAAGTAAACAGAGCTGATTATCAGCTCCAAACAACACTGGCAGTTTTGGTGTTCATTGTCTATAAATTATACTTGAGATGCGCTCTTAATTCAGTCATGGAGAAACGTGCAAGTCAATGCAGTGTAGAAGCTTAAAACTTGTAAACGGGACAGAGACAATCGACAATTAGTTCAAACCATTAGAGCTCAATCCATTGCAAGATTGAACAACATGATTGGACTCAAAAACTCAATCAGAAGCTTGATTTACTCCTAGTAACAAGTTCTGAGCATTAATGCCAGGTCGCACAGCTACTCCAAGAAGAAAGATATATGGCGGATACGAGCGCGCGGTGGGGAGCCAAGAATTCCAGTCTGGAATATAAGGTGGTTGACAACTAGCTAGAGATCGGAGGCAACTCTAATAAAGTGGTGTTACAAGCGTTCACAATTGTTTTCTGCGCTATGACTATATGGAGAAAATATCTACCGGATCTCCACGCATTTGCTCTGGCGTACTAGTAATAATAATAAATCCAGATGTATGTTTGGGTTCGCCTATATATTTGGGTATAAGCTGAGACTGAGAAAAGGGTGGTAGCCATGCAATTGACTCAGATTACAGTAGTACATGAATTGCTAGACACTCAACATATATACCATGGATTGTGCGATCGGCTAGCTAGCGATAAATTAGTTTGATCCTACTATATATTTAATTTAGACATGGAAGCCATCAGGAATCTGTATCGCACTTGCTGGTCCTCTGATGCTACTGCAAATATGCGGTCAGGATCCACGCTTGCTCCATGGATAGCAGTAATCTTCGCACCTTCTACTGAATCCTCTGTCCTATCTTATTTGTAAATATGTCCATGTCATCAGGGAATGATCATGGTCTGCAGCATTTACTTAGGCACGTCAAAACACGATCAAACACGTTGAGCTGAAGTTAGGCTAGAAGCAATCATACAATAACAATTTCTGAAAAAACAACAGTGACACCTTATTGGTTGACCGTAAGTGCATTTTTTCCATAGAAAGTGCTACTCCTATTTAGATGTGTTCATCACGGCCAAGACGAAATCAGACCAGATAAAATAGCAAGTGAAATACCATGGACTAATTACAAAAAAAAACTTAATATGGATCGTGAGGGGTGTCTTTTGGCATATGCAAAGCTGCCAATTAAGGTGAGCCACCTGTGCTAGTTCTAACAACAGAACTTTCAAATGCTGAATTTAACATGGGATAAATCATATGTTCTGTCTGCACACCTAGCGATCCTAGCTTTCTTATAAGAAAAATGAGTGTGATGGAGGGTCTTTCTATGCTTTCTAAATTTGTACCTCACTGTACTGATTAAAATCGCAGCAAAGAAACTGTTGTGCAAAAGCTTTCAGCTACATTGTCAATTAATTCCATGCATGGTGGGAAAGCCTCGTGAACTCAAGAGTTATATTTACAGTATTTTTTTTAAATAACGGTTTTCTAGTAATTCTTTAGTTCCCGAACTGAGCAATCCAAGTAATTTGATGTACAAGCAGAGCTGATAATCCACTCCAAACGACATCGGCAGTTTTGGTGTTCTTTAACATTGTTAATGAAACGTACACATGAGGGTTCTCATGATCCAAGTGTGATTCAGCAAATACTTGAACATGTCAGAGGTGAACTACCTACACAGCAACATATGCATCTAGGTGAATCTGATGCTCCCTGACCAAAGTGTACAATCAGAGCTGATTACCAGCTCCGAACAACATATGCAGTTTTGGTGTTCTTTACCATTGTACTATAATAGACGACTAAGTAAAACATTGTTAAGAAATGAACTTGAGGTGCGCTCTTAATTCAGTCATGCAGTTTTGGTGTTCTTTACCATAGTACTATAATAGACAACTAAGTAAAACATTGTTAAGAGATGAACTTGAGGTGCGCTCTTAATTCAGTCATGGAGAAACATGAAAGTCAATGCAGTGTAGAAGCTTAAAACTTGTAAACTGGGCAGAGGCAATCAACAAGTAGTTCAAAGAACTATAGCTCAATCCATTGCAAGATTAAACAACACATCTAGACTGAAAAAGCTATATCAAAAGCTTGAACACGCCTAGTAACGAGTTCTGAGCATTAATACCGGTTACGCAGCTACTCCAACCAGCAGAGATATAGGGGACGCATGTGGCTGGGAGCCAAGAATTCCCGTCTGGAATATAAGGCTGTTCACCAACCGTGAAATTTAACCAAAACTTCGAGCTAACTTGATTAGTTTACATAATCAGAGAAGACATGGGTTAACTAAATGTCATGCTGCTATTTAGAGTGGCGCACATGGAGTCAGGGAGTTATATTTGGTTCTTTATATACACCTGGAGAAACTATCTACCAAATCTTCACACATTTGCTCTGGTACATCGAGGGGGACGACGTTTCGGTTCGCCTATATATTTGGGTATGTGCAGAGACTGTGAAAATGGTGGTACCCATGCAGTTCACTTAGATTTCAGTAGATCAATTGGTAGACACTAAACATGAATATTGTGGATTGTGCATCGGCTAGCTAGCGATTAATTAGTTTGATTGTATATGTTTAACTTAGACATGAAAGGAATCAGGAATCTGTATTGCACTTGATCTAAAAGCATCTCTAGCGAGGCCCGTAAACCGGCCGGAACATTGAAATTCCGACGAGTTTACAGGAGCACGACACTTTGGACGCTCTAGCAAGGCCCGTATACACGATTCGGCCCGTACTCGTTTTACCGTGGCCCGTTTAACTCTCCGCAGGGCCGGTATATATACTGCAGTGAAGTGAGAGTGAGGGTTGAAATTTGGACGGGCGCCAGGGATGACTTTATTTTATTTTTTCTGAAAATTTCAAATTTGAAGTTTCAAAAAATTCGAAAAAAATAAAGGGACGTATATAATGATTTATAATAAGCGCGTGCAAAAAATCATGCGAAAATAATTTGTATTCTGGCCTCAGAAAAAAAAAAGAACATTTTAGATCTGGACATAAGCAGTGCAATTTTTGAATGGGCCTCCTTTTTCCCAGAATTTGTCGTATTTGTCTTTTTTACTGTGCACAAAATACAATATTTTCCTTTGATATTCTGCATACATGTATTTTACATTGTGGGCTATACGAATATATTTTTTTCAAAAACATTTGACGCTTTTTGAAAAATTTAAAAAAGTCCTCCATGGAGGACGTCCTCCAAATCAATTTTTCGCCTTTTGGCAATCCTTTAGTTCCTGAATAGAGCTTGGAGTATGAATCTCTCCGGATATTTTAAAATGCAGTCTTTGCCATCCCAGGATCACTCGAGCTCGGAGACCAAAAACAATTTTAAACTCTGCATATGCCTCTTAGAAGGAAGAAAGCAAACACCAAATGTTCAGGCAATGTGTTCTTTCAACATGAGAAAAGAACAGCATGCCAGTCCTGGAACATGAGAGTTCTGATGATCCAAGTCTGACACAGCAACATGTCAAATATGACTACCTACACAGCAACATATGCAGCCAGGTGAACCTGATACTCCTAGGTGTAATATATTTTAGTTCCCTGGCCCCAAGTAATTTGATGTAAGGGTGTAATATGTTTTAGTTCCCTGACCCAAGTAATTTGATATAAAACCAGAGATAATAATCCACTCCAAACAACGTCAACAATTTTGGTGTTATTTAACATTGTTATACTGAAACATACAACCAAGTAAACATTGAACTTGTGAACTTTTAATTCATTGATTAAAGCAAAGCACATGCATGACGAAATTTAAGCAATGCACATGAGGGTTCTCCTGATCCAAATGTGATTCAGCAACACTTGAACACGTCAGATCTGTATTATCAGCTCCAAACAACACTGGCAGTTTTGGTGTTCTTTACCATTGTGTACTATAATAGACAACTAAGTAAAACATTATCAAGAAATGAACTTGAGGTGCACTTCTAATTCAGTCATGCACATGCAGAAACGTGCAAGTCAATGAAGCACAGAAGCTTAAAACTTGTAAACTAGGCAGAGACAATCAACAAGTAGTTCAAAGAACTACAGATCAATCCATTCCAAGATTAAATAGCATGCTTAGACTGAAAAAGCTATATCAGAAGCTTGAACATGCCTAGTAACAAGTTCTGAGCATTAATACCGGTCACGCAGCTACTCCAACCAGCAGAGATATAGGGGACGCATGTGGCTGGGAGCCAAAAATTCCCGTCCGGAATATAAGCTGTTTACCAACAGTTAAATTTAACCAAAACTTCGAGCTAACTAGATTAGTTTACACAATCAGAAAAAGCATGGTTTAGCTAAATGCCATGCTGGTATTTAGAGCGGTGCACATGGAGTCATGGAGTGATATTTGGTTCTTTATATACGTGGAGAAACTATCTACCAAATCTCCACATATTTGCTCTGGTGTACTAGTATGAGATCTTAATACACCGAGGGGTACATTTCATTTCACCTATATATTTGATATGTGCAGAGACTGAAAAGGGTGGTACCCATGCAGTTCACTAAGATTTCAGTAGATCAAATGGTAGACACTAAACATGAATACTATGGATTGTGCATCGGCTAGCTAGCGATTAATTAGTTTGATTGTATATTTAACTTAGACATGGAAGGAATCAGGGATCTGTATTGCACTTGTAGCTCAGTGGCTACTGCAAAATATGCAGCTGGATCCACGCTTCGTAAATGGATAACTGAAGTATTCAGAACATCTACCATAGTTGCCAAATGAGGTGTGCCACTTGTGCTAGTTGCAACAACTGAACTTGGAAATGCTGAATTTGCACACCTCTCGATCCCAGATTTCTATGAACAAAATGCCAAATAATTGACAATTGATGAAGGGTCTTTCTATGCATTCTAAGTTTATACCTCACTGGACAGATTGAAATTGAATTCTTGTGCAATAGGCAATAGCTTTCAGCTTCATTGTCAATTAATTCCATGACAGGAAAGCCACATGAACTCAAGAGTTATATTTACAGTAATTTTTTAAATAATAGCTTTCTGGCAATTCTTTAGTTCCCGAATAGAGCTTGGAGTATGAATCTCTCAGATATTTTAAAATGCGGTTTTTGCCATCCCACGATCACTCGAGCTCAGAGACCAAAAACAATTTTATGTAGGAGCTCTGTTCAGACAGATTTTATGAAACTCTTCATATGCCTCATAGAAGGAAGAAACCAAACACCACATGTTCAGGCAGTGTATTCTTTGAACATGAGAAAAGAACAACATGCCAGTCATGGAACATGAGGGCTCTGATGATCCAAGTCTGATTCAGCAACATGCAAAGATAAACTACCTACATAGTAACATATGCATCCAGGTGAACCTGATACTGCTAGGGGTGTACATTTTAGTTCCCTGACCCAAGTAGTTTGATGTACAAGCAGAGCTGAAAATCCACTCCAAACAACATCGACAGTTTTGGTGTTCTTTACCATTGTTACTGAAACATACAACCAAGCATACATTGACAATCTATGAACTTGCGAACTTCTAATTCAGTGATTAAAGCAAAATACATGCAGGACGAAATTAAGTCAATGCAGTCTGAAAGCATCAAACATGTAGATTCGAGCAGAGGCAAGCAAAAGTGCAAACTAATACACATAAACTCCATTGCAAGATTAAATAACACAACTGAATTAATACTAACTTAGAAGCTTGATTAGTCCTAACAAGCTCTGAGTACTAATATTGGGTTTTAGATACGGCGTTACCAACCTTACTGCAAAAGATTCAACTATTCTCACCAAGTTCGAACAGCTAATGAAATGACACCACCCAAGTTGCATAAGTCCCTGCTATGTTGCGAGGCAAAAGTTCCAGCAGGAGCTTGTAGGGCAGGGAGCGCCTGATGATCACTGACCATCTGAGTAGAACATGCTTGGATAAACCCAGAGGGGCAGCAGCTTGCGGGACCATCTTCTTTCGTACTCTATGTCAGGACCGGCGGATGGATCTCGCTCGTCACCCACCCCATGCACAGTAAAAGAGTGACGCGAAGCATAGTACAGCCACTTGCTCCTGCCTCCCCACCGTTCTGGTCTCAAGCAAGAAAATGGACGGCTCCTCACATCACCCCCAACAAAGAGTGCCCAATTATCCAGCTGAGTCACCTCCACCCATCTGTGAGGGTTGGTCGACATGTCAAGGCGGTGGGGTATACAGACTAGAGATGACGAGCCTGGACACATTGTGCTAAAACAGGTAACCATGAGAAGCCTGTCGCCGCAGACCACCAGCCATGGTTTTGAATACGAGCTTGGGGCCAGGTCGCCAACCCACTCAGTTGTTATCTCCTGCAAACCAAGCTGGGGGGATAGCTGCAAACTGTAGATCTTATAAGAATCATCCATGGCAATGAACTGACCATTGAATTCCACAATCTGCTCTATCCGTGCATCAGAAAGCTGTACTTCAGACCAAGAGTCGCTTCCAACCGGCCAATCAAACAGCGAAGTCTCAGTGCTGACAAGAAGGTGTGAATTGGGTGATGTAAGGGGAGCTGTCAGAGTGCCGCTGTAGTAGAATTCCCCTGCAAAATTGCCGCTGAATGGGAGACATGGAGGTGAAACCTCAGCACCACTGAACACATCAACAACAAGACAATGTCCACCACGGCAGCAAATTAGTTGACCATACGAAATGCCAGCGAAATGCATCTTTTGATAAATTTCTTGAGGAATCTGGCAGCGAAGGGCAACGTTCTTGTTGGTCAGATCAATGACCTTACATGTGCGCAGCTCGTGACGACCATTGTTAGAAGGGAGATCAGGAGCTTTAACACGGGCATTGAATTGGATGAGGAGAGGTGGGAACTTGGCACAGAATGTAGACTTGGATGGGTATGAGGAGAATGCAGCACGCCAAGTGCGGCAGGTTGCAGCGAAGGCAAGAAGGTCGCGGAAGGATCCTGACAGAGCAAGAATGGAGTGAAGCGGGCCATCTGGGAGGTCTGCCCAGCACTGGAGCCCGGACATAGCAGGTTGCGCAGACCCAGAGGCAAGACACAGTTTGCTAGGGTTTTGCATTATGGCAAACTCGCTGCAAAACATAACACGTTCAAAGGAACCAAATTAGAAAGGCGAGCCAATGAGAAGTGAAAAAGAAAAGCACGGATAGCCTGTTCGAACAATTGATCTAGTCCACGGATAAGCATAATCAAGTTTCCAGATGTAAAACCTTGTAACAAGACTTGTTAGGTGAACTCTTTTTTACTAGGTGAAATCTTTACTAGATTCAAAAGGAAAAAAAAGACCCCATAGCGAAATTGTTGAAACTACGGATACGAAGCAAAGACTACAGAGCACCAAAGAAGCATGATGAGCTATGCGCCACAATCCTTACTCACAGAGAAAACATGCACCAAACTAATTAACCAACGCAGGGCTAAAACTAGCACGGAATAAGCAGTTCCTTGGGCACAATAGTCCCTTACATCAGCTGTCAGTGTCCAGCTCATGGTTGGGTTTTCATGTTCAAGAATCAAAACAGTTACATGCAGAAAAGAGAAACTTCTTTTGACCAATGCCTCCCCGCAGCCACATATGTATGTATCTTCAAAAGATGAGACTGAAAAGGCCACATATGCTCCAGTAAAAAGTAAAATCAATGCCCAATAAATATGACAACACCCGATAGACTGACATATCAATGACCCATCTACAGTTCAGTTCGTAGGGATACATCGCATGCCTAACACTCTATTACAGGGTTCTTTGACTTCGGCACCGCATCTAAATCAATTGGGGGCAAATGAAGCTAGGGTTTAGGCGATATATAGAACGTAGAGAGAGAGAGAGAGAGGAGAGGGAGCGAGAGAGAGCAGGCCTTGCAGACGATCCAGGAGGCGGTCAGACGGCGCGGTGGCTGATGCCGGCGTCTTCTCCGGTGGCGTCGCGGCAGGCGGTGGCTCGCCTTTCCCTTCGCTTCCGGAAGCCTCGCGGT
Organism: Avena sativa; assembly: GCA_916181665.1. Taxonomy (NCBI): domain Eukaryota; kingdom Viridiplantae; phylum Streptophyta; class Magnoliopsida; order Poales; family Poaceae; genus Avena; species Avena sativa. The sequence goes on along the minus strand of OV702285.1, from coordinate 52,458,545 downwards.
GGCGGCTGCTGCTTCAGTTGCTTTGTCACTTCACTCGCCCCGCTTGTCGAGTACTCGGGTAAACTTGGGCCTACATTGTCAGCCCGGTTATTGACGTTGTGGGCTTCTTAACTGGGCTAGCCGTTGACCCAAACAGAATGGTCTCGGCTCGGGCGCATCCATCGCCGAGCACCGCACCGCCGCTTCCGTCCCCTCGCCGACGCGACGAGGCGGCGATCCCGTCGGAGCCTCGGAGCCACCGATACCGGTAGTCAGGCGTGGTGCGTGGCCTGATTCCATGGGCGGAGGCAGCCGCCGCCGCCGCCACCGTCGCCTGCGAGCGCGGCCGCCGCAGGCCGGCGAACCTTCTTCGCCGCCGGTGGCGGCACCAGATAGTCTCGGCATCAGGTCTGCATGCTCACCGTAACCTTGATTTTTCGCTCCAGTTTCTCGATCCAAGCATTAGCCAGTAGTACACGCTGCAGCTGCCCTGCCCCTGAACTGAACAGGTCTTCCTCATGTGCACGGTCGTTTGCCCTGGTGCCACGCTGCCACTGGAAATTCTCATTTTTTTTTCCGGCGACGAAGAAGTGTGATTACTTGCTTCATAAGTCTGAACCTTTGTGTGATAGCATACTTTTATAGCGACATGATCTGCCCAAAGGGGAATTGATTGAAATTTCTGCATAGGAGTTATTCTGAGAAATATGAGATCTCTGGAACACAACGACTATACTAGGGGTAACATACTATAATCATATTGTATTATTGTTGTACAAAATGTCATACTGTAGGTGCATGTTGGTATACAGCTTACCGTGGGAATATTTAGAGTTCAATCAAAATGGCCGTGTTTCTTTGCCTAGGGCGTAGTAAGAGCATACCACGTTTCTTTACTTGTTAGCATACCTGATTTTTTTTATTCTGGTCAATTGATTTTGAATTTTCTCTGTTTATGACAGAGAAGCTGTTGTTGCAGAGGTGCCCTCTAAGAGTATCTGTGATGCCTCAGGATCTGCCTCCCCACCTTCGTCATCCGGATCTCACGTTTGGGAAAACTCTCTAGACAGCCTGCTCCATCAAATCATTTCTCTCATTACCTCATTCCATGACCTCCTTGCTTTCCGAGGCACCTGCCCCTCTTGGCGTGTTGCAGCCTCTTCCTTCCCGTCTATATATACCTTCACCCTCCCACCTCTCCACCTCGAACCAGCTATTAGCCATGACATTCTCAACTCTAATAATACTAAATGGAAGCTTGTTCATCCTGCCAAGAGAGCTTTATCCCTTTGCTGTTCAGCCCCCGGAATTACTCCATGTCCACGCATGCGCTACCTGGGCTGCTCATATGGATATCTTATTTTCTTCGACCAGGAGCACTGCCATCTTGTCGATGTGTACACTGGCACCAAGGTGAAGTCTCCCAAACTCCAATCCGGTAGCAACTTGTTCATCAACTATGGTATCCTTGTGGCACCACTCACCTCGCCCAACTCATGTCTCATCCTTTTCTCGAGAATCTCCATACTCCTGTGGCAGGCTGGAGCAAATTCCTGGACAGAGCATCCTCATGTTGGTGAACCCATCCTTCAGATTGTCTGCTTCAAAGGTCAGTTGTTTGCCATGGACTATGTTGAGAGGCTGCATATCATAAGCATCGTGCCTCAGCTCAGCATACAGGAAGTAGCAGTTGTGTGGGAAGAGGGCATGCGTGTAGGCATGCACTCTAAGCCATGGTTGGTGGCCTGTGGTGACATGCTTCTCTTGGTTGATCACTTGGTTGATCTCTTTGTAAGCATGGACCTACTATTTGGCTTCCCTGGCACCTTTCAAGTCTTCCGCCTCGACTTCTCCGAAGAACCAGCTAAGTGGGTGAAGATGGAGAAGTTGGACAATTGGGCTCTCTTTCTTGCCAACGATAGGAGGAACCCCACATTTTCTTGCATGAACCCCGAAAGATGGGGAGGGAAAGGTAACCGCATATATGTTCCGACGGCATCAGAAGATTCTGATGAGCCATGGACTGCATTAGAGGTTGGACAACCAGTGCCCATCTCAATTCACCATATGTCAGTCAGTTATGCAGCCACTGCTCATTCCATTCTACTAAAAGGCCTCTGGGTGCTCCCCAGTTTGGTTTACGGAGTTTGCCAGTAATTGATCAATGTTGCATGTTGCAGTAGTAGTTGCAGCTTTATGGTTTTTTATTAGTGTTTTACTCCCTCCATTCCAAATTATAAGATGTTTTAGCCTTTTTCTAAAACGCATCTATCTAGACGTCTTCTATTGTGTAGGTTCGGAGCAAAATAAGTGAACCTACACGCTAAAAGGCGTCTAGATGCACGTGTTTCAGAAAAAGGCTAAAACATCGTATATCTTGAAACGGAGGAAGTACGACATAGACACTATCAAGTGCTGCTTAAATTTTATTTGATTTAGTTAGCCCCTAGGTTCTTGTAACTTCCAGGGTTTCTTGACTCCGCACCAAATGTATCATGTACAAGAATATTTATTATATTGTCTCGAGGCAGTGATCCTCCTGCGCTGCGACACATTCGCCGGCTTCTGATGTAGCAGCTTGATCGAGGTTAGTTATGTGACTGAGCAGGAATGTACATTCTGGATATGCCAAACTGGTTTGGCATCTGGTATCTTTTAAGTTACTCATTCATGTCTATGGTTGTGTGCTCCTTTGTCTAGTGTCTCCATATGTTTCCTTGTGCCACTTCTTTTTTTTTCTCCTTTCATGTCCTGAAAATTCTTTTGGTGCAATGGGATAACGTATATATGTTGTACAATGCAGTCCAGTAAGATGCTTTGGAGATTTTTCATTGATCATACACGAGATGCAGTTTTTTGTTCAGACAAAGCTTTGTTTAGGAACATATGTTCATTATTTCCAAGTTGCAATAGTTCTGGCCACACACGAAAATGCATGACACTTTTATTTTGACATCGCTTCACCGATCAATTAAGCGGTGATCCATTAACCTAGCACGGCACATCTTCTCTTCTCAGCAGCAGGCACCACCAGCACAGGTAGCAGCCATAGGCATGCTATAGGGGCTAGGAGTGATTCTGCTGCAGGGGGCAGCGGTGCAATATTCTGGGACATACACGTTGCATATCGACGGAAGGGTCTGAATCATCGTCATCCTCATTAACTCAAACTGAAGCTTTTGCGGAGGCTGATCGAAACTCTGTCCTTGCTGCTGCATGATGGAGAAGGGTCTTCATGCATGGAGCAAGCCTATTTATAGCTACCATGGTATTGGTATGGTTTTCTGCGTTCTTAGGTTGTTAAGTTGTTTTGCTGAAGTATTTGCATGCCTTTCAAACAGATCATTTGGTGCTCTTTTGTTAGGTGGTGCTACAAATCCAATCTTGGATTATTATCAATTATACTTTTTAGTGCATAGCATCTAAATTTGTCGGGCAACATCGATAATCAACATGACTCATCAATCATCAGTTTACATGCCAAGGATAGATTTTGATTGCATCCTTTGTGAAACTCATTTTGTAATCGTGTATAAGTTGTTAAATATAAACCAGATTAGCATGGTTTGTCGGTTCACTTTAAATGCCAAGGCTTGTCCTCTACTACATAGATGTCTGGATAGATCATATTAGCAACTTTTACACGTGAAGAGTTGGTGCTGCACTCCATTTAATTGTTTCCTGAAACTGATTTTGTATTTTGCTTCATACATTTGTGATATATAAATGGCAGTAGTAGAGCATGGCATGACTCATAAAATTCCCTTTACATGTCAAGGATTTTCATGGAGCTCTCCTCTGGTCTTTGAACTGAATTTGTTGTCATCTCTAAAAGAAGATCTATGCCTTCAGTTTTAGTTGCTCTTGCAAGTTGACTGTTTGTTGTTTCAGTCTCATACTTGGCCCATCAAGCCCTTGTCCAACTGGGCTAGGCTGCCTAGCATTAAAATCTGGACCTTACCTATACTGTTGTGCTTGTTCAGTAAGCAGGGTAGAACATGCTGCGACACATATGGACGCAGTCGTTGACGGAGTTTGAGACCTACCCCTTCGCCTAGTGTTGGCGGCCTCCTCGTGGACGTATAACCCTGAACCATTACATGCCTTATGTTCCTCTCTCTGTACCCTGATTTTTTCGAGAGAGAACCAAGATTATTTTGGTAGTTAATTAATTATGCATTCAGTTCTGGTTTAGTGATACCTACATGATACTGTGAATATGCAACAAATTAAGCTAAAAAAGGAATGCAACCCTTCGATGTTTACCTGCTTTTAGTATTGCAGACAACAATGCATTAGCCACTGTCCTTACAATTATTTTTATGAAATATGTGACAGACAGCAATGCATCATGACCAATTTGCTGCTAAGCCCATCGCCTACTCGGCCCATCAAAGCCATCATCCAAATTCTTCTGTTCACTGGGTTGCGCCGTGCTGGGCTATAAACTGCAAGAACGAAATCTGAGAAATTCCGCTCAAAAAAAAAATCTGAGAACTCGAAGACAGGGCACCGGGCATGGAGGCGCAGTCCAGCGTCATCAGCGTCATCGTCCTACTCACTGAAGTAACTCCCCCAGACCCTATCTCTTATTGTACTCCATCTGCCTCTCCCTCCGTGTCCCTGTCTTATTTATTTTCAGGTTAATTTCGTTTGTGGATACAGTAGACAGATTTCCAGTCAATTTGCCTGCGGTTGTTGCATTGTATCCACCTGCATCTTCACGATCATTTATATACCTGGATATGGAATTGAATTAGGTTGACAGATTTCTAGTTGATTACATCCGGCTACATCTGTACGGCGAGATTCATTTTGCTTATTCTCGAAGAAGAAGAAAATCCAGATTGAGACTGCCCCTGCTTTAGATCTCCAATCTTTGCAGATAATAATAGAGGATATCACTGATATGGTGTGCCTGTGTCAATATGCCAGGAGAAGAGAATCGTATTTGCTTTGCTTGTCATTTTCCCCGTCCTGATTCGGTTTGGCAACTTGGTGCTATTAGTATCAAGAACTCACCATTACATTAGTTTGAGAAATTGGTGATTGTGGTTTATATACCGATAGACAAAGATTTATATGAAACCTCTACAGCCCTTATATTGAGTATAACTTCTCCATAGAACTGAATTTCTGTACCCACAGCACACCGTTCTTTAATCTTATTCTGAACTTCTAAGGAGCGCGACCACTCAATGTGATCAGTATGTTTGTTCAGTTCAGTGTATGATACCGATATAGTGTGGTGTCGATACACGCCTGTCAAGGTTGTAACGATCTTTGCAGCTCATGTTCGTTTTTAGAAATTGCTTCACCTATCACTAACCTTTTGTCCTGAATTTGTTGCGTCGAACAGGGAGAATGCTGTCATGGAAATCGAAGCTGATAGAACCTGCTATGCCTCTGCCTCCTCCGTCTTTGCTGCATCTGGGCCGCAAGGGTGGGCAGTGCTCCCAGACGATCTGGTCCAATCCATCATCGCTCTCCTCGGCTACTTCCGTGACCTCCTCGCCTTTGTTGGCACATGTCGTCCCTGGCATGATCTCCTCTCAGCGCACACGATCCTCTCTCCAGCCTCTGCTCCATCCCACTGACTGTACCGGCAGCAAATGATCTATCTCGTGTTACAGGTGGACCCTTTTCAACATTTGCGAATGGAGACTGGCTGACCCTTCTGCTGATGCTGCCGCCTCCTGGGATAACTGGGCCATCTTCGTCAGCGCTGACGGGCGATGCCAAGCGATGCCGTGATGGGGAGGGAGGAGCAACCACATATACTATCCAAGTTATAAGTCCAAACAACCTTGGGCTGCAGTCCAACTGTGGCAAAAATGTCATTACAGTCCGACACGTTTGCAGCTCTTGGAGACTGGGAGCCAGTACCAGAGATTGGAGTCTACCTGGGTCTTTCCTAGCGTGTACAGCCGATGATGATCTTACCGCAACCGCTGTCACGATTGGTCGGTTTACTTCTGATACAGCTTTGGTGGGATAATACTACCATGTTGCTGGTACAGCATGAGTAGTCGAGTGATCATTCCTGAATTGTTCAAAACTTACATTACAAACATAAGTTTTCATTCTAAAGGTATCTGATTCTGCACTCCTTTTTTTTGTTGCGATTACAAGCGACCCTTATTGTGTATTATTTCTCATCTACTAGAAAGTATGCAGGTTTCCTGTTGTTGGGTCACTAGATAACCTGGGCTGGGCCTGCATCTTCCTTTCATACTACTAGATACCTAAGGTGTTCATCTGTGGGCTGGTGACTGGGGCTGGATCCAACATTCAAATCCCTACTACCTACATGGATCTGTGCTTATTATTCATTATTAAGTTATAAGCTTACTGCAGTTCTCCATCTTTTTCATACTAGAAACCTTAGGTGACAAGCCTACTTTTTAAAAGATTTGTCTTGTCAGATTTCCAAAGGTATTTCTAGAAAACCGCTCACAATTCTCAAAGTGAAATGCAAGAACCTATCACCACATCTTTTTTTACATGTGGATGCGACCACTTTGATTACCTCTTTTGTAGGTCGAAAAGAAAAATCGCTAGATGCCGATATGGAAAATCAGAACACTGGTCTAGCTATTTAACAATGAGAAGAATAAAGACTGGTCTAGCTCATCGCCATCATCTTTTTGTGCTTATCATCTTTTTGTGCTTTGAAACCTTCTGCTTTCTCTGTCTGGCATGCCCCATCATTTTGGAACAAAGCCTCAACATCTTGATTGCATCAAGGGAGAGAAAAAAACCCGAGAAAAAAAGACACAGGGATCCACACCACAGCCATGGCGAGCAGGGCGTCTATATGGGACTCATGTTGGACTTTAGGCTTTGAATCTTCTTGTCTTTGGGGTGCCAAGAATCAATGTGGCCGGCAGGTGCAGCCTCCATGTTTCCATGGGTTGGAAAAGGTACCAAACCCTTGATGAAAGAGAATGGCACTGAGAATGATCAATTAAACTGAGTTTCATTCACCAAATAGTACCACAGAATTTAATCACTTAGGAAAAGATGGGCGATGCATTTGTACTTTTTTGCGTGTATTACTTGTGCTTGAACACTATACTTATGAAAAGGCGGTAGATAAAACCTTGAGCTACTAGCAAATGACATCCACTCAACTTCTCTTTCTTTTAGGAAATAAACAAAAGAGTTACTTATCCTAATCAACAAACTTTTTTGGGTCACATCTCCAGTGACAAAATGTCTATTTTCAAGATGGAAACATGACAAACTATACGACTGAATGGTTGGGAAAACCCCAAAGGATCATAGAATTTGTGTTCCAGTATCCACAACCACAAAGGAAAAGTATATGAGTAGATGAAGATGGACTGGAATTCTGGAAGACGCTAATAGATTTGACTTTATGCAGGCTTGTCACCTCAACTTTTTTTAATGGTTTTTCTCTGTTGCCTTATCCAGAAAAGATATGGCTGCTGCCTGTGCTTGCATAATCTATCTTGGTTCAAATAAATGGATTTTTGCTGTGGTGTCCTTCCTTACTGTACATGATGACCCCGTTGACACTTGCACTTCTAGACTGGATGTCATGTGTACTTTTTTCCCAGTATTCACATTGAAAGCATACCAAGTTGTACATCAGCCAAGAAAAATTCAACCAAATTCATTTACTACATTCCAAGTAATAATCATACCGTGTGCATATTTTTGCTCATGCAGGTAGGGTAGAGAAGAGAAGATGCCAGATGGGCTCGCTTGAGTAGCTAAGCTAACTAATCCTCAGCTCAAACAGCTAAGCTGTTACTAGTACTGGAGTATAGCTCAAACGGCTAGTCGATGGCCACATGACCGTTGCGGTAACGGCTAGAACCAAAAAACGGGTCAAAAGCTACTACTCTGTCTGAGACGGACAGGGTGTGCGAGAGGAGGCATCATGGCCAGTTTCAGAATCTTTCTTAACCCACTCTCGATGTGTGCTTTTTTTTTAACACTTGGACAAGTCAAGTTTTTTCACTTTGTCCGTACTTACAAAAAAATGTTTTTCTTTGCATCATTATTGTGATTTTTTTCCTCACTAACATGCCATCGGCAATAATCCAAAAAAGAGGATAAAAAAACTACAAAAGGAAAGGCTGATATGTATATTATATGCTTTAATAACCGTGCCGGCAACGGTAAGAAAAGAAAAAAAGAGGAGAGAAACAGAGGTCTCTGTTGTCGCTAGCGTGCCCCTTGTGCAGGACGCAGGCTGGAGGGGATGGAGGGGCCTGCACCGTGCACATGGAAGGACACAATCATGGCTGCCACCACGCCGGCCGGCCACTCCACATTTTCATTTTCCTTTCAGAGAAAACACCCAAACGACACACGAGCACAAACAAAGGAGGGTCATCCGATGGAAAACCATGCCATACCAACGTCGCCCTCACCATCTCCTCCTCCTGCTAAACTAAACACCTTTGCTTGTTTAGAGGTGAGAGCACTGCCTGCGGGGAGGGGCATGGACACCCATGCCGGCCTAGGAAAGCTTAGGATATGTGTTGTGATGTGGTGCTATGCTATGACATGCCACCATCATTAGTAGGTCATCCCCTCTTAGCTCATTATAGACGTGATGATATTCGCAGTCTGTGGTGCTTGACACTGACATGGTTGGAGATAAGACTGTATTCCTCCTAGGGTGGTTTTTAGCGTGTGTAGCCAGGGGCATCCTAGCCGCGTCCCCGAGACAACGTCCCAATGAGCTATTGGACACACACGCCGGATAGAAAATCGCGTCCAGTCGCGTGCCACGAGCCGGTTTTATGTCCGACGAGGCCCCAAATACTATACTCGGCATCTCCCGGCCATCCTTGACACATAGGACGTTTTGCGGGCGCGCCAGACACAAGCCTCAGAAGCCACGTAGGATTGTGACTAGCGGGGCGCGCCCTGCCATTGGCACATCCAAACCCTGTTTCATTTCACTTTCCGTCCTTCCTTCCATTTTACTTCTCCAACCTAGCATGTACCATGGTCGCAAACACTTCTCGTTCACCCTCCTAGACATGTCGTCAAAGGCGACAAAGAATGCCTTTGTAAGGCCACGCAAGAAACCGGCACCGAAGACGAAGCGGGAGGGGATGCCGGAAGAGGAGAGGGTTGTTGTGTGCATCCGGGGATGGATGGTTCTCCATGGAGGAACGCCAAATGGTTGTGCACCAAGTCTAACATGAAGAAGGCGGCGACCATCATGGCGACGAACCTTTTGCCGTCTGAAGCTAAGCGTTGAGCATAGGCACCGTCGCTGTCGCCGCTGGTGGAAGCCAAGGAAGCACACCGGTGGTGCCTCGTTCTAAGGAGCACGCTAGTAGAGAACCGCCTATTAGTGGCCTTGCAAAATTCGCATTAGCAACGCCCAAACGACACGCTACTAACTCGGCACTGCTGTTAAGTTGTACCGGTGGTGTGCCATGACCATGCAGCCGGTATTGTAACGAACTAGTAGCGGGCGGGCCGGCACGCTACATGGGCTAACGAAATGCACGAGCCACGTTGGTAGTGCACTAATTTCTCCTCCGAAATAAAAAACTCACGGTGACACGTGTTGCCGATATTTATTGTGAATTTAAATTTGAAACTTAAATGGAAATGAATTTTAAAAGGAGAATTTTATTTGAATTTATGGTATTTTACATAGTTTCGAAATGAAATTTAAATAAAACCTAATCTAAAGCCCATATCCATTGTCGTTCCCATGAACCCATCGATGGCTCCTACAATGGTCACGATGGTCCCTCCATGATGTGGAGGCCGCAGCGCTTGTCACCGGAGCATCCCTCCTCGGATGTTGATGGAATGTAGCCATCCTAAGAGGCCCTTAGAGGCCAAGGGAGAGGAAGACAATCTCGGTAAGCGTAGGCAGCCACATCAATGGGGTTCGTGTGAAGGAGATCCAAGTGAGCCTCGTCAAGGGCTCGTTGGAGTAGTGATACGCCCAATTTGCATCACCATTCTATATCATAATTTACCTCTGTTTATTGATATTTGTCTTATTATGAGGTATTACTTACGGTTTTTCATCTGTTTATGCATGTTGGATGATTCTTGGAGGATGGACTGCCGGAGTCTGAATTCTGATAGAAAAGAAGGCGTTTCGATGCAATTTCGCAAAAATCAGAAAAATATCAGAAAAATATGGAAACATATTATTTTACCAGAAGACGAAGGAAGCCAGAAGGAGGGACGAAGAGGGGCCCACGCCCCCTAGGCACGGGCCCACCTGACCCCGTGCCTAGGGCAGGTGTGGCCCACATGCCCGGCCTCCGACTCCGCCCTTCGCCTATACCTTCCCTTCGAAACCCTAAGGCTCGGGGGGCGACCATAGATAGATTTCCGTCGCCTCTGGGGGCGGAAAACACCGAGAGAGAAAGATCTCTCCGGCAGACAGATTTCTGCCGGGGGAATACCTTCCCGGAGAGGGGAGACCGTCGCCATCAACACCGTCATCAAGCTAGGCTTCATCGGGATCATCAACATCATCCACACCATCATCTCCACCATCACCACCACTCCGTCCCGCTGTAACAATTGTGTTGGATATTGCTTTAGTTCTTAGGGGAAACTTTTCCGGTGTTGATTACTATTGTAGTTGATGCTTGTGAGTGGAACCATTGGATTATTGTTTATGTTTAGATTGTTATCCATTACCATATCATCTTTGATCTTGATCCATATGATGTCTTGTGAGTAGTTCGTTTAGTTCTTGAGGACATGGGAGAAGTCATGTTGTTAGTAGTGACTCTATGATGAGTTATTATTCAATGGTTTAGTATTTAAGTTGTGGTGCTATTCTTCTAGTGGTGTCATGTGAACGTCGACTACATGATACTTCACCATTTATGGGCCTAGGGGAATGCATTGTGTATTTGGCTACTAATTGTGGGGTTGCCGGAGTGACAGAAACCTGAACCCCCGTTAGGACACCTTTGCACAAGGGAGCGCAGGATCTCAGAGTTTAAGACTGTGGTTAGATTTATATCTTAATTACTTTCGTGTAGTTACGGATGTTTGCCAGGGGTTTAATCACAGATATGTATTAGTCCTAGGAAGGACAGTATGTTAGCACAGGTTCACCCACACAACACTTACAACACCAGAGAAGAGTACTCAGCTATTTGAAGCGAAAGCACTTGACAGAATTCCCATGTGTCCTCAAGAACGTTTGGTCCTTATAAGTATTTTCACCGGCTTGTCCTTTGCTAAGAAAGGATTGGGCCACTTGCTCTGTTTGTTCGTTACTTCCGTTATTTGCTCCTTGTTTTGTTGCCTTGTCAGAAAACCACTAAAAATCTGTTTGCTAAGTATTCACAGGGATTTCCTGCTCCATACCACTGTTCAACACCTTCTGCTCCTTGTTGGGATCGACACTCCTATTTATCGAAAGTACTACGATACACCCCCCTATACTTGTGGGTCAAGAAGTAGCACCTCCGACGGGATGACTTCCATGAGGACATCCCATCCAGGGAATGGGTCATCGGTGCTATGCCGAGATGGATCTCAGACTCCATGTCGTTGGAGGGACCATCATGACCATCGTGGGGCATTGGATATGCCAAGGCGGTGACTTTGAGTGGGGCCTCCCAACGCGATCATGCTCTAATTGTTCGTCAGAGGGATCAGAGAGATGGAGTGAAACAGCGGGGAGGATTGATCAGCACTAGAATGCTGGAGGGTATTAAGTACATACCCCGCACAAGAATGGAAGTTGGGAAACCTCATGCGGTGGTTAGAAAAGGTTGACCGTCCACGCCTACCTGGCACCACTCCCTAGTTGTGGGGGTGGCGGCGTGCCACTGTGTGGACACGACATCGCCACATCGCATGTAATGGTGGCATTACGGTGGGGACACGCTACCGGTACAACCCTATCAGGTCGATTGGAACCGGTGACGCAGAATATGAAGCAGAACTAAAAGGCTTTGTCGATTAGCTGGGGTATTGTATACAACACACCGTCAACAAATGCCATGGCTATTATGAGAACATCCTCTCAAGACCGGCGGGTGGCACGAACTTGGAATTTTAAGTAAGTGTTCAACTTGTTCAACTTGGCATACTAGACCTTGGTGATGTATTGATGTGTCTCTCCTTGCTTAGTTTGATTGTGCACTAGACTTGTATCGAGCGAGCAAAGGTGGAAAGGTGTCCGCCTTGCTCCATTCCTTCACATGACTTAAAAATATCTAGAGATAGAAGCTCGTGCAGATGCAACTGAAGAAGGACGACGATGGCATCGTGGATTTAGATTCTCCCTTGACGACCTCGACGGGACGCCCCACCGGCAACAAGAAGGCAAAGGCAACACTTGTTGAGGTGGCATCATCGAAGAGGGTGCAAGTCTCAATTGATAAGTGTCTCTTTGATGTCTCATTAAACGCGATCATCCGTGCTAAAACGAGTGATGAAAGGTGAGCCTCCTTGTTGGCAAAGAAAGACAAGAAGATCGAGCTCGAGAGGGCAAGAGTTGGAGTGAAGAAAATGAAAGAGGACTTCGTGATCTTGATGTCTGACACATTGAACATGGATGAGGAGGTGAATACAGTGCAATGTTCATTCGTGGCGCTATCTTTCAAGAAATGGGCATTCACAGGACCACGACAACGTCAACACTGCATCAACGAGCAAGTAGGAGACACTAGCGTGTGAGGAGCTGGAGGCAACGAGCGAGCAGGAGGCCACAGGGCGGGCCGCCGTCAACGGTTACAACTTTGATTTTACTTCTTTGCTGCGTGGTGTTGTAATATTGTGGCCGGACTTCGTGGCGTTTTGGTGGCGGGTACTCTGAATATTAATTTATGGCTGAGACTATTTATGTTTTGAGATTTTTCATAATTTCTTCCAAAAAAATCTGTTCAAAAGAACTATTGAGAAGGCTGAATGGGACGCGACTAGGGAGAGGCGACCTCCAAACCCACCAACACGCGCCGATGCCCCCCCCCCCCCCCCCCCTTTCATCCGCTTGTCGTGTTATGCCGTTTGCAGTATGCGGCTAAAGTGTTCTGAGTCGACAATACGTGTGTTTATCGACGCAACATACATGAAAAACTAATTACGTGCCCATTTTGTATATTTGCTCTTTCAATGTAGGCCCTCCGCAAAATTTTATATAAAGTTTAACCAACAGAAATAAAGAAAAATTGACTGCCCGGATGTGTGTTTTTCAACAAAATAAATACATATGCTTGAGATTTTCTAGAGGAGACTTGTACTTTTGATGCAAACCATACACGCAACTCTATGTAAAGGTTATCCAACAAAAAAAACCACAACAATTCGGTTTTTTATTTTTATTGACAAATAGGGACATTGACACGGAGAGCTTACGTCCTGCTGTCCCTTGGGCGTGTAGTTTAGTCTTTGTAAACACATCATGTACTAGTCCAAAGTCCAACCAGCATCATCAGCCATCAGCCATCAGCCATCAGCCATCAACAACAACAATAATATTTGATCTTTGAGTTATTGGGTAGGGGGGAAAGTCGCACTTCTAGATACCCCAAATTGACATTAATCTTCTCCAATACGTACCATAGAATTCTAGTATCCTTCACGCATGGATGGTTCAACGATTTTATCATTAGGAAATGCATGGATAACCACTCTCACTTGCAAGAGGCCATAGCTTAAGCTTCTTGACCATGGACTTGGGCAAAAGAGGTGTGTCAGCAAAGAAAATTTATGTGATGGTGATAATGACCTGGTCTAGATGCATGACCAATCTCAAAGTTTTATTCGAAGGATTCAGAGTCATCTAGATAAAACAATAATTTCAAAAGGTTTTCCTAAGGGTTAATAGTTCTTCCGCGTTTCTAGTCTAATCATTTTGTTTAATTATATTTTTCTCACTTCAGTATGCTTTGAGACCACCGAAGCAGTAAATGTATGAAAAATAAATGATGCAGTACATAACCACACATAGTCTTCTAATTTAACACAATACAACTATTTGATCATTCATAAAGCATTCTGATACCCTAAAGGTGGCACAATGAAAGGGTTAACAAAATTCTCCCATGAGTTGCTCTGAATGTCTTCCTTAAAAAAAAGGTTAAATTGTTCCTGATCCCTCAAACAATTTTCTCTGTATAAAGCTCTCGGAGTCGCGTGGCACGTCACCTCTCATCATAATTCATAGTAGTTGATACAACATGAACATATTAATGCCAGTGTGCGTGACATTCGTAGTACTATCAGAGTTGACAAGCATGAACAAGAAGAGAATAATTTAACTAGGACATCAATATTCATTAACTTAATAAATACAACTCGATGTGTACATCGAGGCGGCTGTGGACATGGACAGCTCCGTAGACCTCCATGTACGTCTGCCTCCCGACCTGCTCCCACCATTTTATTCCTCTTTTCATTTCCTTTTCATCTTCATATCCTGCCATAAAGTGTTTTCAAATCGGCTGCAATTTGGGCAAATTGTAGTATTTTCTAGTGTTAGCAAATTTCCTCCTACTGTGTCGAGTAGGGAGCAGCTCTGCATTTGACTTTGTGATGATGGTTAGTTGATGAGGCAGAGAGATTCTTTGGGGCAGGTGAAGACAACAACACAACAAAAAAAGATCATCTTAGGGAAGAAAGTTAATCCTCCGACCCAACAGACTCCGAAAGATCAGCTGATAATAGTTGATTAATTGTGTCATGATGCTGTTCTTAAGCACTTGCAGGCAACATGTTGTACAGATGGTGCAGCCTGTGTCAGGCTCAAAAGCAGAAGAAGAAAATAATAGAGCTTTGGGTACATTGTGCCACTAGTATTTATCTCAATCCCTTCTGGTGATGTTTAAAGTTAAACATATGGGTTCAAAGTACAATATGCTATGCAATGATCAGGTGGTACATAAAAAAAATGCATCACAGGAAATTACATCACATGCCGTTGAAATAAAGCACATCCTTTGGCATGAGTCATTGGCCAGAGCAATTGCAAAGGGCACTAAGCCTCATCATTTGGCAGAGCAGATGTCATTAGCTTGGCATCACACTGGGGAAAAATGGTACTAAAACCAACCCATGATGTGCTCTGATAATGACATGATGTATCTTCTCACACAAACATCCAGTGAACCTGTCCTGATGTGCAAGGTGTTTTAAAACCTACCACATGGAAAAATACTGTTGCATACATGCTGGGATGACCAACTTGTTTTCCAGGATAGAGATAGCAATGGCGAATAACGGAGTGCACAATGAGATAGCCACTATGAACAGCAAAAGAGATTACAACAGAATTTTTTTTATTTCACTCTACACAATCACATTTTCAGACAGAAATTCACGAAGCATGACTGGTAGAGAAATTTCGGTGGGGCGATGAACAAAGAAACATATCATCAGTTACAATTGTCTTCCAAGCAAAAGAATAACACATTAACAGCTACTAGCACACTTCCCTTCTACCACTATGTCAACATAATCATGCATCAAAGGGGGCAAAGCACCGGATTAACAACAGTGTCACTGAAACATGAGCAAGAAACAAGAAAGAAGAACAAATCCCTCTCACACACACAACAATGCAATCTTTTCCACCCACTGTGAATCAATCATCATGTTCATACCCTCCCCCTCCCTTCACCTGAATCAGCAACCGCGCTCATGCCCTCTCCCTTCTCACCCATCCTCTTCTCGTCTTCTGATCCCTTGAGATGCCCGGCGGCCTTCAGCGCCCCGATGTTGCTGACGTTTCCGAAGATGAGCACAATGATGCCCAGGAAGCATCCCAGGAATGCAGCGGCGAACGATCCTCCTGCGCGGCCAGGTCCAGCCGATGCGACGGCAAAGCCGATCATCGCGCCGATGCAGCGCACATACGCATACCAGATGGCAAATGCACCCTCCTTGCCCGGTGGTGAGGCGTCAAGCAGCAGGACACGTCCGAACGAGTGCAGGATGCCATTGGCTGTGCTCTGGACAAGAGCAATGACGATGATGTGTGCAGCCCTCCACCTGTGGTTCTTGAAGTAGAACCCAGCACCAGACACGAACAAGGCGATGATGAACCCAAGGAGCTGCATGCGAACCGCATCAGCACGGATGATGATCTGGATTGGGTGGAGCAACGGGAGCGAAATCAAGGGGAACAGGAAGTATAGGATCCAGAGCACGAGCACAAGGACTGGCTTGATGCAGACACCGCCAATGGCATACAACGTGCCACTGGTGAAGATGCACATTGTGGCGAAAGATGACAGGAACACTGCCACTAAGCTTCCAATGGCCTGTGGGTAACGCCCGAGGGTCATGCTGTAGCTGAGCTTGGTGAAGAAGTTAGGCTCGAACGCGGTGGTGGGTGATGAGCTGCTAGGCCTGTTTGTGAAGAGGCCATGGCAGATGCCAATGAACCAGATCAGGCCACTGAAGATGGAGACGACCCAAAGGCCAGTCAGCTGGTCAGTGCGCCTCAGCATGTGGTACATGAATGCAGCCATGAGCGCTGCCCCGATGCCGCCAAT
Organism: Avena sativa; assembly: GCA_916181665.1. Classification (NCBI taxonomy): domain Eukaryota; kingdom Viridiplantae; phylum Streptophyta; class Magnoliopsida; order Poales; family Poaceae; genus Avena; species Avena sativa. Next base: position 52,442,082 of record OV702285.1, on the reverse strand, counting down.
GGCAGTGCCGTAGAGACTGAGCTGGCTTGCAGCTGCACGACGGCGAAGGACAAGGTGCTTGCCTGAGTCATGAGCAGCAAGGCCACGGATCATCAGTCCGAGATTGCGGGTGTGCACAGCCTCCGCGATGATGATGGCCGCGGCAATAAAGAGGATGTAGAACAGGAACACCCAGACTGTCTTGAAGAAGCCAGTGAGGAGGCAGAAGAATGAGCCAAACGACGTGGCGGCGATGAGGATAAGCGACTGGTACTGGCCACGGTCAAGGTGGTGCGCAACCTGGGTGAGGAGCGGTGCCACGAGGAGGATGCCAATCGCCCATGACAGACCACTCCAGCCTAGTGGTGACATGTTGGAGTCAGAAATGGCAATGGAGTGCCTGGTCAGCCTCTGGTACCTGGCCACAGTCCACAAACTTGGTGTGAGCATTGGTAGTTTGGGAGCATGACATGAACATGTGGTACAAGTAAAGAATGCATGACATGAACATGTAGTACAAGTAAAGAAGGCATGACTGAACTGTACAAAGTAAGAACTGCAAGTAAATATGATCAAAATGTAGTTAAGATGAAACATGTAAATTGACCTATTGAAAATTACAGTGCCAGACGATGCGAGATTAACCCATTTCACCACAATGAAGATTTTGTGAGCTGTGGTGTCAATGTTCACACATTTATGTATCAACAAACATCTTGTTTGCCATCAAGAGGCAGTTAGTTGGCCCTATGCAATTTAAGCATGCCATGCTGTGCCACACCTACCAGAGTTTGCTGGACCTGCCAGTTAGCCATCATCAACTAACAGTTTTGGGGGCGAAAGCAAAGAGGTTGTGGTTATGTATAATCACAACGGTTATGAGCCTGTTTTCCTGTTCAAAAGGGCAAAAGGGGCCAACGTCCAAAGAGAATAGGCAAAAGCATGGGCCTGCTTTCGTGCACTCATTTTCTTGGTTCTATCAAAAGTGAGACAAAAGCAATGTAGCCACGCCCAGCTATGCACTAGATCTGTCTATCTACTATCACCCACAGAAAAATGCACTCCTCCTACATCATGGCTATCTTTCACCTACGAAAAAACATCACTCATCATCACAAAAGAAAGAATTGCGCTAGTCCTGTTTGAACTTTGAAATGGAAATACAGTAGTAGCTACTTAGTTCAAACATGGGAGTACTATACTATCTGAAGCGTGGGGAAGCAGGTTTCAGAGGCCGTCTTTAATGGGATACACAGGGCCTTCCACATAAATCTCGCACTTATGGCTTACACTGCCCTGTTTCCAGTACCCTTTTTTTTTACCGTCTCATAAATCTCGCACTTAGCCTAGTTTTGTTCAACGTTCCTATAGATTTTGAATGGATTTTACACAGGGGAACCTCTTGTTTGACCCTATCCCCCTCCTCCCAAGAATCATGTGACCCTCATGAGGGCAGTGCTAACAAAAAGATACAGACAAGAAAAGCTGCAGTTTTAATATGTCTAGATATGGACAAGGGAGAGGAGAATAAATTTTAGTTATGGAAAATGGGGTATGGGTAGTAGTAGCAGCCTCACTGAGCTATCTAATCTAGGACCAAAACAGTAGCCATCTTTTGGAGCGTTGCATCAGAATCTCTTATCTGGTAGCGATAATAATTGAGAGCAGGGAAGCACGGAATCTCGGAGGTATCTCCCCCCCTATTTCTCCCAGGATTTTTTGCATATCCTCCATACGCATACACACACACCCACAGACTATGTTTTGTACTTGAGCACAGTAGCAGAAATATAATAGATAAATAAAAATAAAAGGATGTGCAGAAGTACAAGCTCACGAGATGGAGCAGGGGAAACAGCCAAAAGAAATCGAAAACCACAAGGCAAGAACTAGAGCGGAATCCATGCCTCCTCCTTTGCAGACAAAAACAAGAACCCCTTTTTTTTGTTTTGAACCGACTCACCGGTTTTATGGGGTTTCTTTCTGCTACGGGGACCAAGCCCCAAAGCCACCGGGAGGGGCTTGCACACTATTCCTTGTTGGAATTTGGTGTGTTGATGAGTTGGCCTCTAGGGCTGGCTGGCCTTTGGGCCAACGACTGCGACGTGCTCGCCGTCACCATGCGTATCAATGGCCGGCCGCAAGCTCCATTACACGTGACGCACTTTGTACCTAGAACTACTACTAGTACATAACAAATTTTGTTTGTTTATTTGTTTGTATACCTTGAGATGATACGTGCCATACGATTGTCGATGTTGAGAAGTAAAATATGGGGTAATTTCTAACGTTAGAGCCATGAGTTTAACGGTGGTACCGGATTCTATGACGGCGACCGCAAAATGGCTGGCAAGGAGCATACAAAGTTGGCATCCTGCACCATGTGTATGATGGGTACAATTACAAGGTTGGCTAGCATTGTAGTTATCTATCTAACAAACAAGACAAGCGTGTAGGGGAAACACCGTAAAGTGTGAGTTGTCTAGGAATGTCATGGATATCGTATTTAGCTTTTCCTTCATGTGAATTCCTTGAAAACATAATAGTACTAATGTGAATCTTAACTTTTTTTTAGATAACAAACCACATATAAGTCGTTCTTATAGCAATACATAATTTCCAACAAGTCACATGTGAAACATTTGCTTAATCCTTTTTTTTAGATTTATGGTTTTGTGTGATACCTTGAGGCCAACTGAGAATGTAAGTATGAGGTCATTTTAACACTAGAGGAACGAGTTTACAATGGAACCTGATTCTATGGTAGCAACCATGAATAGATGGCTAGGGGCATACGGTGTTTGCAATTTGCAGAAATGTGTGTAATAGGCACAAGAAAATGGTTGGTTAGCTTTGTAATTACCTAGCAAACAAGGCCAAGTGTGTAGAAAAACAGCTTAAATATGAGTTGGCGAGGAAACCCATGGATAATAGCCACAACTTCGTTCCCTTTATGCCGCGTGATGATAAGATAAATGTGTCAAGGCAGGACCGAAATGTTTTTGTAGTGAACAAGTCACGTATAAAATCATTCTAAGTTAATTATAGCATCACTTGTTGTATCATAACAATGTGAATTCCTTTTTCAAACCATAGTATTGATCATTATAGTGGAATAGGATTAACAAGCACCCATTTGGTAGGTTGTATATATGCCCGAGCCTACGACCACTTGTTGTCGTTGTGGTGGATAGCTAGAATCATAGCAATATCCTCATCTTTGGATAATGTCCCATTCTTCGTCGGAGGATGTATCATGGAAAGAGGAACTCATCTACAATGTAATACTCCTACAATTTGTTGTAAACAAATATAAGAAATAAAACTAGATCGTGCTGGAACTTTTTTGTGAAGCGTATCTTCGAGGACCAAGCCAAAGCTACAAGGACGAGGCTTGCACACTATTCTTTGTTTGGTCATGAGTTGGCCTCTAGGGCTGCCCGGGGCCAACGAGCGAGACATGTTTGGCGTCGTCACGATGTGTGTCAATGGCTGGCTCCATTACACGTGATGCAGTTGTACCTAGAACTAGTACAACAGATTTTGTTTGTTTTCATTCTCTATTTTTTCTTGTGCTTCACGGTTTTACGTGATACCTTTAGATGATACGTGCCATAAGATTGTTGCTGTGGAGAAGGAAAGCATGGAGTAACTTCTAACGCTAGAGCTATGAATTTACGGTGGTATTGTATTCTATGATAGCGACCACAAATGGCTGGCAAGGGGCATACAAAGTTGGCACTTTGTAGGATGTCTGCATAAGCACAAGACAAATGGTTGGTTGGCTTTGTAGTTATCTAACAGACAGGTTGAATTGTATTAAAAAAATAGTGTCAAGTATGAGTTGGCGAGGGAAACCATGCATGTATAAATCCACTACGTATTTCGTTTTTTATGTGTTTTTTTAAGAGTGATGTTGTGAATCATAAACATTATTGTAGTTAACAAGTCACGGTTAAATCATTTTGGTTCCTTTCTTAGCATTATTTTTTGTGTGACACCTTCAGGTGAAGTGAGTCCCGGCTACGTCTATTGTACCGGTTTATGATCTTGACAATGTAAAGTATAAGGTAATATCTAACATTGGAGGAATGGGTAATGGTGGTACTAGATTCTAAGACAGTGACCACAAATGGCTGGCAAGGGACATCCAAAGTTGGCACTTTGCAGGATGTGTGTAAGGCAAAGAAAATGGCTGGTTGGCTTTGTAGTAATCTAACAAACAAGATGAAGTGTGTAAGAAAAAACAAAACCAATTATGAGTTGGTGAAGTCATAGATATCCACTACGTATTTCTTTTTTTTTTATCTTGTGATTGTTTTAAAAAAAAAACCTGTTGTTGTAAACATTAGTTTAGTTAAAAAGACACGAATAAATCATTCTTAGTAATATATCATGTTTAGCTAACTAGTCATTGAAAAATCCTTTTCTTTTTGTTCCGTTTTCCATCTTTATGGTTTTGTGCGACACGTTGAGGTGAAGTGAGCCCCTGTTACGACAATTGTATCAGTTTATGATCTTGAAAATGCAAGTATGAGGTGAGAGTGGCGTTAATTGGAGACCGGGCTAGTAGATCATGATATACACCACTGGCGTGTGAAAATACATTGTATTTTGGTCTAAAAAACAAGAGAAATTTTTGGATCTAGGGCGTGAACAGTACACGTACGAAATTTATCAAATTTGTCTTTTTTTTTTTGCTGCGCCAAGAATATAAGCAATTTGGGATTGGAACTTTGCAGATATGTGATGTGGGGCGTTGGCTACATGTAGTTATTTTTCTCTATTTTTTTTTTGGAAAACCTAAAATCAGCCTAGATGAAGATGGATAGAATGTGATTCAGGGCTAAGTGTAGGCCAAGCTCCGAAGCGTTTTTCCGGTAATCAACGAGTTTGTGATGGGAGTAAATTCTATGAAAGCCATCGCAAATTGCTAGCAAAGGACATATAAAGTTGGCATTTTGCAGGATGAGTGTAATAGGAACAAGAATAGAGTTAGTTAGTTGGCTTTGTAGTTATCTAACAAACAAGACGAGGCGTCATCTAAGGTATGAGTTGGCTAGGAAAGGCGTCGATATGAACTACGGTTTTGCTTTTCTTTATACTAGCACCGTGGCCCTCGCAAATGCGAGGGCACCATCTTTTTATACTTGGAAATCTATACGATTTTATTGAGAAGGCTCATCAAACTTGTTTGCATCCAGACAATTTATAAAATCAGGCATTGTAAGTGTCTTGCAAAACTCCATCATAATGCCATATTTGCATTAGTGTGAGTTGCAATTTTGAGTATTTTATATTATATATATACGTTGAATTCATATATCCTATGATCCATTGATAATTAGGTTCCATGGTAATTTGGTATACATAATTTAGATAATGTTATGAGATATGGTCCATTTTATATTTTTTTTGTGGGTAAGAGATATGGTCCATTATAGCTAGAATTTTATTATGTTTATGTACATACATGAAATTATATATGTGGAATGTGGTGCATTAGGTAATAATAATAATATCCAACTGACAAAGCTCGGTCACTATTTAAATACATTTACAAAGAAGTTTCTACCATGTTAGTAGTCAGACGTTTTGCTTTATTTTAAGTTTTTGGCTCTGGTCATATTCTCTTGGTTCATCACGACACTTTTTTTGACAAATAGACATGGTGTGCTATATAATGAGAACATAACATTAGTTGAAATAAAATGGGACAAAATGCGTAAACTTTACAATATTTTTTGAAGTGCTTAGGCTGGCCTGAATTTTTTATAAGCTTTTGAATTGAAGTACATAATATATAGAAAATACAATAAAATAATTCACCCACAACGACATGGATCCCTGTTAGAAGTTAAATATTTTTTTTATTATTCATGACATTGACATCCATATTGATTGAATGTGAAATAAAATAGTTTTTATTTTGTGCATACCTTTACTCCCCCATTTAATCTCTTTATTCCAAAATACTCAGCATTTTTAGACATGGTTAGAATCACCAACATGTAATTTTAACCAATATTTTTGCATGGGTACGTAGCAAGTAAATTTATTACAATTATGTGTATTTCATGGCAAAATTATGATTAAATTAAAAGTAGACATCTACTATTATGTTTATATGATTTCATTTAGTCTTTTGCTCCTTTGCACCAGTTTTCAACCAAGATGTTGTACACTCTTGTTCTCATTTTAATGGTTTTCGATGTAAAGGATACATGTCCTTGGATGACATAGTCACTAAAGATGTTTCTTTTTAATCAATGTTCGATTTTGCTTTGCTATTCAACTCAATCATTGGCATTTGGCAATACTAAATTCAACCCAACAAAGAAGTTTCTACCATGTTAGTAGTCGAGTGTTTGCTTTATTTTCTATTTTCCGTCTTAATCATATAGACATGGTGTGCGAGATCATGAGAACAAAAGATTAGGTAAAAATAAAATGGGTGAAAATGCATGAACTTTAGAATATTTTTCGAAGTGCTTAATAGACTGACCTGAAATTCATGATGGATTTTCTGAATTCAAGTACATAATACTTTATATGAAAAAGCAAATACAACAAAATATTTCACCTGTATTTATATGGATACCGATTATAATTTAAAGAAATGTTTTTTAATTCACGACATTGACATCCATACCAATTGGACATGAAATAAAATAGTTTTTATTTTATGTGTATGTTTCCACCCACATTTACTCTATTTATTCCAAAATACACAACACTTTTAGACATGGATAGAATCTCCAAGGTGTAATTTTAACCGATATTTTTGCATGTGTATGTACCAAATAAATAAATTATATTGTAAATGTATGATTAACGTAAAAGTAGACATGTACTATTCAATTTATATGTTTTTATTTACTCTTTTGTTCTTATATGCTACTTTACAACAGTAATGTTGTACACTCCCACTTACATGTTAATGGTTTTCCATGTAAATGATACATGTTCTTGGACGACATATTCATCATTGACAATATTCAATTTTAATGTATGTAGCAAATAAATACATTACATTGTAAATGTATGATTAATGTTTAGACATGTACTATTAAATTTATAAGTTTTCATTTAATCTTTCTTGCCTAGTTACTAAGAATTTTCACACTTGTTGTGTCTAGGCTGATAAAATTTTCTCATAAAACACTAACAAAAGTGTTAGAGGGATTGATTCACTTTCGATATGAATCCAAAAGCAAGTTCCCTATACTACCTTCTTTCCCTCCTCTGCTTCTGTCTTCAAGAGGCTGTGCATCCGGTAGTTTGCTCCTATATGCCACTTTTCAACCGTAATGTTGCACACTCCCACTTACATGTTAATGTTTTTCCACGTAAATGATACATATTCTTGGATGACATATTCATCATTGGCAATATTTGATTTTAATCAACTCATGTCATTGGCAATACAAAATTTGGATTTTGCTTTCCAGTATTAAGAGCTTTCTTTTTAGTCAATATTTGATTTTACTAAAGAGCTTTGTTTTGAACCAATATTTGATTTTGCTTTCCTATTCAACCCGATCGTTGGCAATACCGAATTGAACCCATGTAGTCAGCAAATTAGGCTTTCCAGTAGTAGCATCATAGCGTAGAATTTTTCATTACAATCTCGTGGTCCATTTTTTTGGTTCTAGCAAGTTAGACACAAATTGATTTTTTTCCCTTATAAATATAGTACCAAGCAAACTATTTTTTTCATTTGATATAAATTAATCTATTGAAAAAAGTTCATGCATTATTTTTATTTTCTAATTCGCTTTTCTTTTTCTCATGGTTTTTAGTCGATATACTATGTATTCCGAAGAGATAGTTTCCTAGACAGTAACATGCATGTGTATGTACTTATCTTGTAATCAAAATGTATATTATCATATTCGGAGAATAGTTCATGCCTAGATGTGAATTAGCACAACGCAACAATGGACTAAGAACAGTGATCGGCTCAGGTGCTTACTTAATAAAAAAAAAATCTGCGATATCTATGTTGAGACAAAGGGAGTACATTAGATCAGTTAAGTAGACTTAAAAAATAAGTCGGTTAGATTAAGTAGTTGACCTGCTCTTTTGCCAATTGCTATATATCACGATGCCTACATTGAAGGGATACAGCTACATAATCTATCATTGTCTGGATACTTTAAGAAGAGATTTAAAATTAATAGTGAAAGTAACCTCTCATGGAAGCGTCGCCTCTATCAACGGATCAACATAGTCCAAAGTCCAAACTATGTATGTGTGGGTGTGTCCTAGGGAGCACGTAAGGCACATGGTACTAATTCATCCGTCTATTAGCCAGCTATACCTCCGGCGGGATCATACTGAACAAACATAAATTTTAAGGTGCATGGAAGAGCAGGCGTACTTACGGGTGACTTGTTGCAGTATCTCTAGCGGCAAACTGTGGATCGCTGGACCTAGGTAGATTAGGCATTTGCCTATTTGTGCCGCCTGGGAGGAGGAGAGCCTTTTCCTTGCAGCCATTACCGACTGCCTCCCTTGACCGCAGTGCCGATACATGCAGAGGAGCAAGGCGCTGAGTCACGGACCATGGCGGCGGAGAAGGACTTAAGGCGCTGCACCTTTTTTCCTAGTTACGGTCCAACCCGATACAGATGGTGGCTAACTAAATCGAATTGTACGACCGGATACCGGACAACAGCTAACTAAATCCTGTGAGGAGTCGTGACATGTTGGAACCTCGTTGTACGCAACATAATACTAATTAAATCAGAGCCTTAAATAATAGATCTAATGGTTAATATAATTTAGATGATGTGGATCAACCTGGTGCCTCGAAACACACCCTTATATTGTTTTTAGTATATAATAGATATGGTTGTGCGATAACAATAATAAGATAAAAGTGCCAAGGTTGTCTTTTATTTGTATTTAACAAGTCACGGATTAAAAAAACAGTCGGTAAATAATTATCCGTAGATCCTTATCGTGGAGTACGGATTAAGGAGCCGGGATAACCGAAATGCTTATTGTTGGTAGTAGCACGAAAGTGGTGCATTTGAAGGTTGGAGCCATGCATGGGGGTGTTGGGGACCCGTAGCAGTTTTTCGTACTCTAGCAAGGAGGGAGGGATGGAGGAGGGACATGGGCCTCTCCTCTTTGGATGCCCTAGCCAGCTACCGATTGTTTTCACCTTGCCCTGGCCCCTAGGAGACCTGCTGCCTCCATCGCCTGCATCGGCCACTCCACTCCCCACCTCCTCGCACAGCCCCCAGAATACTACCATGTTGCCTCTCCCTCCTTCTCGTTTATCTATCCACCATCTGCCTCTTGTGATGTCCATCCATCCATCCATCGGCCCCTGGAATGGAATGGGACGGAACGGAACAGGACAGGACGTGGGTTTTTTCCCCCGTTGTTGACACCATGCATGCAACAGCCTCCATCGGCCGTGCTGCGTTGGTGGATGCTCTGCTTGCAAATGGCGGCCACTTTATCTACACAAGAGATTACGACGGTGATGACGCCGCTGGCTGACGTCCGTCACCCGCCTGCTGATGGTCGGACGGCTGCGATCGCCTCCACGTCACCCCAAAAAAACCTGGCTCGACCTTGCTTGTTGCGACGACGGCCGGGCTGGGATATTCCATGCATGCTGGGCGGCGTCGGGTTGGAAACGAACCTTGTGTCTCGCTTGGGTTTGGACGGTTTTGGGCCTACCATGTGTGTCTGTGTGCGCGGTGCGCCATGCATGGCCTGCCTGCCCTGCCCTGCCCTGCCCTGTCCTGCTCACATGGATATGCATGGTGAGAAGAAAGAGAGAGATGGAGGTTGGAGCTGCTACTAGACTAGACTCCATCCGCCGAGGGTACTTGGAGCGAGCGAGATCCTGCTCATGCAGCTTAGGGTTTGTGGAGGACCAGCTCCAGCCAGCCAGCCAGCCAGCCATCCCCGAAATAATGCGACTACTAGTCACAAGATAATCGCAACAAAATTTCGAGGGGCCATGCGCTGCTAATTTTTGCTGGAATTTGTTTTTCTCTTTCCTGTATATGTTAGTGCATGGTAATTAATTCTAGCTACTTTGCACCTCTCCTAGCTGCTAAAATAGGTTTTCGGTGGCAAGGGATCAAAGAAGAAGCTCATGCTTCTTAATCTGGCAAAATGTAGTAAAATTAAGATACCTTAAAATTCCTTGAAACAGGCTTTCATCCCGCTTTATAAATAAAGCACACCGGTGAGACCGCTGCTGGGCCAGACAGCACAACGCCAAAGGAAGAGAACGCATAGACGAAAATGCTGGGGCAACAGCTACAACATGCCCAAAAAGAAAAGAAATGGAAAAAACGGCGATACGACGAAACAGGGGTGGTCCGCCATCGCCACACCTAATACCCTAAATCGCCCAGTATGAAAGAAAAAAAAGATTACAATCGCCACACTAGCTTATAATTAGTTTTCACCCCTTGTTCGGACACATCATTCTCTGCTGGTCGATCTTGAGTGGCGAGCCAAAAGTGAGCTTACTCCCTCCATCCGCAAATAAGTGTACATCTAGGAAATACTAGACAAATTAGTTCTCTCTCTCTTCTTTTATGAGGCTTTATCAATTATAAAAAAAAAATAAGGATTGGTGGATGATATGAAGAAGAAAAATAGAGATTGGAGGATAAGATAGGGAAGTGATTACGAGGAGCTAATTGTATTTATTTAATGCCTTTATATTATAGATGTACATTCTTTTTTGGATAAATTTTAAGTGTTAGATGTATATTTATTTGCGGACAGAGGGAGTAGCTAGCAGCTCATGCATGGCTCACGAGCTCACCGAGCCCTACCAGTGTATCCTGGTACTCCCTTAAACCAGATCAATGAAACAACACATATAGACAAGCAAGACAGCCTTTTGTTCACCCCATGACCATGAACGAGGCAGAGCCAGCCATCGCCACCCATGAATCAACCAAGATTCGTGGGTGAAATCGCCCTATCCAGATAATTATCCACGCCAAAAGTCAGAGAGAGGGGGAAGAAGTAGGCTATATACTACTACTAGTACACAAGCGGGAGAGAGAGAAGCAAGCCATATGCGGCGTGTCTGTTTTTTCCGTTGAGCGTGCAAAGTGGTCTCTGCTTGTTGCTGGCTTTACAGTTAAAATGAGTACTCCATCCGTTCGTAAATAAGTGTACATCTAGTTTTTGTTTAAGTCAAATATAATTAAATTTGACAAATTTTATAAAAAAATTAGAAACATATATTGCATCAAATTACCATATTATAAAACTAAATTTAAAAATAAATCTAATAATATTAATTTAGTGTCATAAATGTTGATACGTTGTTTTCTAAAAAATTAGTCAAACATAGTAAAGTTTGACTTAAGACAAGGCCAAATATATATTTATTTGCGGACGGAGGGAATAGTACAGTAGCGGTCTTGGATTCCAACGGAGCATCGGCATAGATGATATATGTATATGCTATTTACATATAAGAGTAGAAAAAGAGAGGAAGGGTTTGCGAATGCAATGATGCAGGCAGAGGGCAGGCATGCCCCGGCCAGGGCTACACACACGGCGCTGTAGCTTTTCTTTCCTTCCGTGCCGTTCCTTCCCGGGCTGGCCTTTTGACCCGCGAGCTGGACTGGTGGCCCTCTCTCTCTCTAGCTGGAGCCGGAGAGAAAAAGTCCTTTTGCACCCCCGGCAACTTACCATTATTTGCAGGGAAAGGCCCTCTCACATACTCACTCTAGCTACTAAGACCATCTCCACTCGGTACGCCGATCCGAACACTGAAAATAGGTCTGGATATCAAAATTTCGTCCAGTCGCGTATCTAGGAACCTGTTTTCATTTGGATTTGGGTCAACTTTGGTCCGAACTACTCAGGCCATACCCAGTGTTCGGATCAAAATTCGTCCATATAGACCATATTCGCCCAATTCGACCAAAATTCAGGCATATTCGCCCAAAATTTGTCCGTATCGCCCATATTCGCCCAAAATTCGTCCATATAGACCATATTCGTCCAAAGTTCGCCCAAAGTTCGTCCATATTTGCCCAAAGTTCGCCCATAGTTCGTCCATATGCCCATATTCGGCCAAAACCGCTTATATTCGTCCAGAGTTCACCTAAAATTTGCCAAAATTTGTTAAATTTTATTTAAACGCAGAAACTCGTCTGGTTACGCGAGTGAGAAACTCGACGTACCAAAACTTGTTTCATCCTACCGAAAAAAATTCCGGATTTTGGCCTAAGTTCCTCGAACTAGTGAGAAGATGCTCTAACCATCAATCATATGCTTGCGAGGCCGGGCGGGCAGACAGCTGTTTCCGCTGTTCCCGAGGACCCCCAAAGGTACCCCCAAGCTCAGCTACTAGCAGTACTAGTAGTAGTATAGTGTAGTAGTTGGTTAGAAAATAAATTAAAAAGTTGGGGGAAACCCTAACAAACAAACAGAACAGCGCATCTTCCCTGCACCGCATTGCAACCGTCGTCTCCCTCGCTGCCCTCCCTATGCAGCTGCAGCTGTCCTCCGCCATGGGCCATGGGCCTGGAGAGAGAAACAAACAAGAGACTAGATACTCTCTCTCTCTGTATAGAGAGGGAGAGTGATATATTTTTTTGGTGTTTAGTGCAGTGCAGTGCAGTGCAGTGCGAAGGTAGGTCAGGGTCTCCTCCTCCTCGTCCTCGTTCCCAGCTCGACGTTTTCAGTTGGAGAAGCATTGCATTTTATACATTGTTGGCTGGCTGGCTGGCTGGGATGGATGACTACTGCAATCATGATTGCTGCTAGCTCATGCATGCATGCGCCCTGTGTGCCACCGCTCCGCTGGAACCAACCCAAACCCAAACCAAGCTTCGGTAGTCTGCAACCATTTTCTTTCTCAACTCAAACCCACTCACCACCAAATCTCTCTTCACTTCAACAGGGGGGGGCATACCAACCAACAAAGGTTGGGAAGACCTGCTCGACACGAGATCTGAGCACTGGGGCCGACCCCAGCCTTACATACATACAGTTATGGCGAAAATACTAGTACTGAGACACACACACACACACACACAACATGAATACTACTACTACTGCCCCCGATGACGTATACCTATATGTCCTTTCACAACGGCCATATATAACTGGCACGCACCAAGTTGCTCCAGCTCTCCAGGTACACACAGGCAGCACAACGTGCAAACGTCCAGCTTGGAGGACCCTTTGCTTCCGCCTTCGGTTTCTGTTTCGGAAACGATGAGACGATGTATATACCTGCGCGATAACAGTTCATGTCTATTTCAGCACCAATGTCCTGCTGCCCACAAGTGTGTGCGTGCGTGCGCATCGGCATCAGTTATTTCGAGTACAGTATTTAGCTTTCGCAAAAAAAAAACAAGTTATTAAGCGCATTGTGGTCGTGATGTAAGATTGACTGTGGGTGCAAGCCCGAGCTGAGACGGGGACTAGTGGCGGGCCCAAGAATATCATAAAGCCCGCGTAAACGGTTAATTCAAAGGTTTAATAAGATAAATTTTAGTCAAATTATATTAATATAAGCTGTGCCGGACGGTCGGAAGCCCGGCAACTGCCCAGGCTATAGGGAAGCTCGGTCACGACGGTCCTCGCCGGCCAATCCTAAAGTTGTTAGGGCTTTGCGTTGTTGCGGAGACAGGATATAATCGGTATCTTTGCGATATTAACAAATACTCCTTATATAAAGAAAAAAAATCACCTGGCCAGTGTAGGGACACACATCTCAACCATGAAATGCGGCGGTTTTATACCCGTGAGTTGATATGTACAGTACCTCTGAGACTTCAATTTTGTAGGGAAGCTAGCTAGAGCAGGGATATTGCAATTATTTGTGATTTGAAGTGACATCAAATTAAGGTTGGAACGGACCCGATTGATACGAATATACGATCTGAGATTCTGAGCAATGGGGGCCACCCCGGCCCCTAGTAGATGAATAATTTCGTACGTGTACAATTATTATTGCGAAAATACCCCGGATACCGTTTGTCCCTTTCCAACGGCCATAACTGGCGCAAGATCGACATTCCTCCAGCTACAAGTACACGGTGCATGGTGTGCAACGTCCAGCTGGGCCAGAGCCTCTTCTCCTACTAGTTCAATTTTCGTTTTGTTGGAAATGTAATAATGATCGAAGAGAAACACTTAATGTCTCTTTCACAAGGAATATCCCCGGGACACGGTGGTCGCCTGCTGCTCGGCCACCATCAATAATTTGTTAAGCGCAAATCGTTGATGTGCCAGGTGTAACAACAAAATTTTAATAAGTATATAGTAGTACCATGTTATGCATGATTGGTCGTAAACGTAAATCATTGTCCTGTGTGTAGTGTGTGCACGTAGAAAGTAGGATTTCATTATGCACATTGTAATTTGTTAACGAACGCCTGCGCGACTTGGCTAGCGTGAAGGAAAATATTTTGTTAGGCACGTTGTAAATGTACATCCTTCACTGTCCCAAGGTGTAAAAAAATAATTTGTTAAGAACATTGCGTATGGAGACCCGTGAATATGTGGTGTGGTGTGGCGTGTGTGAAAATAAAGGAGTAGATTGGATATCGACAGTCTGTCTCCACTTCCTCATCAAGGATGCTCCTCAACGGGGCATTGTCAGGGAGCCTACTAGACATGTTTGTGGGCTTGGGCAAGGGGAACCTCCCTCTCCCCTCCTTTTTTTTTGTGTGGTGTCTATTGAATATTGATCCTCTCCATCGTATCCTTGGCAAGGCCACGGAACAAGGTCATCTTCATAAGATTGATTGCTTACCAAAATGCAAAGGAGAGTATCTTTAGGCGGCTTGTTGTGTGACAAGGTCATCTGTGGAAAAAATGCAAAGCAAATTGGTATTTGGTGTGCGAAACCAAAAAGAAAAATGTGGTTTGTGAACCCTAAACCTATCAAGATTCGCCTCGGGCGTTTCGCACGAGTTGGCTTTGGAATCATTGGAACAAGGAGAGTAAACCTTAGGTAGACCTTGTGGAACCCTCGGAACAATCGCAAGACCTTGTGCAACCTCTTTGCGACGGCTGTAATTGTGTGCGTTGGAAATGGAATTCCTTGAGTTAGCTAGCAGTTCATGGCACGTACTCTATACGTTGTATGTATAGATAGATAGATAGATAGATAGATAGATAGATACATAGATACATAGATAGATAAATAGATAGATGGATGTAGACACCTTGATGCCCTCAATGAGTTTGAGCTAGCTAGTAGCCCTGGTAAATCAGTTTGGTGCAGCCATGATGCAGTGCAGGGTTCGCGTGCCGTGCCGCAACCGTCCGATAGCGGCTTGTGGTTCCCCATTTTGTGAGTGGGTCGCTCTCGCTCGCAGCAATTCCCTCTTCTGTTTGTAGTACTTATTCGAGACGGGCGGGTACAGGACAGTAAGTAGAGGGGGCCGTATTTGAGTATGTGTACATCGCGGAAAAGCTCCAAAGCTGGAGAATTTCTTTTTGTCCCGGCCCGGCCGGGCTCATATCCAGTTTAGTAGTACTAGTACTACAAAGGGTTGTTGCCTAGGGCTAGGGCTTAGACGCGGATAAAGAAAGATGCGCCGAAACGGAGCAGTCAGCAGAGCAGAGCGCAGATGAGGAGGGCATCCTATGCGACGCACGGACACCAGCACTGCTCGCCAGTCGCCACTGCTGGACTGGCCTGGACTGGAGTGTACTCCGCTAGCATTTGTTTGTTTTTCAACTACTAGGCTTGACTTGGGTATCCGATGAAAGTACTCACTCCCTGTTCGGTGGAGTACCTGCTAAAATACCTCATGTGGAGCGTTGATGCCTTGGTGTTATTCGGGAGCAAGATGATTGTGCTCCTTTTTTAAAAAAAAAAACCGTAGGTCATATCCCTGAATTTTGTATCGAAATGAGGTCTAACAGACCATCAATCGTACTCTCGCCATTGCACCCACTCCAGAAGCCTACCCGACACATCTCGGGCTCACCTCTGCCTACTGCAGTAGTTCCGAGGGTTGCCGCCGCCACCATAACTCTGCCTACTGCAGTAGTTTGTCATGCAAGAAACGCTCTGCCGCTGCCGTCACCGCACTTGCTTTGCCGATGATGGCCCTCGGGTGGTGGAGGATAGAGGCTGCCGGGGAGGTAGGCGGCGGCCGGTGGGATGGTGCAATTGTGCGTGTGGCGCGGAGGTTAGAGCGACACGGCCACACGGGGTATCTTCCCTTCTTTTTTTTGAACTTGGGGTATCTTCCTTGGTACTCCTTCCGTTTTTAAATATAAGATGTTTTAGGTTTGTTAAGAACATAAATCTAGACTTGTTTTAGTGTGTAGATTCATCCCAAAGTTAAGTGAATCTACATACTAAAACAAGTTTAGATTCATTTTCTTCACAAACCTAAAACATCTTATATTTTGAAACGAGAAATTTGTACCTCCGATGATTTCTCTTCTCGGCAGCCACGGTCAAAAGGGAACCTAAAACTGTACCGCCTTTTGCCCAATCGGAAGAAGACAAGATAACCAGATTAGAGATACTACTACTAGACTACTAGATGACCAGAGTCAAACAAACAAAGCGTTTGCATATCGTGCGTGCATAGCTACTGGCCTACTAGTAGTAGGGGGCAGCGCTACTGTGCATACCGCCAGAGTGGAGTTGCCCGTTGGGGGTTCCTTCACCGTCGCAGGTGCGTGCACTCGGGCAGGCGGTCAAAGGCCGAGGATTCATTCAGGAGTGGCATTGCCACGTACTCACTCCATTTCAAAATATAAAATGGTTTAGCTTCGTGAAGCAAATGTATTTAGACTTGTTTTAGTATGTAGGTTCACTCAACTTAGAGGTAAATCTATATTAAAAGAAGTCTAGATTCATTTTCTTTACAAACCTAAAACATCTTATATTTTAAAACGGAAGGAGTACTATGGATGCTCCAAGCGATGTTTCCAGAGATGTACTAATAATCTTACCTTCGTTCCAGAATATAAGAGTTTGTCTTATATTTCGAAACAGAGGCAGTACAATCCCTGAGTGACTAGGATAATTCAATCTAAAGCATCTCCACTCGTCCCTTCATACGACGTTTGGCACGGTCTATTCTAAACTGAATTTAAACGTTTGAAAATTCACGTAAATACTCTTGATTTCACAGCAGTTCAAACATGCTTGTATAAAACATGAAAAAAAACAGTAAGCTAGTGGCGGCCCTGGCCATGCCCGCCCAGTCCAAGGCGACAGTACATGACCACCGCGTAGTCGTCGTCTGGTACGCGGCCAAATTCATGTCTGGTGGCCGCCGACCAGAGCCGGTCCACAGATTTTGAGGGTCCTAGGGCAACACAACAACATGGAGACCTTGTTTAAACTTTAAAGAGAGCTTTCCTAGGGTTAAGGGGGCAATTGCCCCCCTTCAAAAAATACCATAAATATATCTTTAATGTTATACTAAAATTTTAAAGAGTACTTAAAGTTTAAGCATGATTAGTGTTCATGGGCCTCTCAACAATGTCTGTCAAGGTCCATCACTTGTTTACACACGAAACACTTAAAAAATATTATTATGTAATAGAAATATTACTGTAATGCAATAGAAAATTAAATGACCCATATATATTATAGATCCATGATCTTTAAAATCTTGAAAAATATATCCTAAATTAAATATTTCTATTGAGCAAGAAAACTATATACCATGATATTTATTTCTATCAATTTCTTCTTTTGTTCATATGCATGTGCAAAAAAAAGAGTAAAAGAGTTGACATAGTATTGCAGTGAATTAATAAGAGAATAAAATAGTCTCTCAAACACGATGGGGACAAGTAGGACCGTTAGAGAGAGGAGAGATGATTATGAAATTGTATATGAACGTGGTGACTGAGACAGGTTCATTCAAAAGACGAACGGACGAACCACCCCCTTCGTCTTTTCAAAAGACGAACCACCACCTTCGTCTTTTTAACGGACGACGGTCCATTAGATTTGCAATTTTTTGATTTCGTGTATTATTGTGAAATTGAATAAAAAAATGTATTATTTTAAAAAAATTAGCTGGTTGGTTGGTAGAGAATGTGGGAATTTTTCTTATTGATTCATTCATACCTCCTGAGCTAGCTTTGTGTTTTCTAGTTGGAGAAGGAACCGTGTACAGATATCTCTTGGGCAGTGGCAGTGCAGGTAGGTCAGGGTCTCCTTCCTCGTCCCAGCTCGACATTTTCAGTTGGAGAAGCACTGCATCTTACATGCGTGATTTGAACTGACATCAAATGTTTGTACGTGTATAATTATTGCCAAAATAGTAGGGAAATAGGAAACACGCATGAATCTTTTCGACAGAGAGAGTACATTTGAATTACCAATTACAATCTTTTCGACATAGAGAATATATTTGAATTACCAATTACACACAACTTCTGCACAAGCAAAATATGCAACACAACACCCCTAGGCCCAGGGGCGTTACGTGGATGGGCTTATTAGTCCCTCGAATAATTTCGGCGGGGTTTACCTTTTGAATTTCTTGCGCCAAGAGGGTTATGTTTGTCCTTTTCTGCCGCAGCTCTATGATTCAAGTCTGCAACGTTGCAACGTAATGTACGCAGCTCTATGATTCAAGTCTGCAACGTTGCATTACCGCATTGCTAAAAAGGCTTATTTTATGTTTGTAAAGAAAATATATCTAGATTTGTTTTAGTGTCTAGATTCACTTTAAACATGAGTGAACCTATATACTAAAAGTAGTTTAAATATATTTGCTTCACAAACCTAAAATATCTTTATATTTTAAAACAGAAGGAGTACTATGCTACTTATTAGCTAAGACCATCCACTATGTTGCGCCGACTCATGCAAGCAAAAATGTGTCAGATTATTGAGTCCCTTTGAATTAGCTGAAGTGTTGAGTCGCTTTCTTCCTGGCATGTGTCAGATCGGTGGAGCATGCAAATCTATATTTTATATAACTTCTTTCATCACAGCTAGACTTTGCTTAGACATTTCTCTATGGCAAGTGGGCCTAGTACCATACTTCTGATAGAACTTCTGCAAGGAACCGAACCAAGAAATTGGTATTGGATTCAGTTTTGCCCCCTGTGGCGTCTTCAGCCCCTATGCTGCTCTCTCTTTCCTTCCCACCTCCAGATCTCCCTGCCGGCCTCTCTCCCCCTCGTCGCCGGCGGCCATGGTGGCCGGCGACGGGTGGGAGGGGGGTCTGGCTTCTTCTAGCTTTAGGTTTTTTCTTGTGTTTCTTCTCCTAGGAAAATAATCGGGCGGCCGGATCCAGATTCGTTTTAGTTCTTTTTCGATCTTTCTTGCTCGTGGCCGTGGCTGTGATTTGGAAGACTAGATAAAGACTTGAAGCAGATCCTATGCTGACACCCACTAGCCAAATCCATGGCGAGGTGTTGCTTAGGCCATCATCGCTCCCACGCCTTTGTTCCCCTTTCTCTTCTGTCAATAAGTGTTGTTGTGGCTCCGGACGTTCTAGCCTTGCTGGATCCTTCCTCTCTGGCCATCATGGTGACGAACGGGTTTGGGGATGCATTCTTGGCTGGAGCTGGTCTGGTGCTCGAAGGGGATCTAGCGGTACTACAATCTCGAGCACATCCTCGGCGGCTCTTCGACGGCCTCGGGCCATCCTGCCGTCGACTCTCATGGCCGAAGGGCGGCTGCTCCGAGCTCTGTCGCCGGCAAGCCGACGTCATCTCTTCTTCAACCTCCAGGCCGGTGTGCCACAAAGGAGGCCCTTCTTCTGCTATAATACGACGTTTCCCAGCTGCACCGTCCCAAGTGGCCTAGTCCCCGACGACGGCGTGGTTGGCCGTGCGTGGAGGCAGCACGGTGGAGAGGGACCTGATCGCGTTTTCAAACTTTTATCTAAGGTCCTTTTTATATATTGTGAGGGCTTGGTTGTAATTATTATTTCTTTTGAGCTCCTCCTTGTAAGTTGTAATTGAAAGGATCGTATGGGCACCTAGAGGGGGGTGAATAGGTGCTACTTCAAATTTTCTTCCTTTTCAAATTAAGGTTTGACAATAAGGTAAATTCTGTAGATAATGCAACTATGGTGAATTTACCTATATGACAATTATGCAAGAGCTACCACAACACAAAATAGTAACGAGTAAGTAAGGTGCGGTAAAAGGATAGAAGTAACCGAGAAGTGGACGCGGAGACACAAGGATTTGTTTCCCGTAGTTCCTTCCTTTTGAGGGGAAGTACGTCTACGTTTGGAGAGGGGGTGGTTTCAAACCACCAACGCTACGAGAGGCCTCCCTTGTTCTCCGATGAATCTCGCCCCAACGGGATCGATTCACCTTCCACTATATCGGCAACCTTCAAGGTGGAAGCCGGCACCGTTACAAGTTTGGGGCACACATCCACAACTTAATCGGAGGCTCCCAAATACAAGCAAGATGTCAAGACAATCAAAGACAAGCTTGTAAGAACAAAAACAAGAACTAGGGTTTCCAAGAAAACACTAGAGCAAAGGGGCCCTCAATGAAATGAGGGGGAAATGAAGATCTCTTTTGGTGAAGTAGTAGATCGGCGACTCCTCCTTCGATTCCCCAAAGATCAAGGACTTTGGGTGGTGGGATGAGGAGATCTTGAAGATTTGGGTGGCTCCAATGGACTCCAATGGTGGGCAATGACTTTAATGTGCTGAGCAATTTGTCCCAAGGTAGGTGGAGGGGTATTTATACCCCTCCACGAAATATGGCCGTTGGAGCATTTAATGTATCGGTAGTACCGCTTGCAAGCGGTACTACCGGTCAAGTACCGGACCAGGTACCGGAGGTGCACCAGATCTTCAGTATTCTTCAGTCTTGGGCGGTATCGTCCTTGCGGTACTACCCCCAAGCGGTAGTACCGGTCGTAGGAAGCGGTACTACCGGTTGGGGCGGTAGTACCGGTCCCAAGTACCGCTTGGTACTGACCAAAATGGAGATGGGTGAGTGCTGGTCAGTATGCCATGGTACGACCGCCTCAAGCGGTAGTATCGCTTGTACCAAGCGGTGGTTGGACCGGTAGTGCCGCTCCGTGGTACCGGGGGTACTGACTAGCACGCACCTTTATCACCTTTGATCAGTGCCAACTGGTACTGGAACCAGTAGTACCGGTGTCAAGCGGTAGTACCGGTTGTATTCCCGGTACTACCGGTTGACACAGAGGTTTTTTGCAAGGAGAATTGATATGCCATTAATTGTGCCTTCTCTTATCAATCCTATGATAAACTTAGCACACAGTTAAAATGATAAGTGTATTGTTATCAAACATCAAAATCAGAGGGATAGGAAAATGCTCTTTCAGTAATCCCACCGATTATATTAATTGCAGTATCTAGGTCCTTCGGGACCGACCCTTGTTCAAAAAAATAATAAAAAAAAGAACCAAGAAATTGATTCGCTTTCTTCTGTCAGAACCGAAGAACCGATGCTCCACTATGTGTTGAGCCGATTCAATACAGGCTATGATTCGCTTTTATATCACATAGTGCATGGCCTAATAAAATCACAAGTGTTTATAGCTGCATTGCTTCGGGCAGATAAGAGTGGTAATGTCACGAAATAAGCTTGCACGTTGTTCACGGAAAAACAATTCCATTTCCATTTTTGTTTTTCAAAATTTCGTTTTCATTTCTGATTTTTCGCGGAAAAGTTGGAAACTTCCTGCTCCATTTTCATCGAGCATGTGTAACCCATTTGGATCCAACCCGTCCGAGGGCGTCCGAACGCGTTTGTGCAGACACGTGGGACGTGTATGGCCTCTCACTGGCACAACCCATTCGGATCGACGTGTCCGGTTCGATTTATCCGTGCATTAATTTTGGGCAATGATTGCGTCAGCCGGACATAGGTGAACCAAGGACGTGTCCGTGCCACTGGCCTACCGCCAGCCACCGCTTAACGCGGCAGTGATTCCGACACGCAAGGGTACCGATTCAGACGTAGCCGCGTCACCAATTTACAAGCGTAGGCGTACCAACGGGACTACACTCTGACTAACGGGATGTCGCCTGCATTCCGGCGCTGGCATTAATGGCGAAGGAGCGGGAACCTACACGCGTTCGCGGGCGAAGGGGCTACTTAACCCTATGCCCATCGGTGCCGCACTCCCCACCTCTCGCCATCGCCAGTTACAACCCTAGCAGCGCCGCCGCCGCCAACGATGAAGGCGCCGGGATGATTCAATTAGGCCAAGAATGACCACGCGGCGACCGGATTTGGCTCTAGCCGCCGGCGCAGTGTCCCGTCGGCCTTCCTTCGCGGCACCGTGCCGCCGCGTCCCTAGGACTTCGCCCACCTCCCCGTGCGCGACGACAGCTATCCGTCGGTGCTTTCGGTAGGGGAGACCCACCGCCACCGTCGCTACTTCTACGTTGCGGAGTGCAAGCTCCGATGGAGGGAGGGAGTAGGAATCAACCACCATGATGTCTCCCTCCCCACGGGCTAACACCTCAACCGAGATCAAGTTCCGGTCCCCTCCATCGACTCCGACGATGACGACACCTTCAACCACTCCGACGACGAGCTCGCAGCGATGACGACAACGTCGTCAAGGAGGAGGAGGTGGACCCAGTCGCAGCCGTCGCCGCGCACCTTTCCCTGGAGTACTAGGAGGCCCTGACGCGGGGCTACGACGAGGACGCCTTCACCGAGTAAGCCATTGAGGCCAGCGCGCGGGACTAGGACGCCTTCACCGAGTAAGCCATTGAGGCCAGCGCGCGGGACTAGGACGCCTTGTGGGGTGGTTACCAAGAGGTCGTCCAGCTCACCGGCCTGGTGGCGCAGGCAGGCACCGCGGATCGCTCCGGAGGTGGGAATGGAGCTGGCGTACCTCCACCACCGCATGGCGCCGCCGACAGCGTGGCCTGGGCAGGTGATCAATCCGCCTGCTCCCGCTCCGGCCCTGTCACCGGCCAACCTCTGAACGCTGTCGGAGTACATCAAACTCGACCCCTAGGGTTCGGGTTTTGGGGCTAGGTCTAGTTTAATTTGTTTTTTATATTATGAATGTAAATTAGGTAAGAATATGTATGAACTTTGTCATTTTTAGCGCAAATTGTTTCCGTTTGAATTTGAAAAAAAAACATGGCCCAACGCTGACCAGACGCGGACAAATAAGTCGCGCTGCTGGATGTGACTGGCCGAACAGACCAGATAACGGTCCAAATATAACCGTGGATCAACCCAAATAGACTGTTTAGGTCGTCCCTTTGGGTCGATCCGGTGAAGATTGGCTTAACCGATTGGAATAGAAAAGGAAGGAAGAATAAGCTGATGTGAAATGATTGAGATGTACACCGGTGATAGACAGGACGACGTGTCTACGCTACACTGGTAGTGGTAGTACATATATACCCAATTCCTTGAATACATGCTGGAAATGGAAAACAAAACTTACAGACGCAGCCTACGTACGTACGTACCTGCTGTACTTTTATACACATTCAGTCCTCATCAGTCAGGTAGTTGTACGAGTAGATGGTTTGGTGGCATCGACACTTGTGGAGGGGAGCTGCAGCCGGACGGACGAACACCTGGGCTGGCGCCTGGTGGCGTACTTACTACTACTGGGTATCCGATGAAAGATACTACTACTCGTACTCAGCTCGTCTTCCGGTCCAGTGCGTGCAGGCCACCCCTTTGCACTTTGGATATATATATCGGATCAGAAGCCCAGACGGCCACACGCACACCTGACCTGAATGCCAACCAGAGTCAAAACACAGCCTCTTTGCACATCGGCGTTGTGCCCGCGGTGCAGGTGGGAGGGGCCGAGCTGCGTAGCTTAAGGGGCTGTTTGGCAGTGCCTGCGCCGGATTGCCAGTCACACTAATATGCATACCTAAACAGTTGTTAGCAGGTCCTGTTCTTCGTCTACCGCACTCCGACAACAGAGGGCGGGGAGACAGCTGTTGCGGTTACACCGGTAACGGAGGGTGGCAACACAACTGTTGCAGCTGCACCGGCGATGGAAGCCACCTGCTGCAGCTGCACTACCAACGCAAGCACTGCCAGACACGGTAGTCTTGCTCGATGGCGGGCTGGACTAGGAACTGGTTGAACATGCCTCGAGAGCCGCCTTCAACGCACGGACGGCCGTCAGTAGCGCGTCGCGCTCCTCGTTGCTCGTCGTGCGCGGTGGAGTGGCACCTCATTGGGGAACTCGGCGTAGGGGGCGAGCGACGGTAGTGGCCGTAGGCCCAAGTTGGTCCACCGCCGCTTCGCCCTCTGCTTGGCGCCGGTGGAGCGGACAAGCTTCTTCCGCAGCTCATCCGCGCACGAACTTGGCGACCTGACCACTGGGCGCCTTCCACCGCCCCTGCCCCCGCCGCTACGGCCACCCCCTGTTCCTCCGGCCAGTGTCACCATGCTGTCATCAAGGACACTTACTGTGCATAGAGGCGCCGAAATCGCTAGCCGGAGCTATGCGAGAAGAGCGGTGGCGCGAGTTTTCTAGGGTTAGACATGACAGAGAAGTTTGGGTTGCAAACCATCTCCGACCCGTCGGCCGGTACTAGTAGGGGAAAAATGGGCCATTCACGGGGGCCAGCGAAAATTTAATACATCCTGGGCCGTTTACGGGCTCCGTTAGCTCGTAGGCCCAGCCCATAACCCTTAAAGTCGCCGAAAAATATAAGTTTGGGCCGTTTACATGCTCTGTTAGAGATGCTCTAAAGCTGGCAATGGTTCGGTGCCTCAACTGTACCCAAACTAAACCTGCACGATGATTTGAGGCAAACAAAATCAAACCAACTCACCCAAACGTGTACCGGGACCCAAACTAAATTGAACCACAAGCTATCTCAACCTAAACCAAACTAAACTACTAGCGGGAACCGCAGTTTTGTTTTGGCGAGTGACAGGCGCACTTCCCTCCACTTATCGCACATCGCGATCCTCGTATGGACATGGAGGAACTTGAAATCGGTGCCATTGTTGTCGTTGTGGTAGAGGCCAAACGCGCAGAGCATATGCGAACAGAACAACGATCTTTGGTGATCATGATCTGGGCGAGAACACCCCGACAGAGAGGCGAAGAGCTACCTTACCTTGTGCTCGAAGTTGGCACCGCTCTCCGGGCGATTTTCTATCTCCTCTTGTAACCCATGCCATTTGCTACAAGCTTGTTGAATGATGCCCAATGGGTGGCCATGGCCCGCCAAGGTCCATGTGAATCACATTGAAGTAAAGATCACTACGTTTACGTTCGTCGAACGCAATATTGATCCTCTTCCAATAGATATCAGAGTTTTGTTTCGCCCTAGTGGTTGGGTCGATAGACACGATCTTTCAAGATTTGGCGAGGCAATCTTCCTCCCTCACTATCGTGGTACTGCCGACGAGTACGCCATGGAGGGGAGGGGGGGGGGGGGGTGTCCTCACAGAGCGTGTTTAGAGACATGGGGAAAGGCGGCGAGTTGGCAGGTATGAGGTAACACATCTTACCCAGGTTTAGATCCCACGATGGTGGCATAATCCTACTGGTACGTTTTGGTTCGCTATGCGCGATGATATGAGTTACTCTAAGTTGTGCCCTACAGGCTCCTAGAGGTCCGGCTTATAAAAGCGCCAAAACATAGGGTTATAGAAAAAAGTCCTAGCCGGATAGGTTACAGAGTTCTACACTAACACAAACTAGTCTTACGTGTCTTGTACTCCAAGGCTCCGGATTGGACTGTGTCTGCACGCAGCCTTCCTTTATCCGACATGGGTCTCCCTTCTGGATCTGTCTAAGTAGGCCGTCCAGCAGGCCATGGGTCTTACTACCAAGTGTGGGCCACCCGGATTAGCCGGATTAGAGACATGCAATGATACCCATTTAGCATATCCCTAACACTCACCATCCACTTGATGCGGGACTCGCTCGACGTCACCGGCGGGTCCTTCCTGTTCTTTTTCTTCTTCCCCTTCCTCTTGCAGCTCGCCGAACCCTCCTCCTCCAGATCGCCCTTGGATTCTTCTTCCTCCGGGTCACTCCCGCTTTCCTCTTCGTCTTGCTCGTCACCGAAACCTTGCATGTCTAGGCCGTCCTTTGCAAAAGCAATGGAGTCCTCTTGACTGAAGTACCCTGAAGCCAAAGCAGTGGCCGAGGAGCTGGGCGTTATCATGGTGTGCATCACAAAGTCGCCAGATATTCCGTCGAACGAACTGCCAGTGTGGGTGGTGGCGAGGCCAAACTGGTGTGTCGAGAAAGAACAGCGGGAGGCGAAAGACAGAGGACCACGGCGAAGCACCGACGACATCATGAGGACGACAAAGTTGGGGTTGAAGCCGTCCAGATGGTCGTCTTCGGACTTTGGTGAAGGAGTGAACGTCATGCGCGACGTTGCTTGGGTGCTGCTCTCCTAGAACAGCGTCGGCGAGGATAGCGAGAAGGCCGCCAGGGAGACACTCGACTGGCTTCCCCACACAATGCTAGGGAAGTGTTGGCCGCGATTGTGCGGCGGGAACATGGACGCCATCGCCGCCGCCTGCTCCTAGGATTCCTCCTCCGCCCCCCCTGCCCTCTTCTCTTCTCTACCCTAACTCCTCCAGCAAAAACATTTTACCACTACGATTTTATTATAGGTTTGATTACCATTGATCAAGTGCCAGTAGTTATGATTTTGCATCTGGTAGAGGGAAGGGGGTTGACCAACGCACTTAATCTGTTCGCATAAACTAAACTAAGGTTCCCAACCTAACCACACCTGCTTCCTTTTTTTTTCAGTAATCTACTAATGTAGTACTAACAAGAATCATACTGGCAAGATTCCCGCGCCCGCCTTCCGCCAAATTCTTGCTTGATTGTAGTTAAGAGGCCGTTTCACTTTGAGGTGTATATATTACTTTATGATCACGTACTCTACGTTTATCATAATATGGCCAAAGTAGTGCTGAACGCCACGAAAAAAAAGAGATTCCAAGGGAAAAGGATGAGAGAACAAGATCAAAGCGAGTGCGCCAACTCTTTTTGAACATTTGGGAAAAAGGAAAAGAGGTACACTACTATAGTACGAGAAAAAGAAAAGATGAGAGAGCTGTCCTGGTCACTGATTCGTACGGTACTCTACTAATGAAGCACTTGTGCTCACAAAACAAAAAGGACAGAGAAAAGCAAGAAACAATTTCCGCGGTCTGGATACATGCGACTCTTTGTTTGGAAAATGTGCAGCACAGTTAATAAACTAATGAGTATAGTTTTTAGTTCGCCATAGTATGAACTTTGACTTGCATCTTTTGTACTACATACTACTCCCTCCCTTTGAAAATATAAGCCGTTTTAGTTTTATGAAAGGAATGTATTTAGACGTCTTTTAGTGTATAGGTTCGTAGAGATTCGGATTAAACCTATACACTAAGAAAACGTTTAGATACATTCATTTCATAAAGCTAAAATGTCTTATATTTCTGAACGGAGGGAGTACTACACAAAGCCACAACCAAAATAATGTGTTCCCAAGTCCATGCATATACGTTTCTCAACAGATAATTAGAAGAGCAAGTACCACAGCTAGAAGTTAACCACGAACTTTCGTCAACAAAAATGCACCCCGACCATAACCGCAATGTCATGTGCAAAGTGTTCAAGCAGCCTAGTAGCTTTGGAGATATTCTGACCACTAATAACTGGAGAAGATAACCTGCATTTCTTATGGTCACTTGATGCACACGGCTTTGTACCCATGACAGCCAGCATTTGGGGGATAATGTAGACACATGGACCGACAGGGCACCTGACCACCACAAAGCCCTCATTCTGAGTGCCAGAGTTGGTATGTGTGGATGCACTACTGGAACAGCAGCATGAGTATGTCTCAAGAATTCAGGGAAAAAAGTACTCCAATGGCGATAGGTGTATATACAAGAGACAATGCAACGATGGTCAGAAAAAAATGACAACCTCAAATTTCCTATTAATTCTTCTACTCGAGTCATTTTAAGCGAAAAATGAAGGCAATATAAAAATGAAATCTGTCTGAATAGTTCTTCTTTTCCTCTCCAGACTCTGAACAGTGATAGGACTGTAGCGCACACACAGGTTTCTCTTGCAGTATGATTATATCTTGGAGTGGAGTAAATGAATTTGGTTGAAGAAATTTTTTGGCAGTTGTAAAAGTTCTGTGCTTTCAATGAGATGAATAGTAGGGGAAAAAGTACACATGACATCCGGTCTAGAAGTGCAAGTCTCAACGGTGTCATCATGTGCAGGAAGGAAGGACACCACAGCAAAAATCCATTTATCTGGACCAAGATAGACTGCGTAACCACAGGCAGCAGCCATATCTCTTCTGGATAAGAAAGACGACAAAGAAAAAGAAAAGTTGTGGTGACAACTCTGCAGAAAGTCAAATCTATATTGTGGTGGACACTGGAAGTCTGGAACACAAAATCTTCATCAATTCATATATCCTTTTCCTGTTTGGACACTGGAAGTCTGGAACACAAAATCTATGATCTTTTGGGGTTTTCCCAACCACTTATTAGTCGTGTAGTTTGTCATTTTTCTGAGCAGAGATGTGACACAAAAAAGTTTGTTTATTAGGATAAGTAGCTCTTTTGTTTGTTTTCTAAAAGGAAGAGAAGTAAAGTAGAGTGCATGACATTTGCTGGTAGCTCAAGCTTTTATCCACCACCAAGAGAAAGAAGTGAAATTCGCAGCAAACAAATGGAGATACTGTTGAAGTACATGTACATCATGTGCCTTTCCTGAATGGATCATTTTCGGGTATAAGTTAATGGATGCAACTCGATAATTATTTTTTATAGCCACTGTATTTCATCAAGGTTTTGCGCTACTTGCCCAATCTATGGCAACATGGAGGCTGCATCTGCCGGGCACATTGATTTCTGGCACCCAAAGCCAAAAAGATTCAAAGCACAAAGTCTAACATGAATTCCATATGGACGCCCTGGTCGCCATGCCTGTGGTGTGGATGTGTGCCTTTTTTCCCTCTCTTGATGTAATCAAGATGTTGAGGCCTTGAAGGGATCAAAATGATGTGGCATGCTAGACAGAAGAAAGCAGAAGGTTTGAAAGCACAAAAAGATGATAGTGATGAGCTAGGCTAGTCTTTGTTCTTGTCATTGTTAAACAGCACCATGGTATATATGTGTTCTGTTTTTCCATATTGGTGACTGGAATTTTTCTTTGGACCTAGAGGGGTCATCAAAGTGATCACATCCACATGTAAAAAAGATGATGGGGTAGATTCTTGTATTTTACTTTTGAGGATTTTGGGCAGTTTTTTAGTAATACCTTTGGAAATCTGGTCAGACAAACCTTATTTAAGATGATCAGATCTGAACAGTTGTTCTACGGCTGATATCTGACGGTGGATTAGGATCGAAATGGTCCTCGAAAATTAAATGAAGGCAAGGATAAACACACTAGGTTTCTAGTATGAAAAAGATGGAGAACTGCAGCAAGCTTATATAACTTAATGAATAATAAGCAACAGATCTTAGTAGGTAGTAGGAATTTGAATATTGGATCCAACCCCAGACCACAGATGAACACCTTAGGTATCTAGTATGAAAGGAAGTTGCAGACCTAGCCCATGTTATCGAGTGACCCAACAACACGAAACATGCATATATACTTTCTAGTAGATGAGAAATATACACAATAAGGGTCCCTTGTAATCGCCACCAAGAAAAGGAGAGTGTAGAATCAGATACCTTTAGAGTGAAAACTTACGTTTATAATGTAAGTTTTGAACAAGTCAGGAATCTTCACTCAACTACTCATCCTTATAATGTAAGTTCAGTACACAGGATTTACCTCAACTGAAATGCTACATCCAAAGCTGATTAATTGTTGACAAGCCACAACTTTGCATCATGGCACAAGACAATTTACATTACTACTATTTTTTATGCTCTGTGCATTTGCTGCCAAGTCAATAAGCCGTGGAGGTTTCAGAAAACTGAACAAGTACAGTGACCATATATCAATACTGAAATTGAGTTCTACAGATAAACTACAATTGATATAAGTCATGTTGAAGTTGCATACACATACTTTGTCTAGTGACATTCACATATTTCATAAAAATTAATTGTAAGGACAGTGGCTAATGCACTGCTGTCTGCAACAGTAAAAGCAGGGAAACATCGAAGGGTTGCATTGCCCCAGGTTTGAATGCATAATTAATTAACCACCAGAATAATGTGGGTTCAGAGAGAGGAACATAAGGCATGTAATGGTTCAGGATTTTACGTCCACAAGGAGGCCGCTGATACAAGGCGAAAGGGTAGGTCTCGACCTCCGTCAACAACTGCATCCATATGTGTCGCAGCATCTTCCACCCTGCTTACTGAACAAGCACGACAATATAGGTAAGGTTCAGATTTTAATGCTAGGCAGCCTAGCCCAATTGGACAAGGGCTTGCTGGGCCCGAGTACGAGACTGAAACAACAAACAACCGACTTGCAACAGTAAGTCAAACTGACAGCATAGATCTTCTTTTACAGATGACAACAAATTCAAATCAAAGACCAGAAGAGAGCTCCATGATAATCCTTGACATGTAAATGGAATTTTATGAGTCATGCCATGCTCTACTACTGCCATTTATATCACCAATGTATGAAGCAATACAAGATCAGTTTCAGGAAACAATTAAATGAAGTGCAGCACAACTCTTCACGAGTAAAAGTTGCTAATATGATCTATCCAAACATCTAAACAACACTACAAAAATTGATTTCCACAAAAACATGGAGTAGAGGACAATCCTTGGCATTTAAAGTGAACCAACAAGCCATGCTAATCTGGTTATCTAACAACTTATACAAGATTACAAGATGAGTTTCACAAAAGGATGCAATCAAAATCTATCCTTGACATGTAAAGTGATGATTGATGAGTCATGTTGATTAATGATGTCGCCTGACATGTAGATGCCATGTGCTAAAAAGTATAGTTGATAATAATCCAAGATTGGACTTGTAGCACCACCTAACACAAGAGTACCAAATGATCAGTTTGAAAGGCATGCAAATACTTCAGCAAAACAACTTAACAACCTAAGAATGGAACGCAGAAAACCATACCATGGTAGCTATAAGTAGTCTTGCTCCATGAAGACCCCCCTCCATCATCCACACAAACATTAAACATCAAAGCGTAGTAGTACCCAACCACCATGAGGACCGTTGCCGTTGCGCAGCTCCATGAGCTCTCATTTCCTTCGCGGCGACCAATGCCGTTGCGCAGCTCCATGAGCTCTCATTTCCTTCGCGGCGACCAATGCCGTTGCGCAGCTGGACACTGCCTGCATCCAGGGCTGTGGGCAATGCCAGCAGCAACAACAGCAGTGGCATCAATAGATGAATACATGTAGTTCATTCCTGCAACAGTGCAGCCCAATGATGGCACCAGTTTCCCAGATGTGGGAGACGAGTAGTTGCCAGGTGATGCAGCAGCCATGCTGCCAGCAGCTAGCGCAGATCTCAGATCAAGCTCGGTGCCAAGCCAACTCTGGCGTGAGGCAGGCCATCATGCAGCAGCAGCAAGGCAAGAGTTTCGATTAGCCTCCGCAGCAGCTTCAGTTTGAGTTAATGAGGATGACTATTCAGACCCTTCCGTCGATATGCAACGAGTACATCCCAGAATATTGCACCGCCGCCCCCTGCAGCAGAATCACTCCCAGCCCCTACCGCATGCCTATGGCTGCTACCTGTGCTGGTGGTGCCTGCTGCTGAGAAGAGGAGACGTGTCGTGCTAGGTAAATGGATCACCACTTAATTGATCGGTGAAGCGGTGTCAAAATAAGTGTCATGCATTATCATGTGTGGACAACACTATTGCAACTTGGAAATAATGAACATCTGTTCCTAAACAAAGCTTTGTCTG
The DNA here is from genome assembly GCA_916181665.1 of Avena sativa. NCBI lineage: Eukaryota > Viridiplantae > Streptophyta > Magnoliopsida > Poales > Poaceae > Avena > Avena sativa. The sequence continues at coordinate 52,410,286 of OV702285.1, read as the reverse complement.
AATAAAAGTTGCATCATGAAATCTCTGAAGCATTTTACTGGACTGAACCATCATAATATAGCATACGTTTTCCCATTAAACCAAAAGAATTTCAGGTAAAGAAAGGAGAAAAAAAGGAAACACCATATAAAGGAGCACACAACCATAAACATGAATGAGTAATATAAAAGATATCAGATTCTAAAGTAGTATGGCATATCCAGAATGTACTTTCCTGCTCAGTCACATAACTAACCTCAATCAAGCTGCTACATCAGAAAGAAAATAATCATTGTAGACGGGACGATCGCTGCCTCGAGACAATATAGATAAATATTCTTGTAGATGATACATTTGGTGCGGAGTCAAGAAACCCTGGAAGTTACAAGAACCTAGTGGCTAACTAAACCAAATAAAATCAAAGCAACATCAGTTGATAGTGCTTGTGTTGTAAAAGACTAATAAAAACCATAAAGCTGCAACTACTACTGCAACATGCAACATTGATCAATTACTGGCAAACTCCGTAAACCAAACTGGGGAGCACCCAGAGGCCATTCAGTGGACTGGAATGGGCAGTGGCTGAATAACTGATTGACATATGGTGAGTTGAGCTGGGCACTGGCTGTCCGACCTCTAATGAAGTCCATGGCTCATCAGAATCTTCCAATGCCGTCGGAACATATATGTGGTTACCTTTCCCTCCCCATCTTTCGGGGTTCATGCAAGAAAATGTGGGGTTCCTCCTATCGTTGGCAAGAAAAAGAGCCCAATTGTCCAAATTCTCCATCTTCACCCACTTAGCTGGTTCTTCAGAGAAGTCAAGGCGGAAGACTTGAAAGGTGCCAGGGAAGTCAAATAGTAGGTCCACGCTTACCGAGAGATCGATCAAGAGAAGCATGTCACCACAGGCCACCAACCATGGCTTGGAGTGCAGGCCTACAAGCATGCCCTCTTCCCACACAACTGCTACTTCCTGTATGCTGAGCTGAGGCACGATGCGTATGGTATGTAGCCTCTGAACAAAGTCCATGGCAAACATCTGACCTTTGAAGAAGACAACCTGAAGGATGGGTTCGCCAACATGGGGATGCTCTGTCCAGGAATTTGTTCCAGCCTGCCACTGGAGTATGGAGGTTCTCGAGAAAAGGATGAGACGTGAGTTGGGCGAGGTGAGTGGTGCCACAAGGATACCATAGTAGATCAACGAGTTGCTGTTGGATTGGAGTTTGGGAGACATCATCTTAGTGCCAGTGTACACATCGATGAGATGGCAGTGCTCCCGTTCGAGGAAAATAAGATACCCATAAGAGCAGCCCAGGTAGCGCATGCGGTGACATGGAGTAATTCTTGGGGCTGAACAGCAAAGGGATAAAGCTCTCTTGGCAGGATCAACAAGCTTCCATTTAGGATTATTAGAGTTGAAAATGCCATGGCTAATAGCTGGTTCGAGGTGGAGAGGTGGGAGGGTGAAGGTATATACAGACGGGAAGGAAGAGGCTGCAGCGCGCCAAGAGGGGCAGGTGCCTCGGAAAGCAAGGAGGTCATGGAATGAGCTAATGAGAGAGATGATTTGATGGAGCAGGCTGTCTAGAAGGTTTTCCCAAACGTGAGATCCCGATGACGAGGGTAGGGAGGCAGATCCTGAGGCATCGCAGGTTCTCTTAGAGGGCCCCTCTGCAACAACAGCTTCCCTGTCAAAAACGGAGAAAACTCAAAATCAATTGACCAGAATAAAAAAAAATCAGGTATGCTAACAAGTAAAGAAATATGGTATGCTCTTACTACGCCCTAGGCAAAGAAACACGGCCATTTGATTGAACTCTAAATATTCCCACGGTAAGCTGTATACCAACATGCACCTAGAGCATGACATTTTTTTAAAATAATATGAGTGTCTCTACTATGTAACCCCTATGTCTAATTGCTGTGTTCAGATCTCATATTTCTCAGAATAATAACTCCTATGCAGAAATTTTAATCAATTCCCCTTTGGGCAGATCATGTCGCTGTAAGAGTATGCTATCACATAAGGGATTCAGATTTGTGAAGCAACTAGGCAATTAATCACACTTCTTCGTCGCTGAACAAAAACTGAGAATTTCCAGTGGACATGGGGAAGACTTGTTCAGTTCAGGGGCAGGGCAGCTGCAGCGTGGACTACTGGCTAAGGCTTGGATCGAGAAACTGGAGCGAAAAATCAAGGTTACGGTGAGCGTGCAGACCTGATGCCGAGACTAGCTGGTGCCGCCACCGGCGGCGAGGAAGGTTCGTCGGCATGCGGCGTCCGCGCTCTCAGGCGACGGTGGCGGCGGCGGCGGCTGCCTCCGCCCATGGAATCAGTCCACGCACCACACCTGCCTACCGGTACCGGTGGCTCCGAGCCTCCGACGGGATCGCCGCCTCGTCGCGTGGGCGAGGGGACGGAAGCGGCGGTGCGGTGCTCGCCGATGGATGCGCCCGAGCCGAGGAGACCGCTAGACCATTCTGTTTGGGCCAACGGCTCAGTCAGTACGGGCTAGCCCAATCTAAAAGGCTCAACTGGATAACTGGCCTGATACTGTAGGAACATGTTTGCCCGAGTACAAGTGTGGGACAACCCTCAGTGTACTTTATTGATTCATGAACACAAAAACCCGATAAATAATATTTATGTAAAAGGGATTGCTGTGGGGAAATACAACTCTAGCAGGCATGAATAACATGCATGTAGGAGACGTCCATCTCATTCATTTGCTTTGAGATTTGCAAAATAAATAAATTTTTACATGTACTTAATATAATAGCTGACAAGTCTATGACACTTTCTTTCCCACTTATTTAACTCCCAATTCATAATTTAAAACAGTCATATAATTCAAAATAATTATCAAATTTATAATATTTTTGAACTTGTGTCTTTATGTCAATTAAATCTTTTAAACAAGCCTAAAACTAGTAAAATTGAAAACTTAAATTTCGAAACACAATAAAATGTCATTATTCCCAATGAAGCAGACCGTGTTATTATTATTTTTTTTCTTGATATATTTTATAGTTTGAACTCGAAGGAATTTGCTAGCTATTTTATAGACAAACTTTGAAACACAAAGAAATAGACTATTTTAACAATAAAAAACCACCATGTTCATACAATTTTTCATTGTTTTATCAAGTTTTAAAAGTCCATTTACAAATATTATTAAAAAATATTTAATATTAGTCTTGTTTTGAAGCTCTCTTTATTAGGAATTCAGAAGTACAAACGGTTCTTAAATTAGACTTGGGGTTCAAAATCTATAAGCATTTTGAATTATACAATAATATGGAAAAAAGTGGATTAGTCTAATTTCATAAAGCAGGTGAGAGAGAGAGAGAGAGGATGGGGCATGCATGGTATATCCCGTTCTGGATTGTTGTGTCCAAGGAACTGCTTGTGCACTACTAGTTTTAGGCTTGTGTTGGTTATTTAGTTTGGTGCATGTTTTCTCAGTGAGTAAGGATTGTGGCACAAGCTCATCATGGTTCCTTGGTGCTTTGTGGGTGTTTTCAGTCTTTGCTTTGCATCTGTAGTTTCAACAATTTCGCTAAATGAAAATGGGGTATTTCCTTCTAAATCCAAGTAAAGCGTTCACCTAAGACCAACAAATAAATTACATATATGTACAACTGCATGAGAAGTCCTGATACGAGGCACATATTAGACCTGAAAACCTGAATATGCTTATCCATGTTCTTGATGGATTTGTTCTAACAGGCTATCGTGCTTCTTTTTTTTCATTTTTTTATTGCCTCGTCTTTCTAATCTGGTTCCTTTGAACTTGGTATGTTTTGCAGAGAGATTGCCATAATGCAAAGCTCTAGCAAACTGTGTGGGGTCCACGCAACCTGCTGCATCCGGGCTCCAGTGTTGGGCAGACCTCCCAGATGGCCTGCTTCACTCCATTCTTGCTCTGTCAGGTGTCAGGATCCCTCGTCGACATTCTTGCCTTCGCTGCAACCTGCCGCTCTTCCTCATACCCATCCAAGTCTACATTCTGTGCCAAGTTCCCACCTCTCCTCATCCAAATCAATGCCCTCGTTAAAGCTCCTGATCTCCCTTCTAACAATGGTCGTCACGAGTTGCGCACATGTAAGGTCATTGATCCGTCCAACAAGAACGGTGCCCTTCGTTGCCAGATTACTCATGAAATTTATCAAAAGATGCATTTCGCTGGCACTTCCTATCCGTCCAACAAGAATGGTGGGGAGGCAGGAGAAAGTGTCTGTACTATGCTTCCCGTCACTCTTTTATTGTGCATGAGGTGGGTGACGAGCAAGATCCATCCACCGGTCCTAACATAGAGTACGAAAGAAGATGGTCCAGCAAGCTACTGCCCCTCTGGGTTTATCCAAGTATGTTCTACTCAGATACCTAGTGATCATCGGGCGCTCACTTCCCTACAAACTCCTGCTGAAACTTTTGCCTCGCAACATAGCATAGACTTTTGCAACTTGGTGAGGATAGTTGAATATTTTGTAGTAAGGTTGGTAACGCAGTATCTAAAACCTGATATTAGTACTCAGAGCTTGTTAGGACTAATCAAGCTTCTATGTTACTATTAATTCTGTTGTGTTATTTAATCTTGCTAAGAAGTTTATGTGTATTACTTTGCACTACTTGGTGCTTGTCTATGCTCGAATTGACAAGTTTTATGCTTCCAGACTGCACTGACTTAATTTCGTCATGCATGTGCTTTGTTTTAATCACTTCACAAGTCCATAACAATTATCAATGTTTACTTTGTATGCTTCAGTAACAATGTCAAAGAACACCAAAACTGTCGATGTTGTTTGGAGTGGATTATCAGCTCTTCTTGTGCATCAAATTACTTGGGCCAGGAAACTAAAATATATAACACCTAGCAGTATCAGGTTCACCTGGATGCATATGTTGTTGCGTCGGAAGTTCATCTTTAACATGTTGCTGAATTAGACTTGGATCATCTGAACCCTCATGTTCCATGACTGGCCTGTTCTTTTCTCATGTTGAAAAAATACACTGTCTTGAGTTGAAGTAGCTTTCTCATCATGGAATTAATTGACAATGTAGCTCAAAGATTTTGCACAACAATTTCTTTGATGCAATTTTAATTAGTCCAGTGAGGTACAGGCTTAAAAAGCATAGAAAGACCCTCCACCAATTGTCACTCATTTTGCTTATAAGAAAGCTAGGATCGATAGGTGTGAAACAGAACATATGATTTATCCCATGTTAAATTTAGCATTTGCAAGTTCTTTTACAACTAGCACATGTGGCTCACCTCATTTGGTAGCTTTGCATATGCCAAAAGATATCGTTTGCAATCCATATTTAAGTTATCTTTTTGTAATTAGTCCATGGTATTTCACTTGTTTGATTGCTGCCAGTCTAAGTTCATCTCAACGTATTTGATCATGCTTTGATGTGCATAAGTAAATGTTGCAGATCATGGAAATTTAACTAGCAACTACTAGGTTGTGCTCACTTCACTGATGAGGGCGAATCCTGTATTTGAGATATATATGTTGTTAAATTTTGCTTCGTATAACATTTGTTGATGTTGACGTGATGGAAAACAATTAAGGAAAGAGAGAGTACCTGCTATTGTGTAGATAATCGACATCTCTTGCACAAGCTCCAAGATGCAAAACTGAGAGCAAACCTCTATATTCTCCCACATCTTGGACCACTAGACACACTCCTTTGGAGTAGTTGTATGATCTGTCATTCGCTGATGACATGGACATATTAAGATAGTACACAAGGTTTGGTAGAGGCTCTGGAGGATCCTGACTGCATATTTGCGGAAGAATCAGAGGAATAGCAAGTGCAATACAGATTCCTGATTCCTTCCATGTCTAAATTAAATATATATGATCAAACCAATCAATCTATAACTAGACGATGGCACAATCCATGGTATATATGTCTAGTGTCTAGCAATTGATGTACTACTCTAATCTAAGTCAATTGCATGGGCTACCACCCCTTTCTCATTATCTGCGTGTACCCAAATATATAGTTGAACTGAAGCATACATCTCGGTTTATTAGCATCTCATTCTACTACGCCAGAGCAAATGCGTGGAGATCTAGTAGATAATTTCTCCATGTACTCATAGCACATAAAAAGAAATGTGAAAGCTTGCACTTTATTAAAGTTGTTGCCAATCTCTAGTTGTCAACCACCTTATATTCCGGAAGGGAATTCTTGGCTCCCCGCCGGTGCATCCGCTATATCTCTATTTGTTGGAGTAGCTGCAATGACCCTGTATTAGTGCTCAGAACTTGTCATGAGTAAATCAAGCTTCTGATTGAGTTTTTCATCCCAATCATGTTGTTTAATCTTGCAATGGATTGAGCTGTAATGGTTTGAACTACTTGTTGTTTGTCTTTGTCCAGTTTACAAGTTTTTAGCTTCTACACTGCATTGACTAGTCCTTGCACCTTACATGCATAAGTTCCATATATATTACTTGGTCCAATTAATCACTCACAAAATCAATGATACATATATTTACTGCCTAGCATGTTGATCAACTAAAATCTTTAAGTGAAACTACATGCCTACCATCCTTTTCTGAGTCTCTCTGCACATATCCAAATATATAGGTGAGCTGAGATGTACCTCTAGGTGTAACCCATTGATATACTATATACAAGAGTAAATTATGTACAAAAATGGTACATGGATTCTCCATATCTTTAGCTACAAAGATAGTACACCATTGTAAATATGGATTTTTAAATTGGGTCAATGGCATATAGTATAACAATGAGTTCCCAAACAATAAGAGAATAAAACTGTACCATATAATACAGGTGAAAACCAAGGATCTAACCATGCTGGTTAAACCGAACGATGACGGGGTTCTGGAGGTGTTGCATCACCACTGGCGGTGCTCTTGCTGCTACACGTCATTGATTGCTTTGGCTAGGTCTTCTGTTTTATGTTTTTGTGTTTTTTGTTTTTTGGACTGTGTGCATCCTTAATCCCTAGACTTGGTCTAGTTATCACGTTCTTGCAAAAACCAGATGTAATTGGTATCATCTTGGTGATAATATATTCTCTTTATCTAAAAAAATACACGGCGGTCATCGATTTCAGAAAATAATCGTAAGGACAATGGCTAATGCCTTGTCTCCAACACTAAAAGCATGGAAAATCAAAGGGTTGCAACCTGCTGTTCTACAACAAGACAAATCTCAATCTTCCTCCGACCATTGATAGACGATCGAAATTTAGTTTTTTTGCTTGCGGCCATGACGGCACTGGTGACAGAAAAAACGAGCAATCATCATCATCATCATCAAGGCTAGGACTGGTTATGCTAGATCCAATCTTTTGTTTCGGGCTTGGAATTCACGTGGACTCAACTTTCTGGCTGGAACCAAACGTCTGTTGCAGATATTCACCTGCCACGTCGGAGGGTACAATGATCGGACGAAAATCACCGTGTCTATAGCAGATATTCACCTGCCACGTCGGATGGTACAATGATCGGACGAAAATCACCGTGTCTATAGCAGGAGGAAAATCGTGGTACCTATAGCAGGACCTCATAGTTGTATAATCGGTCATTCACCGATGACATGGGAAAATTTGCTAATAAGATAAACAACAAGTCATGGTAGATGCTCTGATGATTGCGGCTATGCAAGGATCAGGCATGGATCCGGCCGGCTGCATATTTGCATTAGCTCCAGAACTACCAGTGGTGCAATACAAATTCCTGACTCCTTCCATGTCTAAGTTAAATATATACCATCAAACTGATTAATTTATGTAGCTGGCCACGCGTTTAGCGTCTAGCAATTGATCTACTGAATCTAAGTGAATTTCATGGTTACAACCTTCTTATCATCCCAACCCAAATATATAGGCGAACCGAAGCGTACTTCTGTGTGTATTATTATCTCATACTAGTACGCCAGACCAAATGCGCTGGAAATCTGGTATAGACAATATCTCAATGTCTCTACCTACACAATATAAATAACCAAATAACATTCCATGACTCCATGTGAACGGCTCCAAATATGGATTCATGAAGACGCGAATCACAAATAGTATGATGTTGTGCCCCCGCAAGAATAAAATAAGAAAGAAGTATGTCATTTAGTTAAACCATGCATCTTCTGGTTGTGTAAGGTTAACTTTTCTGTTTAGTCATAGGACAGAAAAAAATGTGTGAACGATTGCACTATGTTCACATTATATTCCTTGCTTCTTTGATGAATGCGCTGGTCAATTGCCGTCAGCACATACTGCAGAATAGTTGTGGTTTAAAAGAAGAAACCGGAAAAAGCCTGTTATTACAATGTCCTGTAGTTCTAAAGGGAGTAAACCGCAAATCACCATGTGCGACGTGTTGATTCTGATTTTACAACATTCTGACACTTGATTTTACAGTTCGTCAAAACTTTGGTCTTACAAAGAATTTCAAACGAAAGTGGATCGTCTAACTAGACCGCTGCAATGATTGGTACAAAATAAAAACCGACAGCTCCTATATGGTGGAGAATCCGAAGTCTGGTTTGCACGGGGGAGTGGTCCAAAGTTGAATATGTAAATTTGAAGAACATTTTTTTATAGAATCAAAATACAAGATTCTGAGTCTAGCAGTAGGATGGTAGGACATGATTTACTACTCCATGTTCAGTTTGTTTGGATGTTCTGTTAATACCATTTTTCTTTGTCGAAATGTGTGAGAAAGCACTCCGTTCTTTCAAAAAAGAAAAGTGATTGAAAGGATAAAACCACGTACAGCTAGCGGCATCTATCGATGGAGGTTGTCACTATGCAGGAAGTAAGTGCGGGTCTGGCCACACATTTACTCGCCAGTATATAGTCCTAACTCCTTCCATGTCCAAGTAGATATATATGACTCGATCTAATTAATCACTAGTTAGGTTAACCTTTTGAATGGCCCGATCTTTACGGATCTCGTGGTCAAATCGATGAGAAAGCGAGGGGAAAGGGAGAAGATAGCGGAAGCGAACACACACCGCACAAAGAACACGATGAATAAACGCAAAACTCACATGATACAAGGCCGATTGCTCCCGAACGGCGGCCACCGGTCCGATAGAATCCTCGCAAGGAAAGATCGGTCCACGTACTCCCTCAAATCCACATCGGAGAGGGAAGAACACCTTGGGGAGGGTCTTGATAACATGGAGACGAGACACCGAACTCCAAGACCTTGTTCAACGATGGATGCATGGTGCAAAATTCAATCGAGGTTGGTGACGATAGTCGGTCCCCTTGTAAGGGGATGAGGCAAAACTAGATATTCCACAATGGGGGTTGTCTTTAGTCTATCATCTATGCCTAAGGGATACATGAAGGGGTGGGGGCTCTATTTATAGGCCAACCACATAAACAGGGGTAGTTTGGGGATAAAACTAGGGTTTGGACGAGCTAGAGGGGTACATAGGCCGAAGGCCCAGCTGGCGGCGCGCAGACCCATCTTGTGGGCCGGAGACTCTGGTGTGAAGGGCCGGAGATTCCGGTCTGTCTCCGGTGTTGTCTCCGGAGTGGTGTACTGACTGTCCCCAAGGCGGTTGCTGGGTTCGGTCCGGAGATTCCGGTGCGTAGGACCGGAGACTCCGGTGTAGGCCGGATACTCCGGTGGTTTAGCCGTGGCTTCTTCCGTCTCCTCTTCCAAGCCTTCGTATTGTGAGGCTTGATGTTCCGGGCTTCCTCCCTTGCCTCCGTACTTGTCGGTGTGAACCTATCATGCATACGTGACGGAGTATGAAGTAGCATACTATTCAATAGGATAGGAAGTGGGTTCGCACAGAGGAACGGATTCACCTTTGGAGTCCATGACGACTTGGCGTAAGTTGGATACCATGATGTGGTAACGACCGTAGGTCGGGCTACATCAGCTCCCCCCTTCAAAAAGAGTCGTCCTTGACTCTACATGCTCATAACAAAGTAGACGAGGTCGAGAGACATTCTTGATCCTGGGGTTCACCATATAGTCGTCCTCGGGAAGATTGACTTGACAACACTTCAATGTTCCTTCACCTTCTATGAAGCCTACAAAGCTCACGACAAGAGCGAAGCAACACTCAAAGTGTAGCCAATTCATCAAGATTATAGCATGAGTCCTCAAGTAGAAGGAAGTCACCTTAGTTTGTATAGGTAGCTCAATGAAGGGTAGCCATAGGTAACTCTCTTCGGGTCTTCTTGTCAACACATGGTCCATAGAGTTTGACGTGTATGCATTTGTACCTTCGCACAAAAAATACCAAGCAACATATGTTTGTGTGTGATAGAGGAGCATGTCATTTGTGGCATGTCTATTCTTGTTCACAACACAATTAGCACAACACAAGTATAGCAAATGACATGCGTATGCAAGGTCAATGTGCATGGAAATTGTTTGAACATCATCCAAATGTGGGAACTCGAAAACTCTATACAACGTCTTAGTGGGGTACTCAAAGCATTGGACTAAAACTTTGATCAACATCTTTGATGCAAGAATAGGAGAATTCGGCGAAAACACACGAGGAAAGATATCCGAAGCAACATCATTGTGTGTGCACACCAACCACTGGAAAGAGAAATTGTTCAAGATGTCGGATGCCACACACAAATCATTGAAAGCACGAATCATGGGAAAATGAGTATCCCAAGCGAAAGCAAAAACAACATGTTTACAAACAAACCATATGAAATAGCAAGTGGTCATCATGTTTGTTGCAACAATAAACGAGATACTTGGAAGCTCTCATGACAATACATGCTCTTAATGGCATTATGGTTGCACACAAAACATTGGAAAGAGAAAATGTTCAACATTTTTGTTGCAACACACAAAGCATCATTATCCAAAAGCGAAGAAACATGAATGTCACAAAGTGAGATAATACCATCAACATGCTTGCAATCAAACCATAGGGAAGAGCAATTTGCCAATATGAAAGATGCAAAGCATGCAAAAGGTATCAAAGCTGGGTTCGATCTTGAACTCACTTGTGGGATGCTCTTAGGGGCTCTTTTGGTCAACTCGTTCTCAACTGAGGTTAACATTCTCGTGCGGGTGCCTACACACATCATACACCAAAGGAAGAACGTGTGTGCATGGTAGAGAAACACATCATCCATCATGATATATCTCTTCTTGTGCATATCACCATTAGTTTTAAGCAAATATGAAATAGATGCATGGTGAGTATGCAAGTGGGGAACATGCTTATCATGGCAATCATCAAAATCTCCAAAAATTGAGAAAGCTATGGGGGCCATCTCATTATAACGCATATGATCAACATTGTTTCAAGCAAGACAAGTGAAATAGCAAGCATTCATCTTATTGCAAGCAACGGGGGAAATTGAATGACTGGCATGACAAAGCAAGTCCGAAGTAATTGGAGGATACACAAAAGATGCATAGCATGGCATGTATATGGAAATAGTATCGCAATCAAACAATTCCACATGATCAATATTATGCAAAGGTAAAGCATCACATGGGAATATGAATGAAGCATATGTAATGTCGCAAGTATCATCCATAACATGCATATCCTCACAATTCATCATGTCCACTAGTGGGATCATGGCATCCACAACACCTTAATTTTTACCTTATTCATACATCTCATATGAAGTGGGTGTTGTGGTAGTAGTGGCCTCCTTGTGGACGACTTCATTTTCTTGATGTAGCCATGGCGTAGCATCATCTTCGTGCATGATGGGGATATGCCTACCGGGGTATACCCAGCAGGACGTTTTCCGACTGGCCCAGGAACTGGCGAGTGGGCCTGCAAGACGGCGACTGGATCAAGACCTGGCGTGGATCCAAGCGACTGGAAGCTGAAGGCCCAGGAGAGTAGATAGGCCCAGTCGGATTAGGTTAAACGAGTACCGAAACCTTAACTGATTCGGTTGAGATATGTAAACCCTAGGGGGAGGTGAGTCTATATAAACCTCCCTACATGGCGTGTAGAGGCACGTTCCATCATCCACCCAAGCGACTCGCCGCCTAGCCGCCGAGCTTGCCCCATTGTATCTCCAACATAATACAATCTAGCAGGAGTAGGTCTTTACCCTCCGGGGGGCCTAACCTGGGTAAAACCCTGTGTCTCCGCCCTCATCTCGCACCGCAGATGGCTGGCCGCCCTTGCCCTTCGTTCTACTATTCGCTGCCGATTGCAGCGTCTGTCGTGGTCATTCCCACGACAGTGGCGCCCACCGTGGGGCCTGGCCGGCCTGACCGGTGTTCTGCGGCGAGATCCAATCTGCCCATCAACGAGTCGGTCGCCACCGGCCGCATGATAGCGATCGGCGAGATGCTCCAGATCTTGCCGAGCAGCTACGTCCCGGCGGCGCGACCCGTCACGCACAGCATGATCCTGCCGGTCGGCACGATCAGCCTCTTCGTCGGCCTCACCGACGTCATCGACTCGCAGGACTCGGCTCGCATCCGTGAGTCGCCGCCACGCGACCGGCTCTCCGAGAGCCAGGTCCGCACGATCCATCTCCTCGCCTCCGAGTACAACGTGGCCGAAAACTCCGCGGCCGAAAACTCCCCGCGGCCCTCAACGACGACGCCGACTTGGCAACCCCGGTGTCACTCGCCGGATCCATCACCGTGGCTTCGCCCACAGGCTCCATCACCCAGGTCTCCAACGTGGGAGACTTCGAGGATCCCTCCATCCTTGGGATCTTCGACTTCGACTCTGGGTCGGAAAACTCCGCCGATCTCCACGACGGGACCGGTCGCCACGCCGTGACCTACATGGCGACTGGCATCGATCCGCCGGAGGACCCCTTCTCCACCCTGATCCCTCCTAACGCCACGGCAACGGAGGTCGAGGAACTCCGCCTGAAGCTGGCGGAGGCAGTCCGCAAGGAGCAAGCCGAGCGTGAAAAATTTCGCCTCGAGCAGGTGACGGCGCAGGAGCTATCGCGCTACCACCAGCAGCGAATCAGGTCGCGCTTGAACCCCACCGTCCAGGGGCGCGCCCTGAACTTTGACGACGAGAACGACCCGGCCCGCGTGGCCGAGCGCGCGATCTGCGAGAACGTGCCACCAGGAGGAAGCGCCCGGCCCCCACCAGGGTCGACGGCGAACGGCGCCCCACCTCCACCCAACCGCACACCCCCCCAGGGATCAGCCGCGGATAGTGGTCTCCTCACGGGAGCGAGACGCGAACGGCCTACCACTATTCTCCACCACGATGGACAACCTCGTGGCGGGCCGAGCAGCGGCCGACAACATCACGGCCACCGGTGATGGCGCCCTACAGATCCTGTACGTCAGGGCCCTGCTCGCAAAGGCGGCCGAGCAGCAAAACGCAGGCGCCGACTCGCAGGGTCGGGTGTACACGCGTTCTTCGGGCAGCAGAGCGGCCTCAAGCGGCCGCCCATTGGCGGCAAACACCCTCAACTGCCCGCCACCCAAACCACTGCAGCTCCAACACCGACCCGCGAACGCGACACTCTCCACCAATGACCCCAGGCCAGCGACTAACTTCGTCGCCGCCAACGGTCAGCCCGTCGATGCCCGCACCCACATCATCAACAACCAAAGCTGGCGCGCACGCCAGCCCGACGACCTGCGACACACCCTAACCAATCGCCGCGACGGTGAGCCAATGGGATCGCTAAGACGACTCGGGCCCCGGTGCTTCGGACCGATGATCCGAGGCGAAAAATACCCGGCGAACTTCAAAGCGCCGAAGGAAATAGAGAAGTACGACCCCTCCGTGTTGCTGGACACCTATCTCATGGCGATGGGGATCGCCGGCCACACCGACCTGCTAGTCGCCCGTTACCTCCCCCTGATGATGGAGGGAACGTGCAGGCAGTGGATCAACACCCTTCCTCAGGACAGCATCGACTCCTGGGAAGAGATGCGCGACGCCTTCGTCAGGCACTTCGAGTGCTCCTACACCCGCGCCACCACCATCGAGGACCTGGAACGATGCATCCAGGGACCCCGCGAGTCGACCCGCAGCTGGGTCCAGCGGTGGCAAGAACTATGGTACAACGCGGTCGGCATCCACCCAGACACCGCGATCCACTGCTTCAAGACCTCGTGCCGCTACGAGCCCCTGGTCGCCAAGCTCAAGCGACACTCCCGCACACTCGACAACATACCGGACCTCCTCGAGATCGCCAAAAGATACGCGGAGGAAGATCCAAACCAGGAAACCGACGACGAGTCAGGAGGCCAACGCCGCACGAGCGGCAACGACAACGGACGACGGTCCGACCTACGCTAAAGCAACACTCGCCTCACTGGCAAGCGCCGCAGTGACGGGCGAGTCGACTTCGTCGCCACCGCCGGGCATGCGCAGCGCGAGCCCAAGAGCTTCCGCCGCGACGGAGGGCAACGCCGCAACGGCAGCAATTACAAGGCGAAACCAAGGTTCGACCCTGCGGCCCTCCTTAACCAACCTTGTGCGTTTCACAGCTGGGAAGGGAAGCCCACCACGCGCACGACCGCCGATTGCCACTCTCTCAAGGAGATTGAGAAGACACGGCGAGCACGGGAGGACCCCGACAACAACCCGCCAAACGGCGGAAAATTCGGCAGTGTGGCCGGCTCGCTCCACACCTTCACAGGCTTCAACACGAAACGCGAGAAGAAGGTCATCGCCCGCGCCGTCGCCTTCAACGCGGTGGCCCAGGTGGACGTTCCCCAGTTCCTCAACTGGTCGGAGCAGCCCATCACCTGGAGCCGCCAGGACCACTCGCCACGCATCGAGTACCCAGGCCGAGTCGCCCTGGTGGTCAAGCCCAAGGTGGGAGACTACTGGCTCCCCAAGACATTGATGGATGGCGGTAGCTCCATCAACATCCTGTACCTGGACACCTTCAGGCGACAGCGGCTCCCGCAGTCGATGGTCAAAACGACCTACACCACATTCCACGGCATCGTCCCCGGTCGGAAGGCGTACCCGATCGGCAAGGTCACGCTGCCAGTCACCTTCGGCACACCAGCAAACTTCCGCACCGAGCGGATCGTCTTCGAGCTGGTACCCTTCGACAGCCCCTACCACTGCGTCCTGGGGTGCCAGGCGTTCGCCAAGTTCATGGCAGCGCCCCACTACGCGTACAACGCGATGAAGCTCCCCGGGCCGCGCGGCGTCATCACCGTCAACGGCGACCCCGACATGGCCGCCGAGTGTGAGGCCAAAGGAGCCGAACTCGCCGACGCCGTCATCGCGGCAGATACCAACCACGCCGACGAGCTCGCCAAATACGCGAGCGGGGTCAACAACGACGACCCCACCATACTCAAGAAGCTCAATTCGGAGGGCGCCAACACCTCAGCCTTCGAGGCAACGACACACACCCGCACCGTCGAGCTGGTCCCAAGCGACTCCAGTCAGACGGTGACGATCGGGACGGGCATGAGCCCAGCATAGGAAGGCGCGCTCATCGAGTTCCTTCGTGAGAACAGGGACATCTTCGCATGGAAGCCCTCTGACATGCCTGGTGTCCCTAGGGAACTCGCTAAGCACAAACTCAACGCCGACCCCAAAGTGCGACCCGTCAAGCAGTCGCTGCGGCCCTTCAATGAAGAGCGCCGCCGAGCCATCGCCGAGGAGGTGCAACGCCTACTCGCTGCAGGCTTCATTCGACCAATAAAATATTCCAAGTGGCTGGCAAACCCAGTCCTGGTCGAGAAGAAATATGGGACCTGGAGGATGTGTATCGACTACACAAACTTAAACAGCGCCTGCCCGAAGGAGCAATTCGTCCTCCCACGGATCGACCAAATAATCGACTCCACCGTGGGCTCGGAGTCGCTGTGTTTCCTCGACGCCTACTCTGGATACAACCAGATCAAAATGGCTGTCGAGGACGAGGAAAAGACGGCGTTTATCACGCCATTCGGAGCCTTCTGCTACACCGCCATGACCTTCATCCTCAAGAATGCTGGAGCGACCTACCAGCGGTGCATGCAGGAATGCCTTGCGAGCCAAATTGGCCGCAATATCCACGTCTACATCGACGACGTGGTAGTGAAGTCTGCTCGCCAGGGCGATCTACTCGCCGACCTGGCGGAAACATTCGCCAACCTGCGGAAATACAAGATAAAGCTAAACCCAGGCAAATGCACCTTCGGTGTACCAGCAGGGCAACTACTGGGGTACGTCGTCTCCAAGCGTGGGATCGAGGCGAACCCCACCAAGATCGACACAATCGCTCGACTCGGCAAACCCGAGTGCCTGCGCGATGTCCAGAAGCTGGTCGGGCGAGTCGCGGCTCTCAGCCGCTTCATCCCCCGATTGGGCGAAAAGGCGATGCCCCTATATCGCCTGATGCGGAAGAACCCCACCTTCCAGTGGGACAAGGAGGCGGACGACGCACTCCGCGACCTCAAGAAGGTGCTACTCGCAGCACCACTACTCGCCGCCCCCGTCGACAAAGAACCCATGCTGGTCTACGTCGCGGCTTCCGAGCGCGTCGTCAGCGCCGTCATGGTCGTCGAGCGGCCGGAGGAGGGAAAGGAGCGCCCGGTACAGCGACCGGTGTACTACATCAGCGAGGTCCTCACCGAGTCGCGCCAGCGATACCCGCAATACCAGAAACTGGTATACGCGGTCTTCAGAGCACAGCGGCGACCGCCGCACTACTTCCAGGAGCACCCGATCACGGTCGTCTCCTCAGCACCGCTGCAGGACATCATCCGCAACCGCGAGGCGACCGGGAGAGTCGCCAAGTGGGCCATCGAAATCGGCGTCCACAACATCAAGTACGAGCCACGAAAAGCGATCAAGTCGCAGGCTCTCGCGGACTTCATCGCCGACTGGGAAGAGGCCCAGCAGCCGGAAAAACTGCCATACCTCCACTACTGGAGCCTACACTTTGACGGCTCCAAGAACGCGGACGACGCAGGAGCAGGGATCGTGTTGACTTCACCGAAGGGCGACAAGCTCCGCTACGTCCTCTGCCTCGACTTCACCCCCTGCACCAACAACATGGCCGAGTACGAGGCACTACTCCACGTCATGCGAGCTGCCAAGGAGATGAATGTCAACCGCCTATGTTGCTACGGAGACTCCGACCTCGTCGCTGGGCAAGTCGCTATTACTTGCGACGCCGTCTCTCCCACCATGGCGGCATACCGCCAAGCAGTGGACAAGCTGGGAGGACACTTCGCAGGCTACTCCGTCGAATGGATCGACAGGCGGAAGAACGAGGAGGCCGACGCACTCTCTCGCATCGGGTCAGCTCGACTCGTACCACCCCCCGGCGTCTTCCTCGACACGATCACCAAGCCATCAGTCTCTCTCCCCAAGGGAGATCAACATCGGAGTCCCGCTGCAAACAGAGGCAGCCCTGGTCGCACTCATCGCCGAGCCAGACGACTGGACCAAGCCATACATCGCCTACCTGGAGGCTGGTACCTTGTCGGCAGACGAGACAGACGCCCGGATGATTGCACGTCGATGCAAATCCTTCACCATCATCGACGGCGAGCTCCACAAGCGCAGCGTGACCGGCGTGTTCCAACGCTGCTTCCAACCCGCCGAAGGACGCAAGATCCTCCACGACATCCACTCCGGCGACTGCGGACACCACGCCAGAGCCCGCTCTCTGGTCGCAAAGGCCATGCGGCACGGCTTCTACTGGCCCACCGCACACGCCGATGCCGTCGACATTGTCCAGCGGTGTGCCGGGTGCCAGAAGTACGCCAACCAGACACACGTGCCGAGCTCAGCGCTCAAGACAATCCCCATCACCTGGCCATTCGCCGTATGGGGTATGGACATGGTAGGCCCTTTCAAAAAGGCCTCCTCTGGCTTCACCCACCTCCTGGTCGCGGTCGACAAATTCACAAAGTTGGTGGAGGCCAAGCCAGTCCGGAAATGCGACGGGAAGAATGCTACCAAATTCCTACGCGAGCTCATATATCGCTACGGGTTCCCAAACAGCATCATCACGGACAACGGCACCAACTTCGCCAAAGGAGCCATGGCCGAGTTCTGCGAGGAACACCACATCCGGCTCGACCTCGCGTTAGTCGCCCACCCGAAGTCCAACGGCCAGGCGGAGTGGGCCAACCAGAGCATCCTCCACGGCCTAAAGCCACGGCTCCAAGTACCGCTTGAGCGCACCGCCGGGTGCTGGGTCGAGGAGCTGCCCTCCGTCATCTGGGGTATCCGCACCTCAGTCAACAGGTCGACAGGGTTCACCCCCTTCTTCATGGTGTACGGCGCCGAGGCAGTCATGCCCACCAACCGCGAGCACGACTCGCCAAGGGTCGTCCACTACACGGAGACTGCGAACGAACTCGCACGTCAGGACGGAGTCGATCAACTCGACGAGGCACGCGACCTAGCTCGCTCTCGCACTGCCATCTACCAGCAAGGACTCCGCCGCTACCATAGCCGGCGGGTGAAAACCTGCACCTTCTAGGAAGGCGACCTGGTGCTACGACTCATCCAGGACAAGAAGGGCATGCACAAGCTCTCCCCCCATGGGAGGGACCATTCTCCATCGGGCGAGTACTCGGCAACGACGCCTACTACCTCACCGACGTCCGCGGGGACAGCAAACTCGACGTCAAGCGACCATGGAATGTAAACCTCCTACGGAAGTTCTACTCCTAGAACTCCACATATGTATCCTCCAGTCGCTATGAAATAAAAATATTGGTTACCGCAAATTGTGTCTACTCTCCGTGTCTTGTGCCACTCGCACTCGTAGTAACAGCACCAAGCTAACTGCAGGAGTCAACCTCTGGTACAGTGATCGGCAAGGCCGAGTAGTGCGCTACAAGGGCACTGGGTTACCCCAGGTCTTGTAACGTCCACAAAAAACGCCTACTCGGAGCCCCATTGGAGTCGCCTAGCTCGACTGGCTTAACGAGACAAGACAACTGCCTTCGCTCCTCACAGCGACCATGATCCTCCGCATCCTCGACACAGCGACTCGAACGGCCAAGTACCACGCTCGGGGACTGACGACCAGTTCAGCGTGAGCGGCTAGGGAAAACGCCAAGTATGAGAGCATGCCCAGGACTCGCCACGCGACTGGCCCGTCGGGCCAGGCAGGAGTGATGCGCTTACCCTAACGCGATCAGTCCTCACCCACCCTAGAGTTGCGCCTAGAACAACCAAGTACCACGCTCGGGGACTCGGCTACCCGGCCTCGTTCGTGCAAGGGAAAACGGTGAAGTACAGAGCACTCATGGGAGTCGCCTTGCGACTGGCTTTCCAAGCTCGGGCGAGTCGACCTCAATAACAAAACGTTCAAAACCACAAACACATAAACAAATGAGGTGAACCCCATAAAAAGGGCGGACGCGCTCGAGGACTCGTTCAACCCTCAATCACAAACACACGACAATTCACAAAATAACGTGATATTCCATTATATCAGATCATAGTTGTTACACAGTACAATGTGCGCCCAATGGCGAAACCGCTACTAATGCCCCAGGGCCCAATGTCTTATTCCGCAGGCTTCGATGACGACTCGCCGCCACCCTTGCGGTTGCGAATGAAGGGAGTGTACGGGTTCGACGGGTACGTCATCAACTCACCCGCCATCGCCGCACGAAAGGGCTGCTCGATCTTGAAGTCCCGGTGTTGCGGCTCGGGGTCGTTGGGTGCGACGATCGTCTCCTGGTAAGGAAGAAGGTCACCCATCGCCCAGACGCGCTCGGAGTATACCGTGGCGCGGTCCGTCAGCTTCAGCACCTCGGAGATCTCCACCAAGCCAGTCGACGATGGGTAGCCACTCGTCACGTCGTCCAGGTCGAAATCCTCCGGGAAGTGGGCGAGCCCAAGGCTAAGCACCGTCGCCGCCCCGTGCCGGAACGCCGACCGCGTCATGAACTCGACGACCGACGGCGCCTTCTCAAAGTATCGCCACACCTCGACGAGGTCGCTGGGAATCACTTCCGTGGGCGACATCTCCTGAAGATACGCCCGGATACACGCCGCGGACAACATGGCCGAGTCGACCAGCGTTGCTACACATTGCCGTGCTTCGAACGACTGCGCCTCTTCTGCGCTGTCGATGATTCAACCTGTGGACAGAGGGTGACACTGAATACATCAAAGATTACACAATGCAAATATTACAGGCAGAGGCAGGCACACTCACCAATCAAAGGGCGGGAGAGATCCGTGATGAAGCTTTGAAGAGAGGAGTAGTCGTCCTGAAGCACAACAACAAGGGTGTCAGAGACCTTACGCTCCTCAGTGGCGGCTGTAACAGTAGCCTTGGCTCGCCCATCTGCCGAACTCGCCTCCTCCTTCGCTTCCTTCAGCTCGCGCTCAAGGTCGACGATCCGCTTCTCAGCCGAGCTCAACGCAGATTGAGCTGCCGTCAATTCACTCGCTGGGACAAGGCCCTGGCGGACCTCCTCTGCCTTCGCAGCAATTGCCTGGAGTCCCTTGTTCGCCTATTGGACGGTGGCAAGTTCCTTCTCCGCGCGACGTTTCGCAGCAAGCCGGTCGGCTGACTCACGTTGCAAACCCTGCGCAAAAGTCAAACAGTTAACAAAAACGAAGAACTAAGTGCCCACCCGCTGAAATTCAGCGAGTAGGCACTCGGGGACTGGAGACCAAAAATCTTAAGTGCCCACCCGCTGAAATTCAACGAGTAGGCACTCGGGGACTGGAGACCAAAAAACCTAAGTGCCCACCCGCTGAAATTCAGTGACTAGGCACTCGGGGACTGGACGCGAGAAATAAAAACGAGACACTAAAAGAATCCGACCACTGCAACTCAGCGGCCCGGTCCTCGGGGACTGGACATACCTGGATGGCTGCGCCAAGCATGCCATGAAGCTGTATCGCGTCCACGGATGCGAGAAGAGCCGAAGTGTGCCCGCGACGCTGCTCGACCTCCGTCTCGGTGATCCCAGGTGCGTGGCTCGAGGGCGTGGTACCACTCGCCATAGCCGCTCTGGCCATGAAGCGCGGGAAGGTCGCGATGGATGCGCCGGCACCAAAAGAGGCCGCCTCGGCCACCCCAGGCGAGGGATCACCCTCCTTGATCGCCGAGGCCGCCCCCACCGCAGGATCACTCGGAGCCATCGTCGTGTCGTCAGACACCATGAAGACCTCGTCGCTCTTGGCCTTCTTGGCACTGTCTGTGGGGGCGGCGACCTCATCAGCCTTCCTCTTCCGAGAGGGGTCCTCCTCGGCGATGACTGGCGGCACCTTGGCCACGGACGGATGGCCTATATTTTTAACTCCAGTCCTGCAAATTGGTTACATGAGCAAAGTGGTTCAAGTACAACAAAAAACAAGACAAGTGAATAAAACTCACTTGGCGACTGGTATGAACCGTAGTCCCGTGCGGATGCCAGCCGGCTTCTCCAGTTCGGGGCCCAGTTTACGACTGAGACCCATCTCCAGGACATCATGCTCCCAAGACACGGACGGCTTCTTCGTTGTCGAGGCCGCGACAGGAGCTTCCGAAACATTTTCGGCGGGAGCTTCCCTGGGAGGCGAAGCTGCCACGACCGGAGCAGTCCCCGACCTAGAGACTGGGGCGAACGGGGGAGGCATCGAGGCCAGAGGCACCTCACTCAGGACGATGGTGACATCCGGCGCCGCCATCGTCTGTGGCGCTTCATCCCTGGCCAGGCTGGTGGCCTCGGAGCTGCTCGGCGAATGAGGTGGAGATGCGTGTCTCGCTGGCTTCGTCTTCCTCTTTGGAGGGGCCTTCACCTCCTTCTTCTTCTTCTTCTTCGACGGAGTGGCTTCGCGACGCGAGGTGAGCTCGGGAAGCTCGTCGTCGTCATCGTCATGACGTTCGAGGCTTCTACTCGCCTCGAGTTCGCGCTGACGTTGCCCGCGAGTTTTCCGAACCAGCGGGGCGACCTCTTCCTCGGACTCATCGTCGTCGTCGCTCTTGTCGCTGTCGATGCCGCCCTTGGCAGGAGGCGATTCGCCCCCGTCCTGGACAGACGATCTCGAATTCTCGTCGTCTGCAGGCGGAAGCCACCCTTCCACCACTTGAAATATCTGCAATAGGCATGAGGTAGTATCAGTATAACCGCGACAGCATTAACTGCGACTGTGAGTGATAGAAAGTGACTTACCGTTGGGGCTGGATGCTTCGCGGTGTAGGGGGCGACCCTGGCCTTCGCGTCCAGGTACACCGCCTGGGTGATCTTCTTCAACGCCGGGATGTAGTCCTCGAGTTTCCACTCGACGAGGCAGGATTTCGTCGAGTCCTCCCGGCCCGTGTACTCGTACATATAGTGGTCACGGCGGGCCAGGGGGACGAGTCGCTGCCCGAGCCAGCAGTTGTACAAATTGATGGTCTGGAGACCTTTCTTCTTCAGGCCGCGGATGGTCTGAAGCATCTCATCCACAGCCATCCGCTGGTCTGTTGGAAGCTTGCCAACTTGGAGTCGGCGCGGTTCGGGCCGGTCGACGAAGTATCTTGGGATCGCCACCTCGCCGTCTGGAGTCGCCTCGGTGACGTAAAACCAAGACTTATTCCATTCACTCGCCGCCTTGGCAGGTAGCATCAGATCGAAAAAGGAGGCCTTTGACTTCAATTGAAACGTCAAGCCGCCCGCGGCAAGCATTGGGCCGCCTGCTTCTTCGCGACTGATCCGCCCGTGAAAAAGATCTTGCCACAGGGGGAATA
Source organism: Avena sativa (assembly GCA_916181665.1). Classification (NCBI taxonomy): domain Eukaryota; kingdom Viridiplantae; phylum Streptophyta; class Magnoliopsida; order Poales; family Poaceae; genus Avena; species Avena sativa. The sequence goes on along the minus strand of OV702285.1, from coordinate 52,387,707 downwards.
GGGCCTGCAGCCCAGGTAGCACTCGCAGAACGCCACGAAAATGGTGAGCTGCTCGATGCTGTGCGGGCCCAGGTCCGATGGCTGGATCCCGTAGAAGGCGCAGAAGCGCCGGAAGAAGAGAGATATGGGGAATCCCAGCCCCCGTTCTAGGTGGCTGGTGAAGCAAACAAATTCCCCCTCGCGCGGGTCCGGAGTCACCTTTCCGGCCGTAGGGATGCGCCATCTACCGGCGCGCAGGATCCCGACCTCCTCGAAAGACGCCAATAGCGCTCTCGTGCACTTGGACCTGCCCCATGGTTCGTTGGAGGGGGCCATTGGCGGGAAGGTTCGTGGGGGTCGGAGGATTGCGGATCGGCTGGATCGCGATGCGTAGGAAAACGGAGGTGCGCGCAATCGGAGGAAATGGCGAGGAGGTGGTTCTCCGATCGCCTACCATTCCCTTTATATAGCGGTTGTTACCCGTCAAATCAGGGAGCCGTTACTACGCGGTGATTACGCCAAAAGTTACCGTTGGATTACCCCAACGGCTAGTTTTGACTGCGTTTGACGGTCCAACTTCAGCCACTCGGCTCGCCGACCCGATCACTACAACAGTGACTGAATATTTCGCCGACCCGTTCGCCAAAGCTACGACCAGAATGACTAGTTTTCTCCTTTATTCAGGAGCCCGCCACCGATTCGACTGGATGTCCGCATTGAAGCCGTATGCTCCGACTGCCACCAACCACCTACGCCCAATCGACGACGGCCTCGGGGACTACTGATGGGGATATGCCTACCGGGGTATACCCAGCAGGACGTTTTCCGACTGGCCCAGGAACTGGCGAGTGGGCCTGCAAGACGGCGACTGAATCAAGACCTGGCGTGGATCCAAGCGACTGGAAGCTGAAGGCCCAGGAGAGTAGATAGGCCCAGTCGGATTAGGTTAAACGAGTACCGAAACCTTAACTGATTCGGTTGAGATATGTAAACCCTAGGGGGAGGTGAGTCTATATAAACCTCCCTACAGGGCGTGTAGAGGCACGTTCCATCATCCACCCAAGCGACTCGCCGCCTAGCCGCCGAGCTTGCCCCATTGTATCTCCAACATAATACAATCTAGCAGGAGTAGGTCTTTACCCTCCGGGGGGCCGAACCTGGGTAAAACCCTGTGTCTCCGCCCTCATCTCGCACAGCAGATGGCTGGTCGCCCTTGCCCTTCGTTCTACTACTCGCTGCCGATTGCAGCGTCTGCCGTGGTCATTCCCACGATAGTGCACCATGTACATCTTCTCCAACTGAGGCATCATTGCTTCATGGCTTTGGGCGTCTTCCTCCATGGAACCTAGCACAACATAAGAGAACACACTAGAGGTAGAGGGTAAGTCGTTAGAAATTGAAATGGTCTCACTTGACCTATCAACTACCACTCTCAACTCACTAGATGTATCACTCATGCCCTCAAAGTGGAAGCACTCAATCTCAGATAAGGTGGAGTCACTCATCTCACTCTTGGTCTCACACAAGTGGGCTAAGTGGCTCTCATACTCACATGGGATTGGTACCACATCATCACTCAAGCATATAGGGATAGGCTCGGTTTCCTCAACTCCATGTGCCTCCTTTGGTGAAGGGAAAATCACATGCTCACCCTTCTTGACCTTGTCGTCTCCAAAGTTAGATGCCATAAGATGGGCATCATCGCTCGCCACCATGGTCGAAGGGAAAATCCCATGCTCGACCGTCTTGTGGCCATCTTGTAGTAGCGGTGGAGGTAGGGTCATGCTATCCAACTTGGCAAAGTAGAGGTCTTCATTTTCCTCGTTCACGAGGTCTTGGAAGTCAAATGAAGACATTGAAGCTTGATGTCATGGAGGAAGGCTTAATCTTGGTGCCATTATGGTGGTGGCACTAGTAGTTGAAGGTGCCTTAGGATGGTGTTGATGGAGGTCATTGGCGTGCCTTGCCGAAGGTTTATGTTGGTGAAGCACTTGGTCATCCACATGACACTCACGACGATGATCATTTGCCTTGGCACTCTTCTTGTGCTTGTGGTGCCTTCTTGAGCTTGCTTGAGCATTATGGTTGGTGCTCATCACGAATTCTTCATCTTGGTGCCGAATATGCCTTTGACGATGTCTTGTATCCTCTTTATGGTGGCGATGCTCATGAGAGGATGTTTGTCGATGAAGATTCTTGTTTCTTGGCGCCTCTTGTTGTATATGATGTTTGGACGCCACTCTTCTTTGCGTAGGTGGTGCTTGGCGCCTTGGAGGTGATGGTTCTTGGCGCCTTGGAGGTGATGGTGCTTGGCGCCTTGGAAATGGTGGAGCTTGGCGCCTTGGAGATGGTGGAGCTTGACGCCTTGGACGTGGTGGCACGTGATGCCTTGGAGGTGGATCATCGAAGTAGGTGGTGCCCTTTGGTGTGGCACGCTTGGCCTTGAAGGTCATGGAATCTTGATGACGCGCCTCCTCTTGCTTGGCGTAATAGGCTTCCATATCCACACGGTGGAGGAATTCTTCATGGCTCGTGGAGGAGCCATCAAGGTCGAGGAAGTTCTCCGTGTCCTCCATGCTCGGCGAGGCGTCGTCGATGTCGCACTCGAAGTCGTCCATGCTTGGGGAGTAATTGTTGGTGTAGTACTCCGTATCACCCAAGCATGTGGAGCCATTGTCGGTGTAGTGCTCTCCATGCATGAGGAGCCATTGTCGAAGTAGAGCTCCAAGTCTTCCATGCTTGAGGTTAACCCCTACGGTCATTACCACATCATGGTCTCCAACTTACGCCAAGTCATCATGGACTCCAAAGGTTAATATGTTCCTATATGCGAGCCCACTTCCTACCCTATCGAATGGTATACTACTTCATACTCCGTCCCATATGCATGATAGGTTCAAACTGACAAGCACGGAGGCAAGGGAGGAAGCCCGGAACATCAAGTCCGACAAGACGGAGGCTTGGAAGAGGAGACGGAAAAAGGCACGGCTGAACCACCGGAGTCTCCGGCCTACACCGGTGTGGCATCCCGCAAAAACCACTACTAGAAAATCGCGTTGTTTTTGTGCATTTGCATCATCATGACCGCATGCTCATGTCATCATGCCACATTGCATTTGAGCATCGTCATCATCTTGCATTTGCTTGCATAAAACTATTTTCGGGAAAACCTAATTTTGTTTTCTACACGCCCCGTCCTTGTTCAAACGCCAAACCCGGGTCTCCGGATTATTTTGTTTTGTCTGCTATCGGTTGGCAAAAGCCTTGTTTTAAACAAATAAAATATTTAATTGTTTTAGTGGGGCGGTCGAACGGGCCGAATCGACCCAGTCGACCACCCCCGTACAAAACATATCGGTCCACCCTAAACCCCTTTTGCACCCAACCTAGTCTACCCACCCAACCAGCCACCTCACCCCCACCAATCTCCTGCTGCCACCTCATCCTCTCTCTCTCCCCCCAACCACTCTCCTGCTGCCACCTCAACCCCCCAAACCCCCTCTCCCCTCCACCTCACCCACCCGCGCCTGGCCCACGCGCCACCAACCCTCTCCCTGACCCGCCGGACCCACCCACTCCCTCTGCCCACGCGGTCGCATGCAGCTTCCCTCCACCCCGCGTTTGCAACGCGTCCAACCACCCCACCTCCGGCCCCACCTCTCTGGCCCCACCAGCACCGCACCCCGCCTGGCCCCTTCCTCCCTTCCCCAACCTTCCCACCCCGCTCGCGACCTCGCTCCTCATCCTCTCCTCGTCGCGCCCTCCACCCCTTCGCAGACCGCCGGCGTCCCCTCCGGCGCGCCGTCCACCCCTCTCCCGTTCGCCGCCTCGCCCCATCCTCCTCCGCCAACCACCCGCTCCCCCATCTTCCCCCACCGGCGCCACCGCGGGCCCCTCTCCTCCTTCCCCGGCGTCGGCTTCCTCCGCTCCTCCACCCTCTCGCCCGCGCCCGACCCCGATCTCCGGCCTCAAGCCCCGCCCGCAGGGTCCGCCCCTCCCCGCAACCTCCTCCGGCCCGCCTCGCCTCCTCTGCACCTCGCCGGCCTCCCCTCCTCCACCGCCCGAGCCTCCCCAACCACGTGCCCCGCCGCCACGCCCGCGTTTCCCCAGCGAGGGCTGCCCCCTCGTCGACCTCCGCCGCCCTGGCCCGTCGCCGCCGCGACGCCGACCTCCCTCCTTCGCTGGCAAGGTCGCGCGGCTTCGCCCCGACCCCGCCGTTTGGCTCCAGCACCTCGTCACCGTCCCCGTCCGAGCTCCGCCGTCGTCGGCCGCTGCCCCAGGTCTTCCCCTCGTCGGCCCGCGCCTCGCCGTGTCCCCGTCGGCAGCGCCCCGAGCGCCTCCTCAAGCCCGAATCGAGCGCCTGCGCAGCCGCCTCGGCCCCGCTGCCCCGTGTCCTGCGCGTTCCTAGCCGCGTTGGACGGTCTCGGCCTTCCCTGGCCCGCACTGCTGCCGTGCGTGTGCAGCATCAAGACACACGGGCACTCTCCTGGTGTTGTCAGCAGGGGTCCTACGGTGGTGTTGATGATGCTGCCAGATGTTAACTCTGCATACAATCCGTCCGGTGAACAAGAGCTGCAAGCCGGACTAATACCCTGTTAAGCCACCCGAACATGTGCTGCTAAGTCCAAGTTCGCCATCGACAATTGAAGCCTCGAAACCCCAAGACCTCCTTCACGGAACCCGAAGATCTTCTAAGGGAAAACATCAAGTAGTCCACCGACACCCGACCCCGAACCCGAGTTCTTCGACGCGACGACAAGATCTCCTACATGGGAGCCCGGAGAACTCGTACCCGAAGGCCACGGATGCGACATGATCTTCTTCTCGGACGCCAAGATTCGTCGAGAGCCCGGAACGCCAAGTACTCCCTCGAGGACGCAGAGTACTTCACCCCGGACACCGAGACCCTGGACGACAAGTTCTCCTTCCCGGACGCCGAGCTCGCCGAGACCCCGGATGCGACAAGATCTACCCGTTGCTCGAGAATGTTCTGCCGAGATCGATCCCGTCGAACCCTGAACCCTGAGACCGACCTCGAACCCCCGGAACCCAAGTTCGTCGAGACCCTCTAATGTGTGACCCCTTTTCTCGAGCCCTATTTTATAAATGTCATAACAAATTGTTGCATATTGAATTGTCATACTCGCATGCATATTGCCTTGTGGTTTGGGGGCCTTATGCCGATTCACTGCATAATTAAATATGGGGCCCATATGCGGGCAAATCTAGTCTCGTATTGGCCTCATTTAAATTTGTGTAGCGAACCGGTGCTATATTTTACCTTGTTAATACAACATTTAAATTGTGGGGTATCTAAACAACATGAACCATCTAATTAATTGTCGGGACCCCGGTTCCACTTAATATGACCTAATTGCATCGCATCTTTGCCATGGCATACATCATACATGCATCATGCCCGATTTTCTACCGTAGTATTAAATATTGCATCCGGTGTTTATTCTAGTGTTTTGCTTCTTCGCGGATTGGGCCGTTGAGTTGATGTGAGCTTCGCCCCGATCTTCGGTTGAGCCTTCGACAATGTTTTCAGGCGAGCATCTCCCCCTTTCTACCTATCTTACTTTTATAGTATTTATTCCCTCCTGTTGATCTATTGCTATCTGTGTTGCGTTGCTCTAGTTTTCGTACCCGTGATATCCCTTGCAGCCTTATATTGCCTTGGACACATCCTATTACCTGTTGTTTGGTAGATAGTTGGACTTGCGCGTCGTAGTCGCTTGCTCAAGTGCTGTTGCGTGTCGTCAAGTGCCACAGTTGTTGGGGTATTGCCGCATGTTTGATGTTGGAGATGATCATGGTTTTACTTATCGTTCACTTTAATTACTATTTAACAACTAAAATTGAAGTAAGTAAGCAGAGGCACAGGTGGGCAATAGATGTTATTTGGTTGTTAACCGTCCACTTGTGTCCCGTAGGACCCCGAGTACTTGATACCTGTTCCTTGAATATTCGCGCTATCCACATCCGGGAGGCTTATGGGACCCCCCTGAGCCAGAGCTTGATTCATTCTTATTTCTTGGGGCCACAAACTAGTTTGAGGTTTTATTTACTATCATGTACTTATTCCATGCCTTACTGCTTTATTACGATTGTGCGAGGAGCACACTGTACTGTTTAGGATCGTGACCCGTTTTCGCGGTATCGACACCCCGAGTTTTCGGGTTCCCAGTCGTTTACAGCCGGCCCCACAAACCTTGAGTCCGTCTCGGAGCCGGCCAGTTTCGTTGCGGGTGTACTCCAAGGGGTGGCCCCCTGAAATATTTCTCAATCCTGTGATTGCTTTGTCGTGAAAGCCTCGTTGGGTTTTGATTTGGTTTTTTCGAGGTTGATCGTGTGTGTGTTGCTATTTGTGCACCCCGTCCGGGTTAAAACTTTCTGAAAGCCGTGTCCGCGGTTATGGACGACTTGGAGCACAATATCTCGATCATAGACAACTATAACTAAAGTAGTGCTATAAATTTGACTTTATAATGACTAGTAATCAGCTTCACAATAATGGAATGGCTAAATAAAACTGCCAACAATTGCTTGTTTGGGTTGTCGCTTGCGACCGTTGTACCTGACTAGTAAGTATTGCAACTACCACAGAATGGCTAAATAAAAGTACCAACAACTGCTGGGTTTTGGGATATCTCATGCTAATCGTATCTGACTAGTAAGTGTTGCAACTACAACGGAATGGTTAACTAAAAGTGCCCACTGCTTATTTTATCAGGATGATTATCTATACCTGACTAGTAAATGCTGCAACGATAACTGAATAACTAAAACTGCCAACTGTGTGAGTTCCTCGGTTGACTTCCTCGTTTGGTCTCGAGGGGGAATACCAGGATGGGTACGTTTGGTGGTAGTATCAGGTTGGTTCCGAATAGGTCTTTCTTATCCCTCTCTGATAGCCGACAGTTGTATCGAGTCTCTATAGATTGTTTAGTGCAAGCCGCGCTGCCGCTTCAGTCCACCATACCTATGTAGGCGAGGACCGCCGAATTCTAGTCTCGCCGTGTACTGGCCTCAGTACTGACCGCTCTCTCTTTTCCTTTGCCCTTTGTCGGCACCCCTTTTGTTTAAGAAGGTTTTGAGACCGACGTCGTTAGCAGGGTTACCCTTCCGGCTTGGCCTGGGCAGGGTTATGGACGCCATTGGTTATTCTTCAGGGCTCTTAGCCCCATTTGCATCTTGTCCGTAGCTGGATGCTCTATCGATTTCAAGGTGATTTGGATCTTTGATCTGTATATCTGTATTCTGGACTCATGGAGTCGTGTTGTATATAAATTTGTTCTGTGGGTCCCATCGAGGATTGTTGTGTAATGTTATTACTTCGTTTTCCACCCGCACGCAAGTGCCTGGTGGGCACCTTTGAATCGTTTCTATGCGGGTTTGGCGGGAAGCGCTGAAACTTGCATAGGGCCGATTCTGAGGGTGTTACAGAGTGGTATCAGAGCTCAGCAGTTGCGATACCCCACAAGTCCAGCCTGTAGGATAACCTAGCTAACGGCCGAAGTAGAGTGTCAAAACTATTTTTGCAAAATCGGTTGGATAGTTCTGATTAGGTCTGATTTTACTCCTTACCCCTCTGCTGCTCCCCTCTCACCTCTGCGTGTTTTGAATCCGCTCTCTTCTCCCTCTTCGAGTCCAGGATTTCTCGTGGTTGGGTTTCCGTCGCACCTTTAGGGTTTCGCGTCCTCCTTCGGTAACGGTGTTGCTACATCTGGACTTCATGCTATCCCAAGAATCCTTCGTCTGATGGACTTCTCTTTGTTCCTTCTCGTGCCTTCCGGTGTTTTCCGACGCGACGACATCATCTACGACAGATCCGATGCAGAGTGAGCATCACTCCTTTGTTCCGAACCTCGCTTGTCGAGATCTTCAGTCTGAATTCCGAGAGTTGGTTGCATAATCCGCCTATTCGTGTGCAGAGTAATGGTTTGGGTGCGCGATGGACTGATCACCATCCGACTACTCTTATCATTCGCTCTTGTACATTGAATCAGTGGATCCAGCAGTTTTACTCCGTCCATGGAAGTTAGGGGTGGCTTTATTTTGTTGATACCTCTACCTTCGACCTTTTGTTCCCGGAGTGTTCTCCCGACGACCACGGACAACGACCTCTTGTTAGTGGTGTCGCGAGGATCTACACGAAGCGAGAAGATACAGATCACCGACCTTCTTTCCGGTACCATGAGGCGGATCTCGAGGGCGAGATCCATTGTTAGTGGTGTCGAATTGTCGCATCCCGCAAAAACCACTACTAGAAAATCGCGTTGTTTTTGTGCATTGCATCATCATGACCGCATGCTCATGTCATCATGCCACATTGCATTTGAGCATCGTCATCATCTTGCATTTGCTTGCATAAAACTATTTTCGGGAAAACCTAATTTTGTTTTCTACACGCCCCGTCCTTGTTCAAACGCCAAACCCGGGTCTCCGGATTATTTTGTTTTGTCTGCTATCGGTTGGCAAAAGCCTTGTTTTAAACAAATAAAATATTTAATTGTTTTAGTGGGGCGGTCGAACGGGCCGAATCGACCCAGTCGACCACCCCCGTACAAAACAGATCGGTCCACCCTAAACCCCTTTTGCACCCAACCTAGTCTACCCACCCAACCAGCCACCTCACCCCCACCAATCTCCTGCTGCCACCTCATCCTCTCTCTCCCCCCAACCACTCTCCTGCTGCCACCTCAACCCCCCAAACCCCCTCTCCCCTCCACCTCACCCACCCGCGCCTGGCCCACGCGCCACCAACCCTCTCCCTGACCCGCCGGACCCACCCACTCCCTCTGCCCACGCGGTCGCATGCAGCTTCCCTCCACCCTGCGTTTGCAACGCGTCCAACCACCCCACCTCCGGCCCCACCTCTCTGGCCCCACCAGCACCGCACCCCGCCTGGCCCCTTCCTCCCTTCCCCAACCTTCCCACCCCGCTCGCGACCTCGCTCCTCCTCCTCTCCTTGTCGCGCCCTCCACCCCTTCGCAGACCGTCGGCGTCCCCTCCGGCGCGCCGTCCACCCCTCTCCCGTTCGCCGCCTCGCCCCATCCTCCTCCGCCAACCACCCGCTCCCCCATCTTCCCCCACCGGCACCACCGCGGGCCCCTCTCCTCCTTCCCCGGCGTCGGCTTCCTCCGCTCCTCCACCCTCTCGCCCGCGCCCGACCCCGATCTCCGGCCTCAAGCCCCGCCCGCAGGGTCCGCCCCTCCCCGCAACCTCCTCCGGCCCGCCTCGCCTCCTCTGCACCTCGCCGGCCTCCCCTCCTCCACCGCCCGAGCCTCCCCAACCACGTGCCCCGCCGCCACGCCCGCGTTTCCCCAGCGAGGGCTGCCCCCTCGTCGACCTCCGCCGCCCTGGCCCGTCGCCGCCGCGACGCCGACCTCCCTCCTTCGCTGGCAAGGTCACGCGGCTCCGCCCCGACCCCGCCGTTTGGCTCCAGCACCTCGTCACCGTCCCCGTCCGAGCTCCGCCGTCGTCGGCCGCTGCCCCAGGTCTCCCCCTCGTCGGCCCACGCCTCGCCGTGTCCCCGTCGGCAGCGCCCCGAGCGCCTCCTCAAGCCCGCATCGAGCGCCTGCGCAGCCGCCTCGGCCCCGCTGCCCCGTGTCCTGCGCATTCCTGGCCGCGTCGGACGGTCTCGGCCTTCCCTGGCCCGCACTGCTGCCGTGCGTGTGCAGCATCAAGACACACGGGCACTCTCCTGGTGTTGTCAGCAGGGGTCCTACGGTGGTGTTGATGATGCTGCCAGATGTTAACTCTGCATACAATCCGTCCGGTGAACAAGAGCTGCAAGCCGGACTAATACCCCGTTAAGCCACCCGAACATGCGCTGCTAAGTCCAAGTTCGCCATCGACAATTGAAGCCTCGAAACCCCAAGACCTCCTTCACGGAACCCGAAGATCTTCTAAGGGAAAACATCAAGTAGTCCACCGACACCCGACCCCGAACCCGAGTTCTTCGACGCGACGACAAGATCTCCTACATGGGAGCCCGGAGAACTCGTACCCGAAGGCCGCGGATGCGACATGATCTTCTTCTCGGACGCCAAGATTCGTCGAGAGCCCAGAACGCCAAGTACTCCCTCGAGGACGCAGAGTACTTCACCCCGGACACCGAGACCCTGGACGACAAGTTCTCCTTCCCGGACGCCGAGCTCGCCGAGACCCCGGATGCGACAAGATCTACCCGTTGCTCGAGAATGTTCTACCGAGACCGATCCCGTCGAACCCTGAACCCTGAGACCGACCTCGAACCCCCGGAACCCAAGTTCGTCGAGACCCTCTCATGTGTGACCCCTTTTCTCGAGCCCTATTTTATAAATGTCATAATAAATTGTTGCATATTGAATTGTCATACTCGCATCCATATTGCCTTGTGGTTTGGGGGCCTTATGCCGATTCACTGCATAATTAAATATGGGGCCCATATGCGGGCAAATCTAGTCTCGTATTGGCCTCATTTAAATTGGTGTAGCGAACCGGTGCTATATTTTACCTTGTTAATACAACATTTAAATTGTGGGGTATCTAAACAACATGAACCATCTAATTAATTGTCGGGACCCCGGTTCCACTTAATATGACCTAATTGCATCGCATCTTTGCCATGGCATACATCATACATGCATCATGCCCGATTTTCTACCGTAGTATTAAATATTGCATCCGGTGTTTATTCTAGTGTTTTGCTTCTTCGCGGATTGCGCCGTTGAGTTGATGTGAGCTTCGCCCCGATATTCGGTTGAGCCTTCGACAATGTTTTCAGGCGAGCATCTCCCCCTTTCTACCTATCTTACTTTTATAGTATTTATTCCCTCCTGTTGATATATTGCTATCTGTGTTGCGTTGCTCTAGTTTTCGTACCCGTGATATCCCTTGCAGCCTTATATTGCCTTGGACACACCCTATTACCTGTTGTTTGGTAGATAGTTGGACTTGCGCGTCGTAGTCGCTTGCTCAAGTGCTGTTGCGTGTCGTCAAGTGCCACAGTTGTTGGGGTATTGCCGCATGTTTGATGTTGGAGATGATCATGGTTTTACTTATCGTTCACTTTAATTACTATTTAACAACTAAAATTGAAGTAAGTAAGCAGAGGCACAGGTGGGCAATAGATGTTATTTGGTTGTTAACCGTCCACTTGTGTCCCGTAGGACCCCGAGTACTTGATACCTGTTCCTTGAATATTCGCGCTATCCACATCCGGGAGGCTTATGGGACCCCCCTGAGCCAGAGCTTGATTCATTCTTATTTCTTGGGGCCACAAACTAGTTTGAGGTTTTATTTACTATCATGTACTTATGCCATGCCTTACTGCTTTATTACGATTGTGCGAGGAGCACACTGTACTGTTTAGGATCGTGACCCGTTTTCGCGGTATCGACACCCCGAGTTTTCGGGTTCCCAGTCGTTTACAGCCGGCCCCACAAACCTTGAGTCCGTCTCGGAGCCGGCCAGTTTCGTTGCGGGTGTACTCCAAGGGGTGGCCCCCTGAAATATTTCTCAATCCTGTGATTGCTTTGTCGTGAAAGCCTCGTTGGGTTTTGATTTGGTTTTTTCGAGGTTGATCGTGTGTGTGTTGCTATTTGTGCACCCCGGCCGGGTTAAAACTTTCTGAAAGCCGTGTCCGCGGTTATGGACGACTTGGAGCACAATATCTCGATCATAGACAACTATAACTAAAGTAGTGCTATAAATTTGACTTTATAATGACTAGTAATCAGCTTCACAATAATGGAATGGCTAAATAAAACTGCCAACAATTGCTTGTTTGGGTTGTCGCTTGTGACCGTTGTACCTGACTAGTAAGTATTGCAACTACCACGGAATGGCTAAATAAAAGTACCAACAACTGCTGGGTTTTGGGATATCTCATGCTAATCGTATCTGACTAGTAAGTGTTGCAACTACAACGGAATGGTTAACTAAAAGTGCCCACTGCTTATTTTATCAGGATGATTATCTATACCTGACTAGTAAATGCTGCAACGATAACTGAATAACTAAAACTGCCAACTGTGTGAGTTCCTCGGTTGACTTCCTCGTTTGGTCTCGAGGGGGAATACCAGGATGGGTACGTTTGGTGGTAGTATCAGGTTGGTTCCGAATAGGTCTTTCTTATCCCTCTCTGATAGCCGACAGTTGTATCGAGTCTCTATAGATTGTTTAGTGCAAGCCGCGCTGCCGCTTCAGTCCACCATACCTATGTAGGCGAGGACCGCCGAATTCTAGTCTCGCCGTGTACTGGCCTCAGTACTGACCGCTCTCTCTTTTCCTTTGCCCTTTGTCGGCACCCCTTTTGTTTAAGAAGGTTTTGAGACCGACGTCGTTAGCAGGGTTACCCTTCCGGCTTGGCCTGGGCAGGGTTATGGACGCCATTGGTTATTCTTCAGGGCTCTTAGCCCCATTTGCATCTTGTCCGTAGCTGGATGCTCTATCGATTTCAAGGTGATTTGGATCTTTGATCTGTATATCTGTATTCTGGACTCATGGAGTCGTGTTGTATATAAATTTGTTCTGTGGGTCCCATCGAGGATTGTTGTGTAATGTTATTACTTCGTTTTCCACCCGCACGCAAGTGCCTGGTGGGCACCTTTGAATCGTTTCTATGCGGGTTTGGCGGGAAGCGCTGAAACTTGCATAGGGCCGATTCTGAGGGTGTTACAGAGTGGTATCAGAGCTCAGCAGTTGCGATACCCCACAAGTCCAGCCTGTAGGATAACCTAGCTAACGGCCGAAGTAGAGTGTCAAAACTATTTTTGCAAAATCGGTTGGATAGTTCTGATTAGGTCTGATTTTACTCCTTACCCCTCTGCTGCTCCCCTCTCACCTCTGCGTGTTTTGAATCCGCTCTCTTCTCCCTCTTCGAGTCCAGGATTTCTCGTGGTTGGGTTTCCGTCGCACCTTCAGGGTTTCGCGTCCTCCTTCGGTAACGGTGTTGCTACATCTGGACTTCATGCTATCCCAGGAATCCTTCATCTGATGGACTTCTCTTTGTTCCTTCTCGTGCCTTCCGGTGTTTTCCGACGCGACGACATCATCTACGACAGATCCGATGCAGAGTGAGCATCACTCCTTTGTTCCGAACCTCGCTTGTCGAGATCTTCAGTCTGAATTCCTAGAGTTGGTTGCATAATCCGCCTATTCGTGTGCAGAGTAATGGTTTGGGTGCGCGATGGACTGATCACCATCCGACTACTCTTATCATTCGCTCTTGTACATTGAATCAGTGGATCCAGCAGTTTTACTCCGTCCATGGAAGTTAGGGGTGGCTTTATTTTGTTGATACCTCTACCTTCGACCTTTTGTTCCCGGAGTGTTCTCCCGACGACCACGGACAACGACCTCTTGTTAGTGGTGTCGCGAGGATCTACACGAAGCGAGAAGATACAGATCACCGACCTTCTTTCCGGTACCATGAGGCGGATCTCAAGGGCGAGATCCATTGTTAGTGGTGTCGAATTGTGGCATCCCGCAAAAACCACTACTAGAAAATCGCGTTGTTTTTGTGCATTGCATCATCATGACCGCATGCTCATGTCATCATGCCACATTGCATTTGAGCATCGTCATCATCTTGCATTTGCTTGCATAAAACTATTTTCGGGAAAACCTAATTTTGTTTTCTACACGCCCCGTCCTTGTTCAAATGCCAAACTCGGGTCTCCGGATTATTTTGTTTTGTCTGCTATCGGTTGGCAAAAGCCTTGTTTTAAACAAATAAAATATTTAATTGTTTTAGTGGGGCGGTCGAACGGGCCGAATCGACCCAGTCGACCACCCTCGTACAAAACATATCGGTCCACCCTAAACCCCTTTTGCACCCAACCTAGTCTACCCACCCAACCAGCCACCTCACCCCCACCAATCTCCTGCTGCCACCTCATCCTCTCTCTCCCCCCCAACCACTCTCCTGCTGCCACCTCAACCCCCCAAACCCCCTCTCCCCTCCACCTCACCCACCCGCGCCTGGCCCACGCGCCACCAACCCTCTCCCTGACCCGCCGGACCCACCCACTCCCTCTGCCCACGCGGTCGCATGCAGCTTCCCTCCACCCCGCGTTTGCAACGCGTCCAACCACCCCACCTCCGGCCCCACCTCTCTGGCCCCACCAGCATCGCACCCCGCCTGGCCCCTTCCTCCCTTCCCCAACCTTCCTACCCCGCTCGCGACCTCGCTCCTCCTCCTCTCCTCGTCGCGCCCTCCACCCCTTCGCAGACCGCCGGCGTCCCCTCCGGTGCGCCGTCCACCCCTCTCCCGTTCGCCGCCTCGCCCCATCCTCCTCCGCCAACCACCCGCTCCCCATCTTCCCCCACCGGCGCCACCGTGGGCCCCTCTCCTCCTTCCCCGGCGTCGGCTTCCTCCGCTCCTCCACCCTCGATCATAACCTCGGATAAGTAAACTATCGTGAGACAAAGGGAAATTGGTATCGTATGTAAGTGGTTCATTCGATCGCAAAGTAATCGTAGAAATATGTGGGAGCCATATGAATTTCCAGATTCCTCTATTGGTTATTGTTGGAAGAAGTGTCTCGATCATGTCCGCATAATTCACGAACCGTAGGGAGACACACTTAAGGATTCGACGTTGTTTGAGTAGTTATGGAATGAATAAGAAATAGACCGAATGTTGTTCGGAGTCTCGGATGGGATCCGGGATATCACGAGGAGATCCGGAATGGTCCGGAGAATAAGATTCATATAAGGAAAGTCCCGTTTCGGAGTTGGGGAATGATTCCGGTGTTTTCATAGGGAATGTTCTAGAAGGTTCCGGAATGTCCGACACTCCGGAGGGGAAGGGGTACATGAATGTGTCATTGCAAGTTGGAATGATTGCATCATGTACTAAGTGTCTTCGCTGTCCAAAATAAAGGGTTTATTCAAATCCTAAATTGAAAAGTCAAACGGCTAGTTTGAAAGTCAAACGACAAGTTTTGGAAAGAGGAGGAGGAGGTTGAAACCGAGTTGGAGAGGGAGTCCCTCCTCCCCAAGCTGGCGCACCACCCAAGCCGAGTTGGGGAGGGACTCCCCTCCCCCCTTGGCCGCCGGCCCCTCCACCTATATAAGGAGGGGAAGGGCTCCCTCCTAGCACACACAAGTACCTCTCCTAAAACCCTAGCTTGGCGCCTACCACCATAGCCGCCGCCGCCCCCTAGGGTTTTGCCCTAGCTGCCTACTTGGGGACCCCGGAACCCTAGCCGCCGGCTCTAGCCTCTCCTCCTTGGTGTGTCTAAAACCTAGATCGCCGAGGAGCTCTCTCATACTCCACCATACTCGCTCCGGCTTAAGGCGAAGCCCTGCGAGATCTCCCCTCTACTTCCGGTACCACGCCGTTGTGCTGCCGGAATCGCGAGGAGAGTGCTACAACCTCCGCTGCCTGCTGGAACAAGGGAGAGGAAGGTCTTCGTCGAGTACCGAACGTGTGACCGACTGCGGGAGCGCTGCCGGAACGCAGCGCCGGAAGGATCGTCTACGCGATCTTGAGATCGGGAAGAGTACGACTACATCACCCACGAGAATCCGCTCTCGTTAAACACTTTGGAATCTTCGAGGGTAAGTTATTCCATCGACTCGTTGCTACAATCTAGTAGATAGATCTTGGCTTGTTTGTTTGTATGCGATAGAAAATTTTTGTTTTCCATGCTACGAAACCCTACAGTGGTATCAGAGCCGTGTCTATATGTAGATCTGTTGCACGAGTAGAACACAATGGTCATTGTGGGCGTTGATGCTTTTATTGTCGATTGCTTCTTGTGTACTTTGCATCTTGCGGTATGTTGGGATGAAGCGGCCCGGGCTAACCTTACATGACATCGTTCATGAGACTTGCTCCACGCTTGACATGCAACTTGTATTGCATAAGTGGCTTTGCGGGTGCCTGTTTCTCCTAGCATAGTTAAGATCCAATTTACAACGGGTGATTAACAATACTAGTATCAATGTTGTGGTTCTTGTTCGTAAGTTAGAACGACACTTATTGAAAGCCCCAAACCACGTAAAACATGCAAAGAAAGTAGAGGCGTCTAACTTTGTTTTGCAGGGGTGTGCAGTGATGTGATATGGCCATGATTGTGATTATATTTGATGTATGCAATGTTCCTTATTGTAAGTTGGCAACCGGCAGGAGCCATATGGTTGTCTTTAATTTATGTTAAGACCCGCGTGTCTATTCAAAGTAGTTGTAATAGTTGAAGCCGGTGGACGACAACCATGGAGAGGCGTCATTGACCTTGATGCAATGCCGGTGATGATGGAGATCATGTTCGTGCTAGAAGATGGAGATCGGAAGCACAAAGAAGAAAGGCCATATCATATCACATATTATGAATTGCATGTGATGTTAATCCTTTATGCATCTTGTATTGCTTAGTAGTAGACGGTAGCATTATAAGATGATCCCTCATGCACATGAATTTCAAGTCATAAAGTGTTCACCCTTAGTTAGCACCGTTGCTAAAGCTTGTTGTTTCGAAGCACCACGTGATGATCGGGTGTGTTAGATTCTGCAAGTGTATACAACGTGAGCAAGCCAGATTTGCTCATGCGGAAACTAAGGTTTGATCTTGACGAGCCTAGCATGTACAGACATGGTCTCGGAACACGGATCACCGAAAGGTAAAGCATGAATCATATAGTAGATATGATGAACATGACGATTGTTCGCCATTGAAACCATATCAACTCTCGTGATGATCGGTGTTGATGTAGTGGATTTGGTTCGTGTGATCACTAAAACAATGTGAGTGATGTTGTTTTGAGTGGGAGTTCACCTAGATTAACTTTATTATTAATTTGAACTCAATTTGTCATAAACTTAGTCTAAACTATTGCAAATATGTTGTAGATCAATGGCAGCCCCTACCATCAATTTTAATGCGTTCCTAGAGAAAGAAAAGTTGAAAAACAATGGAAGCAACTTCGCGGATTGGTTCCGCAATTTGAGGATTGTCCTCACAGCTGGTAATTTGACCTATGTGCTGGATGCACCGCTGGGTGACCCACCTGCAGCTAATGCTTCCGATGAAGTAAAGAATGTTTACCTCGCTCGGAAGAATCAGTACTCCATAGTTCAGTGTGCTATCTTGTATGGTTTGGAATCGGAGCTTCAGAAAAGGTTTGAGAATTCAGACCCATATGATATTGTCGAGGATCTCAAATTGATCTTTGAGACTCATGCGGCAATTGAAAGCTATGAGGCTTTTGAAAAGTTCTTTAACTGCAAGATGGAAGAGGGCAGCTCCGTCAGTGAGCATGTGCTTAAGATGTCTGGGCACGCAAACAAACTTCAAAGCTTGGGTATAGTGATTCCAAATGCTTTGGGGATTTACCGTGTCCTCCAATCACTACCACCAAGTTACAAGAACTTTGTGATGAACTACAACATGCAGAACATGAACAAGCAGTTACCAGAACTGTTTGCTATGTTGAAGTCTGCAGAAGTGGAGATCAAGAAAGAGCACCAAGTGTTGTTGGTCAATAAGACCACCAAATTCAAGAAAGGCAAGTCTAAGCAGAAGGGACACTTCAAGAAGGGTGGTAAGAAAGTTACCACGCCGGTGAAGAAGACCAAGGCTGGACCTAAGCCTGATACTGAGTGCTTTTACTGCAAGGGAGAAGGTCACTGGAAGCGGAATTGCCCAAAGTACTTGGCGGATTTGAAGAACGGCAACATCAAGAAGAAAGGTATATCTGATATACATGTTATTGATGTGTATCTCACTAGTACTCGTAGTAGTGCCTGGGTATTTGATACTGGTTCGGTTGCTCATATTTGTAACTCGAAATAGGTGCTGCAGAATAAACGGAAGCTAGCGAAGAACGAGGTGACGATGCGCGTGGGAAACGGATCAAAGGTTGATGTGATCGCGGTCGGCACGCTACCCCTTCATCTACCATCGGGATTAGTTTTATAATTAAATAATTGTTATTTGGTGCCTGCGTTGAGCATGAACATTATATCGGGATCTTGTTTATTGCGAGACGGTTACTTGTTTAAGTCCGAGAATAATGGTTGTTCGATTTATATGAGTAATATGTTTTATGCACATGCACCTTTGATAGATGGTCTATTCTTGTTGAATCTCGATAGTGGAAATACACATATTAATAACATTGAGGCTAAACGTTTGAAATCAAGCGATAATTCGACCTATATGTGGCACTGTCGTCTTGGTCACATTGGAGTGAAGCGTATGAAGAAACTCCATTCCGATGGACTTCTTGAATCACTTGATTTCGAATCACTTGATAGATGCGAAGCATGTCTGATGGGTAAAATGACTAAGACTCCATTTTCTGGTATGATGGAGCGAGCTATGGACTTATTAGAAATCATACATACCGATGTGTGTGGTCCAATGAGTGTAGCATCGCGCGGTGGTTATCGTTATGTTCTTACCTTCACGGATGATTTGAGTAGATATGGGTATATCTATTTCATGAAACATAAGTCCGAAACTTTCGAGAAGTTTAAGGGTTTCAGAGTGAGGTAGAGAATCAACGTAACAA
This sequence comes from Avena sativa, assembly GCA_916181665.1. Lineage (NCBI taxonomy): Eukaryota > Viridiplantae > Streptophyta > Magnoliopsida > Poales > Poaceae > Avena > Avena sativa. The sequence continues at coordinate 52,369,215 of OV702285.1, read as the reverse complement.
GAAGATTAAATTTCTACGTTCTGATCGTGGAGGTGAATATCTAAGTTACGAGTTTGGCGAGCATTTGAAGAAATGCGGAATACTTTCACAGTTGACACCGCCGGGAACACCACAACGTAATGGTGTGTCCGAACGTCGTAATCGAACTCTCTTAGATATGGTTCGTTCTATGATGTCACTTATAGATTTACCGCTATCATTTTGGGGTTATGCATTAGAAACAGCCGCATTCACTTTAAATAGGGCACCATCTAAATCCGTTGAAACGACACCGCATGAATTATGGTTTGGGAAGAAACCTAAATTGTCGTTCCTTAAAGTTTGGGGTTGCGAAGCCTATGTAAAGAAGTTACAGCCGGACAAGCTTGAACCCAAAGCGGAAAAATGCGTCTTCATAGGATACCCAAAAGAAACTATTGGGTATACCTTCTATCATAGATCCGAAGGCAAAATCTTCGTTGCCAAGAATGGATCCTTTCTAGAGAAGGAATTTCTCTCGAAAGAAGTGACTGGAAGGAAAGTAGAACTCGACGAGGTTGTCGAACCTTCTCTCGAAATTGCGAGTAGCGCAGCACCGGAAGAAGTTCCTGTGATGCCTGCAGCAATTAGAGAGGAAGCTAATGATGATGATCATGAAACTTCGGTTGAAGTTGCTACAGAGCCTCGGAGGTCAACGAGAACTCGTACCACTCCAGATTGGTATGATCCCGTTATGAGTGTCATGTTGGTGGACAACACCGATGACCCTGAGACATATGAGGAAGCGATGATGAGCCCAGATTCCAATAAATGGCAAGAAGCCATGAAATCCGAGATTGGATCCATGTACGAAAACCAAGTATGGACTTTGGTGGACTTACTGGATGGCCGAAAGGCTGTCGAGAACAAATGGATTTTCAAGAAGAAAACAGATGCTGATGGTAATGTTACTGTCTATAAAGCTCGACTTGTCGCAAAAGGGTTTCGACAAATTCAAGGAGTTGACTACGATGAGACTTTCTCACCAGTAGCGAAGCTAAAGTCTGTGAGGATTATGTTAGCAATCGCTGCATATTATGATTATGAGATATGGCAGATGGATGTCAAAATAGCATTCCTCAATGGAGACATTGATGAAGAGTTGTATATGATGCAACCCAAAGGTTTTGTCGATCCTAAAGATGCTAACAAGGTAAGCAAACTTCAACGGTCCATCTATGGATTGAAGCAAGCATCCCGAATTTGGAATCAACGTTTTGATAAGGTGATCAAAAGTTTTGGTTTTATACAAACTTATGGAGAAGCTTGTATTTACAAGAAAGTGAGTGGGAGCTCTGTAGCATTCTTAATACTGTATGTGGATGACATATTATTGATTGGGAATGATGTAGACCTTCTTAATAGTGTCAAGGAATATTTGAATAATAGTTTTTCAATGAAGGATCTTGGCGAAGCAGCTTACATATTAGGCATAAAGATTTATAGAGATAGATCGAAACACCAAATATCATTGTCACAGAGTACATATTTGGACAAAGTTCTAAAGAGATTTGGAATGGAAGATAGCAAGAAAGGGTTCTTGCCCATGTTGCCCAATACGACCTTGAGTAAAACTCAAAGTCCGACATCGGCAGAAGATAGAGAAAAAATGAGTAAGACTCCCTATGCCTCAGCCATAGGATCTCTAATGTATGCCATGCTATGTACTAGACCCGACATTGCATATGCTGTTAGTTTGACTAGCAGATATCAAAGTGATCCAGGAGTGGATCATTGGACAGCGGTCAAAAACATCCTTAAGTACTTGAGAAGAACTAAGGATATGGTTCTTTCTTATGGAGGTGATGAACAGCTCGTTGTTAATGGTTACACCGATGCTAGTTGGAACACCGATCCGGATGATTCTAAATCACAATCTGGATACGTATTTATTTTGAATGGTGCAGCAGTTAGCTGGAGGAGTGCAAAGCAAAGCGTTGTGGCGAGATCTTCAACTGAATCGGAATACATGGCTGCTTCGGAGGCTTCACAAGAAGCGATATGGATGAAAGAGTTCATTACAGAGCTGGGTGTGGTTCCTAGTGCGCTGGACCCAATGTCTATCTACTGTGATAACATGGGCGCCATAGCCAATGCGCAAGAACCAAGGTCACACAAGAAGCTGAAGCACATCAAGCTACGTTTTCACGCTATTCGAGAACATATCCAAGATGGGGATATAAAGATTTGCAAAGTACACACAGATCTGAATGTGGCGGATCCGTTGACTAAACCTCTCCCGAGGGCAAAACAAAAACATGACGAGCACCAAACTGCCATGGGTGTTCGGTATATTACCATGTAATCTAGATTAGATGACTCTAGTGCAAGTGGGAGACTGTTTTAGATATGCCCTAGAGGCAATAATAAATGTAGTTATTATTATATCTTTGTGTTTATGATAAATGTTTACATTCATGCTATAATAGTATTAACAAGGAAACATTAATACTTGTGTGATTTGTAAACTTAATTTGAAGTCCCTAGTATATCCTCTATACATCACTAGCTTGTTGGTTGATAAATGATTGTGGTTTCCCTATCATGAACATTGAGATGTTATCAACAACAAGATCATATCGTTAGGAGAATGATATGGTGGACATACTCCTATAGATAAGCGTAGCATAAAGATCAAGTCATTTTAATAGTTCAATTGCTATATGCTTTCTGATACATAGTAACCTAAATCCTTCGACCATGAGATCATGCATATCACCTTTACCGGATGGATGCTTTGATGACATCAAACACCACACCGTAACTGGGTGGCTATAAAGGTGGCATTGAGTGTTCGGAAAGTATTGGTTGAAACACATGGATCAAGAGTGGGATTTGTCCATCCATATGACGGATAGATATACTCTGGGCCCTCTCGGTGGAATGTCATCCAATTAGCTTGCAAGCATGTGACTGGCTCACAAGGGATCACATATCACGGGAATGAGAAAAGAGTACTTATCGGTAACGAGGTTGAACTAGGTATGCAGAGATACCGACGATCATAACCTCGGATAAGTAAACTATCGTGAGACAAAGGGAAATTGGTATCGTATGTAAGTGGTTCATTCGATCGCAAAGTAATCGTAGAAATATGTGGGAGCCATATGAATTTCCAGATTCCTCTATTGGTTATTGTTCGAAGAAGTGTCTCGATCATGTCCGCATAATTCACGAACTGTAGGGAGACACACTTAAGGATTCGACGTTGTTTGAGTAGTTATGGAATGAATGAGAAAGAGACCGAATGTTGTTCGGAGTCTCGGATGGGATACGGGATATCACGAGGAGATCCGGAATGGTCCGGAGAATAAGATTCATATAAGGAAAGTCCCGTTTCGGAGTTGGGGAATGATTCCGGTGTTTTCATCGGGAATGTTCTAGAAGGTTCCAGAATGTCCGGCACTCCGGAGGGGAAGGGGTACATGAATGTGTCATTGCAAGTTGGAATGATTGCATAATGTACTAAGTGTCTTCGCTGTCCAAAATAAAGGGTTTATTCAAATCCTAAATTGAAAAGTCAAACGGCTAGTTTGAAAGTCAAACGGCAAGTTTTGGAAAGAGGAGGAGGAGGTTGAAACCGAGTTGGGGAGGGAGTCCCTCCTCCCCAAGCCGGCGCACCACCCAAGCCGAGTTGGGGAGGGACTCCCCTCCCTCCCCTTGGCCGCCGGCCCCTCCACCTATATAAGGAGGGGCAGGGCTCCCTCCTAGCACACAAAAGTACCTCTCCTCAAACCCTAGCTTGGCGCCTACCACCATAGCCGCCGCCGCCCCCTAGGGTTTTTCCCTAGCCGCCGACTTGGGGACCCCGGAACCCTAGCCGTCGGCTCTAGCCTCTCCTCCTTGGTTTGTCTAAAACCTAGATCGCCGAGGAGCTCTCTCATACTCCACCATACTCGCTCCGGCTTAAGCCGAAGCCCTGCGAGATCTCCCCTCTACTTCCGGTACCACGCCGTTGTGCTGCCGGAATCGCGAGGAGAGTGCTACAACCTCCACTGCCTGCTGGAACAAGGGAGAGGAAGGTCATTGTCGAGTACCGAACGTGTGACCGACTGCGGGAGCGCTGCCGGAACGCAACGCCGGAAGGATCGTCTACGCGATCTTGAGATCGGGAAGAGTACGACTACATCACCCACGAGAATCCGCTCTCGTTAAACACTTTGGAATCTTCGAGGGTAAGTTATTCCATCGACTCGTTGCTACAATCTAGTAGATAGATCTTGGCTTGTTTGTTTGTATGCGATAGAAATTTTTTGTTTTCCATGCTACGAAACCCTACAAACCCCCATTGTGGAATCTCTAGTTTTGCCTCATCCCCTTTACCAAGGGGACCGACTATCGTCACTAACCTCGATTGGACTTTGCATTACGCATCCATCGTTGAACAAGGCCTTGGAGTTCGGTGTCTTGTCTCCAAGTTGTCAAGACCCTCCCCAAGGTGTTCTTCCCTCTCCGATGTGGATTTGAGGGAGCATGTTGATCGATCTTTCCTTGCGAGGATTCTATCGAACCGGTGGACGCCGTTCGGGAGCAATCGGCCTTGTATCGTGTGAGTTTTGCGTGTGTTCATCATGTTCTTCCCGAGGTGTGTGTTCGCTTCAGCTACCTTCTCCCTCCCCCCCCCCCGCTTTCCCATCAATTTGACCACGAGATCTGTGAAGATCGGGCCACCCCAAGAGGTTAACCCCTATTATCTGGTATCAGCAGCTTTTGGTTGCCATGGATTTCTCTTCGATTTGGTCTTTTCCCCATAAATTCAAAAATTCCACCAAAAATAGCCCCAATTCGTGTTTTGGATCGATCTGTGATTTGAGTGAGTTTTGGTAGGCTTTGATCCACAGATTACTTGCTAAACTTGTTGATCTACCTTCCCCTGCGTTCCCATGGCCTAATTCCTTGATTTCCCCCATCAATTTGAGGTTTTGGTTCGAATTTTTCTGCCCAAATCGCGTCCCATTTGAGTTCTGGACGTTCTGAAATCTCCCAGACCGGAGTCTTTGGCCCAGACCGGTGTCTCCGGCCTAGACCGGAGTTTTCGGAGTTTTTGAGCTCCAGACCGGAGTCTTCGCCCCTCCCGCAGACAGAAAGACTGCAGCACGGTTTTAAGCATAACTTTTGCATTTGAACTCAGATTTTGGTGTTCTTTAGCTCGTTTCAAAGAGGAGAATGAGCTATACATCATCATCCATGTTGTTCATGCCATCTATTCCATCCAAATTTCGTGAGCAAGGCGGAATCCAACAATAAAGGGTGAAGATCGTCGATGAAAGGTATAAACACTCCGCGACTTTTCCCCACTTGCATTCCTTTGTGAACCCAACTATCTTTACAAGCAACAAACACCTATTGAGACTAGTTCCTCTTATGATTGCTTGGGCTATGCACATTTGATACCTTGTAGATTCCGAGCAAACGTTGTGAGCGCTATCTCATATAGTTATCTTGTATAGTTGTTGGCACAAGGAAGAGGCAAGTGAAAAAGAAAAAGAAAATGAAAAAGAGAAAAAGATAGAAAAAGGAAAAGAGAAAAATAAAGAAACAAACAAGTGCCTCATAGAATAGGAAGCGCAAGCTCGATGAACATCATATAGGTGGTACTTATTGTGCATATCTTGTAGCCCACCAATCTTGTGCAATCGAACTAGCGTCTCTCTTTGTACTTGTGTGACACGAGCTTATAGTCTTCGCTAGGTAATCATTTGGTTCTTAGCTCACTTTCTCCATCGCACAAGTCCCATTTCTCCCACTGTGTGTGTTTCCTTGTACATATTTCCTATCTTCTGGATTGACTTGTTTTTCTTTGTGATCATTGTGGTTCTTTACTTGCCATTACAACATCTTGATTTCAGATTGGTTCTTGACATGCCACTTTTCATAACTATCCACCATAGTCCTTGTGTGTGTGTGTGTTTTGGTTAGTAGTTGGTTTTGGTGTTCCGCGTGAACTTCACTTTGCTTGGTTTATTGCTCTCAAGTGTGTCCACTTGCATGATACGATCTTCCAAGGTAAATTAAGGTTTGACGTTGTATCCCTAACACCCTCTACCACTTCCATATACAATACTTGGTCTTGTGAATCATGTCTAGGGACTCCGAAACCAAGGATGATATCTATGAAGAATCCATGATGAGCCACCATGCCTACGACTCCACAAGTATAGAGGACATGACGGAGCACTACACCGACAACGGCTCCACATGCTTTGAGGACACGGAGAACTACACCGAATATGACTCCACATGCATGGAAGATATGGAGCATGACATCAGATATGGCTCCTCAAGCATGGAAGACTTGGAGCTCTACATCGACAATGGATCCTCATGCATGGAGACTATGGAGCACTACACCGACAATGGCTCCACATGCTTGGGTGATATGGAGTACTACACCAACAATTACTCCCCAAGCATGGATGCATTCGAGTGTGACATCAACGACGCCTCGCCGAGCATGGAGGACACGGAGAACTTCATCGACTTTGATGGATCCTCCATGAGCCATGAAGAATTCCTCCACCACGTGGAGATGGAAGCCTACTACGCCACGCAAGAGGTGGCACATCATCAAGATTCCATGACCTTCAAGGCCAAGCATGCCACACCAAAGGGCACCACCTACTTCGATGATCCACCTCCAAGGCGACAGGCGCCACCACCTCCAAGGCGTTAAGCACCACCATCGACAAGGCATCAAGTGCCAACACCTAAATGGCGCCAAGCTCCACCATCTCCAGGCACCAAGCTCCATCACCTCCAAGGCGCCAAGCTCCACCTCCTACCCAAAGAAGAGTGGAATTTAAACATCATATACATCAAGAAGCGCCAAGTAAGAAGATTCTTCATCGACAAACATCCTCTCATGAGCATCGACACCATTAAGAGGATACAAGACATCATCAAAGGCATCTTCGCCATAAATACGAAGAATTCATGATGAGCACCATCCATAATGCTCAATCAAGCTCAAGAAGGCACCACAAGCACAAGAAGAGTGCCAAGGAAAATGATCATCATCGCGAGTGTCATGTGGACGACCAAGTGTGCCACCTACATCAACCATCGGCAAGGCACACCAATGACCCTCGTCGACACCATCATAGGGCACCTTCAAATACTCGTGCCACCACCACAATGGCACCAAGAGAAAGCCTTCTTCCACGCCATCAAGCTTCAACGCCTACCCTTGAATTCCGTGACCTCGCGAACGAGGAAAATGAAGACCTCTACTTCGCCAAGTTGGCTGAGTACGGCAAGAGGATGTCTACACTCCAAGATGGAGGAATCCAAGGCCACATATGTGATGAAGTCGATCCGAACACCGCTCTCAACGACAACATGAGCCGACTTCCACCACTACTACAAGATGGCCACAAGACGGTCGAGCATGGGATTTTCCCTTCGACCATGGAGGCGAGCGATGATGCCCATCATATGGCATCCAACCTTGGAGGCGACAAGGTCAAGAATGGTGAGCATGGGATTTTCCCTTTACCAAAGGAGGCGCATGGAGTTGAGGAAACCGAGTCTATCCCTATATGCTTGAGTGATGATGTGGTACCAATCCCATATGAGTATGAGCGCCACTTAGCCGACTTGAATGAGAACAAGATTGAGATGAGTGACTCCACTATATGTGAGATTGCGTGCTTCCACTTTGAGGGCATGAGTGATACACCGAGTGAGTTGAGAGTGGTAGTTGATAGGTCAAGTGAGACCATTTCGATTTCTAACGACTTACCCTCTACCTCTAGTGTGTTCTCTTATGTTGTGCTAGGTTCCATGGAGGAATACGCCCAAAGCCATGAAGAAATGATGCTTCAATTGGATAAGATGTACATGGTGCACGAAGATGATGCTACACCATGTCTACATCAAGAAAATGAATTCGTCCACAAGGAGGCCACTACTTCCACAACACCCACTTCATATGAGAGGTATGAACAAGGTAACAATAAGGGTGTTGATGATGCCATGATCCCACTAGTGGGCATGATAAATTGTGAGGATATGCATGCTATGGATGATACTTGTGACATTACATATGCTTAATTCACATTCTCATGTGATGCTTTGCCTTTGCATAATATTGATCATGTGGAATTGTTTTATTTCCATACTTTTTCCATACACACGCCATGCTATACATCTTTCATGTATCCTCCAATTGCTTCAGACATGTGTTGTCATGCTAGTCATTCAATTTCTCCCATTGCTTGCAATAAGATGAATGCTTGCTATTTCACTTGTTTTGTTTGCAACAACATTGATCACATGCGTTATAATGAGATGGCCCCCATAGCTTTCTCAATTTTTTGGAGATTTTGATGATTTCCATGATAAGCATGTTCCCCACTTGCATACTCACCATGCATCTATTTCATACTTGATTGACATTAATGGTGATGTGCACAAGAAGAGATACATCATGATGGATAATGTGTTTCTCTACCATGCACACACGTTCTTCCTTTTGTGTATGATGTGTGTAGGTACCTACACTATCATGTCAACCTCGGTTGAGCACAAGTTGACAAAAGGAGCTCTTGAGAGCATCCCACAAGTGAGTTCAAGATCGAACCCAAACTTTTGCATGCTTTCCATCTTTCATGTTTGCAAATTGCTCTTTCCAATGGTTTGCTTGCAAGCATGTTGATGGTATTATCTCACCTTGTGACATTCATATTTCTTCGCTTTTGGATAATGATGCTTTGTGTGTTGCAACAAAAATGTTGAACAATTTCTCTTTCCAATGTTTTGTGTCCAACCATAATGTCATTAAGAGCATGTATTATCATGAGAGCTTCCAAGTATATCATCTTGTCGTTGCAACAAATATAAGGACCACTTGCTCTTTCATATGGGTTGTTTGCAAACATGTTGTTTTCGCTTCCACTTGGGATACTCATTTTCCTATGATACTTGATGTTCATGATATGTGTATGGCATCCAACATATTGAACAATTTCTATTTCCAATGGTTGGTTTGAACATATTCTCCTAGCTTTGCATCAAAGATGTTGCTCAAATTTCTATTCAATTGCTTTGAGTGCCACACTAAGATGTTATATGGAGTTTTTGACTTCCCACATTTGGAGGATGTTCAAACGATTTCCATGCACTTTGGCCTTGCATATGCATTCTATTTGCTATCCTTGTATTGTGCTAATAGTGTTGTGAACAAGAATGGACATGCCACAAATGACATGATCCTCTATCACGCACGAAAATATTTTGCTTGGTCTTTGTTGTGTGAAGGTCCAAATGCATACACGTCAACCTCTATGGACCATGTGTTGACAAGAAGACCCGAAGAGAGTTACCTATGGCTATCCTTCATCGAGCTACCTCTACAAGCTAAGGTGACTTCCTTCTACTTGATGACTCATGCTATAATCTTCATGAATTGGCTACTCTTTGAGTGTTGCTTCGCTTTTGTCGTGAGCTTTGTAGGCTTCATAGAAGGTGAAGGAACATTGAAGTGTTGTCAAGTCAATCTTCCCGAGGAAGACTATATGGTGAAACCCAGGATCAAGAATGTCTCTTGACCTCGTCTACTTTGTGATGAGCATGTAGAGTCGAGGACGACTCTTTTTGAAGGGGGGGAGTTGATGTAGCCCGACCTACGGTCGTTACCACATCATGGTCTCCAACTTACACCAAGTCGTCATGGACTCCAAAGGTGAATCCGTTCCTCTATGCGAGCCCACTTCCTACCCTATCGAATGGTATGCTACTTCATACTCCGTCACATATGCATGATAGGTTCACACCGACAAGTACGGAGGCAAGGGAGGAAGCCCGGAACATCAAGCCCGACAAGACGGAGGCTTGGAAGAGGAGACGGAAGAAGCCACAGCTGAACCACCGAAGTCTCTGGCCTACATCGGAGTCTCCGGTCCTGCGCACCGGAGTCTCCGGACCGACCTCAGCAACTGCCTTGGGGACAGTCAGTACACCACTCCGGAGACGACACTGGAGACAAACTAGAATCTCCGGCCCAAACCGGAGTCTCCGGCTTGTAGAAGCGGCATTGAAAAGTGGGGAAGCATCACATGAGAAGTTCACAGTCTTACCTTGCAGAGTAAAAATCCAAGGTGTGACCTTAGTTGGTTGTGCCTGGCAATAGCCTTGTTAAAGGCATTGCTTTATGAGCGAGTACTTTCTCCAGAGTGAAAACCTATGATCTTTGATTGGGTAACGATGGTGCTCGTGCACTATTTTCTTTTTTTGAAGGCGTCGATATTGAAGAGAGTGGACCGCTGGTATTGTTCCGGTGGTGTTAGTGTCCCTGCTACAGAACATTGATCGTTGTACTCATACATGATCAGGACGGCTAAAAAGATGTTCGACTTAGCCTCACCGACTAGCTGACCAGAAGCGTGACAGTACTCATACATGATCCCCGCCACTAGGTTCGGTTAGTAGTTTCAGAGTTGTTTAGACTTTTTTTAGGAACAGAGTTGTCTAGCTCGCAATGTTTATCTCTCGTGGGAAATAGGTGGTACCATTGGTCCAGATCTGACTGTCCTGCAGTACCACATGCGAATCGTTGGCCACGCAGGTGTTGAGCAGGGATCCGGTCCGACCGTGGATGTATTTCTCCCACGGAAAAATAGCACGCTATTTCGGTGCTAATAGAACGCTATAACATATCAAGAGAGGTGATGCTAAAGTTTAGAAATTTTGCTAGCTATGTCACTATTTGCGAAATAACATGCTATATCGCGCTAAAGCATCATAACGTTAGCAAAAATAGTGCGCTATTTTTTTTCTAGCATGTTGAAATGTTGATGTTATGGCTCTAGACGTCAATGCAATTTGTTACCTCATGGGATATTGATGTTAGGCTCCTATAAGGTTAGAAAACTATTTTTTATGTGGTTATGTATGTACTGTTCTAACATTTTTTTTAGAATATGTCTTTTATATATTATTTTCATAACACTATTTTAAAATATAGCACGCTATAGCATGCGTAACGTTTGGAGGAGGCCAACGCTATTTCTTTTAGCGCACTATTTTTTTCATTGGTTTCTCCAAACGTGAGGATAGAAATCGAGTGTCATCGCTCAGGGGGAGGGGGTAGGGGTTGAGGAAGGAGAGGTGTAGGTGTGTACCTTCATACGCACACGTGGAACGACGACAGCCCATGGATCATGTTTTGGATCGTTTCGTCAATCCTCCAGATGATGTGTATGATTTTCCTACTACGGCGATCCAAATTAATAAACTCAAATATATCAAGATTTCGATGTATCTAACAGTAAAATATATTTAGATACATCCGAATTTAGACAAATCTGACTCTATTAATTTGGATTTAGAGGGAGTATATAAATTTACTTGCATGCAACACAATAAGATAGTCGGTGCTTCGTGCTCCCTCCGATTCATATTACTTGTCTCAAAAATAGATATATTTATACATGTTTTAGTACTAGATACATAATCTAATAAAAATTAATATGGCTCGAAGGATACTATTATTGATTAATCCGAACCGACCAGAAATAGGTGGTACCGTTGGTCCAGATCTGACCGTCATGAAGTACCACATGTGAATCGCTGGCCACGCAGGTGTGGAGCAGGGATCTGGTCCGACGGTGGATGTGTTTCTCCTATGGAAAAAATAGCACGCTATTTCGGCACTAATAGAACGCTATAGCATATCTAGAGAGGTGACGCTAAATTTTAGCAATTTTGCTAGCTATGGAGATATTTACGAAATAGCATGCCATGTCGCACTAAAACATCATAGCCTTAGCAAAAGTAGCGCGCTGTTTTTCTTTTCTAGCATGTTGAAATGTTGATGTTATGCCTTTAGACATCAATGCAATTTGTTACCTCATAAGATATTGATGTTACGCTTCTATAAGATTAGAAAACTGTTTTTTATGTGATTAGGTATGTACTGTTCTGACATTTTTTAGAATGTGTATTTTACTTTTTCTAAAATCTTTTATTTTTACAATATATCTTGTATTATTTTTAAAACACTATTTTAAAATATAGCACGTTGTTAGCACCCTATAGTGTGCATGACGTTTGGAGGAGGCCAGCCTTATTTCTTTTAGTGCGCTATTTTTTCGTTAGTTTCTCCAAATGTGAGGATAGACACAAGCGCCATCGCGGAGGGGGAGGGGGGGGGGGGAGGGGGGAGGGGGTTGATGAAGGATACGTGTAGGCGTGTACTAGCTTTGATCCTCATACGATAAGATAGTCGGTACGTACTTACTCTGATCCATATTATTTATCGCAAAAATAAATGTATTCTAACGTGTTTTAGTATTAGATACATTCAATCTAATGATAATTAATATGAATTCGGATGATACTATTATTTGATTAATCCGTACCGACCAGAAATAGGTGGTACCGTTCGTCCAGATCTGACCCTGCAGTACCATGTGGGAATCGCTGGCCACGCATTTAGGTTGGCCTGAGAACAGCTCGGCCTTGGTGCGAGTGAAATCAAAGAGGGGAGAGAAGGTACTCTCTCCGTCCCGATTTTAAAAGATACAATTTGCAAATCATGTAATTTCAAAATATTTAAATACAATAGCATTTAATCTCTGTAATTATTCTAATGTAAAAAGAATAAAATACTTGCATGCACATGTATAAACAAATATGAACGCTTTGCATGGAATGTGAAACGATTTTGCTGGCTCTTCTCTCTTCATGCATGTTCTTCTCCACATTATAAAATGAACCTATTAGAGGACACCTAGGGCCCAGAGAATTACAAATTGTGTCCTTTAAACCGGGACTGAGGGAGTAGTAAGGTTCTAAGCGAGTACTCCGGCCTCCATGCCGCACATCCTCCCGCCTCCATGTGCGCCGCCCCTCTCTGTTGCGCGCCGCTGGCATCTCCCTCCGCAGCCACGTCATGGTGCTCAGATGGTAGCTGTCGCCGGCACCGCCACGCGCCTCTGTCGCCGCCTCGAGCCACTGCCGAACCGCCGCCACGCGTCTCTCTCGCCGCCGCGAGCCACTGCCGAACCACCGCCACGCGCCTCTCTCGCACCTCCTCTGTGATGCCCTCCTCAGGCGCGCTCCTCCCGCCGCGCTCGCATGAGGTTCTGGCCGGCGCCGCCTCGGCGAGGTCTCCACTGCCCCACACCGGCCTCTGCCCCCACATCATTATTATTTTTTTCTTTAGAGCATATTTCCAAATATATATATTCTCAGTCCATATAATTTATTATGTACATATTGGTGATTCCTGTTGTGCATAAAAGACCGTGTAAAATAAAACGCACCTTATATTTTGGCATGAAGAGAAAATGTTGCCACTCTTTTCTAATTGTTACACTTGACAAATAAGCTTGACTTAGGACATTTGCTGAACTTATACTTATTTTTGAATGAAGAGAGTAGTTTTTTGCGGGGTGCTCATGTCTCGTCCAGCAAGGACATAAATAAATAAGAAACGAGCAAAACATCAAATCAAGCATGTACTAGTTTTTCTTCTCACTTCATTATTGGAGCATACAGAGTATGCGCGTGACATGGGTGCACACACAACAATTTCAAGGAAGGATGACCACAATGCATGAGATGTCAAAACGTAAGACCTGAACCTGTGAGCTTCTCCTCGACTATGGCATCCAGCTTGTTGGCCATCTCTTGGGTGAGGTGGTTGGCCCAGTCACCAACCTTCCCAGCCCTAAAGTAGGAAGAATTCTCCATGGGCAACCCACCAATCCTATCACACACTCCCGAGGAATTGACCGGCACGCTCTTGAGCTTGTCGAAGCTACACAGACGCACGACGTCCTCCACGACGCCACTGCTGACCTCCTCGTCGGTGAACGGCACGCGGAGGAACTCGGCGAGCATCTTGACATGCTCCACCGGCTGGGCCATCATCTCGTCGTACTTGAGGAAGAGAACCGTCCTTCTGCTGTCGCTCTCCGACTCCGACGACGACACGGCCGCCTTGTTCCAGAAGCCGAGGCAGTGCTCCCAGATGGGTCCGTACACCGTTTCCCCCTTGCAGAACAGCTCAAAGGCTTTATCTATGGTGTACTTCTGGTTTACCTTGTTGATGAAGTGCCAGAGCGAGACGAGCACGTCCTTTGGGTTGCGGCAGAGGTAGACGACGCGGCAGCCGAGATGGAGCACGCTGGGAGGCAGCAGCGTGACGGGCAGGTGGGTGGAGAGTAGCCTGGGGGAGGCGAGCTCCTCCAGCTCCGCGACAGGGTGCTGCTGGAGCTGGCGGTAGGGCATCTCGAGGTACGGCACAAGGTCCTGCGGGTGGCGGGCCAGCAGCGGGTGCCGGTGGGCGTCATCGCCGGCGACGGTGTGGAGGCGGCGGTTGGTGACGGTGAAGGCGAGGGCCTTGAGCCAGGTGGTGCCGCACTTGGGGTAGGTGACGAGGAGGACGTCGTCGGAGCGCGCCTGGAACTGCTCCTCCACGAGCTTCACGCTCTTCACGGCCTCAGGTGTCAGCCAACAGCCCCGGTACGGTATCCACAGTCCTGCTCGTTTCTTTGGAACCAACCCCTCGTCTCCGACGCCGTTGTGGCTGCAGTTCCCGCCTTGAACTTCGGCCATTGCCGGGACAGGCGAACCTTTAATTTGGAGCTAATAACCTGGGTTTTGGGTATGAACAGGTCGAGGCATCCACGATGGGTATTTATATATGTCGGAAACTATAAGAAGATCGATCAGAATTACTCTCTTATCCCCGCGCGTGGGTCTATACACAAAAGGACAACAATATACTACTATATAATAATCAAATGACAAGTTATTAATTTCTTAAATGTAAGACATATTGTAGCCCAAACAAACAAGGGAAAATCTAACGCAGTCATACCCCTTGACCGCGGCAGCCGGGCCGGCCGGGCGACCGACACATACGTAGTATTTTTTAGGTAATATTCTCAATTTTTCATGTGAACTTAATATGGTCAAATTTTCTAGACGATGATGGATTCCTCTCAGTACGGTTATAAATTTTGAGGTGTACCTGATTAATCGGATAGGTAGCACCAATTTAATATGGCAATTAGGTTTAATCAGTCTAGAAACTGGAAACTACACGTAGCTGACAGTTAGTAATCTCGTAATTAGTACCAATACAGTAAGTATAAAAATTACTAACTGTTGAACCGGACAACTAAGCTATATTTAATCTGGCAATTTGGACAAAATTAATCTGGCAGTTACTAGTAACAATTGAACCTAGGCTTTATTTGTCTCACATTTTCCGCTAAACCTAATTAATCTGGTAGTTAGTAACAATTAAATATGGCAACTACGTAAAATTAATCTGGCAGTTATTAATCAGTCATGTCCTAGTTAATCCGGCAATTACTAGCGTTGTAGTTTGGGAGCTCGGGAATACAGCCGCCGCTCCCCCCAAGATCATGTATCCAACCGAACAGGTATCCCCGTGAATCCAACAAAGCAGCAGAATCCCGTGAATACAACCGCCGCTCGGGAGCATGTATGTGCAGCGCCGCGCGTTAGCACTGTCCAACAAACAATTGCCTCATGCATAATCCGTTTTTGCAGTTGGCTCGCCTTCAAAACTGCTAGATACACAAGGATACATTTCGATATTCTCTTTTAGCTTCTTTTTTTATACCAGGGCGGTAAAACATAGTTGACAACATATTTTCCAGGCGGTCTCGAATTCCTTCGCGTGTTAGCTTTCAGAGTGTAGAGCAGTGGTGCGCCACACTGTTGTAATCCTTTTGAGCTGACACCCACCCCCCCTTCCCGTTTTGCACCTTACTGGGATCGCATCGCACCCCATTGAGCAGTGGTTCGCCCCCCATTGTGCCATTCAGAAAAACATATTTTGCACCTTACTGGGATCGCATCGCACTTGAGCATGCATGATGTTTTCAAAATCTAGCACTAAAATCCTACGCATGTACCACGCAATACTACTTAATCGCAAAAGTGAAGCATATGACGAACAACTCTATACAATGAGAGGAATACGAGGCGACACCTGAGCAGCCCGGCAGTGAGCTGTAAACAATTTGAGTTTCACTACTCTCTCACACTAGTAGAAAACAGGTCATCCGTTCGCGTCCCCTCAGAGTATTAGTTCCGGTTGCGCCACCAACCAGGACTAATGCTGACACGCGTCCCGGTTCAAGCGGGCACGAGGCCCGGAGGCATGCATCCCGGTTGGTAAGGGGACATACGTCCCGGTTGGAGCCACCAACTGGCGTGGCACACACCTTTAGTCCCGGTTGGTGGCTCCAACCGGGACGTATGCTCCCTCCCTCTATAAATGCAACGCTCCAGCCCCCTCTGTCTCCACTCTATTTTTTCTCTTGGTGGAAGGTGTGAGGGGTGTGCTAGTTTTTTCTCCCCAATGCATGCATTCAAGGTGTTTGATGAAATGTTTGAGTGAATAATCCCGTTCAATTTCTCATAGAACAAAAATATAGAAGGTGTCCGAGACGCACTTGAGCTTTCTCGTCTTTATTTCCCTCGATCGAGGTTAGCAATCTTATCTTTTCTCTGTCATTGATACAATGCATGTGTCGATGTGAATTGGTCATTTCACTATTTATGATGTCCTGTTTTTTGATAAACTTACTTATATGATGCAGATGAACGGTCAGGAATGGATGTACGGTGACCGGCGCGTAGCCGGGTATATGAAAGGCGTGGATAAATTTATTGATGTGGCTACGGCAAACAAAGAGAATGGTTTTATACGTTGTCCATGTGTTCAATGTCGAAACAACAAGGAGTACTCTTCCTCGAAAATCATTAGCGGCCACCTGATTATGAAAGGTTTCATGCCCAACTATAATTGCTGGACCAAGCACGGGGAAAGAGGGGTTATGATGGAAGATGGTGAAGAAGATGATGATAACAACTATCATCATATGTTTCCTGAATACAGTGATACTGCAATGGAAGACAATGGAGAGGAAGGAGGTGAAGAACGGGCATCAGATGAGCCGGCTGATAAACTTGGTAGGGTCATTTCTGATGCAAAGCGAGACTGTGAAACAGAAAATGAGAAGTTGAAGTTAGAGGGCATGTTAGAAGATCACAAGAAATTGTTGTACCCAAATTGTGAAGATGGCAGCACAAAGCTCGGTACCACACTGGAATTGTTGCGATGGAAGGCAGAGTGTGGTCTAACTGACTCCTCATTTGAAAAGATGCTGAAAATAATGAAGCCGAAGTTTTCAAAACATAACGAACTTCCCGAGAGTACCTACGAAGCAAATAAGACTCTCTGTCCTCTAGGATTAGATGTGCAAAAGATACATGCATGCATTAATGACTGCATCCTCTACCGCGGTAAGGAGTATGGGAACTTAGATAAATGCCCGGTATGTAATGCGTTGCGGTATAAAATCAGACGAGATGACCCTGGTGATGTTGAGGGAGAGCCCCTCCGGAAGAGGGTTCCTGCTAAGGTTATGTGGTATGCTCCTATAATACCAAGGTTGAAACGCATGTTCAGAAACAAAGAGCAGGTCAGGTTGTTGCGATGGCACAAAGAAGACTGTAAGAAAGACGGGAAGTTGAGACACCCTGCTGATGGGTCACAGTGGAGAAAAATCGAGAGAGACTTCCCAGACTTTGCAGGTGACGCAAGGAACTTATGGTTTGGTCTAAGTACGGATGGCATGAATCCTTTTGGGGAGCAGAGCTGCAGTCACAGCACCTGGCCCGTGACTCTATGTATCTACAACCTGCCTCCTTGGTTGTGCATGAAGCGTAAGTTCATTATGATGCCAGTGCTCATCCAAGGCCTGAAGCAACCGGGCAACGACATTGATGTGTACCTTAGGCCATTAGTTGAAGAACTCTTATAGTTGTGGGGCAAACCAGGTGTACGTGCGTGGGATGAGACAAACAGGAGCCATTTGATCTACGAGGGTTGTTATTCGTAACCATCAATGATTGGCCTGCTCTTAGTAACCTTTCAGGACAGACAAACAAGGGATATAAGGCATGCACACACTGTTTAGATAAGACTGAAGGTACATATTTGCATAAATGCAAGAAGGTTGGGTACCTGGCGAATCGATGATTTCTTCCGACCAATCATCCCGTAAGAAAGAAAGGCAAGCATTTCAAAGGTGAGGCAGATCACCGGAAGAAGCCTGAACTCCCTGCTGGTGATGATGTATTTGGTATGGTCAAGGACATAGAAGTAATCTTTGGAAAGGGTCCCGGCGGTCAATCAGTTCCGAACGACGTCGCTACAGGACACGCACCCATGTGGAAGAAGAAATCTATATTTTGGGAGTTGCCATATTGGAAAGTCCTGCGTGTCCGCTCTTCAATCGACGTGATGCACGTGACGAAGAATCTTTGCGTGAACCTGCTAGGATTCATAGACGTGTATGGGAAGACAAAAGATACACCAGAAGCACGGGAGGACCAACAAATTATGAAAGACCCAAAGAACATGCATACACAGAACAAGACGGATAAAGGGCGTCACTTAAGTCGTGCCAGCTATGCTCTTACAAAAGCAGAGAAGGAAATCTTTTTTGAAGTCCTTTACAGTATCAAGGTGCCGTCGGGCTTCTCATCTAATATAAAGGGGATAATAAATATGGCAGAGAAAAAGTTCTAAAACCTGAAGTCTCATGACTGTCACGTGATTATGACGCAGTTGCTTTCGATTGCATTGAGGGGGCTTCTACCGGAAAATGTTCGAGTACCCATTGTGAAGCTGTGTGCATTCCTCAATGCAATATCTCAGAAGGTAATCAATCCAGATATTCTGCCAAGGTTACAGAAGGATGTGGTACAATGTCTTGTTAGTTTTGAATTGGTGTTCCCACCATCCTTCTTCAATATTATGACGCATCTCATGGTTCACCTAGTGGAAGAGATTGCCATTCTCGGTCCGGTATTTCTGCATAATATTGTAGGGTTCGCAGCATAGAAAACAAAAATTTTCCTACGATGTGAACTATGTACCAAGATCTATCTATTAGATACAAACAACGGGCGGATGTATATCCGTAGAGAACATACCCTTGAAGACCGACAAAGCTTAACGAGTTCAACTCGTGCTTGATGTAGACGATCTCTTGCCGATCTCAAGATCGAGAGGAAGTCCTAGCGCCGCAAATCAGCAGCGCATCCGTGCTCGCACACACGTTCGAGGCACCGAGCAACCTCCGCCTCCTCGCTCCAGCGATGCAGCAGAAGCACAACTCTTTCTTGCCGAATAGCCACCGGAAACATGTATCTCGCTAGTCCGAGACCATGGGGAATAAATTCTCGAGGGGGAGAGAGATCCTTCACGAGGAGGTGTGAGAGACAAGTTATAGGGGAGGGGGGGCAGCCCAAGGGGGCATGGCCGCTGGCCATGGAGGGTGCCCCCACCTCTCCCTCATTCATGTGGGTGGACACTCCACTCACAAAATGGCCCTTCAATTTTCTCCACTCAAATTCCCATTAAAGTTCCACCAAATTTAATGCAAACTCTCATTAAATAAAACTCTTTTATTTTATTCAGAATTTTGTCAATTACTTTAATGACAAAAATTCACAAATAACCCCTTGCTAGAATTCTATTCCACATGCATAACCACTTTATGCAATTTCACCCGAAAACCTGTTTCGGTATCTAGTGAAATAAATTCCTGCGCTTGTTCATTCTTTCGGCATGAAACTTTTGCTCCAATTGGATGTCGATGTCTCTTAAGTGTGTCACCCTATGGTTCGTGAATAATGTGGACATGATCGAGACCCCTCTCGGATCAATAATCAGAAGCGGGATCTGGAGACCCATACTGACTCCCACACATTCAACGATGACTTTCTTGTGATCGTCGGAACCTTTTACGCTAGTATCTTAATCCCTTTGTTTCACGATATATTACATGTACGAGATTCGATCATCGATATCTCCATACCTAGTTTGATCTCGTTACTGACATGCACTCTTTTCTCGTTCCCGTGATATAACATTCTAGTGATCAAATCACTTGCTTGCAAGCTAATCAATGTGATATCACCGAGAGGGCCTAGAGTATATCTATCCGTCATCGGGATGAACAAATTCCACTCTCGATCCATGAGCCTCAACATAACACTTTATTAGTTCTGAATCCATCTTTATAATCACCCTGTTACGGTGTGACGTTTGATGTTATCAAGAAACTCTTCCGGTGTTAGTGATTGACATGATCTCATGGTCTAAGGATTAGGATCACTTCGTAAGTTGTTATAGCAATATAAACTCAATGACTTTGATCGTAATGCTATACTTCGGATGAATGTTCATCACACCATTACACTAATGTTGTGATCCCTTTATTAACAACATCCAATATCCATGATCAGGAAACTTTGATCATCTTGTTAATCAACGAGCTAGTTTATGAGAGAGGCATAACTAGGAACTTTCTGTTTGTTTATTAAACACACATGTATTAATGTTTCCGTATTAATACAATTATAGCATGCAAAACAAACATCTATCATATACTTGGAATACACATAATAAACACTTTATTATTGCCTCTCAGGGCATATTCCCTTCAAATATGTTCCCCTTTGAGAGGTTCATGGGAGTCTTAAAGAAATATGTTCATAACCGTGCTAGACCAGAAGGAAGCATCTCCAAGGGATATTGAACAGAGGAGGTCATTGAGTTTTGTGTTGACTTTATTCCTGACCTTAAGCCGATTGGTGTTTCTGACTCGCGGCATGAGGGAAGACTAAGTGGAAAAGGTGTTGGAGATATGCCCTAGAGGCAATAATAAATATATTTATTATTATATATTTGTGTTTATAATAAATATTTACATTCATGCTATAATAGTATTAACATGGAAACATTAATACTTGTGTGATTTGTAAACTTAAATTGAAGTCCCTAGTAAAGCCTCTTCATAATACTAGCTTGTTGGTTAATAAATGATTGTGGTTTCCCTATCATGAACATTGAGATGTTATTAACAACAAGATCATATCGTTAGGAGAATGATATGGTGGACATACTCCTATAGAAAAGCGTAGCATAAAGATCAAGTCATTTTAATAGTTCAATTGCTATATGCTTTCTAATACATAGTAACCTAATTCCTTCGACCATGAGATCATGCATATCACCTTCACCGGAAGCATGCTTTGATGACATCAAACACCACACCGTAACTGGGTGGCTATAAAGGTGGCATTGAGTGTTCAGAAAGTATTGGTTGAGACACATGGATCAAGAGTGGGATTTGTCCATCCATATGACAGATAGATATACTCTGGGCCCTCTCGGTGAAATATCATCCAATTAGCTTGCAAGCATGTGACTAGTTCACAAGGGATCACATATCACGGGAACGAGAAAGAGTACTTATCAGTAACAAGGTTGAACTAGGTATGCAGAGATACCGACGATCATAACCTCGGATAAGTAAACTATCGTGAGAGAAAAGGAAATTGGTATCGTATGTAAGTGGTTCATTCGATCGCAAA
Source organism: Avena sativa (assembly GCA_916181665.1). NCBI lineage: Eukaryota > Viridiplantae > Streptophyta > Magnoliopsida > Poales > Poaceae > Avena > Avena sativa. The sequence goes on along the minus strand of OV702285.1, from coordinate 52,347,759 downwards.
GTAATCGTAGAAATATGTGGGAGCCATATGAATTTCCAGATTCCTCTATTGGTTATTGTTCGGAGAAGTGTCTCGATTATGTCCACATAATTCACGAACCGTAGGGAGACACACTTAAGGATTCGACGTTGTTTGAGTAGTTATGGAATGATGAGTAAGAGACCGAATGTTGTTCGGAGTCTCGGATGGGATCCGGGATATCACAAGGAGATCCGGAATGGTCCAGAGAATAAGATTCATATAAGGAAAGTCCTATTTCGGAGTTGGAGAATGGTTCCGGTGTTTTCATCGGGAATGTTCTAGAAGGTTCCGGAATGTCTGGCACTCCGAAGGGGAAGGGTACATGAATGTGTCATACCAAGTTGGAATGATTGCATCATGTACTAGGTGTCATCGCTGAACAAAATAAAGGGTTTCATCAAATCCTAGTTTGAAAAGTCAAACGCCATTTTGAAAAGTCAAACGGCTATTTTGGGAAGTGGAGGGGAAGGTGGAAACCGAGTTGGGGAGGAGTTCCTCCCCTCCACCGCTGGCCCCCTTGGGAAACCGAGTTGGGGAGGGACTCCCCTCCCCTAGCGCTGCCCCTCCACCTAGCACCCAACACCTCCACCCGCAAACCCTAGCCCTAAGCCGCCGACCCTCCTGCAGTCGCCGCCGCCCTAGGACAAGCCGCCGCCGCCTAGCTAACCCTAGCCGCCGGCCAAGCCTCCTCCTTGGTGTGTCTAAACCCTAGATCGCCGAGGAGCTCTCTCATAGTCCACCATACTCGCTCCGGCTTAAGGCGAAGCCCTGTGAGATCTCCCCTCTACTTCCGGTACCACGCCGTTGTGCTGCCGGAATCGCGAGGAGAGTGCTACAACCTCCGCTGCCTGCTAGAACAAGGGAGAGGAAGGTCTTCGTCGAGTACCAAACATGTGACCGACTGCGGGAGCGCTGTCGGAACGCAGCGCCGGAAGGATCGTCTACGCGATCTTGAGATCGGGAAGAGTACGACTACATCACCCACGAGAATCCGCTCTCATTAAACACTTTGGAACCATCGAGGGTGAGTTATTCCATCAACTTGTTGCTACAATCTAGTAGATAGATCTTGACTTGTTTGTTTGTATGCGATAGAATTTTTTTGTTTTCCATGCTACGAAACCCTACAGTGGTATCAGAGCCGTGTCTATATGTAGATCTGTTGCACGAGTAGAACACAATGGTCATTGTGGGCGTTGATGCTTTTATTTCGATTGCTTCTTGTGTACTTTGCATCTTGCGGGATGTTGGGATGAAGCGGCCCGGGCTAACCTTACATGACATCGTTCATGAGACTTGCTCCACGCTTGACATGCAACTTGTATTGCATAAGTGGCTTTGCGGGTGCCTGTTTCTCCCAGCATAGTTAAGATTCAATTTACAACGGGTGATTGTCAATACTAGTATCAATGTTGTGGTTCATGTTCGTAAGTTAGAACGAAACTTATTGAAAGCCCCAAACCACGTAAAACATGCAAAGAAAGTAGAGGCGTCTAACTTTGTTTTGCGGGGGTGTGCCGTGATGTGATATGGCCATGATTGTGATTATATTTGATGTATGCAATGTTCCTTATTGTAAGTTGGCAACAGGAAGGAGCCATATGGTTGTCTTTAATTTTGTTAAGACCCGCGTGTCTATTCAAAGTAGTTGTAATAGTTGAAGCCGGTGGACGACAACCATGGAGAAGCGTCATTGACCTTGATGCAATGCCGGTGATGATGGAGATCATGTTCGTGCTTGAAGATGGAGATCGGAAGCACAAAGAAGAAAGGCCATATCATATCACATATTATGAATTGCATGTGATGTTAATCCTTTATGCATCTTGTATTGCTTAGTTAACGACGGTAGCATTATAAGATGATCCCTCATGCACATGAATTTCAAGTTCTAAAGTGTTCATCTTTAGTAAGCACCGTTGCTAAAGCTTGTTGTTTTGAAGCACCACGTGATGATCGGGTGTGTTAGATTCCGCAAGTGTATACAACGTGAGCAAGCCAGATTTGCTCATGCGGAAGCTAAGGTTTGATCTTGACGAGCCTAGCATGTACAGACATGGTCTCGGAACACGGATCACCGAAAGGTAAAGCATGAATCAAATAGAAGATATGATGAACATGTCGATTGTTCGCCATTGAAGCTACATCAACTCTCGTGATGATCGGTGTTGATGTGGTGGATTTGGTTCGTGTGATCACTAAAACAATGTGAGGGATGTTGTTTTGAGTGGGAGTTCACCTTGATTAATTTAAATATTAATTAGAACTCAATTTGTCATAAACTTAGTCTAAACTATTGCAAATATGTTGTAGATCAATGGCGGCCGCTACCATCAATTTTAATGCGTTCCTAGAGAAAGAAAAGTTGAAAAACAATGGAAGCAACTTCGCGGATTGGTTCCGCAATTTGAGGATTGTCCTCATAGCTGGTAATTTGACCTATGTGCTGGATGCACCGCTACATGACCCACCTGCAGCTACTGCTACCGATGAAGTAAAGAATGTTTACCTCGCTCGGAAGACTCAGTACTCCACAGTTCAGTGTGCTATCTTGTATGGTTTAGAATCGGAGCTTCAGAAAAGGTTTCAGAATTCAGACCCACATGATATTGTCCGTGATCTCAAATTGATCTTTGAGACTCACGCGGCAATTGAGAGCTATGAGGCTTCTGAAAAGTTCCTTAACTGCAAGATGGAAGAGGGCAGCTCGGTCAGTGAGCATGTGCTTAAGATGCCTGGGCACGCAAACAAACTTCAAAGCTTGGGTATAGTGATTCCTAATGCTTTGGGGATTTATCGTGTCCTCCAATCACTACCACCAAGTTACAAGAACTTTGTGATGAACTACAATATGCAAAACATGAACAAGCAGTTGCCAGAACTCTTTGTCATGTTAAAATCTGCAGAAGTGGAGATCAAGAAAGGGCACCAAGTGTTGATGGTCAATAAGACCACCAAATTCAAGAAAGGAAAGTCTAAGCAAAAGGGACACTTCAAGAAGGGTGATAAGAAAGTTACCCCGCCGATTAAGAAGACCAAGGCTAGACCTAAGCCTGATACTGAGTGCTTTTACTGCAAGGGAGAAGGTCACTGGAAGCGGAATTGCCCAAAGTACTTGGCGGATTTGAAGAACGGCAACATCAAGAAGAAAGGTATATCTGATATACATGTTATTGATGTGTATCTCACTAGTACTCGTAGTAGTGCCTGGGTATTTGATACTGGTTCGGTTGCTCATATTTGTAACTCGAAACAGGTGCTGCAGAATAAACGGAAGCTAGCGAAGAACAAGGTGACGATGCGCGTGGGAAACGGATCAAAGGTTGATGTGATTGCGGTCGGCACGCTACCCCTTCATCTACCATCGAGATTAGTTTTATACTTAAATAATTGTTATTTGGTTCCTGCGTTAAGCATGAACATTATATCGGGATCTTGTTTATTGCGAGACGGTTACTTGTTTAAGTCCGAGAATAATGGTTGTTCTATTTATATGAGTAATATGTTTTATGCACATGCACCTTTGATAGATGGTCTATTATTATTGAATATCGATAGTGGAAATACACATATTAATAACATTGAGGCTAAACGTTTGAAATCGAGCGATAACTCGACCTATATGTGGCACTGTCGTCTTGGTCACATTGGAGTGAAGCGTATGAAGAAACTCCATTCCGATGGACTTCTTGAATCACTTGATTTCGAATCACTTGAAAGATGCGAAGCATGTCTGATGGGTAAAATGACTAAGACTCCATTTTCTGGTATGATGGAGCGAGCTACGGACTTATTGGAAATCATACATACCGATGTGTGTGGTCCAATGAGTGTAGCATCACGCGGTGGTTATCGTTATGTTCTTACCTTCACGGATGACTTGAGTAGATATGGGTATATCTATTTCATGAAACATAAGTCCAAAACTTTCGAGAAGTTTAAGGAATTTCAAAGTGAGGTTGAGAATCAACGTAACAAGAAGATTAAATTTCTACGTTTTGATCGTGGAGGTGAATATCTAAGTTACGAGTTTGGCGAGCATTTGAAGAAATGCGGAATACTTTCACAATTGACACCGCCGGGAACACCACAGCGTAATGGTGTGTCCGAACGTCGTAATTGAACTCTCTTAGATATGGTTTGTTCTATGATGTCACTTACAGATTTACCGCTATCATTTTGGGGTTATGCATTAGAAACAGCCGCATTCACTTTAAATAGGGCACCATCTAAATCCGTTGAAACGACACCGTATGAATTATGGTTTGGGAAGAAACCTAAATTGTCATTCCTTAAAGTTTGGGGTTGCGAAGCCTATGTAAAGAAGTTACAGCCGGACAAGCTTGAACCCAAAGCGGAAAAATGCGTCTTCATAGGATACCCGAAGGAAACTATTGGGTATACCTTCTATCATAGATCCGAAGGCAAAATCTTTGCTGCCAAGAATGGATCCTTTCTAGAGAAGGAATTTCTCTCGAAAGAAGTGAATGGAAGGAAAGTAGAACTCGACGAGGTTGTCGAACCTTCTCTCGAACTTGCGAGTAGCGCAGCACCGGAAGAAGTTCCTGTGGTGCCTGCACCAATAAGAGAGGAAGCTAATGATGATGATCATGAAACTTCGGTTGTAGTTGCTACAGAGCCTCGCAGGTCAACGAGAACTCGTACCACTCCTGATTGGTATGATCCCGTTATGAGTGTCATGTTGGTGGACAACACCGATGACCCTGCGACATATGCGGAAGCGATGATGAGCCCAGATTCCAATAAATGGCAAGAAGCCATGAAATCCGAGATTGGATCCATGTACGAAAACCAAGTATGGACTTTGGTGGACTTACCGGATGGCCGGAAGGCTGTCGAGAACAAATGGATTTTCAAGAAGAAAACAGATGCTGATGGTAATGTTACTGTCTATAAAGCTCGACTTGTCGCAAAAGGGTTTCGACAAATTCAAGGAGTTGACTACGATGAGACTTTCTCACCAGTAGCGAAGCTAAAGTCCGTGAGGATTATGTTAGCAATCGCTGCATATTACGATTATGAGATATGGCAGATGGATGTCAAAACAGCATTCCTCAATGGAGACATTGATGAAGAGTTGTATATGATGCAACCCAAAGGTTTTGTCGATCCTAAAGATGCTAACAAGGTATGCAAACTTCAACAGTCCATCTATGGATTGAAGCAAGCATCCCGAAGTTGGAATCAACATTTTGATAAGGTGATCAAAAGTTTTTGTTTTTATACAAACTTATGGAGAAGCTTGTATTTACAAGAAAGTGAGTGGGATCTCTGTAGCATTCTTAATACTATATGTAGATGACATATTGTTGATTGGGAATGATGTAAACCTTCTTAATAGTGTCAAGGAATATTTGAATAATAGTTTTTCAATTAAGGATCTTGGCGAAGCAGCTTACATATTGGGCATAAAGATTTATAGAGATAGATTGAGACGCCTAATATCATTGTCACAAAGTACATATTTGGACAAAGTTCTAAAGAGGTTTGGAATGGAAGATAGCAAGAAAGGGTTCTTGCCCATGTTGCCCAATACGACCTTGAGTAAAACTCAAAGTCCGACAACGGCAGAAGATAGAGAAAGGATGAGTAAGACTCCTTATGCCTCAGCCATAGGATCTCTAATGTATGCCATGCTATGTACTAGACCCGACATTGCATATGCTGTTAGTTTGACTAGCAGATATCAAAGTGATCCAGGAGTGGATCATTGGACAGCGGTCAAAAACATCCTTAAGTACTTGAGAAGAACTAAGGATATGGTTCTTTCTTATGGAGGTGATGAAAAGCTCGTTGTTAATGGTTACACCGATGCTAGTTGGAACATCGATCCGGATGATTCTAAATCACAATCTGGATACGTATTTACTTTGAATGGTGCAGCAGTTAGCTGGAGGAGTGCAAAGCAAAGCGTTGTGGCGAGATCTTCAACTAAATCGGAATACATGGCTGCTTCGGAGGCTTCACAAGAAGCGATATGGATGAAAGAGTTCATTACAGAGCTGGGTGTGGTTCCTAGTGCGCTGGACCCAATGTCTATCTACTGTGATAACATGGGTGCCATAGCCAATGCGCAAGAACCAAGGTCACACAAGAAGCTGAAGCACATCAAGCTACGTTTTCACGCTATTCGAGAACATGTCCAAGATGGGGACATAAAGATTTGCAAAGTACACACAGATCTGAATGTGGCGGATCCGTTGACTAAACCTCTCCCGAGGGCAAAACATGACCAACACCAAACTGCCATGGGTATTCGGTATATTACCATGTAATCTAGATTAGATGACTCTGGTGCAAGTGGGAGACTGTTGGAGATATGCCCTAGAGGCAATAATAAATATAGTTATTATTATATCTTTGTGTTTATGATAAATATTTACATTCATGCTATAATAGTATTAACAAGGAAACATTTATACTTGTGTGATTTGTAAACTTAAATTGAAGTCCCTAGTAAAGCCTCTTCATAATACTAGCTTGTTGGTTAATAAATGATTGTGGTTTCCCTATCATGAACATTGAGATGTTATTAACAACAAGATCATATCGTTAGGAGAATGATATGGTGGACATACTCCTATAGAAAAGCGTAGCATAAAGATCAAGTCATTTTAATAGTTCAATTGCTATATGCTTTCTGATACATAGTAACCTAATTCCTTCGACCATGAGATCATGCATATCACCTTCACCGGAAGGATGCTTTGATGACATCAAACACCACACCGTAACTGGGTGGCTATAAAGGTGGCATTGAGTATTCGGAAAGTATTGGTTGAGACACATGGATCAAAAGTGGGATTTGTCCATCCATATGACGAATAGATATACTCTGGGCCCTCTCGGTGGAATGTCACCCAATTAGCTTGCAAGCATGTGACTGGCTCACAAGGGATCACATATCACGGGAACGAGAAAAGAGAACTTATCAGTAACGAGGTTGAACTAGTTATGCAGAGATACCGACGATCATAACCTCGGATAAGTAAACTATCGTGAGACAAAGGGAAATTGGTATCGTATGTAAGTGGTTCATTCGATCGCAAAGTAATCGTAGAAATATGTGGGAGCCATATGAATTTCCAGATTCCTCTATTGTTTATTGTTCGGAGAAGTGTCTCGATCATGTCCGCATAATTCACGAACCGTAGGGAGACACACTTAAGGATTCGACGTTGTTTGATTAGTTATGGAATGATGAGTAAGAGACCGAATGTTGTTCGGAGTCTCGGATGGGATCCGGGATATCACGAGGAGATCCGGAATGGTCCGGAGAATAAGATTCATATAAGGAAAGTCCTGTTTCGGGATTGGAGAATGGTTCCGGTGTTTTCATCAGGAATTATCTAGAAGGTTCCGGAATGTCCGGCACTCCAGAGGGGAAGGGTACATGAATGTGTCATAACAAGTTGGAATTATTGCATCATGTACTAGGTGTCATCGCTGAACAAAATAAAGGGTTTAATCAAATCCTAGTTTGAAAAGTCAAACGCCAATTTGAAAAGTCAAACGGCTATTTTGGAAGGTGGAGGGGAAGTAGGAAACCTACTTGGGGAGGAGTTCCTCCCCTCCACCCCCGGCCTACTTGGGAAACCGAGTTGGGGAGGGACTCCCCTCCCCTGGTGCGCCCCCTCCACCTATATAAGGAGGGGCAGGGCTGCCCCTCCAAGGATACAACACCTCCACCCAAACCCCTAGCTCCTAGCCGCCGCCGCCCTCCATAGCCGCCGCCGGCCTAGGGCAACTCGCTGCCGCGGCCTAGGTCAAACCCTAGCCGCCGGCCTTGCCCCCTCCTTGGTGTGTCTAAACCCTAGATCACCGAGGTCTCTCTCATAGTCCACCATACTCGCTCCGGCTTAAGGCGAAGCCCTGCGAGATCTCCCCTCTACTTCCGGTACCACGCCGTTGTGCTGCCGGAATCGCGAGGAGAGTGCTACAACCTCCGCTGCCTGCTGGAACAAGGGATAGGAAGGTCTTTGTCGAGTACCGAACGTGTGACCGACTATGGAAGCGCTGCCAGAACGCAGCGCCGGAAGGATCGTCTACGCGATCTTGAGATCGGAAAGAGTACGACTACATCACCCACGAGAATCCGCTCTCGTTAAACACTTTGGAATCTTCGAGGGTGAGTTATTCCATCGACTCGGTTCTACAATCTAGTAGATAGATCTTGGCTTGTTTGTTTGTATGCGGTAGAAATTTTTTGTTTTCCATGCTACGAAACCCTACAAAAGGCACGCTGGGAAAGAAAGCAATGATATGTAGGGACGGGGATTCTTTCACTAAAGCACACTACACAGTTCTACATAATTCCACCTTGGTAGCTCCGTATATCGAGGAACATAAGAATATTCTACGCTCCAAAAACCCGGGGAAGCCTGAATCACTGATTACAGATGAACACATGAAGCCTTTCGGTGGTTGGATGTGGACACATCTCTTGAATGACACCACTGTTGGAGATCAACTATACGTGTTGGCCGCGTCACCAACTTCTACTGTATTTTATTTCCAAGGGTACGAAATAAATGGGAATGCATTCTACACGATCGCCCAAGATAAAAAGAGCACCAACCAAAATAGTGGTGTCCGCTTTGATGCAATAGACGAGAATGGACAAAAGGACACATACTATGGTTATATAGAGGAGATATGGGAACTAGACTATGGAGTCTCTTTTAAGGTCCCTTTGTTTCGCTGCAAATGGGTCACCCTGAATTGGGAAGGGGTAAAGATAGACCAGTTGTACGGAATGACAACAGTGGATCTCAACAATCTTGGTTATAGAGATGAACCATTCGTCCTAGCCAATGATGTATCTCAGGTTTTCTATGTGAAGGACATGTCCTCCAGATCAAAAAAAAGAAAAAATATGCAAACGAATACATCATATGATGAGCCAAAGTGTCACATAGTTCTTTCAGGGAAAAGAAACATCGTGGGAATCGAGGACAAGACAGACATGTCAGAAGATTATAATAAGTTTGATGAAATTCCGCCCTTCACAGTGAAAACTGACCCAAGCATTCCGTTAAGTAAAGAAGATGCTCCATGGTTACGTCTGAAGCGATCATAAGGAAGGACATATGCCAAGAAGTTCATGCTCATATTATGTAACTCTAGTTCATGTCTTTCGCGGTTTGTGGCTTGACCGAAGGATATATTTCGCGGTTTGTGGCTTGACCGGGACTATATATAGGGGGGCCTTTAGTCCCGGTTTTGTAGTCTCAGTTTTTAATATTAATAAATGTCTTGAGTGTTAGTCTCGTTTTGTGGCTGGACCGGGACTATGAAGAAGTTGTACCGATTCGTACTTACCATTAAGATCTGATCTCCAAACGCGTGCGGTCACATATTAGGGAGTGCCTCTATGACCAGTTTCTTGGAGATGCCGGAGGACTGGGATCCGACGGCATCTCCCTGAAACTGGTCGTAGTGGTGTCCCTGCTCTCGAAAACCATCTTGCAGCTTGTAACTTCTCTAACTAGATCAATACACCTGGGAGCTAACTAAGTTCACATATTAGGGAGTGCCTCTATGACCAGTTTCTCGGAGATGCCGGAGGACTGGGCTCCGTCGGCATCTCCCTAAAACTGGCCGTAGTGGTGTCCCTACTCTCGAAAACCATCTTGAAGATGCCTCAAACTGGCTGGAGGACTGGACTCACAAGGATGCCTATTTATAGTACAAGCAGCTCGGCATAGTGTCGACACTTACGCAATAATGTCGACACTCACCCCTATTATTAGTGCTGACTCGTGTTTTGTCCCGGTTGGTGTCTCCAACCGGGACTAAAGGTTCATCTTTAGTCCCGGTTGGTGACACCATCCGGGACAAGGTACACGCCGCAGGACATAATGTCGACACTCACCCCTATCATTAGTGCTGCCTGGCCCAGCCTGCCGAAATCTCTCCAACTGGGACTAAAGATGAACCTTTAGTATATTGAAAATCCGAACAATGAAAATCCTTCGCGTGGTATCATATTATGTGACATAGTTGAAAGGAAAAATACCAGACTTGGTATATTGATCATGTCTCGAAAAAACCTTCACAAAATGACCTATCATGTTCGAGGTTTCATGGCTTTCGGTCCAAATGACCGATGTTATGTGCTGAATCACGGCATAGTTTGTGATGTTGTGCCCATATTATGCATGCATGTGGACATTGGTATGGAGAACAATGTTGCAGGAGGAAGTTTTCCTTTTTGTCGCACGGAAAAGCCCTTTTCCATTTTCCGAGCGCAAAAAACGGGTCGTTTTGTGAAGTAACCACCAAAATGCCGTTTCAGAATGCTACCGTCCCATTTTTCTAAAATACTAGACCACCTTACATGGACTATATCCCAACCGGGACATCTCAAACCTTTTCGTCCATCCCGGGTAAAAAGGACAAATGTCTGCCGAATCGGTAGGAAGTGGGTCCGGTTTGTACTACAGGTACATGATCTATCGTCCGTGATTTTTGAAAAAAATCATTTTTAGACTTGCAATATGTGGTTTCTTTAGATATCCAATGCAAGATCTAACGATGCTCGTCCCCTATCTTCATGCACGCCGATTCGACCATAGTTAGAAATTTGGAAAATTCAAAACGGGCATAATAAATTCAAAAAAAATCCGAGCAATGAAAATCCTTCGCGTGGTGTCATATTATGTGACATAGTTGAAAGTAAAAATACCAGACTTGGTATATTGATCATGTCTCGAAAAAACCTTCACAAAATGACCTATCATGTTCGAGGTTTCATGGCTTTCGGTCCAAATGACCGATGTTATGTGCTGAATCACGGCATAGTTTGTGATGCTGTGCCCATATTATGCATGCATGTGTACATTGGTATGGAGAACAATGTTGCAGGAGGAAGTTTTCCTTTTTGTCGCACGGAAAAGCCCTTTTCCATTTTCCGAGCGCAAAAAACGGGTCGTTTTGTGAAGTAACCACCAAAATGCCGTTTCAGAATGCTACCGTACCATTTTCCTAAAATACTAGACCACCTTACATGGACTATCTCCCAACCGGGACATCTCAAACCTTTTCGTCCATCTCGGATAAAAAGGACAAATGTCTGCCGAATCGGTAGGAAGTGGGTCCGGTTTGTACTACAGGTACATGATCTATCGCCCGTGATTTTTTGACAAAATCATTTTTAGACTCGCAATATGTGGTTTCTTCAGATATCCAATGCAAGTTCTAAATGAGCCATTTTTCTTCCCGCCATTTTTTCCCGGCATTTCTCCCGCCATTTCTTCCCGCCAGTTTTTCCCGCTAGTTCTTCCCTTCAGTTATCTTCCTGCCATTTCTCACTATATATATGTAGGGTTGGCCTCCATTATCATTGCACATCTCTAGACTCATAACTGCAACCTCATCACTCTTTTCCATGACTTCCACCGTAGCACTAACTCCTAGGGAGGCGGAGGCGCTTTGCGCCTCGAACTACCCCTGCCCGTCGGGCTACTGTGTCCCCGTCGGCTGGATACTGAGCGCCGGAGGCGTGCCGGTTCCTCCTGTCCCTTAGGTGTGGCGCGTCGGATGGCCATCACGAACCACTACTACTTCGAGCTCACGCCGGAGCAGCGGAGGAATCCCAGATGGAATCCCGACTATTTCCCGACTTGGGAAGCCTTCTTCATGGATTGGCGTGAGAGGGCGCTTGCCAGGCACGAGGAGGATGGCCCACCTCCTCCGAACTTCAACGAGGCCGGCCGTCGGTTGTGGTGGCGCGGTCGGACTCCCTAGAGCGTCATGGCCTATGACACGGCCGCCAACTCTAGCCCCTCCTGCGCTACCCTCAAGTCCAGCCCACTCGTACTCAGCCTTCAAGGTTCAACTACGGGACCCCGACGACGACAGCGACGACGGCCGCGGCAAGTACGATGACTACAGTGGCGAGTATTACAGGTGTAGGCAGGAGCATGACTCAATCACTCCAACATTGCAAAACAAGTTCGGCCGATTGTGGCTTAATCTGGCCATGTATCTTAATTTCCAGTTCTTCTATGTAACTTTGTGTTAGTTGTGTTATGTACTTTAATTCTAGTTCTATCCTAATAAAATTTTCTTTCCGCCCATTATTTCCTGTGCTTTTTTTCCCGCCCATTAATATATAAAAAATATAAGTTAATTCAAATTTAAAACACAGAAAATGGTTTTGAATTAGTTATTCAAATTTAAACACTTTTTATGTTTAAAGTTTTTCTAAATTCCAAATAAATATTCAAAAAATATAAGTTAATTGATTTTTAATTTTTAATGGTTCATAGTTTAAATGGTTACATGAATTATTTTTTCAAAAATAGAAAATGGTTTTGAATTATTTATTCAAATCCAAACACTTTTTATGTTTAAAGTTTTTCTAAATTCCAAATTAATATTCAAAAAATATAAGTTAGTTTATTTTTAATTTTAAATGGTTCATAGTTTAAATGGTTACATTAATTATTTTTAAAAACAGAAAATGGTTTTGAATTAGTTATTCAAATTCAAACACTTTTTTATGTTTAAAGTTTTTCTAAATTCCAAATTAATATTCAAAAAATATAAGTTAATTCATTTTTAATTTTAAATGGTTACATTAATTATTTTTTAAAAATAGAAAATGGTTTTGAATTAGTTATTCAAATTCAAACACTTTTTATGTTTAAAGTTTTTCTAAATTCCAAATTAATATTCAAAAAATATAAGTTAATTCATTTTTAATTTTAAATGGTTCATGCTTTAAATGGTTACATTAATTATTTTTAAAAATAGTAAATGGTTTTGAATTACTTATTCAATTCAAACACTTTTTATGTTTAAAGTTTTTCTAAATTCCAAAGTAATTATCATTTAAAAAACATTACAAATTTAAACCCCAAAATAAAAAATTAGGCGGGAACAGAGAGAAAATTGGTGAATTTTTTTGAAAACAGGGTCATATGTTCCGGTTGGAGCCAGCAATCGGGACTAAAGACCCCCTGCGCGCGCCCCTTGGTCTGCTAAAAAAATTGGAGTATACGTCCCGGTTGGTGGCTCCAACCGGGACGTATGACCCTTTAGTCCCGGTTGGAGCCACCAACCGGGACGTATACTCCCTCCCCTTTATAACTTGCGCTCCAACCGGGACGTATACTCCCTCCCCTCTATAACTTGCGCGCCTCTTCTTCTTCTTTCCCATCTCACTTCTCTGCTTCTTCTCTGGTTTCATCGACGACGACGCCAGGCTGCCCGCGCCCTCCATCGTCGTCAGCGCCTCCGCCTCTGCCTCCGCCTTCGTCTCCGGCCACACGCCCTCGGCCGTCTCCGTCATCCTCGCCACAAGCGCTCCCGCTGCCACCGCCGCGCGCTCCGGTTGCCACTGCCGCCCGCGTCCTTCCCTGACCGCGCCGCCACGCCCGCGTCCTTCCCCGACCGCGCCGCGGCGCCGCGTCCTTCCCCGACCGTCGCCCTCTCGTCCTTCCCCGGCCGACCGCGCCGCCCCCGTCCACAGCGCCGGTATACCTAGATGTATTTACATTTAGGTGTATGTATATATTAGGCAGATGTGTTTAGATTTTTTTGACATGTGTAGATGTATTTATATTTAGGTGTATGTATTTGACATGTGTATTTTTTGACATGTGTAGATGTATTTTTTGACATATATTATTTTATTAGGTGTATGTATATATTATTTTAGGTATATATTATTCTAGGTGTATGTATATATTATTTAGATTTTAGGTGTATAGTTGTTAGATGATTTAGGTGTGTATTTAGATGATGTAGATCCTGACGCGCGCGCGCACGAGTGATGATATTTAGTTGATGATTATTTTATTTGATATGATCCCGACGCGCGCGCACATGGAGACGTCGCCGGCCGCCCCGCCGTCACCTCTATCCGCCGCCGTGCATCGTCGTGCATTCTCTCCCTCTTTCTCCCCCTCGCGTGCGTTCTCTCCCTCTCTGGCCAAACCCTAGCCATCCCTAGTAGCCGACCGTCGTGGTGAGCTGTTGGTTCTCATGGACCCTATCTCTCGCCCCCTCTCGCTCTTGTTCCTCCTCCCCGTCGACCACCTGCCACCACCGCCTCTCACCATCATCGTGCTCTCCTCTCCGATGACCTTTTCGAGGCAGCGCCGCTACTCTTTGGCTCGCCTCAACCTCCTCTCTCTAGCACGCACACGCACACGGCCTACCTCGCGCTCCACCGCCGTCCCCTTTGTCGTTCTGAGGCTCACCGGCGTCATTGACATCACGGTGACGTCACCCCGGCGTCGGCACGTGGTCAACCCCCAGTCAACCGGGCCTGGGTCCCACCCTGCCCACGTGCTGGCTAGCTGTATCCCGGGTGTAAAAAGTATATAAGTTGGTTTTACCTTTTTAAGCTATAATCATGCATTGCTAATCAAAATGTTCAGAGAAATGAGTTCTACCTTTTTAAGATATAATCATGCATTGCTAATCAACTTTAATGACAAGTTTAATTAGAGAACTAAATCAACCCCTCTCATGTATTTCCGGAGTTTCCCGAGTTAGGGTTTTCAACCCTCGGAACCCCGTTTAAATTGCCGAGCAAGTTTTAGGGTTTCATTTCAATGAAATTCAACTTGTCATATCATCATCCTTGTTTGAGCATTCCGCATATCCCTCCTCCCTGACCGCCACAGCGCCTCCGTCCCCGTCCATCGCCACGCGCTCCAGCCGCCCCTTCCCTTTTAGTGTGTATGTATATATTGTGTATGTATATATAGTGTGTATGTATATATTTTTATTATTGTGTATGTATATATTAGGGTTTCTCTGAATTAGGGTTTATCCGTTTTGACTTATCCATTTTTCCACCTATGTAGAAAATATGTACCCACATGTCAGAGACGAAGAAAAGGAAGATTTGATCCAAGGTGTGATCCGCGGGGAAGAAAATTTAGATGTATCGACGTTTCTGAACAACTCTGGTGAGGGTGATCCTCTTTTTGCCGGAATAGACGACTTGTTTGAGGTTGAAGGTGTTGCCTTCCGCGAGGGAGAAGGCGATGCTTTGTGTAATCGAGAAGACGACCGCTCTGGCGAGGTGCATGTAATATAATTAATTCAATAATTAATCATCTGCTATCTATATAGAAATAGTAACGACGATCTTTCTTCTTTTAGCCCTCCGGATCGAAGAAATCTACTGAAAAGAGAAGACGAGGCCCAACCAAAAAGTTGGAAGGCATGAGAGGTTCAGGATCGAAGATGTCGCTGAAGACGGCAAACCGACGGCTCCCGAAGTTGTCGCAAACAAATTTGTGGCACAATGCGGAGTAATCATTAGGGACTTAATCCCGATCACCATTCGAAATTGGAATAGGCCTGCTGATGCGGAATAAGAGGGAACATGTTTATTTGTCCCTAACCACGCCAAAGATTTACTGTGGAAGAGGCTCATGGTTAATTTTAAACTACCGAAGATAGAGCTGGATCCAAATGCGGAGGATCCAGTTGAGGACGCCTTAGAACATGGGAGAGCCATGGAGGCTAAGGTCAGTGGGGCTTTGAAGAAGATGGTGTGGCGCCCCGCAAAACCACTACTAGAAAATCGCGTTGTTTTTGTGCATTGCATCATCATGACCGCATGCTCATGTCATCATGCCACTTTGCATTTGAGCATCGTCATCATCATGCATTTGTTTGCATAAAACTATTTTCGAAAAGCCTGTTTTTGTTTTCTAAATACTCCCATCTTTATTCAAACTAAAACCCGGGTCTATCCGGAATATTTTGTTTTGTCTACCAACGATTTACAAACGCCTTGTTTTTAATAAATAAAATATTTAAATTATTTTTGGGAGGCAGCCAGCCAGGCCCGAAAGCCCAGCCATCCACCTCCAGACAAAAACCCTACCTACCCCAGAACACCCAAAACCTATGCTACCAGATAACCTACCCAGCCTATCTACCCACCCTGCCTCCACCTCACCTGCACCAATCGGTGCACGCCACCTCACCTCTCCCTTCCCTCTATCCAATCCCATGCCGCCACATCAGCCCCTGGCCCCACCTCCTCTCCACCCCACCCCACACAAACTCCCAGCAACCGACCCACTCCCCAACCCCTCTCCCTTCCACTCCGGCCCCACCTCCCACCTCTCTCCTGGCCCACCCCGAGACCACCTACCGCCCCCGTCTCTCCCCTCCTCCCCAGGTCCCGGTCCGCCACCACCTCCTTCCTCCTCTCGCCTCGCTCCCGCAAATCCCGCCGCCACATCCTTTTCCTCCCCTCGACGGCGCCCCTCTGCTCCTTCCCGTCTACCCCGTCTGCTTCCCCTCGTCAAGCGCCGCAAGCGTCGCGCGCCCCTGTCGCCTTCTCCGGTTGCAAGCAGAGCCGACGCCCGCTCGCTGAGCTCGCCCCCGACGCCTGTCTCCACCGCGGCAACCGCCTCCTCGCCTCTAGCGCTGAACCGTCCCGCACCCCCTGCTCACCCCTGGCCCACCCCTCTAACCACGACGAGCCGCCTCTCTCTCGCGAGTCGCATCGCCCGCACGCGCCCGCGACCCCTTTCCCTCGTCCCACCGACCCCGCACGCGGCTTCTCTGCCTCGCCGCTGACCCGCGATCCCCAACCTCCTCTTCCGCCTCGTCCGTGGTACCCCGCCGCCGGAGCAGTCCGTCTCCCCTGGCGCTCGCCGTCGACCGCCTTCTTCCGCCGCCATGTCACCCTCGATCTCCTCCCAGGACGCGGCCGCCCCCTCCTCTGTTTCCGGGCCCAGGCCCTCATCTCTGGCCGCTGTACCTGGCCACCGGAGCGCCTTCCAGTGGCCGTCCTCACCGCCGTCCGCGGTGACCTCCACGTGCGCCCTGGTCATCCCGCGGCCTCTTTTGTTGATGTCCTCTTTTGAGTGTGCTTGCGTCCCTATTGGTTTAGCTCTGTTCCCAGCAGTTCGTGTTGCAACCATGTGGAGCTTCTGCTAATGTGAGATGTTTGTTTTTGGCGTCCCGCGGAACATCAATATGGCACTATTGTTGTCGCCAAATTCTGCCTCGCCAAGATCTTCGTCATGGGTTCGCCATATCCGCAGTCATCATCATGAAATGGATGGCTGAAGAGCGCCGTCATGGAACCTCAAGATCTCCTTCACGGACCCGAAGACCGCTGAGACCGAACTCGGACGCCAAGTTCTTCGACCCCGGGGACCGATCCATCGGAACGCCAAGCCCTTCTTCCAAACCCGAGTTCTTCGTCACAGGCGTCAAGATCTTCTTCCCGGACTCGAAGACCCCGGTACCCGGTCCACTCAAGTCCGCCATCGACGATAAGATCGACACCGACCAGGGCGAATCCGATGCCCCCGACGCCAAACCAAGTCCTCCTTTTCGGATGCGACAAGTTCGACTTCCCGTTGCCCGAGACTGATCCC
This sequence comes from Avena sativa, assembly GCA_916181665.1. Taxonomy (NCBI): domain Eukaryota; kingdom Viridiplantae; phylum Streptophyta; class Magnoliopsida; order Poales; family Poaceae; genus Avena; species Avena sativa. Next base: position 52,330,348 of record OV702285.1, on the reverse strand, counting down.
GTTGAACCGTTCTCCCCGTCGCCCCTGAGTCCGAACCCCGAACCCCGGAACCAAGATCTTCGACCCTAATGTGTGACCCCTTTCTGCGCCCCTATTTTTATAAATGAAATACAAACTTGTTGCATATTAAATTGTCCATACTCGCATACATATTGTGGATGTTGGGGGTATTTTGGGGATTCACCTAAATTAAATATGGGGTCCATATGCGGGCAAATCTAGTCTTATATTGGCCCCATTTAAATTTGTGTAGCGAATCGATGATATATTTTGCCATGTTAAGACAACATTTAAATTGCGGGGTATCTAAATAACATGAACCTATTAATTAGTCGTCGGGACCCCGGTTCTGCTTAATATTGCCTTAATGCATCGCACCTTTGCCATGTCATACATCATACATGCATCATGCCCGATCTTTTGCCGTAGTAATAAATAGTGCATCTGGTGTGTCTTCTAGTGTTTTGCTTCTTCGCGGATTAGGCCGAAGAGTTGATGCGAGTGTCGACCCGATCTTCGGATGAACCTTCGGCAATGTTTTCAGGCGAGCACCTCCCCCTTTCTACCTATCTTACTTTTATAGTTTTTATTTCCTCCTGTTGATCTATTGCTATCTGTGTTGCGATGCTCTAGTTTTTGTACCCGTGATATCCCTTGCAGCCTCATATTGCCTTGGACACATCCTATTACCAGTTGTTTGGTAGATAGTGGGACCTGCGTGTCGTAGTTGCTTACTCAAGTGCTGTTGCGTGTCGTCAAGTACCACAGTTGTTGGAGTATTGCCGCATGTTTAATGTTGGAGATGATCATGGCTTTAATTATTGTTTAATAACTAAAATTGAAGTAGGTAAATGCAGAGGCACAGGTGGGCAATAGATGTTATTTGGTTGTTAACCGTCCACTTGTGTCCCGTAGGACCCCGAGTTCTTGACACCTGTTCCGAGATCGAGCGTGCTAACCACAGGTGGGGTGTATGGGCACCCCCATCGATTTAGTACCTGATTCCAAGTACTGTACTGGGGGCCACAATTAGTTTGGGGCTTTATTACTATCATGTACTTATGCCATGCTTTACTGCTTTATTTAAATTGTGCGACGTACTGCACGTGTACTGTTTAGGATTGCGGAGTGTTTTCGCGGTATCGACAAGCCCGAGAGTTTCGGGTTCCCAGTCGTTTACAGCCATTGGCGCAAACCCTGAGTCCGTCTCGGAGACCGGCCGACTTCGTTGCGGGTAGCTTAGTAGGGTGGCCCCCCGTGCTTGCTTTGGTTCTGGGAAACGTCGGGTCCGAAACCCCGTCGACATACCGTTGGGTGTATGTTTTGTGATCTTGTACCTACCTGATCCGACAACAAGGGTGTAGGTGCGTGTGGAAACTTTGGTGCACCCTTGCAGGGTGAAATCTTTTCGAGAAGCCGTGTCCGCGGTTATGGACGACTTGGAGCACAGGTCTCGATCATAGACAACTATAACTAAAGTTTACTGTTATAATTTGACTTGTTTCCGATATGACTAGTAATCAGCTTCACTACAACGGAATGGCTAAATAAAAGTACCAACAACTGCTGGGTTTGGGATATCTCATGCTAATTGTATCTGACTAGTAAGTGTTGCAACTACAATGGAATGGTTAACTAAAAGTGCCCACTGCTTATTATATCAGGATGATTATCTATACCTGACTAGTAATTGCTGCAACGATAACTGAATAAATAAAACTGCCAACGTTGTGAGTTCCTCGGTTGACTTCCTCGTTTGGTCTCGAGGGGGAAACACCAGGATGGGTATGTTTGGTGGTAGTAACAGGTTGGATCCGGATAGGTCTTTCTTATCCCTCTCTGGTAGCCGACAGTTATATCGAGTCTCTATAGGTTGTTTAGTGCATGCTGCGCTGCCGCTCAGTCCACCATACCTATGTAGGCGAGGACCGCCGAATTCTAGCCTCGCCGTGTACTGGCCTCAGTACTGACCGCTCTCTCTTTTTCCTTTGCCCTTTGTCGGCACCCCTTTTGTTTAAGCAGGTTTTGAGATTGACGTCGTTAGCAGGGTTACCCTTCCGGCTTGGCCTGGGCAGGGTTATGGACGCCATTGGTTATTCTACAGGGCTCTTAGCCCCATTTGCATCTTGTCCGTAGCTGGACGCACTATCGTTTTCAAGGTGATTTGGATCTCTGTTCTGTATATCTGTATTCTTGACTCATGGAGTCGTGTTGTATATATATATATATATCTGTTCTGTGGGTCCCATCGAGGACTGTTGTGTAATGTTATTACTTCGTTTTCCACCCGCACGCAAGTGCCTGGTGGGCACCTTTGAATCGTTTCTATGCGGGTTTTGGCGGGAAGCGCTGAAACTTGCATAGGGCCGATTCTGAGGGTGTTACAGAGTGGTATCAGAGCTCAGCAGTTGCGATACCCCACAAGTCCAGCCTGTAGGATAACCTAGCTAACGGCCGAAGTAGAGTGTCAAAACTATTTTTGAAAATCGGTTGGATAGTTCTGATTAGGTTTGATTTTACTCCTTACCCCTCTGCTGCTCTCCTCTTACCTCTGCGTGTTTTGAATCCGCTCTCTTCTCTCTCTTCGAGTCCAGGATTTCTCGTGGTTGGGTTCCATCGTACCTTCAGGGTTTCGCTTCCTCCTTTGGTAACGGTGTTGCTACATCTGGTCTTCATGCTATTCGAGGAACCCTTCGTCTGGAGGACTTCTCTTTGTTCCTTCTCGTGTCTTCCGGTGTTTTCCGACGCGACGAAATCATCTACGCTAGATCCGATGCAGAGTCTGCATCACTCCTTTGTTTCTGAGCCTCGATTGTCGAGATCTTCAGTCTGATTCCAAGAATGGTTGCACGCTTTTCTACTGATTGTGCAGAGTAATAGTTTGGGTGCGTGATGGATTGGCCCCCATGCCGACTACTCACTCTATTCGCTTGTGTACATTGAAGTGGATGAGAATGCATCGATTCTCTCTTTCTATCGGAGTTAGAGGTGGCTTTATTTGTTGATACCTCTACCTTCGACCTTTTGTTCCCGGAGTGTTCCCTCGTCGATCACGGATAACGACCTCTTGTTAGTGGTGTCGCGAGGATCTACACGAAGCGAGAAGACGCAGATCGCCGCCCTTCTTCCCGGTACCATGAGGCGGATCTCGAGGGCGAGATCCATTGTTAGTGGTGTCGAATTGTGGCGCCCCGCAAAACCACTACTAGAAAATCGCGTTGTTTTTGTGCATTGCATCATCATGACCGCATGCTCATGTCATCATGCCACTTTGCATTTGAGCATCGTCATCATCATGCATTTGTTTGCATAAAACTATTTTCGAAAAGCCTATTTTTGTTTTCTAAATACTCCCGTCTTTATTCAAATTAAAACCCGGGTCTATCCGGAATATTTTGTTTTGTCTACCAACGATTTACAAACGCCTTGTTTTTAATAAATAAAATATTTAAATTATTTTTGGGAGGCAGCCAGCCAGGCCCGAAAGCCCAACCGGCCACCTCCAGACAAAAACCCTACCTACCCCAGAACACCCAAAACCTATGCTACCAGATAACCTACCCAGCCTATCTACCCACCCTGCCTCCACCTCACCTGCACCAATCGGTGCACGCCACCTCACCTCTCCCTTCCCTCTATCCAATCCCATGCCGCCACATCATCCCCTGGCCCCACCTCCTCTCCACCCCACCCCACACAAACTCCCAGCAACCGACCCACTCCCCAACCCCTCTCCCTTCCACTCCGGCCCCACCTCCCACCTCTCTCCTGGCCCACCCCGAGACCACCTACCGCCCCCGTCTCTCCCCTCCTCCCTAGGTCCCGGTCCGCCACCGCCTCCTACCTCCTCTCGCCTCGCTCCCGCAAATCCCGCCGCCACATCCTTTTCCTCCCCTCGACGGCGCCCCTCTGCTCCTTCCCGTCTACCCCGTCTGCTTCCCCTCGTCAAGTGCCGCAAGCGTCGCGCGCCCCTGTCGCCTTCTCCGGTTGCAAGCAGAGCCGACGCCCGCTCGCTGAGCTCGCCCCCGACGCCTGTCTCCACCGCGGCAACCGCCTCCTCGCCTCTAGCGCCGAACCGTCCCGCACCCCCTGCTTACCCCTGGCCCACCCCGCTAACCACGACGAGCCGCCTCTCTCTCGCGAGTCGCATCGCCCGCACGCGCCCGCGACCCCTTTCCCTCGTCCCACCGACCCCGCACGCGGCTTCTCTGCCTCGCCGCTGACCCGCGATCCCCAACCTCCTCCTCCGTCTCGTCCGTGGTACCCCGCCGCCGGAGCAGTCCGTCTCCCCTGGCGCTCGCCGTCGACCGCCTTCTTCCGCCGCCACGTCGCCCTCGATCTCCTCCCAGGACGCGGCCGCCCCCTCCTCTGTTTCCGGGCCCAGGCCCTCATCTCTGGCCGCTGTACCTGGCCGCCGGAGCGCCTTCCAGTGGCCGTCCTCACCGCCGTCCGCGGTGACCTCCACGTGCGCCCTGGTCATCCCGCGGCCTCTTTTGTTGATGTCCTCTTTTGAGTGTGCTTGCGTCCCTATTGGTTTAGCTCTGTTCCCAGCAGTTCGTGTTGCAACCATGTGGAGCTTCTGCTAATGTGAGATGTTTGTTTTTGGCGTCCCGCGGAACATCAATATGGCACTATTGTTGTCGCCAAATTCTGCCTCGCCAAGATCTTCGTCATGGGTTCGCCATATCCGCAGTCATCATCATGAAATGGATGGCTGAAGAGCGCCGTCATGGAACCTCAAGATCTCCTTCACGGACCCGAAGACCGCTGAGACCGAACTCGGACGCCAAGTTCTTCGACCCCGGGGACCGATCCATCGGAACGCCAAGCCCTTCTTCCAAACCCGAGTTCTTCGTCACAGGCGTCAAGATCTTCTTCCCGGACTCGAAGACCCCGGTACCCGGTCCACTCAAGTCCGCCATCGACGACAAGATCGACACCGACCAGGGCAAATCCGATGCCCCCGACGCCAAACCAAGTCCTCCTTTTCGGATGCGACAAGTTCGACTTCCCGTTGCCCGAGACCGATCCCGTTGAACCATTCTCCCCGTCGCCCCTGAGTCCGAACCCCGAACCCTGGAACCAAGATCTTCGACCCTAATGTGTGACCCCTTTCTGCGCCCCTATTTTTATAAATGAAATACAAACTTGTTGCATATTAAATTGTCCATACTCGCATACATATTGTGGATGTTGGGGGTATTTTGGCGATTCACCTAAATTAAATATGGGGTCCATATGCGGGCAAATCTAGTCTTATATTGGCCCCATTTAAATTTGTGTAGCGAATCGATGATATATTTTGCCATGTTAAGACAACATTTAAATTGTGGGGTATCTAAATAACATGAACCTATTAATTAGTCGTCGGGACCCCGGTTCCGCTTAATATTGCCTTAATGCATCGCACCTTTGCCATGTCATACATCATACATGCATCATGCCCGATCTTTTGCCGTAGTAATAAATAGTGCATCCGGTGTGTCTTCTAGTGTTTTGCTTCTTCGCGGATTAGGCCGAAGAGTTGATGCGAGTGTCGACCCGATCTTCGGATGAACCTTCGGCAATGTTTTCAGGCGAGCACCTCCCCCTTTCTACCTATCTTACTTTTATAGTTTTTATTTCCTCTTGTTGATCTATTGCTATCTGTGTTGCGATGCTCTAGTTTTCGTACCCGTGATATCCCTTGCAGCCTCATATTGCCTTGGACACATCCTATTACCTGTTGTTTGGTAGATAGTGGGACCTGCGTGTCGTAGTTGCTTACTCAAGTGATGTTGCGTGTCGTCAAGTACCACAGTTGTTGGAGTATTGCCGCATGTTTAATGTTGGAGATGATCATGGCTTTAATTATTGTTTAATAACTAAAATTGAAGTAGGTAAATGCAGAGGCACAGGTGGGCAATAGATGTTATTTGGTTGTTAACCGTCCACTTGTATCCCGTAGGACCCCGAGTTCAAAGTAACCACCACATTACAGGTTAGGGTTTCAAAAAGCAACCACTTTACGTTAGGGTTTTAAAAAGCCACCGGTTCAAAGTTTGTTCGTTGCAGAAAGCACTGATACCGGTTTGACGCTGGTCTAATGACAAAACTAACAGGACAGACCCACCTGTAAGGATGACGTGGCTCACGCAGACGGTTGCGGGCAGACGGCCGTTAACAGCGCTGTCTAGAAAAAATGGTTGCCTCTTTCCTTTCTCTCTCTCGCGCCTTAGTCCTCTGCTTCTTCTCCCTATCAGCTCGCCCGCCGCCACCGCTGGTCACCTTCCGCCGCCGTCATAGACCATGCCGAGCTGGAACGAGAGCGAAACATCTGGTGAATCTCTCCTCGGTGATGTGAGTAATTTTCTCCTCTGGTTACTTCGGGTTAGGGTTACTGATTTGGGATTTTTTTTTGAAATCGTTTGATTTGAGCTCTGATTTGTGGATGATTCGTTCGATTTGTAGATCTGTCCGCTTGACTACGCACCGAATCATCTTTTTGACGAGGGATATTATGTCATTGATGATGATGCCCCACTCGTTTGCTCCGGTCACAATCTGAAACCGCGTCGATGCGTTGCATTTGAGGGCAAAGATACAGGGAGGAGGTTCTATCTATGCTCAGTGGAAAATGTGAGTACTCAGGTCCTTGCTTTCCCTCAGTACTTTTATCATGGCTCGGTAATTTGATTAACTGATATGTTTGAATAATGAGTACTTGTTCTTGATTCATACATTTAGATAAATCATGAGTACTTGTTTTAAATCATGTGCACTGAATCTCTCTTGTACTTAGAAAAATAATGAGCAGTTGTTGTCAACATATATGTTCCTGGATCAAGTGCTCTCTATATTAAATCATGTGCACTGAATCTCTCTGTATTTAGATAAATAATGATTATTTGTTCTCAACATATATGTTGCTGGATCATGTGCAATCTCTCTATATTAAATCATGTGCATTGAATCTCTCTGTATTTATCTCTCTGTATTTAGATAAATAATGATTACTTGTTCACTCCATTTGTAATGGCCTGAACCTGTTAGAACAATGATGTACTGAACCTAATGGTGTTTTAGATAGATCCTGGATCATTTAGATACATTGTGAGTACTGATTATATTCTAAACATATACTCCCTCCGTCCCAAAATAGATGTCTTAGATTTGTAAAAATTTGGATGAACCTATATACTAAATAGTGTCTAGATTCATTCAAATTTTGACAAATCTTAGACATCTATTTTGGGACGGAGGGAGTACATGTGCAGCAGGTCATGAATTGTGGCTTTCAAAGGTGCATAGAGCCAGAGTGGGATGATAGTTTGCAGCATGCATTGTCTAAGTTGTGGGGAATATACAATGACAGCCACAGCTCAAGAATTGAAGAGAGGTATGAGAGTAGTAAGATGATGAAGGCTCTATTTGAAGAGAAGGAGAAATTGGAGAAGAAGCATGCAACCCTATTAGAGGAAGGTAATAGGTGGATAGATCAGGCTGAGAGGAAGTGGATAGCTCAGACTGAGAAAAAAGTCATAGCAGAAAACTATGCTAAGATAATGAGTGGGCAATATGATGCTGAGCAGATGGATAAGCACATAGCTGCATTGAAGAATGAAGTAGAGGTGCTGAAGAATGCCAAAGAGGAACTGAAGAATGTGCTCAAATCACAGGCACAAGTATTCAAGGTGAAACAACAGAAGTGGGATGAGGAAAGAGCTAATCTGAAGGATGAAAAGAAAAAGTTAGAGTACTCCATGCATGACCTTTTCAAGGCCAATGCTGTTAACAAGGACAAGGTCAAGAGAATCAAGGAAATTTGTGAGGAGGAGGAGTGATGGTCTGTTTAGTTGGCATATTTGTGTAATGGTGTGTTCAGTTGGCATATTTATGTTTAGGTAGATGTATGAGTCTGTTGAGTTGAACCCTGTATTTGTTGAGTTGAACTATTCTTGTGTTGAACCCTGTATTTCTTGAGTTGAACTATCCATGTGTTGAACCCTGTATTTGTTTAGTTGAACCCTCCATGTGTTGAACCATTCAGTTTGTGTGAATATGCTTTGTGGTACTGGATACAATGTTATATTATAATGTTCAAGCATTTAATATACTAGGGTTGTCGAGGCCCCTTGAGTGGTCTCGACAACATCTACCATGATGAATAATTTAATATACTAGGGTTGTCGAGGCCCCTCGAGTGGTCTCGACAACATCTACCATGATCAATAATTTAATATACTAGGGTTATCGAGGCCCCTCGAGTGGTCTCGACAACATTTACCATGATCAATAATTTAATATACTAGGGTTGTCGAGGCCCCTCGAGTGGTCTCGACAACATCTACCATCATCAATAATTTAATATACTAGGGTTGTCGAGGCCCCTCGAGTGGTCTCGACAACATCTACCATGATCAATAATTTAATATACTAGCATGACAACATCTACACAAGCATTTCATAGCATTGTTCACAACCACACATAGTACCAACATAGTTCAAAACCACAAGTAACATAGTTCACAACCACACATAGTACCAACATAGTTCACAACCACAAGTAACATAGTTCACAACCACACATAGTACCAACATAGTTCACAACCACACATAGTACCAACATAGTTCACAACCACACAAGTAGCATTGTCAATATTGCTTGCTGTGAGGTAACCTGACATCCTTGATGATTGCTTTCTTGCTCTTACAGGCCTACTGGAAGTACCACTTGCTTCATTTTGAGCAGGACCTGGCCTTGGAGCTTTGAAAGGTGCTGTTTGAGCTGGTGTTGTCCTCCTAGCAGCAGGTGATGTTTGAGCTGGTGTTATCCTCCTAGCAGTAGGTGCTGTTTGAGCTGGTGTTGTCCTCCTAGCAGTAGGTGTTGTTTGAGCTGGTGTTGCCCTCCTTGCAGCAGGTGCTGTTTGACCTAAAGTAGCACCAGGTGTTGTCCTCCTAGTAGCAGCAGCTGCTGTAGAAGACTCAGAGTGCTCTGCCCTGTTCTCCTGCATCCAAGCAAGACAGTGTTTATTACACAGAAAATGCATAGAATGGTTAAAACATAGAAATTGCAGAGAATGGTTAAAGCAAGACAGTGTTTATTACATAGAAAATGTCAAGAATCCACCTAATGAAAACCTCACTTAAATTGTTAACCACTAAGTCTGTTTTGCAATTATAGTCCATGGCATATCTGGCCCATGCTGCAACTGGTATTTTCTTTAACCACTCCCAAGCTTCCACACTCTCCTCCTTCATGTTAGCCATGGCAACATCAAAACCATGCTTTGTGTAAGAATAGGAGGTTGCATCCATGTATTTCTTGAGCTCCTCACCTCTAAACCCAGCAGTTTGAAAGTTTGCATAAATGTGTCTTAAGCAGTATCTTTGTGGGCAGTTGGGGAATATTTGGTTGATTGCATTAAGTAGACCCTACACAAAGATTTCTAACTATGTAAATAACTGAACATATGACAAGAAAATAAGAAATGTATACTATGTAAATAACTATGCAATTACCTTCTGCCTGTCTGAAATTATGGTATAGTACCCAAACTTGCCTGCCTCACCACCAATAGCATACTTTAGTTGGGTGAGACACCAAGACCATGTAGTTGTCTCCTCCTTGTCAACCAGGCCAAAAGCAATAGGGAAGATATTGTTGTTCCCATCCCTTCCAGTGGCACAGAGAATCTGCTAGCCTGTGGTCAGCTTAATGAAGCAGCCATCTAGACCTACAAATGAATAGATGTATGCCATGTCATAATGTGTATATGTCTCATTAATTAGCAAAGGGAAAATATATCATGTAAATTACCTATAAATGGTCTGCAACCATTAAGGAATCCTTGTACAGATGCACCTAGACAGTAGAACAATCCATGAAATCTAGGGTTGGTACTTGGATGCTCTACCAGAATTTTTTTGGTCACAATGCATCTGGAGCCTGGATTTGTGTCAAGCATTGTCTGCAAGTAATCCCTTAGCCTCTTGTATTGCTCCACCTGATCACCAAGCACAACCTGTAAAGCTTTCCTCTTTGCCTTGTATGCCATCATTTTAGGAACATCTACACCAAATTTCTCCTTGGTTATCTCCATCACAGCCTCAATGCATATCCTTGGATCAATTCTAATGCTGGGCTCACAAATCTTTGCAACCCATTTTCCTATGACCTTGCAGTGCTCACCTACTGTGCCACAAGTGTGCTCAAAGTGCACCTTTCTTAGGCAGAATGATTTCTCATTCTTTATCTGAGAACCAACCATAAAAAAAGGACACTTCTCTTGAGCACACTTTACTATCACTCTGTCCTTGCAATTTCTATGGTAACTGAAGTTCCTAAGTTGTGCAATATGAAGTGTTTGCACTGCTCTCCTGAACTGGTACATATCTAGGAAGCACATCTAAGACACAGTCCTTCTTCAGGTTGTAGTCTGCTCTCATCATACCACACCCTTGGCTGTTTCTTTTTGGCCCTGCTTTTCCTTCCTTTTGGCAGAGCCCATGACAATTTCTCAAATCCATCATCATCCTCTGGATCCAAATCACCATCTGGCCCTTCATCATCAGAAGGAAGCCAGTCTGGTGTTGTTGTACTCTGATGACTGCAATGTGATCTGCTAGTAGGCCCCTTCCTTACTGGTTCTTTCTTCTTATTCACAGTAACTGGCTCATCCTTGTCAACATCTGAGCAATCATATGCATTAAATAAATCTTCAGGCACTTCTGCAAAATAAAACTCATGCTCTAAGGCACCCCTCTTTCTCTTGTTCAAATCATGGTTTGGCTCATCCTCATCTGATTCAGTTTCATTTATATGCTCTGGAGTGTAATTTTCATCATCTTCCATTTCTGAATCTTCATCCTCTTCCATATCTTCTTGTTCATCCTCTTCCATATCTTCCTGTTCTTCATCAACAATGTGCTCTGTTCCCTGTTGATTGAATAAGTATCCTCCATCACCATCACCCACTTCTAAGATTTGCATGTCATTCTCATGATCATTTTCATGATCATTCTCAACATTGTTGCTTTGTTGTGTTAGCAAGTACATGCACTCAGGATCTTCAGTTAACTGTGTACATTCTTGACTTGGTAAAACAACCCCATCATTATCAACTGTGTAAACAATGGGGTTTCCAATTTCTGAAATTGGGATTTGCACTTCAACTGTAGCAGTGTTGATGTTTGATGGAAGTGTGCTTCCTCTTTTATTTACAGTCAAGCTGACAGATCTCTTATCCTCATAAAGTTCAACCATCTGCTGCACCTTACTATGCCCATCTAGTAAGTCCATCCCAGCTATCCCTATACCCTTCTCTTTCACATAATATATGTTGTCACTAATCCCATAGCCCTCTGTCTCTATTAGAGCTAGCAAATTGAGGAATGTTACATCTGATTCAGACAAAGTGTGCTCTAAATTGTCCTTGCCATCTAAATTGATCCTTATATCCCATATATCATCATCCAAACTGCATATATTCAGAATAAGAGAATTTAATTGTCTATTTTTTAGTACAAATCCCTAGCCAAAATGGATAAGAAAATGGCAGTGGCAGATTAGATGGATGCGAATGACTTACTCAATGCCGCCTCCGAATGCACTGGTCCAACTGCTGCTCTGGGTAAGGTCCTCCTTCAAACGATTTGCCAAGGAAGCGGCGGCCCGCTTCTCCGGCGATGCAAACGTCGTCGTCGACGGGTTAGAGCTACCGCACTAATCCCCTTCCGCCACAAGGAAGCCCAGCACCTCGACTTCGTGCCCACCGCCGCCGTCTCCACCGCCATCTTCTCCGCCAGGTACGCCTCCAACGCCCCCGCTGGCCGGAGATCTAGAGCCAGGAGAAATCGCCGCCGCCATGGCTTCAGTATGCGCGCGGGAGAGGAAGTGTGCGAGCGTGGTCTGGTTTGACCTGTGTCGAAACGGGAGGTTAGGGTTCCGACAGCACCGTTAACGGCCGTCTGCCCGCAGCCGTCTGCGTGAGCCACGTCATCCTTACAAGTGGGGTCGTCCTGTCAGTTTTGTCATTAGACCAGCGTCAAACCGGTATCAGTGCTTTCTGCAATGAACGAACTCTGAACCGGTGGCTTTTTGAAACCCTAACGTAAAGTGGTTGCTTTTTGAAACCCTAACCTGTAATGTGGTGGTTATTTGTAATTTTCTCCATATATTTAAATCCGTAAATCAAAATTCGATAAATAAAATGTCTAAATCGATTAGAAAAATGAGAGAAATCCAAATATGACATCCATATAATTTTGTGAAAAATGGGGTGGTAGAATTATGAATTAGCCATTTGGTGGTTACTTCACAAAAATCCTCGTTTTTTGGCCTCGGAAAATGGAAAATAGCTTTTTGGTGCAATAAAAAGGAAAATTTTCTAATGCAACATTGTTCTCCGTCCCATGATACACATGCATACATAATATTGGCACATTATCACAAACTATGCCTTAATTCTAGTCATAATATTGGTCATTTGATCAGAAAGCCGGGAAACCTCGAATGAGATAGGTCATTTTGTGAAGGTTTTTTGAGACATAATCAATAAACCAAGTTTGATATTTTTCCTTCCAACTATGTCACATAATATGACACCACGCGAAGGTTTCGTATTGTTTGGATCGTTTTTTAAATTTCTTATGCCCGTTTTAAACTATCGTCAAACTTTGCCGAACGACGGGCAAGAAGATTCTTAGCTCGGGGCTGAGCCTCGCTAAACTTACATTGGATCTCTGATAAAATATCCTATTGTGAACCTAAAAATAATTTTTGTAAAAAATCATGAGCATCAGATCATGTACATGTAGTTCATATCTGACTCACTTCCTACCGATTTGGCAGGAATTTGTCTTTTTCACCTAGGGTGCACAGAAAGGTTTGAGATCCCCCTGTTAGGATATTGTCCATGTAAGGTGGTCTAGTATTTTTGAAAAATAGGATGATAGCATTTTGAATTAGCCATTTGGTGGTTGCTTCACAAAACACCCCATTTTTTGTGCTCGAAAAATGAAAAATGGCTTTTTGGTGTAACAAAAAAGTAAACTTCCGCATGCAATATTGTTATCCATCCCATGATATACATGCATGCACAATATGGGCACATTATCATAAACTATGCCTTGATTCTAGCCATAACATTGGTCATTTGACCCGAAAAGCCAGGAAACCTCGAATGAGATAGATCATTTTGTGAAGTTTTTTTGATACATAAACAATATACCAAGTTCGATATTTCTTCTTCCAACTATGTCACATAATATGACACCACGTGAAGGTTTCTCATTGTTTGGATCATTTTTGAATTTCTTATATCCGTTTTAAACTATCGTCAAACTTTGTCGAACGACGGGCAATAAGATTCTTAGATCGGAGCTGAGTGATGGCGCCCAGCACTTGTCGTGGGACGCTTCGTTGGAAACCCCAAGAGCAAGGTATGAAGCAGCATGGCAGCAAGTTTCCCTCAGTAAGAAACCGATGTTATCGAACCAGTAGGAGGAAGGAAATGTCACACAGGTGTTGCAAGCAACGCGGAGACCTGCACAACACAAACTCAAGACTTTGCCCCAACGAATCAGTGAGGTTGTCAAGCTCACCAGTTTGCTATAACAAAGGATTAAACCTATGGTGCGGAAGGTAATTGTTTGCAGGAAGTAAGCAAGTAACAGTGAAAGATGTATCAATGGTAAAGATTGTACCGGGGTCCATAGTTCACTAGAGGTGCTCTCCTTAGATAAACAACATGGCGTGAAGGGTAAACAAATTACAGCAGGGCAATTGACAGGAACTGAGCAAGGCATAACAATGCAATTACTAGTCAGAAAGATCCTATGAGATTCGATTGGGCAATACAACAAGATACATAGACCACCATCCAACTATATCTATGACTAGAAGTCTACCTTCAGGTTATCATCCGAACCCCCTCCAGTATTAAGTTGCAAGCAACAGACAACTGCTTTAAACAAAGTGTGTAAGGTAAACAGTCCACATGTTCCATGAAAAGGAGACCGTTGTTTTCTCCCTAGTAGCAACAACACATCTACCACCGAAGAGATTATTGTCACTTCCCTTGGAAACTAGAGGCATGAACCACTATCGAGCATAAATACTCCCTCTTCGAGTCACTAGCAACTACTTGGCCAAGGTAGCTGCTAACAACGGAGAGCATTCAAGATCATAAACAACACAGACATGATAGAATCATAAAGATAAAACCATTAATCAAACCAACATAATAATCTCAATATCCATCGGATCCCCGCAAACACAACATGAATGATTACAAATAGATTAGATCTTGATCATGAACGGAGCTCACAATATCTATACATGAAAACACAAGGAGGAGATACAACCATCTAGCTACTACACGGACCCATAGTCCAAGGTGGAACTACTCACGCATCATACCGGGGAGAAGGCCTCCGGGATGATCTCCCCTCCGTTAGGGTGCCGGGAAGGACTTCAGATCCCCCTGATCTAGGGACGACGATGGCGGCAGCTACAGAAGGTTTCATGGAGATTTGATCGGGTGCTTAGGGTTTCTGCATCGGGGGCTTCTTATAGGCGAAGGGGGAGGCCAAGGAGGCGGCCAGAGGGGCCACACCCCTCCTAGGCACGGGCGCACCTCTGACCGCGCCTAGGGGGGTCTGGCTGCCATGGCCCGCTTCTCCATCTCCCCTCTGGACTTCTTGATTCCCACGGAAAGTAATTGACTTTGACGTTTGTCCCGTCTAATTCCGAGAATATTTCTTACTAACTTTTCTGAAACCAAAAACAGCAGAAAACATGCAACTGGCACTGTGGCAACTTGTTAATAGTTTAGTACGAGAAAACATGTAAAAAGTAACTCAAAGTGTAGAGAAAGCAAAGCAAAGTAGATACTAAACAAGCATGGAGCATCAAAAATTATAGATACGTTTCCGACGTATCACTTATCCTCGCTAAAATTGCATTAGATCTCTGGTGAAATAGCATATTGTGAACCTAAAAATGATTTTTTAAAAATATCATGAGCATCAGATCATGTATCTGTAGTTCATATCTAACCCACTTCCTACCGATTTGGCAGAAATTTATCTTTTTCACCTGGGATGGACGGAAAGGTTTGAGATCCCCCTGTTGAGACATTGTCCATGTAAGGTGGTCTAGTATATTTTGAAAAATGGGGTGATAGCATTTTGAATTAGCCATTTAGTGGTTGCTTCACAAAACCCCTCGTTTTTTGCGCTTAGAAAATGAAAAGTGGCCTTTTGGTGCGACGAAAAGGAAAACTTCCTCCTACAACATTGTTATCCATCCCATGATGCACATGCATGCACAATATAGGCATATTATCACAAACTATGCCTTGATTATATCCATAACATTGGTCATTTGACCCGAAAGCCAGGAAACCTCGAATGAGATAGGTTATTTTGTGAAGGTTTTTTGAGACATAATCAATTTACCAAGTTTGATTTTTTCCTTTCAACTATGTCACATAATATGACACCACGCGAAGGTTTTACATTCTTTCGATCGTTTTTGAATTTCTTATGCCCATTTTAAACTATCAACAAACTTTATCGAATGGCGGGCTAGAAGATTCCTACCCATTTTAAGGATTTTTGTCCGTTTAGCTGCCGTGGCAGAATCCGCCAAAAAAATTGCCCAATTTTTTAAGTTCTGGCTTATGTCTCAAATCTTTAGTCCCGGTTGAAGAGGGTGTTGCCCGCGTCCGCCTCCACCCCTTTGGTGCCGGTTGGTGTTTCTAACAGGGACTAAAGGGCCCGTTTGAACCGGAACTATAGGTTGTCGGCGTCCTAGCCGTTGGAACCGGTACTAATGCTTCGGAGGAAACGGTACTAATGCTTTGGAGGGCTCTGTACAAAAGGCCAGTTTTCTACTAAGCGAGGGCTGATACACATGAATTTTGATCTTTTGCCACTCTTTGAGAAGCCTTTTGTAGATTAGCAATAGAAATTCATTTGATGAGGCATGTAATAATCAAGCACGATCTCCAACCTCTGTGGTAGAAGAAATCCAATAATTCCTTACCAATACATTGACTGTACGCCACGGTGAAGAACCGTGTTGCTATCGTGTAGAAGAAACACTTTGCCAGCCTAGCATATGCAAAATGCAAATAAAGTCTGCCAAGGTGCGATAAGCTAATTAAGAGCAGATTTAAATTACCCTTGCTGAAAGCTGTTGAGTTTCTTCTTGCAATTTGGATCATTAGATCAATCTAAAACATTACCTCTCTAGCTAGCGGCCATTCCCTTACACGTGCACAGAAAAAAAAAACCTGCACTAATGACGTGTTAACTGAAACAAGCAAACAAAAAGTGATTCAAATACTGCGGAACATATTGCCCAACGTGTCAGTATATCAAAGAGAAGGATCTTTTGATGATGAAGAGAAACACTATAAGGGCATGGCCAACCGGTAGCCCCATACCCCTGCATATCACCTAGGCTCGGATGCTAGCTTGTAAGCTAAATTGTGGTCCTCATGTGATAGGTGCTGCCTTCAGAGGAGGTAGCTGCTCCATGACAAAAGGCAGGATAAAGAGAGAAGAGAAAGAAAAGACAGAGAAAAAAGAGCTCACAGATCTCACGTCATCATCTAAGGTTGGACAAACAAAACCAACAGCCTCATTTTTCAAGTCTACGTGGAAGTCCTAAGACAGTGGTATGTATATGCCTCCATAACTGATACTCTAAGCATAAAAGGTACTTAGGTATTTTTGACTCAAGGGATTTGCTTATGCCGATGACAAGGAAAAGGAGCAACCTGCACTCCCTGATCATGAGGGTCGGTTTGTGGCTGCCATATTAGGTCTTCGATACTTTTAACTTTGTGACTGCAATTGTGCCATATGCAGCACAGAGGACGGCAGGAGACCATGGCCGGTGAGGACGTCATCTTTGGGTTAGAACTAATCATCTCAGGGAACGGTATAGCCGGAGGAGACCGTGCGTGAGATTAGGGGACGTTTGATGGACGACTGAGTTATTTTTTCCTGATTTTATGACAACAACAAAAATCAGACCGGAGGAAGTATTAAGGTTCGTGCTTTTATATAAGAGAAATAATAGAGATTAGTTGTCATTCTTTCCTTGTTTTTATGACAACAGGAGAGGAGCAAAGACGAGTTTTTGCGGGAGTTAAATATGGTAAGGGTCCTTATACTTGTCAGGCTGGCTCGATTTAGTCATCTTACTCGAAATTTGCTGAATTTTGTCCATATACTTGTAAATTTGATTTAATTTAGTCTAATTTGATATTTGCCGTCAAATTTGAGCTGACATAGATAACACGATGGACTGGAATCTTGCAAGAATACTCCCCGGCATCTCAGAAAATTACAAAACACTATCACAAACAAGGTTAGATATAACAACAGTCCTTATACCTGTCCCATTTACAGGAGAGCGGTTTGCGTGAACACTTGCAAACCCCTCTCCCATATCTAGAACGGGCATTACCACCATTCTGCTTAACGCTGAAGCGCAGGCCCATAGAGAGGGCACCGTTTTTTTTCTGTGTGTATCAATGGCTGGCCATTACGGTCACAGATTCGCAGTAACAGAAGGTAGCAGTAACTCTCAACAATAACAGGGTGAGGCGGGAAACGATATAAGATACTTTTCCACGTAAATCATGGGCCGTATGTTCCAATTACATCAAGAAATTCTGCTAAAGTTTCTCTTCTTATTTCGCCTTTTCTGGCGGCACAACACATCACACTTTATCTCAAACTACATCCATCCATCATCGACCTCTCCAAAACTTAGTTCATGCTACCAAAAATGACCCACGGCCGCCGCCTTTCTTCTTCCCAAACAGCTCAGCCATCATTCATCAGTATCCGTAGCCTGGTTGTGATCAAAGCAGAAGGTTGGAATTAGCAGTGTGGTTGGTTGCAAATATAAAGCGTGGAGACATTGGTCCAAGCATGCGTTAACGTACCAGAGTTGTCCATGGGGTTAACGAGGGGCGCGGGCTCGGGCTCCTTGATCTCGACGACGACCACATCTGAGGTGAGGAAGGTCTTGGCCACCGACGCGGCGTGCTCCAGGCAACATCTCACCACCTGCATTGCACAGTTTCATCATCACAGCTCAGCCACACCAAATTTGGAGGGGAACAAAAAGAAAAGAAAAGGAACTAAATCAAAGTCTCAGCAACGTGCAAGGGGATCCATTATATTATGTCCTTTACTTCTGACCATGGTTCTCAGACTACGTGTAAACAAAGCGGATCCATTTAGTTGTTCTTTTTATACTTTTGCGGCTCCCAGAGTTCTTTCCACTTCATTTCACGATTATACTGTTATGCTAAACTAAAGCTAATATAAGTATAGACTAGGATGCCTTATCCATTTAGTTTCCTTTTCCTTTCTAGGTCTAGACTCTAGAGGCTTAGATCCAGCCGCTTTATTCCAAAGTAGTAAGACTAAATCTCCCAAAAGAAAAAGAGTGGTTGCCTAGGAAAAAAGTAAGATGTAACCCCAATATCAAGACCGCATAACTGGTGCCTGAAGTTGAATGATCCCCCAGCAACCTAACCAATATAACTATTTCATAATAGTGCAATTAAGGGTGTCAGGAAAGTACAAGGCCACAATACCTTAGTGGGGTCGATGATACCAGCAGCCATCAAGTCCTCGTACTGCCCAGTAGCAGCATTGTACCCGAACTTGACATTGTCGTTAGAAAGAACCTGGCACAGCAGCATTTTTTTCATGTTATACAGATCCACGCAGGAAAAATATGCCATTTTGAGTAAACGAGCTCTAACCTTCTCAGTGACAACACTGCCATTGACACCGGCATTCTTGGCGATCAATTTAAGTGGGTAGCACAACGCCCTTCTAACGATTTCGGCTCCAACCTAGAAAGTTTGCATTACAGCATATCAATTTGAAAGGATCAATAATTCAGTATCATGACTTGTGACCCAGTACATTTTGACAACACTGAGTGCAAGTATTACAAGCCCTGGGGAATTTCATTTGGTTTTACCTTCTGCTCCTCGTTGTCCAAGGTGTCCTTGATGGCATCAACCTTAGCCGCCAGTCTCAAAAGAGTGCATCCGCCACCAACAACAATACCTTCCTCAACGGCAGCCTGCAAAGGAGAAGGAAGCAATTGAGAATGATTCAGGAAGCAACAAACCAATGGACTTAATTATACTTCCTTGAGATGCAGATACAAATCTGACAGCTAAAGAGTTGAAAGACACGACAAGCATTAACTTACCTTAGTTGCGTTTAGAGCATCCTCAACTCTCAGCTTCTTCTCCTTAAGTTCAGTTTCTGTTTGCGCTCCAACCTATCAAGTAACAAGCCAATGCTTAGAGCTACCACACCATCCTTTACCCCAACAGGAAATCAAAAAAGCAAGATGAGATGAAATTTATGTGCTTTGTTATACCTGAATGACAGCAACACCACCAGCGAGCTTTGCTATCCTCTCATTGAGTTTCTCCTTTTCATAATCCTGTTCTGCTGCCTGAAAATTAGTCATAAGAACAATTGATCAGACTTCAGACTAAGATGGTTGCTATGTCTGCAACAAATAAATAATGCAACTCCCAACAACACTGAAAAAAAAGAATACATGCCAGGATGAAGCATGTAGAAGAAAGGAAATAGCATACCTCAATGAGATTCTTGATCTGTGCAACCCTTTTAGTCACTTCTTCCTGGGTGCTGCCATCACCAACTATTGTTGTTGACTCTTTGTTAAGAACAACCTTTGCAGCCGTTCCTAGAACTGATTTGTCCGCCTTGTCAAGTGACAGGCCCACCTCATCTCTGATTACAGTTCCTGCAGAAATAAGAAGTGTCACAAACAAGAAGCATCGGTGATCACAATAACACTGCACAGTATATGTTTGCCTCACCTCCGGTCAGAATGGCAATATCATCAAGGTACTGGGTCTTGCGCTCTCCAAAACCAGGGGCCTTGATAGCACAAATCTTCAAAGACCCTCTGAGCTTGTTGACAACAAGGGTTGCAAGAGCCTCCTGCTCAATATCCTCAGCAATTATCAGAATAGGGTATTGGCCCCTAATGGCTTCCTCCAGCACATTGATAAGATCTCTCGCGTTGGTGATCTTTTTGTCCACCAAAAGCAGCTGAAGAGTGAAGATAGAACATATCAATAAACTGAACCATAAAGACAGTGAGCAGCAGAAAATACAAACTAACAGTTGCTCAGATTCCAGCTTACCTTGCAGTTCTCGTACTCGGTGGTCATTTTCTCACTGTCAGTCACAAAGTAAGGAGAGATATAGCCACGGTCAAACTGCATTCCCTCCACAACATAGAGATTGTTCTCGGAACTTCTTCCTTCTTCGAGGGTAACCACACCCTTCCGTCCGACCTTGCTCATAGCCTCTGCTATCATGTTACCGATTTCATAGTTGTTGCCAGCACTGACTGCAGCAACATCAGCAAGCTCACTATCTTCAACCTGCAGCAAGAAGATGCTACTGTAAGTAAAAGTTAAACACATACACTGCCTACACCAACAATGATCTGACTCGACCCAGGCATTGGTAAAAATATTGCTATATTAGCTTAACAGTCAAATTTTACCTCCTTTGACATCTTCTTTAGTTCCACAACAAGTGCTTTCGCTGTTTTCTCGATACCACGAGTAATTTGTACAGGGTTAGCACCAGCTGCAATAACCTGAATAAAATCATACAGGTTTTTAGGTTCACAGAATAGTGAATCATTCAGCTAATACATAATCTCTGCAAGAGGGTAGTGGCCTACCTTAACACCCTCGGCAATGAGCCCCTGAGCAAGGACAACAGAAGTAGTTGTGCCATCGCCAGCTAAGTCATTGGTCTTCGCAGCAGCTTGCCTAACCAACTTAGCTCCAATATTCTCAACAGGATCCTCCAGCTCGACCTGCAGTAAACTAACTGTTATTGAAAGCTCTGATGGGATATTAAGCTAATCAAGAGTTGCAGGACAAGACAACCCCAAGCCTGCAGTACAGAGTCATCCAAAAACAAAATCCAATGGATCTGCAACCCTTCTTATTATAAAAATAGAAGGTGTGGCATCAGTGTAGTAGAAAAAACAGCTATAGTTGTTCATATGTTCTCATCTCCTCAGGAAGTATAACATCAGAATCACATAGATTAATTATGATACCATGCAAATCATAAACATCAACAGTCAAATAAGCATACTAGTGTTGGAGTATGATCACTGGATACAACTATGTCAGTGCAAGTTTACACATAACAAGCAAATCCCTGAGTGCAATGACGATAACCAAAAGATCTATAACATGGTAACACTGCAATGTACCTCTCTTGCAACTGTAACACCATCATTGACAATCTTAGGGGACCCGTACTTGCTCTCCAAAACAACATTCCTTCCCTTTGGCCCCAGTGTAACTCCAACAAGATCTGCAAGCTTATTGACTCCAGCCTAGGATATAGAGAAACAGCGCATTAGCGTCTGTTCAAGGATCACCACGCACTGGCATAAAGTGAAAACTCAAATTAGATGTGCAAGACATGTGAAGCTAACCTGGAGCTTCTTGGTGGCTGAGCCATCCTTGTTGAAGTACAGCTCCTTGGCTGCTTTAACTCTGAAGCTGCATTTCCTCTGGAGGCGCACATTCCGTGGCCGGCTGGCAAGGGAGATAGATGATACTGAAAATGGCTTCTTGTCTGATACAATGCCAGTCGGAGCTGCCATGAGCCCAGCAGTAGAAGTGGCACCAAATGGTGAAGCCATGTTTCTCTGCGCATCAAAAATAACAATATCAGCATGACAGAGCAATATACAGCATACACAGATCCCATGATTCAGAGATACGGTAAGCACAAGAAAACACAAGCAAAGCTTCACTTCAGATAATGGAAGTGGAGGCAACCTACTTGTAGCCAGGCACCAAATCAAAATAGACACTTTATTTGTTCATGTTTTCACAAAATAAAAATGACCGATGGATTTTCGCTCTTTGTGACAAGGCATCAACATAAGGAACGGTTAAAACAAAAGTGCCAGGTACATTACACCCCACTGAAAGGCTACAGGCATACACTCACTGGCAAACAAAGAAGAGTTTGCAGCATACACCGTAGAACACCAATTCACGGTAGTTGCAGCACTACCTCGCAGACCTTGGGCTCGAGAAGCAATGACACCCTTCTTACTTACTACACGAATAAATTCGACAAAAAAAAAATGTACCAATTACAGAAATTTATGGGTGTCCTTATATTTTGCAGACACAACGGCGTTCAATACTCTGCTGCCGTGCTTGCTGCCACGGATATACTTCACAACAAAGAACTACACCATTCTGCACTAATGTACTACCAAGTACAGCAGGCTAATTACAGCGTCCGAACGCCCAGCGAGACTATCGAGCACCAGTAAGTAGCCCACTGCATCTGGGCAGAACTGCTCCAACCTCCAAGCCAACTAGCGAATAGAAGCAACTAGCTACCAATCTACTGCCTCACAACAACACCCCGGACCCGAGACCACGCGCTCGTCGAATTTCGTCGGGGGGGACAAGCTGGAACCTCGTCCCCGCGCCTGAATTCGCGCCCTTTGAGACTAGTATCGGAAGAATTGGCGCCCAGCCCATCTAATCCTCGGACTGCGGCGCCCGAATGCGACGACCCGGCGGCCGAATTGGGCGGACGGGAAGCCGGGCGGCGCCCCGGGGAGGTGGTTAGGGAGCCGCGGGAGGGGTTGGGGTCATTACCTTGGCGCCTCGGCGGGGGAGGAGGAGGCGGGCGGAGAGGATAAGGCTGCGCGGCCTCGGGAGGGTTGAGCAGCTGCTACGGGTGAGGGGTTTGCTTTGGTTGGGGGAAGGGGGAAGGAAGGGGATGAGGTCTTAAATACACGCAAGGGTTTTACAAAGGGGCCTCGATGCAACTTTTCCTTGTACACCCTCGGATAAACGTGTATTTTCCACTGCAGAAAATATGGTTGTTTCCAGGAACTTAAAGTAAAGTCTGTTTTTTAAACGAGAGAGATCAAGCCAACGTATCTTTTTTTAACACACAAAGGGTGCATTTTATTCAGAGTTCAGCACAGATACATCACTCAAAACCGAAGATGGTGGATCACCTTCCCATGTAAAAGTTCCACCATAGTCATAACTAAGTATAGCTAAATTAAAAAAAAAGTCATGTAATAGTAATTTATTCCTTGTAACAATGATATTAACGCCACGGTGCACAAGCGCAGAGGCGGATCCACGCCCTGGACAACTAGGACAATGGCTCGGGGCCTAGAATTTTTTTGTTACTACTGCATATACAGCTTTGAGATCTGGCCAGGGTGACAGCCCACCGGTAAACCACGACATTGGCCCAAAACTGTACGAGACAGCAAACAAACACGACATGTGAGGAATTGATCAAGCGCTGTCGTCAAAACTTTCCAGTCAACCTCTCTCCGCTCCCCTATCCCTCCCCGCCTCCTCGGCGAAAGATCGTCATAAACGCCACATATCCACAAGCAAGCCCCGTCCAATGGCTAGGTAACTTGTGTTCCTCTCAAACAGACTGCCCAATTTAATTGATTCCATGGATCAATTTGATGTTTTTTAGAAAAAGTAGTCCATCAATCTCAATACCCAACTAGAGTCATCAACTCCTGAAACTCCCCTAAAAATACTCTTGAAACTAAATAAGCTATAAAACTCCCCAAACAAAACCTTCTTACAGTCAATTTGATCATGGGAGCCTCACATCAACTAAACCATTGATTTGATACTAATTTTAAATCCTCTTATTGTTGTTTATAATTTTTTGCAATCTCTTATATACTGTGTTGGATCTTCAAGAACTGTGTCAAAATTATATGTTTATCATTGCAGTTGAACCCCAAAAAATGTGTTCTCACAAAAAGAAAATCTGCGTAGACATAAATTTTTTGTCTGTATATTAATAAGCGCTGATTTTTTGGCCGGGTCTTATTCTAATCATGTCTCCGCCACTGCACAAGTGATACGTTGGAAACGTATCTATAATTTTTGATGTTCCATGTTTGTTTTGTACCTACTTTGCTTTGCTTGTCTACACTTTAAGGTGTTTTTTACATGTTTTCTGATACTAACCTATTAACAAGTTGCAACAGCGCCAGATGTCTGTTTTCTGTTGTTTTGGTTTTAGAAAAGTTAGTAAAGAAATATTTTCGGAATTGGACGGGACAAACGTCAAAATCAATAACTTTCCGTGGGGAATAAGAAGTCCATAGGAGAGCCAGAGGGGCCGGCCAGAGGGGCCGGCCAGAGGGGCCAAACCCACCCCAGGCGCGGGTGGGCCCCACCCCGCGCCTGGCTAGGGTTTGGCGCCCCTGGCCGCCGCCTCGGTCTCCCCGTTCGCCTATAAGAAGCCCCCAATGCAGAAACCCTGAGGACCCGATCAAATATCCACGAAACCGTCTGTAGCCGCCGCCACCATCGTCCCTAGATCGGGGGGATCTGAAGTTCTTCCCGGCACCCTGCCGGAGGGGAGATCATCCCGGAGGCATTCTCTCGGGTATGATGCATGAGTAGTTCCACCTTGGACTGTGGGTTCATGTAGTAGCTAGATGGTTGTATCTCCTCATTTGTGCTTTCATGTATAGATCTTGTGAGCTCCGTTCATGATCAAGATCTAATCTATTTATAATCATGCATGTTGTGTTTGCGGAGATCTGATGGATATTGAGATTATTACGTTGGTTTGATTAATGGTTTTGTCTTCATGATTCTATCATGTCTGTGTTGTTTGTGATCTTGCATGCTCTCTGTTGTTAGTAGTTATCTTGGTCAAGTAGTTGCTAGTGACTCCAAGAGGGGGTATTTATGCTCGATAGTGGGTTCTTGCCTCTAGTTTCCAAGGGAAGTGACAAGAATCTCTTCGGTTGTAGATGTGTTATTGCTACTAGGGAGAAAACAATGGTCTCTTGTTCATGGAACATGTGGACTATTTACCTTACACACTTTTCTTAAAGCAGTTGTCTGTTGCTTGCAACTTAATACTGGAGGGGGTTCGGATGATAACCTGAAGGTGGACTTATAGTCATAGATGCAGTTGGATGGCAGTCTATGTATCTTGTTGTATTGCCCAATTAAATCTCATAGGATCTTTCTGACTAGTAATTGCATTATTATGCCTTGCTCAGTTTCTGTCAATTGCCCTGCTGTAATTTGTTTACCCTTCATGCCATGTTGTTTATCTAAGGAGAGCACCTCTAGTGAACTATGGACTCCGGTCCAATCTTTACCATTGATACATCTTCCACGGTTACTTGTTTACTTGCTGCAAACCATTACCTTCCACACCATACGTTTAATCCTTTGTTATAGCAAACCGGTGAGCTTGACAACCTCACTGTTCGTTGGGGCAAAGTCTTGAGTTTGTGTTGTGCACGTCTCCGCGTTGCTTGCAACACTTGTGTGACATTTCCTTCCTCCTTCTGGTTCGATAACCTCGGTCTCAACTGAGGGAAAACTTGCTGCTGTGCTGATTCACACCTTGCTCTTGGGGTTCCCAACAGGCTGTGCGTAGACAATCATCAAGCTTTTCAAGGCGTCATCAGCCAGCCAACAAGCTTTTCTGGCGCCGTTGCCGGGGAGGCTAAGGACGTCTTCACAAGGGGGGTCCTTCACTTCCTTTTTCTTTACTTTGTTTTTAGTTAGTTTTGTTTATTTTGCTTGGTTTTGTTTGCCTCTTTCCAAAAAAACCCAAAAAACTAGTTTATTTTAGTTTGCTTTCTCTTATCAAAAACACAAAAAAATTAGTTCCTACTTTAGTTGCTGGTCTGTTATTGCCTTGCTTGGTCATGCTTTCTATCAATGGATGGTTTCTTTAAAACTAGTTCTTATTGGCAAGGTGGATTCACGGAAGAACAAAAGTATTTTTATAAGAAACACCGTTTGTCACAAAAAGGGAAACACCTATGGGAACAAATTGATAAATTGAATACTATTGATAGAGAGGTGTGCTCTGTTTGTAATGTTATTTATTGCTTTGATGAAGCTTGTTGCTGTAGGAGGTATAAACACCCCCCTTTTCAATGTGACTATAATGATAATGTTACCATATCCTCTTATGTTAAAGGAAATTATGACTTTTATGATGTGGAACAAATTGAAGATTTTATTACATTCAAGGGTGCATTTGAACTTGCTAGTTTGCTTGAAAATACTGATGATGCACCTTATGAATCTGAGGTTTATGAGATACTTAAATTTTGCTTTGATAATTACAAGGAAGAAAATGGCTATATTCTTGAATATTTTAATAGGCGTTTTCCACAAATGGAAGAGACTAATGCCTTGCAGGAGCCCATGGAAGAAGAAATTGTTGAAACTGGAAGTTCATTAGATGAAAAAGAGGGGGAGAGTGATGAACAAAAGGAGGAAGAATGGATTATCTACCCATGCCTACCTTCTAATGAGAGTAACTCTTTATCCCTTACATTATTTGATTGTCCCCCATGCTTACCAAGGGAGGATGAATGTTATGTTCCTGTGGATTCTTTTGAAATATCTACTTTGGATAAAACTTGTGGAGGTTTTAATCCCACTGTTTTTGAGCTTGATAGAAATTATGAGTTTGTAGATCATGAAAAGCATGCTTTATGTGATAGCTATATTTTTGAGTTTATTCATTAGGCTACTGAAAATTATTATGAGAGGGGAAAATATGGTTGTAGAAGTTTTCATGGTACTGAAACACCTCTCTATGTGCTGAAAGTTTTGAAGTTGCTTTTGTTTCATCTTCCTATGCCTGTCACTTTGTTCTTTGTAAATTTATTTGCATACAAGATTTATATGCATAGGAAGTGGGTTAGACTTAAATGTGTTTTGAATTTGCTTCTTAATGCTCTCTTTGACTTCAATTCATAATTCTTATGTGAGCATCTTCTCAAGCTATCATGCCTAACTTAAAGGCGTTAAAGAAAAGTACTTGTTGGGAGATAACCCAAGAGTTTCCTTGAGTCTTGGAAGTTATTACTTCAATAATGACCTCTTCTTATCCTTTTTGTTTACTTTTTGTGCCAAGAATGACCTCTAATGAGAGGGAAGTAAGATTTGGGGAGTTGCTGTCCCGAAAAAGATTTCTGTCATCCACCAAAAAAATTAGTGAGGAGGCTCTGTAACTCAGATTAAGCTGAAAATTTACGAATAAATCCCCCAGTATGTTATATAACTTTCGTTAGTTCAACACTTTTTGATTTTAGCAACACAAGATGTTTGAAAAAATAGGCTTCTTCCTGCTGGTCTATTTTGACAGATTTCTGCCATTATTTGCATTTGCTTCTTATTGATTCCTTTTTCAGTTCTCTTTAGGTGAATTGAGCTTTTTGAAGGAGTTACTACAGTATCTTGTATTTTTAGTGAAAAGCCTTGTTGTTTCAAAGCTTTGCCAGGGGTCTAATATCTTTTGAATAATCTAATGTTGCTAATGAAGATTGTGTGAAGTTTTGTGTGAAGGAAAAATTTCAGGTGTAAAGAGAGAATGATGCAATGAGATGAAGAATGGACAAAAGCTCAAGCTTGGATATGCCACCATGGTATCACCCCAAGAAATATCCAATAGATACAAGCGTCAAAGCTTGGGGATGCCTTGGGCATCCCCTTCATCATCAATAAAAATTTCAGGTCTATCTAGACACTTTGTTTTTATTGTTTCATGCACAGTTGTGTTGTTCTTGGAGCGTCTTAGTTTTCGTTTGCTTTGCTTAGTTTGTTTAGTTTTCTTGAGTAGTTTTGACCCCCGTTCTCGCTGTGTTGTTTTGTAAATAAGTTTGCTTGGTGTTGGAAAGGAGTAGTAAGTTCTTGATTGAAGTGCAAGAGGAGCTTGCATTGACTGTGACTTAGACTTTAGCATGACATGCTAGGTGTTGTTTTAACCTTATTCTTAGTGATTATTGTTGTAGCATGTCTTGTTCCAAACAATTGGGATTGCTTAGTGTGCCTTGAAGAAATTATGCATTGTTTTAGCATGCAAAAGCATAGTATTGTGGTATTCTCCTTTGATGCTTTGCTTGGGTTGACTTGGCACATGCTCACACCATGTTATGACTATGACAAGTCACCGTTAGCCTCTATGGTCATTTAGTCCTTGACTTGTAGTACCACTCTTTGCTTTGATTAGTATGCTTTGTTGCACTACATGATTATGGCCATTATTGCTCGCTTAGTTGGTTGCTCCCAGTCTTTTGCTAGCCTCCACTTGTATGAGTAAGTTCTACTCATTCTTCCAACTCCCAAGAAACCAAGTTATTACAAAGTGTCCACTATAAACTCCTATGCATGGTGTGTTACACCATTCCAAGTATATTATTGTTTTCAACTATCTTCTAATTAAAAACTATTTTGTTATGTGAAAACTTAGAGATTAAAGCCCTCACGAACTTGATGGCACACTTTATTCTATGTCCCTAATACACTTGAACCATTGTGACAACTTTGTTGTATATGCTTGCACTTATAAGTTGGAATTAGCAGAACCGTGCTGTCACGGGGAACGTTTTCAATATTGCACTTGTACTTTGTACTCAGTTGATATCATGTTCTTTTGTCTATGGATGTCACCGGTGTGAAATAAAGAGGGAACTTGTAAGTCCATGAAGTTTGTATCCTGTGTTAGGGAAACGCCTGGGACGCTAGCCTAAGCCATGCCTAGTCATGGTGGAAACTTGCAGCATCACCATAATGAGCTAACTATGAAGCATCCTCAATAAAAAGCTATGCATATGGTAAATAAAAAGATTGCTGAGATGCTCATTGTTTGCTTGCCTTGTCATTTTGGTTATGGGAAAGCTCATGTATCATGTGCAAGGGGTACCCCGTTGGCGGTTCTCAATGATATACAAATACTTACAGTGATAAGAACTTACCTGGACCCAAAGTTGAGTATGCATGAGGTGTGGCCCTCGTATTCAAGGGACATGAGATTGTCAACTTATACTTCGTCAAGCATATACTCCAGCTTTGCCACTTTAACCTTAACCACTTCAAGATGCTTATGATAGGGGCAATGAGGGATGAAAGCTAACAAGTACCATAATTTTTGGAAGCTCTTTTTGAAACTTGTAATCACTGCTTCCTTTATAAAAAAAAGTCCTTTATTTCACCATTATTGAGTCTCCACCTTCTACCTTAGGCACCATAAGAGAGAATAATTGTCATTCTGTGTGCAGTATTCCAAAGCTTATTAATTGATGCATATTATAATATTACTTGTTCTTGTGCTACTTGCTTCTAGTCACCCTTGTGAACTTTGCAGGTGTCCTATGCATCTATTTGCTACTCTATGAGGGACAAGCTGATTACCACTATACTATGTTTTCTGTATGTGAAACAAACAAACGTTTTTCAATGCATGTTATTCATGATCTTTGTTTGTAGCTTGTCATGTTGCATGCATAGTTACTATATCCTATTGTTAGAACTTCATCTTTCATGCACATGTTTAAAGTTCTTTGATCCCAGCTTTCAATGCTCGCAAATGGTTGGATCTTTATTGTGAGAATGCATGTCACCTAAAAAATTATTCTTTTATCACTTGCCTACTCGAGGACGAGCAGGAGTTAAGCTTGGGGATGTTGATACGTTGGAAACGTATCTATAATTTTTGATGCTCCATGGTTGTTTTGTATCTACTTTGCTTTGCTTTGATTTTCTACACTTTGAGGTGATTTTTACATGTTTTCTGATACTAACCTATTAACAAGTTGCAACAGTGCCAGATGCCTGTTTTCTGCTGTTTTTGGTTTCAGAAAAGTTAGTAAAGAAATATTCTCGGAATTGGACGGGACAAACGTCAAAGTCAATAACTTTCTGTGGGGAACAAGAAGTCCAGAGGAGAGCCGGAGGAGCCGGCCAGAGGGGCCAGACCCACCCCAGGCGCGGGTGGGCCCTACCCTGTGCCTGGCTAGGGTTTGGCGCCCCTGGCCGCCGCCTCGGTCTCCCCCTTCGCCTATAAGAAGCCCCCGATGCAGAAACCCTGAGTACCCTATCAAATATCCACGAAACCGTCTGTAGCCGCCGCCACCATCGTCCCTAGATCGGGGGGATCTGAAGTTCTTCCCGACACCCTACCAGAGGGGAGATCATCCCGGAGGCCTTTTCTCCGGTATAATGCGTGAGTAGTTCCACCTTGTACTATGGGTCCATGTAGTATCTAGATGGTTGTATCTCCTCCTTTGTGCTTTCATGTATAGATCTTGTGAGCTCCGTTCATGATCAAGATCTAATCTATTTGTAATCATGCATGTTGTGTTTGTGTGGATCCGATGGATATTGATATTATTATGTTGGTTTGATTAATGGTTTTGTCTTTATGATTCTATCATGTCTGTGTTGTTTGTGATCTTGCATGCTCTCCGTTGTTAGTAGCTATCTTGGCCAAGTAGTTGCTAGTGACTCCAAGAGGGGGTATTTATGCTCGATAGTGGGTTCATGCCTCTAGTTTCCAAGGGAAATGACAATAATCTTTTCGGTTGTAGATGTGTTGTTGCTACTAGGGAGAACACAATGGTCTCTTGTTCATGGAACATGTGGACTGTTTACCTTACACACTTTGCTTAAAGAAGTTGTCTGTTGCTTGCAACTTAATACTGGAGGGGTTCGGATGATAACCTGAAGGTGGACTTCTAGTCATAGATGCAGTTGGATGGCGGTCTATGTATCTTGTTGTATTACCCAATTAAATCTCATACTCCCTCCGGCCCATATTAATTGACTTTGATTTGTCAAAATTTGGATGAACCTATGTACTAAATAGTGTCTAGATTCATCCAAATTTTGACAAATCCAAGTCAATTAATATGGGTCGGAGGGAGTAGGATCTTTCTGACTAGTAATTGCATTGTTATGCCTTGCTCAGTTTCTGTCAATTGCCCTGCTGTAATTTGTTTACCCTTCATGCCATGTTGTTTATCTAAGGAGAGCACCTCTTGAAGGGAATATGCCCTGAGAGGCAATAATAAAGTGTTTATTATGTGTATTCCAAGTATATGATAGATGTTTATTTTGCATGCTATAATTGTATTAATACGGAAACGTTAATACTTGTGTGTTTAATAAACAAACATAAAGTTCCTAGTTATGCCTCTCTCATAAACTAGCTCGTTGATTAACAAGATGATCAAGGTTTCCTGATCATGGACATTGGATGTTGTTAATAACGGGATCACATCATTAGTGTAATGGTGTGATGAACATTCATCCGAAGTATAGCATTACGATCAAAGTCATTGAGTTTATATTGCTATAACAACTTACGAAGTGATCCTAATCCTTAGACCATGAGATCATGTCAATCACTAACACCGGAAGAGTTTCTTGATAACATCAAACGTCACACCGTAACAGGGTGATTATAAAGATGGATTCAGAACTAATAAAGTGTTATGTTGAGGCTCATGGATCGAGAGTGGAATTTGTTCATCCCGATGACGGATAGATATACTCTGGGCCCTCTCGGTGATATCACATTGATTAGCTTGCAAGCAAGTGATTTGATCACTAGAATGTTATATCACAGGAACGAGAAAAGAGTGCATGTCGGTAACGAGATCAAACTAGGTATGGAGATACCGATGATCGAATCTCGGACATGTAATATATCGTGAAACAAAGGGATTAAGATACTAGCGTAAAAGGTTCCGACGATCACAAGAAAGTCATCGTTGAATGTGTGGGAGTCAGTATGGGTCTCCAGATCCCGCTTCTGATTATTGATCCGAGAGGGGTCTCGATCATGTCCGCATTATTCACGAACCGTAGGGTGACACACTTAAGAGACACCGACATCCAATTGGAGCAAATGTTTCATGCCAAAAGAATGAACAAGCGCAGGAATTTATTTCACTAGATACCGAAACAGGTTTTCGGGTGAAATTGCATAAAGTGGTTATGCATGTGAAATAGAATTCTAGCAAGGGGTTATTTGTGAATGTTTGTCATTAAAGTAATTGACAAAATTCTGAATAAAATAAAAGAGTTTTATTTAATGAGAGTTTGCATTAAATTTGGTGGAAATTTGAGTGGACTTTTGAGTGGAGAAAATTGAAGGGCCATTTTGTGAGTGGAGTGTCCACCCACATGAATGAAGGAGGGGAGGGGGCAGCCCCCATGGACGGCGGCCACCCCCTTGGGTGCCCCCTCCTCCTATAAAAGGAGCCCCTCCTCTCACTTGTCTCTCACACCTCCTCGTGAAGGATCTCTCTCCCCCTCTAGAATTTATTCCCCATGGTCTCGGACTAGCGAGATACATGTTCCCGGTGGCTATTCGGCAAGAAAGAGTTGTGCTTCCGCTGCATCGCTGGAGCGAGGAGGCGGAGGTTGCTCGGTGCCTCGAACGTGTGTGCGAGCACGGATGCGCTGCTGATTTGCGACGCTAGGACTTTCTCTCGATCTTGAGATCGGCAAGAGATCGTCTACATCAACCACGAGTTGAACTCGTTAAGCTTTGTCGGTCTTCAAGGATATGTTCTCTACGGATATACATCCGCCCGTTATTTGTATCTAGTAGATAGATCTTGGTATATAGTTCACATCGTAGGAAAATTTTTGTTTTCTATGCTGCGAACCCTACAGTGGTATCAGAGCCGGATCTATGCGTAAATACTTTACACGGGTAGTACACATATGAGTATGTGGGCGATGATGATCATGTTGTTGCTCCTTTGTTGTAATTTTGGATATTGGTGGCATAGTGGGATGAAGCGGCCCGGACAAACTTTACATGTCCTCGCACATGAGACCTGTTCCACGCTTGACATGCAACTAGTTTGCATAAGTGGCTAGCGGGTGTCTGTCTCTCCTACTATAGTCAATATCTATTTTGCAAGCGAGTTGTCAACAATTTGATTGTCCTCGTTGTGGTTCATGTTCGTAGGTAAGAACGGTTCTATCTCGAAAGCCCTAAGCCACGTAAAACTTGCAATGGATAAATTAGAGGCGTCTAGTTTAGATTGTTGCCGGGCTAGTGTTATGATATGGTAGTGTTGTAAGTAGAAGTATGAGATGATACTCTTACAACACACATAGCATGTAAAATCCATAGACCTTGGATTTACACATATAGGTATGATAGTGATCATACCACGATGCACATGATAGAGATCATCTGCTCGGGAACCATATAATTTCACTAATAAACATATGATGTTTGATAGCATCTTATATTGCTTGTTTAGCGCTTTGTTAGCATAATAAGATGATCCCTCATTTAAATATCAAGATAAGAATGTGTTCTTCCTTTAGTATGCACCGATTATGTTTTCGTCGCTCCAAGACATCACGTGATGATCGGGTGTTCTTGGATCCACGACCATATTTCGGGTGTAAAACAGTTACACACGCGAATACTAAGGTTCTAACTTGGCGAGCCTAGCATGTACAGACATGGCCTCGGAACACGGACCGAAAGGTTAAGCATGAGTCATATAGTTGATATGATGCCCATTTGATGCTCGCCTTTGAAGCTATACCGACTCACGTGATGATTGGACTTGGTGTAGTGGATTTGGTTCATGTAATCACCAAAAAGGCACGAGGGATGTCGTTTTTGAGTGGGAGTTCATTCGTAATATAGATTAGTTGAACTCAATCTATCATACACTTAGTCTAAACTTTACAAATTCTGTTGTAGATGGCACCACCTGCTTTTAATTTCAATGTGTTCATGGAGAAAGAGAAACTAGCAACGAACGGTAGCAACTTTACCGAATGGGCCATGAATTTGAGGATTCTCCTCTCTGCTGCACAAAAGCAATATGTGCTAGAAGCGCCGTTAGGCCCCCCACATTTAGATGATGCCCCTGACGAGGAGAAGAATGTCAATCAGACTCATCAGGAGGACCACAACTTAGTTCATTGCGGCATATTGTATGGGCTAGAGCCGGAACTTCGAAAGCGTTTCGAAAACGGCAATGCATTTGATACAATGGGTGAGTTGAAAATGATTTTCGACACACATGCTGCTGTAGAGAGCTACAACGCTTCAGAAAAGTTCTTTAGCTGCATGATGGAAGAGCACAGCTCCGTTAGTGAGCATGTACTCAAGATGTCGGGTTACGCCGATAAGCTTGTGTCCTTGGGAATATCGATTCCCATTGACTTAGGCATCCATCGTGTTCTGCAGTCTCTGCCACCTAGCTATAAGAGCTTCGTGATGAACTATAATATGCAAGGCATGAAGAAGTCTCTCCCCGAGCTTCTGTCAATGCTTAAAACTGCAGAAGTGGAGATCAAAAAAGGAACATCAAGTGTTGATGATCAATAGGAACACTGGTTTCAAGAAAGACAAGAAGGGAAAACGGAAGGGAAGTAAGGGCGGCAAGCCTGTTGCCGCGCCTGAAAAGAAACCCCGAGTTGGACCTAAGTCTGATTCCGAGTGCTACTATTGTAAGGGGACTAGCCACTGGAAGCGCAACTGCCCCAAGTATCTGGCAGACAAGAAGGCCGGCAAGGCAAACAAAGGTATATATGATATACATGTTATTGATGTGTACTTGACTAGTGCTCGCAGTAGCACCTGGGTATTTGATACCGGTTCATTTGCTAATATTTTTAACTCGAATCAGGGGTTGCGGAACAAGCGACCGCTAGCAAGGGGTGAGGTCAAGATGCGTGTCGGCAATGGATCAAGCGTTGATGTGATCGCCGTCGGAACGCTGCCTCTCCACTTGCCGTCGGGATTAGTTATAAACTTGAATAAATGTTATCTGGTGCCTGCACTGAGCATGAACATTGTATCTGGATCGTGTTTGATGCGAAGTGGTTATTCATTTAAATCCGAGAACAATGGTTGTTCCATTTATATGAATGAAATCTTTTATGGTCATGCACCGATGATGAATGGTTTATTTCTATTAGATCTCGATGATAATGTTACACATATTCATAATGTTGATGCTAAAAGGATTAAACTTAATGATGATATATCCGCATATATGTGGCACTGCCGTCTAGGTCATATTGGCGTTAAACGCATGAAGAAGCTCCATTCGGATGGACTTTTGGAATCACTTGATTATGAATCATTTGATACATGTGAGCCATGCCTTATGGGCAAGATGACTAGAACGCCGTTTTCCGGTTCAATGGAACGGGCGACAGATTTATTGGAAATCATACATTCTGATGTATGTGGTCCAATGAGTGTGTCGGCGCGAGGTGGATATCGTTATTTTGTTACTTTCACGGATGATTTGAGTAGATACGGTTATATCTACTTGATGAAACACAAGTCTGAAACCTTTGAAAAGTTCAAGGAATTTCAGAATGAAGTGGAAAATCATCGTAATAGAAAGATCAAATTTCTACGGTCCGACCGTGGAGGTGAGTATCTAAGTTACGAGTTTAGCACTCACATGAAAGAGTGTGGAATTGTTTCACAACTCACACCTGCCGGAACACCACAGCGAAATGGTGTGTCGGAACGTTGTAATCGTACTTTATTAGATATGGTTCGATCTATGATGTCTCTGACGGACTTGCCGTTGTCATTTTGGGGTTATGCACTAGAAACTGCTGCATTCACTTTAAATCGGGCACCATCTAAATCCGTTGAAAAGACACCGTATGAATTGTGGTTTGGAAACAAACCTAAGCTGTCATTTCTTAAAGTTTGGGGATGCGATGTTTATGTGAAGAAACTTCAACCGGATAAACTCGAACCCAAAGCGGAAAAATGCGTCTTCATAGGATACCCTAAAGAAACTATTGGGTATTCCTTCTATCACATATCCGAGGGCAAGGTTTTTGTTGCCAAGAGTGGATCCTTTCTAGAGAAAGAGTTTCTCGCGAAAGGTGTGAGTAGTCGGAAGGTAGAACTCGAAGAGGTTGTGGAACCTTCTCTTCAAAGTATGGCGAGTAGCGCAGCGCCGGAAGTTGTTCCGGAGTTGGCTCCACCTGTTGAAGAGGGAACTAATGATAATGATCATGAAACTCCAAAAGAGAGTACTACCGAACCTCGCAGGTCAAACAGGACGCGTGCAGCTCCCGAGCTGTACGGAAATCCTGTCATGAATTTCATGGTTGATGAAAATGATGACCCTGCGACGTATGAAGAAGCGATGATGAGCCCGGATTCCAACAAATGGTTAGAAGCCATGAAATCCGAGATGGAATCCATGTATGAAAATCAAGTTTGGAACTTGGTGGAATTACCTCACGACCGAAAGGCCGTGGAGAACAAATGGATTTTCAAAAGGAAAACTGATGCTGATGGTAATGTGACCGTCTATAAAGCTCGACTTGTCGCAAAGGGGTTTCGACAAATTCAAGGAGTTGACTATGATGAGACTTTCTCTCCCGTAGCGATGCTAAAGTCAGTTAGGATTATGTTAGCAATTGCTGCATATTTCGATTATGAGATATGGCAGATGGATGTCAAAACCGCGTTTCTCAATGGTAATATTGAAGAAGAGTTGTATATGATACAACCAAAGGGTTTTGTCGATCCTAAGGATGCTAACAAGGTGTGCAAGCTTCAGCGATCCATCTATGGATTGAAGCAAGCATCACGAAGTTTGAATCTCCGCTTTGATGAGGTGATCAAAGAGTTTGGATTTGTCCAAACTTATGGAGAAGCTTGTATTTACAAGAAAGTGAGTGGGAGCAATGTGGCATTTCTGATATTATATGTGGATGACATATTATTGATCAGAAATGATATAGATCTTTTAAACAGTGTTAAAAGTTATCTAAACAGCAAATTTTCAATGAAGGACCTAGGTGAAGCGTCATACATATTAGGCATAAAGATCTATAGAGATAGATCTAGGCGCCTAATAGGGCTATCGCAAAGTACATACCTTGATAAGATTTTAAAGAAGTTTAAAATGGACGGAAGTAAGAAGGGGTTCTTACCTATGTTGCAAGGCAAGACATTGAGTAAGACTCAAAGTCCGGCTTCGGCGGAAGAAAGAGAGATAATGGACAAAGTCCCCTATGCTTCAGCCATAGGCTCTATAATGTACGCCATGCTATGTACAAGACCGGATGTGGCACATGCTATTAGTTTGACTAGTAGGTACCAATCGGATCCAGGTTCGGAACACTGGATAGCGGTCAAGAATATCCTTAAGTACTTACGAAGAACTAAGGATATGTTTCTTGTATACGGAGGTGAAGAAGAGCTCGTCGCTAAGTGTTATGTCGACACTAGCTTTGACACCGATCCGGATGACTCTAAGTCTCAATCCGGATACGTATTTCTCATGAATGGCGGAGCGGTTACTTGGAGGAGCTCCAAACAACCTGTGGTAGCGGGATCACTAACGGAGGCCGAATATGTTGCTGCTTCAGAAGCGGCTCAGGAAGCAGTTTGGATGAAGGAGTTCATATCCGAACTAGGAGTGGTGGCAAACGCGTTGGACCCAATGGTGATCTATTGTGACAACAATGGTGCCATTGCCAATGCCAAAGAGCCAAGGTCTCACAAGCATTCCAAGCATATTAAGCGCCGGTTTCACTCCATCCGCGAGCATGTCAAGGATGGAGATATAAAGATTTGTAAAGTACATACGGATCTCAATGTAGCAGATTCGTTGACTAAAACTCTCCCTAGAGCAAAACATGATCAACACCAGAACTCAATGGGTGTTAGATTTATCACTATGTAACTAGATTATTGTCTCTAGTGCAAGTGGGAGACTGAAGGGAATATGCCCTGAGAGGCAATAATAAAGTGTTTATTATGTGTATTCCAAGTATATGATAGATGTTTATTTTGCATGCTTTAATTGTATTAATACGGAAACATTAATACATGTGTGTTTAATAAACAAACAGAAAGTTCCTAGTTATGCCTCTCTCATAAACTAGCTCGTTGATTAACAAGATGATCAAGGTTTCCTGATCATGGACATTGGATGTTGTTAATAATGGGATCACAATATTAGTGTAATGGTGTGATGAACATTCATCCGAAGTATAGCATTACGATCAAAGTCATTGAGTTTATATTTCTATAACAACTTACGAAGTGATCCTAATCCTTAGACCATGAGATCATGTCAATCACTAACACCGGAAGAGTTTCTTGATAACATCAAACGTCACACCGTAACAGGGTGATTATAAAGATGGATTCAGAACTAATAAAGTGTTATGTTGAGGCTCATGGATAGAGAGTGGAATTTGTTCATCCCGATGACGGATAGATATACTCTGGGCCCTCTCGGTGATATCACATTGGTTAGCTTGCAAGCAAGTGATTTGATCACTAGAATGTTATATCACAGGAACGAGAAAAGAGTGCATGTCGGTAACGAGATCAAACTAGGTATGGAGATACCGATGATCGAATCTCGGACATGTAATATATCGTGAAACAAAGGGATTAAGATACTAGCGTAAAAGGTTCCGACGATCACAAAAAAGTCATCGTTGAATGTGTGGGAGTCAGTATGGGTCTCCAGATCCCGCTTCTGATTATTGATCCGAGAGGGGTCTCGATCATGTCCGCATTATTCACGAACCGTAGGGTGACACACTTAAGAGACATCGACATCCAATTGGAGCAAATGTTTCATGCCGAAAGGATGAACAAGCGCAGGAATTTATTTCACTACATACCGAAACAGGTTTTCGGGTGAAATTGCATAAAGTGGTTATGCATGTGAAGTAGAATTCTAGCAAGGGGTTATTTGTGAATGTTTGTCATTAAAGTAATTGACAAAATTCTGAATAAAATAAAAGAGTTTTATTTAATGAGAGTTTGCATTAAATTTGGTGGAAATTTAATGGGAATTTGAGTGGACTTTTGAGTGGAGGGAATTTAAAGGAGATTTGTGAGTGGAGTGTCCACCCACATGAAGAGGGGAGGGCAAGGGGGCAGCCCCCATGCGCCGGCCACCCCCTTGGGGTCCCCCCTCCTCCTATAAAAGGAGCCCTCCTCCTCACTTGTCTCTCACACCTCCTCGTGAAGGATCTCTCTCCCCCTCTAGAATTTATCCCCCATGGTCTCGGACTAGCAAGATACATGTTCCCGGTGGCTATTCGGCAAGAAAGAGTTGTGCTTCCGCTACATCGCTGGAGCGAGGAGGCGGAGGTTGCTCGGTGCCTCAAACGTGTGTGCGAGCACGGATGCGCTGCTGATTTGCGGCGCTAGGACTTCCTCTCGATCTTGAGATCGGCAAGAGATCGTCTATATCAACCACGAGTTGAACTCGTTAAGCTTTGTCGGTCTTCAAGGGTATGTTCTCTACAGATATACATCCGCCCGTTGTTTGTATCTAGTAGATAGATCTTGGTATATAGTTCACATCGTAGGAAATTTTTTGTTTTCTATGCTGCGAACCCTACACCTCTAGTGAACTATGGACCCCGGTCCAATCTTTACCATTGATACATCTTCCACTGTTACTTGTTTACTTGCTGCAAACCATTACCTTCATACCATATGTTTAATCCTTTGTTACAGCAAACTGGTGAGCTTGACAACCTCACTGTTCGTTGGGGCAAAGTCTTGAGTTTGTGTTGTGCAGGTCTCCACGTTGCTTGAAACACCTGTGTGACGTTTCCTTCCTCCTTCTGGTTCGATAACCTCGGTCTGAACTGAGGGAAAACTTGTTGTTGTGCTGCTTCACACCTTGCTCTTGGGGTTCCCAACAGGCTGTGCGTAGACAATCGTCAAGCTTTTCAAGGCGTCATCACCCAGCCAACAACAAGCGCCATTGTCGGCCGATCATATATCCTAGATTTTTACCCTAAAGAAAGTTCTCGATCCCAAAAACAATGTCTTCAATAAGACTATTGCCAGCCACAACAAATTATCTTGAATTTTCACCTAAACAATAAGAGTTTGGACTTCTCCTATGTTGTCGCCCCCACTTACGATGCCACTGCTCCAAGTCGAAATCACCAAGCCAATTCATTAATGCAACAAAGAGTCGGATCACCATTGCTAGTCCTCGGATCTTGGCTTCTCTAACCTTCTCCACTAGCTGACTTTGCTATGAAATGAGAAAGCATGACCGTGATGGTAACATCCAATAGATATTCGCAACACTCCCTCTGAAAATGAATGGTCAAATGAAAATACAGATGCGCACGACCGAATTCCATCTGATCCAGTAATCTCCAGGCAATAGAGACCCACAAGAGTTCACCGACGAAGCATTCCGAAACACGACACTCCCACCAGATCGATT
This sequence comes from Avena sativa, assembly GCA_916181665.1. NCBI lineage: Eukaryota > Viridiplantae > Streptophyta > Magnoliopsida > Poales > Poaceae > Avena > Avena sativa. The sequence continues at coordinate 52,290,201 of OV702285.1, read as the reverse complement.
GGGGGTTGGCCTTCAGCGGATCTTCATCTTGGCACGAGAAGAATCCTAGAAACTTTTCCATTATTCAAGCACAGAAGCACACCCCCACACTACCGGACGAAGCAGAAAATGAGGATATAGAACAAGATCCTCCCAATTATATGTATGTGATACTTGGTAGCAATCTAGCACAATAGCAGAGTAGGGACTAGATATTTAGATGCAGGTAGTCATCAACTTTAAGTTATGAGAATTCAACAATCGTAGGCGTGCTCCTAGTATTCCCCAGGAGCCGTAGACCATGTCTCAATGTCATAGCTTTTGTGATTGATGCATCAAGAGTATTAACCAGCGTCCATGCACCTTCGTCAAATTATGTCTCCTTTAGCATTACGAATGGGTGAGATCATTGACGTAAACATGGGCACCGTGTTTGCAATGTAACGATGACATGTTCAGTTCATCATGTCACATATGACTTTTACGGAATTAGCCTTAGTTTTTTTTTTTTGAACAGGGGAAGGGACCCAAAGATCCTAGAAACTGGCATTAATAAAAAAAATTATTACAATATTGTAGGAAGGACCTAAAAGAAAAATAAATTACAACCATCTCCCTCCGATTTGCAGAAAGGACCCCAGGCATAAACCAAAACGCAACCAGGTCCTCAAGCAAATCCCTATCTCGACGGCGATGCTATTGACACCATCGTCGGTCACGTCTTGCCGTCGATGGGCAAGGTGAAGAGGACCTCCCGCCGGAGGTTGAAGGAGAGGGCGTTGAACGATTCCGGCAAATCCCATTGAAGCCAGAGAAGTAGTCAAGCCACCCAGGGAGCTTGCTGGAGAGGATTTTTGTGGAGCATCTTGAATCCAGCGACAAGGGAGGTCGTCGTAGTATCCTAAGAGGAAACTTGAGCGCCAATGCTAGTACAGAGGAGATCGTGGTAGCAAAGAACCGCATGAACTCTTCTCCCCAACTACAAATCAAGCCCATTGCAGATCTTCACTTGGCCTGCTACTTCCTTCTCGTCACCATGACGAACAAGAAAAGCAGAGGCCGAGATCCAACCTCCACCAGTAGATCTACAGAACAAGGATCCCGGCGCCCTCCACCACCTCTGCCTCCGGATCCAACATCTAGAGCACCACAGAGACGACGAAGAACGCCGACAGCCACCAGATGAGACTCGCACCATCCGGCCACTCACCCTAGACGAGCATGAAGCTCAGACGCCATGAAGGCAACCCTAATCTAAGCCCTACTCTTTTATTTACAGGGGAGGCCCGACCACCTAGACCATCTCCTCGCCAGCAAGCAGCGCCGCTGGAGAAACAGGAGTTCAGGGGCGACGGAGGGGAACTAGGGTCGACTCTCAAAACGGCGAGAAAATAGATGTACTTCCTCCAGGACCGCACTACCCTTAGTTAAAAGTTCATATTGTAAGATATAGTCGTAACAAACATGTCACAAAGAGCAGGGATTCTAGTGAAGACACTTAAATTATATCGACACTTAGGAAAACATATTTATCCATGGAATCCTAGAATATATAACTTAGACATCAACTGACGCTTTGGAATCCAAAAAAATATTAGACATCAATTGGTGCTTAGAAAAACATGTCAACACTAGGAAGAGGTAGCCATTTTTTTAATAAGAAGCATATGGTTAATATCGTGAAAATACCAATTACAATCAGTTTGTATAACAATGTATTGCCTTAGCGATCTTATGGATGCACACAACCAAAAAAATAAGAATTACAAAAAGAATAGTCCCGCTACAACGATCAGTTTCTTACAGCAGCGACACTAACATGCTCAAAACAACATCCGAAATGAGTAGCATCCAAACACTACCTGCATTTCGTTCGAAATGGAAGGTAGCAAATGTAGCCACTAAACCAACAAGGTAAAAAGCTGATAAGCAGTGAAAAAATCAATCCGTCTCTAAGCAACGGCGGCGTGCTTGGCTTACAAACATTCGAATCGATGCAACAAAATTATCGGTAGCACCACTCGACAATGAGACGAGGCCTTAGCAGGGCTCTGGACTGAACGTGAGACCCCTTTTGAGGGTGCATCCGTTAAATCAGCCTCAACAGGCCTCGAGCAGTATGGAAGCGTCCAGAAGTACCAAAAATCTAGGCCCACCGGAAAAAATAGGCAGGTGCTGCAAAAAAAAAATAGTAAAAGCGCCGTTGCCGGGGATCGAACCCGGGTCACCCGCGTGACAGGCGGGAATACTTACCACTATACTACAACGACTTGGTTGGGATTAGTTCTTAGTTTGTCTGTATTATCCGTAAATGAGAACTCCAAGCTCCCTCTCGTTCTCTGAAAGAGAGAATGGGATCCAATGTGAACGTGGGTGATTAAATTAGTGATTGCAGTCTATTTCTCTTTGAATCTTCCAATGCCATCTGTTATCTGCCTCTTTGTGTATGCCATTAAGGAGTTTTCTGTCCGTGCAGATGGGAAGAACTGGGGGAGCACGGGTGGACAGCTGCTGCTCTGTTCCGTTCCTGGTGTTGCAGATTCAGTGAAGGACCTCGAGGTCATCCAGAGTAGTGTGACATGCACTTCACTGCACCCACGGACAGTGTTTGGAATGGATCGCCGCACTAGTTTCGTCGTTCCAAAGCATCTGCGATGGACATCCCCGGACAGCTGGTGACGCTGTTCGAGCCACAGGCAGACCCGAAAGTTCAGCATGGTGTCATTAATAAGAAAACGGAATTGCTATTTTCCATGCGTCTGAGAAATAACTATTTCTCAGTTGCGTGTCTCTGCCGTAGAATTTGCTTTACGATTCGCGCTGGTTTTATGGTGCATGGGCTGCAGCAGAGAAGCTGAATTGGGCTAGGTTTGTGCCTTTTGTGGCCTGTAAAGCTAAAGCGAAAGTGCACATACCATCTTGAAATCGCTATGTGCTGCCCGTGCCGAATAGGGGTTGTATGTTTGTGGGCCGGCGGGCTGTTTTTTAGTTTTCTGCTATTTTTTTCTCATGTTCGGTTTTTCTCTGTCTTTATTATTTTTAGTTTTTTATTGGCCTGTTTTTTTTTTCTAAAAAACTATTTTTATGTTTTTGGATTTTTTCATTGATGTTTATAATTTTTAATAAATTCAAATTTTCATTTTAAGTTTTTTTTATGATTTTTTGTTTTACGTTTTTAGATGTTTGAGTTTTTTTAAGTTTTTTGTGCATGACGTTTTATGTTTTTTGCAATTTTATGTCGTGAATGAAGTTTTGTAAATTCACTTCATTTTTTCTTGGTTATCTTTTAATATCCAATGTAGTTTTTGCATCTTGCTTGTAAGCGAGAACGCCCCAAGCCAGTAGGAAGGATGGTGTTACTTGCTTGTAACGAGAACGCTTCGAGCCGATCGGAAGACGCTCCAAGGCAGTCGCAAGTATGTTGCGGTTAGGATTTTTTGGATTTGAGTCATTTACATCTTGCTTGTAAGCGAGAACGCCCCGAGCCACTCGGAAGCATGGTGTTACTTGCATGTAACGAGAACGCTCCGAGCCAATCGCAAGTATGTTGTGACTAGGATTTTTTGGATTTGAGTCATTTGCATCTTGCTTGTAAGCGAGAATGCCCCGAGCCGGTCGGAAGCATGGTGTTATTGAAGCCCTAGTTGCAACTATGTTGTGACTGATTATACTTTTGGATTTGAGTCATTTTTGCAATTTTGCTTGTAACTAGAAAGCTTCGAGCCAGACGCAAGTATGTTACGACTAGGTTTTTTTGAATTTGAGTCATTTGCATCTTTCTTGTAAGCGAGAATGTACCGAACCGGTCGCAAGTATGTTGCGACTGAACCATAACCCTAGTTGCAATTATGTTGATGTTTTTTATTTGAGTCATTTTGCAACTCGTTTGTAACTAAGAATATACCGAGTCAGTCGCAAGCATGGTGTAAATAAAACCCTAGTTACAACCATGTCGCGACTGAATATACTTTGAATTTTGAGTCATTTCAAACTTGTTTGTAATGAGGATGTACCGAGTCAGTCGCAAGTATAGTGTAACTGGAAAACCCTAGTTACAATTGTGTCGCGACTGAATATACTTGGATTTGAGTCATTTGCAATTTGCTTATAACCGAAAACGCCCCGAGCCAATCGCGAGTATGTTGTGACTAGGATTTCTCCGTTGCAAGTGGGTTGGAACCGACTAGTTGCAAGTAGGTTGGAATAGAGAAAAATGTTCCTAGTCATCGGATTTGCATCATGATTCGTGATAAATGAGAGTTGCAAGTTGGTTGCAACTAAGATTTTTTAGTTGTCACAATAGTTTTTTCCAGTTGCAAGTAGGTTGCAAGTGAGATAAAATATTCTTGGTTGTTGGACTTTTGCGTCCGATCATGCTAGATGAGAGTTACAAGTAGGCAGCAGTTGAGTTTTTTAGTTACGACTAGGTTGCAGCTATATTTTTTTCCGATTAATGAGGTTGCAACTGGAAAAATGTTTCTAATTGTTGAATTTTTGTCACAATTAGTGTTGGCGAGTAGTTGCAAGTAGGTTGCAAATGAGTTTTTTAGTTGCAAATAAATTGTGATTGAGAATATGTGTTTCAGACCACTAGATTTTTGCCGTGATTCTAATTTACAATTCTAATTTGCAATTACACGTGAGTTGTAACTAGATTTTTTTTCTATATTTATAGAGACTTTTATTTATTTTCCTATGAGCTGGCGTATACATTGGTTGAGCCGAAGCTTAACTACCGCGTGTTTTTTTAAGGTATGAACTAGCACGTGTTGGTTGTGGGCTATAGAGAGAATGTTAATTATCAAACGAATGGTTCATGTGCTCTCATGCCCAACATGGAGTGCATGGTACCATGTACGGTCCAACGAAAGCTTGTTCGATTATTAAATTGCTGTTATTTTGAAATAGGCCGTATTCGTACGTGGTTACCTTAGCTAATTGACCGGCACTAAAAAAATAGCTGAAAATGAATAGGGTAATGCCAGGCGACTGAGAAATAGCTCAGGCGCCTGAGACGTAGGCGTGCCCATAAAAAGAAATATTGTAATTTAAGAATTTCCCTCGTGCAATCTTGTCATTGCATGACCTAAATAGAAACAAATACTTACTAGATACAGTTGGTCGATCTTCACTTGGTTTTTCCCTGCAAAAAGAGGAAGAAGATATTCACATGGCTCATGATGCACTCTTTTCCTTTTTGTTCAACATGGCCATGCGGGCTGAAATTCCCATTACATTCTTTCCAAAGAATATGGACATTTATAGAAAATATTAACCGTTGGGATTGTGTGCTTAACAAAAGGATAAATCCCAAGGATGAGTGTGTGTCTGACCAACTGCTTGGCATGTATAGTGTGCCTCAGAGATATTCTCGAATAAGCACATTCTATGGAAGGTAGTGTTTGGGTAAAAGTATAAGTTCTCTTCACAGAATGTCAAGCTTACAGGTGTCAAGTAGGTGCGAGATTTCTAACCTCACTCTCTAGATGCGATTTTTTCTTCGAAAGCACCACCAAACCACGTGTTCTCCCTTGTGTCCCCCCTCTTTCTATAAAGCGGGTTCAGTCGATATCTGGAACCGGGCATCTGCGTGGGCCATAACATGTGGTTCCGCCCACATCTAAAACTAACATAGCGAGGGAGCGGAGCTTCTAGTAATCTCCAACCACATCTACGATGCCCACCACCATAAAAGGAACTTGCGTCCGCCGTTGTTGAGCCCTCTCATGTTCTCGGCACTGAACAAGGTATGATGAAGTCCATATTTTCTCAAACTTTTATTTTCAGTAAATAAAACTCGGTAGACTTTATTTGATCTTCAAGTTGGAATTTGCTATGAGTTTGTTTGAGTGTTGGGTGAAATCTGGTTGAGAATTCGGTTTAGAGTTTGGTTGTGAGATTTCTACAACGTGTTTGCTAACCGCATGGGTTGGGACCCCTTCCCTGTTTTTGGCCAGATCTAGATCTAGGTAGTTGCATGGGCTCAGATACTTGGTTCCCTTCAGATCTGGATCGAGCACGGTGAGGATTGGAGTGGCTCTTTGCCTCCAATGGATCTAGCGCTAGAGAAGGTAGTTGTAGCCTCCAACAATGCACAATCTCATGGTCTGAATTTAGTGGCGGAGATGGTATGGTGAAGCACGCATATGTTATTCTTTTAGTTTTGTAAGGTAGAGCCTGAGAAGAGTTGCTATGACTAGTCTATCATAGAGTTGAAAATCTATTAGTTTGGATAGGTTGAACTCTTGTTGAAATATGTTTAATTTGTGTAGAAAGTTGATGACTTTGGAGTAAATCCCTACCTTCTGTTGGGTTGGAACCTTCAGATCTTGTAGTTGAATTGAAAATCTTCACATTCTTTAGTTCAAACCTTTAGTTTTTCTATCGATTCTTTAGAGAAGGGAGGATGTAACATAAAAGAAGAAAACCACAACAAAGCATTACACAAAGGTTCAAAACTATAGACCCCCATTTGGTTTGTGTTCACTTCTACTCATGCATCTTCCTTGCTTTTCCAATCATGGTCTCTCATAGTAGAGGTTGTCGTAGCCGTAGACCGAGAAGGTTGCATGTTAATTGCAATGTGGCACATATAATTGTTGTAGTAATAAACCAATCCATGGAGATAATTTGTGTGTACTCTTTTCACCTAGAGTTCCGCATATGGCTCATTTACCCTTGGAAATTTTCATATTATGGGGCTAAGAAATGACCATAGTGGTTAGATTGATCCCCCACCCCCAGCACACACACAAAAAAAATCTTAAGCACCCACTAGTTGTTTGACGTCACTGTAATATGTGCTTCTACTACCCTTGGTCATTGCAACTCTACCATGCCACTCTTCCATCCATTATTAGTGTGTTCTCCTGTAACCCTTCCACCTTTTGTTGCATTGGCTCCTTGTTAGTTTTCGTTGTTAGTTTCTTAGAGGATTTTTTGAATGGGTGAATGTAAGATCATTAGTTTGGATGATATTGTGTGTTTATCAAAGTATTAGATATTTCTTTATTTGTGAATAATTTAACTAATTTGTCATGAAATAAGGTGTACTACATATCTATTTGAGAAATGTGAAATGTGTCGAGGAGTGTACTTCACCATCACTTAGTATGACCATAGGGAACACACACCCAACAAATTTCTAAACCATAATCTATACAAACAAGTGTTTATATTGGTGGTATGCAAACATTTTATAGGTACATTTGAAAAATGAATGTCCAAAGTATCCCCTCATAGAAATACCTATTTTAGTTTCTGAGTTAATATTCATGTGCATATATTAAATGGTTTCTCTGGTGGTTGGGAATAAAACATGGTGAGGAATCATAGTAGAGAGACTAGGGTAACCGAGCATATGAAATAATTACACTTATGAATGTAAAAGAACCTAAAATTTTAGTTTTACATTCCTGCCTACCATTCTACACCTTAGTTATCAATCCTTGAATTGCTTTATTTTATTTTATGAGTAAATGATTTATGGTTATCAATGTAAAGGCACCTCAAATTTCAATATTACATGCATATATAATCCATGGCAACAACAATAAACCACATGACTTCACGTTCATCTAAATGTCAATGAAATTTGAGATGAAATTTGAGAATAAACTGGTGGAAATACCTTTTTGTTTACACTATTATGTAGTGTGTTCCTAGGTTCTACTAATAGTTAAATACCAATGCCCACATTAGTGTAGAAGGAGATTAAAATTGGGATCCCGATTTATAGTTCGTTTATCTCTAGTCCAATGCTATAATTGTTCTCCCTAAATTTATAATTTTGTATGCAGAACTTGATACGTTGCAAAGGATCATCCATATCTCCAACACCCCATCTCCATGATTTGTTCCATGTTTGGGCCCCAAGGTTGGGCAGACCTTCCAAATGAGCTACTCCACTCCATCATTGTCTTACTGGAGTCAAATCGTGATCTTCTTGCGTTCACCGCAACATGTCCTAGTTGGTGTGCCGCATTCAAGTCAATTAGGTCTACCTTAGGTACACTCTTCCCTCCTCTTATTTTATGGAATTGTGCTGATGAGCAGGGCAACTCCGATTCCACCATTCAACACACATGGGAGCTCATTGATCTGGCCTATCCAAGTTCTCCTTTGAGGCGCCGGAGTCCCCCAACTATTTTTGATAGAATGACACTTGTTGATTGTTCTCATGGTCACGCCATATTCTCCTTTGGTAGATCCCATGTCATTCTGGATGTTTTCACTGGTATTACGATTTTAGCCCCAATTTGCCCATTGGTCCAGCTCGCTCATAGATCCTTCATAGCTCCACACTCGTTGTCGGATTCATATCTCTTTGTCACTGGTCCACAAGGCTTATTTGCTTGGAAAGTTGGGAGTTTATCTTGGTTGCATTGTGATGATATAAACGCGCATAATATCAAACAAATTGTGGCATTCAAAGGTCAGGTCTTTGCAAGGACATGCCAAAATATGTACATCGTGCACTTGGCACCACGACTCCACCTTGAGGCACTAAAAGTTGTTTCCGGTGATAATATGGCCTCATCCACACATTGTGGGGCGATGGTTTCATGTGACGACATGCTTATGCTTCTTACTACTAACTTGGAAGCCTTCTCCCTCGACTTCTCGGTTGACCCCCCTAAGTATGTGAAAGTGGCAGATGAATTCTTGGAGAAGCGGGCATTCTTCATTGACAAGAAAGGTTTTTGTCAGCCAAGGCAGACCATTAAAGCAGAGAGGATGGGGTTAAAGGGTTCCCAGATCTACACTTTGGCTAAAATGGCTCGAGTATATTCATACCCAGTTGTTGACCGCCCAGATTTGTGGATCTCCACGGAACCTTGTATTTCAAGGCTAAACAACCATCTTTTGCGCAGTCATCTCGGTCTCGCAACTTGGATATGAGATCCTACAGTGTAATCCGTGGTTGTATCCCTATAACTTAATGGGGTCTGATGAATTTGTTCAGTCACTATGTTTCCTTCTAGTTACTGCTTCTCTGATAGACTATGTGTCGAGAGCTTGATAAAGACTTGTAATATTTTATGCTTGCTGGAGGCATAAACTTGTGCTACCTATTGATGCCTTTTTGAACCTTGTTAGTTACTTTCATTTTGCGCAATGAAGTAGACAATGGCCTACACCTTGATACACATATGTCATGTCCAGTATTTTGCTCTTTTGTGTTGTTCATATAGAGTATACACTAGTTGGGACGTGTGTGAGCTTTTCGGTTAGCAACTTAGCATGCTTTGAATGTTCAACACATCTGTAGCTTATTGACATGTTCTTCTTTTGAAATGAGTTTGATGAAGTGTTCCAGCTTGTTGACATACACATTTTGTTTTAGCGGAGAGTAAACCGCATCGGAGGTCCTAATTCTTTCCCGGTACCTTCAGTTTGGTCCTAAATCTTTAAAATTCCACATCCAGGTCCTAAATCTTTTATAAGTGATTCACCCAAGGTCCTATTTTGCTCTGGCCGCTTTGACCTATATAGGTGGCGCTTTGACCAATGCCACGTTGGTAGTAGGGTCCACGAGGGATACCAGTCGGGCGTGTATATTTGCGAAAAGGTCCTTGGACTCAAAAAGAGTCATGGGTGGCCACAACGGTCATACCCGGTAGCACCGATTATACAGCACCACTCGTGTCCGCCCGCCCCTCTAGCCTCGGGTCCACCAGCTCCGCGTACCGCTGCCATTGGCCCCCTTGCTCGTGCGCCTCCAGCGCCACTGCCGGGAAGTAGTAGCTGCCACCACCGCTAGACGAGGTGGCGCTGCCGCTGCCAGAGACGACGGATCCTGAGCTGACAGTGTGCTCCTCGTCGTGCTGCTGCAGCTGTAGCCTGGAGTTCTTGGCGCCACACACGATCTCCAGCATTACCATGCCGAATTTGTACACATCGACCTTGTTGGTGACCCACTCCGGCGCCAGGTACCCGCGCGTGCCGCTCGTCCCCGTCTCTAGGTCCAATAACGTGAACCGAGCAGGCAAGCCGAGAATGAGGACCTCATCGTCGTCGTCCTCTTCATGATGCCAACTATGGTGGGTAGCGGATGTCGAATATGATGGTTATAGGGCTCAGCGCCGATGGCGAGCCGCCATGGTCTCATGGCGGCAGCCAGGCGCGTGGCAGCGACCGAAACCCTAGCGGACGCGTGCGTCCTAGGAACCCAGGGGCCTTTTTAGAAATTTTTATGCCCAGCTAGTACTTCTAGTGGGCCCCTACTGCCGACATGGCACTGGTCAAAGCGCCACCTAGATAGGTCAAAGCGACCAGAGCAAAATAGGACCTCAGATGAATCACTTACAAAAAATTTAGGACCTAGATATGCAATTTTAAAGATTTAGGACCAAACTGAAGGTACCGAGAAAGAATTAGGACCGCTGGTACGGTTTACTCTTTAGCACATGCTTTTTAAAAGAAACTAGTAAAATGCCCGTGCGTTGCCACGGACTTAAAGTTTCTTCCCCACCTACATGTCCATACATTGTGACAAATGATAATTAAAATTTATGAACACGTGCAATGAACATCTGCTGGATGATCTGCATAGATGAAATGTGTACAGAAATGATATATTGTTTTATTTTGTGTCACCAAAGGAAAAAATGCTTACAAAGGAAGTACGACAACACTATCCCTCAATTAGTTACATGTTTCATCCTCCCTCCAAGGCTAAGCTCTTTCTGTTTCTCTCAATCCGCTCACTCATTGGTGCCTCTGGTCTGCATAACCATATTATTCTTCATCTGCTCGCAAATGAGCGCCCCGCCTCACTATTTTTTTATAGTGTTACCTTATAGGTAGCAAAAAGAAATACATCCATCTGCTACTCCTATAATTCTGTCAACTCTTCCTACTACCCAAATTAATAAAAATAAATATAGGCCCCTGGATCAAACATTTATATTTCTCCTAGGTGCATCTTCTCACCACCATCCACACAAAAAGATGCTTAGCGGTGACAACAAAGGTACCGAGGCGAATACAGATGCATTAAAATAATACTGTTTTTTTTAGCTCACCCAATACCAGCTTTTGGGTTCTCCATGTCCTTGTCACCTTGCAATTTTAGATGTTCTTCATGTCCTTGCCACCTTCCATTTGCACCTACTGGGCAGAAAAACATTTTTGACATCAAGATTCAAGAACTAAATCCACAAATAGAGTCATTATCTTATGCCCGTGTGTGTGACATGCTCAGCTCCACTCTTTATCGTCACTATCTTATAAGTGAACATATGATACTGATATGAACCAAAAAAAATACATGATCATCCAAATATAGTACACCAATATCTAACTCATAGTTCATAAGTAGCTTGTAATATAATATCATCCTTGCGATGTTTTTTGAAAAGGTCCCAATTCCACAAAGCAAGCTCCCCATTGTGTGAAGTGCTTACAAAATCTTTGGGCCTAGCTGGGTACCGATGATGTTATGCATCAGAGGTCATGGTGATAGAGGTTTGCATATGGAAAGAGGAGCAGGACCATGGTGCTAAAATATTTTGTCTAAATGCAGTAACTTAAGCTAACATGCCTCTGAGACTGTTGTAGTAACCACTTACTGAAAGATATGTACATAGCTGCGCTTCGAATATAAAACTTAAAATGATTTCCAAACAATCACTAAACACATAAGAGAAAGTTAGGATTAATAAATAAAATTTACATGAGTAACATATTACCTCCTGAACGCATCAACTGAACTCCCCATCCTAGAAAGCACCAATCCAACCTTCTCCAATGAGAAACAAATCATATGCTATTACTCCCTCTATCCCAAAATATAAGGCGTCTAAGGATTAGTCAAAAGTCAAGATTTTCTAAGTTTGACCAAATTTATACCCGAAAATATGAACATTTTACAATACCAAAGAAAAATATCAAGAGGTTCACCATAAGAAATAGATATTTTTTTCCTAAATATTTGGTCAAAGTTAGTAAGATTTGACTTTTGACTAATCCTTAGACGCCTTATATTTTGGGAAGGAGGGAGTATAAGGTAGGATAATCTAGTAAGTCTGAGAATAACAAGACAATTTTTTTTAACAAACTGTAATGAAAACTATTGGAAATCTCAAATTTTCCTCACACATTTACACTCTCGGCTCTGCACATCTCATCCCTCAAGGAGGGAAAGTGGTGCTGATAAAGTCCAATGGATACAGTTAACCAGAGAGGATACACTAATAAGTAGCTTGGTAAAAGAAAATTCTAATAATTAAAGTTACTTGAAAGTTCAACACTTTCTATGTTGTCGGACGATTCAAAGGTTTCATCATTGAGTTAAACAAGTTATAAGGATGGAGTCAAAAGGAAAAAAAGGACGTGTTTCCGCTACTATAAAAGGAAAAAAAAGTAGAAAATAAGGGTGGAGTCAAAGAACATGCCTGAAAAATGACTGATGTAAAGCTGATTCGGTTAACTCATGATTTCACAACATGTTTCCAACTTGAATGCATTAGAACTAATTATTGGCTGATGCTTTCCAGATACTGCATTCAAAGGTCCAAATATAATGACCATAGTGACCTAACATATATTTCCTGGGAGGTTTTCTTCGAGCCATTTTGAGTTCTTCGAACAAATATGAATATCCCACCACGACGAGTACTTGCACGTCGGATTGTTTGGCGACATCCTCGCCATAAAATCCATCAAAGAGAGCACAATACAATAGCCCTCTCTGGATTCTTAAGACAACATGTCACAGAATTCGATAAGAAATCATCCTACATGAAGATATATTGCATGTGAACTACATGTGGAACATGAAGAACGAATGAAAGTTAGCATCTTATATATGCAAAAAATTCACACAGAGGTAGAACTGAAATCAAGACAAGTAAAAAAAAGATGGGTCAAATTATACCGTATGAAACCAAGAAAAATCCTATAGATGAGAGTTGCAGTAGAAGGTGAAGATGACTATATTATCCTATATAGAGACATCTCAAAAATAAAGAGCCCAAGAGTAGCACACACAACGGTCAAAATTAAAATTAGGTAAACCATAATACATTAAGTTGATTCCAAATAATTAGCTCTCTGAACCGATCAGGTTATATTCTTTATGTAACTATAGGGTAAGGCTCATTAATAAGATTGTTAATTTTGTTGCTTGAGAGGCGGTGAAAAATCAGAGGCACCCGCAACAGCTACTACAACCAAATCTGCAGAAGATTTCTCCAAGATTGAAACATCAAGTCCCCAAGTTCAGCGGAGACTGTTAAACAATTTAAGCATCTTCACACAACAATCAAAGCAATGTCTACAAAAAAGAATGCGTAAGAAAAAGATTTAATAAAAGGGAAGGGGCATGAAAGTTACCAACAGAACAAGGGCAGAAGAGGCGAAACAAAAGTAGAACAGAGACTTGAAGAAGAAGATGAAGAACAAGAACAATCAGAAGTCTAACCTCAAGAATGGCTAGAATGTTGCGGTGCAGCGCAATGGTAGAGTTGAATGGACTGAGATTAATGTGACTTGCATTTAGCTTTGGCTTTAAGGACTTGATTGCTGTGCCCTGTGCACTATTGCTTGTAGTTTGCGGAAGCATACGGAAAAAAGAAGATTCAGATAAGGATTTTGTAGATAGCATGTCTGACTTGTCATGGCTGTAGAAGATATTCAGTTGTTGCATCACAGGTACCTTGGGAGTTGAAATAGGCGAGATCAGAATTAGATGACATGGCGCATCTTGTCAGAAAATGGTTCAAGCTTCAAGGATAAAGACAAAGACAAATCAATACATAGTGCCCCACGACTTCATACATGTAAGTAAACGAACAAATTATACCAAAGAGAAAACCGCACACAGCTGCCATGAGACAAATGTGTACCAGCAGAGCAATAACCAGCTACTAAATTCTTGGCCGCCTGGTGGAGCCATGGAGGTAGCCCTCCATTTGGTTGAACGTGAAGGGGATCGACAATGTGGAGGGAAAACAGAATAGATGCAATGCATAGAATGCTAACATATCAGTTGCTTCAGGATGATACCTATTTTAGTTTCAGAAAATGTTTCACTCAAGCGGTAAACTACTATTGTGTACTCAGTAAAATGGATAAATGCTTTTGTATAATCCTATATGATTGGGAGATCACTGAACCTAAATTGAACCTAACACAGTCTAGTAAATACACAATAGTATTCCACTCTCCAAAGCTGGGAGAAAGTACACCAAATCTTTTTAGGTATATATAACTATGATTTTTTACTACAAATCTACTTATTACCTAGATTGTCGATGGTACTAAGTCTTACAGAAAACTAATTATCATAAAGATATAATATGATGATTTTTTATTACAAATTGAGTTATTTCCAAATGGTGCATGGTGCCTCTTAATTTCTCTGGTTCATTTCCTATGAATGAGACCATGAATCCATGATCCTCACCCAGTCTTAGATACTTACCAATGGGAGTGGCCACGCGAGATAAAAAAATAAATGCCAGCCTCAGATGGCCCTCAAGAATCATTAAGTAAAGCACCAGGAATGTGATAGTTAGAATAACTTAATGGGCATAGCATTAAGGAATTCTTGAAGGAAACATGCACAAAATTGAAGTTCTAAAGCAGTTGTTCGAACTTACATGGACAATTATAGTTGCTAGAGGCAATGTAGGCAATCATCTTGCGTCTTCTTGTACCAACGTCATGGACAACTTGGCAAACTCATCATTCATCATTGCCTCATCAACACCTGTGGAGCACACCTGAAAGTACAGAAAGTATAGCATGCCAGTGATACTACCAGCAGGAAATTTGGACTGCATTGAACTGATCATCACACCTCAAATACAACTTGTGATACCTGTGTTTCTGTATCTTGTGCAATAACAACTTGAGCTGGACATCTTCCCTCTCAAACCTATTGTGGCAATCGTAGTGTAAAAATTTATCCCCACTTGTATGGATAAAATAGAAAAAAATAGTTTGTAGAGTCTCAATAGAGAATAGAAATAGAAGCATCGATAATCTATGTTTTCTTTCATGTGTACACTATCCCCAACAAATTGGCCACGAGACTGCATCCCCGTCCTATGAAGAATACATTGGGAGTGCAAATAAGTATAACTTTACAACCTTGCATCACAATGGTGCTTAGGATGTGGTCAATTGTCAACAACAAAAAATAGAACTAAATTTTTTTATTAGTGTCTGGTTATCATAATTATTGTCTCTTTTTCACTTCTGTCAAAACTACTCACTAACTGGCACACTCCACACCCCAACAAAATAAATTATATACCCACTTCTTATTTCTTTGCAACTTATTTGATCTTCTCAGTGTTGCTTTCAAATCCTAGGATTATTTCTCCTTAGAAAGAGAAACTCACACTTAAACACATTATCAATAGCAGCAGCATAGCTATACAGGTAAAAAATAAAATAGATATCCACCACGCTACCTTGTTGAAGGAAACAGCTGACGCTGGAGTTGGGAGGAACCACAACAAGCACTTCATTAATGAACCCAGTAGTACTGCTTGGTATGGGTAGCATAACTTGACAAATGTGTAAATCACCAGCTTCGTAATTAAACTCCATTGAAGAATCAACAGTTTCTCTGACAGGGATGGAGGTGTTGCTGTTTTATTATAGATAACAACTCACATATGTAATATGTATTGGAAGATGTCAAGTAGTCAGATTTTTAAATATCTAGTAGTGTTCAGTTGTGAAGAACTCGATAAAAATAGTCCATGTACATGCCACCGTGATGGTTACTGAGCTTAAGGCATTTCAATATGTTCGTTAGCAGAAAAATCAGCTAGTGATACTCCAATTTAACAATTAGAGTAGCACATAACTGAATTTGCATACATCTATGTTCGTCTGATCAAACAAGAGTCATATTGAAGTTGTACTCTAAGTCTGAACAAATTCTCCATCCATGTTTTTTAATTAGACATTTTTCTACAGCTGAACTCTAGACCGGTAGATACCGAACAATTGCTTCAATATGCACATTTTCTTTCCAACAAAAAAGCACACTATCATGGTTTTAAAGGCGTCGTCCAGGCGTCCCTCCTCCGCTTTGCAAAAATGGGCGCTTTAGGCGCCTAGGCGTTCAAAGCGCCAGCCTAGGTGTCAGAGGGCCCCCTGTCGCCTTAACGCCTTAAAAACCATGCACACTATTTCCTGAAGATTTATCATTATCATATACTCCCTCCGACCCATATTAGTTGACTCAAATTTGTCTAAATTTGTGTGAATCTAGACACTAATTAGTATATAGGTTCATCCAATTTTTAACAAATCCAAGTCAATTAATATGGGTCAGAGGGAGTAGTATATATTGTGTGGATCCAAATCCTTGTAGAATGCAGAAGAGGCCTTGATATACTCGTAACATGAAAGGTATACCTGTATATGAGGAAGAGGAGGGCAATGACCATGTTGGCTGTTGGAGGCCATGGCCAGTCACCTCTCGTCGCCATCGAGCATGGGCATACCAAACTGTGCAGCAAAGAAGAAATCTCTCCGAGCTTCATGACGTGACCATGGAGGCGGACTCCTTCACGAGCGCCAAGGCGAACCATGGATCAGCTCCCTCCTAGCCACGCGGTGAGGAAGGGGGTTTCCGAACCTGCAGAGGCTCAATCTTCTCCTCTCACCCATCCCTAATCCGTCGGCGCCGTCAGTCTGGGACAAGAAAAGGGGATCAGGCCATCACGCGCACGTCGTGACCATCCATGGTTCGGAAGCCCCATCTGGACGGACCGACGAAGGTGGGGCGGTGGACGTAATACCGGCAACATCGAGCTAGATGTGACGGGGGAATGTGATAGGATGGTGGGGCTGGAGAGGACTCGTGGGGTTGGGTTTCTGAGCGGCGGCGGCTGGTGAGACATGAGCGGGGACTCCGCCAGCGTTTCCTGTTTGCGTAAGACCGGGCCGTGACTGGCTTTGGTGGCGGGCGAGAGGAGAAGGGGATTCGGGACGACGAGAAGGAAAAGAGGCCCACACGTCGCATGGCGGACGAAACGCGAGACGGAGTGCGCGAGCGGCAGAAAACGGAACATCACTTTCTTTTTAGATATATATAAATAATAGTGTAGAGATAGAGAAGATAGAGAAAATCGTTTTTTTCAGAAACGGAGAAATCATGGCTGGGCCTAGCAAGCCAGCAAGTTCCAGACCAAATTCAGCCCGGGAACGCTAGGTGAGTAACCCCAGCCCACCCGTGATCAGCAGCTCCTGTGATATAAATTAGGGCTCCCCAGTATGGTTTTTCTTCTATCCCCGTATTGCGCCGCCTCCAGTACATTCGATGCCATTGCTCTTCATCTCTGGATCCCTCTCTTTTTTCTCTCTGCCGTTTTCTTGGTTTGGATCGGACGATGGAGATTTGTGGCAGTGAGGAGACATTGAAAGGCCGGTCTTACGGCTGCCTCCCCGGACGGACACGAATCGGTTCTTGCCACCGTTGTTCGTCCTTGGTATGGTAGTAGCGTGATGTGATTCGAATCGGCGAAAGGTTTATCTCTGAGCCTCCATTCTTTGCCAAGATTTTCTCCTTTTGGCCATGCCTAGCTCAAAGCTTCTCCCGAGCTCTGCTTTTTTTTTTTTTGGCTCGGTTTGCTATGTTCTTTTGTTTCGTGGCTGTTGTTTGTGCGAGATTGAAGGTTCTTGCCATGAAAAATAATGTCGGGGACCTCGTGATAAATTAGATTTGCCGTATACTGATTAAATCACGAGGCGTGGTGGACAGATGATACCGTCGCCGGAGAAGGCGAGATCCAAGGACATGGTTTGCAGAAACCGAGTCGTGGTACAGGCCAACGGCAGACTCTGCCTCGCTCGCACGCTAGACGAGAACCTTGGGGCTTGGTGTACGTGCGTGCGCCCTCAGGCTTTTGTTTCCCGAGAAATTGGATAATTTGCACATCAAAATCGTTACACGATAAACTGAAACATCCTGAGTAGGCTACGCATATCCGTAATAAGTGTACATCTAGGAAGTATTACACTGTCTTTGGATGTTGGAAAATCACCTTGTAATTGAAATTCTGAAATTACTAGACCTAATTCAGCCGTTTGGAAGGGCCTGGAAACTAAAGCGTGGAAAGAGGGACCAATTCCGAGCGTGCGCCCTGTCCCAAAACTTTCCGAACCCATCAGCTCGGAAACATCCTGGAAACTCGTCGCTAACGTAACCCCCGCCCCGGGAGCGTACCCCCTCCGCCCCGCGACCTTCTTCCTCGCCAGGAACTTGTCACCCGCGACCTGCAGAAGCACCGCCCTCCTCCCGCCGGTGAGCTCTCCCCTTCCACGCCCCTCCCCTTTCCCGTCCCTCCCCTTCCCCGCCCTTCCCCTCCCCTTTCCTTCCTCCCTCCCCTTCTTGGAACAGCTGGGGGCGCCCTCCTCCTCCTGAACCCTAACCCCATGGTGGTGGCAAGGTGGGTTCCCTAGCGCCGGTGGGAGGTCGAGCCGCAGTAGGTCGCTGGAGGCGGCGCCCTCCCTCTCCCTTCCTCCCTCCCCTTCTTCTCCAATAATTGCTGCTGTAAATTTTTTCTTGTATGAACACCTAATTTGTTCTATATGTAAACTACAGATTTCTTCAAGAATTAGTACCACCTCAGTCCAATTGAAGTTTATATTGTCAAATCTCAAAAAAAAATCAATTCCATGTTATGTACATACAAACATGATTTGGAATTGGATACTACCCTTTGATTCCAACAGAAAATTCCTTGCACGTCCAAATGGAAGAATTGGAAATAGAGGCCATTTTCTTTTCATCTTGGATTTGGAATCTTTAGCCCAATTCAATTCTAAGCTTATTTTCCAACATCCAAACACAGCGTTAGACAAATTAGTTCTCTCTCTTCTTTTATGAAGCTTTATCAATCATCAAGAAAAAAGAGAAGAATGAGGATTGGTGAATGATATCGAGGAGAAGAATAGAGATTGGAGGATGAGGTGGGGGAGTGATTACGAGGAGCTAATTGCATTTATTTAGTGTCTTGGTATTGTAGATGTACACTCCTTTTGGGACAAATTTTGAGTGCTAGATGTACACTTATTTGTGGACGAAGGGAGTAGGAGAAAAGTGCGCCGCGTAGTGACCGGGGAGCCCTAAGGCCTCGTTCTGTAAGAAGGTTTTTAGGGGGTCAACGAGTATTTCCCCGGCCCAACCCGAAGTCCTGTCAAATTCAGGTTTGGCCGCTCGACAGGACACCCTCGTGTTTTGTGTGAACCAAGGGGTGTCACCAAATCCATGCAAGATAAATACTCCTTGATTCACAGAAATATCCTTATACAAAACAAGGCCTAAATTCTCGCCATTATTTCCCCCTCAGCCGAGGAGAGGCTGCTACCAAGATGCAGAAAAGCGATACCCAACTCTTCCCTTGTGTGGCGACTGGGAGCAGATTGCACAAACCACTACGTAGTGTTGCCGTTGACGTTGCGCAAAACACCAATATTACCCTTTTTCTTTTCACAGATAAACAACTACCAATGTACTTTCTCCGTTTTAAAATATAAGATGTTTTAGTTTTATAAAGTGAATATATCTAAACCCTTTTTTAGTGTATAGGTTTACTCTAAACCACATCGTTTAGTGTGTAGGTTGATTCTAAACCATGTCGAACCTACACTATATAAGTGGTCTAGATATATTAGTTCCATAAAGCTAAAATATTTTATATTTTAA
The DNA here is from genome assembly GCA_916181665.1 of Avena sativa. Lineage (NCBI taxonomy): Eukaryota > Viridiplantae > Streptophyta > Magnoliopsida > Poales > Poaceae > Avena > Avena sativa. The sequence goes on along the minus strand of OV702285.1, from coordinate 52,270,544 downwards.
AACGGAGGGAGTAATATGTTACACACAGGTCCAAATCATAGATTAGGTTGATTCATTAAAATCTGATTACTGGGGTCCACAGGGCATTGATGATGTGGTGTCAACGTGTCATTATCTAGTGAGTTGTTTTTAAAAAAATGAAAAACTTTTGGAAATTGAAATAGTATAAACAACCCTAAACTAACTAATCTGGAAAAGTTTGAAAGAATATTGTTTCAATAGCTAGATTTTTTTTCAAAAAGATAAAAAAATACACTAGATAATGACACATGGACATTAGATCCTTATGTTGCAGGTCAATCGTAAGACTTACGGTAAATCCACTTAATATGAGATTTTGACCTCTGTGCAACATATTACACCAATAGTTGGTGGTTTGTGCAAAGAACACGAAAAGCTGGTGTTTTGCGGAACGTCAACATCAATAAGTGGTGGTTTGTGTAATTGGCTGTTGGTGGTGAGCGCCTAACTTGCTGGTGGCGAGGGCTGTGGGCGGTAGCAGCTTGGAGAGCGGTTACTTTGGCTCTGCTCGGCGATAGGTAGGCGGCGGTTACTCAACGATGACGACATGAGAAGTGACGGTGGCGTGGGCACGCAATAGTAGGGCGGCGTCCAAATCTGTGTGGTTTCCTATCTCCAAAGCGGCGGCGGCAACCTTGGCACTGTAGCACAGTGGAGGAGGTGGCCGGGCCTAATCTTGTCAGATCTGAGGCCCGATCATCATTGCCGCGTCCAGTCAGCTACCGTCTTTGACGGTGGAGGATTGGTCTCTGCCATTGGTGGCGGCTGCTGCCCACGTGGGCTTGCTTCTGTTGCTCGGCTGACCTAGGCTTCTTATGGTCTTCAATATTTCCTTTTCATTGTATCGGATTTACCAAAGGTTGGCTTTTGAACCTTGAGCACATGGGATTGTATCTTCATGTATGCATTGTATTAATTTTATATAGGTAGAAAACCATCAGCCTAAAGATGCATTGGAGCATTATACTGACCCCAAAACCGATTTTCAACGCTATATTCGGCTCAGTTGCAAAGGTAACCTACCCAATCCGGTCTAATTTTAAATTTCGGCCATAGATCTCTTATGTTCTGCTATTTTTAGAAACGATGTGTCATTGTTTATTAATTAAACAAATTACACTCCACAGTATCGTAATCCATGTTTTGTCAAAGGGGTGATCGATGATTGTTGTCGTCGTGGAGCCACTCCTCTTTAGTAGTATTTTGCTTGTGTGTATCCTCAATCTTTTGACTAGACTCACCATAGCATATTGTTTCTTCATAATTTTTTATCAAAAAAAAGATAGGCTCATCCAAAAAAAAACACGTAGATAATAATTTTTATCTCGCAATGCTAATATTCCACAAAATAGAGCCGTTCGCTCGTGGAATGCTTTTGTTACAACAAAAACTTGCTCCGTGACAACAAGGGCTTTTTACAAGTACTTAACCTGTTACATATCTATACTATTAAAAAGATTGGGACCGTTCGTCACTACCCCAGAATTTCCGTCGGCCGGTAAAAGACGGTTTTGCCCCTGGTAGTTCGGGGATATTGCAAGCACTGCCACCGCTAATTGAAAACTACGGTTACTGCTGACTGGCGAAGACGAGCTCGCGCATCGGGCTGCCTCGACCGGTAACCCAGCTCTCGCGTTACTCCCGCTAGGGGTGCAAACCGCGCCGCCGCCGGGGCTCCCCGTCCAGGCTTTACCGGCCGCTGCCCTCCTCCGCGGCGGTGGCGACCACCCCCGGTGGCGGGGGTCCCTGATTCTCGCGTGGTGGCGACCGGCTCGTGGGGGCGCTGCCCGTCTCTTCCCTCCTCCGCGGCAGGCTCGGGCAAAGGTGGTGGATGTGGCGGCAGGCCGTCATCTGCGGCGTGCTAGGTGAGGGCGGTGGTGTTTGCTTAGGGCAACGGGGTGATTTGGGGATCAGGCGCCCAGATCTGACTGCAGCTGTTCGTGCTCGGGCTGAAGCTTGATATGGAGGTTCGCGTGGAGGATTCAAGGTGTGTCTCTGGACGTGGTGTCCGGAATCTTGAAACAACACTAGCCTGATCTGCTGGACAAAACATTTATTCAGCGTGCATTCTCCTAATTTGTCGCCATCTTTTTTCTAATCCCAGCCCCATGTCACCTAATTGAGCATAGAGTATCCAACATATGAGAAATGTAGAGGAATTATATTAGAACATAGGAACTATATTAGAACAGAGGCCTTCTCCTTCCGTTCCACACAAACAATAGCAGTAGGAAAAGGAATATACATATGTATAACCCCTGCTCCACTGCATGCATCCACAATCATACGCGCACTGCATCTACATAACCATGTCTGACAAGAATTAATCAAAAGTTCAATGGCACTAATTTCAGTATTGTGACTGTATTCATTGGTCGTCGCTTGCCATCAGGTTCAGCCTGAACCTTGATGAGGGCTACGCTAAGGATGTGAGTGATCATGCTGGCCATGGAGGAGTAGAGCACCAAGGAAGTGGCTTCCTTCTATTGCGTCTTCGTCATCTCCTGTGATCTCTGTTGTAAGCCATGAGTATGGTGCTGATGCACTAATTTTACTAAATTGCAAATAACTATATATATGTATCTTGTGAGCTATGTTATTCGAGAGTTACAATTGACCGATGGCGAAGTATATGGGATTCTAAGCAATCGGTGAAACTTTTTTTAGGAAGACCGCTGCTACTCTTTCCCTTACCTTCCAATCAATTGTGAGGCGAAGCACACGATCTGTGTTGTGTCTGTTGAATTAGTTAATTTCTCTGCTGACTTTTGTGCTTGAAAAATTGTGAAGAGATGAGGATTTTAGAATGGACAGAGAAAAAGCTGGACCAAAACCTACTTAATTGTTAAGGCATATCTAGGTAATTTTTGGAAAGTAAAAGTAGCTCATTTTTGTCTTAGTCCCTGTGGCATGAACATGCAACCCAAGCTAGCTCTATTTGCAATTGGCCGACTGATATTATTTTTAAAGTTTATCACATGTCCAACTAGCTTTGCCTAGATTAAGATAGGAGTTGGCCCGACCCACGAGTGGTGATATACGAAGAGAACAAATAGAGAGTCAAATTGATTGTATCCGATTTTGGGGCAAAATTTGAATCATACAACATTTTTAATCCAAAAGCTTGGCCAGTGCGTGCGATGTTTAGCATTGAAAAGGAGGCCAATGTATTGGCGACTGTTGTCATGATAAAATGGAAACATATACGATTGTCATCAAAACGATATTTGTTTTAAAATATCATGTGGCTATCTCGAATTAAATTTTCATATATTTATATTTATGCCAAAAAATTAGTACACCGTAGCAACGCACGGGCATTCAGCTAGTAATATATAACCTTTTGGCAAACCAATTTAGTCTGCCAAAACATTTTACATTACAGAGCAATACGAAATAAAAGCAGAATTGCAGTGAAATTTATTCTCGAAACAGGCTTTCGTCCCGCTTTATAAATAAAGCAACAACCGTTCAGTCGGTACACCAACACAGCCGGCCGCAGCCAAAGGGACAAAGAAAAATAGTGCAACACTGCTGGGGCAACAGCACACAAACGCCCAAGAGAAAAAGCAAAAAAAGGCCCGGAGGCCAGACCAGGCGCTAGCGACCACCAGGTGACCCGAGCGGCAGCGGGGGGGGGGGGGGGGGGGGGGAGGGGGGGTGCGCCGAGAAGGGAAGCGATGCCGACCGCAGGGCCCGAAGAGCGGTGTCGAAGTCGGCCCGATCACGCTGGTGCACCAGAGGGGACCACTGCTGGAGGAAAGTAAGAAAAGCAAAAATCAAGTCAGAAGCGCGCGTGGGGTATATCTTCTCGATCACCATCTTGTTCCGGACATTCCAGAGCGCCCAGGCCATGGCCGTAAACACAAGCCAAAAGAGGCGACGGCCGCGCCCGGCCCTAGTGGCCTGGGACTGGAGGAAGTCCCCTAGATCCTTCGCCTGCCAGGCCGGGCCAAGGGCTTCCCTGACAAAGGACCAAAGAAACTGGGCCGCCTAACACGATAAGAAGATGTGGGCGCACGTCTCCGGTGTCCCACATAGGGGGCACCGACCAGAGCCGGGGCCATTGCGCTTGGCCACCTCCACACCGGAAGGCAGCCTGTCGCGCAGCAACTGCCAAACGAAGATGCGGATACTAAGAGGGAGGGGAGCTTTCCAGAAGGGGGCCGTCCACCTCAGCTCCGGGCCCTGGAAGAGGGCCCGGTAAGCCGAGCCGACCGAGAACTCACCGGAGGGGAGGAGCTTCCAGGAGACCGCGTCGGGGGCGCCTGCTAGAGTAGTGGGAAGAGCAGCCATAAGTTGCCGCAACTCCGCTGCCTCAAGCAGGCTGAAGGCACGGCGGAAGAGGAGGTTCTAGCGATCCCCGCTGAATACCTCAGCCGTGAGGCCGACGGGGCAGCGGAGATAGCAAAGATGGCAGGGAACCGGACCCCCAACGGGATCTAGGAAAGCCAAGGGTCCAGCCAGAAGCGGCAACCCTGTCCATTCCTAACTGTGAAGTCAATGCCCAACCCAATGAAATGCTTGATCTCCTCGATGGCACGCCAGAATTGGGAGCCCTCCCGGCGATCGCAAGCCAAGAGAGGACGGCCACCGAGGTACTTGGCCTTAATGAGCTGCAGCCAAAGGCCTCCCTCGTCCCGAAGAATGCGCCAGACCCATTTCAGCATCAGGGCGTAATTGAAGCGGCGAGAGTCTAGAATACCAATGCCCCCAAGGGATTTGGGGGTGCAGACGTCCGCCCATTTCACCATATGGTACTTCTGGTGGCCATCCCTAGCTGGCCAAAAGAACCTAGACAACTCCTTGTCGAAGTCGGCATGGGTCCCCTCGGGTAGCAAGTACAACCCCATCTGGTACATAGGTAGGCTCGAGAGACAGGAGTTGATTAGAACCGTTTTGCTACCCTTAGTCGTGAGTCGCGCTCGCCAGGGTTCCGCCCTCGAACGCACCCTCATGACCAAGGGTGACAGGTCCCGGATCAGCACTCGCATCTCCCAAACGGGCATCCCCAAATAAGAGATGGGGAAATCGGCCAGCCTGCAGTTGAGATTGTCAGCAATGCGCAGGCGCTCCTCCTCCGAGTACCCTAGCACCACCACTTCACTCTTATCAAAATTGATCTTCAACCCTGACATGTCTTCAAAGCAGAGGAGGAGGAATTTCAGGTTGATGATGTCCAGATCAGAACCCTGCACCATGATCATCGTGTCATCCGCATATTGGAGGTGGGAGACGCCCCCTCCAGGAATAAGGTGCCCTACCACACCCGAGATGTGGCCAGCGGTCTTGGCTCTATCCAAGATCTCTGCCAGGGCATCAACAGCAGCATTAAACATGAGGGGGGAGATCGGGTCCCCTTGACGAACCCCACAAGAAGGAACAAAAAAGGGGCCAATCTCGCCATTGATGTTGATCGCTGTCCGCCCGCTCATCACGAATTGCATGATCCAGCAAATCATGCGGTCGTCAAAGCCCCTCCTCTCCAAAACTAACCTCAAGAAAGCCCAATCCAGACGGTCATAGGCTTTCTGGAAGTCCAGCTTCAGGAAGACCCCTTTCTGACGTCGTGCTTTAACCTCATAAATGATCTCATGAAGTGCGAGCACATCGTCATGAATAAGGCGTCCCTTAAGGAACGCAAACTAGAGGGGGTGCGTGAGTCTCTCCATGACCGGGGCAAGCCGGATGGCACAGACTTTCGCAAAGAGCCGCTGGATGACATTAATGACCGTGATCGGGCGAAACTGGTGAATATCCGTGGCCCCCTCCACCTTAGGAATCAAAGTAATAACCCCAAAGTTCAGCCGGGACATGACTAACGTCCCGGTGAAGAATTCCTGGAACATCGGCAGGATGACCGGCTGGAGCTGTTCCTAGAAGGTCTGGAAGAAGCTCACCGACAGCCCGTCAGGACCAGGAGCCGAGCCAACCTTCATGGCCTTCAGGGCCTCAGCCACTTCCCCCGGGAGAAATGGGCAGGTGAGGTCCGCATTCTCCACATGGGTGACTAAGGCCCCGCCCGACCAAAAGTCGGAGGCCAAGGAAAGGCCCGACGAGGGAGACGAAGAGAAGGGATCCTTGTAGAATGCATAAATATGGGAGGACAGCGCTTGGGGGGACTCCAGAAGGGAGTCCCCCTCCCAGAGGCAGGGGATTGAACACCGCCTCCTCCTGCCATTAGCGATGGCATGGAAGTAGGCAGTGTTCGACTCCCCCTGGACAGTCCAATTCTGACGACTCCGCTATCGCCAGAATGCCTCCTCTCCCTTATAGATCTCCATGATGGAGGTCTCAAGGGAGTACCTATGAGACCAGGCCTCGACAGAGAGGCCTAAGAGATCAGCTTCTCGGTCCAAGGCCTAGATCTCGCTCAAGATGGCGTCCTTTTGAGCCCTGAGCGCAGCCCCCGCGTTGGCCCCCCAGCCCCTCATGAATTGGCGTGACAATCTAACACAGTGGTGCCAGACATCCACCGCACAATAAGCACGAGGGGGGGGGGGTGGCCACCGCCGCCAGCCATTTGGCTCGTACCGTGTCCACGAATCCCTGCTTCTGCAGCCAGAAGGACTCAAAGTGGAAGCGGTTGAGCCTAGGAGGCCGGCCTCCTCCGGAGGAGAGAAGGAGGGAGGGGTGGTCAGAGCCAATCCGCGTGACAGCCTTCAACGAGCAGAGGGGAAAGGCCACCTCCCAGTCGACCGACACAAAGACCCTGTCCAGAACACATCGGACCGGATCCAGCTGCTTGTTTGTCCAAGTGAACCTAGCACCCACCCGAGCTATCTCGCGGAGGGCGAGATCGGCAATACAGTCATTGAACAGTCGCATCCTAGGGAGGTCCACATTTGCCGAGCTCTTGTCGTCAGCGTAGCGGATAAGGTTAAAATCCCCGGCGATCACCACCGGTAACCCTGTACGTTCCACTTTCGACTTGAGCTCCTGTAAGAAGACAGCGGATCTCCGATGTGTAGGGTTCGCAGCATAGAAAACAAAAAATTTCCTACGATGGGAACTATGTACCAAGATCTATCTACTAGATACAAACAACAGGCGGATGTATATCCGTAGAGAACATACCCTTGAAGACCGACAAAGCTTAACGAGTTCAACTCGTGGTTGATGTAGACGATCTCTTGCCGATCTCAAGATCGAGAGGAAGTCCTAGCGCCACAAATCAGCAGCGCATCCGTGCTCGCACACACGTTCGAGGCACCGAGCAACCTCCGCCTCCTCGCTCCAGCGATGTAGCAGAAGCACAACTCTTTCTTGCCGAATAGCCACCGGGAACATGTATCTCGCTAGTCCGAGACCATGGGGGATAAATTCTAGAGGGGGAGAGAGATCCTTCACGAGGAGGTGTGAGAGACAAGTGAGAGGAGGGGCTCCTTTTATAGGAGGAGGGGGGGCACCCAAGGGGGTGGCCGCCGGCCATGGGGGCTGCCCCCTCCCCTCCTTCATTCATGTGGGTGGACACTCCACTCACAAAATGGCCCTTCAATTTTCTCCACTCAAAAGTCCACTCAAATTCCCATTAAATTTCCACCAAATTTAATGCAAACTCTCATTAAATAAAACTCTTTTATTTTATTCAGAATTTTGTCAATTACTTTAATGAGAAACATTCACAAATAACCCCTTGCTAGAATTCTATTTCACATGCATAACCACTTTATGCAATTTCACCCGAAAACCTGTTTCGATATCTAGTGAAATAAATTCCTGCGCTTGTTCATTCTTTCGGCATGAAACTTTTGCTCTAATTGGATGTCGGTGTCTCTTAAGTGTGTCACCCTACGGTTCATGAATAATGCGGACATGATCGAGACCCCTCTCGGATCAATAATCAGAAGCGGGATCTGGAGACCCATACTGACTCCCACACATTCAACGATGACTTTCTTGTGATCGTCGGAACCTTTTACGCTAGTATCTTAATCCCTTTGTTTCACGATATATTACATGTCCGAGATTCGATCATCGGTATCTCCATACCTAGTTTGATCTCGTTACCGACATGCACTCTTTTCTCGTTCCCGTGATATAACATTCTAGTGATCAAATCACTTGCTTGCAAGCTAATCAATGTGATATCACCGAGAGGGCCCAGAGTATATCTATCCGTCATCGGGATGAACAAATTCCACTCTCGATCCATGAGCCTCAACATAACACTTTATTAGTTCTGAATCCATCTTTATAATCACCCTGTTACGGTGTGACGTTTGATGTTATCAAGAAACTCTTCCGGTGTTAGTGATTGACATGATCTCATGGTCTAAGGATTAGGATCACTTCGTAAGTTGTTATAGCAATATAAACTCAATGAATTTGATCGTAATGCTATACTTCGGATGAATGTTCATCACACCATTACACTAATGTTGTGATCCCGTTATTAACAACATCCAATGTCCATGATCAGGAAACCTTGATCATCTTGTTAATCAACGAGCTAGTTTATGAGAGAGGCATAACTAGGAACTTTCTATTTGTTTATTAAACACACATGTATTAATGTTTCCGTATTAATACAATTATAGCATGCAAAATAAACATCTATCATATACTTGGAATACACATAATAAACACTTTATTATTGCCTCTCAGGGCATATTCCCTTCAGTCTCCCACTTGCACTAGAGACAATAATCTAGTTACATAGTGATAAATCTAACACCCATTGAGTTCTGGTGTTGATCATGTTTTGCTCTAGGGAGAGTTTTAGTCAACGGATCTGCTACATTGAGATCCGTATGTACTTTACAAATCTTTATATCTCCATCCTTGACATGCTCGCGGATGGAGTGAAACCAGCGCTTAATATGCTTGGAATGCTTGTGAGACCTTGGTTCTTTGGCATTGGCAATGTCACCATTGTTGTCACAATAGATCACCATTGGGTCCAACGCGTTTGCAACCACTCCTAGTTCGGATATGAACTCCTTCATCCAAACTGCTTCCTGAGCCGCTTCTAAAGCAGCAACATATTCGGCCTCCGTTGTTGATCCCGCTACCACAGGTTGTTTGGAGCTCCTCCAACTAACCGCTCCGCCATTCATGAGAAATATGTATCCGGATTGAGACTTAGAGTCATCCGGATCGGTGTCAAAGCTAGCGTCAACATAACACTTAGCAACGAGCTCTTCTTCACCTCCGTATACAAGAAAGATATCCTTAGTTCTTCGTAAGTACTTAAGGATATTCTTGACCGCTATCCAGTGTTCCGAACCTGGATCCGATTGGTACCTACTAGTCAAACTAATAGCATGTGCCACATCCGGTCTTGTACTATAACACCGCGGTTCTGAAAAGACCGTGGCTTCTATGTGACATGCCAATCCCTGGATCGGTTCATTGGCCCACAATAGAATAAGATGAATAACATAGCAAAATATCCGTGCATCATAAATAACGAAGATCCAGAGTACCATTATTACAATGAAAGCTTAGCTCAAGGCTAGCTCAAATTATTCAGGTAGCAACATAAATAAAGTAAATCCTCCATTCTTCAAATTGCCCACAAGTGAACAAGTGCCGAGTGGAGTACCGTGGCCTATATCGATTACTCAAAATCGGAATAACCTGCAACATGAAACGTAGCAGCCCCGAAGGGTCAATACATGGAATGTATGGCAAGTAGAGCTAGTAAAGGAGACAATAGTACTAACATCTACATGCATATTTGGCAAGTGGGGCTGTGTCTGGCTTGCATTTGCAAATACCTTTATCCTACTTTCGTAAACAGTTTTTGATTTTCTTTGAAAAGATCCCAATTAAGTTAACCCAACAACATTAAAACAATTATGAAATTAGAATGAGCGAGAAACATGTCAAGGAATCAATATCAAGCAACTCAATTGTCCATAACCGGGGACACGGCTAATCGATTAGATTATACACCCTGCAGGGGTTAGTACACTTTACCCATGTGACTTGGCCAGCCTAGCTCGTACCATCACCCTCATTTTGGGTGATGATAGGGAGAATACCAAGAAGAGACCGTTCGGGAAGTAGCTCCCCAATCCCGACGCGCACCGGTCCAACCTACCAAAATTCTACATCTCTAGATACGCGGGTTCGGGTCACCACAACCTACTAAGTCCAACCAACCGCCCATTTCATTATTGGCACATGGTTGTACACGTAAGCTACCAAATAAAGAAGCCAATCAATTTCTCTCGATACCTGGGTGCCTTTCCGCAATGAAACCACCAAAATTTATCAATACCATCACACCCAGGAGATTCATTGATTAGGTTGTTTTAGTTTTCACAAACCAATACTTTTAGAAACAAGTCTCAATGATGTAACCCAGACCTCGTACAACATAGCATGGCTAAGCACATCTACCAACGGTGGTTCATCTACAAGGAAAGCCCTACCGCATAATAGGTCATAGCATAGCGATAGTATCATCCTACACATGCGTCTACAAAATACACGACAATGCATTGAAAATAGTAGGACGATATCATGAACAAAGTATCATCTACTTGCCTTGGTTGTAGCGGTCGGAAGAACAATCCACACACGAGCAAGCGTTGCACTCGTCACAATCTACACGATACAATTGCAATCATAAACAAACAATCCACAAGCATATGCAACAAAGATGATGTATGAATGCATGCATGACAAGTGGGGTGACGCTACAGCAACACCACGTAATAGTAATCCGTAGAGGTACTGATTGCATGCATGGAAAATAGTTTTAGCGCAAGGAAAACTAATATGCACAATATAATACTCAAAACTAGAGCCAGAACCCAATTAATTCGCTACCGGTAGTATACCGTTTGTAAAATCTTGGGAAAAATCTACAGTATGGGCATAGCTATTTAGGAACAGTACCAATTGGAATTACTCAAAAAGGAATTATAAAACTCCCCGAGTAATTAAAACACTGCAGAAAGCCACTAGACAGTTTCTGCAGAAGTTTTCACTGTAAGCCTATCCTTTTAATTCACGATGAGATTCCCCTCGTCCTACTGAAACCAGGGACATATCATACGCAATTTTTGGAGTTACAGATCTTTTTCTACGAATTAATTACTCCAAAAAGGCCACTAACTCATTTGATTAAACTGTACTAAATCTTGCTGCAAAAGTGTGGAACAAAGGTACAACAAGATTCTACACGACTTACTGAATCTACACATATTTTATTTGCAATTTTTGGCCCAGCGGTTTAATTTCTACGCAATTTACAAGTTTCTACCGAAATCTGCCAACTAAATCGACTAAAGTAATTACCCAGTCAACTGTGTCTGTTGACTGGTCAACGCGGCTGCTGACTGGGCGTCTGACTTAGTCAACGCCTGGATACTGACCGGTCAACGGCCGATCTGGACCGTTGATCTGAGATCTAATGGCGGCTGCGGACTCACCGGAGACGAACGGCGGCGAGCTCCGGACGGTGCGGCGATCGGTTCCGGCGACGACGGTTACCTGCGCGAGAGGGAGACGGTCAGCGCGGATCGAGGCGGTCAACGCGGCGACGGCGGCGGCACGGCGCAAGGCGGCGCGGGTGCGGGATGCGGGCGGCGCGCGCGTGTGCAGCGGCGGCGAGCGGCGCGGCTGGCGGCGCGGCTGGCGGGCGGAGGCGCGCGCGGCGTGGGCGAGCAGTGAGGCGGCGCGGCGCGCTGGCGGGCGGCGGGAGCGGCGCGTTGCGGGGCGGCGGTGAGGCGGCAGCTCCAGGAGGCGGGGTCGGGCGCGGCGGGTGGGTGCGGGAATCGAGGCAGGGGCGGCGGCGGCCTCTTAAGTGGGGCCCTCTCGTGGGGTCCTACGTGGACACGGGCCGCGCAGATTTTTTTGGTCCGTTTCGTTTCCCCTTTCGCAAATCCGTACGAGCTCCGAATCGGGCGATTTTTGTTCCTAAGTTTTTGTAAAATCGAGGGGAACAACCTAGGGTCAAGGGTTGAGTGAAACCACTAGGCTACAGGGGCGGACAACACAAGTCCTACTAAAGCCTCCCGCAGGAGCCTCGTAGTAAAATAGAATAGGGTTTTGAAAATAGCGTTTTGCTGAATCTTTTCTATCGGTGGTTTTGCGTAGAAAAGTATGATGCAATGCTATGAATAATATGCAGAACCAACTCTAAGATTTGGGATGTGACAAGACTAACCCCCTTAAGATGAATCTCGTCCCCGAGATTCGGCGCGGCTAGCAAATAGGTGTGGGTAGTCCTCTCGGATGTCATCCTCACGCTCCCAAGTGGCTTCCTCTTCAGTGTGGTGGCTCCACTGCACCTTGCAAAACCTGATCGTCTTGGTACGGGTAATCCTCTCCGCTGTCTCCAGAATCTTGACCGGCTTCTCCTCATAGGTCAGGTCATTCTCAAGCTGAACCTCTTCTAGTGGTATAGTGTCTCTCAATGGTGTATCCACCATCTCCGGATGGCACTTCTTCAGCTGGGATACGTGGAACACATTGTGAACAGCGGACAGAGCCTCTGGCAACTCCAACTGATAGGCAACTTCTCCTTTGCGTGCTAAGACCCGATACGGTCCAATAAACCGAGGTGCCAGCTTACCCTTAATTCCAAATCTCTTGATTCCACGAAGTGGCGACATCCTGAGGTATGCTCTATCACCTATCTCATACACCACTTCCTTGCGCTTGGCGTCAGCGTAGCTCTTCTGCCTTGATTGTGCTACCTTCAGCCTGTCCCTAATCAAGGCGACCTTCTCCTCAGCGTCCTTCATCAAATCAGGTCCAAACAACTGACGTTCTCCTACTCCATCCCATAGCAATGGTGTCCGGCACCGTTTCCCATATAGCACATCGAACGGTGACGTCTTGATGCTGGTTTGATAGCTGTTGTTGTATGAAAACTCCGCATACGGCAAATTCTCATCCCAACCAGAGCCATGAGCCAAAGCGCAAGCTCTCAGCATGTCCTCCAAAATCTGATTCACCCTTTCGGTCTGTCCATCAGTCTGTGGGTGAAACGCTGTGCTAAACTCCAATCTAGTACCAAGTGACTCGTGCAGCTGGCGCCAGAAGTGCGAGGTAAATTGGGTGCCTCTATCAGATACTATACTCTTGGGAACTCCATGTAGGCACACAATTCTGTCCATATAAATCTTGGCCAACTTTTCACTCGTATAGGTCGTCTTCACCGGTATAAAGTGGGCTACCTTGGTCAAATGGTCGACCACTACCCATATGGAGTCATATCCTGACCTGGTCCTGGGCAATCCTGTGATAAAATCCATTCCCACTCTATCCCACTTCCAATCCGGCACGGTCAATGGCTGTAGCAATCCTGCTGGCTTCTGGTGTTCCGCCTTCACTCGGCTACATACATCACATAGGGCAATATGCTCCACGATGTCTCCCTTCATTTTGTTCCACCAGAATCTGTCCTTTAGATCCATATACATCTTCGTATTGCCCGGATGTATGGAATACGGCGAGTCATGAGCTTCCTGCAGAATCAACTTCCTTATCTCCGGATCATTGGGAACGCACAAACGATCTCCATACCACAAGGTTCCTTGCTCATCCTCGCGGAATTTCCTTGCTCGATCCTCCTTCATCTTTTCCCTTATTTCATCTATCTCTTTGTCTCCCACTTGAGCCTTCCTGATTCTGTCCTGTAGCGTTGGTTGGACTTCCATTGTTGCCAAGTATCCTTCAAATACAACCTCCAGCCTAAGGTCCTTGAATTGCTTGCACAAATCTTCAGGCAATTCACCAATTGTCAATCCATTGGCATAAACCTTCTGACTCAGAGCATCTGCCACTACATTGGTCTTTCCTGGGTGGTATTGTAGATTCATATCATAGTCCTTGATAAGCTCCAACCATCTCCTTTGCCTCATGTTCAGTTCCTTCTGTGTAAATATGTACTTCAGGCTCTTGTGGTCGGTGTACACATCACAGTGTTTTCCCATTAAGTAATGCCTCCATACCTTGAGCGCATGAACCACTGACGCTAACTCCAAGTCGTGTGTGGGGTAATTCCGCTCATGGTGCTTGAGTTGTCGCGAGGCATAAGACACCACTCTCCCATCTTGCATCAGCACACTTCCAAGTCCCTGTCGAGAAGCATCGCAGTACACATGGAAATCCTTCTGAAGGTCTGGTAAGCACAGAACAGGCGCGGTCACTAGTCGACGCTTCAGTTCCTGAAAGCTGGATTCACATACGTCTGACCATTCAAACTTCCTCTCCTTCTTTAGAAGTTTGGTCATCGGCTTGCAATCTTGGAAAAGTTTTCAATGAACCTCCTGTAATATCCAGCAAGTCCTAGAAAGCTGCGAATTTCTCCCGCATTCTTGGGTGCTTCTCACTCAGTTACTGCAGTCACTTTGCTTGGATCAACAGCGACTCCTTCTCCTGACACTACGTGTCCAAGAAACCCAACAGTGTTAAGCCAGAATTCACACTTGCTGAATTTGGCATAAAGCTTGTGTTCCCTCAACTTCTCCATAATCAGTCGCAGATGTTTCTCATGCTCAGCATCATCCTTGGAATATATCAGTATGTCATCAATAAACACCACCACGAACTTGTCCAAGTAATCCATGAATACCTTGTTCATCATGGTCATGAAATACGCCGGGGCATTCGTTAGTCCAAAAGACATAACCGTATACTCATATAAACCATACCTAGTGGTGAAGGCGGTTTTAGGTACGTCCTCCTCCCGGATCTTCAATTGGAAGTAGCCTGATCGCAGATCAATCTTGCTGAACACCTTCGCTCCTTCCAGTTGATCAAACAAATCATTTATGTTCGGCAGAGGGTACTTGTTCTTGATGGTTACTTCATTCAGCGAGCGATAGTCCACCACTAATCTCTTGTTGCTGTCTTTCTTCTCCACAAACAGAACAGGTGCACCCCATGACGACGAACTAGGCTGAATGAATCCCTTTTCAAGCTGCTCTTTCAACTGCTTCTTCAATTCCTTCAGCTCATCCACATCCATCTTGTATGGTCTCTTTGCAATAGGTCCTGTTCCCGGCATCAGGTCGATAAGAAACTCTACTTCCCTGTCAGGTGGCATCCCTGGCAGCTCTTCCGGAAACACGTCAGGGTAATCCTTAATCACTGGCACAGTATCCATGCTAACCCCCTTAAGAGAATTCAACTTACACTTTCCTGGTCGTACAGCCGACTTGAATCTAATCCTCTTACCATCCGGGGTTTTGAGTGAAACAGCTCGCTGTGCACAATCTATGTGTCCCTCATGCATAGACATCCAATCCATACCTAGAATAACGTCTAATCCCTGTGATTCCAACACTACTAGATGTGCAATGAAGTTGTGTGTTCCAATCCTCACAGTTAAGTCGCGGCATCCCGCGCTAGCTATCATATCTCCTCCAGGTGAACTCACTCTAATAGACCCTTTCATAGACTCAGTAGGTAGCTTATACTTATCCACAAATGCCCTTGATATGAATGAATGCGATGCACCAGTATCAAAAAGTATAAGCATAGGGTGAGTGTTGATTGGAAACTTACCAATCACAAGGTCAGGCTCATCTGGGATCTCCTCCACATTCATGTGGTTCACTGTGGCCTTCTCGTTGTTGGTTGGCTTCAATCCTTTCCTCTCCGGACAGTTGTCAGCATAGTGTCCCTTCTGTTTACACTTGAAGCACGTCACCTCACTCAGATCCTTCTTCACAAAGCTGCGATCACGGTTGCGGTCATGTCCACCGTATCCTCCAGAGTGGTGAGAGTGTCCTCCCTTGTGGCTGTGGTGGCTGCTCCTATGGTTGTCATGACGATGCCCATCGCCTCCATGGTGGTGGCGGTCATGGCTCCCATGGTCACTCCCTCCATGCTTGGAGTATCCATCATAGGAAGTGCGAGACTTGTGGTGTAAACCAGAGTGGTGATTGTTGCTCTTTCTCTTGCGGTTCTCCACCTGCTTGTGTTTCCCTTCCAAGATCCTGGCCTTGTCCATAAGCTCCTGGAAAGTGGGGCAATAAACCACCAGTAGTTGTACTGAAAGATCATCACTGAGGCCATCCAGGAATCTCTCCCTCCTTTTTGCATCAGTGTCAACATCCTCAGGTGCATAACGGGACAGGTTGTTGAACTCCTCAATGTACTCGGCCACGGTGCGATTGGTTTGGCGCAAGTTACGGAATTCCTTCCTCTTCAGGCTCAGAACTCCTGAAGACACGTGGTTGGTCCTGAAACCTTTCTCAAACATTGCCCAAGTCACGGTGTCCAGCGGGTGGGTGATCTGAAAAGTGTCCCACCAAGAAGCGGCTGGTCCCTCCAGTAGGTGAGCGGCAAACCTCACCTTCTCAGCATCAGTGCATCCAACAGTTACCAGATCCTTGTTGACTGAACGCAACCAGTCGAGAGCAACCATTGGCTCCGTTGCAGTAGAGAACTTAGCTGGCCTTAACCTCAGAAATCTGGTGAGAGCATCTCCCTGAGGCTGATTGTTTCCATTGTTGTTGTTGTTCTGAGCTGCCATGAACTGAGTCATCACTTGGATCAGCTGTGCCTGAGCTGCCATGAGCTGCTCCAACTCAGTGGGTTGACGGCAGGGAGGCATCTGCGGTTCAGCACAGGTAAGTTTAGAAAGAATCAACTACGACAATAGGATTCTACCCATGCATATGATCAAACAACAACAAACAATAGCAGACAATCACAAGCAAGCAACACATCAACAAACAAGTGATCCAGCAACATCCCAGGGGTTATCCTAGTAGTATATACCTTCTGAAATAGTTTTACAAGAGTTGGCAATGGTTAACCAAACAGTTGATCAACTAATCAACAAAAACAGCAATCTGCCAGAACAGTCCAGCAGCGTTCACGAATTTTTCTACCTGACTTAGACTCGTCATAAAATTTAGCTGATTTTTTCACATACATTACAGAGAGTTTCGCACGAGCCCTATTTTTTTCAGATTTTTCCCAGTTACCAGAAAAATATGAAAAATCGTACAGTACTGCTGTATCAGCAGAAAACTACAGCGAAAATAACAAAGATGTTAACCAAACTTGCCATAACTCTTTCATAAAACTTGCACAAATAATTTCTGGGATATTGGAGTACACAAATAAGCAACTAAACACTCTTAAACTAATCGTAACTAAGTTTCACATCGATCGAGACTAATCCTAACGAATTTACCTAACGAGGACTAATTGGTGGACTTCTATCTACTTCTTGAAGAGGTTGCGGTAGGTCCTTGCACTCATGCGTTGGCGCTTCGGTCCACGGTTCAACCATGGCGGCGGAGTGTACACTTCTCCTGAATCATCACTTGAGATCTCAAACTCCACCTCTTCTGGATCCTCCTCTTCTTCTTCACTCTCAGCTGCAACTGCAACAGCTTCATCTCCTCCACCATCATCGTCTCCATCATCATCATCCTCGTCCTCATCATCATCGTTTCCACTGTCATCATCATCCCCATTGTTGCCATCATCTCCATTGTCATCATCAGAGGGTGGATTTAGCTATGCTTGGAGAGCGGCAATCTGGGCTGTCATAGCCTCAATAGTTTGATCCCTTTCCTGGACGGTCCCTTGCAGCTGTTGTATATTCTGGGTGTTCTCCTGCACAGTACCATGAAGATGAGCTATGGTTGCATCTCTGGCTATCAGGGCATTCTCCAGAACTCCCACAGCTTCATGCAGGGTGTCAATCTCCTGTCCTTGGACCACCATACCATTGCTAGTAAAATCTGCAATCTCCTTTATCATCATCACTTTCTCAGCTAGAGCTCCATTCTCCCTTTCCATGTCCTCTATGTGCCTTCGACGGGGCGGCATGTTGTTCCTGTCGCTCGGGGTAACCACAATGTGCCCATCTTCATCACGCCTCCCATAGTCACGGTAGGGTGAATCTGCTGGCAGTAGGTGTCGGACTTGATGGCACTGACGAGACAGGGCTTCATGTATGGCCAAGTTGATTCCAAGTCCCCAGTTGCAATATGTCTTGGTGTAGATCAGGTGCACAGGGTTTGGTAAGGCGGCGTCTCTAAAAATGAAGGTGGTGATCTCCCATGCATCCTCACCATATCCATAGGTGTACAACCTTCTTCCCTTGAACATGGGCAGTGGCAATCGCAATGACTGCGAGAGCTGTGCTAACTGCCTTGCAAAGGGCCTTGGTGACTCCATGGTTGCATACTCAGTCCTGACTTCTCCCATCTATCAATTTAAAGAGGAAAGTGTGAGAATAGCATATGGTAAGAATTTACGAGAGTGAAAGGCATAAGATGAAAGACAGAGTTAATATAAGCTTTAATAAATCTAAGGCTTCCTAATCCAATCCTAGGTCACGATCCTACAGTCGACACACGGGCTCTGATACCATCTTTTAACACCGCGGTTCTGAAAAGACCGTGGCTTCTATGTGACATGCCAATCCCTGGATCGGTTCATTGGCCCACAATAGAATAAGATGAATAACATAGCAAAATATCCGTGCATCATAAATAACGAAGATCCAGAGTACCATTATTACAATGAAAGCTTAGCTCAAGGCTAGCTCAAATTATTCAGGTAGCAACATAAATAAATTAAATCCTCCATTCTTCAAATTGCCCACAAGTGAACAAGTGCCGAGTGGAGTACCGTGGCCTATATCGATTACTCAGAATCGGAATAACCTGCAACATGAAACGTAGCAGCCCCGAAGGGTCAATACATGGAATGTATGGCAAGTAGAGCTAGTAAAGGAGACAATAGTACTAACATCTACATGCATATTTGGCAAGTGAGGCTGTGTCTGGCTTGCATTTGCAAATACCTTTATCCTACTTTCGTAAATAGTTTTTGATTTTCTTTAAAAAGATCCCAATTAAGTTAACCCAACAACATTAAAACAATTATGAAATTAGAATGAGCGAGAAACATGTCAAGGAATCAATATCAAGCAACTCAGTTGTCCATAACCGGGGACACAGCTAATCGATTAGATTATACACCCTGCAGGGGTTAGTACACTTTACCCATGTGACTTGGCCAGCCCAACTCGTACCATCACCCTCATTTTGGGTGATGATAGGGAGAAGACCAAGAAGAGACCGTTCGGGAAGTAGCTCCCCAATCCCGACGCGCACCGGTCCAACCTACCAAAATTCTACATCTCTGGATACGCGGGTTCGGGTCACCACAACCTACTAAGTCCAACCAACCGCCCATTTCATTATTGGCACATGGTTGTACACGTAAGCTACCAAATAAAGAAGCCAATCAATTTCTCTCGATACCTGGGTGCCTTTCCGCAATGAAACCACCAAAATTTATCAATACCATCACACCCAGGAGATTCATTGATTAGGTTGTTTTAGTTTTCACAAACCAATACTTTTAGAAACAAGTCTCAATGATGTAACCCAGCCCTCGTACAACATAGCATGGCTAAGCACATCTACCAACGGTGGTTCATCTACAAGGAAAGCCCTACCACATAATAGGTCATAGCATAGCGATAGTATCATCCTACACATGCGTCTACAAAATACACGACAATGCATTGAAAATAGTAGGACGATATCATGAACAAAGTAGCATCTACTTGCCTTGGTTGTAGCGGTCGGAAGAACAATCCACACACGAGCAAGCGTTGCACTCGTCACAATCTACACGATACAATTGCAATCATAAACAAACAATCCACAAGCATATGCAACAAAGATGATGTATGAATGCATGCATGACAAGTGGGGTGACGCTACAGCAACACCACGTAATAGTAATCAGTAGAGGTACTGATTGCATGCATGGAAAATAGTTTTAGCGCAAGGAAAACTAATATGCAAAATATAATACTCAAAACTAGAGCCAGAACCCAATTAATTCGCTACTGGTAGTATACTGTTTGTAAAATCTTGGGAAAAATCTACAGTATGGGCATAGCTATTTAGGAACAGTACCAATTGGAATTACTCAAAAAGGAATTATAAAACTCCCCGAGTAATTAAAACACTGCAGAAAGCCACTAGACAGTTTCTGCAGAAGTTTTCACTGTAAGCCTATCCTTTTAATTCACGATGAGATTCCCCTCGTCCTACTGAAACCAGGGACATATCATACACAATTTTTGGAGTTACAGATCTTTTTCTACAAATTAATTACTCCAAAAAGGCCACTAACTCATTTGATTAAACTGTACTAAATCTTGCTGCAAAAGTGTGGAACAAAGGTACAACAAGATTCTACACGACTTACTGAATCTACACATATTTTATTTGCAATTTTTGCCCCAGCGGTTTAATTTCTACGCAATTTACAAGTTTCTACCGAAATCTGCCAACTAAATCGACTAAAGTAATTACCGAGTCAACTGTGTCTGTTGACTGGTCAACGCGGCTGCTGACTAGGCGCTGACTGGGCGTCTGACTAGTCAACGCCTGGATACTGACCGGTCAACGGCCGATCTGGACCGTTGATCTGAGATCTAATGGCGGCTGCGGACTCACCGGAGACGAACGGCGGCGAGCTCCGGACGGTGCGGCGATCGGTTCCGGCGACGGCGGTTACCTGCACGAGAGGGAGACGGTCAGCGCGGATCGAGGCGGTCAACGCGGCGACGGCGGCGGCACGGCGCAAGGCGGCGTGGGTGCGGGACGCGGGCGGCGCGCGCGCGTGCAGCGGCGGCGAGCGGGCGGAGGCGCACGCGGCGTGGGCGAGCAGCGAGGCGGCGCGGCGCGGTGCAGGCGGCGGGAGCGGCGCGGTGCGGGGCGGCGGTGAGGCGGCGGGGTACCTGGGGCGGCGGCGGCTCCAGGAGGCGGGGTCGGGCGCGGCGGGTGGGTGCGGGAATCGAGGCAGGGGCGGCGGCGGCCTCTTAAGTGGGGCCCCATCGTGGGGTCCTAAGCGGACACGGGCCGCGCAGATTTTTTTGGTCCGTTTCGTTTCCCCTTCCGCAAATACTAAAACCTCCGTAACTTTTCCGTACGAGCTCCGAATCGGGCGATTTTTGTTCCTAAGTTTTTGTAAAATCGAGGGGAACAACCTAGGGTCAAGGGTTGAGTGAAACCACTAGGCTACAGGGGCGGATAACACAAGTCCTACAAAAGCCTCCCGCAGGAGCCTCGTAGTAAAATAGAATAGGGTTTTGAAAATAGCGTTTTGCCGAATCTTTTCTATCGGTGGTTTTGCGTGGAAAAGTATGATGCAATGCTATGAATAATATGCAGAACCAAATCTAAAATTTGGGATGTGACATGTACATAGCATGGCGTACATTATAGAGCCTATGGCTGAAGCATAGTGGACTTTGTCCATTATCTCTCTTTCTTCCGCCGAAGCCGGACTTTGAGTCTTACTCAATGTCTTGCCTTGCAACATAGGTATGAACCCCTTCTTACTTCCGTCCATTTTAAACTTCTGTAAAATCTTATCAAGGTATGTACTTTGCGATAGCCCTATTAGGCGCCTAGATCTATCTCTATAGATCTTTATGCCTAATATGTATGACGCTTCACCTAGGTCCTTCATTGAAAATTTGCTGTTTAGATAACTTTTAACACTGTTTAAAAGATCTATATCATTTCCGATCAATAATATTTCATCCACATATAATATCAGAAATGCCACATTGCTCCCACTCACTTTCTTGTAAATACAAGCTTCTCCATAAGTTTGGACAAATCCAAACTCTTTGATCACCTCATCAAAGCGGAGATTCCAACTTCGTGATGCTTGCTTCAATCCATAGATGGATCGCTGAAGCTTGCACACCTTGTTAGCATCCTTAGGATCGACAAAACCCTTTGGTTGTATCATATACAACTCTTCTTCAATATTACCATTGAGAAACGCGGTTTTGACATCCATCTGTCATATCTCATAATCGAAATATGCAGCAATTGCTAACATAATCCTAACTGACTTTAGCATCGCTACGGGAGAGAATGTCTCATCGTAGTCAACTCCTTGAATTTGTCGAAACCCCTTTGCGACAATTCGAGCTTTATAGACGGTCACATTACCATCAGCATCAGTTTTCCTTTTGAAAATCCATTTGTTCTCCACGGCCTTTCGGTCGTGAGGTAATTCCACCAAGTTCCAAACTTGATTTTCGTACATGGATTCCATCTCGGATTTCATGGCTTCTAACCATTTGTTGGAATCCGGGCTCATCATCGCTTCTTCAGACGTCGTAGGGTCATCATTTTCATCAACCATGAAATTCATGACAGGATTTCCGTACAGCTCGGGAGCTGCACGCGTCCTGCTTGACCTGCGAGGTTTGGTAGTACTCTCTTTCGGAGTTTCATGATCATTATCATTAGTTCCCTCTTAAACAGGTGGAGCCAACTCCGGAACAACTTCCGGCGCTGCGCTACTCGCCATACATTGAAGAGAAGGTTCAATAACCTCTTCGAGTTCTACCCTCCGACTACTCACACCTTTCGCGAGAAACTCTTTCTCTAGAAAGGATCCATTCTTGGCAACAAAAACCTTGCCCTCGGATCTGTGATAGAAGGAATACCCAATAGTTTCCTTAGGGTATCCTATGAAGACGCATTTTTCCGCTTTGGGTTCGAGTTTATCTGGTTGAAGTTTCTTCACATAAACATCGCATCCCCAAACTTTAAGAAAAGACAGCTTAGGTTTGTTTCCAAACCACAATTCATACGGTGTCTTTTCAACGGATTTAGATGGTGCCCGATTTAAAGTGAATGCAGCAGTTTCTAGTGCATAACCCCAAAATGACAACGGCAAGTCCGTCAGAGACATCATAGATCGAACCATATATAATAAAGTACGATTACGACGTTCCGACACACCATTTCGCTGTGGTGTTCCGGCAGGCGTGAGTTGTGAAACAATTCCACACTCTTTCATGTGAGTGCTAAACTCGTAACTTAGATACTCACCTCCACGGTCGGACCGTAGAAATCTGATCTTTCTATTACGATGATTTTCCACTTCATTCTGAAATTCCTTGAACTTTTCAAAGGTTTCAGACTTGTGTTTCATCAAGTAGATATAACCGTATCTACTCAAATCATCCGTGAAAGTAACAAAATAACGATATCCACCTCGCGTCGACACACTCATTAGACCACATACACCAGAATGTATGATTTCCATTAAATCTGTCGCCCGTTCCATTGAACCGGAAAACGGCGTTCTAGTCATCTTGCCCATAAGGCATGGCTCACATGTATCAAATGATTCATAATCAAGTGATTCCAAAAGTCCGTCCGAATGAAGCTTATTCATGCGTTTAACGCCAATATGACCTAGACGGTAGTGCCACATATATGCAGATATATCATCATTAAGTTTAATCCTTTTAGCATCAACATTATGAATATGTGTAACATTATCATCGAGATCTAAAATAAATAAACCATTCATCATCGGTGCATGACCATAAAAGATTTCATTCATATAAATGGAACAACCATTGTTCTCGGATTTAAATGTATAACCAATTCGCATCAAACACGATCCAGATACAATGTTCATGCTCAGTGCAGGCACCAGATAACAATTATTCAAGTTTATAACTAATCCCGACGACAAATGGAGAGGCAGCGTTCCGACGGCGATCACATCAACGCTTGATCCATTGCCGACACGCATCTTGACCTCACCCCTTGCTAGCGTTCGCTTGTTCCGCAGCCCCTGATTCGAGTTACAAATATTAGCAACTGAACCGGTATCAAATACCCATGTGCTACTGCGAGCACTAGTCAAGTACACATCAATAACATGTATATCATATATACCTTTGTTTGCCTTGCCGGCCTTCTTGTCTGCCAAATACTTGGGGCAGTTGCGCTTCCAGTGGCCAGTCCCCTTACAATAGTAGCACTCGGTATCAGACTTAGGTCCAACTCGGGGTTTCTTTTCAGGCACGGCAACAGGTTTTCCTCCCTTACTACCCTTCCGTTTTCCCTTCTTGTCTTTCTTGAAATCAGTGTTCCTATTGATCATCAACACTTGATGTTCCTTTTTGATCTCCACTTCTGCAGTTTTAAGCATTGACAGAAGCTCGGGGAGAGACTTCTTCATGCCTTGCATATTATAGTTCATCACGAAGCTCTTATAGCTAGGTGGCAGAGACTGCAGAACACGATGGATGCCTAAGTCAATGGGAATCGATATTCCCAAGGACACAAGCTTATCGGCGTAACCCGACATCTTGAGTACATGCTCACTAACGGAGCTGTGCTCTTCCATCATGCAGCTAAAGAACTTTTCTGAAGCGTTGTAGCTCTCTACAGCAGCATGTGTGTCGAAAATCATTTTCAACTCACCCATTGTATCAAATGCATTGCCGTTTTCGAAACGCTTTCGAAGTTCCGGCTCTAGCCCATACAATATGCCGCAATGAACTAAGTTGTGGTCCTCCTGACGAGTCTGATAGACATTCTTCTCCTCGTCAGGGGCATCCTCAAAAGGTGGGGGGCCTAGCGGCGCTTCTAGCACGTATTGCTTTTGTGCAGCAGAGAGGAGAATCCTCAAATTCATGGCCCATTCGGTAAAGTTGCTACCGTTCGTTGCTAGTTTCTCTTTCTCCATGAACACATTGAAATTAAAAGCAGGTGGTGCCATCTACAACAGAATTTGTAAAGTTTAGACTAAGTGTATGATAGATTGAGTTCAACTAATCCATATTACGAATGAACTCCCACTCAAAAACGACATCCCTCGTGCCTTTTTGGTGATTACATGAACCAAATCCACTACACCAAGTCTGATCATCACGTGAGTCGGTGTAGCTTCAAAGGCGAGCGTCAAATGGGCATCATATCAACTATATGACTCATGCTTAACCTTTCGGTCCGTGTTCCGAGGCCATGTCTGTACATGCTAGGCTCGCCAAGTTAGAAACTTAGTATTCACGTGTGTAACTGTTTTACACCCGGAATATGGTCGTGGATCCAAGAACACCCGATCATCACGTGATGTCTTGGAGCGACGAAACATAATCGGTGCATACTAAAGGAAGAACACATTCTTATCTTGATATTTAAATGAGGGATCATCTTATTATGCTAACAAAGCGCTAAACAAGCAATATAAGATGCTATCAAACATCACATGTTTATTAGTGAAATGATATGGTTCCCGCATATGATCTCTATCATGTGCACCGTGGTATGATCACTATCATACCTATATGTGTAAATCCAAGGTCTATGGAGTTTACACGCTATGTGTGTTGTAAGAGTATCATCTCATGCTTCTACTTACAATACTACCATATCATAACACTAGCCTGGCAACAATCTAAACTAGACGCCTCTAATTTATCCATTGCAAGTTTTACGTGGCTTAGGGCTTTCGAGATAGAACCGTTCTTATCTACGAACATGAACCACAACGAGGATAACCAAATTGTTGACAACTCGTTTGCAAAATAAATATTGACTATAGTAGGAGAGACAGACACCCGCTAGCCACTTATGCAAACTAGTTGCATGTCAAGCGTGGAATAGGTCTCATGTGCGAGGACATGTAAAGTTTGTCCGGGCCGCTTCATCCCACTATGCCACCAATATCCAAAATTACAACAAAGTAGCAACAACTTGATCATCATCGCCCACATACTCATATGTGTACTACCCGTGTAAAGCATCTATGCATAGATCCGGCTCTGATACCACTATAGGGTTCGCAGCATAGAAAACAAAAATTTTCCTACGATGGGAACTATGTACCAAGATCTATCTACTATATACAAACAACGGGCGGATGTATATCCGTAGAGAACATACCCTTGAAGACCGACAAAGCTTAACGAGTTCAACTCGTGGTTGATGTAGACGATCTCTTGCCGATCTCAAGATCGAGAGGAAGTCCTAGCGCCGCAAATCAGCAGCGCATCCGTGCTCGCACACACGTTCGAGGCACCGAGCAACCTCCGCCTCCTCGCTCCAGCGATGCAGCGGAAGCACAACTCTTTCTTGCCGAATAGCCACCGGGAACATGTATCTCGCTAGTCCGAGACCATGGGGGATAAATTCTAGAGGGGGAGAGAGATCCTTCACGAGGAGGTGTGAGAGACAAGTGAGAGGAGGGGCTCCTTTTATAGGAGGAGGGGGGCACCCAAGGGGGTGGCCGCCGGCCATGGGGGCTGCCCCCACCCCTCCTTCATTCATGTGGGTGGACACTCCACTCACAAAATGGCCCTTCAATTTTCTCCACTCAAAAGTCCACTCAAATTCCCATTAAATTTCCACCAAATTTAATGCAAACTCTCATTCAATAAAACTCTTTTATTTTATTCAGAATTTTGTCAATTACTTTAATGACAGCATTCACAAATAACCCCTTGATAGAATTCTATTTCACATGCATAACCACTTTATGCAATTTCACCCGAAAACCTGTTTCGATATCTAGTGAAATAAATTCCTGCGCTTGTTCATTCTTTCGGCATGAAACTTTTGCTCCAATTGGATGTCGGTGTCTCTTAAGTGTGTCACCCTATGGTTCGTGAATAATGCGGACATGATCGAGACCCCTCTCGGATCAATAATCAGAAGCGGGATCTGGAGACCCATACTGACTCCCACACATTCAACGATGACTTTCTTGTGATCGTCGGAACCTTTTACGCTAGTATCTTAATCCCTTTGTTTCACGATATATTACATGTCCGAGATTCGATCATCGGTATCTCCATACCTAGTTTGATCTCGTTACCGACATGCACTCTTTTCTCGTTCCCGTGATATAACATTCTAGTGATCAAATCACTTGCTTGCAAGCTAATCAATGTGATATCACCGAGAGGGCCCAGAGTATATCTATCCGTCATCGGGATGAACAAATTCCACTCTCGATCCATGAGCCTCAACATAACACTTTATTAGTTCTGAATCCATCTTTATAATCACCCTGTTACGGTGTGACGTTTGATGTTATCAAGAAACTCTTCCGGTGTTAGTGATTGACATGATCTCATGGTCTAAGGATTAGGATCACTTCGTAAGTTGTTATAGCAATATAAACTCAATGACTTTGATCGTAATGCTATACTTCGGATGAATGTTCATCACACCATTACACTAATGTTGTGATCCCGTTATTAACAACATCCAATGTCCATGATCATGAAACCTTGATCATCTTGTTAATCAACGAGCTAGTTTATGAGAGAGGCATAACTAGGAACTTTCTGTTTGTTTATTAAACACACATGTATTAATGTTTCCATATTAATACAATTATAGCATGCAAAATAAACATCTATCATATACTTCGAATACACATAATAAACACTTTATTATTGCCTCTCAGGGCATATTCCCTTCAGGAGGGGCACAGACGACCAGCCCCACGCTCCCCGAGGTCTCAGAGGCGGGAGACCGAGAGGGAGGGACCGGAGCCAGCGCCAGCACCAGAGAGAGGTTGGAGCCGTACTGGGCGATGTCGATCCTGGGCTGCGCCGGGGGGGTGGGGGGGGGGGGCAGGACGGGGGCAGCGAGGGAGGACCACCGGGGCCACCTTGGCCGGAGCACTCAACGACAAAAGACGGCGATCCTGGACAAGGGGGTCACCCTCCAAGCCGTCGAACAACAGGGAGCAAGCCACAGGGCCCCCGGAGGTCCCACCTGAGGGGATGGTGGAGGACGCGGGGAGGCATCGGTGGCCAGTGGCGAATCCGGATCCGTCCCGGTGTCACTGTCGTTCGAGCCCCGGGCCTCAGGGTCCCTGCCACCGTCGCCCTCGTCAGCTGGGGACCTCGGTGGAGGGGGAGGGGGACTTGACGCAGAGGTGCCCCCCTCGTCCAGCTCCACCAACAGGACCCGACCCACCCTGTCGAAGAAGACCCGGGGAAGGGAGACCGGGAAGACCGAGGGGTCGGGGCAGAGCAAACGCAGACGGACCGGGGCGAGGCCGGACAGAGAGCCCATATCCACCTCGGTGAGCTTGCCCACCGTCTGAGCCACGAGGGCCACCACAGCAGGGGTCCTGGCCTCAGACGGTAGGCCGTGGAGACGTACCCACACCTCCGAGAGCGTGGCAACCGTCTCTGGAGCGGCCGGCGAGGGCTGGATGGAGACCTGCAGCTGGTGAAGAGGGAGGGTGAAGGAGGTGCCACACGCGCACATGCGGAGGATCGCCACCGAGGGGAAGGAGACTGCGAACTCGGACTCGGAGACGCGACGAACCGGTCACTCGTGGCCGGGGAGGACCGCTCGTAGCTCCTCCTGGATGAGGCCCTCCGTGACCTCGACCGAGATCGGGGGGTCTTGCGCCGGGAGGATCTTCACCATGGCCAAGGTCTCAGGGACGGTCATGGGAACACCCCCCATGTCGATGAAGTAGAATCCACCGTCCACGCCATGGACATAGTACTCCAGGGTCTCCTGACGACGGGCGGAGATGCCCGCAAGAGCCAAGGGGGCCCCAGGGCGGGCACCCAGGAGGCCAGGAGCAGGGTCCACCGCGGGCGGCGCGGCCGGGGTCTTACGCTTCTTCTTGCTCCTGCGTTTCTTCTTCTTGGGGGCCGCGGGGTCGTCAATCTCGCCGGACTGCCGCTGACCCGTAGTCGGCACCACAACCGGAGGAGGAGGCGGGAGGTCCCTATCCGCGCGCCAAGACGGACCGTCCGCCCGACTGTGGGAGGTGCGGGCGGGAGGCAGCCCGTCCCTGGACCGCATGGCGAGTAGAGCCTCCTCGCGGAGGCGGGCCTCCCGTGATGACTCCGGGACGGGAGGAGGCGACCGTGGTGCGTCCTCCAGGCGGCGCCGCGCGCGGGGCGGGGAACGGGACCCATGCCGCTGGTGACCAAGAGCACGTGACGGAGGCGGGGGAGCGACGGGACGGGGGAGGAGAGCGGCGGACTGGGGCGGGGACTGTCGCACAGGAGGACGGTAGGCCGAGGCCTGGCCCCGCGCCGGGGGGCGCCGCGCGGGCTCTCTGGCTGGCGCCGGCCGCGGGGGAGAGGGGGGGCGGCGGTGGGGAGAGCCGCCGCGTGGGGGGGAGGCGAGGGACTCCGAGGGCGGCGAGGCGCCATGAGAACGTCAAGGAAGGTCCGGGACGGCGACATGGACGGGAGCCGGAGAGGCGGGGGACTGCGCGCGTCGGAGGCGAGCACGATGGGAGAGGCGGCGGGGGAGGCGGACGAGTCTGTCACGGGGTCGGCCACTAGGGCACGACCCACCGAAGACGAGGGGGACGCGGACCGGGGTCCGTTGGGCCTGGCCACGAGGGCCGGCGCGGAACAGGCCTGCCAGGCGGAGGTTGACCCGGCCAGATTTCCGGTGGGCCGAGGCCCACGAGCCATCCGGGGGGCCCACCAACGGCCCATTCTGCGCCCGAGGCCGCCCGCCTAGGACCTCTCCCCATCCCCCCCGCACCCTGCTGCGGCGCCGCCGGGGTCCGCCGCGGCTGGGGCACCCCCCTCCGGCGAGGCCGCGAGGAAGCAGCCCGCGCCAGCGGGAGGAAGTCCGCCAGGGAGGGACGCAGGAGCGAGGAGGGGCACCGCGGAGTCGGCACCCCGCGCTCCCCGTCGGAGCTCTCGCCGGCGGCGCGAACCCCAAACACGGTAGAGCCCTGCCTTGCTTCATCCTCGACGTCGCCCCAGGCCTGGCCTTGCAGGTCGGCCAACGCCGCCACCACCATTGGGTCCAACGGCCGGGGGGCGGGACGGGGGCCCTCATGGGAGGAGGGGCGCCGGCCGTCGCGCCGCCGGAGGCGGCAAGGGAACCAGGCAACCGACCCGCACCGCGTGGACGGGGAAGGCGAGGCGGCGGTCTCGAGCGTCGATGACCACGCCGGCCTTGGAGAGGAGGACGAGGCGGCCCTCCGCCGGCCGGAGCACGACCGTCGCCTCCGACCAGCCAGGGCGGCATCCCGCGAAGACGGAAGACGACGAGGCGCGCCACCGCAGCGGGGCGGGCTCAGGGGAAGACGGCCACGGCATGGCGGCGAGGACGGCGGCCTGTCGGCCGGGGCGGCGCCGCGCGGCACAGTTCAAATTCAAATCGCCAGAGCCGCGCTCCAGAGCTGTTTGTCGAGGTATCGTTAACTGATGCCTGTTAGGCCGAATGGCCCGAATCTAGAGTGAATCATGTGTTAAGTTTAATCTAATTAGTCGTGAAATTTATTCAATAGCAAGGGCCCAAGGGGTCGACTAGTTGAGGATGCCGTAGCCATCGAAGCAGCTCATGCCTGCTTTGCAGCGCGGCGGTGAAGAGCGTTCCTCAAATGGATAGCCGTCCAAATGACCGATGGCACTGCGCTTATAAAAAAGGAGAACCAAACAGTTACGACCAAGAATATAAATTTGTATTGTCACGTAAAGATGTATTCGTATTAACTGTATGTCGTTCAATAAAGAAAGTAGCAGATGGTAGGTGGTGAAATCTTTTGGATTAGCTAAACTAATATATGTACCAAATATAAATACCATTCATAGAGCAAGTTGGTCTTCTTGAGAATTTTGAAATCTCTCCGTTTTAGAAAAGCTGACGGGCAAGCTTTCGTTCTAAATTTATTTTTTTACCAAGAATTTGATTATGAAAACATAGGTTAGGTGATAACAAAATATACTCCCTCCATCCTAGAGTGTAAGTCACAATCCTCTAATATCTTGGCCCAAGGCTTAAATGCATAATTAGGCCGGACTGTGATGCTTCGT
Organism: Avena sativa; assembly: GCA_916181665.1. Lineage (NCBI taxonomy): Eukaryota > Viridiplantae > Streptophyta > Magnoliopsida > Poales > Poaceae > Avena > Avena sativa. The sequence continues at coordinate 52,239,970 of OV702285.1, read as the reverse complement.
ATCTAGTATAGTCAATAAAAACAACCACATAATTACTGCATGCATGGTGGAAACTGGTTTTTTTTACATGCTATTTGAGTTAAGAGTTATATTAAGATTTTTTATATTTTTCTGATAATAATAGACATATTATTTGTTTTATTTGGATTATTACAATAAAAGATATGATTTTCCAAAGTTTTATATTTGATTTGAATTAAAAAAAGAAAATATACAAAAAAATAATTTATAAAGGATGCAAACAGATAAATGGATATTATATTAAGATTCTTTATATTTTTCTGATAATAATAGACATATTATTTGTTTTATTTGGATTTTTACAATAAAAGATATGATTTTCCAAAGTTTTATATTTGATTTGAATTAAAAAAAGAAAATTTACAAATGAAATAATTTATAAATAATGCAAACAGATAAATGGATATTATATTAAGATTCTTTATATTTTTTGATAATAATAGACATACTATTTGTTTTATTTGGATTATTACAATAAAAGATATGATTTCCCAAAGTTTTATATTTGATTTGAATTAAATTTTTTTTACAAAAAAACAATTAGTCGCGGGTCGTGGCTGGACCCGGGACTAAAGGGTGCCTGCGTGCGCCAAAACGAAGCGGCCGAAAAGACCCTTTAGTCCCGGGCCGTGGCTTAACCCGCGACTAAAGGGGGGTCTTTAGTCGCGGGTTAAGCCACGACCCGCGACTAAAGACTCTTTAGTCCCGTCCCGTGGCTTAGCCCGGGACTAAAGGGGTGGTCACTATATATTTGACGCCAGGGGAGGCCGGTGCTGCCCACCAGTACTTGGCATTCCTCGACGAAGACGAAGACGAAGCACTCACAGGCGACGACGCAACGCAGGAGAGGTGCTGTCCGTCGCCGCCGTGCCGCTCCGCCGTGCGTGCTCTGGCGTGCCGCCACTCTACCGTGCGCCGCCTTGCCGCTAGCCTTATCTCGTGCCGCCGCGCGCCTCGCCGGCGCTGCCTCGCCGTGCCGCCGCGCGCCGTCACGTGCTGCCGTCGTGCGCCGCCCCGCCGCGCGCAGTCACGTGCTGCCGCGGCTTCGATCGGTGTTCTCGCGAGGGAGGGGTACGGGCGCCCGTTGGATGTTTTTTTTAATTATTAGCTAGCTATAGTGTTAGGGTTATAGTTTTTGTTTTAGGATTATAGTTTTTGTTTTATTTAGAATTAATTATAGTTTTTGTTATTAATTAGGATTAGGATTATATTGTTAGCTAGGGTTAGGATTAATTATAGGATTATAATTAGCTAGAGTGTTAGAATTAAGATTATTGTTAGGATTATATTGTTAGCTAGGGTTAGGATTTTTATAAAAAGGATTATAATTAGGATTATTATAATTAGGATTATTAGGGTTTTTTGTTATATTTTTTTCTATAGCTTTTTATATTTTTTTTATAGTTAGGATTATTATAATTAGGATTTTTAGGGTTTTTTGTTATAGTTTTTTCTATATTTTTTATATTTTTTTATATTAGGGTTTTTTGTTTTAGTTATTAAGATTATTGTTTTACCGAAAATAATATTAGGGTTATTGTTTTTTTGTTTTAGTTATTAGAATTATTGTTTTTTCTAACCTATTTAACTCTTTTTTTATAGATAATTAGTCATGGATCCATCCGAAGATCCTGGTCGCATCGGTGATGGTTTTCTTCAGGGCATGATAAGAGGTGAAATTCCTCTTAATATTACTACCGGCGAAGATATTTTGCTCGAGGAAGAGATATCCTCATATCTGAATCCATTCGGTGATGGACTAGAGGAAAACCTAATGTACCAAGGGGAACACCAGATGGACGAAGGGCAAACAAATAACAACAATAATGATGGCCCCTCGACAGGATCCGGCGAGGTACATATATATATAAAGTCTCGCGTTACCTCTATTCATTAATTGATCTAGATATATATTAATCACTCTCTCTTCTTCTTTTAGCCCACCGGATCGAAGCAATCGACAGCTCGAACGAAACGAGGGCCGAACAAAAAGTTAGATGGTAATCAGAGGTTCACCATCAAAGAAATAGATGATGATGGTGAACCGATTGCTCCAGAGAAGAACCGGAGGATGTTTATAAATCAATGCGGGGTGCTTGTTAGGGACAACCTGCCGATCACCATCCAAGAATGGAATCAGTCAAAGAAATCCGGTGAAGAATCTAGCTATGGCACCGATGATGCCAAAGATGAACTTTGGCAGAAGCTCATAGCGCATTTCATACTACCTCCAGAGTATGAAGAATTTGAGGTAGATGGTATTACCCCAAGGCCGGGTGGGCTTGAAAATAGAGCGAAAGTGAAGGAGTGGGCTCTGAGCAAGATGGCTGAACTGTACCGGAACCACAAGAAAAGTTTATACACGAAATATGTCGCGAAAAAGAAAACTCCAGACTTCAAAGGAGTAAAGCAGAAGTTGAGAGAACAGTGGCCCGATTTTGTACAGTACAAGCAATCTGATAAAGCAAAGGCAAAGTCGGCAAAGAACGCGTTAAATGCTGCCAACAAGAAATACCATCATAAAATAGGGACATGTGGCTACAAGAGTGCCGTCCCTAAGTGGGAAACTATGGAGAAGAACATGAGGGCTAGAGGCGTCACTCCGGGTACAGATGGATGGCCCGAGAGGTCAAATCACAGGTGGTACGGGTACGGGGGATCCTTGGACCCAGAAACAGGGAAGACATTATTTCATGATAAAATTCTAAAACCCTCCCAAGACCTTATTAAAGGAATGAACGATGCTCAATTGGGATTGTTCCGTCCTGAGAGAGAGAACGACGAGCTGACACGTGCCCTAGGGAATCCTGAAAAGGGAGGACGAACACGAGGCAAAGGCGCCGATGTCTCATGGAAGAAAGGGTTTCCTCAGTACGATGTCAGTTACTGAAGCCGTCAGAGAAAGAAGGACCAGGAGGCAGACCGGATCTCCAGGGTAGAGCAGGACCTAGATGATCTGAAGAACCTCATGCATGAAATTAGCCAAAGGCCGTCGTCGTCAACTCACCCGCGGTCTGATGATCCTGCATTGGATCTTAGCCAGCGGAGAAGCAGCGTGGCTTCCACGGAGGTCCGGGCTGATGATCAAGTACTGCTAGATGATGCACCGGCTCCTAACTACCCCGTGGATGATGTCAGAGAGATGGCACAATGTGAGCTACATCAGCCAATGAACAACCTGTCCTTCAAGGTGGCGATCGGCACTGCTTTACCTTGTCTACCTGGAGCACTCCACCATTCACTTCCGATTCCACCAGGCTATGGTCGTGTCACTCTGGATGACATAGTGGAGGATTTTGCGGACCTAGAGATTGAAATCGCTACGCCTGAAGGCCTTACGAAAGTAGGAGATGTCAAGCGCAACATCATTCTATGGAATAAGAAGTACATCAAGTTTCCAGGCTCGGCGCCAAGGCCACCGACTCCGAGAAATCCAAGTCCACCCCGCATCGAATATCGTCAACCTCCAAGTCCACCCCGACCCGATTATCGCCAACCTCCAAGTGCACCCCGCCCCGCTGACGATCGTTGCAGCAGGAGTACATCAACTCGATCTCCGCCTCCATGCAATACTCGATCTCCGCCTCCACCTCCGTGCAATACTACTACCTCATCGAAGAAACGGAAGTTTGACGGTCCCCTGCGCCCCACATTGAAGAAAGGTCAAACGGCGAAGATAGTCGACATCCCGCCGGCTCTTCCAGAGAGACCTTATGACAAGACCGATGAGGAAACTAACGCGGATGTGGCTGCCCAAGTTAAGGCGCATTTGCACCCAAAAAGCCTGAGCCAAAGCCGGTATATAATGAAAAAAACCAAAAAGTGGGCTAAGTCCTTTCTTGAGCAACCATCCCAGATATCGATGAATCTAGAATCGGACTATGACTGGGAGATTATTAAGCAAGCACAGAAGAAAAAAATCACAAGGGCAAAAAGCGGGAAGCAAGTTGCCCAGCTCGGAGCACAGAAGAATCAATCGGTCGCCCCGCTCAAAGTCATTTCAGACCTCGACAAGGCCTTCAGAGGTCAAATGGATATGTACATGCAAATAATGGACCCTAGAGCCCGTAATAATGCTGCACTTATGGGAATCACTGTATCGCAGGCCAAAGCACTTGCTAACGAAGCAAATATGTCTCTTGGTCAATATTTAGGATATGAAGATACGCCAGTGGGTCAGAAAGTACGACGATATGTCCAAGGGGAGCCTCTAGTCAGTAATGAGGAGCTCGCGCGTCTATCCACACATATGCGAAATCTGCACGAATGGTACATGTCGCAAGCAGAAAAAAAGCATCAGAAAGATTGGTTTCCGGTGGACGTTAGAAAGGAGCATCACTTCAAACCATACTCGATACAGGTTCAAATGACCGAACTGTTTCAGTTATACAACCAGCGCGCCTTCGACAAATCTATCATTGGTTGCTACTGTCTATAAGTTATTTATTTCTATAATTAAGTTTATAGCTCAGCTCGTACATTGCATTTAATATATTATCCTAACTATATATCCTTTTGTATGATGATATTATATTCTGCAGAATGAAGATGCTTGAATGCAAAAGAGCTAGAAGATACGACGTTGGGTTCATTGACCCATATATCGTTAATGAATATACGTTAAAGAATCACCCCAAGGACGTGGAGGAAGACCTGTGCAGGTTCTTAACCGAGAATAATTTTGTTAAGGAAATACTATTTCCTTACAACTTCAAGTGAGTGTTTATATCTTGTACACATTTTATTTTTGCTTACTAGATAAGCTATGCATGTATGCTTATGTAAACGTCCGCAGATTCCACTGGATATTGCTAAACATTTAAGTTGACAACTCCCTAGTTGAAGTCCACGACTCATTAAGTTGGGACCAAGAGCAGTGGAGCGACATGAAAGCAATGCTCCATAAGTAATTTCAATCATTATCACATTATATCGTCCTCTTTCATTCATTTCCTGATATCAAGTAACTAATAATTCCTTTGTTCATTTTCTTTGCCAAGCATGTGTTGGACACGATTCAGACAGAAAATACCAGGTCCATTCAAAGAGGAGTTAACTTATAAAATGGTGAAGAGTTTACAGCAGCCACCGGAAACTCATTTATGTGGATACTACGTCTGCGAGTACATCCGCGAGTTGACCAATGAGCGGAAAGTTGACTCACATTATATTTATGATTTGCGGTAGAAACTAGAGCCAGACCAGCGCATAAGAGCAATTCAAGAGGAGCTGCCGGGATTTATGATGAAGGAAGTCCTTGATGTACATGGAGAGCATATGCGGATGACGTGAAACTCGATTTGCCTTAGTCATCTTCATGTAGCTGATATAATATATATATTCATCAATGACCATGTAATTTCAAAACATTTCTTCCTTTTGATATGATTGATTATATGTATGCTTGCAAGGGATCGATTAATTATATAAATGCATCGACGTGTAGTGTGTATGTAGTAGCGTATAATATGTATACCGAAATATATGTTTGAATTATAGTGAAACACAAAACGAAAAATGAACGAAATGGCAAAAAAAAGGAAATACACAATCTCTGCCGCGGCAGAGAAATGTGTGTTTCTCTACCGCGACAGGAAACCTTTTAGTCCCGGGTGGTGTTACGGCCCGGGACTAGAGGGTTTCCGCCCCCCGCGGCGCTGAAAAAGCCACGTGGCTGTTATCAGTCGCGGGCCGTAGCGAGCCGGGACTAGGGGGGGGGGCTCTAGTCCCGTTTTCGCAGTCCCGGGCCCAAAACCGGGACTAGAGCCATTTGCGGCCCGGGACTTGAGGCCCTTTTTCCACCACTTGGTCACCTCTCCTTAGAGCATGTCTAACAGACCTTCTATTTTTCTGCCCCGTAAAACGCGAGTAGAGCGCCCTGTATTCACTTTCCACCGGCCGAAAACTCGTCCAAGCTAGCAGACCCCGTAAAACAGAGGGTGGGGATACGGGGTCTGCTAGGTTGGACGAGTTTTCAACCCCTCAAAACAGGATTTTTGACAAATTGGATATTAGAACCAATACAACATTCACATTGAATAAAAGTTTTAAATCACACAATAATCGTCATAATTATTACAATAATGTTTTTCGGAACTGCCAACAAATCGTCGTCGTCATAATTCATGCCGAACAGGAGCATCATCATCTCCGTGTCGTCGTCGTTCAGCAGCTCGTCGAGGTCCGAATCGTCGGAATCCGACGAGGACCAATCGGTCGACGAATCCTCCAAATCCTCCATATGCACATCCTCCGAAGCCATCTACCACCGTGAAGCATAGATCAACCTCCAAACACGTCCATTGTACCGGCGAAAACGAAGAGGAATGCGGCGGAATACTCACCGGCGAAAACGACAAAGAAGACCGCGATGGGGGTGCGGCGGCGCGCGCGGAGGGACGCGGATCTCTGGCGGGGGTGCCGCGGGCATGGACGCAGCATGGCGCGGCTTGGCGGGCGACGGAGGGGGCAGGATCTGAAGGTTTCTGGTGGCGGCGCGCGGGTGGTTGTGACGGCGGCGTGGGGGAAAACAGGTGGGAAAAGTGAAATGTCCGCGCGCCGTGGCTGAAATGGGATGCTGGGTTTGCCCTGTATTCCCCTTCCCACCCCGCACAAGTAGGAGGTGAAGAGCCGCCCCGTAACCAAAACTGAAAAAAATCGACGCGGGGCCTGTTTTACGGGGTCTGCTAGACGGCCGGGTAGAGCCCAACCCCGTATTTCGACGGTTATTTTACGGGTTTGGTCCTTTTAAAGAGTATGTTAGACATGCTCTTGGAGGCGTTGTCATAGTGCTGCCTATGCTGCCCTGCCATGAGCACCAGTGAAAACTCTATATTGGACTTCAGATCGGGCGGCAGCATGGCTGCGTCTCTCCCTCCTCGTCCTTTAATTTGGTCGGTTTTGGTAACCGTCTGACATTGAGTTTGTACTGTGTATTCTTTTGGCATTGTACCAGCCGTCTTGGCCTCTTCTTCAATGAAATTTGATACATCTTCTAGGTGTATTTGTGAAGGAAAAACAAACGCGAATCATACCCAGGAAGAATATATAAATATAATAGCAAAAGTGGTAATTGTAGTTTCTTGTATTTCAAATACTAGACGAACAAGAACACAATGACTTTTGCATGAAGTGAAACAACCAACACGAGACTTTTCATATGTATACTGTAATTTTAGTTTGTTTTGAGCTCCGGTCGTGCAAGGTGGAGGTGGGCACGCAATGGGCGCTTCATCAGGGTGAAGAACTCAACGTGCGGCTGGAGATTGACGGCGTGCTCGCCCTCCGCCTCTTCCCACACGAACTCCCTCACGAGGTTGGCCACGAAGTAGCTTATGTGGCGCATCGCAATGTCCTTCCCAGGGCACACCCTCCGGCCACCGCCAAAAGGCATCATCTTGACGGCGTCGGCGCCGCTGGCAAGGAACCGTTGTGGCTTGAAATCGTCGGGGTCTTGGCATGCTCGCGCTAGAGCGGCGAGCGGGCAGTACACTACGGTGCCCGCCGGAATAAGCTGGCCCTGGTGGATCACGTGGTCGTCTTCCATCACCTGCCTGTAGGCCACCGACGTCGGGGGATGCAGCCGGAGCGCCTCCATGATTACAGCGTTGAGGTACTCCAGCTTCCCGAGAACTTCCTCGCCGACTTGCTCGGCGTCCGCGGCCACGAATGCGTGGATCTCCCTCCGGACGGCCTCCTGCTCGTTTGCGTGCTTTACCAGGTTGGCCATGATCCACTGCACCGCCGAGGCTGTGGTTTCAGATCCGGCACCGAGTAGCTCGGAGCACATGCCCACCAGCTCACCGTCAGAGAGCCTTCTAATTCGCTGGCGCCTTGTTGGCTTGTAGTGAGCTTTGACTGCCAACGTGGCTCCTGGGTCCTCGTCCTCGTCTGGGACCTGGAGGTCGATGAGTGTGTCTACGTACGCCGGCGGCTGCTCGCTAGCCTGCCGGCGCCGGCTGCGACGCTAGTCGATGAGCGGTAGGTACGTCTGCTCCTGCTTCTGCCGGAGGGCGGCTAGCTTCTTCCACTTGCTACGATAGACGATCCTGGCGAACGCCGGGATCTTGGCGTCCGCGAACAGGCGAGCCACGGAGAAGGACTTGACGAGGTCCCTCTGGGCGTCGGCCATGGCACGGACGTGGCCTCCATCCAGGCCGTCACCGAAACACATGGTAGCCACCAGGCCGAACATGGCGTAGCGGATGCTCTCGGCCGCACGGACGACGGCGTTGGGCATGCGCCGCTGCTCGGCGAGGTCCTCGACGAGGCAACGGAGCGCGCGGCTGCGAGCTCCCGCGTATTGGTGGATCCGCGCCGGGTGGAGGAACTCCGAGGTGAGGTTGTGACGTATGGCGCGCCAGTGCGGGCCGTAGGGCGCCGAGGTGATGTTCTGGTACCGACGGCGCGAGAGGATGGCGCTGGGGGAGTTGGATGGTGGGCGGTTTGATAAGGAGCCACGCACGAGGAGGCGGCGCGCCGTCGCGAGGTCCGTCACAACGATGCTAGCTGGCCGCCGCTTCCAGTTCAACACGGCGGAGAACGCCATGGCTAGGACGGCCTTGATCCGCGATGCATAGCGGGCGGCAATGACAAGGAGGGTCAAGAGAAGGAGGAAGAGGAAGAGGAGGTCTGGCATGGCTGGATGGCCTGAGCTATCTACGACAACTACAAGGAGGATGAGGATCACTTGTTTTGCGTCACTTACATTTTGTAGTACCTCGTGGCTTTGTGGCACCAATTGAATATGATGATACGTGATCAGTGCCGACCACTAGATATGGTTTACTAATGCATGCGTGATCAGTGTGCCATCTTTAAGAATTGAGTTCAAACACTTGCTACTCTTATTTCTACCAGTTCTACCATATCTCTCCGTATCTATTTTAGCGCATAGCGGGCAGAGTCATTTAGTCCCTAAGGGCATCTTCACCGAGCCGACCCATCTGGTCGCCCCAAACGGCCCGTTTCTGTCTGTTCGGGTCGGGCCGTGGTCGATTTGGGGCCGTGGTCCGGCCGACCGCGCCCAGCGGCTTGTCCCATATGTCCACCTCCCTTCCGCTGTCATCAGTTGACACCTTCGCGATGGGACGTTAATGGCGACGCGATGTCGGCTGTCAGCGCCGGCGGCTTCCCACGCGGCCGGCATTTCCCGCCATCATTTCCTGCGCGTGCCTCGCTTCCTGCGGCGAGAAAACTTCCCGCGCATCCCAGTCCGTTTCCCGCAGTCTATAAAAGACGGCCGCCAGCGCGGCGAAGACAACAAGTCCCAAAGCCAGAGCAAACCAGCAAACGAAAAAGCTCCAGCCACCAGCAGCCATGCCTCGCTGTGTTACAATCGCGACAAGAAGATAACGAAGAACGAAAACGAAAAACACAGCAAGGAGACACAGATTTAACGTGGAAAACCTCTCCAACAAAGAGAGGAAAAAACCACGGGCGCCAGCCAGCGAAACTTCACTATATCGAGGAGTGTTTACAAACGCCGGGGATTTCACAGATACAACTCTTCCAACCGGCGGCTTACAAGGGGTTTATATATCGGTGGAAACCTAGGTCTTCGACGATCCGTACCGTACCGCGGGGGGCTGTCGCCCCCCGCACCCCCCACAGGCGTCCCCGTTGGGCACGGTGTGGGCCAACTTCAGACTCGTTACACTCGGCCCAAGCCTCCCGGCGACGGGCCTCGCTCCACTCGTCAGAAGTTGGCCTATACTTTGTAGAATTTGGATCAACATATAACAAACTCCACCTTGAGACAAATTCCTCCTTGTAGCATCAACAGCAACCATCTCCCTGAACAAACAAAGCAAATACTTTCGGCGCCAATAGCCACTTGGGCTAATCAGTTAAACCAACTAAGTTCGAGCAAAGCTCAAACTTAGCAACAGGAACAGGTTTAGTCATCATATCAGCAGGATTATCATGAGTGCTGATCTTGCATACCTTTAATTTACCTTGAGCAACAATGTCTCTAACAAAATGGTACTTGACATCAATGTGCTTAGTTCTCTCATGAAACATCTGATCTTTTGTAAGGTATATGGCACTTTGACTGTCACAAAACAAAGTAATGCAAGAATCATCTCCACAAAGCTCAGCAAACAAACCTTTCAACCAAACAGATTCTTTGCAAGCTTCAGCAATAGCCATGTATTCAGCTTCAGTAGTAGATTGTGCAACAACAGCCTGCAATGTAGCCTTCCAGCTAACAGCACAACCTCCAACATTAAACACATAACCTGTGAGGGATCTTCTCTTATCCAAATCGGCAGCAAAATCTGAATCCACATAGCCAACGAGTCCCTCACCGGTCCTGCCAAACTTCAAACAAGCATTGGAAGTGCCAAGAAGGTACCTGAAAACCCACTGAACAGCCTTCCAATGTTCTTTACCAGGATTAGCCATGTATCTACTTATCAAACTCATAGCATATGATAAATCAGGACGAGAACAAACCATGGCATACATCAAAGAACCAACAGCACTAGAATATGGCACCTTTGACATGTACTCAAACTCTTCATCAGTAGTAGGACATTGAGAAACTGACAATTTAAAGTGAGGAGCAATAGGAGTACTAACTGAGTTGGCACCATCCATATTAAAACGATGAAGAACTTTCTTAATGTAACTTTGCTGACTAAGAAATAACAAACCAGATTTTCTATCTCGGGTAATCTCCATACCTAAGATCTTCTTAGCAGCACCAAGATCCTTCATCTCAAACTCACTACTTAGGTGTGCCTTCAAAGTAGTGATTTCTTTCATGCCCTTGGCAGCAATTAACATATCATCAACATATAGCAGCAAGTATATAGGTGACCCATCAACAAACTTGATATAAACACAACTATCATATTTAGACCTCTCAAAACCATGTGAGATCATAAATGAATCAAACCTTTTATACCACTGTCTTGGAGATTGCTTTAAGCCATAAAGAGACTTCTTTAATTTGCACACAAAATCCTCTTTACCAGGCACTATGAACCCTTCTGGTTGGTCCATGTATATTTCCTCATCAAGCTCTCCATGCAGAAAAGCAGTCTTGACATCTAACTGCTCAAGCTCAAGATCACGCATAGCCACAATACTAAAGAAAGTACGAATGGAACTATGCTTCACAACTGGAGAGAACACATCATTGTAATCAATACCTGGAATCTGGCTGAACCCTTTTGCTACTAACCTTGCCTTGTACCTTGAAGGCTCTTTGGGAGATAGACCTTCCTTTTTCTTGAAGATCCACTTGCAGCGGACCGCCTTCTTTTGTTTAGGCAAGCGCACAACATCCCATGTGCCATTTTTCTCAAGCGATTGCATCTCTTCTTGCATAGCAGAAACCCACTTCTCGCGGTCAACAGATGCAATGGCTTCATTATATGTAGCAGGTTCAGAATCGTTCTCCACCTGTTCAGCACAACTCAAAGCATAATGTACAAGATTACACTCTTCAATTAAACGACGAGGTGGAACTATGTTACGTCTCGGTCTATCAGCAGCAATAGATTCCTGTGGCTGCTGCAAAACAGTAGGTGAGTGTTGAACAACATCATCATCAATATTTTCCTCATGAGTATCATCAACAACAACATTATTATCAACAGTTTTCTGCAGGTGCTCCACCTGCACACGAACTCCCTCCTCTCCAATAGCAACAGGAGAGGGATCTGATGGCAAGCTGTCATGATACATAACGGATTCATTGAAAACAACGTTCCTACTCAACAAAATCCTTTTTGTTTCAGGGTTCCATAGTTTATATGCCTTAACTCCTGAACCATAACCAAGGAATATGCACTTGACAGCTCTAGGCTCTAACTTTCCATTATCAACATGAGCATAAGCAGTGCAACCAAAAACTCTCAACTGTGAATAATCAGCAGGTGAACCTGACCATACCTCAATAGGAGTTTTCTTCTCAAGTGGAATAGAAGGTGACCTGTTGATGAGGTAACACGCTGTGTTGGCTGCTTCAGCCCAGAAACGCCTATGCATACCTGCATTAGACAACATACAACGAGCCCTCGAGATGATGGTTCTGTTCATGCGTTCTGCCACGCCATTCTGCTGAGGAGTATATGGGATGGTGTGATGCCTGATCATGCCATCGTTACTGCAAAACTCCTCAAACTCATTAGAACAGAATTCCATACCATTGTCAGTACGTAGTACCTTTACCTTCTTCTCAGTCTGTTTTTCAACCATAACTTTCCACTTCTTAAAAGCATCAAAAACATCAGATTTATGCTTCAGAAAATAAGGCCACACCTTTCTTGAGTAATCATCAATAATAGTAAGCATATAATTAGCACCACCAATAGAAGTCTTACGGGACGGACCCCATACATCAGCATGCACATAATCTAATATGCCTTTGGTGGTATGAACGGAAGCATTGAATTTAACTCTTTTATGCTTACCAAAGATGCAGTGCTCACAGAACTCATACTTACTCAAGTTGCAATCATCAATCAGCTCTCTCTTGACCAACTCTGCCATGCCTTGTTCGCTCATATGCCCAAGACGCATATGCCATAGATGTGTTTTACCACAATCATCAGAATCATTAGAAGTAACAGCAGCAGCAATACCAGGCAAAGTGCTACCTCTAAGAACATATAATTTAGCAGAATTCATATCACCTATCATGTGAATAAGAGAACCTTTTGATACCTTCAGAACTCGATGCCCACCGGCATACTTGTATCCATCAACGTCCATGGTACTCAGGGAGATCAAATTTCTGGCCATGCTTGGTATGTGCTTCACCTCACTCAACGTGCGTGTCACGCCATCATGTGTCCTAATCTTAACAGATCCAACACCAACGATATGGCATGGGTTGTCATTCCCCACACGCACAAAATCTCCAGTCTGCACAGACTCATATGAACTGAACCAATCTTTGTTACAGCAAATATGAAACGAACATGCAGTATCAAGTATCCATTCATCATCACGAGAAGCACAAGCAGCAAAAACAGCTAAGCATTCACCATCAGAACTATCAGAAACAACAGCAGCCTTACCATTGCCTTGATCTTTATCTTTCGGTTGGTAAGTACCGTTCCTTTTCTCCTTATTCTGCAGCTTCCAGCAATCATCAATAACATGATTAGATTTCTTACAATACCTGCAGAACTTGTCCTTTCCCTTGGACTTCGAACGACCTCTGCCGTCTTTGCTCTTATCTCGGTTGCCATGGTTGTTAAATCTCTGCTCGGTCCTGCCACGAACCTGCAGAGCTTCAGCCTTGGAGGACGCCCCATCTGCCTGCACCATAGATTTCATCTTTTCCCTCTGTTTGAGGGCATCTTGCACTTCATCAAGGGTTATCTTCTCACGGCTCAACAACATTGTATCACGAAAGTGTGTATAAGAACTAGGCAGCGAGCATAAGAGTAATAGGGCTAGATCCTCATCATCATATTTTACTTCCATAGATTGCAAATCAGAAATAATCTCTCTAAAAAGAGATAAGTGATTCATTACCGATCCACCTTCCTGCAATCTATGCGAGAACAACTTCATCTTCACATGCATCTTACTGGTTAGATCCTTTGACATGCAGATCGTTTCCAGCTTTCCCCATAGGGCAGCAGCAGATTTCATCTCCAGTACTTCCTGCAAAATATTATTGGACAGATGAAGTTGAATCAAAGACAAAGCCTTACGGTCCTTCCGCTTCTCTTCAGCGGACCAGGTCTTAGCATCCTTTTCACCGAATCCATCCAGCGCTTCATCCAGATCAGAAGTTTGGGCGAGAATCGCCCGCATCTTCACCTGCCACAAGGAGAATCTTGTGGTGTAGTCCAGCTGTGGTAGATCGAACTTCAATGACGACATGTCGCAAACCCTAGATTAGAACCTGGGGCTCTGATACCACTTGTTACAATCGCGACAAGAAGATAACGAAGAACGAAAACGAAAAACACAGCAAGGAGACACAGATTTAACGTGGAAAACCTCTCCAACAAAGAGAGGAAAAAACCACGGGCGCCAGCCAGCGAAACTTCACTATATCGAGGAGTGTTTACAAACGCCGGGGATTTCACAGATACAACTCTTCCAACCGGCGGCTTACAAGGGGTTTATATATCGGTGGAAACCTAGGTCTTCGACGATCCGTACCGTACCGCGGGGGGCTGTCGCCCCCCGCACCCCCCACAGGCGTCCCCGTTGGGCACGGTGTGGGCCAACTTCAGACTCGTTACACTCGGCCCAAGCCTCCCGGCGACGGGCCTCGCTCCACTCGTCAGAAGTTGGCCTATACTTTGTAGAATTTGGATCAACATATAACACGCTGCAAGATCACCAACTGGACGAAGATCCGGAAGATGTGCCACACCCGCTACCCTGACGTGAAGGTCGACGAGGTCCACCTCGAGGCCACAGTGTTGGCCCGGAGCAAGGGCAAAGCGCAGGTGCTGGCCTTCGAGAAGGAAGGCGATATCGCCGAGATGGCGCTGCAGCGGGTGGTGGAGGCGACGACAACTGTGGCCGCCCAATGGGCGGTGACCGACATACACCACGTTGCCGCCAAGGAGGCGGTGCAGGCGGTGGCCTTGGAGGCCGCATCTGCGGCTCTTCGCGAGATCCGCCATGAGGTGGCGATGACCACGCTGGAGGAGGTGGCCAACGAGGCCGCCAAGGTCGCCATCCGTCAGCTCTGCCACGCCGCCAAAGCGCGCAGCGACGCAGAAGAGGCGCGGAGCGGCGCGAGCACGTCGCCGACTCGGCGGCGGAGGAGGAGCACGTGGCTCTGGCCGCTGAGGCAGCCGTGTGGGGTCTCGTCGACGCCGACGACACGGAGGAGGCAGAGGATGACGACGAGGAGGGGGAGGAGGTGGACCAGCTGGAGGGGCCGATCGCCATCCTCGTGCAAATAGCGCAGGCGCTGGGCTTCGGCCCCAATGGTGCTCCGATCCCGGCTCCAGCTCCGACTATAGCTCCTTGTCCGGCGGAGTTGCGGCGAAGGAGCTCGTCGACCAGGAGGCGAAGGACCACTAGGCCGTCAAGATGGACAAGACCCTGGCGAACCGGGCGGCGGAGGACTGGAGGATGGTGGCGGGCAAGGCGGTGAGTCACGACCATGCGCGCGACCGTTACAGTGAACGCATCCAGCAGCGGGCCATCTGATCCGCTAGGGCGGCGATCGACAGAGCCGGTGGCAGCGACAATGGTCGTTGTGGCAGCGGCGGAGAGTAGCCGCCACGCCGTCCTCCTCCAGCAGTAGCCGCAGGAGCAGGAGCAGGAGCAGGAGCATATCTATTGGCGGGATCCAAAAGGAAAAACTTAGACATCAATTGGCGCTTAGAAAACCATGTCAACATCAGGAATGCATAGCATTATTTTTATAAGGACCATATATTGATATCGCAAAAATACCAATTATATTAAGTTTCTATAACAATATATTGTGCTAGCGGCTTTATGGATGCACACAAGAAAAAAAATAGTCCCGCTACAACTATTAGTTCTTTATAGCAGCGACACTAACATCACGAGGAATACTTAGCATACAAACACTACTTGCATTTCGTTTGAAATGGAAGGTAGCAAATGTAGCCACTAAACCAAAAAGGTAAAAAGCTGATAAGCAGTGAAAAAATCAATCCGTCTCTAAGCAACGGCGGCATGCTTGGCTTAGAAACATTCGAATCGATGCAACAAAGTTATTGGTAGCACTACTCGACAATCAGACGAGGCCTTAGCAGGGCTCTGGAGTGAACGGGAGACCCCTTTTGAGGGTGCATCCGTTATTATACTACAACAACTTGGTTGGTATAGGTTCTTAGTTTATTTATAGGACCGCGCTGAGCGTCGCTACACAACTTCCGACTCGGGCGCCGTTAGATTGAGCAAACCTGAACCGTCCGATACAACTACTAGTCACCCTTTTCCCGCTTTTGCGCTACGCAGCAAATCTTCAGAGTTATGCAGCAAAAAAACCTGGACGGATCTGTTTTCACCAGAGCTGTCGCGATCTCGCGACGACGGCCGAAACGGGGGCCGTGGCGGCTGGATCAGTTCATGGCGCATCTCCTAATATCCGTCCTATACCCTCATGCTGGTCATCCTAACCATCTTATTCCTCCACCAATTGTTGCTTCTAGCTCTAGTTCAAACCCTGCTCCACGGCGGCGCTGTGAACTCGATTCGGCGAACGGCGACAACAGAGATCAAAATCGCGGCGGGCTGAACAATCCTCCAACATATTTCGACCAAGACCAAGAAGCTGATGACCCTGCTCCATCGGTATGCTCCATCCCCTCCTGATTTGCTGCTAGGTTACAATTTTGCTGCTTACATGCTGCAATGCGCTGGTAATGTGCTGGTATGATTAGATATGCATCATTGGCATATGTGGTTTGATTAGATATGCATCATTGAAATATAATTTGCTGATAATGTACCAAGAATATTTCTATTTATTTTCCAATGTCAGGGTTTTGTGGCTGACAGCATACATGCTGGTTTTGACCTGAACAATGATCCTCCACAGCCAGATGGATTTGCTTTAAACTTGAACCACAATGGTGATGTGCCACAATTTGTTCCAGGCCCTCAGAGTGCAGCAAGTGCAAGTGAAGTACATGTTGCTGTTGAAGATGGAGAAGAAATTAGTTCACAGCCTGTGGTGCCATATGTCGGTATGGTATTTGATGATCTTGAAGAGGCCAGAAAAGTGTACAACAATTATGCTTGGAAACTTGGATTTGGCACACGGATTGAAAACACAAAGTGCAACACAGCAAAAGGAGCACCAAAATCTACCATTCTTAATAGGGTGTTTGAGTGTGTGCATACCGGTAAACCAAATGCTCATGAAGCAAAAATTGAGCGCAACACAACAGGTGTTGGTGCAAAAGGTAAAGAAGCTATGATAGACTTGAGCAACTTTAGTGGACAAAAGTCACGTAGCAAACAGGCCGGATTGCATATGTATGTGAAGGACACGAGGCAGCGGAACAGAATTTTGCATCATGACTGTAAAGCACACATGCATGTTGGGAAGCGAGATGGGGTTTGGGTGGTGACTATATTCAAAGCAGAACTTAGCAGTCACCATCCATGGTGACGCAAATAGGTCGTCGGAGGTACTATCGCTCTCACAGCCCGGAAGAGGATTTCCAATTCATCCAAACTTTGCATCAACAAAACATTAGCACTGCTAAAATCATGGGATGCTTGGGGAATGTTCATGGTGGTGATCCAAGGTGCCTAGGGTACGTGAAGAAAGATGTGTTTAACATCAGAACAATGCTGCGAGAAGAGGTCTCAGTGCGAGACATGAGTATGGTTATTGAGTACTTTGAAAAGCGGCAAGCTGAAAGTCCACACTTCTTTTATGCAACACAACTAGACCAGAACAATGCCGTACGTGCCCTTTTCTGGATGGATGGATGGACAAGGGCACTGTATCAAAAGTACAAGGATTGTGTCTTCTTTGATACAACATTTTGCACCAACAAATACAACATGCCCTTTGCTCCAATTGTTGGCATCAACAACCATACACATACTATTGTTTTGGGATGCGCTTTGCTGCTAGATGAGAAGGTCGAAACATTAGAATGGGTGTTCAAAAAGTGGAAATTAGCAGTAAATCTGCCTCCTGACCACATCATGACAGATCAAGACCAAGCAATGAGCACAGCAATTTCAAATATTTTCCCTGCTACAATCCACAGGTGCTGCATCTACCATGTGCTTGCAGTTGCAAGAAAAAAACTTGGTCCACTTTTGGTAGATGAAAATCCGTTTGCAGATACGTTTTACTCATGCATTTATGGCACGGACATTGTTGCGGAGTTTCAGATATGCTGGCAGAACATGCTGCAAAGGTTTGAAATAACTGATAACACCCACCTAGATAACATGTGGAAAAGCAGAAGAAAATGGGCCCCGGTGTATTTTTGGCGCAATTTCTTTCCATTCACAAGCACACTCGGAAGATCAGAAGGACTGAATGCCTACTTCAAATCATTGGTTCAACCAAGCGACTCGGCGTACAATTTTGTGCAGCAGTATGAGTTATGCCAGAATCTGATGCTTGATAGGGAAGATAATGCAGGATTCACAATGGATACGACTACTGCACCACTTTGGGGAAGGTGAGACCACATCATAACAGTTTCTGAAAATGAAGCATAAAATGTTTTGTAGCATTCTGTTTTACCTGTTTTAGCAAATTCTGATGCTATTTTCACCAAAAACTGTTGCAGGTACATGATAGAAAGGCAGGGTTTGAGATTTTACACTAGGGAGATATTTGAAAGGTTCCAGATGATCATACATGCATCAACATTGTTTTATCCACAACAAGTCGAGGGAGAAGGGTTGTGTTTCGATCTTGTTCCGAATGAAGGTCTCGATGTGAAAACATATCGGGTTCTGGTTGTTGCTACAGAGGGGCTCTATTCGTGTGGTTGCAACGAATTTGAGATGTGTGGGTTACTCTGCCCACATATAATCATGGTGATGGTCTAGTTAAATGTTCATGAAATCCCTGCGAGATACATGCTTGAGCGGTGGTCTCCAGCAGCAACAACACCTGCTCCTAACTCGGGCACTAATACAATCAGGTTTGGAGTACCAACGACAAATACACTAAGGTACAACTCGTTGTGTATGAAGATGAATAATTTGGCCTCTAATGCTTGTTTCAATGAGGATGCATATGCAGTGGTGTCTAGCATGGTAGATGAAGCGACCAAAGTCGTTGCAACAATGAGAAGAGTGCAGCATGTTGTGCAACAGCAAGAAGAAGAAAATGCTACATCTACGCAGCAACCTGAAATGCATTACCAAAATCAACAACAGCCTGCACCACAAGATGCTCCTACAACTAGCATGTTGCAAAATCCTCCCCGGACAAAGCCAAAAGGCCGTCCAAAAGAGAGTGAAAAGAGAAGGAAGCCGCTTATTGAGCTCCGAGAAGAAGCAAACAAGAAAAGGAGGAAGAAGGCAAGTGAGCCAAAGAAGCAAAAAGAACCAAAACAACCTAGGAAGTATAGAAAAAAGAAGTGTCCATACTTCAACGAGGAAGGCCACATGGTTCAAGATTGCAAGTATATGAAGGTTGCATTGGCAAAAGATGCCGAGAAAGAAGCAGGAGTGGACTTGCATTTGTAGATGATTGCATTTTATAGATGATTGGAACACATGTTTGATACATAGGAGCAAAAACTGTTTGATACATATACAAATGCAAGTTTTGCATACTTAGTTCATATAGTTAATTGCTTTATTCTACCTCTTTTTTATCACTACCTGTCACATTATCTTGCTGTTATTTGTGGGAAAAAGAGCAACTGCTGTGTATGGAGCAACTGATGTGACAGACTTTATGTAGCAATTATGAGACACCAATATAGCAATTTAATTTGTCTAATATAACATTTGTATTTTGTGTTTACAACAACATAATATGTTTTATGAAAAACCTGAATACTTTTTAGTCTGGTTAAACATCATACACTGCATTTGTATGCAACACCTGTTACTAAGTTGGCAAAACCTGTAAATCCATTTGAGTGCGACATTTTCTCGCATTCCCAAGTAACAGAGCAATTCTGAATAACATATATAGCACTTTTTATATGGATATACAATAAAAAAATCTGCTTGTGTTCGACAACTTATCGCTTCCCAGATACAATAGCAATTCTGAATAACATAACTAACAATTTTTACATGAATATACAGCAAAAAAAGGAGCCCGGTTTTAAAAAAGCAGCCCAGTTTTGAATAACATAACTCTGAATAACAAAGTTTTGTGCATACACAAGTTCCCAGATTTCTTTCTTCATCCATCAGTTTTGTCCGACGACCATTCATCTTACAAACATGTTTCAAAAGCATTACATGTTTCAAAAGCATCCATCTAACATGATCCAAACATTACAGGTTTGACAAATACAAAAACAAACATGATTTGTTTCCAATCAACTCCTCGGCCATTATCTTCTCGACATCAATAAGAATTGATGCCAAGAACTTGCGGAAGTCCAAGACTGAATCGCTGTCAATCTCCGGCATTATCTTGGCGTTGTAGTGCTCCATGTATAGAATGTTGTAGAAGCCGCAATCATATCTACAAACAAAAGTTTAAACTCTTAGCATCACAAAATACACATGAAACCAAAACATGCAGCAAATAAAACACAATAAAAAGTAGTAAGGTATGTAGAAAATTACAATGTTTGTTGCTGCGAATGGCTGGGAGTGATATGCTTGAAACTAGCAAAGTCAACATTGCAAATCTCTGATTCAGTTGCAGTCCTCACAAAGTTGGTGAACTACAGGAGAACGATGCATATATAAACAATCTTAAAAAAGTGCCAAAGTTGCAATGCTTAACAAACTAACCAGATTGTCTGCGAGTTTCTGAAGCTTGCTGACACCATTGGTCGGTGTCATGGAGTCAAACGTGTGAAATTGTTTGTGGAGCAAGTTGGCACACCAAACAATCCAGTGCTGTTGTGCTACAGTGGGAAAATAAAGCTACATACACAAAGTAAATAAAAAAGAAAGGAAAACAGATTAATCATCTGGTAAACATAATGAAACAACTCTTTTATGAATATGTAGCACTATAATATGTCATATATAGCAAAAAAACATTGTTTACAACATTGTTGTAGCACTATAATATATCATACAAGAGAGTGGTGCAGGCTGCTTATGTACAAAAATGTAGCAATAAGTATGTTCATAAAAAGCAAAAAAGATTAATTCCATTTCACTCACAAGGTCATCCTTTAGGATTTTGAACTTGCTAAAAGCTTCCTTAAAATCATTCATGAAACCATTGGGGTTGAATATTGATGGCTCAGCAACAAGCTTGTCCTGTCATTATTTTTGATGGATGAGCAACACGCAATATTGATGGTTTAGCAAGAACATTGTTGGTTTAGAAAGACCAACACAGGCTTACCGTGTCATATGTTGAGAAAGAGTACTTCTTCTTTGCGCGAGTGTTCTTGTCAACATATGCTTTTGCTACATTGTTGAATTTCTCAAGAAACACATTCATCACCTCACTGCTCAAATATTGGCGGGGGCGGAGAGACTCTTGGAAACCTCTGTAGGAAGTATAGAACCTACCATACTTCACAAAACATTTGCTGGAAATAAAAACAAAACAACATTATAATTTGGGGCAACCAGATTGTACAAATGAAGCCAATGTTGGGGATTAATGTAGCATATAAAATTGGTAGGGGTAACTCACGGTGCATGTTTCTTAGCCCTCTTGAATCTGCGACCATTCATGATAAATTTGTCATATGTGTGGATCATATCTTGAGAGACCTTAATCTTTTTCATCTTGGGAGGTGAAAGAACTTCTTTGGCTGCCCTTTTGAACCTATTCTTCTTCTCAAGTGTTCCAGCACCAATACTATCATCTTTTGTTACATCATCTGAGAAACAATTGTCACCAAGGAAGTTAAGAAGCATACGCAAGTAAATAGCCAAAACTTAATGCAGCATTCTATGCAGCATGTGCAAAACCAAAAAATAAAACTTCTAACCTGTGCTCATGCGGTTGGTTGGGGTTGCAGGCTTGTTCAAAACTTCTACTGATTTAGCTTTCTCGGAAGCTTTCGGTGACAATGCTACATCGGTCTTGTCTTCAGAAGCTTTCGGTGACAAAGCTATATTGGTCGGTTCTTCGGAAGAATTAGGTGACTTTAATTGAGCGTCCTTGAAGGCTTTAGGTGACACTGGTGCAACATTTGCATCATCCATTTCTTTAGCCTGCTCTGTAAGGCCTACCGAAATCAAAACAAGCAAAAACACGACAAGTTTGTAAAAACCAGAATCACATTAACATATGAAGCAAAATTAATAGATGAATGAAGCAAAATTAATAGATGAATGAAGCATGATGGGACAACATAATATACAAATGAAAATGGTAACCATGAAATCTAAAAATGAACCATATAATATGCAGCAGTGCTTATATCCTAATGTAGCAAGAATATATCATTTATGTAGCAAGAATATAGCATTTATGTAGCAGTGATGATTGAACTACCCATTTATGCAAGCAAAGATATAGAAACTTATACAGCTAGATTTTCATACTAATAATGCAATATAAATGTACTGTGGCAGCATGACATGCATCTCCTGAAAAAACATAAAAAAGACATCCATAAAAAAATACCTGCTTCAGCTGGTTTTTCCATGATATTATCCACTTGAGATAAAAGTTCAAACGATGGAGCATCAGGGGCTGCATTCCATGCTTCGATTGATATACCATGAGGTGGGCTAGACCGGTAAGGTGAACTAACTGGGTTGTTAACAGCGGTAAGGCCGCCAACATCACCTCCAGGGGTCAACAAATCCACAATTATTGCGGGCTGTGGAACATCTTGTGTGGTGGTTCGTGCACGCTTGAGCACCCTAAATTTTGCTGCAAGGTTGACTTCATCATCATCAGTTTCCTCATCGGTGCTTCGATAATCCACATGTTCCATATCCCCCTTTGCTTCAGCCTCAAGGACTCCCCCTCTTACTCTGTGCCCTGCTCTTCAGATCCCATATCAAATTCGGATCGCATTTCAGCATTACCATTTGGCTCTTTCTCAGGTGCAGCTTCTGTTGGGAACATGACGCTTGGATCGTCTTGTGAATTCTGCGCAGCATCAACATCAAGAAGCAAAGAAGTCATCCGGTGTGCATTCATTTGTTTTAACCCAACAGCAAAGTTCTTTACAGCCATGTCAATATCAGCACCGTAGATGGCCTTGTGCTTGTCATACAAGTGCTTGAAGCGAGCTGGAACCTGTAAAAGAAGTGTAAAATAATGTAACAATGGAGCACTGTTTTAAAACAAAAGACGCAGCAACAATACAGAAAATGATAGTGAATGTAGCAAAATCATATGGTTGAAGTAGCAAACTAGACATATGAATGAATCATAAAAATGTAGTATATGAAATAACACAAAAGTGGTGAAAACTGTAAGTAGCAAAAAATATAAATTAATGTAACACGAATATAACATTAATGCAGCAGTATAACTGAAAGTAGCAGAAACACTTTAATACTTTAAAAAGTTGTATGCAAAAATATATAACATATGTAGCAACTGGTAGAACATAATAAAGCAAAAATACAAGAAAAATGCAACAATAATATCAATTACATGTGCTCAGAAATTGTTATGATGAAGCAACTAGAAAAATACCTTATGAAGCATTAAATTTATGCAAGTAATGCTAAAACAAGATCATAATGAAGCATGTAATATACCTCTAATTCCTGACTACTAGGGAACACTAGCCATTCGTTTAGAGAAGCGGACAAGTTGCCTTCTGCTGCTCCCACAGCCTCAATGATAGGTGGTTCAACTTCATATGGAGTTGCTGATATTTGAAGAAACTACAAACAAATATAGAAAAAAGAGAAAAGTAAAAGAATGAGGAGAATAATTTTGACAAAAGAGCAAAAAGAAAAGATAAACATCAATAGAAGTCCAAAAGATGTTGGTCAACTTACCGGACGCCTTCCAAAAACGGTTGTATTGTTAAGAATCTTCCTTTCAATATCTGTCTTCACTACAAACTTGAAGTCGGAACTAGTCACATGACACACTCTAGGTAACGAGTAGTAAAAGACATGAGAGTTAGGTGGAAACTGAAGGTGGTCCATGTATACAATCTGTTGAAAACAATAAGCAGCAAAAATAAACTAGTTAGTCAACAATGTCAAAATTGAATAAATGCAACATGTGAAACACCAACAAAGCAAAAAGAAAAATGATCAGGCAGAAAACAACTTACACCAAGCATTGAATAAGGCCCGGTGATCCAGAACTCAAATTTATGAGCCTTGGCACCTTTCTCATCACCCTCCTCGTCACCCTCCACCGCAGCATGCTTTGCTCCTTTTTTGCATTTTTCTGAACACACTGTTTTGCACCTTTATTGGGTTCTTTCTCCTCCGGTAGTTTCAGAGGCATGGCTTTGTGATTCTGAATATTTTGCACCAAATCCATAGCAAGCTGCAGCAAGTGTTCATCCCATGCAAATTCAGCTGTCCTTGTGGGATCCTCCATGCTGGCTAGATAATCCAATGTCAGCATATTACCACTGCTAGGATCGACCACAGTTGTCAAGCAAATAAGATCCCACGATCTAAGAATTGTTGCTTCATCTGTCACAGGACACTTCAGCAGCAAGTCGACAGCATTTTGAATATCAGGCCTCTGCTTGGGATTACCATTCTTGTACACCTCTCTAAGCTCGTGCTGCTCACTCTTCTTCAACCGTAAAACTGGCATGTTGCCGCAGCGGATGCCATAAACTTTCCTCACCATGTCCTTGCTGAAAACAATCTTGTTGTTGTTGAATTTGAACTCTCGCAGCGCAGGGGTTGTGTTAGTAGCAATGAAATCAATGAGCTTGTTTGGAATAATGAAAGGGGATACATTAAGCAACACTCCAAACGCGCTCTTCTTTTCAATTACACTTCTCTTGTCAGCGACAAGTTTATCAGCAAGAGTACGGAGCCGCTTCGCAGCAAAACGGTCCTTTGACATCCACATAGGTGGCTCCTGCTAAAGCAAACATACATAAGGACCAAATATGCACAACTAATAAACCAAAAACTGCTACAACCTAACAAAAAATATGCACTGCCTAAGCAATTAATATCAAAAGAAAACATATCTTTTCCTGAATAAAACTACACACAGCCTAAAAGCAAAAAACACTAACATAGGAAGCAAATCTTCATCTGGATGGCAACAAATGAATTTATGCTGCAAACTAACAAAAACTAGGTATGTATATAAAACAAAAACAAAATGAAATGAAGCAAAATTGGAAGCACCACACACTAAGAACAACAACAATAATTGGGGAAAACAATCTACAGAGCATGAACTCATCTGTACAGTGAATTGCTACAAAATTAGAAGCACAACACAGTAAGAACACATCAAAAAGCATCAACCTACATAGCATGAATTCATCTACACACTAACTTGCTACAAAATTGGGGAAATTTGTAACCAATCCGGCTGAGTAGGGCTCGGAAGGAGAGAAAACACTTACAGCCATGGCGCTGACCCGAGGAACTTGCTTCTCCATCACCAAAATGATCCCCCACCGTGGATTTCTTCTCTTTCCCCTGCTCAGGAAGCGCGTGACGGGTAGTTAGGGTTTCGTTGGCGCAAATATGTTCGGGGAGAATCCAAGATGGAAGCGATGCGGATCGAGGAACTTACGCCGAGAATCGACACACGCGGCAGCGCCGCCGTTCGCAGATCCAGCAGTCACCGGTGGCGGCGCCGGCTTCGCCCCTGCGGTCGCCTCCGTCTATGGGGGAGCGACTCCTCTGCGGTCGCCTCGCGTTTGTGAGTCGTGTGACGAAATGCTGCGAGAGAGAGAGGATAAGCAAGCACGTGTATGTGTCTACGTGGCAGAGCGAGAAGCGTCCGATCAAGAAGAAACAAATGGCCTGCGATCCGAAGGTAGTGAGCGCCGCAGCCTCCGACGGAAACGGAGCATTTTCCTTATTTATATTAGAGTGAATTCCACTTTTTACCCCCTAGTTATGCATTTGTGACACTAATTACCCCGTCGAGTCAAAAATTGTTTGAATTACCCTTTTTAGAAGTTTTGAACCCTCATTTTCTGATGTGTGTCTATTGGGCAAGGTGTAAGGTGTTGAATGGAGTTTAAATATATCAAGACGACGAGGAGGAATTGAAAATATGGATACAGGAAGTATGAACATGATTGTCGATCATGCTCTTTGATCTTTACATATTTTACCGTGTCACCATGGTCTAACATGCCGGCTCTGTGTAACAAAAACAAGCAAAGTGCTAAATTAGGATAAAAACGTGTTTAGAGGCTCTTAAATGAGATATTTCAGTTTTAGTTCCACTAAATAGGGTAATTAGTGTCACAAATGCATAACTAGAGGATAAAAAGTGGAATTCACTCTTTATATTATCCGCAAATGAGAACTCCAAGCTCCCTCTTGTTCTCTAAGAGAGAGAATGCGTGAGCGGCCACCGGCCGGTTTGCCATCGCGTCGTTACGTACCAGGGTGCAGGGAGGCGCCCACCATCGTCTCTACTCTATCCTTCCTCACCAAATCCGAGCACCACCACGCCACCGATGAGCAATGGCAACCGAGGCGAGGATGGGGCAAACCTGGGTGAACGTGGGTGATTGAATTAGTGATTGCAGTCTGTTGTTCCTCGAGTCTTCCAACATCTGATTTCCTTAAGCCATCTCTTTGTGTATGCCATTAAGGAGTTTTTTTGTCCGTGCAGATCGGAAGAACTGGGGAGCACGTCATGTGTACAGCTGCTCTGTCCCTGGTGGTGAAACAAAAGACATTGTTTCGCCGTCTCGAGCATCTGCATGAACATCCTCGAGCAGCTGCCGACACTGTTCGAGCCACAGCCAGCCAGACCCGAAAGTTCGGCATGGTGTCGTTATCGTTAATAAGAAAATAAAAGGAAGATTGTTATTTAAGAATTTTTTTCCTCGTTTCGATCTTGTCATTGCATGACCTGAATAGCAATAGATAATTACTAGATACAGTTGGTCGATCTTCACTTGATTCTTTCCCGCAAAAAAATATAGAAAAAAGATCTTCACCTGGCTCATGATGTACTCTTTTCCTTTTTGTTCACCATGGCCGTCTGGGCTGAAATTCCCATCACATTCTTCCCAAAGTATATGGCCATTTATAGAAAATATTAACCGTTGGGATTGTGTGCTTGACAAAAGGATAAATCCGAAGGATGAGTGTGCGTCTGATCAGCTGCTTGGCATGTATAGTGTGCCTCAAAGATATTCTTAGATAAGCACATTCTGTGGAAGGTAGTGTTTGGATAAAAGTATATACTTCCAAAAGTAAGTTCTCTTCACAGAATGCCAAGCTTACAGGTGTCAAGTAGGTGCGAGATTTCTAACCTCACTCTCTAGATGCAATTTTTTCTTCGGAAGCACCACCAAACCATCGTGTTCTCCCTTGTGTCCCCCCCCCCCCTCTTTCTATAAAGCGGGTTCAGTCGATATCTAGAACCGGGCATCTGCGTGGGCCATAACATGTGGTTCCGCCCAGATCTGAAACTAACATAGCGAAGGAGCGGAGCTTCTAGTAATCTCCAACCACCACATCTACGGTGCCCACCACCATAAAAAGAACTTGCGGCCGCCATTGTTGAGCCCTCTCATGTTCTCGGCACTGAACAAGGTATGATGAAGTCCATATTTTTTCGAACTTTTATTTTCAGTAAATAAAGCTCGGGTAGACTTTATTTGATCTTCAAATTGGAATTAGCTATGAGTTTGGTTGAGTGTTTGGGTGAAATATGGTTGAGAATTCGGTTTAGAGTTTGGTTGTGAGATTTCTACAACGTGTTTGGTAATCGCATGGGTTGGGACCCCTCACCTGTTTTTGGCCAGATCTAGATCTAGGCAGTTGCATGGGCTCCGATACTTGGTCCCCTATAGATCTGGATCTAGCACGGTGAGAGACTGGAGTGGCTCTTTGCCTCCAATGGATCTAGCGCTAGAGAAGGTAGTTGTAGCCTCCAACAATGCACAATCTCATGGTCTGAATTCAGTGGCGGAGATGGTATGGTGAAGCACGCATATGTTATTCTTTTGGTTTTGTAAGGTAGAGCCTGAGAAGAGTTGCTATGACTAGTATATCATAGAGTTGAAAATCTATTAGTTTGGATAGGTTGAAGTCTTGTTGAAATATGTTTAATTTGTGTAGAAAGTTGATGACTTTGGAGTAAATCCCTACCTTCTGTTGGGTTGGAACCTTTAAATCTTGTATTTGAATTGAAAATCTTCACATTATTTAGTTCAAACCTTCAGTTATTCTATCGATTCTTTAGACAAGGGAGGATGTAACATAAAATAAGAAAACCACAACAAAGCATTACACAAAGGTTCAAAACTATAGCCCCCCATTTGGTTTGTGTTCACTTCTACTCATGCATCTTCCTTGCTTTTCCAATCATGGTCTCTCATAGTAGAGGTTGTCGTAGTCGTAGACCGAGAAGGTTGCATGTTAATTGCAATGCGGCACATATAATTATTGTAGTAATAAACCAATCCATGGAGATAATTTGTGTGTACTATTTTCACCTAGAGTTCCGCATATGTCTCATATATCCTTGAAAATTTTCATATTATGGGGCTAACAAATGACCATAGTGGTTAGATTGATCCCCCACCCCTAGCACACACACAACAAAAAATCTTAAGCACCCACTAGTTTTTTGATGTCATTGTAATATGTGCTTCTACTATCCTTGGTCATTGCAACTCTACCATTCCACTCTTCCATCCATTATTAGTGTGTTCTCCTATAACCCTTCCACCTTTTGTTGCATTGGCTCCTTGTTAGTTTTCGTTGTTAGTTTCTTAGAGGATTTTTTGAATGGGTGAATGTAAGAGCATTAGTTAGGATGATATTGTGTGTTTATCAAAGTATTAGCTATTTCTTTATTTGTCAATAATTTAACAAATTTGTCATGAAATAAGTTGTACTACATATCTATTTGAGAAATGTGAAATGTGTCGAGGAGTGTACTTCACCATCACTTAGTATGACCATAGGGAACACACACCCAACAAATTTCTAAACCATAATCTATACAAACAAGTGTTTATATTGGTGGTATGCAAACATTTTATAGGTACATTTGAAAAATGAATGTCCAAAGTATCCCCTCATAGAAATACCTATTTTAGTTTCTGAGTTAATATTCATGTGCATATATTAAATGGTTTCTCTGGTGGTTGGGAATAAAACATGGTTTGGAATCATAGTAGAGAGACTAGGGTAACCGAGCATATGAAATAATTACAGTTATGAATGTAAAAGAACCTAAAATTTTAGTTTTACATTCCTGCCTACCATTCTACACCTCAGTTATCAATCCTTGAATTGCTTTATTTTATTTTATGAGTAAATGATTTATGATTATCAATGTAAAGGCACCTAAAATTTCAATATTACATGATATATAATCCATGGCAACAACAATAAACCACATGACTTCACGTTCATCTAAATATCGATGAAATTTGAGAATAAACTGGTGGAAATACCTTTTTGTTTACACTATTATGTAGTGTGTTCCTAGGTTTTACTAACAGTTAAATACCAATGCCCACATTAGTGTAGAAGGAGATTTAAAATTAGGATCACGATTTATAGTTCGTTTATCTCTAGTCCAATGCTATAATTGTTCTCCCTAAATTTATAATTTTGTATACAGAACTTGATACGTTGCAAAGGATCATCCATATCTTCAACACCCCATCTCCATGAATTGTTCCATGTTTGGGCCCCAAGGTTGGGCAGACCTTCCAAATGAGCTACTCCACTCCATCATTGTCTTACTGGAGTCAAATCGTGATCTTCTTGCGTTCACCGCAACATGTCCCAGTTGGTGTGCCGCATTCAAGTCAATTAGGTCTACCTTAGGTACACTCTTCCCTCCTCTTATTTTATGGAATTGTGTTGATGAGCAGGGCAACTCCGATTCCACCATTCAACACACATGGGAGCTCATTGATCTGGCCTATCCAAGTTCTCCTTTGAGGCGCTGGAGTCCCCCAACTATTTTTGATAGAATGACACTTGTTGATTGTTCTCATGGTCACGCCATATTCTCCTTTGGTAGATCCCATGTCATTCTGGATGTTTTCACTGGTATTACGATTTTAGCCCCAATTTGCCCATTGGTCCAGCTCGCTCGTAGATCCTTCATAGCTCCACACTCTTTGTCGGATTCATATCTCTTTGTCACTGGTCCACAAGGCTTACTTGCTTGGAAAGTTGGGACTTTATCTTGGTTGCATTGTGATGATATAAACGCGCATAATATCAAACAAATTGTGGCATTCAAAGGTCAGGTATT
Source organism: Avena sativa (assembly GCA_916181665.1). Taxonomy (NCBI): domain Eukaryota; kingdom Viridiplantae; phylum Streptophyta; class Magnoliopsida; order Poales; family Poaceae; genus Avena; species Avena sativa. The sequence continues at coordinate 52,210,011 of OV702285.1, read as the reverse complement.
TGCAAGGACATGCCAAAATATGTACATCGTGCGCTTGGCACCCCGACTCCACCTTGAGGCACTAAAAGTTGTTTCCGGTGATAATATGGCCTCATCCACACATTGTGGGGTGATGGTTTCATGTGACGACATGCTTATGCTTCTTACTACTAACTTGGAAGCCTTCTCCCTCGACTTCTCGGTTGAACCCCCTAAGTATGTGAAAGTGGCAGATGAATTCTTGGAGAAGCGGGCATTCTTCATTGACAAGAAAGGTTTTTGTCAGCCAAGGCAGACCATTAAAGCAGAGAGGATGGGGTTAAAGGGTTCCCAGATCTACACTTTGGCTAAAATGGCTCGAGTATATTCATACCCAGTTGTTGACCGCCCAGATTTGTGGATCTCCACGGAACCTCGTATTTCAAGGCTAAACAACCATTTTTTGCGCAGTCATCTCGGTCTCGCAACTTGGATATGAGATCCTACAGTGTAATCCGTGGTTGTATCCCTATAACTTAATGGGGTTTGATGAATTTGTTCAGTCACTATGTTTCCTTCTAGTTACTGCTCCTCTGATAGACTATTTGTCGAGAGCTTGATAAAGACTTGTAATGTTTTATGTTTGCTAGAGGCATAAACTTGTGCTACCTATTTGATGTTTTATTGAACCGTGTTTGCTACTTCCATTATTCGTAATGAAGTAAACAGTGGCCTGCACCTTGATACACATATATCATGTCCACTCTTTGCTCTTCGGTGTTGTTCATATAGAGTATGCAGTAGTTGGGATGCATGTGAGACTTTCAGTTAGCATGCTTTGCCTGTTCAACACATCTGTAGCTTGTTGAGATGTTCTTCTTTTGAAAGCATTTAATCATACATTGATGAAGTGTTCCAGCTTGTTGACATACACATTTTGCTTTAGCGGATGTTGACATATAAAAGAAAAGAAAACCCTTTTTTTTTAGAAACGAAGAAATCATTGCTGGGCCTAGCGAGCCACCAAGTGCCAGACCCAGTTTGGCCCGGGAACGCTAGCTGAGTAACCCCAGCCCACCCGTGATCAGCAGTTCCTGTGATATAAATTAGGGATCCACAGTCCCGTTCTTCTTCTCTCCCTGTCCCTGTATTGCGCCGCCTCCAGTACATTGCTTCATCTCTGGATTTGTCTCTTTTTTTTTTTCCTCTGCCGTTGCTTGTTCTTGTTTCTTGGTTTGGATCGGGCAATGGCGATTTGTGGGCAGTGAGGAGACATTGAAAGGCCGGTCTTACGGCTGCCTCCCCGGACGGACACAAATCGGTTCTTGCCACCGTTGTTCGTCCTGAGATGGTAGTAGCGTGATGTGATTCGAATCGGCGAAAGGTTTATCTCTGAGCCTCCGTTCTTACCGAGATATTCTTTTGGCCATGCCCAGCTCAAAGCTTCTCCCGAGCTCTGTTTCCCCAGATCCTTGGCTAAACGTATGTCCCTTTTTTTTTTTGGCTTGGTTTGCCATGTTCTTTTGTTAGATGGATGTTCTTTGTGCGAGATTAAAGGTTCTTGCTACTGTGACTGTTTTACGTGATGAAAAACAATGTTGGGAACTCGTGATAAATTAGAATTGCCGTAAACTTGGACGGAGGATACCGTCGCCGGAGAAGGCGAGTAGGCGTCGTACACCTTACCATTTTCGGATATACCGTTTAATTGGCCCACAGGTTGCTTCAAGGTTCACCTATACATTTCTCTTTTCTCTAAAAAATAATGATCTATCCCCACGATGATGAAATTTCTTAAAACCAATTTGGGCATATCGGCCAAGGCTTCCGATCGACTACATCAGTGTAACACGCCAGAGTGTGGGTGTTCGGGTTTACCCAAGTTTCATGTCAGGTAATTTGGGCTATATGAGATTCAGATTTTCAGAAATGACACCCGAGCTTGATAAGCGCGACAGTGTGAGAAGGTGCCGTAGTGTGGGCCGGTGGGTACTAGGGGCGATGCCCATGTCAATGCGGCTTCAAGGTGCGTGTGTGTGGCTATGATGGCGGCTGTGTTGATGGAAGGGGAGGGGTGATGGCCGGCACCAGGACGAGTTAGTCGTGAGGGATGAGGTCGGAACCTAGGGGCAACGGGGACGTTTAGCTTGGCCTTCGGGTTATTGTAATTATGATTTTCTATTTGTTATGCTGGGCTTCCGATAGATGGAGTGATTTTTTACTTGGCTGCTTATTTATTTTAGGCTATTCGGGCAATTTGACTACCGTGACTAAATTCGGTTTGTAAAACTGCTACCTGATGAACTGCTCTGTTTTTCTGGGCTCAACCTATAAGTGTTCGAGATTTTTTAGGTTTGGGCTCCGAGTATCAGGTTTATGCCCACCCTAAGTAATCATGCGTCTTGGATGGAACATTTAAGGAGTCACAAACAGGGGAGTCACAAACAGGTTATTGCGTCCAAATTCGGTCGCCTAGTCCCTCTATGAAGCAAGCTATATATATGGAGGTTTGGCTCCGTATTGCTAGAGTTAGTTGAATGATGTTTCATTCATAAACCGAACATAGGTACTTTCAAAATTTCCACTTCCCATCCATGATGTTGTTAATCTAGGAGTAGTGCCGAATGCATTGTTAGTAAAAGAGTAAGTGAACAATTACCAGATTTTTGTTCTTACTTTATCTCATTGCAGTGTTGTTGTCTTGAGCAATATCTTGTTACACATGAGAACACTGAAAATAAGAAATTGAAAAAAGCTCTTGCCCTTAGAGATACAATATTAGATTTACCAAAGGTTGGCTTTTTTGGCACACTCATCTATTACTAACCGTGGCTTGAACACATGGGATTGTATTGATTTTATATAGGTAGAAAACCATCAACCTAAAGATGTATTAGAGCATTGTACTAACCCCAAAATTGATTTTCAATGCTATATTTGGCTCAGCCGCAAAGGTAAGCCACCCAATCGTGACCAATTATGTGCAAACTCTTTTAGTAAGTTATTTTTATTTTTTATTAAAATCATGTTCTATTTGTTATGTCTTATGTATTCATATATGTAGCATGTTTAGGCTACATTCGATCGACCACGACAAGGGCATGCACACATGATTGTTTTAGCAACCGTTGGCCAGGAGTACGAGCAAAGACAAACACAAATGATAGACACACCCCTTCATTCGGTATAATTTTAAATTTTGGTCGTAGATCTCTTATGTTGTGCCGTTTTTGGAAAGCATGGGTGTCCATGTTTATTATTTAAACAAATTACACTCCATCGTATAGTTTGGAGAACCGTTCTTGTAATCCATGTGTTGTCAAAGGTGTGACTGATGGTTGCTGTTTCTGTGGATGACTCCTTTTTCACTCTTTAGTAGTATTATTTTTGTTATTGTTGTAGAAGTTTGGTGTAATTGAAAGCATACCCTTTATCGAGAAAAAGATACACTCATCCTTAACAAACATGTAGATAATAAGTTTTGCAATGCCAATGTTTCACATAATAGAGCCGTTCCTTGTGGAATGCTTTTGGTACAATAAAAACTTCCGTGACAACGGAGGCTTTTAACTAGTACTCAACCTGTTACATAATATATAAATTTTTGGCAAACCAATTTAGTATGGCAAAACATTCTACAATATGGAACAACACAAAATTAAAGCAGAATTGCAGTGAAATTTATTCAATAGCAAGGGCCCAAGGGGTCGACTAATTGAGGATGCCGTAGCCAAGCAGCTCATGCCTGCTTTGCAGCGCGGCGGTGAAGAGCGTTCCTCAAATGGATAGCCGTCCAAATGAGCGATGGGACTGCACTTGTAAGGAAAGAGAACCAAACAGTTACGATAAATTTGCATCGTCACATATAGATGTATTCATGTTGTAGGAAGATGGTAGGTCGTGAAATCTTTTGGATTAGCTAAACTAATACTATATGTACCAAATATAGTACAATTCGTTGAGCAAGTCGGTCTTCTTAAGAATCTTGAAACCTCTCCATTTTATAAAAAAAGACTGAAAAGCATTCTAAATTTATGTTTCACCGAGAATTTTATAATGAAAACAAGGTTATGTGATTACAAAATATACCATTTATCAATTTTTTGTAGTAACAAAAACCATTTATCATTAGACTAATTATTGGTCAAAATGAATCTTGAGAAAGGAAAACGTGCATGGATCAGTAGTAACTAGGAATTTACCTGCAAAGAAGCCTAGAGTGGCGAGGCTTGCTGCATTGATGGTATGGTAATTCCACGACGTAGTGGCCATAGGCATAGACGAAGGACAAGAGAGTTGCTGCGCAGAGTGGCATGTTGTCGAGGTTGAAGGCGCACATGAAGCAGAGTGTGTAGGACAGAAGCGTCCACACCCCGACGGTGTGACTGTGTAAATCACTCACTGCAAACACGTAGGGCTGTCTTAAAATCTTTAGAGGGGAGGGGAATGAAGATGGATGACTGAGCGCACACCTTGCGTGTTGGAGTAGACGCCGGCGTGGATCGCCTGACCGTCAGAGAAGGCAGACCACACGAAGCCGAGGCGAACGGCGTCGACCATGGCTTAACTCGTGCGGTGCCGGTGTGGTGTGGAAATGGAACGATGTTTGAGTTTCAGGTCTCAATAGGTGGAGTCCGAATGCTTTATTGGATACCACTTGAGGCGCAGCTAAGGTTCCCTTCTTTTCAGCTTCTTGGCCAGCTTCTCCCAGAAGCTACCCTCGACCAGCTTCTCCTAGAATCTCATCTGCCAAAATCGTTTATACTTTTAAATTGACATTAAAACTACTAGTTAAGAAGTTTAAACGGATTTTAAAAATGAGATTCTAGGAGAAGCTGGTCGAGGATAGCTTCTGGGAGAAGCTGGCCAAGAAGCTGAAAAGAAGGGGGCCTAAGTCGTCGTCTTGTGATTTTAAGACAGCGCCTACACTATCCTAGATTTGATCTGAGGCGTCCCTATTGACTCCACATATTCACACATGCATACTGGACAGGTAATACAAAAACATATGTTTATTCATCAGTTGCAGTATAATACATTTGGGAGTACTAGTACTATACATATGTAAATTATTGGCTTGTTCCTTTGAGACGCAAACCTTACATCATCTAACTTCATAATCTAGAGACCACCGGTCGGTTGTTAATCAGTCAAAAAAATTGCTTGCGTCTGAGTACGACGTATCTGCTGACTCGTATTACCTGTTGCAAGGTATTTGATGGAAGAAAGATGGCCATCGGCCTCTGCACCGCTGGATTATTCCAAAAGGTTAGGTATGCTTTTGTCCCGGACACATTTTCTAATACTGTAATATGTAGTCGACTCGTTTCTTTGTATATGTGCAAGTGAGTCAATACTAAGGTACCCCTCTATCTTTTCTAGTTCAACACAATTTAACTAATTTTTCAATTACACAGTCATTTTGAAAAGAAAGTCCAAATTTTGAACTAATAAGCTAAAGGGTCTATTTCTCTCTGAGAGCACTGGTAGGGTACTAATAATATTGATCGTAGTGACGATGACGGTTGTGGCTCATAGAAGAGTGGCGCCGGTGAGCTGGTTTGAGTGAAGCTATGGGGATAGCTCAGGGGTGTGCTTCGAATGCGCCGCTGTTGCTCTAAGCGAGATGCCTCTATTGCAAGGGGCTTCATTGCCGGCGGCTGGTGCCCGGTGTGGTCGCAATCCATGGCAGAGCTGCGCGCGAGACACAACGGGTCTGCTGCGAGCCAGAAGCATCGAATTTTTGTGGTGATGTGCGACGCGTTTTGGAGGTGTTGGGCGAAAGAAACGTGGTGCACATGTGGTAGGAAGATCTGACGGCTCTGGATTGTTTTATCTAACAGCTAGAAACCCAGGGATCAGGGATTTCATCCCCCAGGTGACGCTCAGCGCGGTCCCGCAACTAAGTTAAATCATGCATAATTGTCCACGATATCGTCATTTAGCGGTGATGTAGCCCTGTTATAGCTGTTTTGGAGGGCCGTTTAAACCATTGACTTTTTCGGAATGGGCTCGCGATGGAGGTTCACAAGTGGGCATGGCTAGGAGCCTCTTTTGCATGAGTTCGACATGACCCAACTGGCTAATATAATCTACTCCCGACGTGGATTTATATAGATACAAGTATATCTATATGCTAAAACACATCTTGATAAATATCGTATGTAGACAAAGCTGCATAATTCAATTTAGAACGAAGGTAGTACCCAAACAACCGAAGTGGGGTGAAGTGAGAATTTCTAGGCTTACACAGGCTACCAAACACACCCGGTAATATACACTAACTCATCCAGCGCTTTCATAATTATGTTCATTGGCTCAGTTTCGTAGGAACAAGTTAGCCCAAACTTCAATACAACGCATACCAGTTCTTTAATATCACTAGATTCATCCCCTTGCTGAAGTGAATTAGTAGTTCTTTATTTGCCATCCGTATTGTAACATGAAAGCACGGTCACCTTACTTATATCCTCAACGAATCGACAAGTCTCTCTCCTCGAGAGAGATGTTCATAGTGCGCGGCTAGGAAGTCCTTGGTCTTCATTATCCTGTATCGTGGCGGCTGCTCCTCATTCAACAGATCAGCTATTGGTCCAATCTCTTTCTCAAGATCGAAACCATAGAAGACGGCCAACGAGATCCTCTCTATCTCAGCATTTGTCACAACCCTGTGCACTGGACTCCTGAAGACCCCATTGGTCATTACCTGTGACATAAACTGTCGAAAAAATTCTTCAAAACCTGAGTACATCTGTATGATCGCCAAAATAGGATAAATTTACTCGAGGTTCAGAGATAGCTACCTCCATTGCAACACCAACGTTAATGAGCAAGTTGTAGTTAGGCAAAGTTGGGACCTTGTACCACGTTCCATCTCTAAGAACTTGCAGTCCAGCGACATCTTTATCCATGAGAACAACAGTAAGAGCAAAAGCATCACAGTGAGGCTTGATGCCCAAGACAAGATCAGGTCTTGGACACGGAGGAAAGTAATTGAATCTAGCATAAGTTAGAGCCTTGTCAGTAAACTGGTTAACAAGGCTGTCTTCATGAAGCCCCAATAGTTTAGCCATTGCCTGAAGGATGTTGTCTTTGATTCGCTTGCTCTTCAATGTGAACTCGTGAAGATCATCCCTACAATTAGCACCAAGGTAGTCAGTTAAACCAATTCTGGTTTACTAACGACGGTTTCTTTTAGATGCTTATTCATGATATTTTTCCAGGCCATGCTACATCACACATGACATCAGTAAGCAAATGAACTCTATTCTGTAAAACTGACAGCAAAGGTAGATATATATGAACACATGTATCACCGATAGATCACCTAAAAGATTTTGGATGTATGGGCCAGTGGGCAAGATTTCTCTGGTCCTCGGGCTCAACTTTAAGATGCAGTCGATCGGACCAGTCCAGTCTTTGATCTCGAGTCTTCACCTGGTCATTTCCATACCCTTCTACCTGGAAATGTTTCCCGTCTAGTAGATTACTGTACTTTCTCTTCTCTTCGGGCGGAAGGCGAAAAAAATCCCTTGATGCAGTCATCATAGAGTCTATGAGAGAGGACTCCATTCCATGGTTGGAAACCTGGTCACAAAGGATGATGCGTGTTACAGAAAAGCAAGTACTCCATGGGGGAAAATGTAGACACAAGAGAGTAAAGCTCACCTGGAAGAAACCCCAAGTATCCAACGCTGACCGCAGCTTGGCAACTTCCTCCGCATCGTTGGATGCTGACAGCAGGCCGAGATCGATTGTTGGAATGGGCTCAGGCATCTCGGTACCAGCCAGGTCCCTACCAAGTGGTTCTTCCTCTCTGAGCAAGTACTGGCTTGGTGGCACCTGCACGTTGGCAGCCAATTGCTGCACTAAATTGGGCAGCCTCCATGATTCATCAGCCATTGGAGTTCCCAGATATTTCTTGGATGATCCTGGTCTGCTTGAAGGAAGATGAAGTTGCAGGAAGCAAGATGAAGTTGCTTTGTCTCAGCCCACACATTTATCAATAAGTAGATCAGCCACCAACCACTATCACGCTAACGCCAAATAATTCAGAAACATAATGCACATGATGGACAAATACTTCCTCATCTCAAGAACAAACCTACCACGGTAGAAAACAAGCCATACAATAGGACAAGATGTTTATGAGGACACGCTAGTAATTCTTAATTAGCATGATGCCAAGATGCCTTCTGTTTTTTTTTGCCAAGATGCCTTTTGGTTTTGTCGCAGCTCATAGTCAGCATGCTTATGGTCAACGACTGACTGACTAGCCCCAATCCTCACAAGCACAAGCACGTCACACATCGTTAAAAAAGGCAAAGTTCTAGAAAATAGCGAGTATTTTTATTTTGTATAACAGGAGCAACATAATAAAATCAACATAACAAAACGAAATAAAAGAGACGAAGAAAAAGGGACAAGATGCAAAAAATGACTTTGGAGGACGGATTTCATGGAGCCCGTTCATGAATTTTCTGAAATCAAGATGTTGAAGTTTTGAAACAAAATCCAAAACAAAATCCAGATGTTGACATAAAGAATTCTACAAGCCTGCAAAATATCAGCTCGAAATATTTTATATTTTGGCCTACCCAAAAAAAATTCTAACAAATCAGAACTTCTCGTTTTTTGCTCCGCTCATATCTCAGATCTAAGAATTGTTCATTTTTTACACAAGCTAGAATGTAGAATGGTTCGCATTGATTTTTTGCACAGAGATAGAAATCATCAATTTATCTACATATAAGAATTGTTAGGATATATTGTATTGTGTACCGTGTAGAATACACGATTCGTGTTTCTGTACATAGCTGTACAGTGTACCTAGTCAACACACACGCACACCAGTTACCCCACCTTCAACACTTAGAGCATTTGAGGAAGAGGAGAGAGAAGCTTTAGCAATCCAAACACATATTGTACATGCTTTCCATGCCTTCCTATAATAGCAACTGCCAAATTGTGGGACCCACAATGGGTCTCTTTTTTTTCTCTCCTCTTCTTTCCCATCCTTTCTTCCCGATGCCAAGTTCACGGTTAAATCGACGACGCGAGCGTGGGTGCCTGGGGATGTCGGCGAGCGGGGGTGGCTTGGGACGACGGCTTGCGTGAGGGAGAGGCAGCGTGCGGGGCCGAACCTCGTCTCCTACCCAACGACGGGGCGGCACGAGTTCGCCGGTGGATGCGCCGACAGGTCCTGTGGCCGACGCCCGTGGAGGCGAGGGCGCGCAAGCGGGGCGACCGGGAGTACCTGAGGGCGCCGCCGACGATGCCCCGTAATGGCGACGGCCTACACCGAGCTCAATCGGCAGGCCTGTCTACCTGCTGGCGGAGCTTGATTCGGTGTCGGGTAGCCTCACCGCGGCGGGAAAATGATGGGAGGCTAGCAAGGAAGCTTCGCGGAACGCGGGGGAGGCGGTATGGCGGTGGCCGACGTTGGTGGCCGGGCAGTGAAATGTCCGCGCGAGAGCGATTGCTTCTCCCGCGTCTGTTTTGGGCATTTTTGGGGTTGGCTCCAGACTTGGTATATTTGACAATCAATGGTGCCATTTTACTCAGCTGAGTAAATTTTTTGGTGTGGGGATCATTTATAGCAATGCTGCTGGAGCTAGTTTTTCTGTCTCAATTGCTAAAAGAAGGGGTTTTACCAATTCAAAAAAAATATAGAAAGGCTCTTGGAAATGCTCTTAGAGAGCTAGCTAGAGAGATCATGGGCCTAGGGCATCCCAAACGGTGGGGTTCAAATCGGACACTAAATGTATCCGATTTTGTCTATTTAGAGTGCGCCGGGACGTATTGTCCTTCCATGTCTACGGGTGCTTCCAACTGGGATGAACAATGTTTTCTCCAAAATGCAGTGAAAGAAATTAATTTACATTAGTCATAAAATGAAAATAAACTAAAAAGAATTTGAACTACATGCATCCTTAACAACATAAACTTAAATTTAAATTACGAAGAAACTCCGGCGGAGCCTACTCGTCATCATCCTTCATGCGGTCGATGAATGGTGGCGGTGGCGACGTGCTAGGGGAAAGAGGCGGTGGTGGAGGCCCTTGGAGGCACGGGTAGTTCCTTGCCAGTCCATGACATGCTCCACCAGAACGTACGCCCTGTAGCATTGTTGTCCACGGCGGAGGGCTGTCATTATAGTACATGATACATCGAAAACATATCTATAATTTTTTATGCTCCATGCTTGTTTAGTATCTACTTTGCTTTACTTGTCTACACTTTGAGGTGATTTTTACATGTTTTCTGGTACTAACCTACTAACAAGTTGCAACAATGTCAGATGCCTGTTTTCTGCTGTTTTTGGTTTCAGAAAAGTTAGTAAACAAATATTCTCGAAATTAGACGGGACAAACGTCAAAGTCAATTACTTTCCGTGGGAAACAAGAAGTCTAGAGGGAAGCCCGGGAGGCCAGCCAGGGGGCCCAGACCCACCCTAGGTGCGAGTGGGCCCTAGACCGCGCCTGGCTAGGGTTTGCCTGCCCTGGCCGCCTCCTCGACCTCCCCCTTCGTCTATAAGAAGCCCCCGATACAGAAACTCTGAGTACCCGATCAAAAATCCACGAAACTGTATGTAGCCACCACCACCATCGTCCCTAGATCGGGGGGGGGGGGAGGAGGATCTGAAGTTCTTCCCGGCACCCTGCCAGAGGGGAGATCATCCTGAAGGCCTTCTCTCCGGTATGATGCGTGAGTAGTTCCACCTTGGACTATGGGTCCATGTAGTAGCTGGATGGTTATATCTCCTCCTTTGTGCTTTCATGTATAGATCTTGTGAGCTTCGTTCATGATCAAGATCTAATCTATTTGTAATCATGCATGTTGTGTTTGCGGGGATCCAATGGATATTGAGATTATTATGTTGGTTTGATTAATAATTTTGTCTTTATGATTCTATCATGTCCGTGTTGTTTGTGATCTAGCATGCTCTCTGTTGCTAGTGGTTATCTTGGCCAAGTAGTTGCTAGTGACTCCAAGCGGGGGTATTTATGCTCGATAGTGGGTTCATGCCTCTAGTTTCCGAGGGAAGTGACAGAAATCTCTTCGGTTGTAGATGTGTTGTTGCTACTAGGGAGAAAACAACGGTCTCTTGTTCATGGATCATGTGGACTGTTTACCTTACACACTTTGCTTAAAGCGGTTGTCTGTTGCTTACAACTTAATACTGAAGGGGGTTCGGATGATAACCTGAAGGTGGACTTCTAGTCATAGATACAGTTGGATGGCGGTCTATGTATATTGTTGTATTGCCCAATCGAATCTCATAGGATCTTTCTGACTAGTAATTGCATTGTTATGTCTTGCTTAGTTCCTGTCAATTTCCCTGCTGTAATTTGTTTACCCTTCATGCCATGTTGTTTATCTAAGTAGAGCACCTTTAGTGAACTATGGACCCCGGTCCAATCTTTACCATTGATGCATCTTCCACTGTTACTTGTTTACTTGCTGCAAACCATTACCTTCCACACCATACGTTTAATCCTTTGTTACAGCAAACCGGTGAGCTTGACAACCTCACTGATTCGTTGGGGCAAAGTCTTGAGTTTGTGTTGTGCAGGTCTCCACGTTGTCAGCAACACCTGTGTGACGTTTCCTTCCTCTTACTGGTTCGATAACCTCGGTTTCTTACTGAGGAAAAACTTGCTGCTGTGCTGCTTCACACCTTGCTCTTGGGGTTTCCCGACGAGGCGCTCCCACTTGGACTAGCGTTGCATCAAGATTTTTCTGGTGCCGTTGCCGGGGAGGAAAAGTAAAAGGCACTCACACACGTTACCCCACGGCAACAGCAAGCCAGAAAGCTTTTTCTGGCGCTGTTGCCAGGGAGGCTAAGGACGTCTTCACAAGGGGAGTCCTTCACTTCCTTTCTCTTTACTTTGTTTTTAGTTTGCTTTGTTTTTCTTTTGCTTGGTTTTGTTTGCCTCTTTCCCAAAAAACCCAAAAGAATTAGTCTAGTTTGGTTTGCTTTCTTTATTCGAAAACACAAAAAAATTATTTCCTACTCTAGTTGCCACCCTGTTCTAGCTCACCATGTTGCTCCCCAAGTTCACCGAGAAAGATCTTGCAATAGGTAGTGGATCCATAATTGGGAAAGATAATATTGAAGAATTCTTTAATTATGTTAGCAAGCATGAGGATATTGAGGATAAATCTATAGTAGAGCTTGCTCCTAATTATGAAATTGCTTCAGCTTCTTTAGTTCATATGTTGGAGGCTAGGTTTGTTAGCCTTAACCCCTTCACACAATTCTTGTTCCAAAAACTAAAAGAAGAAAAGAATGCTAAAAAGAGGGAATTCATCCTTGAAACTTTATTTAATGAATTCCATGATGTTTCTAGGGAATCCAAAAAGGTCTTTGAGCATTTCCATATGCTAGGCTCAGATGTAGATGTTGTGGGTATGTCTGATAAAACAAAGCCTAAAGAGGAATTTAATATACCCATACCCTTTAAGCTTGTTGGAATGCATGAAGCCTTTTAAAAGAATTTTGATTGAATTGCTCCTAAAAATCTTTTTGATGAAAGTAGTAGACCAAAGAGAGATGAGAAAGGATCCTCCAAAACCTATTTGGATGAGATACCTTTCATAGTTGAAGATTTTGCAAGTATGGATGTTAATGCTTCCTCATTTGAAAATACTTGATTCTTCTTGCTTCTTGTGCCTAACTTAAAGGCGTTAAAGAAAAGTACTTGTTGGGATATAACCCAAGAGTTTCCTTGAGTCTTGGAAGTTATTACTTCAGTAATGACCTCTCCTTATCCTTTTGTTTGCTTTTTGTGCCAAGAATAACCTCTAATAAGAGGGAAGTAAGATTTGGGGAGTTGCTGTCCCGAAACAGATTTCTGTCCTCCACCAAAACAATTCGTGAGGAGTCTCTGTAACTCGTATTGAGCTCAAAATTTATGAATAAATCCCCCAGTATGTTATCTAACTTTCGTTATTTTAACACTTTTTGATTTGAACAACAGAAGATGTTCGAAAAAATCGGTTTTTACCTGCTGGTCTGTTTTGACAGATTTCTGCCATTATTTGCATTTGCTTCTTATTGATTCCTTTTTGAGTTCTCTTCAGGTAAATTGAGCTTTTTAAAGGATATACTACAGTAGCTTTTGTTTTTATTGAAAAGTCTTGCTGTTCCAAAGCTTTGCCAACTGGTCTAATATCTTTTGAATAAACTAATGTTGCTAATGAAGATTGTGTGAAGTTTTGTATGAAGGAAAAATTTCAGGTATAGAGAGAATATGATGTAATGAGATGAAGAATGGACAAAAGCTCAAACTTGGGGATTCCACCATGGTTTCACCCCAATAAATATCCAAGAGGTACAAGCATCAAAGCTTGGGGATGCCTTGGGCATCCCCTTCTTCATCAATAAAAAGCTCAGGTCTGTCTAGACACTTTGTTTTTTATTGTTTCATGCATAGTTGTGTTGTTCTTGAAGCGTCTTAGTTTTTGTTTGCTTTTCTTAGGTTGTTTAGTTTGCTTGAATAAAGTAAGTCTGGACCCCCGTTCCCGCTGTGTTGTTTTACAAATAAGTTTTCTTGGTGTTGGAAAGGAGTAGTAAGTTCTTGCTTGAAGTGTAAGAGGAGCTTGCATTGACTGTGACTTAGACTTTAGCATGACATGATAGGTGTTGTTTTAGCATTATGCTTAGTGATTATTGCTGTAGCATGTATTTTTTCCAAACAATTGGGATTGCTTAGTGTGTCTTGAAGAAATTATGCGTTGTTTTAGCATACAAAAGCATAGTATTATGGTATTCTCCTTTGATGCTTTGCTTGGGTTGACTTGGTACATGCTTACACCATGATATGACTATGACAAGTCACCATTAGCCTCTATGATCATTTAGTCCTTGACTTGTAGTACCACTCTTTGCTTTGATTAGTATGCTTTGTTGCATTGCATGATTATGGCCAATATGCTCTCTTAGTTGGTTGCTTCCAGTCTTTTGGTAGCATCCACTTGTATGAGTAAGTTCTACTCATGCTTCCAACTCCCAAGAAACCAAGTTATTCCAAAGTGTCCACTATAAACTCCTATTCATGGTGTGTTACACCATTCCAAGTATATTCTTGTTTTCAACTATCTTCCAATTAAAAATTGTTTTTGTTATGTGAAAACTTAGTGTTTAAAGCCCTCACGAACTTGATGGAACACTTTATTCTTTGCCCCTAATAAACTTGAACCATTGTGACAACTTTGTTGTATATGCTTGCACTTATAAGTTGGGATTAGCAGAACCGTGCTATCACGGGGAATATTTTCAACATTGCACTTGTACTTTTGTACTCCGTTGATATCTTGGTCTTTTGTCTATGGATATCACCGGTGTGAAATGAAGTGGGAACTTGTAAGTCCATGGAGTTTGTATTCTATGTTAGATGAACACCTGGGCCTCTAGCCTAAGTCATGTCTAATCATGGTGGAAACTTGCAGCATGACCATAGTGAGCTATCTATGAAGCATCCTCAATAAAAAGCTATGCATATGGTAAATAAAAATATTGCCGAGATGCTCATTGTCTGCTTGCCTTGTCATTTTGGTTATGGGAAAGCTCCTGTACCATGTGCAAGGGGTACCTCGTTGGCGGTTCTCAATGATATGCAAATACTTAGAGTGACAAGAACTTGCCTGCGCCCTAAGTTGAGTATCCATGAGGAGTGGCCCTCATATTCAAGGGACTTGAGATTGTCAACTTGTACTTCATCAAGCATAGACTCCAGCTTTGCCACTTTAACCTTAACCACTTCAAGATGCTTATGATAGGGGCAATGAGGGCTGAAAGCTAACAAGTACCATAATTTTTGGAAGCTCTTTTTGAAACTTGTAATCCCTTCTTCCTTTACAAAAATTCCTTTCTTCCACCACTATTTGAGTCTCCACCTTCTACCTTTAGGCACCATTAAGAGAGCATAGTTGTCATTATGTGTACAGTGTTCCAAAGCTTATTAATTGATGCATATTGTGTTATTACTTGTTATTGTGCTACTTGTTTCTAGTCACCCTTGTGAACTTTGCAGGTGTCCTATGCATCTATATTGCTACTCTATGAGGGACAAGCTGATTGTCACTATGCTATATTTTCTGTATATGAAACAAACAAACGTTTTTCAATGCATGTTATTCATGATCTTTGTTTGTAGCTTGCCTGCATGCATAGTTACTATGTCCTACTGTTAGAACTCCATCCTTTCATGCACATGTTTAGAGTTCTTTGATCCCAGCTTTCAATGCTTGCAAATGGTTGGATCTTTATTGTGAGGGTGCATGTTCACATCAAAAACTATTCTGTTTATCACTTACCTACTCGAGGACGAGCAGGAGTTAAGCTTGGAGATGTTGATACGTCGGAAACGTATCTACAATTTTTGATGCTTCATGCTTGTTTAGTATCTACTTTGCTTTACTTGACTACACTTTGAGATGCTTTTTACATGTTTTATGGTACTAACCTACTAACAAGTTGCAACAGTGCCAGATGCCTGTTTTCTGCTGTTTTTGGTTTCAGAAAAGTTAGTAAAGAAATATTCTTGAAATTGGACGAGACAAACATCAAAGTCAATTACTTTCCGTGGGGAACAAGAAGTCTAGAGGGGAGCCCGGGAGGCCAGCCAGGGAGGCCAGACCGACCCTAGGCGCGGGTGGGCCCTAGCCCGCGCCTGGCTAGGGTTTGCCTGCCCTGGCCGCCTCCTCGACCTTCCCCTTCGCCTATAAGAAGCCCCAATGCAGAAAGTCTGAGTACCCTATCAAAAATCCACGAAACCGTATGTAGCCGCCGCCACCATTGTCCCTAGATCGGGGGGAGGGGGGATATCAAGTTCTTCCCGGCACCCTGCCGGAGGGGAGATCATCCCGGAGGCCTTCTCTTCGGTATGATGCGTGAGTAGTTCCACCTTGGATTATGGGTCCATGTAGTAGCTAGATGGTTGTATCTCCTCCTTTGTGTTTTTATGTATAGATCTTGTGAGCTCCGTTCATAATCAAGATCTAATCTATTTGTAATCATGCATGTTGTGTTTGCGGGGATCTGATGGATATTGAGATTATTATGTTGGTTTGATTAATAATTTTGTCTTTATGATTCTATCATGTCTGTGCTGTTTGTGATCTTGCATGCTCTCCGTTGCTAGTGGTAATCTTGGACAAGTAGTTTCCAGTAACTCCAAGAAGGGGTATTTATGCTCGATAGTGGGTTCATGCCTCTAGTTTCCAAGGGAAGTGACAGAAATCTCTTCGGTTGTAGATGTGTTGTTGCTACTAGGGAGAAAACAACGGTCTCTTGTTCATGGAACATGTGGACTGTTTACCTTACACACTTTGCTTAAAGCAGTTGTCTGTTGCTTGCAACTTAATACTGAAGGGGGTTCGGATGATAACCTGAAGGTGGACTTCTAGTCATAGATACAGTTGGATGGCGGTCTATTTATCTTGTTGTATTGTCCAATCAAATCTCATAGGATCTTTCTGACTAGTAATTGCATTGTTATGCCTTACTCAGTTCCTGTCAATTGCCCTGCTGTAATTTGTTTACCCTTCATGCCATGTTGTTTATCTAAGTAGAGCACCTTTAGTGAACTATGGACCCCGGTCCAATCTTTACCATTGATGCATTTTCCACTGTTACTTGTTTACTTGCTGCAAACCATTACCTTCCACACCATACGTTTAATCCTTTGTTACAGCAAACCGGTGAGCTTGACAACCTCACTGATTCGTTGGGGCAAAGTCTTGAGTTTTTGTTGTGCAGGTCTCCACGTTGTCAGCAACACCTGTGTGACGTTTCCTTCCTCTTACTGGTTCGATAACCTCGGTTTCTTACTGAGGAAAAACTTGCTGCTGTGCTGCTTCACACCTTGCTCTTGGGGTTTCCCGACGAGGCGCTCCCACTTGGACTAGCGCTGCATCAGTACATGGCAAGCTTTCTCTCCCGACGCTTGTGGAAAAAATCAACCCACGTGACTAGGTTGTCTGGATCCCGGTCCGGATCGCCGGCCGCTGTCCTGCCGTTGTAACATCCAAAACTTTTCAAATTTTGAAATGTTATTTTTATTAAAATAATTGATTTAAAATCCTCTTTCTTTATTTGAATTTTCAGAAGAAAAGAAACTTTTGATGTTTTATTAAAATAACACAACCTTGTCCCCAAACAAAATGAATTTGGTTAAAATGAGTAGGAAAAACTATACTACAAAACTTAGTAAAGTTATTTTGTTTTAAAGAAACCAAAAACATAATTGCCAAAGCGGGAGGGGATGATTCCAACATAGTGGCTATGGTATTCCCTTTATGACGAACAATATTGTATAAAGCTGGATATTGTTCCGGGAGTGTGGTGTCACTTATCCACTTATCCTCCCACAAACGACCTTACCAACATGTATGTAAAATATACCTAATGGAAAGAAATACTTTCTAGTGGCCATAAGCCCGGTCCAAAAGGCTGAGATATCTAATTCCGGTTCAACACCCTTCTGAATGAAAGATGGATCGAATAGATGTTGTACATTTAGTCCAATAAATATAGGAGTTCTAATTTTTTTTTGGAAATAGGAGCGTTATTAATTAAAAGGTTTAAGTATTACATCTGATCTCTGCATAAATAGGATGCACATAGCTGCCAACAGTTATTACTTGAAATAACTATAAAGTATAAGGCACAAAAACATGAGACCAACAAAAGGTTCATAAACGCCTAAGAGGCTGACGATATGATACAAAGATCACGCTACCAACCATGTCAGTTAAAATTATCCCTTGCCGTATCCTCCAGGCGTGTACAACCCTCCATAAACAGATCAAGAAACTTCACACGTTATAGAGACAACCATAAACAGAGTGTAGCGGTGCTTCCGTAGATAACCTGCATAAGAGAGGAAAATTTATTATAAAAACCCTTTTATTTCTACAAAGCCATAGCGCCCAGATAACGGCAAGCGTTCTCACCCTAAACGGTATTATGTATCCGTTCCCAATCCCGTGTAGCCAGTTTCCAAAGATGTTTGCAACGCCTGCGGGGAGGAGACAGTCTAGAGGCTACTTGGACGACTAACCATATAGAACAAAAAAAATTACGTTAGAAGAATAAATGCTTAATCATCTTATCTTGATGACAAAACACACGTTATTTACTTACATGCCAATTCCTTTTATCAAGGTTATCTTATGTTTGAATCACTCCTCGACGTAAGTACCAAGCGAATATCTTCATCTTTAGTGGCACCTTCATCTTCCAGATTTTTTGGTTATTATCAACTGGCATAACATGCACGATTAAAGCTCTATACATGGAATTTTCTAAGAATTTTCCACTCTCATGTAGGTTCAAACGAAACATATTCGGTCCATCTGACAAGTGCACCATGGTTAATCGATTAATTAAATTGTTCCATGATGCCAATCATGGTCTAATTATATCTCTCCGGAACGTCACATTCTGAGGGGATGATTCTAGCACCATGGATAAGGTATCAGCTTTATGATGAACAATGTTGTATAAAGTTGGATATTGTTCCCGGTGTGTGGTGTCACCTAGCCACTTGTCCTTCCAAAAACGAATTTTCTTACCATCCTTTATGGAAAATGTACCTAATGGAATGAAATGTTTTTAGTGGCCATAATCCCAGCCAAAAGTGAGATTCTCCCGACTTCGATAGCACCTGAGAAAACGCCTTGGATCCAACATATTTCCTTCTTAGAAGTGTTTTCCATACCCCATCTTCTATTAGTATTTTAAAAATCCACTTTCCCAGTAGAGAGGTATTCTTGACCTCAAGGTCATGGATCCCCAACCGACCCTGATCTTTTGGTTGGCAAACTACACTCCATTTGTCCAGTCGGTATTTCTTTTTCTCGTTGTCTCCTTGCCAAAAGAATCAGGATCGAAAATAATCCAATCTATGTAAGACTCCTTTAGGTTGGTGAAAAAAAGAGATCATATACACTACCATGTTGGTCAATACAGAATGTATGAGCACTAGTCTTCCACCAAGAGATATCAATTTACCTTTTCAACTACTAAGTATTTTTTGTAGTCTTTCCTCGACTTGTTTTCATTCAATATTTTTGAGTCTCTAGTAATGCATCGGGATTCCCAAATAGTTGATTGAAAACTGACCTTGTTCACATATGAACAGATCAGCATACAAGTGTGCTATGTCTTGGCCTTGTCCAAACAATACAATTCACTCTTATAGAAATTAATTTTTAGATCAGAGAGTTGTTTGAATGCTGATAATATTAATTTCAGATTCTTAGCCTTCTTCAAAGCATGTTCCATAAATTGAATCTATCATCAGCATATTGAAGGATAGATAATCCCCATCCACAAGATGAGGAACTATTCCCTCAATTTGGTCATCAATTTTTGCGCGCTCTATCAAAATGGACAACATATCCTCTACTATATTAAATAGTATGGGCGATGGTGAGTAACCTTGTCTTAATCCTTTCTTAGTATGGAAATACCGGCCAATATCATCATTAACTTTGATGGCGACACTACCTCTAGACACAAGACTATGGATTGAAGAACGCCCCTCATCAGAAAATCCTTTCGTTCTGAGAGTTTGCTGAATAAAGGACCACCTGACTTTATTATAAGCTTTCTTAAAGTAAATTTTAAACAAAACCCTATAGTTTCTTTCTATGTAGTTCATGCACAGTTTCATGTAAAGTTAACACACCATCTAGGATGTTCCTGCCTTGCATGAAAGTCGTTTGCGTAGGACGAACTACATGGCCAGTCACCGAATTAAGCCTGATAGTTGCAGTTTTTGTAAAAATCATAAAACTAACGTTGAGAAGACAGATAGGTCTATATTGCTGGATCCTTTCTGCCTCATTAACTTTAGGTAAAAGAATTATCTCACCTAAGTTTAGGTGAAACAAGTCTAGCTGTACAGCATGCATAAAACCGAACAAATCTTGGAGATGCCCTTTGATTACATACCATAAATGTTGATAAAATTCAGCCGAGAAGCTGTCCGGACCTGGAGCCTTGTTATGTTCAATTTGGAAGAACGCTTCTTTACTTCCTCCTCATAAAACGAAGCAGTCAGAAAGTTGTTTTGCTCAACGGACACCTAAGGTTTATCATCTATTCGGGACTCATCCATGGAAAAGTTCCCTTCTTCAGGGGCACCAAACATACATTTATAATAATTTGTAATATAAGACTTAAGTTGCTCGTGTCTCTCAATACCACATGAGCTCCTCTTCTCGATGAAGTCATGCTATCTCAGCATTAGATTGACTTTTGAGCTTAATTCTCTTGACTAATAGCGGCCTAACTTCTGCGAAAGCCTCTAGATCATCAATGATCACCGCAAGACGATATTTCTCCTTTTTGAGAATCCCAACTGTATGTCGCGCCCATCCTCTAAGGAATTTACGCGTTGCACACTATTCCATCGTTGGATAGGTGTACTGCCGCTCATAGGATACTCCCAAACATTCTTTACCAACTCATGGAAGCCGTCATGATGTGGCCAACCAAGTTCAATCTTTAATTGACATTTACACCGTGAAACTGGCGACCCTATTGATAAAAGAATGGGAGCATGATCAGATAGAGACTCCATACTCTATAGAGCATGTACGGTTACCATAGAGAAATTAGATTACCACTCTGTATCCATAAGTACGCGATTTATCTTTTTGTAAGTAGGTTCAGGAGATTGAGGCGGGTTCGGGCACTCTTCACACCTCCTCATCCCTTCTCTCTCCCTGTAGCTTTGAGAGTCGTCCACGAGAGACCGGGGCTCGTCCGCGCCCTTCTCGCCGGACTAGCCGGTGGGAAGTGGTGGCGGGGGGTCGCCGGAGTAGTAGTAGGTAGTAGGGTGTTTGGCCTTGTACCGGTAGTGGGCGTTTTGCCCAGTAGGGGTAGCGGCGCTCTAGATCTTGGCGACTGGATCCATGAGCTCCTAGGGCTTCTCCTGGTCTACCTTGTGCTTCGATGGTCGGAGTTGAGGAAGGAATGAGGAGCAGCCGCTCCGTTGAATAAAGCTTCTGTCGCTTGCTTCCGTTCGAGAGGTGGTGACGCGAGATGCCCTGTCCCGGCCGGCCGTGGAGGCGAGGGGGATGGGTGCATCGGTGCGGCGCGTGGCGAGGTGGACCCGCTCCTGGCCGGCCGTGGAGGCGGGGGGAGTGGGGAAACTGGGCTGCAACCATTTCTTCGCTCGGGAGCTGGTACCTTGAGCTGGAGCTTCCATGGAGGCTGGATCTCCTTCTTCGTCAACGACATCGAGGTGGTGGAGTTTGGCTTGAAGAGATCTACCTCCTCTGGTCCATTCCTGCTCTGTTTGAAGCTGCGACCGCTGGGGATCTTCTCCCCTCTAATGCTCATCCGCAGCGGCCCATGGGTGGCGGCGACTGCCGCGGGGCTGCTGCCTCTTCTGGTCGAAGGGCGGCCTTGATGCGCCTTGCTTGCGCCTCTTCAAACCTCCAGTTCGGAGGCACTTTCTGGAGCACCTCGCCGGAGCTCCCCCCTAAGCGACGCCAAGTGGTTCGTCCCCGGAGTCGCTCTGGTGGCCGGCGCAAGGAGCTCGTCGACGGCTGCGGTGGAGAAGTGTTGCCTACCAAAACCCACCGGCGAGCAGCGACGGGCAACACGGAGAGCCGGGAGGCTCCCAGGACTGCTAGTGGGCCCTGGTCCCTCGGGCAACGGCCCACAAAACTCCGGCACGCGCCCTGGCTGGTTCGAGGGCGTGCCACCTGACCTATACCTGGTCAGGAAGGTGAAGGATTGCTTCAATTGGTTTCCTGCATGGTAAACAAGTATACGTAAAATTCGAGCCGTGACCGGCTCCCAGGTTTCCCTGTGAATCGGCTCCTAGAGCCGATTAACCCATGGTTCTGCATTAGATCTATGATAACATGGGGTTTTGCTTCATCGTTACAAGTTAAATCGATCTACGGTAGTTTAATGTTTTCACTACATAATTGGAACGTCCTACACGTAATTGAGCCTGGTAAATACAAAAGATAATAGAAAACCAATCCTAGAGAAGGCCTAAAAACCAACGTAACGTTAATTCCCGGAACAACTCCTCTTGGATTGGTAAACCATATCTTCCATACTACTGGATCGTTCAACCCGTTTGCAAGGCCTGATCATGTAGATATCAAACTAAACCTTGGAGAGCAAGGCACAACTATAACAGATCAAATCGACTTAAATAAAGATCAAGCAAAGTGCCACCCTTACACCCGGGAAAAGGTGCAAAGGCGGCGAGATAACTAGAGGCAGCATATCCAAACGATCATAGCAAAAAGTACCGATGCTAGCCTAAACAAATCTATGATAATAGTGTTACTCGCCATCAACAAGGCTTCAGTACGAGTAACACCAAATAATCGCATAAGTAGATACTGCCTAGATCGCAAGATGCGATCTAGGCAGCATGGCACTTACCCGAGAAAAACCCTAGAAACAAGGGGTGGCGATGCGCCGAGATTGTGTTTGTTGTGAACGTGATTGTCCTTCTTTTCTCAATAACCTTAGGTACATATTTATAGTCCGGAGACTTTCTATCTTTGGAATAACTCTACAACTCTATCTCTTACCTAAATCGAAACGGAACCTATTACAATATAAGATACACGGGCAATTTAGCCCAAATCAACGCACGAGGCCGATTCAACAACATGTTGCATATACGTATCTTCTAAGCCCATCTTGATTGCGGCCCAACTCCTTCTTTGGCCAAAATATGGTGATAACACATGCCCCCCTGGTTTTGGCAATAATAATTCCAAAACCACTCCGTTTTTTCCTTCTCCTCTTTTTTTTTCTGTATCGGGTTACGCGTTGCCAGAATGCGTTGCAGAACAGAATCGTCACGCCACCCCCTCATCATGATGCCCTGTCTTCTCCACTTCTCCGCAGTGCATGATTTGACAATTTCGGCAGCACATTCTGGGAAACCGCTATAGCATTGAACCACTTCATACTATTCCCCTTATTTATATTCATCTTAGCAGTTTGCAGCCCCATCTTCCTCCAGCAGCCAAGAAACCCTTCTTCCTCCGCCGAAAAAACCCTCTTCCTCCGCCATGGCCTCCTCTGCTTCATCTGGCCTGTCCTCCCAAGCCTCCAACTCAATGAGCGACCGGGAACCGACGCCAGAGCACCCGCCGACGGCGGCGTACAATGCTCTCGCCCCACAATGGTGGGACGAGAGGGATTGGGATTTCGCCACCTGGTCCGAGGACGACGAGTCCTTGACCGATGGCGAGGAGGGCCTGCAGTTCCTTGCCGATGGGGAACTGGAGGCGGACAGCACCGACGACGCCATGTCCTGGGACGGCGTCGACTCCTCCGACGAGGAGGAGGAAGCGGAGGAGGACAACTCCTCCGACGAGTACCAGCCGGTGAAGTACTTCCGCGCCGGGTCCAGCGAGGACACCGAAGACGACGACGAGGACGAGGAGGCCCCCGCTGGCATCTGGATCAGCAGCAGCGAAGACGACGCCGGCAGCAGCGCTGATGACAGCGAACAAGACGACGGCGAAGACAGCGGCGACGACCTTGGCCTCTAGATTAGGAATCAGTAGTAGTAGTAGTAGATTCCCTTTTGTAAGCAACCAGCTCCTTTTGTAAGCAATCAGCTCCTTTTGTAAGCAATCAGCTTTTGAATGAACGAAGATTGCTTTTCCCACTCGAAGATTGCTTTTCCGACCCAATTTCGCCGATAGTCACATAGGTCGATGTTCCAGAAGCCGATAGCAACGCATCGGCTTTTACCCTGCTGCGCTCATACAGTCAACCAAGTCACAGCCCAAAGAGCCGATGGTACAACATCGACTTTTCCAAAAACGTTGACAAAGTCAAGTTCGGTCGCATACTTAGACAAATCTGAGTGGCCACTTTCCAGTTTCAAACGGTAACCTGCGACCCTCTTCAAAAAGGGCGACCTAGATCTCCAATTGCTCATCGACCAAATCGAGCTCACAGCGACAAGACCCCTCGATCCCCAATTGCACAGATCCATCTCCGCCAGCAAACTAGATGGCGGAATCGTCCAACACCAACCCAGAGGTCTCCGGTCTGAAGGTACGCCTACTCCCCGCAATCTGAACGCGATGCTAGAATTAATGGCGGACACCTGAATTAATGCCTTATTCCATTATTAAATTTTCTAGGTTTCAGACATCCTGCTGCCACATCCTTCTCTCCCAAATTCTCTCTGCCTTGGCCCTCGTACAGCATCTAGTCCGGCCCATCTGATTTCTTGCGAAACAAACCGAATCCCCTTCGTAAGCCAAGACCTAGATTTAAACTCTTGGGCCGACTGCTTGCGAGCCTGGCCTAATCCTCCTGAACATTGGGTCACTTGGTTCAGCAGGGTAGCTAGAGCTTACCAATCCCAATGGGAAACCACGGGAATAGCCGATGCCTTGCATTTGTCATTGTCTCCTCTTGATAAACATGAGAATCTCCTCAAAACCATCGGCTACTTCTGGTCTGACGCTCTGAATTGCTTCATGTTCGGTCATGGCCCTATGTCACCAACTCTGTTAGACGTGGTGATGATTACTGGTCTGGATGTTACATCACCCAGCCCTTCTGCTTTTAAACTGACCAAAGTCCCCTACAAACTGTCTTCCAAAACAGAATGCACGAACTGGGGCGCATATATCCAAAGCCACATGAAAACTAGAGGTCCTGTCACCGAGAAAGAACACATGGCTTTCCTCAACCTCTGGCTAGAACATTTCATATTCTGTGGCCCTTCCCTTGCTCCAACCAAAAATTATCTCTTCCTGGCCTATGAACTCGCTAAAGGCACTCAACTTGGCATCGGAAAATTGTTCCTTGGAGAGGTCTACCGATATCTCCAGTTGATGTCTGTCAAGCTGTTCTCTGGCATAGCAGTCAAAACAGGTGGTCCTTGGTGGTTCATCCAGCTATGGGCTCAGCTGTATTTTCAAAACCACGTCCCAAACTTCCCCCTTTTGGTGAGCTGCACCTTTCCAGATGTCAAAGGGAGGCAGATCCGATGCACTAGCTATGGCCAAGCTTTGTATAGACTGCCAGGTAGCAAACTATCCCCTCAGGAAGCTTCCAAGTGGTTCAGTACTTTCTTCCAAGGCCTGGATAATCCTACCTTCTTCCCTTACATGGAAGAATCAGAACATTTTGAGAATCCCATCTCCTTCAGGCTAGACAGCTTTGCCGATGACACCAGCACCCGGCAACTCTTTTCTATTGTGATCCGTCCCTGTCTCCTTCCAGTTGGCATGAGTACATCCAATAGAATCATCAAGCCTGGGTATGAATTCTACCAGCCGGTCATAGTGGCTCGGCAATTTGGCCTTGGACAAGTACCTCCCCATCTCTTTCTTCATCACCTGACAGAGAGCAGAGCCGACCTGCCTGATCCTCTCACCAGTCAAAGGTGTTACTCCTTTGATGCTCTGACCATCCCAATTCCCAACGACCTCACCTTCGCCTCATCCACCGATGGCTTCGAAGATTGGTGGTCGATGTGGAAGACTCACGCCTTCAGGAGAGCTCTGGGACCATTGCTGAAACAGCTCGACGCTGACTATGACATCCCCGTGGAACAGGTACCACTACTTGTAAATTTTCTTGATGCAGCTTGCAAATAACTCTTTTACTAACCCACTTTTTCTCTTTGCAGCAACAAGATGGCCCTGAACCTACGCACAGTGATGGCTCCCCCTTTGAGTTCTTTCCGCCAGCTCCTGTGGTCCTCTTCTGCAACAACTCGCCACCTCTGAAAAAGGTCATGATGCAGAAACAGCCGATCACACCACAATCGGCTTCTAAGAAACTAGTAACTTCACAATCAGCTGCTCCTCGAGTTCCAACTAAGACAAGAACGATGGTGAGGAATGTAGCTGCCAGGAAGACCTTGAGACGCCGGAGCCCTTCTCCAGAAAGCTCGCATGTAGGCTGACCCATGTCTTGGTCGATCCTTCTCATTCTTTCATCCTTGCAGACATGCTCGTGTTTAATAGCTTTCCTTCTCTTGCAGGCTTCTGTCGAAGACACCTCCCACGAGGACACACAACCTGATCAAGGAGAATCGAGCCCAACAGACTCTGAGAGGACTGCCACACCAAACCAGCCAGATGTGCCACCATCGGCTCCCAGGAAAAGGCCCGTTCCTGAACCTGCTGCCCCCCGAGCATCAGTCGAGGCGGGGCCAGCTGTGGGTCCCAAGAGAGCTCGCAAAGGACCGCAAACTTCTTCGTCGAGCCAGGAGGTTTCGAAAATCATCACCCTTCATGCTCTTACCACTTAATTCCTTCTTATCTGCCGATTCATCATCACTTACATCGGCTCAACACCTTCAATGCAGACGACTGGCGTCTCTAGTGGGAAGGCTGGGGTAGTGCCGATGCCTCTAGCCGAGCCGGATTCAGCAATCCCCAAAGGTGCAGATGAAACGGCTACCCCTTTGGCCAAGCCTCCAGCAGCTACACACAAGCCGATTGCCTCGTCATCCGCAATCCCCTCGATCTTAGGAGAGGTATGTAGCTTCTTTCGGCTAATCCTTCCATGTTGGACACATACTGACGTACTTTCGGGCTGTCAGAGTTATGATATTTCAGGCTTGCTGACGTTCGACCCTGAATCCATCGAACCAACTCCCTCTGTCGCCACCGATGAACCACAAGCCAGGGCTGTTCTACCTCAATTCCAGCGTCTTAGAGCCTTGCTGTCTTCCCCGATCGAAGAGCTTATCGAGGGTTCTGAGGAGGTGAAGAGCGTTCTTGCTGAAATAAAAGACCAACTCCCAGTAGCATTGCAGGTGAAGCTTTGGCCCGTTGTAACTCTGTCTTTCTACGGGTCAAGGGTGAAGCTAGCTCGTGAAAGGATCAACCTGCGTCGTGCCCAACTTCCGCTGAAGGCCAATATTGCAGACAGATGTCAGCAGCTCAACGAGAAAAAGGCGTCTCTGGATGCCAAAACTGACACCTCTGCCAGTACCGCCGAGCTCGCCTCCTTAAAAAAGGAGTTGGAAGATCTTGAAGAAAAGGTCCGAGCGACTAAACAGCTCATTCGTGACAAGGAAGCATCCATCGCCCGCTCCCACGACGAAGCAGAAGGCCTCAGAGGTCAACTGAAGACTGATCTGGCAGAGATACGTGCCCTGAACAAGCAGCTAGTGACGGGCAAGGACGAAGATGACGAAGCCGAGATCGCCGAGGTGGACCGTGTCCGTGCTGACGCCCTTCACGCCTTCGAGGCATTTCTTCAGTAGCACGTTTATGTAAACTGGCACCTGCTTATAACAGTCTGAACCTCTAGAGTCGATGGCTGTGCATCGGCTGTATCTTTTTATTGGCCGATTTCATGTATCGGCCCCCATATCTCACTGTCCAGCATCCCACATGCTTTGGGAAACATACATTTTTTATATTTTTTTTTTATTTTTTTTTATTGGCCGATTTCATGTATCGGCCCCCATATCTCACTGTCCATCGTCCCACATGCTTGGGAAATATTTCTTGAGATGCTGACCGTTGACAGCCACTGGGAATTTCACGCCATCCAGCTCCTCCAGCATGTACGCGTTCCCCCTCAAAACTTGATCGACCCTGTATGGCCCGTGCCAATTCGGAGACCATTTACCATATGCTGCATCCTTAGTTCCCAATGGCAATACAGCTTTCCATACCAAATCGCCAACGTGGAACTCCTTCGGTCTCACCTTTTTGTTATATGCACGAGCTACCTTGGCCTTGTTTTCTTTGATTTTCTCAAGCGACCATAGCCTAAGCTCAGTCAGATCCTCAACACTGTCACTCATCAGGGCCGCATATTCTTCAGTCGTTAGATCGTTCTGAAAAGTGACACGTCTCGATCCAGCCGTAATTTCCCAGGGCAATACGGCTTCTTGTCCATAGACTAGATGGTATGGCGAGGTTTTTATCGCTCCATGACATGACATGCGGTAAGCCCATAAAGCCTCTGACAAAACCTCGTGCCAACGCCTAGGGTGCTCATCGATTTTCCTCTTGATCAGCTTGATAAGGCTCTGGTTGGACGCTTCAGCTTACCCATTTGCTTGAGCATAGTATGGAGATGATCGAATCAGCTTAATCCCTGTGTCCTCACAGAACTTTCTGAACTCGTGAGAAGTGAAGACCGAACCTCCATCGGTCGTGATAGTCTGGGGAATCCCGAACCTATGAATGACGTGTTCTTTCACAAAATCGACAACATCCTTCGAGCTTACTGACTTCATAGGGACGGCTTCCACCCATTTAGTGAAATAATCCGTAATGGCCAAAATCCACATGTGGCCTTTGCTTGACGGAGGATTGATCTTGCCAATCATATCCATGCCCCAACCTCGGAATGGCCAAGGCTTGATGATGGGGTTCATCGCTGACGCGGGTACCATCTGAATTTTTCCAAATCTCTGACATGCTTGACACCCTTTGTAGTACTTAAAACAGTCCTCCAGCATGGTAGGCCAATAAAACCCTGATCGCCTGATCAACCACTTCATCTTCTGAGCCGATTGGTGAGTTCCACAGGCGCCTTCGTGTACCTCGTGTAGGAGCCGATTGGCCTCGGCTGTCCCCAGACATTTGAGCAATAACCCTTCCAGAGTCCTGTAAAACATGTCGTCCCCAATGAGCACATACTTCATGGTCTTGTACCTTATCCGTTTAGGTGCCCCCCGAGCCGAATTCAAGTAATTGAAGATATCGGCTCTCCAGTCGTCTGCGTCCAGGAACTGTACATGAACATCGGCTCCCTCTGCTACGTCCTTGTAGCCTGAAGCCATTTGTGCAAGATCATTCGCCTCGGTATTCTGCGACCGCGGGATCCAGGTGAAGTTTATGTACCGAAACTGTGCCATCATCTCACGGCATTGCAGCCATAATGGGGAGAGCGACTCGCTCTCACACTTGTATTCCTCCGTGAGCTGAGAAATCACCAACTTGGAGTCTCCAAAAATTTCCACTGCTTCTGCTCCAGCTTCGATGAGCAACTCCATTCCCTTGCGTATCGCCTCATACTCAGCGACGTTGTTGGTGCGAGGGGCAGATAACCTGATGGAGAAGGAGAATGTTGCCCCCCGAGGCGACACGAGTAGCACGCCGATGCCGCACCCATCATCACAAACCGATCCATCGAAAAACATAGCCCACGCTCGTATAGATAGTGCTGCTATATTAGTGTTGATCCTTTCAGCGATAAGGTCGGCCAATGCCTGTCCCTTAACTGCTTTCGCGGGTTGATACCGGATGTCAAACTCTGATAATGCAAACATCCATTTGCCCAGTCGGCCTTTCAACATAGGAGCCGACAGCATGTGCTTTATGACATCTGATTTGCATATGATGACAATCTCCGCTGATAGCAAAATGTGGCGCAGCTTGGTGCAGGTAAAAAACAGGCAGAGGCACAGCTTGTCGATCTCAGGATACCTTGTCTCTGCGTCCAGCATCCTTCTGCTGATGTAAAATACAACTCGCTCCAGCCCATCATAAACTTGCACCACCACTGAGGCGATGGACGTGTCAGCTACTGATAAGTAAATGTAGAATGGCCTATCCGGCTGGGGCGGAACCAATACTGGAGGCTTCGTCAGATATTCTTTGATCTCGTCGAAGGCTCGTTGTTGTTCTGCCCCCCAGCTGAACTCCTCATCAGATTTAATCTTCACTAGTCCCATGAACGGCTCTATCCTTCCTGACAGATTGGAGATGAATCTTCTGACGAAGTTGATCTTGCCGATGAGAGACTGCAGTTCTTTCTTCGTTGTAGGTGGCTTCATTGTTCGCACCGCCTCCTGACTTTTCAGGCCGATCTCAATTCCGCGTTCATGGACCAAGAAACCCAAGAACTGACCGGCCGTCACACCGAAAGCACACTTCTTTGGATTCATCCGTAGCCCGAATTTCCTTGTTCGGTCCAGGACGCTTCGCAGGTAGTCCAGATGTCCTTGTACTGAAGCTGACTTGACCACCACGTCATCGATATAAATTTCCACCAGCTTGCCGATCAGATCGTGGAAAATGTAATTCATGGCTCTTTGGTACGTGGCGCCGGCATTCTTCAGTCCAAACGTCATGACTACGTATTCAAACAACCCCACCGAGCCTGGTACTCTGAATGCGGTCTTGTGTATATCTTCTGGAGCCATAAAAATTTGGTTGTAACCGGCATTGCCATCCATGAAGCTCAAGATTTTATGACCAGCCGCTGCGTTGATTAACGTTTCTGCCACTGGCATCGGATACTCATCCTTTGGAGTAGCCCTATTGAGATCCCGAAAATCTATGGCAACACGCCAGCGGCCATCCTTTTTCTCTACAGGTACGATACTAGAAATCCACTCAGCATACCTGCATGGCCTGATTAAATCGGCTGCCAACATTTTCTCGATCTCCTTCTTGACTTCTTTCAAAATTTCGGCCTTCATCTGTCGTGCTCGCTGCTGGAATGGCCGAAATCCTTTTTTAAGTGGGAGTCGATGCTCGATAATGCTCCTGTCTAGCCCAGGCATCTCTGTATAATCCCAGGCAAAGCAATCTGGATATTCTTTCAACAAAGCTATCATCGGACCCCGCAGATTCGGATCCAACTTCTTGCCGATAAATGTTGGTCTTGGCTTATCCCCAGGACCGATGTCAATCTCCTCTAGCTCATCAGCGGATGTAAACCCATACCCTAGCCTTCCGTCACCTGTTAAATCGATGCTAAACACGGGGCAAACAGAGGGTGAGGATAACAAAAATAATTTGGGCCGATTGCCTGAATCGACCCCTTTTTTGATCGCATTAGTCAAGGACGGTTTACACCTTAGTTGTGTTTTACAATGGCAGGGAATCTCCCTGCTACGACTACATGATCTGCTTGTCGTGAGATTGCTGCTCTTTGCTGGCCGATCGCAGGGATCGCCGTACCACGTATGATCGTGGACTTTGCTACTCTGTCAGGCCAGTGGATAAGACCAGCCTCACCCCGTTTTTTGTAGCTTCAATGCGCTCACAGCCGTCTAGACTGATTCCAGAGATCGGCTCTTGGTCTTCTGCTTCCCAGATGTTCATGCCAGCTATGGAGATCTCGATAGAATCATCCGCATGAATGACCTCCACTTCATCTCCATCCCACTGTATTAGGCACTGGTGCATCGTGGATGGAATGCAGCAGTTGGCATGAATCCAATCTCTCCCTAGCAAGACAGCGTAGGTGCTTTTGCTGTCCACGACGAAGAATGACGTAGGGATGGTTTTTCTGCCCACGGTCAGATCCACGTTCAGCACGCCCTGCGTTTCTGAAGTTTGGCCGTTGAAGTCGCTTAACGTGACGTTGGTTTTGATCAGATCTGCCATGGAGCGTCCCAAACGCCGTAGCATGGAGTATGGCATTATATTGACTGTCGCTCCGGTGTCCACCAACATCTTGCTGACGGGCTGCCCATTGATGTAACCTCGTAGGTACAGGGCTTTCAGATGTTTGTAGCCCTTCTCACGTGGCTTCTCAAAGATAACCGGCCGTGGGCCACAGTCAAACTGTGCCACTGGTAGCCCGTTGTTTCTTGGCGCGCAGAACTCTAACGGAAGGATGAACACCATGTTTGTGCCAGCCGATGTCTTTGCATCGGCTTTTACTGGTTTGGGGCGCCACTCTTTCCTTTTCGGGCGATCTTCCGTTTCCAAGGTCTGCCGAATCTTAACGGCCAAATCGGGCCGTGCTTTCTTTAAAGCGTAGAGTTACTGCGCTTCGGCTTCCTCCAAGTTACGCAGCCGCTGCACTCTACGCTTTTGGGTGTGTCTGAGTCCGTCGGGACACCACCTTGGACGGTGATATCTGTCCTTTCCTTTGTCATCCATTGGCTCCTCGAGATCTTTTGCTCGAGCGGACTCCCTGTATCGGCTCTGAGGTGGGAGAGGCCCTAGACGCTTGAACACTGACACTGGCCCCGTGTCCTCCTTCTGCTGGCCACATTCCGGGCAGTTATCGATTGTAGGCAATCGGCTCATTCCCGCATCCCAGCAATACTTGAAGAAAGGACAATCCCAATGCTTGTCTGCGCCTTCCTTTTCTTTTGACGGTCCCCTAGCGAGGTGCTCATATCCTTCATCGTCTCCATCGCGCCGGCGACGTCGGTCATACTGACGCTCATACTTGTTAAGGAGATGCGTGGAATGTGGCTTCTGATATCGCACGCTCCTCACCTGTTTCTTAGTTAAATACCGCTTGTCATTGTAGCTGGGCCGGTCGCGTGGACCAGCCTCCTCTCTTTCTTTGCTCCGAGAGCGACCGTCTTCCTCCTTATATGCGCCACGGTGGTACACAGGTCCTGCCATATTAACATCGAACGAGAAATCCAACTGACGCCTTGTGGACTGGCTGTGTTCTACCATGTTGACGCCGGGAAACGGGTTAGTGTCTACTTTCATGGCGAATTGCCCCATGATCAGACGGCCTTGCTCTATCGCTGTTTGGATCTGGCGACGTAGCTCTTTGCAGTCATTGGTGGTGTGGGTGAACGAGTGATGCCACTTGCAGTATGGTCTTCCGTTCATCTCTTGAGCCGTAGGGATTTTGTGGCCTTCGGGTAACTTCAGCTGCTTTTCTTTTAGCAGTAAATCGAATATCTGCTCAGCTTTGCTCACATCGAAGTCAAACCCTTTTGCAGGCCCTTGCTGTTTCACCCATTTGCAGGATACAGGATTTGCCCCCCGAGCCCATTCAGCCACGGCCACCTCCTGGTCTTGCGTAGTATCTTCTTCGTCTGTATCGACCAGGCCTATCGGACGTTTGAACTTGTCTTGGTACAACTCAGGGTGGCGCTGTTCATACATCGTCAGCTTCTGGGCCATGTGCGCCAACGAGTTGTACTCTACTTGGAAAGCCAGATCCTTGATAGGTGTTGAGAGACCCAACGCTGCCAGTTCGACTGCTTCCTTTTCAGTTAACCGAGCTGAGTAACATCGGTTCTTTACAGTCCTGAAGCGCTGGATGTACTCGGCTACCTTTTCTCCCCGCTTTTGCCGCACCTGTGCCAGGTCTGCAATGCCAGCCTCGGTAGCCTCGGAATGATACTGAATGTGGAACTGCTCTTCCAGCTGCTTCCAGGTCTGGATCGAATCAGGTGGCAGCGAGGTGTACCACCCAAAAGCTGGTCCTGTCAGAGATTGCGCAAAGAACCTCACGCGCAACTGATCCGATGCTGAAATCATGCCTAACTGTGCCAGGTATCGGCTCACGTGCTCGATCGAGCTCGACCCTTCTGACCCGCTGAACCTCGAGAACTCAGGGAGCCGATACTTGGGTGGCAGCGGAATCAGGTCAAACTCGTTGGGGTACGGCTTTGAATAGCCGATTGTCCTTCTCTTCGGCACGAAGCCGAACTGGTCTCTCAAGATGGTACGGATTTGCTCCACTGTCTGGGCTGCAGGGGCTAGGTTCTCATGACTCGTTCCAGTGGCATACTTGGCTAGCCATGCCTGTTTATCAGCGTCCATCCCAGAGATTCCTGTTCCAGAAACACCTGCTCCCGAAGCCCCTGCTCCAGAAACTCCTGCCCCAGCGATCCCTGCGGTTGCAATCTGGTTCGTGCGCGTCAAGCTGTTACAGTCCGGCACGTAGGTGCACACATATCCATGTGGGATTTCTTTAGGTGGTTCACACAGGAATTGGCAATCGCCAGGGTCACCTCCGATCTTGTAGACGACGTACGCCGGTGCCCCTGGTGGCTCCGGAGCTGCAAGCGTGAATGGCAGTTGTGGCCTGGTCTGGAGCGGTCTTTCTCCCTGGTGAGTCCCTAAAGTAGGCCCCGACGGAGAGTACTGATGTTTCATGATCTCCTGAACTACGCGAACTGCAATACGCTCGAAAGCGTTCACCAGGCTCTCAGAATGGCGGTGAAGAGAATGAGCCACCATGTAATTGACTTCCTGTCGCAGAGCTCTGGTGCGCTCCTCTGAAGGAACAGAGAGATCCACCTCGTCAAGAGCACCTTCAGGTGAGAACCCTTTCCATCTGATGCCATGCTTACGGGTCCTCTCAAAAGAGCCGATGAGATCGGCTTCGAAGAGAGCTTTGATATCATCATACTTCGCCTTGTGCTCCTCAGGCAGATCGTCGTACGTGACCGGTCTGTTCTCCATCGCAGCGTCGGATGTTGATGTAGACGTTGCTGAATGTCCCACCGGGCGTGCCAGAATGTGTTGCCTACCAAAACCCACCGGCGAGCAGCGATGGGCAACACGGAGAGCCGGGAGGCTCCCAGGACTGCTGGTGGGCCCTGGTCCCTCGGGCAACGGCCCGCAAAACTCCGGCACGCGCCCTGGCTGGTTCGAGGGCGTGCCACCTGACCTATACCTGGTCAGGAAGGTGAAGGATTGCTTCAATTGGTTTCCTGCATGGTAAACAAGTATACGTAAAATTCGAGCCGTGACCGGCTCCCAGGTTTCCCTGTGAATCGGCTCCTAGAGCCGATTAACCCATGGTTCTGCATTAGATCTATGATAACATGGGGTTTTGCTTCATCGTTACAAGTTAAATCGATCTACGGTAGTTTAATGTTTTCACTACATAATTGGAACGTCCTACACGTAATTGAGCCTGGTAAATACAAAAGATAATAGAAAACCAATCCTAGAGAAGGCCTAAAAACCAACGTAACGTTAATTCCCGGAACAACTCCTCTTGGATTGGTAAACCATATCTTCCATACTACTGGATCGTTCAACCCGTTTGCAAGGCCTGATCATGTAGATATCAAACTAAACCTTGGAGAGCAAGGCACAACTATAACAGATCAAATCGACTTAAATAAAGATCAAGCAAAGTGCCACCCTTACACCCGGGAAAAGGTGCAAAGGCGGCGAGATAACTAGAGGCAGCATATCCAAACGATCATAGCAAAAAGTACCGATGCTAGCCTAAACAAATCTATGATAATAGTGTTACTCGCCATCAACAAGGCTTCAGTACGAGTAACACCAAATAATCGCATAAGTAGATACTGCCTAGATCGCAAGATGCGATCTAGGCAGCATGGCACTTACCCGAGAAAAACCCTAGAAACAAGGGGTGGCGATGCGCCGAGATTGTGTTTGTTGTGAACGTGATTGTCCTCCTTTTCTCAATAACCTTAGGTACATATTTATAGTCCGGAGACTTTCTATCTTTGGAATAACTCTACAACTCTATCTCTTACCTAAATCGAAACGGAACCTATTACAATATAAGATACACGGGCAATTTAGCCCAAATCAACGCACGAGGCCGATTCAACAACAAGTTGCATATACGTATCTTCTAAGCCCATCTTGATTGCGGCCCAACTCCTTCTTTGGCCAAAATATGGCGATAACAAGAAGACACCATAGAACCTGATTGCTTTTTCATTTTTAGTCCTAGGGTGTTTTTCGCAATATTTTCTGTCCTGCTTTCTCTGCTCTCCTCTTTGAGGGGCCTTTGTGTAAAATGTACCCACCGCCTGATATATTAATGCAGCTTCTCGGGTCTTCGGATCCTTTCCCGTTTTAAAAAAAAAGTAGGTTCAGGAGAACTGTTTGTCCAAGTGAACTGCCGACCAACCATGTATAGCTCTCTCTAATCCAGACCGTCAATTATAACATTGAATAAGAAAGGACAATGGTCGTCGGACTGTCCCGGCTCTTCTCATGAGAAAATCTAAGAAAGTTGAAATCACCGCCTATTATAATAGGATATTAGGATATAGGTTAACTTTTGCTAGATTAACCAGCTCACGGAGAAAGTCAGCTTCCTGGGTTGCACCATATACCACGACGAGGGTTCATGTGCATGTAAAGTTATCAGCTTTATTACGAATATGGAGTTTAATATGGTACTCTTCTCCGGAATTAGCCAACACAAAAGAAACAGTTCTGATGGAACTTGCACAAGAATGGCAAGGTCTCGGTTAACTCCCTGCATATTGCTTTGGTGAACTGATGATCCAGTGAATAGTAAGAAACATTGGAAATTTCCTTGAAAAATAAAGATTTTCCTTTGGCATCTCCGTAGACGAGGTCACCTAAACAAATGTAATCTTGCATGGGGAAATGTGAGTATTTTTTACCAGTGACTCAATGATATCTACATCTCTTCTTTTTTGAGTTTATGTTTAGTGCTAAGAGTTTAGGGTGTTGGTTGCATCCATCTTGATGTTTGGCAAGCATATGTAGTCTCGGTACTTTATTGATTATATGGTGTGCATAAAATTGGTGGGTGCGTCCCAAGATGAAGAGAAGAAATGGTGTTTTAAAAAAGGTTAGCTACGAGTGTCCCGCAACACCATGGTCTCAACTGTCACCCCTGGTCCGAGCCCAAGCAGTACGCCCATATCAGGCAAGGCTTGCTCGTGGCGGCGGATCTCGTCGAGCACGAAGATCACGGTCGACCCTGACATGTTCCCGTACTCACTTAGTACATGTCGGCTTGCCGCCAGCTTCTTGGACTCTAACCGGAGTCCCGCCTCGACGCTGTCCAAGATGGCTCGCCCGCCGGGATGCACAGCCCAGAAAAGGTCGTTCCAGCACCCGCTCAGGCCGAGCGGGCCGAGCGCGTTGGCCATGCTCTGCTCTATGTTCTCGAGGATCAACCCTGGCATCTCGAAGGAAGGGTTGAAGACGAGCCCGTGTTCGGTGAGCCTTCCCACAGCGGCGTGGTTACTCTCAGGAATGACGCTCTGCGAGGCAGCTACCATCTCGAAAACCGGGCGCTCGACTGAGCCGTCAGGCTCCGCTCCGACGATCACCGCGCCCGCCCCGTCGCCGAACAAGGCCTGTAAGATGATGGTGTCGATGTGTGCCTCGTCGGGGGCGCGGAAGTGGATGAGAGCAAGCTCGGCGCAGGCGACGAGGACGCGGGCACCGCGGTTGTTCTCGGCGATGTCCTTGGCGACGCGTAGCGCCGCAGACCCACTGGAGCAGCCGTTCATATAAAGCATTGTGCGGCGGACGGACGGGTCGAGGCCGAGGAGGGAGGCCAGGCGGAGGTCGACGCCGGGCATGTGGGCGCCGGTGTAGGTGGTGACGACGAGGTGGGTGATTTCGGCGGGCGAGCGCCCCCATTCGGCCATGGCCTTGCGCGCCGCGGCGGCTGCGAGCTCGGGAACGGCGGTGGCTGCGATGTCCATCCGGGCATCCAGAGATGGCAACGTGCGGTCCATGAACTCCGGGTGGTGCTGCAGCAGCTCCTCGTCATGGTAGAAGTAGCGCTTCTTGATAGCTGATCTCTGACCTGGATGGAAGAAAGTGAGCATCCTAGTTAACTGCTACCCTTGTCCATATTACTGTTCTTAACTTTTTCTAGATACGAATGCATCTATTCTAAATGCTTAACTAAATACATATAAATATAGACAAAATTAAGAATATTAATATGGATTCAGATGAAGTAGCTGGATTTGCTCCATATTAGCAAAGCTTACATATTCTGTTGAGCTTGGATTTGAGCTTGGTGAGGTGCTCCGTGTGGGTGACGCGGAAGTAGTAGTCGGCGTACTCCTCCTGCCACACGCAGTTGGCCGGGTTCGCCGTCCCGATGGCCAGAACGGACGCTGGGCCGTCGGCGCGCTGCGCCTGCCGCATCTGCCGCACCACGCTGGCCGCCGCCGGGCCTGCACCTATTAGGCTCCCAAGCAGTGCCATAGATAGATAGATAGATCCTGCTGCTGGATTTCCTGAGGTATCAGCCAGATGTTATATATATAGGGCTGCATGCTCCGTTACCTCGCATATAGGGCATCATGCTCCGTTACGGCTTGCACCTGCACACGTCTCAGCTTAGTAGTTCCAAGTGCAATGTTCTTCTCAGCGATGCACCTACTACATGCCACTAGGACAGCTTGAAGACTTAACATATTCTCACTATGTATATACAACTGGATGTCGACATGTAAGTTGGCCTCAAAATTATTACATACCATTAGATCATTGGTTGGGCTACAATAACTGCTCACCCAACAGATTAGGCACAAGTAGTATATATAAAACAAAACAATCAATCTAGAAAAACAAACACAAAATAATAAACAAATGGTGAAAGCAAACAAAGGCGGAAAAAATGGTGCGGAGTGGTGGAATAGATAGTACATATGGTGATACTAGATAGCAATGTCAAGCCAACTTCTCAGTAACTCCAAATTTGGTCATGCTGCCCACAGTTTCCAAATTTTGAACTAGAATCAATTATGTAGTGTGAACTTGTCAAGATACTGGCCACATTATTGAAGTACCTATGTTCACATACAAGTATATTCAATAAATGGCAGCTAAAGAGGTCCTAGCGACTGCCATTGAGAATGGTAATGAGAAGAAACATATCAACAAGGAAAAAAAAGAAAGGTAATAGTCACAGGAACCATCATTAAAAGGGCTAAGCCGATGTTGTGTACCAAGGAGGGTCTATCAGCCACTTGAGTCGAGCTAGCGATCACTAAAGAAAATCATCGATGATGTTGGTTGATGGTCAAGCCTTGGTTCGAAGCCTCGAGGATCGCTATAGTGCACCCCTCTAAGATGGGTGAAACTACATCTAACCTTTAAGTGTGGTTTTGGTAATAATAAAAATCCCTATGGACTAGTGATTTCATTGAGTTGTTTGGAAAATAATGTTCTAGGGTGATGCTTCAAGTCCATTTGTTGGACTCAAGGTTATATGCTGCGAAGATTAGGCTATACATTGAGTATTGGCATCAAGATCATGGAATTGAAGCGGTGAATTAGATATGGTCAAGAAGTAAATAAGGAGAACTTCGAAGCATCAAGATGAAGTTCAGTAAAGTTAGGTCATGGATCTGAGCCCATACCGTGAGTGAATTTAATTTAATTAATCTTGGCTTAGTGAACCCATCATAAGGCGCGATGCATTCCGGGAAGTTCCTGAAGTTCCAAGGACCTCACTCCATAACCTTTTACCAACCCCCTAACCAGAAGAACTACATAACATAAAGATTGCTCTCATTTGATCTGAATTTAACGTCCTGGGCAAGGCTCCAAGCAAATCTCATGTTACCGAAGAACCAACTCTGACTATAATCTGTTTCAGTATGAACTCTTGCTACCACTAGCAAGCGCGGTAGTTCCACAATCAGAGGACCCTCCTCCTCAAAGATAACATCATCTAGATTGTTATCGCACAAACCCAGTTGCTCCATCATTAGCTCCAACTCCCCATCTTTTGCTCCCGAACTCTATGTCCCCGCTGCCATCAGCAAAACCCTAATGGCGAAAGTGTACCAAATGGTTGAAATAAAATGTGACCAATTGGTGAAAAAACTATGGGTGCCGATGCCAATATCAAGAAAATTTTACCCCTTAGTCATCCCAAGCTCCCCTCTAGTCCCTCTCGCCGGACGACAGTAAGGAGAACTCATCGCGCCGATCCGATAGACTCGGTGAGAGAAGGTAAAACCCTAGATGATTTTATTTTCTTTTGAACGATAGGTTTATATAATTAGCTTTTGTTAAGGTGTATATATGAATGCAGGACAATCTGTAAGGTCAAGTCAATGATATTATTAGCACCTACCTGTTGTCTCACAAAAAAAGAGCCAACAGCTACATATGTATAGTACGTGACGCAGACCTAGTTACGGAAGCAAGAAGCCAAGAATTTGGCCTGATTTGCAACAGGGCTGGCATGTAGAGATATATAGTGTAATTAGCATATGTAAGCTGTGTATGAATGCATGCCAATGGATATGGTCAAGTCAATGGTATTAGTACATACCCGTGGTTTCAGTGTTTCACAAAGAAACAGGCCAACAACTACAGTACAAACAAATCTGTTTTACTGCAACTGGGACAAAAACATATGTAATGTTTTTGAATAATCCAGCAAGTTGGGCAGAAAAAAGGGAGCCGAGTCCACCGACAGTTAGATTCTCCATAGGATTCGCCCTTGGGCCTTCTGTCCGATGAGTACGTGTGTGTTGGTCTTGGGGGCAGTCGATGGCTCAAAATCATAGTATCTAGCAATAGCTTTTGTTCTCTTGAAAGAAAAAAACACTGAAAGACTTAGGAGCGCCTCAAGCGTCCTGGCAATAAATCATTCGACTCTACCGTCTCACCTGAACCTCGAACATCCAATACCGTTTACGTCTCTCACGCCACGCCACGCCACACCGAGCTTTGAGCCATGGGCGTGGTCCTGAGGAAGCTCGCCGCGCTGCCAGCGCTTGGGTGGTGGCTCATGGTGGTCGGCGCCGTCCGCTTGGGTTTTGCCTGGTCTGGCTTCTTCGACGTGCGGGCGGTCCGCGCCGGCGGATACTCCAACACGCATGGTATGCTTAATGTATCCTCGATCGATCCATCTGACCATCTCCCTTGCCATAAGTTACAAGTATATATATGTAGCCTTAACTGCTAATCGTGTAGTGACTGATGTACACGGCCGCACCGTTGGGGCGTGGACGCTCCTGTCGAGCACGCTCTGCCTCATGTGCGCCTTCAACCTCGATAACACGCCGCTCTGCGTAGCGACTCTCTTCTCCTTTGTCTATGCCTATGGCTACTTCGTCATGGAGTACATGGTTTACGGTACCACCACCGCCGCAAGCCTCGCCACTCTCGGCTTCTTTGCAGGTACTGATTACTAACGGACCCATGTCCCGATGTCGCTAGAAGATGCATGACTTGCTCTAGGAGAACGACTTTTGCTCTACCCACATACTGTCACATGTTATAAGTAAAATAATTATGACGTTTATAAATTAGGCAAGAAATTCTTACAATTTCTTGCAACTAAGGCAAGCCGGTGTTGAGTCACACGTACCAAGCTGCTATCACCACTTTTCCTTAATTGCGCTAAAACATGTGCCACGGTATCGACCGCGCGATCCACTTTGGTTGCACGGATAAACTGGAGCACATTGTGTCACTTTTATTTCGAACAGCCTACGGTAGTACATCTATCTGTGACATGTGCAAATATATCTTCTCCTCAATTGTATCTTTCTGATTATCTTATTTACACGCCCAGTCCCATCGATCGTTTGGACGGCAGTCCATTGGAGGAACACTCTTCGCCAACGCGCTGCCAAGCAGCCGTGAGCTCTGGCATGAGGTCTGGCATGACTGGGTGACTTGTGAGGATGAGGATCACTTGTTTTGTGTCACTTGTTTTGTGTCACGTACTGTACATTTTGTAGCGAGGAAGTACTACCTTGTGACTTTGTGGCACCAATTGAATATCGTGATCTGTGATCGGTGCTAATCACAAGATATTGAGTGTGCCATCTTTAAGAATTAAGTTTAAACACTTGCTATTTAGCTCTACCAGTCCTGTTGTGCCATATCTTTCCGTATCTCACTGGTGGAAGAAGGACCTATTGTCCCGGTTGTGAGGGGCTTTAGTCCCAGTTGCGCAACCAGGACGGGGCAATTGTTGTCGGGTTGCTTCGGGCCTTGGATGAGCACTGACATCATAATGAACTTACGTTTTTTTTTTTTGGAAAAAAGTATATATCAATATCACAGTGATACTAATTACACTCAGCCTCTGCAACAACGCATGCCCTAGTGGCCTTACGGATCACACAGCCCAGAAAAAGAAAAACGAATTACAAAAGAGAAGTCCCGCTACAGAGAACTATTCCTCACAACAAGGACACTGACACCTCCATAACAACACTAGTAGTTCCCCGCTCCAATAACAACGCCTTCAAGAAGGGAACAGTGCACAAGCGTCATCGTTGCCTGATCAAAGATCATAGGTTTTCACCCCGGAGAAAGTCCTCGCTCATAAAACAATGCCTTCAACAAGGTCATTGCCAGGCACAACCAATTAAGGTCAGACCTTGGATTTTCACCCTGCAAGGTAAGACTGGGAACTCCTCATGTGTTATCTCTCCCACAAACAAATGAGGAATGTTGTAGATACATAGAGTCATAGGCCAGATGCTGTGACTGCAGCTCTGCTCCTCAAAAAGATTCATGCCATCTGTACTTAGACCAAACCATAAATTTCGTGTGTCACCTGTAAAAGTTCGGGAAGTCTCTCTCGAGTTTTCTCCACTGCGGCCCATCAACGGGGTGTCTTAACTTTCCGTCTTTCTTATGGTCTTTTTGCTGCCGTCGCAACAACCTACCATGCTCTATGTTTCTGAACAGACGATTCAACCGTGGTATTATAGGAGCATATCACATAACCTTAGCAGGAACCCTCTTCCTGGAGGGCTCGTCATCGCCCTCAACATCACCAGGGTCATCTCGTCTAATCTTATACCGCAGTGTAGTGCATATCAGGCATTTATCTAAATTCTCGTACTCCTCATCGCGGTAGAGGATACAATCATTAATGTATGCATGTATATTCTGCACATCTAATCCTAGAGAACAGTGAGTCTTCTTTGCTTCGTACGTACTCTCGGACAACTTGTTATCCTTTGAAATCTTCGGCTTCATTATTTTCAGTAACTTCTCAAATCCTTTGTCAGATAAACCAGTCTTTTTCTTCCATTTCAGCAATTCTAGTATGATACCGAGCTTTGTGCTGTCATCTTTGCAATTTGGGTATAACAAATTTTTGTAATCCTCTAACATGTCCTCCAACTTCAACTTCTCCTTTTCTGTTTCACAGTCTTGCTTTGCATCAGAAATGACCCGACCAAGATCATGAGCAGGCTCTGTGGCATCCCGCAAAACCACTACTAGAAAATCGCGTTGATTTTGTGCATTGCATCATCATGACAGCATGCTCATGTCGTCATGCCACATTGCATTTGAGCATCGTCATCATCTTGCATTTTGCTTGTGTAAAACTATTTCGGGAAAACCCAGTTTTGTTTTCTAAACGCCCCGCCTTTGTTCAACACGCAAAACCGGATCGCCGGAATATTTACTTTGTCTGCTATTAGTTTGCAAAAGGCTTGTT
The DNA here is from genome assembly GCA_916181665.1 of Avena sativa. NCBI lineage: Eukaryota > Viridiplantae > Streptophyta > Magnoliopsida > Poales > Poaceae > Avena > Avena sativa. The sequence continues at coordinate 52,167,182 of OV702285.1, read as the reverse complement.
TGAAATAAATAAAACATTTAATTATTTTAGTGGGGCAGTCGAACGGGCCGAATGACCCGAACGACCACCCCAGAAAATAAATCGGTCCACCCCTTAATCCTAAAACTACCCAACCTATCCTACCCAGCCCCTCTCCACCTCACCCCACCCAATCCCCTCGTGACACCTCACCTCTCTTCCTCTCCCCACCCAACCAGAGGCAGCCACCTCACCCCACTCCCCTCCACCTCACACTCAACCCACCCTGCCCACACACACACGCACGCACACACAGCACACCACACAAACCCACCCACACCGACACCACCCAACCCACTCAGCCCCTGCCCCCTGGGCCCCGCTCGCGCGCTGGCCCACTCGCAGCCCCTCTCTCTCTCTCTTCCCCCTGGTCAACCTCACCCTAGCCCCACCCCGGCCCCACGCGCCCCACCTTCCCCCACCTCCCCCAGTCCTCTCTCACCTACCCCTCCGCGACCCCCACCTCCCTCGGGTCCTTCCCCGGCTCCTCCTCCCTCCTAGCCTCCCCCGACACAGCCGCCGGCGCGCCCTACCGAGCCCCCCTCGCCGCCGGCGACCCTCCTACCCTCTGCCGCGCTCGCTCCCTCCGCCGCCGCTCCCATCCTCTCCACCGCCGCCTCCGCCGCGCTTGCCCCGCCCCGCCAGGCTCGCCGACCGCCTCCTCTTCCGCGCCTCCGCATCCTCTGCCTCCGGTCGCCGCGCGGCCGCCCTCTGCTCCTCCTCCTCCTGCGCCTCCGTCCGTGGCCTCTCCACCTCGCCTCCGTCCGCTCTCCCCTCTGCGTCCGGCCGCCAGCGGCGCCGCCGCCCGCCTCTGCACCGCCCTTCCCTCGCCGGCCGCCGCCCGTCTGCGCCAGCCCGAGCACCTCCCGTCGCCGCCGCTGGCACCCCAGGATGCCACCGCCGCCAGCGAGGACGTCAAGCCGCCGCAGCGCCTCTGCCTCCCCAGTGTCCGTGCCCTGCCTCCTGCCCGGCTGCAAGACCACCTCGTCGGGGATCTCCTGGGCCGCTGCCTCGCTCGCAGGTCCACGGAGGCCAGATCCCTTCGACGCCATCAGATCCCCGTACCCCGAAGCTGCTCGAAGAATCGCGGACAAGAACCCCCTCTCGGACCATCAAGCACTCCTACTTGGACATGAGACCCGATCGTCAGATTAGAAGGCGCCAAGTATGCCGGCATGTATCTTCAGGATCTCCGTCGTGGAACCGAGACCGAACCCCGTCAAACACCAAGACCCGCGGAGATCGCCAAGTCCATCCTCTCGGAACCCACGGACGCCAAGACCCGCGGTACCGGAAGGACGACACCAAAACGAAGCGTCAAGACCTCCTTCATGGAACGCCAAGATCTTCTCGACATCAGGGCCTTCGATATGGTTCCAACAAGATCGCCACACGGACATCAAGTTATCCAACCCTAGAGCCGAAGACCGATTCCGGCGCCCGAAGCCGAGAACCCCGACAAGAGCTTCGCAACGACAAGATCGACACTGAACTGTATGGATCCGATGATCCGAAGAACGTTTCCGTCGAACCCTGGACCCCGAGACCAACCCCGAACCCCGGAACCCCAAGTTCATCGAGACCCCCTAATGTGTGACCCTTATCCGAGAACCCTATTTTTATAAATGCCATATTTATAAACTGTTGCATATTGAATTGTCCATGCATGCATCCTTGTCTGTGGTTTGGGGGCCTTATGCCGATTCACCTCTAATTAAATATGGGGCCCATATGCGGGCAAATCTAGTCTCATATTGGCCTCATTTAAATTTGAGTAGAGAACCGGTGCTATCTTTTTGCCATGCTAAAACAACATTTACTTTGCGGGGTAGATAAACGACTTGAACCATCTAATTAATTGTCGGGACCCCGGTTCCACTTAATATGACCTAATTGCATCGCATCTCTGCCATGTCATGCATCATACATGCGTCATGCCGATCTTCTGCCGTTGTATTAAATATTGCATCCGGTGTTTCTTCTAGTGTTTTGCTTCTTCGCGGATAAGGCCGTTGAGTTGATGTGAGCTTCGCCCCGATCTTCGGTTGAACCTTCGGCAATGTTTTCAGGCGAGCATCTCCCTCTTTCTACCTATCTTCCTTTTATAGTATTTATTCCCTCCTGTTGATCTATTGCTATCTGTGTTGCGATGCTCTAGTTTCCGTACCCTTGATATTACTTGCAGCCTTATATTGCCTTGGACACATCCTAGTACCTGTTGTTTGGTAGATAGTTGGACTTGCGCGTCGTAGTCGCTTGCTCAAGTGCTGTTGCGTGTCGTCAAGTGCCACAGTTGTTGATGTATTGCCGCATGTTGATGTTGGATATGATCATGGTTTTACTTATCGTTCACTTTAATTCCTGTTTAACAACTAAAATTGAAATAAGCAGAGGCATCGGTGGGTGATAGAAAATATTTGGTTTCCGAACGCCCACTTGTGTCCCGTAGGACCCCGAGTACTTGATACTTGTTCCTTGATTTATCGCGCTATCCACATCCGGGAGGTATATGGGACCCCCCTTAGCCAGAGCTTGATTCAGTCTTATTTCTTGGGGCCACAAACTAGTTTGAGGTTTTATTTACTATCCTGTACTTATGCCATGCTACTTCTGTATTTACGTTTGTGCGAGGAGCACACTGTACTGTTTAGGATCGTGGCACGATTCCGCGGTGTCGACAAGCCCAGCCACACTTTCGGGTTCCCAGTCGTTCACAGCCGTCCCCACAACCTTAAGTCCGTCTCGGAGCCGGCCGGCTTCGTTGCGGGTCTACTTTAAGGGGTGGCCCCCTGAAATATTGCTGAATCCTGTGATTGCTTTGTCGTGAAAGCCTCGTTGGGTTTTGATTTGGTTTTTCCGAGGTTGATCGAGTGTGTGTTGCTATTTGTGCACCCCGGCCGGGTTAAAACTTTCTGAAAGCCGTGTCCGCGGTTATGGACGACTTGGAGCACAGTATCTCGACCATAGACAAGCATAACTAAAGTAGTGCTATAAATTTGACTTTATAATGACTAGTAATCAGCTTCACTATAATGGAATGGCTAAATAATCCTGCCAACAATTGCTTGTTGAGTTGTCGCTTGCGACCCTTGTACCTGACTAGTAAGTATTGCAACTACAACGGAATGGCTTAATAAAAGTACCAACAACAGTTGGGTTTTGGGTTTATCTCATGCTATCTGTATCTGATTAGTAATTGTTGCAACTATAACGGAATGGCTAACTAAAAGTGCCCACTGCTTATTTTATCAGGATGATTATCTATACCTGACTAGTAATTGCTGCTACGATAACTGAATAAATAAAACTGCCAACCGTGTGAGTTCCTCGGTTGACTTCCTCGTTTGGTCTCGAGGGGGAAACACCAGGATGGGTTTGTTTGGTGTTAGCTTCAGGTTGGATCCGGATAGGTCATTCTTATCCCTCTCTGATAACCGCCAGTTGGATCGAGTCTCTATAGGTTGTTTAGTGCATGCTGCCGCTGCCGCTTCAGTCCACCATACCTTTGTAGGCGAGGACCGCCGAATTCTAGTCTCGCCGTGTACTGGCCTCAGTACTGACGCTCCTCTTTTTCCTTTGCCCTTTGTCGGCACCCCTTTTGTTTAAGCAGGTTTGAGATCGACGTCGTTAGCAGGGTTACCCTTCCGGCTTGGCCTGGGCAGGGTTATGGACGCCATTGGTTATTCTTCAAGGCTCTTAGCCCCATTTGCATCTTGTCCGTAGTCGGACGCTCTATCATTTCAAGGTGATTTGGATCTTTGTATATTATATCTGTATTCTTGACTCATTGAGTCGCTGTTGTATATATCTGTTCTGTGGGTCCCATCGAGGACTGTTGTGTAATGTTATTACTTCGTTTTCCACCCGCACGAAAGTGCCTGGTGGGCACCTTTGAATCGTTTCTATGCGGGTTTGGCGGGTTTACGCTAAAACTTGCATAGGTCCGATTCTGAGGGTGTTACAGGCTCATCTGATGCCCGTTCTTCACCTCTTTCTTCTTAATTGTCTTTCATTGTAGTATCACTGTATTCAGAGAACATAGGATAGTTGTCATCATCCTCTTCTTTTTCATTGTCTTTCATTATAACCCCTTTTTCTCCGTGCTTAGTCCAGCAGTTATAGCTGGGCATGAAACCTCTCTGAACCAGATGGCCGTGAAGGATTTTCGAGCAAGAGTACTCCTTGACGTTGCGACCTTTAACACATGGACAACACATAAAACCATTCTTTTTTGTTTTCCTTAGCCACATCGATAAATTTATCAACGTCTTTAATGTACTCAGATTCATGTCAGTCACCGTACATCCATCCCCGCCGGTTCATCTGCATCATATAACTAAGTTTATCAAAAACCATTACAGAACATCATGAATAGCGAAATGGCCACTTTACATCGACACATGCATTGTATCAATGATAGATGAAAGGATAAGGTTGCTAATCTTGATCGAGGAGGAAAGAAAGAGGAAAAAGCTCAAGTGTGGCTCAAACACCTCATATCATTTTTGTTTTGTGTGAAATTAAGCGGCATCATTCCCTCAGGCATTTCATCGAACACCTCACGTGCATAGGAAAAAAACTAGCACACACATCTCACACCTTCTACCAAGAAAAACAAAGGAGGGAGGGAGAGGGCTGGATGCGTATTTATAGACAGACTATGCGTCCCGGTTTGTGACACAAACCAGGACTAAAGGTATGCGACTCGGTTTGTGTCACAAACCATTTATGTCACAAACCAGGACGAATAGCCCTTACAAACCAGAAGGAATGCCCCCGACTCACATGCGACGCTCTGGCCACTTGAACCAGGACGAATGCAAGCATTAGTCCCAGTTCGTGGCGTGACCGAGACAAAAGCTCTGGTGCGCTCCCGAACGTAAGGCTCTTTTTCTACTAGTGTCTGTTTTAGCACATACGCCAGAGTCAATTAGTCTCTATTCTCACTGTCGTGTCATGTGCACGCTTAAGTAATCGTCCTTTGGTCGGTTTTGGTAGTGTTGTAAACAGTGTGGCATCGAGTTTGTATTGTGTATCTTTTTAGCGTTGTACTAGCCGTCTTTGCCTCTTTTTCTATAAAATTCGATACACCTTCAAGGTGTATTCACGAAGAAAAAACGAATGCAAATCATACCAGGGAAGAATATATAAATACTAGCAAACGTGCTAGTTATAGTTTCTTATATTATTTCAAATACTAGACGAACAAGAACATAGCGACTTCTGCATGAAGCCAATAAGGCTTTTCATAGGCAGTACTCCCTCTATTTTAAAATATAAAATATTTTAGCTTTGTAAAAAAAGTGTATCTGGATCCCGCTTAATTAGTGTGTAGATTCAAAGTGAATCTACACGCTAAAAAGGGTCAACATACACTCAATTCACATATTTTAAAATGTAGGGAATATATCTTAGTTTGTTTTGAGCTCCGGTCGTGCAAGCTGGAGGTGAGCATGCAATGATCGCTTCGTGAGGGTGAAGAACTCAACGTGTGGCTTGAGATCGACGGCGTGCTCTGCTCTCCCTCCGTCTCTTTCCACACGAACTCCCTCACGAGGTTGGCCACGAAGAAGCTTATGTGGCGCATCGCAATGTCTTTACCAGGGCACACCCTCCGGCCAGCTCTGAAAGGCATCATCTTGACTTCGGCGCCGCCGGCAAGGAATCGTTGTGGCTTGAAATCGTCGTAGGGGTCTTCGCCAGCTCGCGCTAGAGTGGCCAGCGGGCAGTACACACTACGGTGCCTGCGGGAATACGCTGGCCCTGGTGGATCACGTGGTCGTCTTCCATCACCTGCCTGTAGGCCACCGACGTCGGAGGATGCAGCCGGAGCGCCTCCATGATTACAGCGTTGAGGTACTCCAGCTTCCCGAGAACTTCCTCGCCGACCTGATCGGCCTCCGCGGCTAAGACAGACTTGATCGCCTTAATTCGTGATGCATTGCAGACGGCAATGACAAGGAGGGCCAAGAGAAGTGGGAGGAGGAGGAGGTCTGGCATGGCTAGCTGGATGGCCGCCTGAGCTATGTGCAATGAGGCTGAGGATCACTTGTTTTGTGTCATGTACAATTTATAGCGATCGAGGAAGTACCTTGAGACTTTGTGGCAATAATATAATTGAATATCATGCTCCGTGATCAGTGCATAGTATGTTTTATTAATGCATGCGTGATCGGCGTGCCATCTTTAAGAATTGAGTTCAAACACTTGCTGTTATTCAGCTCTACTCTGTCCTACCAGAGTACAGTTCTGCCATATCGTCTCTCCCTATCTGTTTTAGTGCATACTTCCTTCAGCAAACAAGATGTACTTCTAGCTTTTTTTGTATAAGTTAAACTTTATAAAATTTGATCAATTTTATAAATAAATATAGCAACATACATTACATCAATTTAACACAACATTAAAGTAAATTTGAAAATATATCTATCGGTACCAATTTAGAGTCATAAATATTACTACATTTTCTAATAAACTTAGTCAAACTTTACTAAATTTAACTTAAAGACAATGCTAGAAGTACACTTATTTACGGATATAAAAAGTACACGGAGTCAATTAGTCCTTATTCGCTTGTGGAAATTATTCTTGCGGATTTGCTAGTTCTCGGGCGCCTGAGAACTTCTTAATTCCCAGTCGCCTCTTTCACCGTTCGATTTACCTCGTGATTCGTGCAAAATAGAAGTTACACATGAGTTGTAACTCGGGTGTAACTGAGAATTTAATAAGTTGCAACTAGATTGTAACTGAGAATTAGTACAAATCTTATGAGTTGCAACTAGGTTGCAACTGAGAATTAGCACAAATATTAGGATGACATCAGCGACTTAGACATAAGTAGTTCTCAGATGCCTGAGATCTAGGCACTCCCTTATTCTTGCGCCCCGTGCGCCTCCACGCGATGGCGACATAGCCACACGATGGAAACTTTCCACCTTTTGAAGTAAAAAACTGACAGGGCTCACCGTAAATTTTGGTCTCCAATTTTCACGATGAGCCGCCTTGCCGCGCCTCCCAGAACGTGCGACTGCAAGTGGTGTCTTTCGTTTGATGGAACGTGCAAATAAACGAATCAGGAGTTAGTTTTTATTTTTTCACATGTATATTCAAATATGGTTTTGCTAATTCTCACCTGGCTGTGAGGGGTTGAAACTAACATTCGTTTCAATTGTATAAGTGGGATTGGACTAGACTTTTTTTTTTAATTGCTAGTTGTGTTGTAACTAAGATGTTTTTCCAGTTAAAAGTGAGAGGTTGCAACTGAGGTCCTCGACGAGGCCACGGAGCGCGGCGTCGAGCTCCCGCGTATTGGTGGATCCGCGTCGGGTGGAGGAACTCCGACATGAGGTTGTGACGCATGGCGCGCCAGTGCGGGCCGTAGGGCGCCGAGGTGATGGTCTGGTACCGACGGCACGAGAGGATGGCGCTGGGGGAGTTGGATGGTGGGCGGTTTGACAAGGAGCCATGCACGATGAGGCGGCGCGCCGTCGCGAGGTCCGTCACAACGATGCTGCTAGCTGGCTGCCCCTTCCGGTTCCACACGGCGGAGAGAGCCATGGCTAGGACGGCCTTGATCCGCGATGCATAGCGGGCGGCAATGACAAGGAGGGTCAAGAGAAGGAGGAAGAGGAAGAGGAGGTCTGGCATGGCTGGATGGCCTGACCTTTCTAGGACAACTACAAAGAGGATGAGGATCACTTGATTTGCGTCACTTACATTTTGTAGTACATCGTGACTCTGTGGCACCAATTGAATATGATGATACGTGATCAGTACCGACCACTAGATATGGTTTACTAATGCGTGCGTGTTTAGTGTGCCATCTTTAATTATTGAGTTCAAACACTTGCTACTGTTTCCTATCAGTTCTGCCATATCTCTCCGTATCTGTTTTAGCGCATAGGAAGAGTCAATTAGGGTGACTTCTTTTGAGCTTATGCTTATACATAAGCCTGCTTATAGATTCCCGTGGATAGAAACTGTTGTGGGAAAAAGCTTTTAGAAACTGTCGAGAGACTTCTTTTGAGCTTATGCTATTTTGGCTTATTTGCTGCGATCAGTTTGTATAAGGTGTATGTCATTATGGATGCTTAGTAGTTCTTGCTTGTCTATGATTAGCTCCAGCTTGCTAATAGTTTGTAGCATGTCATATGAATGTTTGCTTGTATTGTTTTGTTCATACTTTGGTATGATATTGTGGTATCCTCCTCTGACTATTCATATGAATCGACTTGGCACATGCTCACGCATGCATATGACTAATAAATAGTCAGTAAGCCTCGATGATTTATTTTGCCTCAGAGTTCTTGTATCACTTTCATGCCATAATTAGTCATGTTTTGTTGCAAGCATGATTATGACAGTTATTGCTCTCTTGTTTGTCGCCCCCTCTCTATTGCTAGCCTTCACTTGCACTGAGTGTGTGCTCTACCTATGCTTCCAGCTCCCTAAAACCCTTATTGCCAGCTGTGTCCATCATACCTACCTATTAGCATAATTTGCTATTTCAGTGCATATTTTATATGCCGTGTTTTCTTCCAAGATAAAATGTTTGTCTGTTTTGAGAAAGTTAGTTAGTAAAGCTCTCACGAACTTGATGGCACACTTTATTCCTTGCACTTAATAATCCTGAACCACTGTGACTAGTCCATGAAAGTTATATGCTTGCAAATTATATGCTGGGAGTCAGCAGAACCGTGTTGTTATGGGGAACGCTTTCAACACTCTTTTGGATATCTCATCCAGTTGATACCTTGCTCTTTTGTTTGCGGATGTCGATGATGTGAAATGAAAGGGGAGCTTGTGAGTCCATGGAGTCTATACATTGTGTTAGAGAAACGTCTGGGCCGCTAGTCTAAGCCATGCCTAATCATGGTGGAAATTTGCAGCATCACCATAATGAGTATTTATGAAGCATCCTCATGCTGAGATGCTCATTGTTTGCTTGTCTTGTCATTTTGATCACAGGATCGCTCATGTATCATGTGCAAGGGGTACCCCGTTGGCGGTTCTCGATGATATGCATGTATTTACAATGACAAGAACTTTCAGGTGACCAAAGTTGAGAAGCATGCGGAGTGGCCCTTGCACTCAAGGGACTTGGGATTTCCAGTCTATGGTCTGTCAAGCATATGATTCAGAGTGGACCTCACTTTCACCTTAACCACATGAAGATGTCCATGATAGGGGCAATGAGAGCTCAAAGCTAATGAGTACCTTCCTTTCAGCATTTGGAAGCCTTTCAAACCTTTTCAAAACTGTTTTCACAACCTTGTTGAGTCACCACTTATTCTATGAGCACCTTCTTGAGAGCATAGTTGTCATTCTTGTGTTTGTTCCAAAACTTGGTTAATTACGTCATGACTTTGATGCTTGTATCTCTGATATCTTAATCTCTAGTCTTCACTTGAATTTTAGAGGTGCCTTGGCATTTATATTGTGCTCTACAAACAAATGCAAGTGAGATACCACTCTATCATATCTTATGATGAGCATTGCAATGTTTCTTATGTTTATGCTTCATGCTACTTATTATTATGGAGTTGGTTTCTCTTCATAGCTTGCAATGACTATTGAGTAGACTTAGTTGCATACTCTTTATTATGAATGGTTTAAGCATCTACTCCGGTGCTCAGAATATTTACATCATGTGAAGCAAATGTGTTCGTGAAAGTTCTTTTATCGGACTCAGTTTTCAATTGAATTGCTTGAGGACAAGCAATAAGCTAAGCTTGGGGGAGTTGATACGTCCAAAACGTATCTACTTTCTCGAACACTTTGCTATTGTTTCTTATCTAAACTTGTGTGATTTGGATACAAATAACACGGACTAACGCTGTTTTCAATAGAATTACTTTGATGTCTTGTTTTGTGCAGAAAATGAACTATCAGGAAAAATCCATGAAGATATGCCAAAAATTATATTTCACCAGAAGATCCACAGAGCCAGAAGAAGAGACGGAGAAGGATACTGGGGTCCCACACCCATGCCAGGCGCCGGTGGGCCCTGCCCGCGCCTGGGGGGTGCAAGCACCCCAGGCACCCCCTCGGTCTCCCTCTGCGCCTATAAGTTGCCTCTCGACCTAAAAACCGATGGGGGTTCGATAGTTTTCCAGAAAGAGTTCCGCTCCGCCGCCGCCACCAGAAACCAAGATTCGGATCCAGAAACTCCGTTCTGGCACCCTGTCGGGACGGGGAATTTGGAGAGGATCATCGCCATTGTCATCACCAACGCATCTCCATCAACCACCGATGTTTCTCTCATCCATGAGTGAGTAATCGCCCGCTGTAGGCTTGGATATGCTAGGGATTGGATGAGTTCTATCATGTAATCGAATACGATTGTTAGGGCATAGTGCCTAGTATCTCTATTAGTGCTATTTGACTTTGTTGCAACTTGTTGTGCTTAATGCTTGTCACTAGGGCCCGAGTGCCATGATCTCAGATCTGAACTTATTATTGAATCATTATGATAGTATTGTTTGTGATCTTATCTGCAAGTTGTGTACACATATCATTGTCCGGATCAAAAGGCCCCAAAGTGACAATAATTGGGACAACCGGAGGAGATGGATGTGGTGTGAGGATCACGTGTGTTCACGGAGTGTTAATGCTTTGCCCCGGTGCTTTATTAAAAGGAGCACCTTAATTGCCAGTAGTTCCCTAGAGGCCCCGCTGCCACGGGCTGGCTGGACAGAAGATGTTGTGGGTTCTCATTGCGAGCATGTATGACTATATTTGGAGCACATGCCTAGGATTGTTTAGTACTTGGATGCTTGTTATTATTTATCTGCAATGCCCTAGATCTTGAAGTTACATGTTTAGACTCGTCCATGCAACGCCCGTCCATCCATCTCTATGCCTACCGCACTCGAATCCCACTGTTTACTATTACTGTTACTATTGCTCCTGTTTCATTGTTGCTGTTGCTATTACCAAACTATTGCTACTGACAAACTTCTGTGAGCAAGAACTATTTGCAGGTGCATCTGAACTGACAACTCAGTTGTTAAGGCTTCAAGTATTCTTTGGCTCCCCTTGTGTCGAATCATCCGCGAAGACTGTTGCGATCCCCTATACTTGTGGGTCATCAGTATACCGACATCACACTCATCTATATATCATGTTCCGTCGGTTCTTTGTGTTTCGCTTTCTTTTTGGTTTTTTGTTTCTGCTTTCTCAAAACACAAAAATACCAAAAATATTTTCGTTGTTTCTCTTTGTTTGTTTCTTTGATTTTTAGCTTTGGTTTACCTTAAGTAAAAATCCAAAAAGATTTTTCTTTGTTTGCTTGCTTTAAAAAAATCCAAAACACCAAAAGTATTTGTTGTTCTTCTTTGGTTTTGTGAGTTTTTTGCAGGGTTCAGCCGTCCTCAGTGGATTTTGGTTTCATGTTATTATTCAACTCACACAAGTGAAGGGCAATAATGAAGATTAAGACAACTTGAGGTGTGATTAGAGGCTGGTAACGAACTCTTTTTGTTTTCATTTTTGTACATATACTCACATTGTGAGCATGCTTAGTCTGTTCATGTAAAGTGTATGTTATTATGAATGCTTAGTAGTTATTGCTCTCTTATGATTAGCTCCAGCTTGCTAATAGTTTGTAGCATGTCATATGAATGTTTGCTTACATTGTTCTACTCATAACTTGGTATGATATTGTGGTATCCTCCTCTGAATGTTTCATGTGAATCGACTTAGCACATGCTCACGCATGCATATGACTAAACAATAGTCAGTAAGCCTCGATGATTTATTTTGCCTCAGAGTTTTTGTATCACTTTCATGCCATAATTAGTCATGTTTTGTTGCAAGCATGATTATGACAGTTATTGCTCTCTTGTTTGTCGCTCCCTTTCTATTGCTAGCCTTCACTTGCACTGAGTATGAGCTCTACTCGTGTTTACAACTCCCCAAAACCAATATTGCCAACAGTGTCCACCATACCTACCTCTTAGCATCATTTTCTATTTCAGCGCATATTCATTATGCCTTGTTTTCTACCAAATAAAATGTTTGACTGCTTTGAGAAAGTTAGTTAGTAAATCTCTCACAAACTTGATGGCACACTTTATTTCCTACACTTAATAAACTTGAACCATTGTGACCTGTCCATGAAAGTTATATGGTTGCAAATTATAGGCTGGGAGTTAGCAGAACCGTGCTGTCACGGGGAACGCTTTCAACACTTATGGATATATATCCAGTTGATATCATGCTCTTTTCTTTGCGGATGTCGTTGGTGTGAAATAAAAGAAGATATTGTGAGTTCTTGGAGTTATATATATGTGTTAGAGAAACGCCTGTGCCGCTAGCCTAAGCCATGCCTAATCATGGTGGAAACTTGCAGCATCACCATAATGAGCAATCTGTGAAGCATCCTCAATAAAAATATATGCAAATAGTAAATAAAAAGATCGCTGGGATGCTCATTGTCTGCTTGCCTTGTCATTTTGATTATGGGATAACTTTTGTACCATGTGCAAGGGGTAACCCGTTGGCAATTCTCTATGATACACATGTATTTACAACGACAATAACTTACAGGTAACTAAAGTGAGTAGCATGAGGAGCGGCCCTCGTACTCAAGGGACATGGGATTTCCAGTTTATGGTCTGTCAAGTATATAACTTAGATTGGACCCCACTTTCACATTAACCATATAAAGATGCCTATGATAGGGGCAATGAGAGCTCAAAGATAATGAATACCTTACTTTCAGCGTTTGGAAGCCTTTTAAACTTTTCAAAACCTTTTCACTTCCTTGTTGAGTCACCACTTATTCTATGAGCACCTTCTTGAGAGCATAGTTGTTATTCTTGTGCTTGTTCCAAAACTTGGTTAATTATGTCATGACTTTGATGCTTGTATCTCTGATATCTTTACTTCTAGTCTTCACTTGAACTTCAGAGGTGCCTTGGCATTTATATTGTGCTCTACAAACAAAGTTAAGCGAGATACCACTCTATCACACAATATTATGAGCATTGCAATGTTGCTTATGTTTATGTTTCATGCTACTTATTATTACTGAGTTGGTTTCTCTTCATAGCTTGAAATGACTATTGAGTAGACTTAGTTGCATACTCTTTATTATGAATGGTTTAAGTATCTACTCCTGTGCTGAGAATATATATCATATGAAGCAAATGTGTTCGTGAAAGTTCTTTTATCGCACTTAGTTTTCAACTGAATTTCTTGAAGGACAAGCAATAAGCTAAGCTTGGGGGGAGTTGATAGTCCAAAACGTATCTACTTTCCCGAACACTTTTGCTATTGTTTCTCCTCTAAACTTATGTGATTTGGATACAACTAACACAGACTGACGCTGTTTTTAGCAGAATTACTTTGGTGTCTAGTTTTTGTGTAGAAAATCAACTATCAGAAAAAATCCCGAAAAATATGCCAAAAACTCTATTTCACCAGAAGATCCACGGAGCCAGAGTACGAGATGGAGTGGAGGCCTGAGGGGCCCACTCCCCTGCCAGGCGCGGGCCAGGCCTAGCCGTGCCTGGGAGGGTGCAGCCACTTCACCTAAAAACCGAGGGGGGGTTGGACGTTTTTTCAGAAAGAGTTCCGCTATGTCGCCACCACCAGAAACCAAGATTCGGAACCAGAAACTCCGTTTTGGCACCCTGCCGGGACGGGGAATTTGGGAAGGATCATCGCCATCGTCATTACCAACGCCTCTCCATCAACCATCCATGTTTCCCTCATCCATGAGTGAGTAATCCCCCGCTGTAGGCTATAGGGATTGTAGGGATTGGATGAGTTCTATCATGTAATCGAATAAGATTGTTTGGGCATAGTGCCTAGTATCTCTATTTGTGCTATTTGACTTTGTTGCAACTTGTTGTGCTTAATGCTTGTTACTAGGGCCCGAGTGCCATGATCTCAGATCTGAACTTATTATTGAATCATTATGATAGTATTGTTTGTGATCTTATCTGCAAGTTGTGTACACATATCATTGTCCGGATCCAAAGGCTCCGAAGTGACAGAAATTGGGACAACCGGAGGGGATGACTGTGATGTGAGGATCACATGTGTTCATGGAGTGTTAATGCTTTGCTCCGGTGCTCTATTAAAAGGAGCATCTTAATTGCCAGTAGTTCCCTTGAGGCCCTGCTGCAACGGGCTGGCTGGACAAAAGATGTTGTGCAAGTTCTCATTGCAAGCACGCATGACTATATATGGAGCACGTGCCTAGGATTGTTTAGTACTTGTATGCTTATTCTTATTTTATCTGCAATGCCCTAGGTCTTGAAGTTACATGTTTAGACTCGTCCATACAACGTTCGTCCATCCATCCCTATGCCTACTGCACTCGAATCCTACTGTTTGCTACTACTGTTACTATTGCTCTTGTTTTACTGCTGCTATTGCTTTGTTGTTGCTACTGATAAACTTTTGTGAGCAAGAATTATTTTCAGGTGCAGCTGAATTGACAACTCAGTTGTTAAGGGTTGCAAGTATTCTTTGTCTCCCCTTGTGTCGAATCAATAAATTGGGCAATACTACCCTCGAATACTGTTGCGATCCCCTATACTTGTGGGTCATCAGTACTCCGCAGCTTGTTACCCTAGGAGGAGGAGAGAACGGGCTGCTGATTCGAAGAACTCCAATTTCTCACGAGTTTGTGTATGTTCTTATATAGATATATTATTGCAGGTCAACTGTTTGATGATATGCTTATGAGGCATGAAACTGTTAATTTTTGTGGTTCCATTGCAGGATATTGGTTGGGAGCTAGCGCTGGTGGCGTGAGGGCACCAAACCAGAATACTTGGTGGACCTGTGGTCAAGGAACCCACCTCTGCAATGTTGGCGACTCCTCAGCGTTGGATGTCATGGTCAGCAATATCGAGAAGTAGCATCAGATGGTAATCCATATTTATGTTGCTATGCCTTGGATTGTATTTTTCTTGGGGTTTGATCCAGTACAACCCCCTTCCCGTTAAAATCGTATAAATACGTTCACGTATATATTAAACCCGTATACAAATATAATATTATCATGTAGAGGTATACTTATTGGGATATGTAGTTATACACAATTCTAAATTCCCACACGCACATGATCCGGCTTGTCCCACCGCTGGCCATCATCGCGACCACCGCCGCCGGCCGTCACGATCGCCGCCGCTTCCGCCAGCCATCGTCACAACCGCCACAACAAATCTCTCCTACGGCGCCTCCGCCGGACAGTCCGACGAGCCGCCAGACAAGTCACCTGATAGTCCGGCAAGCCACCGGATAAGTCGCCGAACAAGTTATCGGATAGTCCAACGATTCGCCAGACAAGTTGCCGGACAGTCCAGCGAGCCGCCGGACAATTTGCTAGACAGTCTAGCGAGCCGCCGGACAAGTCGCCGGACAGTCCAGCGAGCCGCCGGACAAGTCGACGGACAAGTTGCCGGACAGCCCAGCGAGTCGCCGGACAAGTTGCCGGACAGTCCAGCGAGCTGTTTGACAGTTCAGTCGCCGCCGCCAAGCTCTCCTACGCCGCCGCCTCTGCGTGCCGCCGCTGCAGCCATGCCAGCGCCGCCGACACACATCTACGAGGCCAAGCCAAGGCGTGCGCTGCCCAGCCCGAGTCATCGGCTCGCCGGACCTAACTACAACCATTACCACCGCGCGTGGACACGGCGGTTACCGGCGATGATTCGACGTACAACCATACTTTTTTCCTTTGCGTAGGGCTCGTACTAGTACATGTATAGCTAGAAAACGTATTATTTAGTTAAGTTATATGGGGTTTTATACAAGGTTACATATATGTGTATATACTAATTACGAAGAGGTATCAAGTGATCTGAACCGTTCTTGTGTTTGACATTATACGAGTTTAGGAGGGAGGTGGTTGTACTGGATCAAAGCCCATTTTTGTTTTGCTCCATTGAATCTGAACTGTTCATTTAGCATACTTCATATGATTCCTTAAAAGAGCATTATTTCCAAGTATTTTGTTTTCATGCGGTCTGTTGTCACTGCCATGTTAGCGTATAGAGAAGAATCCCCTGCAAAACCTCTACAGAATTTAGCTCTGAAATACTATGATTGGGAGTTAAATTTCACATTCTCAGCTATTTTACGATAGATTGGTTTCTGTTGTACATGAATTTTGCAAGTTATCCCAGTATTGATATTTTAACTTGTGGCAGGGGACATCCATGTCGATTGAGCCCTCTCAGCACTGCGCAGATTCATTGGTAAGTCCCTAATCATGCCCTCTCTCTATCTCTCTCTCATGGGATAGCAGTACATCAATTCTCTGGAGGAGGACGTGCAGCAACCATGGCAAGGGTGCTGGGAGAGACACCCCAATCTCACCTCTGTTTGATTTTGCAGGTAGCCATCAATTTCGCTTTGGGCTTTTCTATATTCGAATTCGTCTTCTTCTGTGTCGTTGCAATCCCTCCAATCTGTTTGCAATTTCCGTGTCTATCTTGTTCTGTGCTCTTCATCTGTTCTTTTCCAAGAATCAGCAATGCTCTCAACAATCTCCATCTCCATGCGTGAATATGGGGAATAGCATGAATTAGAAACATTTTTTGTTCATAGACTCCTATTTTTGTCGATTAGTAAACAATTGGGGATTATGGAAGGAGAGTTGAAAGAACAATCTGAACACATTTATACCAAACAATTTACTCAGCATATTTCTCACAGTTACGGTGAGATGGATCAATATGAGGTGTTGAAGCAGATTGGGAAGGGCTCATTCGGCTCTGCACTCCTGGTGAGGCACAAGGTTCAGAAGAAGAGGTTAGTGTGGTTCTAGTCATGTTCAACCTTTTGTCATGAATGGATAGTTGGATGGATTTCTCTGTAGACTCTTTGCAAATTGGGTCTCTGAAGCATGGCTTACATGCTTGTTTCAGGTATGTCTTGAAGAAGATTCGGCTTGCACGTCAGACCATGAGGTGCTACCGATCAGCCTTTGTCCCATCATTTGTCATGTGACTTATCAGTATCCAAGCTAGATTGTTTGCAACAAGATGGTTTTAACTTATCAATGAATGCATAAAATTGGTCATGATATTGTCCATTTACGCCTTAATTTTTCTGTATTACAAGGCCCACTTCTGCTCCTCCTTTTGGTGGTGCAAGCCGATCAGCTTTCTCCACTCCTGCTCTATGAATTGGTTATGTCTGATGCCGTTCGATGTCATGAACCCAACAACGACTAGGCAAATCAACAACTAAATTTAGTATACGAGCTTGATTGTTCACTTCCATGGACTGAAGTTGCTCATATGTAGGTGCGATGTGATTCCCTAGCTGAGGAGGATGAAACGTGGAGCAGCTTGGTGGACGCAGGAACATCGTTGGTTGCCGTCAGACACCAGTTGTCGGTGATAGCTACAAAACGGTGCTCTTCTGCTCTTGTTCACATGATGTGCAGTGTAGCCGAGTTGACGCTGCAAAAGAGGAGCAGAGCACAACTGTACAGTTTGGTTGGTGGTTTGTTCATTTATATAGTATCTCTGTTCGTAATATTCACTTGGTCTGCTTATTTTCCACTTGATTTTCCCAGTTATCATTTATTTAGTTAACTTAAGTTTGTTCCTTTTGAGATTTCTTACCGCTCTGGGCAATTAGAGTTGAGGACCATCTCCGTCTATTTACGTTATATAGGTTATATCCATCACATAGCATATCTTTGCGTTAATGGAGAAAGTGTCTTATCCTAGGACAACGCGTTGCACTATTAATCTCAGTGTCTGTTTACCTCATGTTTTTGTTGTCTTTTATTTGCCGACCAAATACAACTCTTGCTTATTTGTACATACCAGCATCAAATTATAATCTTATTGAAATCATCTATCAAACTTGAGTCTTATGCTAGGGCTATCCAAACATTCATTTTTCATTTATCTATAATCGCTAAATTGGCTCAAATTCAATGAGATATCTTTTTTTTACTTTTTGCTCATCTATAATCGCTAAATATTGGAGATATGCCCTAGAGGCAATAATAAAAATAGTTATTATTATATCTTTGTGTTTATGATAAATATTTACATTCATGCTATAATAGTATTAACCAGAAACATTAATACTTGTGAGATTTGTAAACTAAATTAGAGTCCCTGGTAAACCCTCTTTGTACTACTAGCTTGTTGATTAATAGATGATCGTGGTTTCCAGATCATGAACATTGAGATGTTGTTAATAACAAGATCATATCATTAGGAGAATGGTATGATGGACATACTCCTATAGATAAGCGTAGCATAAAGATCAAGTCATTTTAATAGTTCAATTGCTATAAGCTTTCTGATACATAGTAACCTAATTCCTTCGACCATGAGATCATGCTAATCACCATCACCGGAAGGATGCTTTGATGACATCAAACACCACACCGTAACTGGGTGGCTATAAAGATGGCATTAAGTGTTTGGAAAGTATGGGTTAAGGCACATGGATCAAGAGTGGGATTTGTCCATCCATATGACGGATAGATATACTCTGGGCCCTCTCGGTGGAATGTCATCCAATTGGCTTGCAAGCATGTGACTGGCTCACAAGGGATCACATATCACGGGAACGAGAAAAGAGTACTTATTGGTAACGAGGTTGAACTAGGTATGCAGAGATACCGACGATCAAAACCTCGGATAAGTAAACTATTGTGAGACAAAGGGAAATTGGTATTGTATGTAAGTGGTTCATTCGATCGCAAAGTAATCATAGAAATATGTGGGAGCCATATGAATTTCCAGATTCCTCTATTGGTTATTGATCGGAGAGGTGTCTCGGTCATGTCCGCATAATTCGCAAACCGTAGGGAGACACACTTAAGGATTCGATGTTGTTGTGTAGTTATGGAATGATGAGTAAGAGACCGAATGTTGTTCGGAGTCTCGGATGGGATCCAGGATATCACGAAGAGAGAAATCAAATCCAAGTTTGAAAGTCAAACGCCAATTTGAAAAGTCAAATCCGAAGTTTGCTTGGTGGAGGGAGAGTAGGAAACCTACCTAGGGTAGGAGACCTACTCTCTCCACCCGCCGGCCAAGGAGGAGGAGTTGGAGGAGGACTCCCTCCTCCCAACCGCCTCCCTCCCACCTATATAAGGAGGGGTAGGGCGCCCCCTACCCCTCACACCCAAAACCCTAGCCCCAAGTCACCGACTCCACCACCTCCAAGTGCTGCCGCCGCTGCCTAGGGCTCCTTCAAGTCACCGAGTTAGGGTTTCCCCAAGCCCTAGCCGCCGGCCACACCCCCCCCCTTGTGCCTCTAAACCCTAGATCACCAAGGCCTCTCTCATACTCCACCATACTCACTCCGGCTTAAGGCGAAGCCCTGCGAGATCTCCCCTCTACTTCCGACACCACGCCGTCGTGCTGCCGGAATCGCGAGGAGAGTGCTACAACCTCCGCTGCCTGCTGGAACAAGGGATAGGAAGGTCTTCATCGAGTACCGAACGTGTGACCGACTGCGGAAGCGCTGCCGGAACGCAGCGTCGGAAGGATCGTCTACGCGATCTTGAGATCGGCAAGAGTACGACTACATCACCCACGAGAATATGCTCTCGTTAACCACTTTGGAATCTTCGAGGGTGAGTTCCTCTATCGACTCATTGCTACAATCTTGTAGATAGATCTTGGCTTGTTTGTTTGCATGCGGTAGAAATTTTTGTTTTCCATGCTACAAACCCCTACAGTGGTATCAGAGCCGTGTCTATATGTAGATCTGTTGCACGAGTAGAACACAACGGTCATTGTGGGCGGTGGTGCTTTTATTATCAATTGCTTTTTGTGTACTTTGCATCTTGCGGTATGATGGGATGAAGCGGCTCGGTCTAACCTTACATGACATCGTTCATGAGACTTGCTCCACGCTCAACATGCAACTTGTATTGCATAAGTGGCTTTGCGGGTATCTGTCTCTCCCATCATAGTATAGATTCAATTTACAATGGGCACTTGATAGTTCAAACATCAACGTTGTGGTTCTTGTTCGTAAGTTAGAACGACACTTATTGAAAGCCCCAAACCACGTAAAATATGCAAAGAAAATTAGAGGCGTCTAACTTTGTTTTGCAGGGGTGTGCTGTGATGTGATATGGCCATGATTGTGATTATATTTGATGTATGCAATGTTCCTTATTGTAAGTTGGCAACCGGCAGGAGCCATATGGTTGTCTTTAAATTCCGTTAAGACCCACGTGTCTATTCAAAGTAGTTGTAATAGTTGAAGCTGGTGCACGACAACCATGAAACGGCGCCATTGACCTTGACGCCATACCGGTGATGATGGAGATCATGTTCGTGCTTGAAAATGGAGATCGGAAGTACAAGAAGAAAGGCCATATCATATCACATATTATGAATTGCATGTGATGTTAATCCTTTATTCATCTTGTATTGCTTAGTTAACGAGAGTAGCATTATAAGATGATCCCTCAAGCACACATATTTCAAGTTTTAAAGTGTTCGTCCTTAGTAAGCACTGTTGCTAAAGCTCGTTGTTTCGAAGCACCACGTGATGATTGGGTGTGTTAGATTCCGTGAGTGTATACAACGTGAGCAAGCCAGATTTGCTCATGCGGAAGCTAAGGTTTGATCTTGACGAGCCTAGCATGTACACACATGGTCTCGGAACACAAATCACCGAAAGGTAAAGCATGAGTCATATAGTAGATATGATGAACATGTTGATTGTTCGCCATTGAAGCTACATCAACTCTCGTGATGATCGGATTTGATGTGGTGGATTTGGGTTCGTGTGATCACTAAAACAACGTGAGGGATATTGTTTTGAGTGGGAGTTCACCTATATTAATTTAACTATTAATTAGAACTCAATTTGCCATAAACTTAGTCTAAACTATTGCAAATATGTTGTAGATCAATGGCGGCCCCTACCATCAATTTTAATGTGTTCCTAGAGAAAGAAAAGTTGAAAAACAATGGAAGCAACTTCGCAGATTGGTTCCGCAATTTGAGGATTGTCCTCAGTGCTGATAATTTGACCTATGTGCTGGATGCACCGTGTTGGAGATATGCCCAAGAGGCAATAATAAAGTGGTTATTATCATATCTTCATACTTATGATAAATGTTTACATACCATGCTATAATTGTATTAACAGGAAACATTAATACTTGTGTGATTTGTAAACATAAAAGAGTCCCTACTAAAGCCTCTTGTTAAACTAGCTTGTTGGCTAATATATGATCATGGTTTCCTGATCATGAACATAGAGATGTTATTAACAACAGGGTCATATCATTAGGAGAATGATGTGATGGACATACTCCTATAGATAAGCGTAGCATAAAGATCAAGTCATTTTAATAGTTCAACTGCTATATGCTTTCTGATACATAGTAACCTAATTCCTCCGACCATGAGATCATGCATATCACCTTTACCGGATGGATGCTTTGATGACATCAAACACCACACCGTAACTGGGTGGCTATAAAGGTGGCATTGAGTGTTCGGAAAGTATTGGTTGAGACACATGGATCAAGAGTGGGATTTGTCCATCCATATGACGGATAGATATACTCTGGGCCCTCTTGGTGGAATGTCATCCAATTAGCTTGCAAGCATGTGACTGGATCACAAGGGATCACATACCACGGGAACGAGAAAATAGTACTTATCGGTAACGAGGTTGAACTAGGTATGCAGAGATACCGACGATCAAAACCTCGGATAAGTAAACTATCGTGAGACAAAGGGAAATTGGTATCGTATGTAAGTGGTTCATTCGATCGCAAAGTAATCGTAGAAATATGTGGGAGCCATATGAATTTCCAGATTCCTCTATTGGTTATTGATCGTAGAAGTGTCTCGATCATGTCCGCATAATTCACGAACTGTAGGGAGACACACTTAAGGATTCGACGTTGTTTGAGTAGTTATGGAATGATGAGTAAGAGACCGAATGTTGTTCGGAGTCTCGGATGGGATCCGGGATATCACGAGGAGATCCGAAATGGTCCGGAGAATAAAATTCATATAAGGAAAGTCCTGTTTCGGAGTTGGGGAATGATTCCGGTGTTTTCATCGGGAATGTTCTAGAAGGTTCCGGAATGTCCGGCACTCCGGAGGGGAAGGGTACATGAATGTGTTATATCAAGTTGGTATGATTGCATTATGTACTTGGTGTCATCGATGTACCAAATAGAGGGTTTATTCAAATCCTAGTTTGAAAAGTCAAACGGCTAGTTTGAAAGTCAAACAGCTAGTTTTGGGAAAGAGGAGAAGGAGGTTTGAAACCGACTTGGGGGAGGAGTTCCTCCTCCCACCGCCAGCCCACCTTGGGTCCGAGTTGGGAAGGGAATCCCCTCCCCAGGCGCGCTTCCCTCCACCTATATAAGGAGGGGCAGGGCTCCCCTCCTAGACACACAAGTTGCCTCCCTCTAAACCTAAACCCTAGCCACAGCCTAGGGATTTCTCCCAAGCCGCCGAGTTAGAGCTTCTAATTGCCCTAGCCGCTGGTTTAGCCCCTTCTAATTGGTGTGTCTAAACCCTAAATCACCAAGGCTCTCTCATAGTCCACCATACTCGCTCCGGCTTAAGGCGAAGCCCTGCGAGATCTCCCCTCTACTTCCGGTACCACGCCGTCGTGCTGCCGGAATCGCGAGGAGAGTGCTACAACCTCCGCTGCCTGCTGGAACAAGGGAGAGGAAGGTCTTCGTCGAGTACCGAACGTGTGACCGACTGCGGAAGCGCTGCCGGAACGCAACGCCGGAAGGATCGTCTACGCGATCTTGAGATCGGCAAGAGTACGACTACATCATCCACGAGAATCTGCTCTCGTTAACCGCTTTGGAATCTTCGAGGGTGAGTTCCTCTATCGACTCGTTACTACAATCTAGTAGATATATCTTGGCTTGCTTGTTTGTATGCGGTAGAAATTTTTTGTTTTCCATGCTACGAACCCCTACAGTGGTATCAGAGCCGTGTCTATATGTAGATCTGTTGCACGAGTAGAACACAATGGTCATTGTGGGCGTTGATGCTTTTGTTGTCGATTGCTTCTTGTGTACTTTGCATCTTGCGGGATGGTGGGATGAAGCGGCCCGGGCTAACCTTACATGAAATCGTCCATGAGACTTGCTCCACGCTTGACATGCAACTTGTATTGCATAAGTGGCTTTGCGGGTGCCTGTTTCTCCCAACATAGTTAAGATTCAATTTACAACGGGTGATTGACAATACTAGTATCAATGTTGTGGTTCTTGTTCGTAAGTTAGAGCGACACTTATTGAAAGCCCCAAACCACGTAAAATATGCAAAGAAAATTAGAGGCGTCTAACTTTGTTTTGCAGGGGTGTGTTATGATGTGATATGGCCATGATTGTGATTATATTTGATGTATGCAATGTTCCTTATTGTAAGTTGGCAACAGGCAGGAGCCATATGGTTGTCTTTAAATTCTGTTAAGACCCGCGTGTCTATTCAAAGTAGTTGTAATAGTTGAAGCTGGTGGACGACAACCATGGAGCAGCGTCATTGACCTTGATGCAATGCCGGTGATGATGGAGATCATGTTCGTGCTTGAAGATGGAGATCGGAAGCACAAGAAGAAAGGCCATATCATATCACATATTATGAATTGCATGTGATGTTAATCCTTTTATGCATCTTGTATTGCTTAGTTTACGATGGTAGCATTATAATATGATCCCTCAAGCACACAATTTCAAGTTTAGAGTGTTCATCCTTAGTAAGCACCGTTGCTAAAGTTCGTTGTTTCGAAGCACCACGTGATGATCGGGTGTGTTAGATTCTGCGAGTGTATACAACGTGAGCAAGCCAGATTTGCTCATGCGGAAGCTAAGGTTAATCTTGACGAGCCTAGCATGTATAGACATGGTCTCGGAACACGGATCACCGAAAGGTAAAGCATGAGTCATATAGTAGATATGATGAACATGTTGATTGTTCGCCATTGAAGCTACATCAACTCTCGTGATGATCGGTTTTGATGTGGTGGATTTGGTTCGTGTGATCACTAAAACAATGTGAGGGATATTGTTTTGAGTGGGAGTTCAACAGCAATATGATTAAAAGTTGAACACTATTTATCATAAATTAAATCAAAGTGAATTTGCATAGTTGTTGTAGTCAATTGCATCCGTTTACCACCTTGCGCTTAGTTATAATTGAGATGATAGAACTATAGAATTCTGGTTAGTTACTTTACGAACTGGTATCGTATTGTTTTGAAGTGTTAATCTAAAGTTTAAAAGTCCCATTGCAAACTTTTAGTAAGTTTTGATTACTCCATGAAGTTTAATAGTTGGTATTAAATCAAGAGTAACAATTCCAATGTTAGTATATAAGTATCATGTTTGTCTCCATGATTCTTGATATTCAAAGGATTGTCTTAATATCAAGGTTATCTAGGATCTGAAAGAGTTGTTTCAGAAACCATGATGTGTGGAAGATATTGTGATATCTGAAACGAAGTTTTGGTTGCAACATGATAGAGTATAATATGGCAAAAGTCATGTTCTCATATTTGATGAGAATTTGCAAAAGGTTGGAGACACTAGTTGTCCTAATCCTCCAAAAGGTTTTGGAGAGCAACATTATACTCGCGATTCACCGTTACAAGCTAAAAGTAGCTTGATCGTGGATAAATCCATGATGAGGGTGAATATTTGATGTAGGTAAAATGTTTACTACACCAAGAGATTACTAAAGAAAGGAATTTGAAAGAACACCAAACATTTGATAATGGTGATCTACTTCAAAGTGCAAGTCCAAATACATTGGTATTTTACTATACACGCTTTGGACTATGTGTCATATGTATGACTCCACTATTGATGTTGATAGATTCTTTCAAACAGAAAAGGAAATACTGAAAGAGAATCTCATAAATATATGGCAGAAAAGAAAAGACTAGAATTGTTCAGTTTAAGTATAGAGATGATATACATGTTATGGCTATATTCTTTGCTTATTAAACAATGTGGTTCTTAAGTATTTGATACTGAATTTGTTGGTGTGAATCGTCATACGAAACAACACAATTCATGAACTACAATGGCCTAAGTAACTAGCAAAAGAATATGTGATGATGTTCATCGAGAACAAATAAAGGGTTATTGTGTTGCTCGTTAAACATCAGAGCTTGCCTTCAAGATTTGTTTTATCAGGTATTATGAGAACAAAAGGGTTGTTCAAATAATTGCCGTAATCTATAAAAGATGGATGATTCACAAATCTCGTTGGAGAAATCACATCCATAAAACTAGTGCTAAAAAATGTCAAAAGACAAATTGATTGAAAGATCACTTAGGAAGTGACATCGCCGTTTATATTATATTGGAAAGAAAACATGAAGAAACTCCATGTGGATGGAATTTTGGAGTCTTTTGATTTTTGATCAAATGACGCTTGTGAAACTTTCCTAGAGATAATTAAAACTTCGTTCATAGGCCCAAAGGGAACGAATGACTAGCTTATTGGAACTTGTACATATTGTTGTACGAAGTCCATTATGTGTAGTCGAGAGCGATGGATTTCAACTTCATATGCTTTCTCCGAAAATTTGAGTGAATATATGAATATTTACTTAATAAGGATGAAGTATGAAACATTTGAAAAGTTCAAAGACTTTCAAGATGAAGTGCAAAATCATTGTAACAAGAATATAAATAGTTTATGATAAGATCATAAAGGAAGATATTTGAGTTACAAGTTTAGCATAATACCTAAGATTTAAGGAATCGTTCCGTGGATTTGCATTTTCCCGAAACACCATAAGAGTGTGGAGCGTTCGAGATATGTAATTAAACCTTGTTTGACATGGTAAGATCAAAGGTGTAAATCATAAAACTGCCATTATATTTTAAAGATTAAGAGCTTTAGAGACTACCGTTTTTCCACTGAAAAGAGCTCCATCATAATCCGTTGAAATGACACCATATAAAGTTATGGTTTGGGATAAAACCCAAGTTGTCTTTTCTTAAACATTGGTATGCTATGCATAAGAAAGATGTGTGCAACCAAAGTCGGATGAACCTGTCTTTGTATAACTGTTAAGTATTCCTCCATAAACACCGGAGACAAAAGTGTTTGTTGCTTAGAACGTCAAGTTTCTTTGAGAAGGAATTTTTTCGTGAAAAGTTAAGTGGGAGGAAAATAGAACTTTGATAAGGTTAAAAGAACCTTAGCTATATGTGCAAAGTTGCGCAGCGCCGAAAAGTGTTCCGGAGGTAGCAACAATGCTCATGGCTCACGTACCTCAAAGGTTGTGGTCACGGAGATCCAAGTTCCTATTGAAACAAGTAGGTCAGATGAACAATCGAATACCAAGATTTGAGAGTTAAATCATTATTTGACAATAATGATCCGACTACATGCAAAGAAGCGATGATGAGCCCTGACTCCGTCTAATGGCTTGAAGCCATAAAATCCGTGATAGTTCCATACACGAAAAATCAAGTTTTGAACTTGAAGGACCCTCAAGAAAGGTGTAAGACCTTACAGTTGTGTTTGGATCTATAAATAAATAGACATGGATGTTGCACATCTATGAAATAGTCGACATGTTGGGAAAGAGTTCACAACAATGTTCAAAGGTTGACTATGACAAGATCTGATCTTTCATAGCGATATTTAGTCTAGACGGATTAATATAGCAACCACTACATATAATTTTGTTATGTGGTAGTTGAATAAACAAAACAAGTTCTTCTAATAGAATTGTTACCTAGGACATGTGCATAACAAGGTCCATAGGGTTTTGTTAATTCAAAGGATGCTAAAAGCATATACAAACTTCAATGGTTGAAGTAAGCATCGCGGAGTTGGAATCTTCACTATGATGAAAATGTTAAAGGAGTTTAAATTCATCAGAGACGATGAAGATACTTGCATTTGCAAGAAATTAAGTGGGAGCGCTAAGACATATTTCTAATACATTATGTGGAGGACATATTGTTGATTGGAAAAGATGTATATTTTATTAACACATATTAAAGAATTTCATCCTGATGAAAGACTTAGGCAAAAACCAAATATTTGGCATCAATAGACGCTAATATGGTGGTGCCGAAAGTACATAGATGAGATATTGAATGAGTTCAATATAGAAACTACAAGAAAGTTTCTTGTCGCACAGAAAGGATTGAATGAGTTCAATATTGATGATATATTCAAGTGTATTGACACTTGGTAAGTGAAACAAAGATTCAAGTATAGATTGATACTTGATGTATGAAATCACAAAGAGTATTTATATCAATCATACTGTGATATGTACAAATCCAGATATGTCCTATGCTCTAAATGTTATGAGCATATACCAGAATGATTCATAAGATGATCATTGGATAATAGTAAGGATATTCTTATGATCTTTTGGAAGAACTAAGAGTATATTATTTGTAGAAGTGGCAAATAGATGGTTAGTTCATTGTAAAAGTACTACATTGATACTAGTTTTGTCACAAAGTACAAATTAAGTTTATCTCAATCTAAACCAAGGGTGGCACAATATAATGGAGAGTGAGTTCCATAATGGATTTGGATGAGTTCCAAAGTTAAAGACATTGTGACAGATACTACAACAAAAGGCTAAGTGTATGACTGCTATTTTAGCAGCAAAAGAGGGCATTTGTGTCAAGTAGTTTATTATCAAACTAGGTGTAGTTCACAGTGGGATAATACTATGAAAATATATTGTACGACAATATTATCAACATGTTTTTAACCCCAAATAACTAAAGGTCTCACCAAAGGACCAAATCTATACAAAGCCATCTTATTAGAGAATGAGTGATGCGTAGGGACGCAAAGACATGCAATTACACACGGACCTGGAAGTGTCAGATCCGGAGATCAGTTGACCACTAGCAATCGTGTACATACGACACCAGAAAGCCATAGGTGTTGAATACACAAAGGTTTGAAACTAGATTATTGACTCTAGTGCAAGTGGGAGAATGTTGGAGATATGCCCAATAGGCAATAATAAAGTGGTTATTATCATATCTTCATACTTATGATAAATGTTTACATACCATGCTATAATTGTATTAACAGGAAACATTAATACTTGTGTGATTTGTAAACATAAAAGAGTCCCTAGTAAAGCCTCTTGTTAAACTAGCTTGTTGGTTAATATATGATCATGGTTTCCTGATCATGAACATAGAGATGTTATTAATAACAGGGTCATATCATTAGGAGAATGATGTGATGGACATACTCCTATAGATAAGCGTAGCATAAAGATCAAGTCATTTTAATAGTTCAACTGCTATATGCTTTCTGATACATAGTAACCTAATTCCTCCGACCATGAGATCATGCATATCACCTTTACCGGATGGATGCTTTGATGACATCAAACACCACACCGTAACTGGGTGGCTATAAAGGTGGCATTGAGTGTTCGGAAAGTATTGGTTGAGACACATGGATCAAGAGTGGGATTTGTCCATCCATATGACGGATAGATATACTCTGGGCCCTCTCGGTGGAATGTCATCCAATTAGCTTGCAAGCATGTGACTGGCTCACAAGGGATCACATACCACAGGAACGAGAAAAGAGTACTTATCGGTAACGAGGTTGAACTAGGTATGCAGAGATACCGACGATCAAAACCTCGGATAAGTAAACTATCGTGAGACAAAGGGAAATTGGTATCGTATGTAAGTGGTTCATTCGATCGCAAAGTAATCGTAGAAATATGTGGGAGCCATATGAATTTCCAGATTCCTCTATTGGTTATTGATCGGAGAAGTGTCTCGATCATGTCCGCATAATTCACGAACCGTAGGGAGACACACTTAAGGATTCGACACTGTTTGAGTAGTTATGGAATGATGAGTAAGAGACCGAATGTTGTTCGGAGTCTCGGATGGGATCCGGGATATCACGAGGAGATCCGGAATGGTCCGGAGAATAAAATTCATATAAGGAAAGTCCTGTTTCGGAGTTGGGGAATGATTCCGGTGTTTTCATTGGGAATGTTCTAGAAGGTTCCGGAATGTCCGGCACTCCGGAGGGGAAGGGTACATGAATGTGTTATATCAAGTTGGTATGATTGCATTATGTACTTGGTGTCATCGTTGTACCAAATAGAGGGTTTATTCAAATCCTAGTTTGAAAAGTCAAACGGCTAGTTTGAAAGTCAAACGACTAGTTTTGGGAAAGAGGAGAAGGAGGTTTGAAACCGACTTGGGGGAGGAGTTCCTCCTCCCACCGCCGGCCCACCTTGGGTCCGAGTTGGGGAGGGAATCCCCTCCCCAGGCGCGCTTCCCTCCACCTATATAAGGAGGGGCAGGGCTCCCCTCCTAGACACACAAGTTGCCTCCCTCTAAACCTAAACCCTAGCCACAGCCTAGGGATTTCTCCCAAGCCGCCGAGTTAGAGCTTCTAATTGCCCTAGCTGCTGGTTTAGCCCCTTCTAATTGGTGTGTCTAAACCCTAGATCACCAAGGCTCTCTCATAGTCCACCATACTCGCTCCGGCTTAAGGCGAAGCCCTGCGAGATCTCCCCTCTACTTCCGGTACCACGCCGTCGTGCTGCCGGAATCGCGAGGAGAGTGCTACAACCTCCGCTGCTTGCTGGAACAAGGGAGAGGAAGGTCTTCGTCGAGTACCGAACGTGTGACCGACTGCGGAAGCGCTGCCGAAACGCAGTGCCGGAAGGATCATCTACGCGATCTTGAGATCGGCAAGAGTACGACTACATCATCCACGAGAATCTGCTCTCGTTAACCGCTTTGGAATCTTCGAGGGTGAGTTCCTCTATCGACTCGTTGCTACAATCTAGTAGATAGATCTTGGCTTGTTTGTTTGTATGCGGTAGAAATTTTTTGTTTTCCATGCTACGAACCCCTACACACCGCTGGGTGACCCGCCTGCAGCTACTGATACTGATGAAGTAAAGAATGTTTACCTCACTCGAAAGAATCAGTACTCCACAGTTCAGTGTGCTATCTTGTATGGTTTGGAATCGGAGCTTCGGAAAAGGTTTGAGAACCATGAACCACATGATATTGTCCGTGAACTCAAAATGATATTTGAGGCTCACGCGACAGTTGAGAGTTATGAGGCTTCTGAAAAGTTCTTTAACTGCAAGATGGAAGAGGGCAACTCCGTCAGTGAGCACGTGCTTAAGATGTCTGGTCACGCAAACAAACTCCAAAGCTTGGGTATAGTGATTCCTAATTCTTTGGGGATTCACCGTGTCCTCAATCACTACCACCAAGTTACAAGAACTTTGTGATGAACTACAATATGCAAAACATGGACAAGACGTTGCCAGAACTCTTCTCCATGTTGAAATCTGCAAAAGTGGAGATCAAGAAAGAGCACCAAGTGTTGTTGGTCAATAAGACCACCAAATTCAAGAAGCAAGGCAAGTCTAAGCAAAAGGGAAACTTCAAGAAGGGCGGTAAGAAAGTTACCACGCCGACGAAGAAGACCAAGGCTGGGCCTAAGCCTGATACTGAGTGCTTTTACTCCAAGGGAGAGGGTCACTGGAAGCGGAATTGCCCAAAGTACTTGGCGGATTTGAAGAACGGCAACATCAAGAAGAAAGGTATATCCGATATACATGTTATTGATGTGTATCTCACTAGTACTGGTAGTAGTGCCTGGGTATTTGATACTGGTTCGGTTGGTCATATTTGTAACTCGAAACATGTGCTACAGAATAAACGGAAGCTAGCGAAGAACGAGGTGACGATGCGCGTTGGAAATGGATCAAAGGTTGATGTGATTGCGGTCGGCACACTACCTCTTCATCTACCATCAGGATTAGTTTTATACTTAAATAATTGTTATTTGGTGCCTGCGTTGAGCATGAACATTATATCTGGATCATGTTTATTGCGATACGATTACTTGTTTAAGTTCGAGAATAATGGTTGTTCGATTTATATGAGTAATATGTTTTATGCACATGCACCTTTGATAGATGGTCTATTCTTATTGAATCTCGATTGTGGAAATACACATATTAATAACATTGAAGCTAAACGTTTGAAATTGAGCGATAACTCGACCTATATGTGGCACTGTCGTCTTGGTCATATTGGAGTGAAGCGTATGAAGAAACTCCATTCCGATGGACTTCTTGAATCACTTGATTTCGAATCACTTGAAAGATGCGAAGCATGTCTGATGGGTAACATGACTAAGACTCCATTTTCTGGTATGATGGAGCGAGCTACGGACTTATTGGAAATCATACATACCGATGTGTGTGGCCCAATGAGTGTAGCATCGTGCAGTGGTTATCGTTATGTTCTTACCTTCATAGATGACTTGAGTAGATATGGGTATATCTATTTCATGAAACATAAGTCCGAAACTTTCGAGAAGTTTAAGGAATTTCAAAGTGAGGTAGAGAATCAACGTAACAAGAAGATTAAATTTCTATGTTCTGATCGTGGAGGTGAATATCTAAGTTACGAGTTTGGCGAGCATTTGAAGAAATGCGGAATACTTTCACAATTGACACCGCCGGGAACACCACAGCGTAATGGTGTGTCCGAACGTCGTAATCGAACTTTCTTAGATATGGTTCGTTCTATGATGTCACTTACAGATTTACCGCTATCATTTTGGGGTTATGCATTAGAAACAGCCGCATTCACTTTAAATAGGGCACCATCTAAATCCGTTGAAACGACACCGTATGAATTATGGTTTGGGAAGAAACCTAAATTGTCATTCCTTAAAGTTTGGGGTTGCGAAGCCTATGTAAAGAAGTTACAGCCGGACAAGCTTGAACCCAAAGCGGAAAAATGCGTCTTCATAGGATACCCGAAGGAAACTATTGGGTATACCTTCTATCATAGATCCGAGGGCAAAATCTTCGTTGCCAAGAATGGATCCTTTCTAGAGAAGGAGTTTCTTTCGAAAGAAGTGACTGGAAGGAAAGTATAACTCGACGAGGTTGTTGAATCTTCTCTTGAACTTGCGAGTAACGCAGCACCGAAAGTAGTTCCTGTGGCGCCTACACCAATAAGAGAGGAAGATAATGATGTTGATCATGAAACTTTGGTTGAAGTTACTACGGAACCTCGCAGGTCAACGAGAAATCGTACCACTCCTGATTGGTATGATCCCGTTATGAGTGTCATGTTGGTGAACAACACCGATGACTCTGCGACATATGAGGAAGCGATGATGAGCCCAGATTCCAATAAATGGCAAGAAGCCATGAAATCCGAGATTGGATCCATGTACGAAAGCCAAGTATGGACTTTGGTGGACTTATCGGATGGCCGGAAGGCTGTCGAGAACAAATGGATTTTCAAGAAGAAAACAGATGCTGATGGTAATGTTACTGTCTATAAAGCTCGACTTGTCGTAAAAGGGTTTCAACAAATTCAAGGAGTTGACTACGATGAGACTTTCTCACCAGTAGCGAAGCTAAAGTCTGTGAGGATTATGTTAGCAATCGATGCATATTATGATTATGAGATATGGCAGATGGATGTCAAAACAGCGTTCCTCAATGGAGACATTGATGAAGAGTTGTATATGATGCAACCCAAAGGTTTTGTCGATCCTAAAGATGCTAACAAGGTATGCAAACTTCAACGGTCCATATATGGATTGAAGCAAGCATCCCGAAGTTGGAATCAACATTTTGATAAGGTAATCAAAAGTTTTGGTTTTATACAAACTTATGGAGAAGCTTGTATTTACAAGAAAGTGAGTGGGAGCTTTGTAGCATTCTTAATACGATATGTAGATGACATATTGTTGATTGGGAATGATGTAGACCTTCTTAACAGTGTCAAGGATTATTTGAATAATAGTTTTTCAATGAAAGATCTTGGCGAAGAAGCTTACATATTAGGCATAAAGATTTATAGAGATAGATCGAGACGCCCAATATCATTGTCATAAAGTACATATTTGTACAAAGTTCTAAAGAAGTTTGGAATGGAAGATAGTAAGAAAGGGTTCTTGCCCATGTTGCACAATACGACCTTGAGTAAAACTCAAAGTCCTGCAACGGCAGAAGATAGAGAAAGGATGAGTAAGACTCCCTATGCCTCAGCTATAGGATCTCTAATGTATGCCATGCTATGTACTAGACCCGACATTGCATATGCTGTTAGTTTGACTAGCAGATATCAAAGTGATCCAGGAGTGGATCATTGGACATCAGTCAAAAACATCCTTAAGTACTTGAGAAGAACTAAGGATATGGTTCTTTCTTATGGAGGTGATGAACAACTCGTTGTTAATGGTTACACCGATGCTAGTTGGAACACCGATTCGAATGATTCTAAATCTCAATCTGGATACGTATTTATTTTGAATGGTGCGACAGTTAGCTGGAGGAGTGCAAAGCAAAGCGTTGTGGCGAGATCTTCAACTGAATCGGAATACATAGCTGCTTCGGAGGCTTCACAAGAAGCGATATGGATGAAGGAATTTATTACAGAGCTTGGTGTGGTTCCAAGTGCGCTGGACCCAATGTCTATCTATAGTGATAACATGGGCGCCATAGCCAATGCGCAAGAACCAAGGTCACACAAGAAGCTGAAGCACATCAAGCTACGTTTTTACGCTATTCGAGAGCATGTCTAAGATGGTGACATAAAGATTTGCAAAGTACACATATCTGAATGTGGTGGATCCGTTGACTAAACCTCTCCCGAGGGCAAAACATGACCAGCACCAAACCGTCATGGGTGTTCGGTATATTACCATGTAATCTAAATTAGTCGACTCTAGTGCAAGTGGAAGACTGTTGGAGATATGCCCTAGAGGCAATAATAAAAGTAGTTATCATTATATCTTTGTGTTTATGATAAGTGTTTACATTCATGCAATGCCTCCAAGATTTGCAGCTACGCGCAGGGCATGAACATCATCAAGGCCAAGAGCACGGAGAAAGGATGGGGCCTCAACCTCGGGGAGCTGGCCAGTATCTGGAAGGGTGGGTGCATCATCCGCGCCAGTTTCTAGACCGCATCAAGAAGGCTTATGACAGGAATGCCGAGCTCGCCAACCTTCTCATCGACCGTGAGTTCGCGCAGGAGATCATGGACAGGCAAGCCGCGTGAGAGCGATCCTGCTTTCCCATTGCTGCTGTATAAGCAGAACCATTGCCTGCATCATAAGTAGTATGTTCCTTGCAAAATTCTGTTCAAAATGACTTACATTTTACACTTCTTAGCATGATGTTTTGGGTTTGAAATGATTTTGTCCTCAATTTCTGGAGTAGAGATGCTGCACTGAACTGAACTGAACTGCTGATTGATCGACCAAGTCCCTTTTTGAGTCTTGACGGAGTACGCGAACGAAGCTCGAAGGCGTATTCTCCCACGCTAGAGAAGCTGCGAAGGCGGTTTCCTACACTGCCTGCTACTGCTTCAGTGCTTCCCCTCTCGAATTGCGCACCAAGCCATAGCCAAGCTCCCGGCGGCGGAATGGCGGACGCGGAGGAGCCGTGCTGCATCTCGCACGCGTTCGACCGCGCCGCGCGCCGGGACCCTGCCCGCCTCTCCGTTGTCCACGTGCCGGCGACGGCGGCAGCTGCGGGCGACGGCGAGCGCCGCTTCGCCTGCGTCGACCTCCTCTCCGCAGTCTCCTCCCGCTCCCGCCGCATCGCCGCGGCGCTTATTCGCCCTTCCCTCGGCGACGACGGGTCCCCAGGTGCGTGTGTTTGTCCTCAGTTTCGGCCCCGTCGCTCCCCTCTCTGACTCTGAATTTGGAACCCTAGGCTGCTCGGACCGACACGGTGGAAGCAGCGGCGTGACGCCTAGGGTCGTGGGTGTCTACGCGTCGCCGTCCGTGGAGTACATCGCAGCCGTCCTCGCCGTGCTCAGGTGCGGGGAGGCGTTCCTGCCGCTGGACCCTTCATGGCCAGACGAGAGGGTTCTGTCGGCCGTCTCGGCGTCTAGCGCGGCGCTGGTCGTGTCAGCAGGGGTTTCTCTAGCAGACGCCATGTTTAAGAGCAGCGCTTGCCCTGTCCTGCGCTTGGACGGCGCGCGACATCCGTCAATGGCCCGACACCAGAGAGGTTGGCATAGGTGGAGAGGAGCTTGCTTGGCCGTGTGAGCGCGAGAGGCCGCGAGAGTTCTGCTACGTGATGTTCACCTCTGGTTCCACTGGAAGACCCAAAGGTGTTTGTGGAACAGAGAAAGGTAAAAGTTCACCAACCCTTCTGGTTGCTGTTGGCCGTTGGTTACTTGTGCTCAGCATAGGTATCGATCTGCAATCGTAGTCTATTTTCTTTCTCTCCTTCTGAAATGGCCAAGGAATCAGTCAATTATTATTGTAGATGCTAAACCTCTTGTTATAGACTTCTAGGTTTTTCTATGTTGAACTAATTCCACTGTTTTTATAGTCTCGTGTGGTGCTGTTTTGGTGTTCCATGTCTCATTTTTAGCCTAATGTTTGGTAGGAGCAACTGTAGATATAAATACCTAAATTTAATTAGTAGCAACATGCTGAACACCAGCGAAAACTCAAATACTTATGAATTATGGGTCTAGTGCTTTTCTGATGGCTTGATCACTAGGTTTTTCTGATTGAATTCGAGCAGCCAAGCTACTGAGACATGCTGCTTTTACTATCATGTTCTAGGTCAAGAAGGAATCCTTTGTGCTCAGACGATGTTTTGTTGTTTAAGACATCTCTCTGCTTTGTTGACCATCTTCAGGAGTTTCTTTCTGCTGTGTTGACTAGCACAACACTTGTGATTCCTCCCATTGACTGGAGAGCTAATCCAGCATCATTGGCCAGCTTGATTAAGGTTACTTGGCCTTCATATATGCATTAGTATTTGTTCTAGTGAAAATACTTCTATGTTTATCTTTTGACATGAAAATAGTATGGAGAGAATACTAAGTTCCCCATCCAGTTAGTTTTCTCCAAAAAGTATTTGACCAAAAGCTCCAAAGCTTCTACTTGATGAAATAAATCTCACTGGTGCACATAAATAGTATTGCGGTGCATTGGAATACTATTGCATAGTAATATCGCAAATATGTCTGCCTTTGTCGAGTATGCAGTTTGATATTATGGAATTACCATTTAACAACACTGGAAAAGTAGGATGAAAGTGAGGATGCACGTTTTGTTGGCATGCTTGCTGACTGGCTATTACCTTTCCATTTATGTATAATTAGGGTTTCTTCCTAATTCAAGTCATCTGTTCATGTATGCCCAATTCTGGGTAGCTCGTAATGTATGTTAGCATAATGTTTTCATTTCTCGTGATCATCACAGAGAGCCAGAAATACAATACTATACTATACTATTATGGTAGAAAACAATAATGTTAAGTATGTTTTCGTTGTAAATTGTAATCAAGGGATAGTCTGAGTCTCTTTTCTGTTTGTCATGAATAGATGCTTGACAACACAGTAGTTTCTAGACGGTTATTTTTCCTGATTTTTTTGTAAGTCATAACATACTACCCCCTTTTCTTCTTGGTATGACATTCATTGGCTTCACATTTTGCTCACGTTTTCGTAGGCATATGGTATATCAAGGATAACCCTGGTTCCATCATTGATGGCGATAATACTGCCTACCCTGGAGAAAAGTCTTTCATATGAATATAATTCTCTTAAGATCTTAGTATTTAGTGGGGAGATTCTGTCCTTAGTGCTGTGCCTGCATCACCTTCGCAGGAGCCGGCAGAAGTCGGCCATCTGAAGTAGGAGGAAGGGCCGGTGGCGCTGCAGGAGGGTCCCCGCGGTAGGCCTTCAGTAAGCCATCATGGAAGACGTCGTGGAGGCGAGACCCAGCTGGCAGCTCAAGGCGGTATGCGAGTGTGCCAACACGCTCCAGCATACGAAAGGGACCGGCGTAGCGGGGTCCCAATTTGCGCTTGGAGCGCGGGTCCAGGGACTGCGTGGTCCGGTGAAGGAGGCGCAGCCACACCCAATCGTCCACTGCAAACTCCGCCTCTCGATGATGAGCATCATAGTACTTCCTGGCCAGCTGTTGTGCTTGGAGAAGACGCTGGCGCGCCTCAGTCAGGATCTCGTCGCGGGTGCGGAGTAAGTCGCCCGCCGTCTCGGACCGAGCCGTACCAGGCTCAAAAGGAAGCATCGCCGGAGGTGGGCGCCCGTAGACTACCTCAAAAGGCGTGGCATGCAGGGCGGAGTGATAGGAGGTGTTGTAGCAGTACTCCGCCCACGCCAACCAGTCTACCCAAGCTCGTGGACGATCACCCGTAACACAACGCAAATACATGGCGATCACCTTGTTGACCACCTCGGACTGGTCGTCCGTCTGAGGGTGAAACGCCGTGCTCATGCGGAGCTTCACGCCCGCCAGCCGAAAGAGATCCCGCCACACGTGACCCGTGAACACAGGATCACGGTCGCTGACGATGGACGAAGGAAACCCGTGGAGGCGGACGATGCCGTCGAAGTAGGCCCGCACCACGGATGCGGCTGTATAGGGGTGACCGAGGGCGATGAAGTGCGCGTACTTGGAGAAGCGGTCAACCACCGTGAGGATGACGGATTTGCCGCCCACCTTGGGAAGGCCCTCGATGAAGTCCATGGAGATATCTGCCCACACCTGGGAGGGTACGTCCAGCGGCTGTAGCAGACCCGCGGGTTGCAGTGTCTCCGTCTTGTTCCGCTGGCATGTCACGCATGACCGCACCCAGTCACGGACCAGCGCACCATCACCGAGAATGTAGAAATCAGCACGGAGGTGATGGAGGGTCTTCTGCACGCCCTCGTGTCCTGCAGAGTGTGCCAGGGACAAGACCTGGTGGCGCAGGTCACCGTGGTCGGGCACGAAGAGGCGGCGCCCGTGTATAAGCAGCCCATCGTCCAGGCGCCAGGGCGCCCCCAGCTCGCCGGTGTCAAGGCGCTCGCGGAGCGCCTATGCGTCCACGGCAGTAGAAGTTGCCCCGCGAATGTCGTCGATGAAGGCGAAGGACGGCCCGGAGCGGATGCACAGGATGGCGGCCGCCGTGGCAACGTCGTCTGTGACATCCTCAGTGTCGCGGCGGGACAAGGCGTTGGCCACCGTGTTGAGACGGCCGGGGCGGTACTCGACGGTGAAGTCGAAGCCGAAGAGCTTGCTGATCCACTGGTGCTGCGGGACGGTGGAGAGGCGCTGGTCCAGCAAGAACTTGAGGCTGTAGTGGTCCGTACGCACACGGAACGACCGCCCCCAAAGGTAAGGTCGCCAGTGGCGCACTGCCTGGACCAGCCCGATAAGCTCGCGTTCGTATGCCGCGAGCTTGTGATGGCGAGCGGCGAAGGGGCGGCTGAAGAAGGCCAGCGACCCTTCGCCCTGGTGGAGGACGGCGCCGAAACCGATGCCGGAGGCGTCGCAGTCCACCACGAACGGCATGTCGAAGTCCGGCATCTGGAGGACGGGTCCCGTCGTGAGCGCCCGCTAGAGAGCTTCGAACGCCGTAGTCGCCTCCTCGTCCCAGGAGAAGGCGTCGCGGCGAAGGAGGCGCGTTAGTGGCGCGACGATGAGGCCGAAGTCCCGGATGTACTTCCGGTAGTAGCCGGCGAGGCCCAAGAAGCCGCGGAGAGCCCGCGGGGACCGCGGGGTCGGCCACGCGGCGACGGCGGCGACCTTGTCTGCGTCCATCGCGACACCTTCCGCCGAGATGACGTGCCCTAGGTACGCGACGGAGGTCGTGCCGAACGAGCACTTCGAGCGCTTGAGGTGGAGACGATGCGCTCGAAGCTCGTTGAAGATGATGGCCACGTGCTGCAGGTGCTCTGCCCAGGATGAACTGTAGATAAGAATGTCATCAAAGAAAACAAGCACAAAACGGCGCAAGTATGGGCTGAGCACGTCGTTCATCAGGGCCTGGAAGGTTGCCGGCGCGTTGGAGAGGCCGAACGGCATCACCAGGAACTCGAAGTGGCCATGGTGAGTACGGAACGCCGTCTTCTCGATGTCGTCCAGGTGCATGCGCACCTGATGATAGCCCGAGTGCAGGTCGAGCTTGGTGAAGAAGCGCGCCCCGTGTAGCTCGTCCAAGAGCTCATCCACGACGGGGATGGGGAACTTGTCCTTGGACGTCATGGCGTTGAGGGCGCGGTAGTCGATGCAGAAGCGCCATGTGCCGTCGGGCTTGCGCACAAGGAGCACCGGGGCGGAGAACGACGATGTCGAAATCCGGATGATGCCCTGCGCGAGCATGACCGCCACCTGGCGCTCGAGCTCGTCCTTGTGCAGCTGGGGGTACCGGTACGGGCGCACTGCGACAGGCGCCGTGTCCGGCAGCAGGTGGATGCGGTGGTCACAGGGCCGTGCGGGTGGGAGGCCCTGTGGCTCGTCGAAGATGTCGCTGTGCTGCTGCAGGAGGTCGGCCAGGAGCGGATGCGCCTCGTCAAGTGCGGCTGCCATCAACTGAAGCTGCGGGGTCGCGGCGCCGGAGCCGCCGATGCCTGTCCACTGAACGCGACGGCCCCCCGCGCGCCAGAAGATGAGGGACAGTACGTCGAGGTCCCAAAGGATGGGGCCTAGTGTGGACAGGAAATCGACGCCGAGGATGAAGTCGTAGCAGCCCAGGTCGATGCCGACGCAGTTGATGGAGAAGGGCTCGTCGCCGATGAGGACGGGAACCTGCCGCGCCACGCCGTGGCAAGTAAGGCGGTCCCCGTTGGCGACGGTGATGCTGAACTTCTCCGCGCCCGCCGGCTGAAGTGCGAGGCGGCGCATGGCGTCCCTGGACAGGAAGTTGTGCGTCGAGCCCGTGTCCACGAGCGCGGTGAGACGCTCCCCGTTGATCGTCACCGGAAGCAGCATCGTCTTCGCCGTCTTGATGCCTGCCAAGGCATGAAGGGAGACGACGAAGGCGGTCGCATCGACCGGCCCGTAGGTCGTGACACCGGCCTCGAAGAGTGTGGTGGTGTCGAGCTCCGCGGTAAGGGCCTCTACCTCCGCGTCGTCGACGGTCTCCAAGTAGAACAGGCGGGCGCACGTATGACCCGGCGCATACGGCTCGTCGCAGTTGAAGCACAGGCCCTTGCGGCGCCGCTCGAGCTGCTCGGCTGACGTCAAGCGCCGGAAGGTACGCGTCGGCGCGGGGGCGGCGGCAGTAGCGGCCGGTAGAGCAGGGCGCGTCGGGGTGGCGGCCGCCGGTGCAGGGCGGGTCGAGGGACGCGCGCCGCGGCCTGGGAACGCCTGCTTCATGGCGTTGGCGCGCTGCTCGTACGCGCGCGTAGTACATGGCCGTCTGCAGGTCCTGGGGGTCGCGCATCTCGACGTCGACGCGGATGTGGTCGGGGAGGCCGCCGACGAAGAGCTCGGCGCGCTGGCGAGCCGTTACGCCAGGCGTATGGCAGGCCAACGTCTGGAAGCGGTCGGCGAAGTCTTGCACCGAGGTGGTGAAGGGGAGGCGACCGAGCTCGGCCAGGCGGCTCCCACGTATGGGGGGGCCAAACCGGAGGAGGCATAGGTCGCGAACGCGCTCCCACGGAGGCATCCCGCCCTCGTCCTGCTCGAGGGCGTAGTACCACGTCTGTGCGGCGCCACGGAGGTGGTAGGAGGCGATCCACGTGCGGTCGGACGCCATGGTCCGCTGCCCCCGGAAAAACTGGTCGCACTGATTGAGCCAGTTCAGGGGGTCGACGGTTCCGTCATAGGTGGCGAACTCCATCTTGGTGAAGTGAGGCGGTTGCTGTACGTGCGGCGAGGCCGTGTAGGCGCTCTCGTGGCTACCCGTCGCGGTGGGAGGAGAGTACTGCGGCACCATGGAGCTCCCCGCGTATGGGTCAGTATACCCGCCGAAGGTGGTGGCGGGCGGCGGCAGCACCGTCGGCTGTGGCGGCGCCGACGTGTAGATCGGCGTGTCGATCCACGTCAGCAGCGGGGACGGCGACGACGGGAACCTGATCTGGGTGATCGGGATTCCCTGGGGCGCGTCGGTGGACGGTGGTGTTGGTGCGAGGGGCGCCGGCGGCGGGGGCGGTGGCGGCGGTGGCGCGTAAGGAGCCTGGAGGAAGGTCCGTAGGTTCGAGACCGCCAGGGTGAGGTCGTGGATCGCCGACGACATCTCCGCCGGAGAGAGGACGGTGGCCGCGTCGGCTGCCAGGGCCGCGGCGCCCGAGGCGGGCGGACCCGAGGTGGCCGGCGGCGGCGTCTGCTGCGAGGTGGCGGTGGCCGCGCCGGTGGAGGCGGCAGCGGTGGTGGGGAGGCCGGAAGAACTCATCGAACTAGAGCAATCTGATACCAAATTGGTAGAGGCTACGGTTCTACCAGATCTCGGACGTAGATTATAGGGGTGGAAGTGAGGGCGGAGAGGCTGGAGGCGCAGACGCCGGCGGCTGGGCGCCGTCGCTGCGAGAGGGAGGAGGCGGCGGCTAGGGTTTGGGGCTCAGGAGACGACAACAGAATATGTTTATTGTCTGCCTATAATCAAAGGGGTACATGCGTTTATATAGGAGGGCAGCTCCTCTAAACCCTAGATAACTTGGGCTAAGCCCCTAATTGGGCCTCTTTCGTGTATACTAGAGCCCGACCATAACAGTTTCTGTCACAGTCACACAATTGAGAATGTTTTTGTCTTTATGGTAGCCAGGCTCGAATTTTGTAAAATTTTCTTACAGAGTTAGGCTGTTATTAGGGATGTGTATCAGTTAGTAACCGCAATTCCAGTGCTATCTGTTAAACCCGTATTTAGGTAAACCATCGTAGAGAGTTGGTATGCCATAAGGATTGACCGATTGAGTGCTTCACTTCTGGAACTCAAAATCTCAATTGTGTTGCTTTTTGTTTATGAGAAGTTAAATTGGCCTGGAGCTGGAATATGATGACACAGAAGATACATAGTGTCACAATCTGATCTACAAGCTAAATAAAAGTACTGAAATAGCATTCTTCTGTCTGTAGGATTCATCAATTAATGAGCTCAGTTGTATCATTGTTTCATCTCACCATGACCTGAATTACTGTTGTTTCTTATATACTATTTTTTGTCAGTTCTCCTTTTTTTAGCGGAAAACTGTAGGGAAAGCCCCAAGAGTAGCTGTTCAATTTTCATCACTCACTATCTGAAATTGAAGTTGCTGTATTTGTTATATATCTTTGTTCAAAGTTTGTACTCGTGTTTCAGGTTTCTGGAGACTGTACATTCTTTGATTGCAAGGATCTTCCTGCAATTTTAGAACGTGAGGAAATAACCAGTGTACCGATTGGGTTTCCTGTTGCAAATTGTGAAGTTTTTCTTGTGACACATGCTGGGATAGTGGATGAAGGTGAAATTTGTGTCAGTGGAGCATGTTTATTCAATGGTTATTTAGCAGAGCTTGTGAGGAGTAATCGAGCTGAAGGCAGTGAAAGTTTGACATGCTACAAAACGGGTGACTATGCTCAAACGGCTAAAGACTGGTGAACTTATTTTCCTAGGGAGAAAGGATCGTATTGTAAAAAATTATGGGCAGCGTTTTTCACTAGAAGAGGTAGAATCCACCTTAATGGAGCATCCTGATGTCAGCAATGCTGCAGTTACTTTTCAAAGTAATAAAGGGTCTCCAGATTATAAGGCATACCTGGTGTTTAGGAGTAAGGGCGAAACTGTGAAAGATGGCCCACAATATAGAGAAGTAAGTTCTTCTCAGGATATCATGGCATCAATTCGAAGTTGGCTCGTCAAGAAATTTCCACCAGCTATGATTCCAAACTTTCTCCTCCCGGTCAAGTCATTACCTTTGACTTCTTCAGGAAAGGTAAAGTTATCAAGTTTGCAGTGTGCGATGGAGCCATGTGAACTTGAGTCTGGAAGTGGTCTAGTTAATCCATATTTGCAAGTTATTAAAAAGGTTTGTTCTTAATTATAAGTGCAGTCTCTTGTTTTTACCCTTTTTCCTAGAAACTCTTTGTTTATGTTTAATCTGGTATTTATGCCTGTTTAGGCGATTCAAAATATTCTTTCGGATAGTCTCCATTCATTATGTTTTACTGATGCGGTCTCCATCTACAATAGGCATTTTGGGACGCCCTACTTATTGATGAAGTTTCTGACTACGATGATTTCTTCACCCTGGGTGGTAACTCAATTTCTGCAGCCCATGCAGCCCACAAGTTGGAGATTGATATGAGACTGCTGTATACCTATCCAACACCCTCGAAGCTTTTGCAGTCTTTAGTTGTGGGGCACAGTAGTTTGGTTTCTCCTACTGATGAGCCCCACCCTAAGAAGAACCTGAATGTATCTGCAAACATACAGAGATCATTTGACCTGATTACTGCAAATGTAGATGATAGTTTTCATCAAGGAAAAACACAGATAAATGGAGAGCGTGCACATGATCACATTGCTGGGAGTTATGGAAATGAAACAGATGGACAGCTTAACAAATGTAGATTCTCTCCTAACTGTAGATACCATGCAAATGACCTCTACTTGGAGACGTGTTCGAAGGACAGAAACAGTGTCATGGGCAGTCAATGGATCTTGAATTTTTGTTTACAAAAGAAGTGGTCTATTGGGCGTTGCAACAAATTTATGCATGCTTATGAAGGCAAACTGCAACTTCATGATGTTTGCTCATATGTCTCATGCAACAAAAGAGATTATCTTCAGGAACTTTGGAGCATTCCTTTGGATTCATGTGTTGATGCCTCACCTTTGCTTGTCCTGAACAATGGGACGGTGGACATATTTATTGGGTCTCATTCACATTTATTTCTGTGTATTGATGGTTGCAGGTGAGTTTTGCTTGCTACTCCCTAAGTTCCTAAAAACAAGGCATATCAAT
Source organism: Avena sativa (assembly GCA_916181665.1). Lineage (NCBI taxonomy): Eukaryota > Viridiplantae > Streptophyta > Magnoliopsida > Poales > Poaceae > Avena > Avena sativa. The sequence continues at coordinate 52,123,486 of OV702285.1, read as the reverse complement.
TTTACCAAATTTAATGTTTTCTCTGTTTGACTAAGTTTATATAGAACAAATGTGGACATCTACACTACCAAATCAATATCTAGATCCACCATTCATAGTACTTATATCGGTTCAATATTGCAAATATTAATATTTCTTGTATATATTTGGTCAAACTTAGTAAACTTCGACTAAATTCATAGGCTTTTTTTTAAATGAAGGTAATAGTTCTTAATTATTCATTGTCCATTTTATTGTGCTGTTTTTCTTGGAATGCTAAATCATCGTCAATCTAGTGGGCCCTATATGCTCTCATTTTGTTCTCATCGATTTGATCACTTTTAATTTGATTCAATGAGACAGTAGACCTGATCTTACATATGCCTACTGAAACTTGCTCCCTGTTTATTGTGCAGTGGTTCAGTGAGGTGGAGTGTGAAATTGGAAGGCCGCGTGGAGTGTTCTGCTGCTGTAACTGGTGATTTTTCAGAGGTAACGTCATTCTTGAACTAAGCTATAATTGACAGACCAAATTGCCAAGCATTTCACTAGCCAGCTCATGGTTACTCTCTTAGACAGGTTGTGGTTGGATGTTATAAAGGGAAAATTTACTTTCATGATATTTTGACTGGTAAACTATCTTGGACAGTTCAAACAGATGGAGAGGTACAAATGCTGCATCTTTTTATTTGGATATCTTTTAAGACTCACTTTGATAGATGGCAGCTGTATTTTCGTTCAATCTCTGTGTAACATTAAGAATGACAAGGAACTGATTGTTCTGCCTGCTAGATGTAAATAAAAACTTCTCTCTTATATAAGTTTTCCGGTGAATCTTCCTAATTGTACCCCCATGTTCTTTTTTCCACCGGGATAGTTCAGTTGAGTTGGATATAGTTCTCCAATTACTGCAAGTGAAATAGTAAAAAAGGGTCAAATGTCACAGTCAAGTTGTGCAAAGGTCTATGATGGAAGTAGCAGTCTAGCATATCGAAGTTGATAATGCAGTTACAAAGTTACTCAGTTTTTATTTTGGTATGGTTTAGATGATGGAGCATGCGAGAAAGCATTCAATTAGAACCTGACCTTGTCAACTCACAGAATGTTTGTGACAATTCATATCTCAAATTACTTATATTCTTTCAGGTAAAAATGCAACCAGTTGTTGACAGGACAAGGAATTTAATATGGTAACATTTGAAAATTATCTTCTGCTGTTCTTTCTATCATAGTACATACCACTGATCACAGTTTTCTGTGTCTATATCCTTTCTCTCTGCTTAGATAGAACCACATTTCTTATTACCATAACAAAATATTGAGTTTTCAGCTAGCATGCGGGAACTAATGATTTCTCTACTTTGTACTCTTGAGTCAAACGGAGACACAAGTTTGCACAATAGATGACACCACAGCTGCTAATTTTGTATTAACTAGCTAGGTGCCTGTTCTACACCAGGAACCACGTGAACAAAAACCTTGTATGCTTGCTTATCTGAGTGTTGGCAGTTTGCATGAATGTGATTACTGCTGGGTGGCACTCGTGGGGGGAGTGGGTGTGGGGGTAATTGGGTCACGTGACAGGACATAAAGAGGGAGGTACAGGATTCTGTTTCTAGGTTTGCATGGTCTTCATGCTAGAGTTGAGAGGAGGAAGACCGAGCGATGAGTAAACGGACGACCAACAACTACAATATATATGTAGGATAATATGTATGTGTAATTTGCAGGTGTGGCTCTTATGACCATCATTTATATGCACTAAATTACAATGATCATTGCTGCACTTACAAAATTTCTTGTGGTGGAAGCATTTATGGTTCGCCTGCTGTAGACATGGTATTTTACTGATTAACAGTATGTATACATCTTAAATCTGTGTAGAACTATGAAATATTGTGTCATCTTATTGCTCTCTTGCAGGCACTCAACATAATTTATGTTGCATCTACTAGTGGCCTTGTAACTGCAATATCACTTGAGGTAACTTCGGATACATTCTCTGTGCTAACTTCAAAGGAGAAATTATCATTTTTTTTTCTATGGGAACTGAGTTTAGCAAAGCTTGGCAATACCCTGCCAAAATGTTCAGTAACATGTCCATATTTAGAGTTTTCACTGGTTTCTGTTGGTCACAGCAGGTTCCATCATTCAGAATAGTTTGGCAATACGAAGCTGGGGCACCAATTTTCAGTTCTCTTACCATAGATCATCAAAGTGGAAATGGTAATTCTTAAACCAGCCATCTTCACAGGCATCCTGGAATATGTCCATCCTATGTTGTTTAGTTTTTAATTCACACAAAATAAGAGTTAGAGCTGACAAGTTTTAGGTGTTGAGCCCACATTCAGATTTTCTTTTTTGGAAACCACATCCCTATGTGTTCCAAAAGTGTTCAAAACAAAAATCAAGTTTAATGGACATTTTTTTCATCTGAGACTTCCATGTTTCAGAGAAAATTTTGAATCTAATTCTCCCCTGTATTGCAACATCAGTGAAAACCATTTCTTCTGAATGTAACTGCTAGGGTGGCCTGAAGAAAATTATTTTACATTGACTGTAGCACGGTAGCAGTGCAACTGTGTTCTGGCATACTTGGCTAGCTATGTGACATAATGATTTAAGGGGCCAAGGTTAATGCTAACAAGGTACAATTATGTTGAGTTGTATAGAAGTAAACCATACTGTCTTGATATAACGTATTTGTTTTGGTTAATAATGTCATGAAGTACTTATTAAACATAACCTGAGTAAATGCACTGGGAATTTCCTATATTCACTCAGTATTTTTAGTTAAGGATGCCAATTATACTGATCACTGTACTTGCATTTGCAGTTGTTTGTTGCTTGGTGAATGGTCTCGTGATTGCGCTAAACTCACATGGCACTGTTGTCTGGAAGGTGCAATATCTCTTCTTTCTTTCTTTCTTTCTTTCTTTCTTTCTTTCTTTCTTTCTTGGACTCTGCTATAGCGCGGCGCCGCATGTATGTCCCCGCGTGCGGCGGCCCATATTCGGTCTATTCCAAGTGGGATGGGTGTGGCAGACCTCAAAATTTGTGTCCATTCAACCTGCACATGATCTGTCGCTTGAGGACAAAAAAAAGCAGCTTCAAAAGTTGTAAAATTCTTACCGACCGCGGACAGCCTATAGACAAGTTTCTGTGGTGGTTTTTCACCGTTTTGCTGCAGCTCACATGTATGCCCACTATGTACGGCTTTATCACGCGCATGTGCATGTGTGACAAAACGTTTAGTCCAATTTAACTAGCTCTATCGTGATTCCTAATTGCCAGATTAGCCAGATTAACTACCAGATTCATTATACACTAACTGCCAGATCGATTGGTCTTAGTTGCCAGATTACTAGTTAAGATGTTAATTAGGCATAGTTAACACGTTTAAGTACTACTAATTGCCATAATAATTGGACTTACTTGCCGGATTAACCAGGCTTATTGCCAGTTTCATAATAATGGCCATACTAGTAGTAGGTTTAGTTGCCAGATTAACTATCCTTAATTGCCAGATTGATTAAGCTTAACTGCCACGTCCAATTAGTACTAACTACCAGATTGACTATAGAGTACTAGACTTCAAAATCCCAAGCTCAGATCGATAAATCCATGATCTTCTAAAAACAATCTGGCACATGCAAGCAAGGGAATCACTCCAGATGAAGATCACATGTAAAAATCGACAACTATGTCCGTGAAAAGAATACAAGAGCACTACAGAATCAAGATGCAAAGAAGAGAAAAACTCCAGTATACAACGAGCCGGTGGCCGGCGGCCTCCTTACGCTTGTCGTCAGCTTGCTCGCCCTCGGCGGTGATAGGCTCTTCGTCATGCTCAGCAACAACGGACTCCCGACTGCACCAGCACCACAGGCCTCAGCCCTCGAAGGAAACCAAACCGTCGGTTTGGAACACCACATCTCCTCGCCTCCTTGATGGCGGCCTCCCCGCTGTGTGCTCGGCAGCGACGACCTTGCCCGGCGGCGGCGGCAGCCTTCCCCGATGCGTGCCCAGATATGGCGGCCTCCCCCGACTTGTTCCCGGCGGCAGCCTCCTCCGCTCGCTCACTGAACCTCCCAGCGCATTGCTTCTATGGTGGCTTGGTGGGGTTTGGAGAGAGAGAGAGATTGAGTGGCTGAGAACAGCTCTGACAGGATAAGGCAAATACGGGAGAGGGCGACGTGGGCTGAGACGGTATTTGTTTTTTCCGAATCGTGACGCGCCGCACGGAAGAGCGCTGATGCGGCGCTTGTCCTTATCTTTTTCCTTCTTTCTTTCTATTCTTATATGTTGTAAAGCTATTGTTGCAAAGTCAAGTTCTGCAACAGAATGATGTACCAAGGAACAGCAACTTTTGCAGCAAGGCATGGTAGAAACACGAGACATCTTGTATACAAAGCTATTTCACTATTAAGCCCACCGAATTAGCGTTGAGTGAAGAACTCAGAGAACAATATAGTTTGTGGTGTCAAAAGTTTTAGACGCCCTTGTTTGCGTCTTCTCATGTCAAGACTCCATTGCTTTTGGTCTTGTGTTATTATTTATTAATTTTCCATTGCTTAACAAGAGCAATCTCTAAAAACTCAGGCAACTGTAGGTGGTCCTATTTTTGCTGGTGCATGTGTGTCGTCTGCCCTTCCTTCTCAGGTATATCTCTGTTTATATGCATTTTCAATTGCCGAAATCTTGTTTGTCCTATGGAGTTTGTATATTCATATTAATATACAATAAATTTATAACTTTACGTTGAAAATTCTGCAAAAGGTTTTCTCTTCACGAACTAATGCCTTGAGCTTTACTACAGTTTATAACTTGATACACTTCCAGTTTTTGAACAAAACATTTGCTTATATGCTATTGGCAGGTGTTGATACCCTCTCGTGATGGACATTTGTACTCCTTTGATATTGTAAGTCTTGCATACCTGATTTCCAAATTTCTCATTTGAGACAACACAATGAGACGTTTTTTATGTGGAGTAGTGAGATAGCATGCTAAAGAGTTGGTTCCATGATGATCATATCATGTAATCACTTTGGTGTTTGAGATATGAGTTCCAGATTATACCTAGTGGTTATATACTCAATTACATTTTTTGCATGTCAGTTTCAGAATCATAATTGATGCTTAGCAGACCTCTCTTACTGATGTGTTTACTTGTTTTCTGATACCAATTTTACAATTGTGGGTAACTGTAACTCTCAAAATCTTGTCTTGATCCATTTTTGGTTACTAGGAGGGCATGGCTCATTTCACAAAGTAGTATTAAGCCATTTTAGATCACTTTATCTGGTAATCCCTCCGTCCCTAAATAGGTGGCGTATAAACCTAGATAAAAGGTCAATGTTTTCAAAGTTTGACAAAGAATATATACAAAATAGGAAGGTCTGTAATACCAAATCAATATTAATAGATTCATCATAAGATATATTTTCATAATATACTTATTTAATATTATAGTTGTTGATATTTTCTTCAATATATTTGGTCAAAGTTAGAAAACGTTAACTTTTTACTAAGTTTATACACCACCTATTTGGGGACAGGGAGTATCTAAGATAAGTAGTGGATAAAATGGTGAACCAAAAAAAAAATGCAAACTCGACGCATTGTTAGTTGTGACTGCTAATTTGCGACTTAAGAATAATATAATTTCAATTGCAGACATCTGGTGATCTTCTTTGGTCCTATGAAGTCGGTGACCCGATTACTGCATCTGCTTTTGTTGATGAAGTGTTATCATCAACGCCCGCTGGGTCATCTGATAGTTACTCAACATACTGGTAGCATAGTCTCGTAGCAAGCAAATATATATCAAGAAAATAACATACCTAATTTTTTTTGAAAGATTTGCTTGCATCTGCACAAGTTCTGGAAAGGTCCATGTCCTTAGTATTACAGCGGATGCTAAGCAGGAGAATGCTGGTTACTTTGTGCAAGCTTTTGCAGTCATGGATCTTCCTGGAGACATCTTCTCATCGCCCTTGATGTTGGGTGGGCGCATCTTTGTTGGATGTAGAGATGATCGGCTACATTGTCTCTCAGTCACCACACAGCTCTAAGCAATGCGACTTAAGTGAATAGCGTGTAATCTATCCTCCCTTGCTGTACTGAGCAGCTCAACCTGGTATCTTTATCCTACCATGCTTTTGCAGCAAGAGTGATGTTATTTTGTTAAGATGCAGAGTATTTAGATGTTGAGATATGCAGCCGAACTGTTTTGCATGGGGGATAACTGTAACTGGTGGTGACCTGATCAGTTTGATATTTTAAGAATCAACAAAGGGTGCAAAAGCTACTGATGCTTGGCTTCCAAAAGATTCCACACATGTAAATGGAATTTGAAGATCTCTGGTTAAGTGCTTGGTATTCAATTTCACAATCACGTTGCAACCTTAGCGCTGAACCGTATGCTCTTTGCTGCTGAAAGCCTTCAAGATTGGTCGCCATACTCGTAAGTCTCCTTTCATACATGGGAATACCTTTATCATTGTGATCAACATGTTGCATCTATACGTATTCTGATATGCTATGGCAGTTTACAAATATGCTTGCTGCATTAATTTGGAAAATTTGATCCTGATCGATAACATATCAGATGTTTCCAAGTTCCCTGTTCAATTGTTTATATGTACAGTTGACTTGTTCAGTGTTTTTGATTTTACATTTTATAACATCAAAATTGTCCAAATGTACAGAAAATAGTACATGATCATCCAGTTCAACGTTATACACGAATGTGCTATCTGCATGTACTAACCAAAATCATTAGGAATTAAATTTAAGAAAGAGCACATGAGCATCCTTGATAGCCTAATCATGTGCCAATGACCTGGCCATTTTAGAAAGGTAGTACCCCCATCGACTCTAGTTAGATTTACAGAAGAAATTGCATTTGTAATAAATTCATATGGATTTACAGAAGCACTAGCACACGATCATGGGGTTTATGCTAACAACAACGCCTCTACCATCTCTTGCCACTACCATTAACGGCAATGCCTTTGTAGCTCCATGGTTTGGTCTGTGATAAAACTTTTGATTTATTTGGGTAGTTTCCATGTGCTTTTAGATGATTGCTGCCACGCTAGTATTATCTTCATAGCCGGAAGAATATGATTGTCTTCCCCAAGAGTTCTCATTTTTAACTAACTATCCACGGTAAAAGGCTCCAGGAACAACTCCTTGATTTGCTTCTTTTTCTGATCATCTGGTGCACCAATACCATCGCACCCTTGGTAAACACAATGCGATATTCTGGCCAAATTCATGCACACCTTGGAGAAAGGTGGAGGACATTGGTGGTAATTGAATGCATCTTCATTCATCGACTTCCAAGCATCCATGCGAAGATCTTGCATGGCTTTACAAGATTCTTGCTCATCGCAAGTGTTCTCTGACATGTGTATAGCTATGGAGGACGGTGTATCCCCTCTCTCCAACTCAATCTGCAATATTGATCACACGTAGTATGGAAGCAAGTAATGTTACTCATTCGGGACAAGATTGGTTTGAATAAAGTCATCCAAAAATTAGGATGAGCTAAAATAGAGATCCTTATATGAATTATACACGTACAGTGTGTGTTGCAAAGTCATTGCATAGACGGAAAATTAAGGACGCTGACCGAACTGATGTTGGGTAGCTCCCAGCTTGATCAAGAGACTTTGAGCTGAGTTCCATGTTGAGCATAGGAAGTGCGTGCAGGAGCAGTACTGGTGCTGAGGACGAAACCCATCCATTATCCAAGTACTCATGGAGGGTTGGTTTGTGGTTTCCATAGTACCATTTTGCTTCTGCCAAAAATGCCTTGGATAAGTCATGCCACTGCAGTTAATTAACTAATTAGTTAACTGATTGATAGTGTTGCGTAAATTTGTATGTTTAACTACGCAGCTACGTGTTATACACAGAATCAACGATTTGTAAAAATATAGAAGTGAACTTGGGTCCCCTTACTGCTTTCTGAAGGAGAAAACGCACGTCACAACCATGTGTTTTTAGCGCATGGTCAGCCACCTCATTGGACGTGGTGTACATAGCTGAGTAAAGTGCTTGCATGTACTCTGGAAGAATTTCACTAGGACTTTCTTCCCACCTGATGGGCCGACAAGATTATTTGTGTATTTTAGTGTTAACACAAACCATACGTGTTTAATTTTACATGCATGAGATGTATAGAGTATAAATAATTAACCTTCCGATGGCATCAGTGAAGAGGATGAGCTCATCTAGAGTACCATACACATCATAAACATCATCCAAGTGAACTATTAGATTAGTGACCTTAGCAAGTGATTCTCGGCATGCTCGAAGGTTTGGTTCCCAGACAATTCCATTTGCATAATGAAAGCATTCCAACAAGCGATCCCTTGCGAACATCAATATCTCACCAAGGGCCACATCCTTCTTCCACCATCTGCAATCACACTTGTAGGATAAAATCTTTTTTGGAACCAAAATATAGTACTTAGCATACATGCATGAATACTGATGTTTTATTTTGAACTTACAATAGTTGGAGCAGCACTTTTTTATGAATCTTGATTTTGCTAGACATTAGTTGAAATTGGAGTAATTAATTACCTTGTGAACCTCGCAAGTTCTTGTTGATGCATGCTCTGAACCTTGTTGAAGTCTATCTTAGCAAAATGCAGGAGCGCTGGATCGATACTCGCATCTCGAGCACAGTGATCTATGAACCATCTTGATTCTAGTCTAGAAGTCGTCCAATGCAATGGAAGCTCTAAGGCATGGGCCACACTGCGCCTTAACTGGGGATGCATAGATGGCAAAAGCTTACTGAGAACATCAGCACAGCATACTCTTGCTTCATCCAGTACTTCCTCACCACCAAATGCAAGATATGAAGCCTCGTAGAGTGAGAGAATCCCCTCGACATCCTTCTGTTCCCGTGCTTCTTTTGTGAGGTCGCATATCCCTTTGTACTTTTGATTATTGGTCAAAGATTCTACATCATAAGACAACATGTCGAGCAACCAGGCCTGTTTACAACATGGTAAATTGAAGTATATATGCATCTGTCTAGTACTCTTGCAATTAAGAAATGAAATAAATAAATAAAATTTATGTAGTTGTTTTCTCGTTTAATCTACTACCTGGGGAGACGGAGAAACCATTCTCCCGGAGCAATCTGAACCTCAAAGCTGCAGATTCAAGAGTATCCTTTGCCTGATGAGGTTTTTTGTGGATGGAGCTGAGGATGTCATTGATTTCTTGGTCGAAGTGGTAGGCAATGCCGAGTCGTTGCATCGTGTCGATGAGCTTAAGCTTGCAAGAAGATTGTTCTGGTTTGTTCAGCATCACACTCTTCATGAGGTTACCAAAGCTTGATGAGCCGACCTGTGGCACAAGTCTATCTTCACTTTGGGACAAATTAGAAAAGACAAACTTAATTTGCATCGATATTTTTCAAGATTTTGCAGACAAGCTGAAAGTCACCTGATCATGATTTTGTTGTGCGTGGTTACCACCGGCCTTGAGACGCATAATGGCGTCATAGTCCCAGGAGCTGGGTTGGTAGTCCGCCGAGCGCCGCTTCGGCTCTGGTGTCTCTGGTGATGAGCACCGCACTTGTTGCGGGGTGCAGCGCCTTGCCAGCCGTGTCGATGACGGCCAACGAGCTTTGTGCACACTTGTTCCCCACATCTTGGATGTATGTGTCGTTGTAGATGCCTTCCTTCCAACTGCAGCGCTCTGGGGATCCCATGGCAGGTAAGTATGTATGCAATTTATAGACGGCTACTCTACTATATGCAACGACAGCTAGTAAGGGGTGACCAGGCGTAGTTGCACTACTAGTTGACAGAGACCTTCAGTTTCATGGGAAAAAAACAAAGGTTGATTTCTCTAAACTTATCTTTCTTCGAGAAGTTCTAGGATGCTCAAACTTCCAAATTGCACTGAACCTGACAACATAGGCACTGAACCTTTCTTTGCCTTATCCATTCTGAACCTTTTCAGAAATTTGCCTAGGTATGTACTATGGCTTAAAGCTATTAGGCGTCTTTATCTATCTCTATAGATTTTGATGCCTAATATATAAGCAGCTTCCCCTAGGTCTTTTCTTGAAAAACATTTGTTCAACACATCATTAAGCATGTCAATGTCATTTCCAATAATCAATATGTCATTCACATATAGTACCAGAAATGTCACTGAGCTCCCACTCATTTTCTTGTAGATACAAGCTTCGTAGCAATTTGGAACAAATCCAAAGCTTTTGATCACTTGATCAAAACGAAGGTTCCAACTCCGAGATGCTTGCTTCAGTTCATAAATGGAACGCTGAAGTTTGCACATTTTATCAGCATCCTTAGGATCGACAAAACCTTCGGGTTGCATCATATACAACTCTTCATCAATGTTGCCATTGAGGAACGCAGTCTTGACATCCATCTGCCATATTTCATAATCATGAAACGCAACAATTGCTAATAAAATCCAAATGGACTTAAAGATCGCTACGGGAGAGAAAGTCTCATCGTAGTCAACACCTTGAACTTGTCGAAAACCTTTCGCGACAAGTCGTGCTTTATAGACAGTAACATTACCATCTGCGTCCGTTTTCTTCTTAAAAATCCATTTGCACTCAACGGCCTTTCGGTCGCTAGGAGGGTCCACCAAAGTCCATACTTGGTTTTCGCTCATGGATCCCAATTCGGATTTCATGGCCTCTAGCCATTTCTCAGAGTCTGGGCTCATCATTGCTTCCTCATAGTTCGCAGGTTCACAGTCGTCTACTAACAAGACAGTTAAGACAGGGTTGCCGTACCACTCAGGAGGGGCACGCGACCTTGTCGACCTGCGACGTTCAGTAGTAGCATCGTTCGAAGCTTCATGATCCTTGTCATTAGCTTCCTCTATTGTTGGTGCAGACGACACTGGAAAAATTTCAGGTGCTGCGCTACTCTCCAACTCAAGAGAAGGTTCAATAACCTCGTCTAGCTCTACTTTCCTCCCACTCACTTCTTTCGAGAGAAACTCCTTCTCAAGAAAGGATCCGTTCTTTGCGACAAACACTTTGCCTTCGGATCTGTGATAGAAGGTATACCCAATCGTTTCCTTAGGGTATCCTATGAAGACGCATTTCTCCGCTTTGGGTTCGAGCTTGTCCGGCATCAACTTCTTGACGTAAGCTTCGCATCCCCAAACTTTAAGAAACGACAACTTAGGTTTAGCACCAAACCACAGTTCATACGGTGTCGTCTCAACGGATTTAGATGGTGCCCTATTTAAAGTGAATGCAGCGGTTTCTAATGCATAACCCCAAAATGATAACGGCAAATCTGTAAGAGACATCATTGATCGCACCGTATCTAATAGAGTTCGATTCCGGCGTTCAGACACACCATTGCGCTGTGGTGTTCTGGATGGCGTGAGTTGCGAAACGATTCCGCTTGCTTTAAGATGCGTGAGAAAATCATAACTCAAATATTCACCTCCACGATCGGATCGCAGAAATTTAATTTTTCAGTTACGATGGTTTTCCACTTCGTTTTGAAATTCTTTGAACTTTTCAAATGTTTCAGATTTATGTTTCATTAAATAGATATACCCATATATACTTAAGTCACCAGTAAAAGTGAGAAAGTAGCGATAACCACCGCGCGTCGAAACACTCATTGGTCCGCATACATCGGTATGTATGATTTCCAACAAGTCCGTTGCTCGCTCCATCATTCCGGAGAACGGAGTTTTGATCATCTTGCCCATGAGGCATGGTTCACATGTGTCAAATGATTCAAAATCAAGAGACTCCAAAAGCCCATCAGAATGGAGTTTCTTCATGCATTTTACACCAATATGACCTAGACGACAGTGCCACAAATAAGTAGAATTATCACTATCTACTTTGCATCTCTTAGCCTCAATGTTATGGATGTGTGTTTCATCGCTTTCGAGATTCAGAAGAAATAAACCATTCACAACAGGGGCATGACCATAAAAGATGTTACTCATATAAATAGAACAACCATTATTCTCCGATTTAAATGAATAACCGTCTTGCAATAAACACGATCCAGAAATGATGTTCATGCTCAACGCATGCACATAATAACATTTATTGAGGTTTAAAACTAATCCCGAAGGTAAAACTAAGGAGAGCGTGCCGACGGCCATCACCTCAACTCTTGATCCGTTGCCAACGCGCATCGTCACCTCATCCCTCGCTAGCCGCCGTCTATTCCGTAGCTCCTGTTTCGAGTTACAAATATTAGCAACTGAACCAGTATCAAATACCCAGGCACTACAATGAGGGCTAGTAAGGAAAACATCAATAACATGTATATAAAATATACCTTTGATGGTGCCAGCCTTCTTGTCCGCTAAGTACTTCGGACAGTTGCGCTTCCAGTGACCCTTGTCCTTGCAATAGAAGCACTTAGTGTCCGGCTTAGGTCCAGACTTGAGCTTCTTCTCTGCAGGGACAACGCGCTTGCCGATGCCCTTCTTGAAGGGCTTCTTTGCACCCTTACCTTTCTTAAAGCTGGGGGGCTTGTTGACCATCAACACATGATTATCTTTCTTGATGTCCACCTCCGCAGCTTTCAGCTTAGCGAAGAGCTCAGTGATCGTAACAGTGGAACCAATCTGATTATGAGTAACTACAAAACCTTTGTAGCTAGGAGGGAGTGATTGCATAACTCTGTCAATCTTGAGCTCCTCTGGAATCTTGCAGTCCAGTTGCTCAAGGCGTTGAGTGTAGCCCGATATCTTAATGGCGTGCTCACTAACGCAACTCCCTTCCTCCATCTTACAGTTAAAGAATTTCTCAGAGATCTCATATCTCTCAGAACGGGCCTGAGTCTAAAACATAGTTTTCAGTTCCTCAAGAATCTCAAAGGGCCCGGGGAAATCTTCAAAACGATTTTGAAGGTTCGATTCCATAGCAAACAACATGGTGCTCTTAATCACACCATAATCATCCTTGCACGACTAATAAACAGCTTTCTCATCAGCCGACCCATCTACAGCAGGGGCGTCACCTAGCGCTTTCTCAAGGACATAGTCCTTTTGTCCGCCAGAGAGAATGATTCTCAGATTGCGGAACCAGTTGGTGAAGTTAGACCCATTGTTCTTAAGCTTTTCTTTCTCAGCAAAAACGTTGAAGTTGAAGTTGGACTTAGCCATTTGATCTACAAAATTTGCAAGTACAATTTAGACTATGTTCATGATAACTAGTTCAACTTAATCATATTACTAGATGAACTCCCACTAAATTCAACATCCCTCAAGTTGTTTAGTGAACATGATCCAAATTCACCACACCTAATCCGATCTTCACGAGAAGAGATGTGGTTTCAATGGTGGACAACGAAGTGTCGATCATATCATTCATATGACTCATGCTTAACCTTTCGGTTCGTGTGTTCCGAGGCCATGTCTGTACATGCTAGACTCGTCAAGTCAAACCCAAGTATTTCCGCGTGTGCAAAAACTGACTTGCACCCGTTGTATGTGAACGTAGAGTTTATAGCACCCGATCATCACGTGATGCTTGAACACGACGAACTTTCGCAACGGTGCATACATGGGGAGAACACAGTTTTATCTTGATCTTTAAGTGAGGAATCATCTTATAATGCTACCGTCGAGATCTAAGCATAATAAGATACATAAAAGGATAAACATCACATGCATATAATTTTATGTGACATGGTATAGCCAATCTCCACGCAATGATCTCCATCTTGTGCGTGCCAACATGATCTCCATCACTCCATCATGATTGCCTCCACCACGAATAGCAACTACAACTATTGCTAACTACTTAGCGATAAAGCAAAGCTATTACATGGCGTATAAGAAGTTGAAACACAGGTCATACACAATTATAAAGACAACCATATGGCTCCTGTCGGTTGTGTACTCATCGACATGCAAGTCGTGAAACATTATAAAACATGATCATTGCATACAACATACACATCACATCTTGGGCCATACCATATCACAGAAACACTCCCTGCAAAAACAAGTTAGACGCCTCTACTTTGTTGTTGCATGTTTTACGTGGCTTATGGGAGTAACAAGCTAAGAACGATTCTTACCTACGGAAAGCCACAACGGTGATATTATGGTTGCCAAACTCCGGTGTAAATCCCATGACAACTATAGTGAGAGAAACTGGCATCCACCAGCCGCATGTGTGGAACAAGCCACACGTCAAGTGCGGAGCCGGTCTCGCGAACGAGGTCGCGTAAAGTTGGCCTGGACCGCTTCAATCTCACTATCCCGCGTCATAAGAAGTACACAAAAAAGAGGCTTGCAACAGAAAACATCAACGCCCGCAACAAGCATGTTGCGTTCTACTCGTGAAACACATCTACGCATAGATCTAGCTCTGATACCACTGAAGGGTTTCGCAGCATAGTAAATCAAATTTTTTCTACGGATGCGAACGGGGAAGCCAAGATATAATCTAGGAGATGCAAACAATGAGGGGGAATAGATGAGATCTTCATACCCTTGAAGATTCGCACAGCGGAACGTTCGACGGAACGTGGTTGATGTAGTCGTACTAGCTTCTCATCCTCACGATCCGATCCGATCCAACACCGCAAGTGGCGATGCCTCCGAGAGATGCACACGTACAACACCTCGACGTCTCCTCCTTCCTCGGTCCAGCAAGTGGGGTGGAGAGATAGGTTGGATCTACAACACGACAGCGTGGTGCAAACGGTGGAGAGTTTCTACGGCAGGGCTTCGCCTACGCGCAGTCGGGAGGGAGAGAGAGAGGAGGGCAGCAGGGCGGCTAGGGCTTGAGGAGGTGTGTGGGGAGGATGCGCCCCCTGCCCTCTTTATATAGAGGGGTGGGCGGATTCCCCTTTCCCCCTTCTCCAAGCCTAGGGCCGGCGGCCAAGAGGGAGGTGTGGGGGGCAAGTTTCCCCCCTCCTTCTAGAAGCTCTCCCTAGGGTTTCCCCTAGGGCTTGGCCGGCTTGGCCTATGGGGCCTTATGCCCCTGGCCCAATGCGGCTAGGGCACTCCCTCGTAGGCCCACACCCCCTCCCGACAAGTGGGGCCACGTTGGTCCCACTCCGGAAGGTTCTAGAAGCTTTCGGTACAATACCGAACAATCCGAAACAATTCCGAAATCCAAAAACTGCTTTGCCTTATATGAATCTTATTCTCCGGACCATTCTGGAATCTCTCGTGACGTCCTGGATCTCATCCGAGACTCCAAACAAAAACTCATAAACCAATTATCCATTCTATCCTAGCGTCGAGACACGTTAAGTGTGTGACCCTGCGGGTTCGAGAATATGCAGACATGATCTTCTATCAATAATCAACAGCGGGGTCTGGAAACCCATATTGACTCCCACATACTCATCGATGATCATATCGGATGAACCACGATGCCAGGATTCAATTAATCTTATATATATATTCCCTTCGTCACGCGATATTTTACTTGCCCGAGATTCGATCGTCGGCATCGGAATACCTAGTTCAATCTTGTTCACAGCAAGTACTTTACTCGTTCCGTAATCCGATATCACTTTGTGATTAACTCCTTAACCACGTGCTTGCAAGCGGTGTTGATATCGATTACCGAGTGGGTCCAAAGTATATCTCTCCGACTTGGAAGGGACAAATCATGCTCCGTTACGGCTTGCACCTGCACACGCGCGTCTCAGCTTAGTAGTACCAAGTGCAATGTTCTTCTCAGCGATGCACCTACTACATGCCACTAGGACAGCTTGAAGACTTAACATATTCTCACTATGTATATACAAATGGATGTCCACATGTAAGTTGGCCTCAAAATTATTACACACCATTAGATCATTGGTTGGCATAGGCTACAATAACTGCTCACCCAACAGATTACGCACAAGTAGTAAATATAAAACAAAACAATCAATCTATAAAAACAAACACAAAATAATAAACAAATGGTGAAAGCAAACAATGGCGGAAAAAACGGTGCGGAGTGGTGGAATAGATAGTACATGGTGATACTAGATAGTAATGTCAAGCCAACTTCTCCAGAGTAACTCCAAATTTGGTCATGCTGCCCACAGTTTCCAAATTTTGAACTAGAATCACTTATGTAGTGTGAACTTGTCGAGCTACTGGCCACATTATTGAAGTACCTATGTTCACATACAAGTATATTCAATAAATGTCAGCTAAAGAGGTCCTAGCGACTGCCATTGAGAATGGTAATGAGAAGAAACATATCAACAAGGAAAAAAAAGAAAGGTAATAGTCACATGAACCATCATTAAATGGGCTAAGCCGATATTGTGTACCAAGGAGGGTCTATCAGCCACTTGAGTCGAGCTAGCGATCGCTAAAGAAAATCATCGATGATGTTGGTTGATGGTCAAGCCTTGGTTCGAAGCCTCAAGGATCGCTATAGTGCACCCCTCTAAGACGGGTGAAACTACATCTAACCTTTAAATGTGGTTTTGGTAATAATAAAAATCCCTATGGACTAGTGATTTCATTGTGTTGTTTGTATGAAGCCTTGAGGATCGCTATAGTGCACCCCTCTAAGACGGGTGAAACTACATCTAACCTTTAAGTGTGGTTTTGGTAATAATAAAAATCCCTATGGACTAGTGATTTCATTGTGTTGTTTGTAAAAGAATGTTCTAGGGTGATGCTTCAAGTCCATTTGTTGGACTCAAGGTTGTATGCTGTGAAGATTAGGCTATACATTGAGTATTGGCATCAAGATCATGGAATTGAAGCGGTGAATTGGATATGGTCAAGAAGTAAATAAGGAGAACTTCGAAGCATCAAGATGAAGTTCAGTAAAGTTAGGTCATGGATCTGAGCCCATACCGTGAGTGAATTTAATTTAATTAATCTTGGCTTAGTGAACCCATCATAAGGCGCGATGCATTCCGGGAAGTTCCTGAAGTTCCAAGGACCTCACTCCATAACCTTTTACCAACCCCCTAACCAAAAGAACTACAGAACATAAAGATTGCTCTCACTTGATCTGAATTTAACGTCCCAGGCAAGGCTCCAAGCAAATCTCATGTTACCGAAGAACCAACTCTGACTATAATCTGTTTCAGTATGAACTCTTGCTACCACTAGCAAGCGCGGTAGTTCCACAATCGGAGGTTCCTCCTCCTCAAAGATAACATCATCCAGATTGTTATCACAGAAAGCCAGTTGCTCCGTTATTAGCTCCAGCTCCCTATCCTTTGCTCCCGAACTCTATGTCTCTGCTGCCATCGGCAAAACCCTAATGGCGAAAATGTACGAAATGATTGAAATACACAAGACCAATTGGGGAAAAATTATGGGTGCCGACATCAAGAAAATTCCACCCCTTAGTCAACCCAAGTTCTCATGCAGTCCCTCTCGCCGTCTGACAGTAAAGAGAACTCATCATCGATCCGATGGACTCGGCAAGAGAAGGTAAAACCCTAGATGTTTTTTTTGAACGATAGGTTTAAATATTTAACTTTTGTAAGGTGTGTATGAATGTAGGATAATCGGTATGGTCAAGTCAATGATATTAGTGCCTACCAGTGGTGTCACAAAAAAAACGAGCCAACAACTACATATGTATAGTACGTGACGCAGACCCAGTTACGCAAGCAAGAATTTGGCCTGATTAGGAACAGGGCTGGCCTGTAGATATATAGTGTAATTAGCTTATGTAAGCTGTGTATGAATGCATGCCAATCGATATGGTCAAGTCAATGGTATTAGTACATATCCGTGGTTTCACAAAGAAACAAGCCAACAACTGCATATAGCAGTTGTAACAAATCTGTTTTACTGCAACTAGGACAAAAGCATATGTAATGTTCTTGAATAATCCAGCAAGTTGGGCAGAAAAAAGAGAGTCCTTGAGTAGTTGAGTATACGTACAGTTAGATTCTCCTTAGGATTCGCCCCGCCTTCTGTCCGATGAGTACGTGTGTGTAGGTCTTGGGGGCATGCAACGATGGCTCAAAATCATATCTAGCAATAGCGTGTTGGTTCTCTTTAAACGACTTAGCAGCGCCTCAAGCGGCCTGACAATAAATCACACTAGTGGAAACGAGGCCTTTGGTTGAGGTCGGAAATAGGCTTTAACACCGGTTCTTCTACGAACCAAAAAGGAGCACCCCCTTTAACACCGGTTCGAGCCACGAACCGGTGTTAAAGGCCCTGCACCGGTGGCCCGCGCAGCCCCCTTAACACCGGTTCGTGGCTTGAACCGGTGTTAGGGGAGGGGGGGGGGGGCTATATAACACACCGCAGCCCACACCCTTCTCTTCCATTTTTTCACTCTCTCATTTTGGAGCATAGCACACTAGTGGGAACAGCCCCATTGGTCCCGGTTGGTAAGGGGCTTTAGTCCCGGTTACCCAACCGGGACGGGCCAATCGGGACTAAGGGGGTACACGTGGCCGCGAAAGAGGGCGAGGGGGGGGGGGGGGAGGGGGTGGAGCAACCGTCCTGGTTCGTAACACGAACCGGGACAAATAACCCTCTGCCGCGATTTGACACATTTCTCTGCCGCGGCAGAGAATTCATTTTGGCAACTTTTGTTGCCGCGGCAGCATTTTGGCCACTTTTTGTGCCGCGGCAGAGAATTTATTTATGTTGTTTTATTGTTTATTTAGTGTTTTGCACTCATCAATGAAGGAACCATTATATTACACAAGATCATCATGACAATATTACATTCGATACATGGATCGAGTTCATGCACTACATACAAAAGTTGCTATTTGTACAATCCCTATTGTTTATACACCCGAATAGTATTCCCCTTTTGGGTTTAGGACTTCTGCATCCAAGAATCCCGTCAATTCCTCCTGAATTGCTCGTACGCGATCTTTTGGCAGAAGACCGTCCCATAGACGTTCGATCTGATTTAAAAAAGGAGTCAGCCTATATGAATGAAACTAAACACAATTTGATGGTAATTAAATCCTATAGAAATTGTTTACGTACGTGGAGTTGCTCTAAATTTCTTCCCTTCTCACAGCACGTCTGCCGCATGAACTCGCAAACATAGTATCCACATAGATTGTTACCTGGTCCCTGTGTTAGGCACTTTACGAGAACATAGTTCAATCAAAATAATAATCAAGCATGATAATAACGGTATCAAAACTAGAATTAAAGAGATGCGCGGATATATCTAGTGGTGCTTACATCTAGTGCTTGAAATGTAAGCTCCTCTTTCCAAACACCCCTAGCCTTGTTGGTGAACCGTTTCCAAGCGTTGCCCGGTGAAGAAAACAAATAAAAGAAGTTATTAATTACTTGATATCATAAAATTCACGAACATTGCCGATATAGTGTCATAATGATTAGAATTACCGCTGGAGAAGCATCTGCATGTCCTTCCACTGCTCAAGGGGTTTATGTTTCGAGTCCATGACTAGTACACGCCCTTTGTCAAGTTGAATGATTAACAAAATATAGTGGAAGCTGCGAATGCATAACTAACCAATTATATACTTAACATCGAGTAAGCGAAATAGAAAGTGTATACAAGACAATAACACTCACTCGAAGTTGTAAGGAAATAGTATTTCCCTTCTGGTTTCTTGAAACCTTAACGCGTGTATGATATTATCCTCCGTATCCTGGGAGCTTGTTTTGAGATTAGCTTGATGAACCCAATATGGGTCAATGAAGCCAATGTCATAGATTTGTCCTCTGCTGCATACGAGAATCTTCATTCTGCATATTATATTTTGATTATATACATGCAATAAACAAGGTGAGATAGCTAGAGACTAAATTAATTACAGAATTAGTACTTACAGACAATAGGCACTGATGATCGATTTGTCCAAGGCGTCTTGATTGAATAATTGAAATAGTTCATCAAATTCAATGGATATCATGTCATCTATTTCTTTCCATAATGCTTTTTTGTAACCCTCAGCACTATCCAGTTAGCCCCGGCCTTTGTGGCATGCATGTACCAGTTATGCAATCTTCGCATTTTTGTTGGAAGATTATTTACCTCCTCAGGTTTGACGAGAGGTTTGCCGTACTGGTATTTGTATGCTACTTCACTCACAGGGAAGTACTCTAACTGGGATAAGTAATGGGCAATACCTTGAGCAGCGGCAGCTTCTCCGTATTGTGCAACTACCTCTGGATCATACTGCTCTTCGGCCCCATGTTTGCTCGACCCCACATTGGTATGGGAAATCACCTTGAGAGGGACGCAAGACTGTTTTGCTTGTTCTCCAAGCTGGGCAACAGATTTCTCGCTTGCATCAGTACTTCTCTTCGAGGCTTGTTGTGCCGCATGTGACTTGAGAATAGAACGCTCATAGTCTGATGACAGCTTTAGCTCGGGTTGATGAAGAGTCTTTAGCATTTTGAATACTCTGGCTTTTTCTTCTTTGGTGATGGGGAACTCTGGCTCTTTCGGCCGCCTCAGCTTAGCGAAAAACGCCGTCGTTTCCGCATCAACGATAGCCGTAGTCTCCTCTTCAGTACAATCATAGGCTCTCTTGGGAGGAACCTTTGGTACTTTTGGAAGAGGCTCTTGTTTACGTTTTGGCGATCACTTACCATGACGCAGAGTAGCGGTATGCTTACGCTTTTTATCCTGAGGCGCCGGCGATGGCTGCCGCGGTGATGGCTGTGCCGGAGATTGGTGAGGCGACGGAGCCGGGTGAGGCGATGAAGACGGCTGCCGCGGCGACGACGACCTCGCTGGAGACGGGTGAGGCGACGGCGAAGATGGCCTTGGCGTGTGATTTCGAAGCACGATACACTCCTTTGGCCATAGAATGGTAACATTTGTTGCGTCTCCCAGTACAGTCACATCCCCTTCACCTGCAGGGTAGTCAAGATCCAAAACTTCAAAGGTGGCATGATTTCATCCACCCCGACAACAGCATAGCCCTCTGGAACCGGATGACAGTGGTAAGTTGGTGTGGGTCCAATTGGTAAGGCATAGCCGACCGCCACCTTCATTGATATGTTCACAACTTTGACATGTAGCTAGCAGTGTGTCATCTGTGTGATATCATCCACTGGGTAGCCAACAGGAGCCATCGTCGGTGCACCATCGTCATCGTCATTGTCATCACCCGGGACCTCGGTGGAAGCCACACTACTTTTTCGATTATTCGATAGGCCGGTAGCATCGAATGCAGTGTGCTGCTGAGATGGGCCGGTAGTACTTTGCTCTTTAAGTGCGTTAATTTCATCTTGTTGTTGCTTTATTCGTTCTTCAATTATACGCATTCGCTCTTTCTGAATATCTGCTTCAACTTCTGCCTTGTTCTTTCTCCTCTGACGGCTTCTATCAGGATATTTCTTCCTCTCTTCGGGAAACCCAGTCCTCCATGGTTTGGAGCCTATTGTGCCTCGTGTTCGTCCATGATGTTCCTTATTTCCAAGGGCGAGCGTGAGCTCATCATTCTCTCTATCGGGAATGAAGTCCCCATCTTTAACAGCCTTTACTGCTTTTCTCATCTTCTCGATTGGCAAGGGGTCTTCTTTATGTCGTATGTTATATATACACTTCCCTTCCGAGTCCAACTTGCCCCATGCCCGTAAAACCAATTCCTTGCACGTTCGATCCAATCGTCTGTCTCTGGGATGATCTTTTTAGCACGTAGTTCCTGCTCAAGTTTCTCCCACTTAGGAATGCCAGCCCTGTAGCCACCTTTCCCCATAGTATGGTGATACTTCTTGTTAGCAGCATTCAGCTTATTCATTGCAGACATTTTCTTAGATTTTGCTGATGTCTTGTAATTCACAAACTCAGCCCATAATGGTTCTATCTTCTGAAACTGAATCTTCTTGAAATCCGGAGTCTTCTCTTTCACGACATAGTCAAGGTGCAATCTTTTCTTCCAGTTGGTGAAACACTGGGCCATCTTCTTCATAGCCCACTCCCTGACCTTAGCCTCCATGGCTCGCGCATGTTCTAAGGCGTCCTCAACAGGATCCTCCGCATTTGGATCCAGCTCTATCTTCGGTAGTTTGAAATTAACCATGAGCCTCTTCCACAGTAAATCTTTGGCAACGGTAGGGAGAAATAAAGACGTTCCCTCTTATTCCACATCAGCAGGCCTATTCCAATTTCGAACGGTGATCGGGATGAAGTCCCTAACGATTACTCCGCATTGTGCCACAAATTTGTTTGCGACAACTTCGGGAGCAATCGGTTTGCCGTCTTCACCGATATCTTCGATCCTGAACCTCTCATGGTCTTCCAACTTTTTGGTTGGGCCTCGTCCGCTCTTTTCAGTAGATTTCTTCGATCCGGAGGGCTAAAACAAGAAAGATCATCGTTACTATTTCTATATAGATAGCAGATGATTAATTAATGAATTAATTATATTACATGCACCTCGCCGGAGCGTTCGTCTTCTTGATCACACAAGGCATCGCCTTCTCCCTCGCGAAAGGCATCACCTTCAACCTCAAACAAGTCGTCTCTTCCGGCAAAAAGAGGATCACCCTCACCGGAGTTGTTCAGAAACGTCGATACATCTAATTTTATTCCCCGCGGATCACACCTTGGATCAACTCTTCCTTTTCTTCGTCTCTGTCGTGTGGGTCCATATTTTCTGCATAGGTGGAAGAACGGATAAGTCAAAGCGGCTAAGGGAGAATGTTAGGTACGATGTTGAGAGATATAAACCCTAATTCAGAGAAACCCTAATATATACATACACAATAATAAAAATGAATTTACAATATCAGAAACCCTAATTCGGAGAAACCCTCGGGCTCGGACCCTATCGCGAAGAAGCAATACCAGAAAGAAAGGCGGCAATCAATACATGGCATAATACAATGCGCAATCAATATGTATGACATGTCATATTTAGAGATCCTACACTAACCCTAGGTGCAACATCGATTTAAAATGGTTCGGGATGCCCTAGCAAGTACACACCGGCGAACCCACTTGTACATAAGGGGTGTCGATGTTTCTTTAACTAAACTAGGGTTTAAAGTTGCTTGACAATGTATTATGATTGCTTAGACACATAGCTCTCAATTTTCTAAACATTTTGATATATTATTTGTATTTTCTAACTTATAAATCATTAGTTATTGAATTTAAAATTTTATATCAATTTCTGAAAATATTAAACCATTTTAAAACAGTTACTGTGTCACTTTACATCAGCACATGGGGGTAGTTTTTCATCGGGTCTGGGGCTACCCATAGTGATTGACCAGTGGGGCCAAAGACTAATAATACCTAACTAATTAATAAACCTAATAATACCTAACTAATGATAAACCTAATAATCCAAACTAATAAACCTAATATGCTAGGAGCAGTGGATCAGGTAATATAAGCTCAAAGGGAGTAATACAATAGATCAGACACTCTATCTATCGATAAAAGACCACAGTAGAATTATATGCATCATGGCAAGAATTGAAATGTTTTCGAAATCATAGGATTATATCATGGTAGGGCTATGCTTGCCTTTGCCTGTTGATAGCCGAAAAAGCTTCAGGATCCTTGTACTTGACTTGATTACAATTGGTCAAGTATTTGTCTTCGAGCTTCGACGGTGTTGATCTCTGGCTTCGATCTCAATCTCGATATCGTATTCTACCGGGAAGAACCAAACACCAGAAAGAAAGGGAAACAATCAACACATGGCATCGATGCAATGGTCAAGCAAGTATGATGATATGACAAGTTGAATTGCATTGAAATGTAACCCTAAAGCATGCTCTACAATTAATCGGGGTTCCGAGGGGTGAAAACCCTAACTCGGAGAAACTCCGAAACACATGAGAGGGGTGGATTTGTTCTTCTAATTAAACTTGCAATTTAAGTTGTTGAACAATGCATGATTATAGCTTAGATAGCTAGGTTTCATTTTTCTGAACATTTTGATATATTATTCATATTTTTCTGACTTATAGATTAAAATTTATTGAATTTATAAGATTATAATTATTTCTGAAATTATTAAAAGCTGGTTAAACTTTTTACACCGCAGGCATACCTAGCCACAGTGAATGACAGAGGGGCCCCATGGCCACCTCAGCAGACTCGCAAGCAAGAGGGACCGGGGGGGCTGGTTGGTTATTTCTCACCGAGGCGACATCTAGCCAGAGAGGATGACGAATGGGACAATTTCTCCATGGGGTGTAGCAACATTGGACTTTTTATCGAATATTAACTCCCATGTTTCCATGTCATACTTTGCCCCTTGGTCAAGTAACCAATTCCTTACTCTGATGGGCCAGCCCTCTGTAGCTGGAGTGAGCCCTTGGGCACGCAAGGCTTTCTCGGCTTCCTCCCACTTAGGAACGGAAGTCCTATAGCCACCTGTCCCCATCATATGGTGATATTTCTTTTTTGCAGCATTTTCTTTATTCTTTGTGGACCTTTTTTTTTGCTATTGCTGATTTCTTGTAGTCTAGAAATCTTTCCCAGTGAGGCCGTTGCTTCTCTAGTGAGTCCTCGAATGCTGGAACTTTTCCTTCCTCGAGATATTCATTGTACAATCTTTTCTTATAGTTATTGAACTGTTGGGCCCATCTTCTTAAGAGCGAAACGCTTAACTTTGAAACGCTTAACCATTTTTCATTTTCCAAGTACAAAAAACGGGCGATTTTGTAAAACAACCACCAAATGGCTAATTCAAAACGCTAGCACCATATTTTTTCAAAAATACTATACCACCTTACATGAATAATGTCCTAACAAGGGGATCTCAAATCTTTCCGTTTATCCCTGGTGCAAAAGACAAATTCCTACCGAATCGGTTGGAAGTGGGTCAGATATGAACTACAGGTACATGATCTTATGCTCATGATTTTTTTAAATCATTTTTATGTTAACAATATGCTATTTCATCAGAGATCCAATTCACGTTTAGCGAGTCTCGGTCCCGATCCAAAAATGTTCATGCCCGCTGTTCGACAAAGTTAGACGATAGTTTAAAACAGGCATAAGAAATTCAAAACGATCCAAACAATGCGAAACCTTCATGTGGTGTCATATTATGTGACATAGTTATAAGAAAAAATAACAAACTTGGTATATTAATTATGTCTCAAAAAAACCTTCACAAAATGACCTATCTTATTCGAGGTTTCCTGGCTTTTGGGTCAAATGACTAATGTGATGGCTAGAATCAACGCATAATTTCTGATAATGTGTCCATATTATGCATACATGTGCATCATGGGATGGAGAACAATGTTGCAGGAGGAAGTTTTCCTTTTCGTCGCACCAAAAATCCATTTTCATTTTCCAAGTGCAAAAAACGGGCGTAGCTCCTGGGCTGGGCCGTTATCAAACAGCCGTCGCCTGACATCGTGGGGCCGCTGCAAGCACTATGCCGTGGGGGATTTTATACGCCGATGGCCGGGGAGCTATGCCGACCGCTACGTATGCTGTGGGGGCTACGCCGACGGCAAAATGGCGTTGTGTCGACGGCAGCCGGCCTTTGGCGCCTCGATTGTTTCCTATAGTGACCTCTCGATACTGTCGATCATGATGCATGGATAAACCCTACCCCGCCCACTTAGTGCATGCCACCTGGCTCCACGCGGGCCTCGTCGACTCTAGTCTTCGGATCGCTAGCCACGTCCTCCAGCTCCACCACATGCCCAGTGGGCCAGGCCAGTCTACGACAACCTATAGTTCGTCTCCATCCTCCAGTTCCTCCATCACACCGCCTCCCGATCCTCCTCGCCACCATATGATCATGCATGCGTCACAAGATTGTCCGCCCCAATCCACGATATGCTCACCTTGCCACACCAGCAATCTCCCCAATACCCTCTTCCGTCCGCGAGGCCCTCCGTGATCCCCACTGGCATGTTGTGATGCAATCTCAATGAGACACGCTTGTCTCCAACTCGACATGGGCTCTAGTCCTTTTATCTCCTCACAGAAAAGTGGGTTTTTCAGGCATAATCTCGGCGCTGACGGATCATTGAAACACTACAAGGCTAGGTGGGTCGTTCGTGGCTTTGTGCAACGCCCCAACATCGATCTCGGCGATACCTTCCCGTTTGTTGTCAAGCCGGCATCGATCCGCACCGTCCTCACCCTGGTGTCCTGCGTGGTTGGCCGGTGCACCAACTTGACGAGCAAGTTTTCTGCTATCAACCTACCGGCTTCATGGACACGTGTTTGTCGCCTACCCAAGTCGCTGTACGGGTTGCAGCAGGCTCCACGGTTATGGTTTCAGTGTTTCGCCCGCTTTGACCACCAACTTTGCTGCGTCGCGGTCCGACACCTCCCTCTTCATACTCCGGTGGGGCATTGACACAACATACTTGCTACTATATATTGATGACATTGTCTTGACGGCCTCAAGCTTTGCTCTTCTCTGCTCCACGCCATTTTCTCCAAGATACCACATGAGTTTTCCATGGAAGATATGGGGCCTCTCCACAATTTCCTTGTCATCTTGGTTCGCCGCACGCCTCAAGGTTTCTTCCTTAGCCAACAAAAGTATGCAGAAGAGGTCCTTCGGCGCGTCGGAATGACTCAGTGCAAGCCGTCCCTGACACCAGTTGACATGTTGTCCAAAGTGGCCGCTGATGCTGGCGATCCCGTCTCTGATCCATCTGACTACCGGAGCCTTGCAGCAGGACTGCAGTACCTGGCCATGACAAGACCTAACCTGGCTTACACTGTTCAGCAAACGTTCTTACATATGCATGATCCAAGGAATGTCATCTTGCTTTGCTCAAACGGATTTTGCGCTATGTGGGAGGCACCGTGAGCTCCGGCCTCCTTCTCTCAGTCTCAGCTTCCACTGACATTGTGGCCTAATCCGACGCTGATTGGGCAGGTTGCCCTGACATGCGGCGTTCCACTTCTGGATACTGTGTCTACCTTGGCGGTGCCCTGGTCAGTTGGTCCTCCAAACTGCAAGCCACAGTCTCGCGATCAAGCACGGAAGCGGAATATGCGCGGTGGCAAACACCAATGCTGACTGCGTGTGGCTTCAGCAATTTCTCAAGGATCTAGGTTGCACTCTTCCCAAGGTGACCGCGGTGTTTTGCGACAACATCTCAGCTGTGTACATGTCCACGAATCCTGTTCATCATCGAGAGACTAAACACATCGAGTTGGACATCCAGTTTGTCCGTGCAAAAGTCGGCCTCGGTGAGCTACGAGTTGTACATGTTCCAACCACTCAATAACTAATTAATACGGTGACCAAAGGTTTGCCGATGAGTTCCTTTCAAGCTTTTCGATCCAATCTCTGTTTCTTTCTAGACGACGACTTGACTACGGCGGGGTATTAGCGAAACGGTGTGTTCATGTACATAGATAATGGCCCTAGTGTTGTTCTCTATAACGTTATCTATGGCCTAGTTTTTAGGCTAGTTTTGTGTATGAGTTAGTTGAGAGCTCCTATACTATATATGTGTAACGACTCGATCAATAGGATCAGTCTGAGTTGCACAAACCATCTCTTGTTTATCCTAATAATAGGCTATTTCTTACTAGCTAGTGTAGTGGCTCGGACTACGGTCTTTAGTATGGGAGGCCGATCGAGGCGTTCACTTCCACAAACTCAAGGTTGGAATACATATATAAGGGCGTGAGAGGCAAGGAGACCACAGAAGAATAGCCACAGACTCTGCCCTTCACTATTTCTTAGATTTTATTGAGAATATACGTACCAAACTAGTGAAAGTGACAGTTGTACAAACTTGATTCTCACTCGCGTGGAAATTAAGAATTATTACTAAGAATAGAATTGATTGTTTGTGTGTGTGTGGAGGAGGATGCATCTATAATCCGGACAGTATCCGAGTCACGACAGAAAAAAACAAGGTTCCAGTGACGCGCCTGGTCTTGTCATCTATTGTACGAGGTTGACACGGCCGCAGCATAGGTCCTCACTATCATTATTGAAAGTAACTGTCGAACGAACATGATTGTCACACGCGTAAAAATTAAGAATTAATAATGAGAGTAGACTGGCAGACACTGTTTGCGCGTGTGGAAGAAATAGACATTGTCTGTTTCGTACGACAATTTGAGTATCTAAATCGGATTTGTGCACCATCTGCGCCCGTGTCTTTGGGTCATTGGATAACAAAATGTTGGACAGAATCACAATGGCCATCTGAATCTTGAACGTCACTGAACCTTGAACGTCCAATCGTCCATGCTCCGTACACCATCTTTGCGTCTGCTTCCGGACGTCAGCCAGCGACAAACGTGTGGAGTGATGGATTGAGATCAAATCAACGACGAAGTCCTTTTCTCGCAAAACAATGCCTTCAACAAGGTCATTACCAGGTACAAACAATTAAGTTCAAACCATGGATTTAATAGAAAATTGCTAAATATAAACTTATGACATAATAAATTATAAATTATACATGTGCATGGTCAATTATACAAAAATAAGCAAAAAAATTAATAGTTTTATTTTATTAAGAAACATCAAAGCGAGTTACAATTATTCCGAAACTCGGTTTAGCAAAACATTCCGCGGAAGGCTAAAAAATCATACTCTTTGAATATTGAATAGAAAAACTACAAACACCTCATAGTCTATTTTTTTAGTTTAAGTATATGATCAATATGGTTAGATCCTGGTATGTTGATCATTCTATAGAAACAAATAGATATTATCAAATCAATGTACATAGCCTAGAAATTATCGACATGACCTAATATACAATACAATCAACATCAGACTGGAAAAAGAGATATATGATGGATCCTCATTTTGTTATATTTAACATTCATCCCTAAGTAACATAAGCAATATACCATCATATATAAAACTAAAAATGTTACAAACATCAAAGAATGATTATGCATCCTCAAGGTATTTTCCTTATCTTTTTCTGTGATGTAGTGAAGTAGACTTAAGAGAACAAACCATTCCAATCGCTCAATAAAATCAAACATCATTTATAAACCATGAGTTTAAGTCGAGATAATAAAACATAGATATATAGAAAAATACTATAGAAAATAGATGATATTATAAAATACTTACCGTCATACTTCTCCAACTTTGACTACCGACATATAAAAATGTTAATGGATCTGCTGAAAATTAATATTGCTAAAATTTTATTAATTTTAAACATAAGTATCGTATTAGTATACAAAATAATCATCAAAGTTCACCATGGACACAACTGAAGCCTAAAATGTTTCAGATTTTGAAACTGCATAAGTAATTGTGAGGAAGAAATACATACCAAGGTAAAAATTCTAACTGTTTACTTTGGCATATCTATTGATGGTGATGAACTATTTTCCTTTAAGTTCATCAATAAAATTTATCAATGTAAATTAAAATCGCATACTGATCTTACATCACACATAATTCTTCTACTGAGCTAATATTACTTACAAACAACATGTGCGGGTGCTTTGATAATAAAAATTAGCCCAAAATCTAGGTTGCTTAATGTTATTATTCTCGTATATTATACTTTATTTCCCGTAACATTTTTATACTGCTTGAACCATTGTTTTCAATCATTGTTATTCAAGAAAATTCATAAAGTAGTAATGAGACCATGCCAAGGACTTGTTATGTGGATCTTCTGTTTTTTTAAGGACATAACATCGGTCATTTGGACCGAAAGCAATGAAACCTCGAACATGATAGGTCATTTTGTTAAGGTTTTTTCGAGACATAATCAATATACCAAGTTTGGTATTTTTCCTTGCAACTATGTTAGATAATATGACACCACGTCGAAGGATTTATATTGTTCGGACCTTTTTTGAATTTCTTATGCCTGTTTCGAATTTTTCCCGTTTCGAACTAAGGTCGAACCAGTGTGCATAAAGATATGGGATGGGGCTCGTTAGAACTTGCATTGGATCTCTGAAAAAACAACATATTGTGAGTCTAAAATATTGTTTTTAGAAAATCACGGGCGTTAGATCATGTACCTGCAGTACAACCCGGACCCACTTTCTACCGATTCGGTAGACATTTGTCTTTTTCACCCGGGAAGGACGGAAAGGTTTGAGATCTCACGATTGGGAGATAGTCCATGTAAGGTGGTCTAGTATTTTAGAAAAATGGGATGGTGGCATTCGGAAACAGCATTTTAGTGGTTGCTTCACAAAACGACCCATTTTCTGCGCTCGGAAAATGAAAAATGGCTTTCCCGTGCGACGAAAAGAAAAACTTCTTCCTGTAACATTGTTCTCCATCCCAATGTCCACATGCATGCATAATATGAGCACAGTATCACAAAATATGCCGCGATTCAGCACATAACATCGGTCATTTGGACCGAAAGCTATGAAACCTCGAACATGATAGGTCATTTTGTGAAGGTTTATCTTTAGTCCCGGTTGGAGAAACCAACCGGTACTGAAGGGATTGCGGCAGGATGGGGCAGGCAACATTAATGATAGGGGTGAGTGTTGACATTATGTCGGGATGCTTGTACATTGTCCCGGATGGTGTCGCCAATCGGGACTAAAGATGAACCTTTAGTCCCAGTTGGAGACACCAAGCGGGAAAAAACATGAGTCAACACTAATGATAGGAGTGATTGTCGACATTATGTTGTGAGTGTCGACACTATGTCCTGCTGCTTGTACTATAAATAGGAATCTTTGTGAGTCCGCATGCATCTCCAAGATGGTTTGCGAGAGCAGGGACACCACTACGGCCAGCTTGAGGGCGATGCCGTGGAGCCTAGTCCTTCGACATCTCCAACAAGCTGGTCATAGAGGCACTCCATAATATGTGAAATTAGTTAGCTTCTAGACGTATTTATCTACTTAGAGAAGTTACAATCTGCAAGATGGTGTGCGAAAGCAGGGACAACACTACAACCAGTTTCAGGGAGATGCCGCCGGAGCCCATTCCTCCGGCATCTCCAAGAAACTGTTCATAGAGGCACTCCCTAATATGTGACCACATGCGTTTGGAGATCAGATCTTAATGATAAGTACGAATCGGGACAAAATCTTCATAGTTCTGGAAAGTCGTTATATGAATCAGGACTAAAGGCCCCCCTTTAGTCCCGGTCTAGCCATAAAACGAGACTAACACTCAAGACATTTATGAATACTAAAAAGGTATTTCTATGTTTGTGCCCTTGGGTCGTTAGTTGTACTCACTTTTCCGCAGCCGCTTAACTTTTCCTCACTTTTCCCCTCGCCATGTTAAGAAGCCATCGCAGGCGCTCGAACGGAGGGATGCCGCCAGGTCAAAGGCTTGACTATTACATGTTGACTGGTGGGACCGTGTTGGGCGGATCGGGCATTGAGCGTTACGTTACAAGGCCTCGACCGTTACATGCCTGACCGGTGGGGCAGCGTTGGGTCGGGTCCTGCATACGTGGTGAAAGGTGGGGCAGCGTTGGGACGGGTCTTGCATACGTGGTGAAGAGTGGGGCCGCATGGAGACACGTCGGACCGGCCATACTCGCTCACCCAAAGCATTCGCTTCACCCCGAGGCTGGAACAACTCCCACACCGTCGCTCTTCTGCCCCGCCGTCGTGCCCTCCTACCTTATGTAATCCTCGGCCCTAGAGCCTCCCCCTCCCCCTAGCCGTGGAGCCCACTCCACCTCCGGCTCTGCTCCCGCCCCTGCTAGATCTACCGCTTTTGCGAAACAGTATGCAACGTCGGCTGGTGCACCGTACATCCCCGTCGAGCACGAAGAAGATTGGGTGGAATCGCAGGGATCTAACGCATGGATTTCATCTGGGTAAGCATCGTTTCCCTTTTGTGGGTTGATTATTGGCATTATTTGAACGCGAATCACTGGTGCTCAACTAACTTCCTTGATTTTCGAATAGGATTGATCCCGTGCTGGCGTAATTCGTGGTTGTGAACAATATCTCTCTGGATTTTACTTCCCAGCGGTGGTTTCAACCTCCATAACTCCCAGAGATAGATAAAATCTCCCTAAAATCTATTGTAAATTCCCCTGGAGCAGTGACGATTCAGTTGTTTTGCAAGAGTGTTTATAATTATGAAACTCTCGCGCGGTCTGAAACTATATTTGACACAACTCTCGAACGACTAGCGATTCACTTTCAAATTTAAAAATTTATACAACTCTTAATATACAAGTGTTTATAATTGACACAACTCTTGAACACTTTCAAATTAAAAAAAATTATATAACTCTTAATGTCAAAGAGTGTTTATAATTGACACTACTCTTGAACACTTTCAAATTTTAAAAAATTATACAACTCTTAATGTAAAAGAGTGTTTATAATTGACACAACTCTTGAACACTTTCAAATTGAAAAAATTATACAACTCTCAATGTAAAAGAGTGTTTATAATTGACACTACACTTGAACACTTTCAAATTGAAAACATTATACAACTCTTAATGTAAGAGAGTGTTTATAATTGACACTACACTTGAACATTTCAAATTGAAAAAATTGTACAACTCTTAATGTAAAAGAGTGTTTATAATTGACACTACTCTTGAACACTTTCAAATTGAAAAATATACAACTCTTAATGTAAAAGAGTGTTTATAATTGACACTACTCTTGAATACTTTCAAATTGAAAAATTATACAACTCTTAATATAAAGGTAAAGGGTGTTTACCATTTTTATAGTGTGAAAATTGATCCCTAAAGTTGCGTATACGAAAAGTATAAACCTTTGAACACTGTGAAATCACACTTAATACGTGATAATGATGTGCTAAGAAAATCTTGAGAGATTATCATTTTCATAGAATGTAGGGATGTAATGCATAAACTTGCATATGGCAAAAATTATACACCTTTGAACTCTTTGAAATCGCACTTAGGACATGGAGTGAAATATAATGCAAAAATTATACACCTTTGAACACTTTCCCTTTAAATTATATTCAAAATCATTTGTTTATGGAGTTAAAGCATCGGTGGCAAACTCGTTATTTTGCATGGATAGAGGGTGCCTCCCGATAGATACAAGGGTTATCCTGTCCGCTAGATCACAGAGGATCAATCAGAGGATCAACGGTTGGTGGGTACGATCTACGTGACAGCTGTCTCGACCAATCAGAGCGTAGCGGACAAGATGAGCACATGTGTGAGTAGAACTTAAAAACCAAGGGCAAAAATGAGTAGAACTTTAAAACCGATGGCAAAACTGACAAGGGTGTTCAATTAGAAAACAAAAAGAGATTTAAAAAATGGAAAATGCTTCTTTTATACAATAAAATATATATTGGCATACATCAAACTAGTTGCAATTCAAATATACATCAGTTTGACAATTATTGCATCATTCAGACAAATTATGTTTTGGGGAGGGATGTTTTGGGGAGAGGCTTGAGTAGAAAGCCATGAACCTTCATAGATAGTAGGTGATTTGAGAAGTGGTGATTTAGGTTAAAACTTGATTTATATACATTTCTTATGGTGGAAGGTCACATAATAAGACTCCCTGGATAGATGCCACTGTGTTTTGATTTTTTTGAATTTGTTGTGCATACAATGACTCCATTAGCTAGCTAAAACCCATTCGTTGACTATCTATTGACCAGCCACCGGAGGGTAAAAATGAGTATATTGCACACAACAGTGCTAGTACTGGAGGGAAAAACTGAGTACAACCAAACTGCAAGTGCTACACTCGAGGGTATAACTGAGAACAACTAAGTGGCCAAGGTTAGACACGAGGGGGAAAACATGACGCACAACATGTGTGTCACGGTGCACAGGGCGGTAGCGGATGCGTGTGGCCGTGCATGGTGTAGTAGCGCACACGGTTACGCGATGCATGGTGGTGCAACGAAACATCTCCTCCCTTCACCTTTATAGATGCCTCCTCACTGTCACTCATCACTCACTCACGCAACCATCTCCACTGTCCCATCACCTTCTGCAAACCCCCAATAAAACCCCAACCACGCCGGCGATGGAGAAGAACGGCGCGGTGGCCATCGTTGCCTCCAAGGCGGTCGAGAGGCCCCGTCCCCATACTGGACCCTGTCAAGGCATTGAAGGCAGCCGCCATCCCCGTCCAGACCCCTGTCCCCGCTTCTGCCATAGCCGCCGGCCAGGAGGCCCTCGTCCCCGTACAGGCCCCCGCCGTTCTCCTGCAGATCTCGCGCGGCTAGGACCCCTACGGGGAAAACGATTACATCAGGCCGGAGAACCCCTTTGACACCAGCTTTGCCGACCCATGGTCGGAGGTAACTAGGGTTTTCTCCCCTTCCTTTGTTCTTCCCCCATTCATACCGTTGGATGCTAGATCGTGTGTTATTAGGGCTCGACTGTTCGTATTTTCAATCGGTGGATGCTAGGTATTTTTACAGTAGCTAATCCTCTTTTGTTATATCTCTTATTTCGATGAATACCCCTAGTTGGGATCAGTACTAGCACCGATCAGTAGTTGGGATCAGTACTAGCACCGATCTGTAGTTGGTATTAGTATTTGATTTGGTTTGAGATTTGGGGATTGGGAAATAATCAGAGGATCTCAATCGGTTAATTTATGCAAGTAATCAATCACGATAATCATGGTATCTCAATCATGTCCTTATTTGTAGGGTTCGCAGCATAGAAAACAAAAAGTTTCCTACGATGGGAACAACTATGTACTAAGATCTATCTACTAGATACAAGCAACGGGAGGATGTATATCCGTAGAGAACATATCCTTGAAGACCGACAAAGCTTAACAAGTTCAAACTCGTGGTTGATGTAGACGATCTCTTGCCGATCTCAAGATCGAGAGGAAGTCCTAGCGGCGCAAAACAGCGGCGCATCCGTGCTCGCACACACGTACGAGGCACCAAGCAACCACCACCTCCTCGCTCCAGCGATACAGCGGAATCACAACTCTTTCTTGCCGAATAGCCACCGGGAACATGTATCTCGCTAGTCCGAGACCATGGGGGATAAATACTAGAGGGGGAGAGAGATCCTTCACGAGGAGGTGTACTTTGAGAGAATGAGAGGGGGGCCTTTTATAGGGGAGAGGGGGGAACCCAAGGAGCATGTCGCCCAGCCATGGGAGCTGCCCCCACCTCTTCCACATTCATGTGGGTGGACACTCCACTCACTCAAATGCCTTTCAATTCCCTCCACTCAAAAAACCCACTCAAATTCCCATTAAATTTCCACCAAATTTAAGGCAAACTGTCATTTAATAAAACTCCTTTTATTTATTCAGAATTTTGTCAATTAATTTAATGACAAACATTCACATATAACCCCTTGCTAGTATTTCATTTCACATGCAAAAACACTTTCTGCAATTTCATCCGAAAACCTGTTTCGGTATCTAGTGAAATAAATTCCTGCGCTTGTTATTCTTTCCGGCATAATTTTTTTGCTCCATATGGAGACCCATACTGACTCCCACACATTGAACGATGACTTTCTTGTGATCATCGGAACGTTTTACGCTAGTATCTTAATCCTTTTGTTTCGCGATATATTACATGTCCGAGATTCGATCATCGGTATCTTCATACCTAGTTTGATCTCATTACTGACATGCACTCTTTTCTCGTTCCCGTGATATAACATTCTAGTTATCAAATCACTTGCTTGCAAGCTAACCAATGTGATATCTCGTAGAGGGCCCAGAGCATATCTATCCGTCATTGGGATGAACAAATTCCACTCTCGATCCATGGGCCTCAACATAACACTTTAGTAGTTCTGAACCCATCTTTATAATCACCCAGTTACAGTGTGACGTTTGATGTTATCAAGAAACTCTTCCGGTGTTAGTGATTGACATGATCTCATGGTCTAAGGATTAGGATCACTTCGTCAGTTGTTATAGCAATATAAACTCAATGACTTTGATCGTAATGCTATACTTCGGATGAATGTCCATCACACCATTCCAATAATGTTGTGACCTCGTTATTAACAACATCCAATGTCCATGATCAGGAAACCTTTAATCATCTTGTTAATCAATGAGCTAGTTTATAAGAAAGGCATAACTAGGAACTTACTTTTTGTTTATTAAACACACATGTATTAACGTTTTCGTATTAATACAATTATAGCATGAAAAATAAACATTTATCATACACTAGTGGAGAACGGGGCACTAGTCCCGGTCCTAGAGGGCCTCTAGTCCCGGATGGCCAGCCGGGACTACGGAAACGGGACTAGAGGTCCCAGCCTCTAGTCTCGGTCCAGTTACGAGCCGAGACTAAAGTATGTGCACGTGGCGGCGTAGCAGTGCGAGGGGGGGGGGGGTGGTATTTAGTCCCAGTCCGTATTACGGTCCGAGACTAGTTTCTTTCTGCCGCGGCAGCATTTTACCTATTCGGCTGCCGCGACAGCCGATGGGGGTTTCTGCCGCGGCAGAGTTTTGGGGCCGTTTTCTGCCGCGGCAGCCGATGCGGGGTTCTGCTGCGGCAGGAGGATAGGTAGAGTAGGGTTGCGTTTGGCGTAAAGTGACATGCAACAAAGAGATCACAACTCGTCTAATATAGATATAATTCTACATTACATAAATATATACATAAATAGAGATCACAACCCGTCTATTCGGTTACAAGTTCATTAAATCATGGGAAGCCGGAGGTATGGTATTTTCCTTCTGCGTTTATGACATGGTCAACAAGAAATTCCGCCAATTCCTCTTGAATTGCTACTAGACGCTTCCTTGGATCGAGATTCTCTCGCAATCTTTCCAACTATATATAAAAGAAGGACGTCAATATGAATATCAATAGTCATAACAAATATTATGAATGACACTCAACAAAAAATGTGAATATATTGCTCACGTACTTCTAAAAATATCTCTCGGTCCCGCTCACTGACCTCGGAGCGAATGTACTCGCACACGAAGTATCCACATAGGTTAGTACCTGGTGGTTGCCTCTCGCACTTTACGACAAACGGTTTCAATCAAATAATAATCAAGCATGACATGATGGTATTGAAACTAAAATTGAAGAGATGCGCGGATCTAGATCGTACTACTTACATCTATCCAATAAAAACTAAGCTCGTCTTTAAATTCACCAACCATAGCATTGGTGAAAGCTGTCCAAACCCTGCCCGGCAAAAAAATGTATTATTAGTTACTTGATATCTCTAGATATATATATATGAACGAAAGAGACCGATATAGTGCGATAATGACTAAAATTACCTCTGGAGCGCATCTTTAATTAATGCGTACTGTGATTCGTCTCTCATTAGTGAGTCCTTGATTTCAACTCTTCCAGCGTCAACTTCAATGGTTAGAAGAATCCAGTGATAGCTGCGCACATTCATATATGTCAGTAACTCACCAATTACACTCAACAGAATCAAATGAATGTGTACAAGGCAGTAACACTCTTACCTGTAGTTGTAGGGAAACAATATTCTTCATTTGTAATGTTGCCTCAATAAGACCCTTAGCAAGTTACGCTCCGTGTCCTTTGGGTATTCCATTAGCAATCTTTGATTAAACCGGTGTGGGTCGATGAACCCAGTGTCAAAGATTTTCTTCCGGTCACATTCATCGCTCTTAATTCTGCATAATAGCATATAGTGAAGATAATTACATGCAATAAAAGAGCTGGGTTAGAGACTTTATCATAGAAATAAATGAACCACTTACAGACAATAGGTAGCGAGGAGACTCAAGTCAAGGGCATATTGTTTGAATGACATATAGAATTCCTCAAAATAAATTTGCAACTGGTCTTCACCATTAAAATGCTCACTTGTAATTTTCACAAGCAGCGCTGACAATTGATTTTGCTCATCGCATGTAGAGACTTTCTCGTACCACTCATGCAGTCTTTGCATTTGAGTTGGTAGAAATTTGACCTCATCAGGTCTGACCAGAGTCTTCCCGTATTCATATCTCCATGCAAATTCCTCTTGTATGGGGATATGCCCGCCTAGCGCTTGATCAACTGTAATATTAGCACCTTTGGCAAATTCCATTGCTATAATATTCTGATGATTAGTATTGGATAACACCTTGAGCGGGGCGATCGATTTGTTTGCCTGCATTCCGAGTTGCGCAACCTCTCTTTTCCCGCTGCTTGCAGTAGTATTTCCTGGAGTATTACCACTGCTTCCAGTAGTATTTCCTGAATTCTTCCTACCAATTCTCAGCAGACAGCGTTTGTAGTCAGCAGCCTTATTTATCTCATATTGCGATGGTTGCTCAAGAAACCCCTTAGCCCACTTTTTGGCTTTCGGATCAAATATTTGTTTTGGCTTGGGAGCTTTGGGTGCAAAGAAGGCTTTAACTTGGGCATCACTGATCGCTTTGGTTTCCTCATCAGTCATCTCGTAAGGTAACTTGGGAGGAGGCGGCGGGATTTTCTTCACCTTTTTACCTTTGGCTTTCTTCTGACTAGTATTTATACTAGTTGACTAAGAGACCGCCTTCTTCGTCTGACATGGCGGCGACGGAGTGGGCTAACGCGGTTGGGGAGGAGTGGGCTGATGCGGTGGTGGATTCGCGCTATGGTGGTCGTCCCACTCCTCATGTGGACTTGCTGGAGGCGGCAGACTCGGCTGACGTGGAGGAGACGGTGGTGGCTTGGGTGAGCCTGGAAACACGATGTAATTCTTGCGCCATAGAATGATAGAGCCCCTGACTTCTCCTAGCGTGCTCTCATCTTCAGGTCTAGGGATGTCAAGTTGTAGTGATTCATATTGAGGTAGAATCTCATCCACCCCGACACGAGCATAGCCATCTGGAATCACTTTGCAATGCCAGCGTGCTTCAGGTTCACAAGATAAAGCATAGCCGAGAGCTGCCTTGAAGGATAAGTTCATCATTCCCACATGCAGCTCGCAGCTTGTCTTCTCAGTAATATTGTCCACGGGATAGCGATCTATCGGATTGGCCGCCGTGGAAGCGACACTGCTTCTCTGCTAAGATGGGACACCGGCACTTTCTTCTAGCCGCTGATGAGTTGGCCCTTGCTGGCGCATTTCGTCCAGCTGCTTCTGTTGCTCTTTTAGCATGGCATATATTTCCTCGTTCTTTCTTTCCATGCTACGCAACCGGGATGCCTCCTCTATCTCCTTCCGCTTCTTTGCCCTTGCTCGACTTCTATAGGATTCAGTGTCCTGAGGAAACCCAGTCTTCCACGGCATAGAAGGTCCAAAGCCTCGTGTTCGTCCTGGTTTTTCAGGATTCCCGAGGGCCTTTGTCAGCTTGTCGTTCTCTCTGTCGGGTTTGAAGTCACCCTTTTTAACCTCCACGATTGTTTTAACAATTTCTCCATGGGGTGTAGCAACATTGGACTTTTTATCGAATATTAACTCCCATGTTTCCATGTCATACTTTGCCCCTTGGGCAAGTAACCAATTCCTTACTCTGATGGGCCAGTCCTCTGTAGCTGGAGTGAGCCCTTGGGCACGCAAGGCTTTCTCGGCTTCCTCCCACTTAGGAACGGAAGTCCTATAGCCACCTGTCCCCATCGTATGGTGATATTTCTTTTTTGCAGCATTTTCTTTATTCTTTGCGGACCTTTTTTTTTGCTATTGCTGATTTCTTGTAGTCTAGAAATCTTTCCCAGTGAGGCCGTTGCTTCTCTAGTGAGTCCTCGAATGCTGGAACTTTTCATTCCTCGAGATATTCATTGTACAATATTTTCTTATAGTTATTGAACTGTTGGGCCCATCTTCTTAAGAGCGAAACGCTTAACTTTGGACCTCATCTCATTTGTGGCCTCCTTATTCTCTAATACCGGTAGGGTGAAATGGCGAATGAGATTTTCCCATAGTATGTCTTTATATCTGTCCTCGACATAACTCATAGAATATTCATCAGCCTTTGCTGGCTTATTCTAGTTGATAATGTTGATCGGGACGTTGTCAATAACAACAAATCCACATTGATGAATAAATGTGTTTGCGTTCTTTATGGGAAGCAACGGGACGCCCACTGGAGAGACCTCAACAATTGTGAGATGCGCATCATCGGGCATCCCTTTGGCCGGTCCTCGTTTACTATTTTTAACTAGCGCAGTCGATGTGGATATCTAAAATAAGAAACAACATTCGTTAATATATATACACAAATAAATTAATGCATCTATCTACTAGTGATCAAAAGGCTTAATAATATACCTCGTCAGACTTTGTCAAGGCTGGTCCATCATTTTCCAAGCCATCATCGAAATTAAAACTAGTATGCGCTTCGACTTGAGGTTCTATCTCTATTCCCTCACCGGACTCATTTAGAAACTGTGAGCCATCTTCTGCTCCACAGTCTTCTTCCCCACCCTGATCGACGAGCGCTCCATCCTGATAGGGGAGCGGTCCTCCACCAGCCAGTATCATATCGAATAAAGGCTCTTCACCTTCTCTATTGTTGAAGTGATCCATAGAATAACTGCTATGACATAATGTGCATATATGAGTAATAAAATTATATAACATCTCGAATGACAACAAAAGTATTAATATCATACAACATCTTGAATAACATCTCAGAAAACAACAAAGAAGTCATAATACATCTCGAATAACGACAAAATAGTAATATCATATAAAAAACATCTTGTCTGATAACATCGCTCAAACTCAACGTCGACTACCGGTTCCTGAGCCGCGGGATGTGACCAACCAAATAGTCAGAACCATCACCGGACTATAACTAGGGTGATATCCCTGAATAACCTGCCAGGTATGGGGGGCCAGCCTGGCGTCCAACATCACCATATAGCGACGGACGTGCTCGTCCTTATCCCTGATGCGACGTCGTACCACCTCCTCGGGGGCCGGCCCCCTCTGCACTCTGCCTGGGCCACGTGACCTCCACCAAAGAAGATCCGGGTCGACGACGACACCCGGATTCCTCACCAAGCTACGCGTCCCTGACGGTAGGACCTCCCAGTGCAAGCCTGGCGGAGCCTAGTCTCGTACAACACCGCTAGAGCGTATTACTCCCTCGCTCTGGCCGAGTTGGCTACGAGGATGCCCGGACATATCCTAAAGTATGTATGGATTTGACCGAAAAATACACTCTTTAGGAAAAAAATACAATATATACAGTAAAAACTAACTAATATCCTAAATACCAAACAATATACACTACTTAGGAAAACAATACACTATTTAGGACAAAATATACTATATATATACACTATATACTAACTAATATCCTAATTAAATACTAAACAATATACACTACTTAGGAAAAAAATACACTATTTAGGAAAAAATACACCATGTATAAATTAAATACAAATTAATATCCTAAATATACTAAACAATATACACTATATATTGAAAAATACACTATTTAGGGAAAAAATACCCTATACACTAAATACTACCTAATATCCTAAATACTAACTAATATACACTATATATTGAAAAATACACTAAATACTAACTAATATATCCTAAATACTAATAACTAAATACTAACTAATATATCCTAAATAATAAATACTAAATAAATATATACTAACTAAATCCTAAATACTAAACAATATATACTAAGTAAATACACTATGTTGAAAAAACAGAAACACTAACTAAATATATACTAATAAATACTAACTAAATATATACTAACTAAATACACTAGATATGTTGAAAAAACAGAAAAAAAAACTCACCGGTGGGCGGCGCGGAGGGGAGGCGCCGACGGCGGCACGGGGACGGGCGCGTGCGAGGGGCGGCGCGAGGACGAGGCCGGTGAGGGGTGCGGCGGCGACTCCGATCCGGACGACGCGCGGCAGGTGGCTAGCAACACGGCGGGGCACGGGCGTGGGCGGCGGCCTGGCGACGTCGTTGCAGTTTCGAGAAGAAAGAAACGTCCCGGCTCGTGGCTCGGGCCGGGAGGAGGGCGGTGGGTATTTATACCCACCACCTCTATTCCCGGCCCCAGCCTCCATCGGGACTAGAGGGGGGGCCTCTAGTCCTGGCCCCAGCCTCCAACCGGGACTAGAGGTCTTTTCGCGGCGCCATTTCGTTCTCGCGCACAAAGACCTCTAGTCCCGGCTGGAGGCCGGGGCCAGGACTAGAGGTCATTTTTTTAAAATTTATTTATTTCTTTATCTTTTATTCTATGATGATGTAAAATATGTATTATATATATCAAATTTTGCAGAAAAAAAGATCTATAATATAAATCTATTAGCATATTCGAATTAAAAAATATCTTTTGTATACTAAAGTTTGAATTTGTTAATATTATTATTTCTTTATCTTTTATTCTGTGATGATAAAAATATGTATTATATATATCAAATTTTACAGAAAAAAGATCTATAATGTAAATCTATTAGCATATTCTGTTATAAAACTAATATTTTGTTGAATTAAAAAATATCTTTTGCGGCAGGCTAGAGAAGGTAGTACTAGGGCAGGCAGGCTAGGGAAGGCAGCACTAATGATATGGGTGAGTGTCGACATTATGTCGTGCAGATTTTCCCTTTTCCCGGATGGTGTCGCCAACCGGGACTAAGCTGAACCCTTAGTCCCAGTTGGAGACATCAACCTGGACAAAACACGAGTGAGCACTAATAATAGGGGTGAGTGTCGACATTATGTCGTGAGTGTCGACACTATGCCGAGCTGCTTGTACTATAAATAGGCCAGTCCTCCAGCCAGTTTGAGGCATTTCCAAGATCGATGGTTTGCGAAAGCAGGGACACCACTACGGCCAGTTTCAGGGAGATGCCGCCGCAGCCCAGTCCTCCGGCATTTCCAAAAAACTTGTCATAGAGGCAGTCCCTAATATGTGAAATTAGGTTAGCTCCCACGCATATTGATCTAGTTAGAGAAGTTACAAGCTGCAAGATGGTCTTCGAGAGTAGGGACACCACTACGGCCAGTTTCAGGGAGATGCCGCCGGAGCCCAGTCCTCCGGCATCTCCAAGAAACTGGTCATAGAGGCACTCCCTAATATGTGAAATTAGTTAGCTCCCAGGTGTATTAATCTAGTTAGAGAAGTTACAAGCTGCAAGATGGTTTTCGAGAGCAGGGACACCACTACGACCAGTTTCAGGGAGATGCCGACGGATCCCAGTCCTCCGGCATCTCCAAGAAACTGGTCATAGAGACACTCCCTAATATGTGACCGCGCGCGTTTGGAGATCAGATCTTAATGGTAAGTACGAATCGGAACAACTTCTTCATAGTCCTGGTCCAGCCACAAAACGAGACTAACACTCAAGACATTTATTAATATTAAAAACTGAGACTACAAAACTGGGACTAAAGGCCCCCCTATATATAGTCCTGGTCAAGCCACAAACCGCGAAAGATATCCTTCGGTGGAGCCACAAACCGCGAAAGACATGAACTAGAGTTACATAATATGAGCATGAACTTCTTGGCATATGTCCTTCCTTATGATCGCTTCAGACGTAACCACGGAGCATCTTCTTTACTTAACGGAATGCTTGGGTCAGTTTTCACTGTGAAGGGCGAAATTTCATCAAACTTATTATAATCTTCTGACATGTCTGCCTTTTCCTCGATTCCCACGATGTTTCTTTTCCCTGAAAGAACTATGTGACGCTTTGGCTCATCGTATGATGTATTCGTTTGCATATTTTTTCTTTTTTTGGTCTGGAGGACATGTCCTT
The DNA here is from genome assembly GCA_916181665.1 of Avena sativa. NCBI lineage: Eukaryota > Viridiplantae > Streptophyta > Magnoliopsida > Poales > Poaceae > Avena > Avena sativa. The sequence goes on along the minus strand of OV702285.1, from coordinate 52,080,053 downwards.
CACATAGAAAACTTGAGACACATCATTGGCTAGGACGAATGGTTCATCTCTATAACCAAGATTGTGGAGAGCCACTGTTGTCATTCCGTACAACTAGTCTATCTTTACCCCTTCCCCATTCAGGTTGACCCATTTGCAGCGAAACAAAGGGACCTTAAAAGAGACTCCATAGTCTAGTTCCCATATCTCCTCTATGTAACCATAATATGTGTACTTTTGTCCATTCTGGTCATTCCTTGTCCTATAGTACGCAGCTTCAGGGTCTTCTTCGTCATCGTCATCATCATCATCATTGTCAGCTGCCACTCCTGGGATCCTCAGCCCAGCCATAGAATATACCGGGGCACCTGCCACTCCGGCCTCAGATTCACGGCGAACGGGGGAGGGGTCTCCTGGAAGACGATGCCGCTACCGCCGGGGAGGGGAGGGGCCTTCTTCTTGTGGCTCTGTGGCGGGTGTCCTTGTGGGCACCGCAGGCGAGGATGGTCTCCCCCGACGATGTAGCACACAACGCCGATGATAGTCTGGTTCACCCACCACAGGCGGCAGCCGGCTTCGTTGTGGTTCATCGGGGGAGGGCCGTCACCCTCGTACCTGGAGAGCTCTCTTCCTCGCCGGTTAGCAAAAAAGGCATTCCAGGTGTCATAGTTGTTGGGATCCCACTGGGGATCCATCCGCTGCTCCGACGTGAGCTCGTGGTAGAAGTGGCTCGTGATGGCCGCCTAGCGTGCGGAACCTCGAGGGACAGGAGGGACAGGAACCCCTCTGGCGCTCAGCATCCAGCCGGTGGGCGGCCGGTAGCCCGGAGGGCAAGGGTAGCTGGAGGCGCACAACGCCTCGGTCTCCTCGAGGGTCAGAATGGCCCAGTAGCCGCTGTCTATTGTTGTGAGAGAGGAAGGTCTGTATTTGTGGATAGCGATGGCGCGGTCCGCCTAGATATAGAGGAAAAGGGCGGGAAAACATTGCGGGAAATGGCGGGAAATGTCTTTAGTCCCGGTTAGTGGCTACAACCGGGACCAATAGCTTCGGTCGGAGGAAAAGGGCGGGAAAACATGGCCGGAAGCGGTGGGAAATGGCGGGAAATATCTTTAGTCCCGATCAGTGGCTACAACCGGGACTAAAAGCTTCGGTGAGATGGAAAGTTAGTATAATTATTCTTATAAAACAGAAAAAATAAGAAACTTTGTAAAAGCTTCAAAAAATGATATACATGCATGTGTACATATTGATTGCATCTAAAAAATGGCCGCAGGCAAAATTCTGAATACATCATATGACTTTTTTATGACCGTGTGGCCTTAAACATGGAGCATCTTCATCAAGTAAGATGATGCTTGGGTCATCCTTCACTACAAACGGCGGAATTTCATGAAACTTGTCATAATCTTCGGACATCTCTGTCTTGTCCTCCACTCCTACGGTGTTTCTTTTCCCTGAAAGAACTATGTGGCGCTTTGGCTCATCGTTTGATGATGTATTTGTTTGCTTATATTTTATTTTTCTTGGTTTGGTAGAGATGTCCTTCACATAGAAAACCTAAGACACATCGTTGGCTAGGACGAATGGTTCGTTCATGTACGCAAGATTGTTGAGATCCACTGTTGTCATTCCGTATTTTTTGTCTACCTCAACCCCGCCTCCTGTTAGCTTGACCCATTTGCACCGAAACAAAGGGACCTTCAAAGCAGGTTCATAGTCAAGTTCCCATATCTCCTCTATGTAACCATAATATGTGTCCTTTGACCTATTGTCATTTGTTGCATCAAAGCAGACACCACTGTTTTGGTTGGTGCTCTTTTTATCTTGGGCGATCGTGTAAAATGTATTCCCATTTATCTCGTACCCTTGGTAAGTCCATATAGTCGAAGATGGTGAGCTGGCCAACAAGTACAACTCATCACAAACAATGTTGTTATTAATGAGATGTGTTTGCAACCAACCGCCAAAAGTCTTCATGTGTTCATCTCTAATCAAGGAGTCATGCTTTCCCGGGTTGTTTGAGCGTACAATATCCTTCTGTTCCTTTATATACGGAGCTGTCAAGGTGGAATTATGCAGAACCGTGTAGTGTGCTTGAGTGAAAGAATGTCCTTCCCTACATATTATTGATTTCCTTCCTAGTGTGCCTTTTTCCACTCAGTCTCCCCTTATGCCGTGATTCAGAAACACCAATCGACTTAATGCCAGGAATAAAGTCAACACAAAACTCAATGACGTCCTCTGTTCCATAGCCCTTCGAGATGCTTCCTTCTAGCCTAGCACGGTTATGGACATATTTCTTCAAGACTCCCATGAACCTCTCAAAGGGGAACATATTGTGTAGAAATACAGGACCCAAAATAGTAATCTTGTCAACTAGGTGTACCAGCATATGCGTCATAATATTGAAGAAGGATGGTGGGAACACTAGCTCAAAACTAACGAGACACTGGACCACATCATTTTGTAACCTCGGTAGAATTTCTGGATCGACTACCTTCTGAGAAATAGCATTGAGGAATGCACATAGCTTCACAATGGCAGTCAAACATTTTCCGGTAGAATCCCCCTCAATGCAACCGGAAGCAATTGTGTCATAAGCATGTGGCAGTCATGAGACTTTAGGTTCTGGAATTTTTTCTCTGCCATATTTATTATTCCCTTTGTATTCGACGAGAAGCCAGAGGGGACCTTCATACTTCTTTGGACTTCAAAATTTTTTTCCTTCTCTTCTTTGCTAAGAGCATAGCTGGCAGCACTTAGACGTCCTTTATCTGTCTTTATTGGATGCACGCCGTCTCGGTCTTTCATACCTTGCTGGTACTGCCGTGCTTCTGACGTATCTTTTGTCTTTCCATACACGCCCATAAAGCCTAGCAGGTTCACGCAAAGATTCTTCGTCACGTGCATCACGTCGATTGCAGAGTGGACCTCTAGAACTTTCCAATAGGGTAGCTCCCAAAATATATATTTCTTCTTCCACATGGGCACATGTCCGTCAACGTCATTTGGAACAAATTGACCACCAGGGCCCTTTCCAAAGATTACTTCTAGATCCTTGACCATACCAAATATATCATCACCAGTACGGCGGATAGGCTTCTTCCGGTGATCTGCCTCACCATTGAAATGCTTGCCTTTCTTTCTTGTGGGATGCCTGGCCGAAAGAAATCGACGATTCCCCAGGTACACATTCTTCTTACCTTTATCCAAATATATACTTTCAGTATCATCTAAACAATGTGTGTATGCATTGTATCCCTTGTTTGACTGTCCTGAAAGGTTACTAAGTGCAGGCCAATCATTGATGGTTACGAACAACAACACCCGTAGGTCAAATGGTTCATGTTTGTGCTCATCCCACATACGAACACCTTCGTCGCGCCACAACTCTAGTAGTTCTTCAACTAATGGCCTTAGATAGACATCAATGTCATTGCCGGGTTGCTTCGGCCCTTGGATGAGCACTGACATCATAATGAACTTCCGCTTCATGCACAACCAAGGAGGCAGGTTATATATACATAGAGTTACAGGCCAGGTGCTATGACTGTAGCTTTGCTCTCCAAAAGGATTCATGCCATCTGTACCTAGACCAAATCTTAAGTTCCTTGCGTCATCTGCAAAGCTCGGGTACTCTCTACCGATTTTTATCCATTGCGACCCATCAGCGGGGTGTCTCAACATCGAGTCTTTCCCGCGCTCTTCTTTGTGCCATCGCAACAACTTGGCATGCTCCTTGTTTCTAAACTAACGTTTCAACCATGGTATTATAGGAGCATACCACATAACCTTTGCAGGAACCCTCTTCCTAGGGCGCTGCTCGCCCTCAACATCACCAGGGTCATCTCATCTGATCTTATAACGCAATGCGCCGCATACCGGGCATGCATCCAAATTCTCGTACTCCTCACCGTGATATAATATGCAGACATTAATGCATGCATGTATCTTCTGCACCTCTAGTCTTAAAGGGCAGACGACCTTCTTTGCCTCGTATGTACTGACAGGCAATTCATGATCCTTTGGATGCTTCTTCTTTCAAATTTTTAGTAGCTTCTCAAATCCCTTGTCAGATAAACCATTCTCTGCTTTCCATTGCAGTAATTCCAGTGTGGTACCGAGCTTTGTGTAGCCATCTTCGCAATTCGGGTATAACAATTTTTTGTAATCCTCTAACATGCGCTGCAACTTCTTCTTCTCGTTTTCATTTTCGCATTCGCTCCGTGCATCAAGAATGGCCTGACGAAGATCATCAACAGTCTCATCTAATGCCTGTTCTTCACATTCTTCTTGTTCATTGTCTTCTAGTGCAGTGCCACCGTATTCAGGAAATATTGGATAATTATCATCGTTCTCTTCTTCTCTTCGTTGTCTTCCATCATAACCCCGCTTTCTCCATGCTTTTTCCAACAAATATAGCCGGACATGAAACCTGATTGAATCAGGTGGATGTGAATTGTTTTGGATGAAGAGTAATCCTTCTCATTCCTACAGACACGACACGGACAACACATAAAACCATTCCGCTTGTTTGCCTCAGCCAACTCGAGGAAAGAATGCACGCCTTTAATGAACGCGTCAGACATTCGGGGAGCGTCATACATCCATTCTCGGCTCATCTGCAGTATAACTAAAATTTTCTATCATATAAAAAGTTTGGATCATTTTTACTAAAATTACTTTTACATGCACTAATTTTTGAATTAAGATTTTCTATCATATTAAAATTTTATATGCACTAATTTTTGAATTGGACAAAACTGTTAACATAATAATGTTGTCTATTTAATTATTGCTCTAGTAGTGAAAACCTTATTCAATTCTAAGATCTGAAACTCTTCAAATGCACATCTCAACTTTCAATAGCTTTTTGTATAATCAAACTATGCTTAAAACTACACATCTAAAATTCCCTCTACACTTCTAAGCATGAAATTCCTCATTCTAGCTAGTTCTAGAGCATTGAGCTAAACTATAACAATAAGAGGTGAATGATTGAAGTTGCTAACCATTTTAGAAGCTTCGATTGATAGATGATGCCACCAAATCTTGGATTGAAAGTTGCCACCAAAATGAGGATGAAGTTGAGCTGTTACTTGGAGGAAATGGCCATGATTTTGGGCTAGGTCGAACAGGCATATATTGTGGTAATAAGTTGTCCCGAGTGGTAAAATGAACCCAGACTAGAGGATGACCTCTAGTCCCGGCTTGTAACAAGAACCCAGACTAAATATAGCCATGGGTCCCACAGGAGCTCTAGTCCCGGCCTGTGTTACCAGCCGGGACTAGAGGTTGCCCATGGACCGGGACTAGTGATATGGGGCCATGTAGCCATTGCAGAATTCACAGACCGGGACTAGTGCTAACACTAGTCCCAGTTTCAGAGTAGGCCGAGACTAGAGGCTGGAGCTGCAAAAAACGAAAGGTCGTTTTTCTACTAGTGATAAATAAGGAATACGATAATAACCACTTTATTATTGCCTCTCGGGCATATTCCCTTCATTATTGCACGCTACTAATTTTTGTAATAGGTGGATAGCAGCGATGTTTACAGCGACGACGATTCCATGGACACCAAGACTCGTCAGGTGCTGAGGAAGATGAAGTCTGGCCAGTTCAACGGCTTCTTCGCCGGCAATGTCTACAGGTGCCCCTTCTGCACTAGGAGCCTCGCCACCGACTTCAACTCCCTCGTGATGCATGCCAAGGACATGAAGACCTGCGGACCGTCAAATAACGCCAACGCCTTCAGAAGCCAGCACAAGGCGCTCGGTTTCACCTCCGCAACCTCCAGAAGGTGGCTATCGAGGAGGGTCGCATGCCCCCGATAAAGCCCATGGCGCCCAAGTTCAAGGGACTGGGCAACATGAAGTGGAGTAAGCGCCATAGGGAGGAGGCGTAGGCCCTCCTAGCGGAGGCCATGAGGGGGCACTGATCCTGTGATGATGTTGCTGCTGCTGCTGCTGTAAAGCAGCTTCTTTTGTTTTGTTGTCTGTGTTGAACTTGTAAGTACAGCAGCTTCTTTTGTTTTGTTGTCTGTGTTGAACTTGTAAGCTGCTACTGCTGAGCAGCCTAATTGTCAAACCTGGTTTAAGTATCGTACTATATAATCCTTTATTAGCTGCTTTATCTACATCTACCCTGTTCGTCTACATATTTATGATACTGGTTAGATTTGCTGCCAGATTGGGAAAATACGAGGGCCAAAAGGAACCATGAATAAAGAGAGAAGCTGCTCTAGATTCGCTATCTTTTTGGGCAAAAATAACAACTGTTAGCGACATAAAGGGAAAAGGGCGCTCTTAAAAAGGCCAATCATAAAAATAACAAAAAAGAAATCTTCCAATTTAGACGACAGGGCGTACGATAACTACCATACGCGCCCCACATGGTCCCACACCACATCCCCAAAACGCGTTCCCAACAAGCCGGCCCCACACCATGGGGGGTCCTACTACGGGACCCGACTGAACGTGGCCCCACCTATCATCACGTAACGGGGGTGGGTCCTACTTGTCAACACGTAACAGTGAGGGTCCACTACGGGACCCACCTGAATGCGGCCCCACTTGTCAGCACGTAACGGCGAGGGTCCACTAACGGGACCCGACGGAGAGCGAGTTTTAGACGGATGTGAGAGTTCCATAATAGGAGCTGGACAAAAGTGAGGAAAAACTAAGCAGCTGGGAAAAAGTGAGTACAGCTAACGAACCAGGGGCACGAAAATAGAAATCCCTATTAAAAAACCGAGACTACGGAATCGGGACTAAAGTCCCCCTTTAGTCCCGATCAAGCTACAAACCGGGACTAACACTCAAGAAATTTGTTAATATTAAAAAATGAGACTACTGAATCGGGACTAAAGGTCCCCTGTTAGTCACGGTCCAGCCACAAATCAGGACTAACACTCAATATATTTATTAATATTAAAAAACCGAGACTACGGAATCGGGACTAAAGGCTCCCCTTTATTCATGATCATATCTAGCCCTATAGTATACATCTTCATGGTCGTCTTCGTCTTCGTCTTCATCGTCGTCATCGTGGTCGTTGCTAGGCGCACGTGGCTGGATCCTCATCCTAGCCATGGCATATTGTGGGGGCACCTGCCACTCCGGCCTCGGATTCACGACACGTGGGGGAGGGGCCTTCCGGATGACGACGCCGCTACACCCGCGGCCTTCACCATCGCCACCCTTTTATGGCTCTATGGCGGATGTGAGTACCGCAGGTGAGCATGGTATCCCCCGACGATGTAGTGCACCATGCCGATGATAGTCCGGTTCGCACATCACAGGCGGCGACTGGCTTCGTTGTGGTTCACCAGGGGAGGGCCGTAACTCTCGTACCTGGCGAGCTCTCTTTTCCACCGGTTAGCAAAGAAGGCATTCCAGGTGTCATAGTTGTCGGGATCCCACTGGAGATCCATCCGCTGCTCCGGCGTGAGATCGTGGTAGAAGTGGTTTGTGATGGCCGCCTAGCGTGCGGAACCTTGAGGGACGGGAACCCCTCCAATGCTCAGCATCCAGCCGGCAGGCGGCTGGTTGCCCGGCGGGCAAGGGTAGCTGGAGGTGCACAGTGTCTCAGTCTCCTCGAGGGTTAGAATTGCCCAGTATGTGCTATCCATTGTTGTGAGAGACGAAGGTGTGGATGTGTGGATAGCCATGGTGCGGTCGGTCTAGATATAGAGGGAAAGAGAGAGAAAACTTGGTGGGAAGCAGTGAAAAATGAGGGGAAAACTCTGTGATATCCCGATATTATGTAAACACTCCCTGTTATAGTGAAGTTTCACTGGCTGGCCTTCGTGGTGTTTTCCTATTTTTGTTGGAGGGGTTTTCTACATGAAAATCCTATGTCCCCTGCTGTGATTTTGTTTTCGTTCTTCGTTATTTGCTTATCACGTTTATAACAAGTTTATGTTTATGATTTAGTGTTTTGCGTTTAGGGTATTGGTTGCATCAATCTTGATGTTTGCCAAGCATAGTATGTACTTTATTGATTATAAGGTGTACATAAAATTGATCGGTGCATCTCAAGATAAAGAGAAGAATGGAGGTTAACCATACTTTAAAAAAGGTTAGCTACGAGTGTCCCGTAACACCATGGTCTCAACTGTCAGCCCTGGTCCGAGTCCAAGCAGTACGCCCATATCAGGCAAGGCTTGCTCGTGGCGGCGGATCTCGTCGAGCACGAAGATCACGGTCGACCCTGACATGTTCCCGTACTCACTTAGTACATGTCGACTTGCTGCCAGTTTGTTGGACTCTAACTGGAGGCCCGCCTCGACACTATCCAAGATCGCCCGACCGCCAGGATGCACCGCCCAGAAAAGGTCATTCCAGCACCCGTTCAGGCCGAGTGGCCCGAGCGCGTCGTTCATGCTCTGCTCTATGTTCTTGAGGATCAGCGCCGGCATCTCGACGGAAGGGTTGAAGACAAGCCCGTGTTCGGTGAGCCTTCCCACAGCGGCGTGGTTACTCTTAGGAATGATGCTCTGCGAGGCGGCCACCATCTCGAAAACCGGGCGCTCGACGGAGCCGTTGGGCTCCGCGCCGACGATCACGGCACCCGCCCCGTCACCGAACAAGGCCTGAAAGATGATGGTATCCACGTGGGCCTCGTCGGGGGCGCGGAAGTTGATGAGAGCAAGCTCGGCGCAGGCGATGAGGACGCGGGCGTCACGGTTGTTCTCGGCGATGTCCTTGGCGACACGTAGCGCGGCGGACCCACTGGAGCAGCCGTTCATGTAGAGCATTGTGCGGCGGATTTGGACGGGTCGAGGCCGAGGAGGGAGGCTAGGCGGAGGTCGACGCCGGGCATGTGGGCGCCGGTGTAGGTGGCGACGACGAGGTGGGTGATTTCGGCGGGCGGGCGCCCCCACTCGGCCAAGGCCTTGCGTGCCGCGGCGGCTGCGAGCTCCGGAACAGCGGTGGCTGCAATGTCCATCCGGGCATCCAGAGACGGCAACGTGCGGTCCATGAACTCCGGGTGGTTTTGCAGCAGCTCCTCGTCGTGGTAGAAGTAGCGCTTCTTGATGGCTGATCTCTGACCTGGATGGAAGAAAGTGAGCATCTTAGTTAACTGCTACGAATGTATATATTCTAAATGCTTAACTAGATACATACAAATTTAGAAAAAATTAAGAATATTAATATGGATTCGGAGGGAGTAGCTGGATTTGCTCCATATTAGCAAAGCTTACATATTCTGTTGAGCTTGGATTTGAGCTTGGTGAGGTGCTCCGTGTGGGTGACGCGGAAGTAGTAGTCGGCGTACTCCTCCTGCCGCACGCAGTTGGCCGGGTTCGCCGTCCCGATGGCCAGAACGGACGCTGGGCCGTCGGCGCGCTGCGCCTGCCGCATCTGCCGCACCACGCTGGCCGCCGGACTTGCAGTTAGGCTTCCAAGCAGTGACATCCTGCTGGTATCTAGCGCGCGTGCTGGATTGCCTCCGTTACCACACATATAGGTATCGGCCAGATGTTATATATATATGGCGGCATGCTCCGTTATATATATAGGGCTAGCTAGTAATTATAGAAATTAAATGTTTTTTGTTTAAATATTTTAGGATTGCATGATTTACTGCAACTGGGACAAAGACATATGTAATGTTTTTAAGTAATCCAGCAAGTTGGGCAGAAAAAAAAGGTAATCCTTGAGTCTATGGACAGTTAGATTCTCCATTGGATTCGCCCTTGGGCCTTCTTTCCGATGAGTACGTGTGTGGTCCTGGGAGCAGCGATGGCTCAAAATCATATCTAGCAGTAGCGTGTTGGTTCTCTTTAAACGACTTAGCAGCGCCTCAAGCGGCCTGACAATAAATCATTAGACTTCACCGTCTGACCTGAACCTCGAACATCCGATACCGTCCGTTTACGCTTCTCACACCACACCACACCACACCACACCACACCAACTTTGAGCTATGGACGTGGTCCCGAGGAAGCTCGCCGCGCTGCCAGCACTCGGGTGGTGGCTCATGGTGGTCGGCGCCGTCCGCTTGGGTTTCGCCTGGTCTGGCTTCTTTGACACACGGGCAGTCCGCGCCGGCGGCTACTCCAACACGCATGGTATGCTCAATATATCCTCGATCGATCCATCTGACCATCTTCCTTGCCTCCTCAAGTGCACACGTGTAGCCTTAACTACTAATCATGTGTGCAGTGACTGATGTACACGGCCGCACCGTTGGGACGTGGACGCTCCTGTCGAGCACGCTCTGCTTCATGTGCGCCTTCAACCTCGACAACACGCCGCTCTGCGCAGCGACTCTCTTGTCCTTCATCTACGCCTACGGCTACTTCGTCATGGAGTACCTGGTTTACAGTACCACCACCGCCGCAAGCCTCGCCACTCTCGGCTTCTTTGCAGGTACTGATTACTAACGGACCCATGTCCTGATGTCGCTAGAAGATGCATGACTTGCTCTAGGAGATCAACTTTGCTCTACCCACGTAGTGTCACCTTGTTATAAGTAAAATAATTATGACACCGTAAGCAAAAGTATGCAAGAAATTCGTACAATTTCTTGCAAGCTGCTATCACCACTTTTCCTTAATTGCGCTAAAACATGTGCTACGCTCGCTCGATCCACTTTGGTTGCACGAATAAACTGGAACACATAGTGCCACTTTGGTTTAATTTCGAACAGCCTACGGTTACATCTATCCGCGACATGTGCAAATCTATCTTCTCCTCAGTTGTATCTTTCTGATTATCTTGTTTACATGCGCAGTACCATCCATTGTTTGGACGGCAGTCCATTGGAGGAACACTCTTCGCCAACGCGCTGCCAAGCAGCCATGAGCTCCTGCAACTGAATAAATTTCACTGCAATTTCACTTTTATTATACAATAATTAGATACCCGCTGCCTATGCTGCCTCGCCATGAGCACCAGTGGAAACTGTAGATTGGACTTCAGATCGGGCGGCAGCATGGCTCCGTCTCTTCCTCCTCTGTCCTTTGGTCGGTTTGTATTGTGTATCCTTTTTTTAAGGTGTATTTGCGAAGGAAAAAACAAACGTGAATCATACCCGCAAAAGTGGTAATTGTAGTTTCTTGTATTTCAAATACTAGACGAACAGGAACACAACGACTTTTGCATGAAGTGAAACAACCAACAGGACTTTTCATAGGTAGTGTATCTTAGTTTGTTTTGACCTCCGGTCGGGCAAGCTGGAGGTGAGCACGCAATGGTCGCTTCATGAGACTGAAGAACTCAACCTGCGGCTGGAGATCGACGGAGTGCCAAACTTACTCATGAGGTTGGCCACCAAGAAGCTTATGTGGCGCATCACAATCAAAGTTTAAAATAGCCGGTTATTTCATTTAGCGGCAACATTTTCAGCAACTATACAAAGCTATAGCGGGGCTATAGCGGGCTATTCCATTTTTTAAAAAAGAGGAAATTTTAGTCATATCTTGCCAAAAATTTATAGTGGCTGCGTCTGTCTCTCCTCTGTCCTTTGGTCGGTTTTGGTAGCGTTATAAAACCATGTGGCATCAAATTTATATTGTGTATCCTTTTGGCGTTGTACCCGCCGCCGTCTTGGCCACTTCTTCTATAAAATTGATACATCTTCTAGGTGTATTTGTGAAGGAAAAACAAACGCGAATCATACCCGCAAAAGTGGTAATTGTAGTTTCTTGTATTTCAAATACTAGACGAACAAGAACACAATGACTTCTGCATGAAGTGAAACAACCAACCAGACTTTTCATAGATAGTGTATCTTAGTTTGTTTTGACCTCCGGTCGGGCAAGCTGGAGGTCAGCACGCAATGGTCGCTTCATGAGAGTGAAGAACTCAACGTGCGGCTGGAGATCGACGGCGTGCTCTCCCTGTGCCTCTTTCCACACGAATTTAGCGGCAACATTTTCAGCAGTTATATAAAGCTGCAGTGGGGCTATAGCGGGCTATTCCGTTTTAGCCGTTTTTCAAAAAGAGAGAAAATTTTAGTCATATCTTTTTTTTTTAAATATATTTTAGTCATATCTTGACAAAAAGCGAAAAAACTATGACACAAACATGATTTAATCTACACCTCGTTCAACTATTCAACGCAAACAAGTATTTAACCATTTAACTCACAACATTTTATTGAATCAGATTGAACAGAGATTAAAAAACGAAAAAAAAACAAGAAAAAAAAACAATCCATAAAGCATGACCTTTAGCGGATAAATTGGAGGCTAATTTATGCATAAATCGGGATATAGCTGGCTATTAGCGGCTATTCTCCATTTAGCCTATAAATGTCATAGCCATAGCGGGAGGCCTCTCCAAAGTCTATAGCGCGGCGCTATTTAAAACTTTGATCACAATGTCCTTCCCATGGTACACCCTTCGGCCAGTGCCAAACGGCATCATTTTGACTTCGGCGCCGCTGGAAAGGAACCGTTGTGGCTTGAAATCGTCGGGGTCTTCGAATGCTCGCGCTAGAGCGGCCAGCGGGTAGTACACTACGGTGCCCGCCGGAATACGCTGGCCCTAGTGGATCACGTGGTTGTCTTCCATCACCTGCCTTTAGGCCACCGACGTCGGGGGATGCAGCCGAAGTGCCTCCATGATTACAGCGTTGAGGTACTCCAGCTTCCCGAGAACTTGTAGGGGTTCGTAGCATGGAAAACAAAAATTTCTACCGCATGAACACACACAAGCCAAGATCTATCTACCAGATTGTAGCAATGACTCGATAGAGTACTCACCCTCAAAGATTCCAAAGCGGTTAACGAGAGTGGGTTCTCATGGGTAATGTAGTCATTCACTTGACGATCTCAAGATCGCGTAGAAGATCCTTACGGCGCCGCGTTCCGGCAGCGCTCCCGCAGTTGGTCACACGTTCGGTACTCGATGAAGACCTTCCTCTCTCTTATTCCAGCAGGCATCGGAGGTTATAGATCTCTCCTCGCGATTCTGGCAGCACGACGGTGTGGTGTCGGAGTTTAGAGGGGAAATCCCACAGGGCTTCGCCTAAGCCGGAGCGGGTATGGTGGAGTAGAAGAGGGCCTCGACAATCTATGGTTTAGAGGGCGGCGAGGGGAGGTGGTATCCGGCGGCTAGGGCTAGGGATTAGCCCTAGTCGGCGACTTGGGAGGAGCTCCCTAGGTGGCGGCGACTAGAGAGGGAGGCGGCCAAGCTAGGTTTTAGATGCGGCGCAAGGGAGAGGTAGGAATCCTCCCTTAGGTAGGATTCCTTCCCTCCGTCCACTTGGCTACCAATGTTGGTGTTTGACCTTTTTCAAACTAGCTATTTGACTTTCAACCTAGAGTTTGATTTCTCTCTTCTAATTGCCCGGCCAAGTGACCTAGGACATGATGCAACCATTCCAATTTTTCATGACACATCCATGTACCCTTTCCACTCCGGATCGGTGGACCTTATAGAACCTTCTAGAACATTCTGGTGAAAACACGGAAACCATTCCCGAACTCCGGAATTAGACTTTCCTTATATGAATCTTATTCTCCGGACCATTCCGGATCTCCTCGTGATATCCCGGATCCTATTCAAGACTTCGGACTACATTTAGTCTCTTTACTCACTTTCCATATCTACTAAACAACATCGAATCCTTAAGTGTGTCTCCCTACGGTTCGTGAATTATGCAGACATGACCGAGACTCTTCTCCGATAAATAACCAATAGAGGAATCTAGAAATTCATATGGCTACCACATATTTCTATGATTACTTCGTGATCGAATGAACCATTTAAATACGATGTGAATTTTCCTTTGTCTCGCGATACTTTACTTATCCGAGGTTTGATCGTCGATATCTCTATATACCTAGTTCAACCTCGTTACCGATAAGTACTCTTTAATCGTTCTTGTGATATGTGATCCCTTGTGAGCCAGTCACATGCTTTCAAGCTAATTGGATGACATTCCACCGAGAGGGTCCAGAGTATATCTATCTCTCATATGGATGGACAAATCCCACTCTTGATCCATGTGCCTCAACACATACTTTCCGAACACTCAATGCCACCTTTATAACCACCCAGTTACGAAGTGGTGTTTGATGTCATCAAAGCATCAATCCGGTGATGGTGATTAACATGATCTCATGGTCGAAGGATTTAGGTTACTATGTATTTGAAAGCTTATAGCAAACGAACTATTGAAATGACTTTGATCTTTATGCTACGCTTAACAATAGGAGTATGTCCATCACACCAGTCTCCTAATGATACGATCTTGTTGTTAATAACATCTCAATGTTCATCTATTAACCAACAAGCTAATATTACAAAAGAGGCTTTACTAGGGACTCTAAAAAGTTTACAAATCACACAAGTATTAATATTTTCGGTTAATACAATTATAGCATGAATGTAAACATTTATCATAAACACAAAGATATTATAATAACTACTTTTATTATTGCCTCTTGGGCATATCTCCAACAGTCTCCCCACTTGCACTAGAGTCAATAATCCAGATTACATGGTAATATACCGAACACCCATGGTGGTTCGGTGCTGGTCATGTTTTGCCCAAGGGAGAGGTTTAGTCAACGTATCCGCCACATTCAGATATGTGTGTACTTTGCAAATCTTTATGTCCCCGTCTTGGACATGCTCTTGAATAGCGTGAAAACGCACCTTGATATGCTTCAGCTTCTTGTGTGACCTTGGCTCCTGCGCATTGGCTGTGGCACCCATGTTGTCATAGTAGATAGACATTGGGTCCAACACACTGGGAACCACACCAAGCTCCATAATGAACTCCTTCATCCATATCGCTTCTTGTGAAGCCTCTAAAGCAGCTATGTATTCCAATTCAGCTGAAGATCTCGCCACAACGCATTGCTTTGCACTCCTTCAGCTCACTGCTGCACCATTCAATGTAAATACGTATCCAGATTGAGATTTAATCATCTGGATTGGTGTTTCAACTAGCATAGGTGTAACAATAAACAACGAGTTGTTCATCACCTCCATAAGAAAGAACCATATCCTTAGTTCTTCTCAAGTACTTAAGGATGTTTTTGACCGCTATCCAATGATCCACTCCTGGATCACTTTGATATCTGCTAGTCAAACTAATAGCATATGCAATGTCGGGTCTAGTACATAGCATGACATACATGATAGCTCCTATGGCTGAGGCATAGGGAGTCTTACTCATCCTCTCTATATCTTCTGTAGTAGCAGGACTTTGAGTTTTACTCAAGGTCATATTGGGGAACATGGGCAAGAAACCTTTCTTGCTATCTTCCATTCCAAACCTCTTTAGAACTTTGTCCAAATATGTACTCTGTGAAAGCGATATTAGGCGTCTTGATCTATCTCTATAAATCTTTATGCCTAATATGTAAGCAGCTTCGCCAAGATCCTTTGTTGAAAAACTATTATTCAAATAATCTTTGACACTTTTAAGAAGGTTTACATCATTCCCAATCAACAATATGTCGTCCACATGTAGTACTAGGAATGCTACAGAGCTCCCACTCACTTTCTTGTAAATACAAGCTTCTCCATAAGTTTGTATAAAACCAAAACTTTTGATCACCTTATCAAAACGTTAATTCCAACTTCGGGATGCTTGCTTCAATCCATAAATGGATCATTGAAGTTTGCATACCTTGTTAGCATCTTTAGGATCGACAAAACCTTTGGGTTATACCATATACAACTCTTCATCAATGTCTCCATTGACGAATGTTGTTTTGACATCCATCTGCCATATCTCATAATCATAATATGCAACAATTGCTAACATAATCCTCATAGACTTTAGCTTCGCTACCGGTGAGAAAGTCTCATCATAGTCAACTCCTTGAATTTGTTGAAACCCTTTTGTGACAAGTCGAGCTTTATAGACGGTTACATTACCATCAGCATCTGTTTTCTTTTTGAAAGTCCATTTGTTCTCGACAGCCTTTCGGCCATCCGGTAAGTCCATCACAGTCCATACTTGGTTTTCGTACATGGATCCAATCTCGGATTTCATGGCTTCTTGCCATTTATTGGAATCTGGGCTCGTCATCGCTTCCTCATATTTCACAGGGTCATTGGTGTTGTCCACTAACATGACACTCATAATGGGATCATACCAATCGGGAGTGATACGAGTCCTCGTCGACCTGTGATGTTCCGTAGTAACTTCGACCGAAGTTTCATGATCACCATCATTAGCTTCCTGTCCTATTTATGTAGGCGCCATACGAACTACTTCTAGTGCTGCGCTACTCTCAAATCCGAGAGAAGGTTCGACAGCCTCGTCGAGTTCTACTTTCCTTCCAGTCACGTCTTTCGAGAGAAACTCCTTCTCTAGAAAGGATTCATTCTTGGCAACAAAGATTTTGCCTTCGGATCTATGATAGAAAGTATACCCAATAGTTTCCTTCGGGTATGCTATGAAGACTCATTTTTCCACTTTGGGTTCAAGATTGTCGGCTGTAACTTCTTTACATAAGCTTCGCAACCCCAAACTTTAAGGAACGACAATTTAGGTTTCTTCCCAAACCACAATTCATACGGTGTCGTTTCAACGGATTTAGACGGTTCCCTATTTAAAGTGAATGCGACTGTTTCTAATGCATAACCCCAAAACGATAACGGTAAATCTATAAGTGACATCATAGAACGAACCATATCTAAGAGAGTTCGATTACGACGTTCGGACACACCATTACGCTGTGGTGTTCCTGGCGGTGTTAATAATGAAAGTATTCCGCATTTCTTCAAATGCTCGCCAAACTTGTAACTTAGATATTCACCTCCACGGTCAGATTGTAGAAATTTAATCTTCTTGTTACTTTGATTCTCTACTTCACTTTGAAATTCCTTAAACTTCTCGAAAGTTTTGGACTTATGTTTCATTAAATAGATATACCCATATCTACTCAAGTCATCTGTGAAAGTAAGAACATAACGATAACCACCGCGCGATGCTACACTCATCGGGCCACACACATCGGTATGTATGATTTCCAGTAAGTCCATAGCTCGCTCCATCATACCAGAAAATGGAGTCTTGGTCATTTTACCCATCAAACATGCTTCACATCTTTCAAGCGATTCGTAATCAAGTGATTCAAGAAGTCCATCGGAATGGAGTTTCTTTATACGCTTCACTCCAATGTGACCAACACGAAAGTGCCACATGTATGTAGAGTTATCATTTAATTTCAAACGTTTATATTCTATAATATGAACATGTGTATCACTATAATCGAGATTCAACAACAATAGACCATCTATCAAAGGTGCATGACCATAAAAGATATTACTCATATAAATCGAACAACCATTATTCTCGGACTTAAACAAGTAACCGCCTTGCAATAAACATGATCCGGATATAATGTTCATGCTCAACGCAGACACCAAATAACAATTATTTAAGTATAAAATTAATCCCGATGATAGATGAATAGGTAGCGTGTCGAACTGATGACCCACAAGTATAGGGGGTGTATCGTAGTACTTTCGATAAATAGGAGTGTCGATCCCAACAAGGAGTAGAAGGTGCTGAACAGTGGTATGGAGCAGGAAATCCCTGTGAATACTTAGCAAATGAGTTTTTAGTAGTTTTTTGACAAGGCAATAAAACAAAGAGCAAGTAACAGAAGTAACGAACAAACGGAGCAAGTGGCCCAATCCTTTCTTAGCAAAGGACAAGCCGGTGGAAATACTTATAAGGACCAAACGTTCTCGAGGACACATGGGAATCCTGTCAAGTGCTTTCGCTTCAAATAGCTGAGTACTCTTCTCTGGTGTTATAAGTGTTGTGTGGGTGAACCTGTGCTAACATACCGCCCTTCCTAGGACTAATACCTACTTGTGATTAAACCCTCTGCAAACCTTCGTAACTATAGGAAAGTAATTAAGATATAAATCTAACAACAGCCTTAAACTCTGAGATCCTACACTCCCTTGTGTGAAGGTGTCCTAACGGGCGTTCAGGTTTCTGTCACTCCGGCAACCCCACAATTAGTAGCGAAATGCACAATGCATTCCCCTCGGCCCATAAATGGTGAAGTGTCATGTAGTTGACGTTCACATGACACCACTAGAAGAATAGCACCACAACTTAAATACTAAACCATTGAATAATAACTCATCACAGATTCACTACTAACAACATGACTTCTCCCATGTCCTCAAGAACTAAATGAACTACTCACAAGACATCATATGGATCAAGATCAAAGATGATATGATAATGGATAACAATCTAAACATAAATAATAATCCAATTGTTCCACTCACAAGCATCAACTACAATAGTAATCAACACCGGGAAAGTTTCCCCTAAGAACTAAAGCAATATCCAACACAATTGTTACAGCGAAACGGAGTGGTGATGATGGTACTGGTGGAGATGATGGTGTGGATGATGATGATGATCCCGATGAAGCCTAGCTTGATGACGGTGTTGATGGCGACGGTCTTCCCTCTCCGGGAAGGAAATCCCCCAGCAGAAATCTGTCTGCCGGAGAGATATTTCTCTCTTGGTGTTTTCCGCCCCCAGAGGTGGTGGAAATCTATCTGTGGTCGTTCCCCTGATGTTAGGGTTCCGAAGGGAAGATATAGGCGAAGGGGCGGAGTCGGAGGCCAGGCAGGTGGGCCACATCTGCCCTAGGCGCGGGGTCAGGTGGGCCCATGCCTAGGGGGTGTGGGCCCCCTGAGGCCCATCTGCGTCCCTCCTTCCTTCGTCTTCTGGTAAAATAATATGTTTCCATATTTTTCTGGTATTTTTCTGATCTTCGCGAAATTGCACCGAAACGCCTTCTTTTCCATCAGAATCCAGACTCCAGCAGTCCATCCTCCAAGAATCATCCAACATTCATAAACATATGAAAAGCCATAAGCAATACCTCATAATAAGACAAATATCAATGAACAGAGGTAAATTATGATATAGAATGGTGATGCAAATTGGGCGTATCAACTCCCCCAAACTTAGACTTCGCTTGTCCCCAAGCGAATACTGAGCTTAGTAAACATGTCCACAGGTTTATGGAGTGAAGTGTCGATAAAAATAATACGAACAAGAAGCATCACACTTACCATTGCACAACTCATAGAAGAGAGCAGCTCACCATTATATAACTTAGCTTGCAACCAAGTACAACAGTCACAATAGATATGCATAAATATAAATCATAATTGGAATTGGCAAACTTGTTCTTGGTCAGAGAACACCTGGCAAACAGTTTCAAAAAAGCTTTTTGTAGAAGTTTCAAAACAGGAACACTCTTTGCTCAAAAAGGTTTTTCACAAGTGAAGGCTTTCAAAGTAATATTCAATAGATAAGAGTTTTATGCAAACAAGGAAGATAAAGAACATGATTGAATAAATCACCATATGAATGCTTGAAACACAACAACTCAAAAGCTTGCTGGAGAAAGAGAGGAAGTAGGTTTACTGACTCAACTTGGAAGTGGAAGAAAGGTCCCTTCTTAGAGGGTAGCAGGGATTACAAGTCATAAAGAGCTTTCAAAAGATGATGGTACTTACTAGCTTTGAGCCCTCATTGCCCCTATCATAAGCATCTTGAGATGATTAAGGTTAAAGTGAACAAAGATGGAGTATATGCTTGACGAAATATAAGTTGGCAATCTCATGTCCCTTGAATATGAGGGCCACTCCTCATGCTACTCAACTTTGGGTCCAGGTAAGTTCTTGTCATTGTAAGTATTTGGATATCATTGAGAACCGCCAACGGGGTACCCCTTGTACATGGTACAGGAGCTTTCCCATAACCAAAATGACAAGGTAAGCAGACAATGAGCATGTTAGCGATCTTTTTATTTACTATGTGTATAGGTTTTTATTGAGGATGCTTCATAGATGACTGAATATGGTGATGCCGCAAGTTTCCACCATGATTAAGCATGGCTAAGGATAGTGGCCCAGGCGTTTCTCTAACACAGGATACAAACTCCATGGACTTACAAGTTCCCTCTTTATTTCACACCGTTGACATCTATAGACAAAAGAGCACGATATCAACTGTGTACAGAGTACAAGTGCAATGTTGAAAACATTCCCCATGACATCACGGTTCTGCTAATTCCAACGTATAGATGCAAGCATATACAACTTCGATGTTCACAATGGTTCAAGTCTATTAGGGGCAATGAAATAAAGTGTGCCATCAAGTTCGTGAGAGCTTTACTAACTAGTTTTCACATAACAAAATACTTTTTAATTTGAAAGGTAGATTAAGCTTGAGAATTTGCTTGGAATAGCAAAAGCTACTAGGTAGATATGGTGGACACAAGTGGCAAAAGTTTTGGTTCAAAGGGGTTTTGGGAACATCAGAAGTATGCCTTCTCAAAACAGGTTTTCGGCTAGCAAGGCTGGGTAGCAAGCAAGAGAGTTGAAAGAAACAAGCAAACATACAAGCAATAAATCCAAACATGCAATCTTCCTTGAAGACACAAAAGAATCTTAAATAAACAATACTAAGCTTATGAGCCAACAAGAAAGAAAACGAATAATACAAAATACATATAAGCTTTTTCTTTCTTTCTTTCTTTCTTTTTCTTTCAAACTAATGCCACTGACAAGAACTCGGTTTGCCAAAACCAATTTAGATCCACTTGATGATCCCAAAGTGGTGCCAATACTGATTAACAAGATCCATCATATAATAGAGATTGCAAACTAAAATAAGAAGTGCAAAAAGGTAAAAGATGAGACTTCTCATTAATATTCCAATAAAGGCACTCACACCAAGGGATACATAGATAATCAACTAAAGGAGAGATACTTCCACATGCAAACCAAACTATAAAATAACCTCTCTACCATAGATATGAATCCACTAAAAAGGTAAAAGGTAAAAGATAATGGTGGTGATACCGCGGCACTCCCCAAGCTTGGAACAAGCCAAGGGGATGCCAAACCTGATGACGAATTATTCCTTCGGTGGTGGTGGTGTTCTCTTGATAAGCTCTTCAATAAGTTTCTTCAAATCCTCCATATCGAAGGTCAAAGTACAAATTAACTCCGAATTATGCTCAATGCAGCCCATGATCAACTTGGACCGAGGATCGCAGTCCTTATTATTCTTCCTCCATTCTTCCAAATTAGAGTGTTTCTTTCCTACACGGTTAGAACAAGGGGTACTAGGAGGAAGTGTGCGCGGAACGAGGATATGACACGGAGTTCTACCTACCGTAGACATCCGTGTTGTCCTCCTAAGCTGGGTAGGTTGTGCCACCAAACCAATGCTTGCGACGGTAGCGCGGGTGTCTGGTTGCTTGTCCTCCTCCATGTATCCTTCATAACCTACCGCAATCTCCTCTTCCTTGGGGACTTGAGGTTCTTCTTCCTCGGGTTTCTTGCCTTTGTCGTTGGCGGAGGCCATGGTGCTCTAAACTTGAGAAGATTTCCTGATAGAAACAGATTGAAACGAAAACATGATGAGAACACGATGCACGAACCTCGGGGGATCCGGGGGGTTATATATTACGAAGATTCAATGCATAAGGAAGGTACTGACACGGAAACAAAGCGGATACGGAGTTCGAGGGGGATACACCCCCCTCAGGCGCGGCCAGGCCTGGGGTGGGTTTGTCCACCCCGGGCACCGTTTCCTCTTCAGTTTCGTCTTGTATCTTCCTTATGTATTAAAAACATCAAAAATATAAAAAAGATTGGGGTTTCACGAACCTTCTGTTTTCACCACTTTTACCTATTCAAAGACGAACTCTGCGCATTCCTTTTCTCTTTCTCCTGAGAATTTCCTTCATACAAAACCCTTGCACAAACTCAATGACAACATTAGTGTAAGAAAAAAAATAAGCCTTTTGGTAAATACTTCAACTGAAAACCATCAAAACAAAAGCTTCAGTAAGAGGCAAATACAAATGATGGCAAAAATCTACCAAAACAGACCAGCAGGTAAAGATTGATATTTTAGAAGACCTTCTGTTGCTCAAATCAAAAAGTGCAGAACTGATGAAAGTTGTGTAACAACTTGGAGAACAAACTCAGAAAAATGCAGCTCCATCCGAAGTACTGAGCTTCCTCACGAATTTTTACAATGCAGCACAAAAATCTGTCCCAGGACAGCCACTTTTCACAACTCCTCTACTTCACAAAAGTAGTTGAACTTGGCACAAAAACCAAAACAAAAAGGATAAGGAGCGGTTATTACAGAGGTAATAACTTCCAAGACTCGACAAAACTCTTGGGTTATCTCCCAACAAGTACTTCTCTTTAATGCCTTTAAGTTAGGCTTGAAACTTCCAAAGATGCTCACATAGGATATATATATATATATATATTTAAAGTAAAAGAGAGCATCAAGAAGCAAATAACCAACACACTTGAGTCTAACCCACTTCCTATGCATGGGGGTATCATGAGAAAACGAATTGTTGAAGCAAAAGGCCGCAAGCATAGGAAGACAAAACAGATGCAACTTTAAAGCTTTCAACATAAAACGGGAAAACTTAACATCATTGTGATGCATCAAACCATGTTTCCCTCTCTCAAAATAACTCTCAGTAGAACTTTGAATAAAGTTGACAATATAACTGTCACTAGAAACAACTTTATCATCAGAATAAGCATACTTACAGTCACCAAAAGAAGGTCCAAGGTCATAGACTGGATCAATAGAAGCAAGTTGTTCCATCCTAAAATCTTTATTAGGCAAGCTATTTTCACAAGGAGCTTTAGCAAATTTGGAAAAGTTAAACACATAAGACTCTCCATCAAACTTAGTTAAAACTTTTTCCTTCTTACAATCAATAATAGTTGCACAAGTTTTCAAGAAAGGTCTACAAAAAATTATGGGACAAGTTTTGCTAGGTGCTGAATTAAGCACTAGAAAATCAGCAGGATATTTGATCTTACCACAAATAACCTCCACATCTCTTACAATACAAATGGGGCAAATGGTCTCCTTATTAGCAAGGTGGATAACCACATCAATGTCCTCAAGCTCACAAGGACCAATCTCATGCATAGTTTCCCTGTAAAGCTCATAAGGAATAGCACTAGAACTAGCACCAATATCACATAAACCATAGTAGCAATGATCACCAATTTTAACAGAAAGCACAGGAACACTAGCTTTTATAGCCTTACTAGGATGAGAAATAATATTAGAAGCATCTTCACAGAAGACAATGTGCTCATCCTCTATATTTCTAGTGACAGTGTCTTTCATAATAGCTACCACAGGTTCAACATTCAAATGCTTACCAGGCTCCATAGTTTTCATTGTAACTTTGTTATTTGCACTAATAATCATAGAATACTCCTTTAACTTAGCTGGGAAAGGCATTTTCTCAACATGAGGTTCAAGCATAATATGATTAGTAGTACAAACTTGAGTACTTCTAACTGGAACATGATTAACAACATCTTTATAAGGAGCATGGTACTTGTTCCACTTCTTCTTGGGAATTTCAATGTAAGAGGCAAAGGCCTTAAAACAGTTGGCAATACTTTGGGAATCAAGACCAAACTCATTACTAATATCACGGAAGTTATCAGTTCCCATAAAAGATTTAATGCATTCATAATCATAGTTTATACCTGACTTTCTTCCTTTGTCATTCTCCCAGGCTTCAATGTTATCTTGAATATGGTCTAGAAGATCCCATTTAGCTTCTTCCTTCATACGTGTGAATGATCCAGCACAAGAAGCATCTAGTAAATCTTTATCATGAAGAGAAAGCCTAGCATAAAAGTTATTGAGAATAATATTGTTAGGGAGTTCATGAATAGGACATTTAAGCATTAGTAACTTCAATCTCCCCCAAGCTTGAGCTGTACTCTCTCCATCAAGTGGCCAAAAGTTATATATAAGATTTCTATCCTTATGAATCTCACTGGGAGGATAAAATTTAGAGTAAAAGAGAGATGACATCTCCTCCCATTCCATGGATTGTCCGTTCTTCAGCAGCTTATACCATTCTTCAGCTCTCCCTTTCAAGGATATGGAGAGTAACTTCTTCTTCACCTATTCAGTTGTGATACCTGCACACTTAAACAACCCGCATAATTCATGGATAAAAAGCAAGTGATCACCAGGATGGACAGTTCCATCCCTAAAATAATAATTATCCATAACACGATTAACAATACTTGTAGGTATCTTAAAAGGATCTATCTCAACAGGAGGTGGCTCATCTACTACCCTACCAGCGGTCGTAGTTTTCCCAAACAGAAAACCAAGTGGGTTATCCATATTGGAAACAAAGCAATAAGCAGTA
Organism: Avena sativa; assembly: GCA_916181665.1. Classification (NCBI taxonomy): domain Eukaryota; kingdom Viridiplantae; phylum Streptophyta; class Magnoliopsida; order Poales; family Poaceae; genus Avena; species Avena sativa. The sequence continues at coordinate 52,055,872 of OV702285.1, read as the reverse complement.
ACAAGAGAAATACTCAAGTGAAAGTTTCCTTTACCAGTTCCACTCTTCAATAACACTTCACTCCCTGGCAACGGTGCCAGAAAATAGCCTTGATGACCCACAAGTATAGGGGGTGTATCGTAGTACTTTCGATAAATCGGAGTGTCGATCCCAACGAGGAGCAGAAGGTGCTGAACAATGGTATGGAGCAGGAAATCCCTACGAATACTTAGGAAACGGATTTTTAGTGGTTTTCTGACAAGGCAATAAAACAAAGAGAAAGTAACAGAAGTAACAAACAAACGGAGCAAGTGGAGCAATCCTTTCTTAGCAAAGGACAAGCCGGTGGAAATACTTATAAGGACCAAACGTTCTCGAGGACACATTGGAATTCTGTCATGTGTTTTCGCTTCAAATAGCTGAGTACTCTTCTCTGGTGTTATAAGTGTTGTGTGGGTGAACCAGTGCTAACATACCGCCCTTCCTAGGACTAATACATACTTGTGATTAAACCCTCTGCAAACATTCGTAACTACAGGAAAGTAATTAAGATATAAATCTAACCCACAGCCTTAAACTCTGAGATCCTACACTCCCTTGTGCGAAGGTGTCCTAACGGGCGTTCAGGTTTCTGTCACTCCGGCAACCCCACAATTAGTAGCCAAATGCACAATGCATTCCCCTCGTCCCATAAATGGTGAAATGTCATGTAGTCGACGTTCACATGACACCACTAGAAGAATAGCACCACTACTTAAATACTAAACCATTGAATAATAAGTCATCACAAATTCACTACTAACAACATGACTTCTACCATGTCCTCAAGAACTAAACGAACTACTCACAAAACATCATATGGATCAAGATCAAAGATGATATGATAATGGATAACAATCTAAACATAAATAATAGTCCAATTGTTCCACTCACAAGCATCAACTACAATAGTAATCAACACCAGGAAAGTTTCCCCTAAGAACTAAAGCAATATCCAACACAATTGTTACAGAGGAACGGAGTGGTGGTGATGGTACTGGTGGAGATGATGTGTGGATGATGATGATGATCCCGATGAAGCCTAGCTTGATGATGGTGTTGATGGCGACGGTCTCCCCTCTCCGGGAAGGAACTCCCCCGGCAGAAATCTGTCTACCGGAGAGATATTTCTCTCTTGGTGTTTTCCGCCCCCCAGAGGTGCTGGAAATCTATCTGTGGTCGCTCCCCCGATGTTAGGGTTTCGAAGGGAAGATATAGGCGAAGGGGCGGAGTCGGAGGCCGGGCAGGTGGGCCACACCTGCCCTAGGCGCAGGGTCAGGTAGGCCCATGCCTAGGGGGTGTGGGCCCCCTGAGGCCCATCTCCGTCCCTCCTTCTAGCTTCCTTTGTGTTCTGGTAAAATAATTTGTTTTCATATTTTTCTAGTATTTTTCTGATCTTCGCGAAATTGCACCGAAACGCCTTCTTATCCATCAGAATCCAGACTCCGGCAGTCCATCCTCCAAGAATCATCCAACATGCATAAACAGATGAAAAGCCATAAGTAATACCTCATAATAAGACAAATATCAATGAATAGAGGTAAATTATGATATAGAATGGTGATGCAAATTGGGCGTATCATGACCACAATCACATCAACCTTTGATCCATTTCCAATGCGCATCGTCACCTCGTTCTTATCTAGTCTCCGTTTATTCTACATCACCAGTTTCGAGTTACATATGTGAGCAACCGAACCAGTATCAAATACCTAGGCACTACTACGACTACTAGTACTATACACATCAATAACATGTATATCGGATATAACTTTCTTCTTGATGTTGCCGTTTGATGTCTACGCACTTATATTCTTGTAGACAGTTGTTGGGCCTCCAAGTGCAGAGGTTTGTAGAACAACAACAAATTTCCCTTAAGTGGATCACCCAAGGTTTATCGAACTCAGGGACGAAGTGGTCAAAGGTATCCCTCTCAAGCAACCCTGCAATCAAGATACAAGAAGTCTCTTGTGTCACCAACACACCTAATACACTTGTCAAGTGTATAGGTGCACTAGTTCGGCGAAGAGATAGTGAAATACAAGTGGTAACGGTGCCAGAAAAGATCTTCTGACTTGTTGACGTGGGGTAACGTGTGTGGGTGCCAGAAAATAGCTTGACGGTGAGGTAAAGACTAAAGGCAAAAGGATGGAAGCAAGCAAACATGCAACAGATCTAGATGCAAACGGTGTTTCAATGTTTAGAAACAAGGTCTAGGGATCATACTTTCACTAGTGAACACTCTCTCATATAAATATCCTCTCTTCATGATACTACTCTTAACTACTCTCCGGTTGGACACTCTAATCCATGGTAGGGCTATAACAGTAGACCTCAAAGTCCGCCTTCCACATCTAGATAACCCCACACTGTCACCTTGAGCGCTAGATGGTTCCAACAAACACCACAATTTCATAGAGACATCAAACTCCAAATATACTCATGATAAATATATATGTAACCTAACTTAAGTGCCACACACGGCGTGCACGCTGTCACTTTCACACACGTGGGGAAAAGCATAGATCTATTAAAGCACAATGAGTATTTATGTAGACTCTAGCCTAAGTGCCACCATGGCGTGCACGCTGTCACTTTCACACACATGGGGAGAGCAGAGATCTATTGAAGCACTTGAGTAGCAAGGTAGATCTACTTGATTATAAAGATCATGACCACAACAAGATCATGCATAGAAAGAGAGAGATGAACACATAGCTACCGGTAGAGCCCTTAGCCTCGAGGAAGAACTACTCCCTCCTCATCATGGGAATCAGCAACGGCGATGGAGATGGTGTTGGAGATCGATGGAGATGACTCCGGGGGCACTTCCCCGTCCTGGTAGGGTGCCGGAACAGAGACTTTCTGTCCCCCCGAATCTCCCCCTCGGTGGCGGCGACGCAACATAACTTTTTCTAGAAGTATGATGGATTATTTAGGGTTTTATCCCCGAGGTCTTATTATAGGCGGAGGAGGCAAGGTCGGTGGAGGGCCAGGGGGTCCACACCCATATAGGCGCCACCAGGGCTTGCTCGCGCCTAGGGGGTGCGACCACCCTAATGCCCTACTCTATCTCTGCTTCGTGGTTCCTTGTTGCTCCAGGAAAATAATGACTTTGGCTTTTGTCCCGTCCAATTCTGAGAATATTGATTTTCTGCCTTTTCTGGAACCAAAAATAGAAGAAAACAGGCAACTGGCATGGTGGCATCTTGTCAATAGGTTAGTTTCAGAAAGTGTATAAAAATACCTCAAAGTGTAGACAAAACAAAGCAAAGTAGATACTAAACTAGCATGGAACATAAAAAATTATAGATACGTTTACGACGTATCAAGCATCCCCAATCTTAACTCTTGCTCGTCCTCGAGTAGGTAAGTGATAAAATAATAATTTTTGAGGTGACATGCACCATCAAAACCAAGATCAAACCATTTGCAAGAATTGAAGGCTGGGATCAAAGAACTCTAAACATGAGCATGAAAGATGGAGTTCTAACAGTAAGACAAAGTAACAATGCATTCAACATGAATGGTTACAAACAAATATCATGAATAACATGCATTGAAAAACGTTTGTTTGTTTCACATACAGAAAACATGGCACAATGGCATTCAGCTTGTCCCTCATGGAGTAGCAAATAGATGCATAGGACACCTTCAAAGTTCATAAGAGTGACTATATACAAATAGCACAAGAACAAGCAATATCAACAATATGCATCAATCAATAAGTTTTGGGACAATGCACATAGAACTAAGAATGGCAACTATGCTCTCTTAACTGGTGCCTAAAGGTAGAAGGTGCAGACTCAATATAATGGTGGAAGAAAGGCCATTCATAAAGGGAAGCAGGGATTTAAAGTTTAAAAAGAGCTTCCAAAAATTATGGTACTTGATAGGTTTCAGCTCTCATTGCCCCTATCATAAGCATCTTGAGTGATTAAGGTTAAAGTGAACAAACTATGGAGTATATGCTTGACAAAGTATAAGTTGGCAATCTCATGTCCCTTGAATACGAGGGCCACACCTCATGCTACTCAACTTCAGTCACCTGTAAGTTCTTGTCACAGTAAGTACATGTGTATCATAGAGAACCGCCAACGGGGTACCCCTTGCACATGGTACATGAGCTATCCCATAACCAAAATGACAAGGCAAGTAGACAATGAGCATATTAGTGATCTTTTTATTTACTATGTGTATAGCTTTTTATTGAGGATGCTTCACAGAATTCTCATTATGGTGATGCTGCAAGTTTCCACCATCCTTAGGCATGGCTTAGGCTAGCAGCCCAGGCATTTCTGTAACACAAAATACATAACTCCATGGACTTACAAGCTCCCTCTTTATTTCACACCGGTGACATCATATACAAAAGAGCATGATATCAACTGTGTACAAAGTATAAGTGCAATGTTGAAAACGTTCCCCATGACAGCATGGTTCTGCTAATTCCAACATATAAGTGCAAGCATATACAACATAGATGACACAATGGTTCAAGTTTATTAGGGGAAAGAAAAATAAAGTGTGCCATCAAGTTTGTGAGAGCTTTAATCACTAAGTTTTCACATAACAAAAAGACTTTTTAATTGTAAGGTAGATGAAAACAATAATATACTTGGAATGGTGTAACACAACATGCATAAGAATTTATAGTGGACACTTTGGAATAACTTGGTTTCTTGGGAGTTGGAAGCATGAGTAGAGCTTACTCGTACAAGTGGAGGCTAGCAAAAGACTGGGAGCAACCAACTAAGAGAGCAATAATGGCCATAATCATGCAGAGCGACAAAACATTACTAATCAAAGCATAAAGTGGTACTGCATGTCTAGGACTGAATGATCATAGAGGCTAAGGTGACTGGTTCATAGTCATAACATGTTGTGAGCATGTGCCAAGTCAACCCAAATAAAGCATCGAAGGAGAATACCACAATACTATGCTTTTATATGCTAAAACAACGCATGATTCTTTCAAGGCACATTAAGCAATCCCAATTGTTTGGAACAAGTCATGCTACAACAATAATCACTAAGCATAAGGTCAAAACAACATCTAGCATGACATTATAAAGTTTAAGTCATAGTCAAAGCAAGCTCCGTTTTGTACCACTATAAGGATGAAACTTTCGACTCTTTTCCAACACCAATCGACTTATTTGAAACAACTCACAAAGATAATAATCAATAAATACCAGTGACCTTGTCTCACAAATCCACAAAGAAGAACTAAAATGTTCTAAGCTAAAAGCACAAGAAAACTAAGGCTAAAGACAGTGCTAGCAAAAGAGAACACTCACAAGACAATAAGAATGAAAACTAGAGTGTTCTAGGCAATGAAAACAGAGTGTGTCTCTCTCCAAAAGAAGTGTGTTAGGATCAAACAACTTTATTCAAGAAAACTAAGCAAACGAAAACTAAGACGCGGCAAGAACAACACAACTGTGCATGAAACAATAAAAACGAAGTGTCTAGAAAGACCTGATATTTTTTATTGATAAAGAAGGGGGTGCCTTGGGCATCCCCAAGCTTTGACGCTTCTACCTATTCGATATTTCTTGGGGTGACACCGGGGTGGCATCCCCAAGCTTGAGCTTTTGTCAATTTTTCATCTCATTACATCATTCTCTCTCTACACCTGAATTTTTCCTTCATACAAAACTTCACACAATCTTCATTAGCAACATTAGTGTATTCAAAAGATAATAGAACCTTAGGTTTAGCTTTAGAACAGAAAAACTTTTTAGTAAAACCGCAAGCTACTGTAGCACATCCTTCAAAAAGCTCAATTTCCCAAAAATAACCCAAAAAGGAATCAATAAGAAGCAAATGCAAATAATGGCAGAAATCTATCAAAATAGACCAGCGGGTAGAAACCGATTTTTTTTTGAAAATCTTCTGTTGCTCAAATCAAAAAGTTTTGAACTAATGAAAGTTATCTAACATACTGGGGATTTATTCGTAAATTTTGAACTCAATCCGACTTATAGAGACTCCTCACGAATTTTTATGGTGGAGGACAGAAATTTGTTTCGGGACAACAACTCCCCAAATCTTACTTCCCTCTTATTAGAGGTAATTCTTGGCACAAAAAGCAAACAAAAAGGATAAGGAGAGGTCATTACTGAAGTAATAACTTCCAAGACTCAAGAAAACTCTTGGGTTATCTCCCAACAAGTACTTTTCTTTAACGCCTTTAAGTTAGGCATGATAATTTGAGAAGATGCTCACAAAAGAAATATGAATTGAAGTAAAAGAGAGTATCAAGAAGCAAATTCAAAAGACATTTAAGTCTAACCCACTTCCTATGCATAGGAATCTTGTAAAGAAACAAGTCATGAAAGCACAAAGCAACAAGCATAGGAAAGCGAAACAAGTGCAACTTCAAGATTTTCAACATAAAGAGGGTAAACTTAATATTTTTGAGATGCATAAGACCATGTTTCCCTCTCTCATAATAACTTTCAGTAGCATCATGAATAAAATTAACAATATAACTATCACATAATACATTCTTATCATGAGCCACATGCATATAATGATTATTACTCTCCACATAATCATAGTCTTTCTTATTAATTATAGTGGGAGCAAATTCAACAAAATAGCTATCATTATTATTCTCATCACCATAATCATAAAATATAGGAGGCATATTGTAATCATAATTACTTTCCTCCTCAATAGTAGGTGGACTAAAAATATCATATGCATCATTGTAATCATCATATATTGGAGGTTTGGTATCATCATAAGCAATAGAATAGCTATCTTTCAAAACCAAGGAACTAAAAAGATCATTTTCATAAAAACTATCTTCCCCAAGCTTAGACGTTTCCATATCATTAGCAATAATGGTGTTCAAAGAATTCATACTAATAAAATTGCTATTAGCATGCAAATAAAGTTCCATAGGTTTTTTAATTTTCTCTTCAAATACTTCATGTCCTAGCTCAAGATAAACACTATAAAGCTCCCTAATTTTTTTGTTGTTTTCCATCAAGCCTAACTAGTGAAAACAAGAAACAAAAAGAAAAAATTGCAGAATCTAAAGGAAATAACTTCGAGCACTCACACCGGAGGATGTGAGTACCTTTTACCTTAACTCCCCGACAACGGCGCCATAAAATAGCTTGATGTCTACGCATTTCTATTCTTGTAGACAGTTTTTGGGCTTCGAAGTGCAGAGGTTTGTAGAAAAGCAGCAAGTTTCCCTTCAGTGGATCACCCAAGGTTTATCGAACTCAGGGACGAAGTGGTCAAAGGTATCCCTCTCAAGCAACCCTGCAATCAATATACAAGAAGTCTCTTGTGTCCCCAACACACCTAATACACTTGTCAAGTGTATAGGTGCACTAGTTCGGCGAAGAGATAATGAAATACAAGTGGTAACAGTGCCAGAAAAGAGCTTCTAACTTGTTGTTGACGTGGGGTAACGTGTGTGGGTGCCAGAAAATAGCTTGATGGTGAGGTAAAGACTAAAGGCAAATGATGGAAGCAAGCAAACATGCAACAGATCTAGATGCAAACGGTGTTTAAATGTTTAGAAACAAGGCCTAGGGATCATACGTTCACTAGTGAACACTCTCGCATATAAATATCCTCTCTTCATGATACTACTCTTAACTACTATCCGGTTGGACACTCTAATCCATGGTAGGGCTATAACAGCACACCTCAAAGTCCGCCTTCCCCATCTAGATAACTCCACACTGTCACCTTGATTGCTAGATGGTTCCAACAAACACCACAATTTCATAGAGACATCCAACTCCAAATATACTCATGATAAATATATATGTAACCTAACTTAAGTGCCACACACAGCGCGCACGCTGTCACTTTCACACACATGGGGAAAAGCATAGATCTATTAAAGAACGATGAGTATTTATGTAGACTCTAGCCTAAGTGCCACCATGGCATGCACGCTGTCACTTTCACACACATGGGGAGAGCAGAGATCTATTGAAGCACTTGAGTAGCAAGGTAGATCACTTGATTACAAAGCTCATGACCACAACAAGATCATGCATAGAGAGAGAGATGAACACGTAGCTACCGGTAGAGCCCTTAGCCTTGAGGAAGAACTACTCCCTCCTCATCACGGGAATCAACAACGGCGATGGATATGGTGGTGGAGATCGATGGATATGGCTCTAGGGGCACTTCCCCGTCCTGGCAGGGTGTCGGAATAGAGACTTTCTGTCCCTCGAATCTCCCCTTCGGTGGTGGCGGCACAGCGGAACTGTTTGTAGAAGTATGATGGATTATTTAGGGTTTTCTCCCCAGGGGTATCTTATAGGCGAAGGAGGCAAGGTCGATGGAGGGCCAGGGGGCCCACACCCCCTATAGGCGCCACCAGGGCTTGCCCGCACCTGGGGGGTGCGGACACCCTGGTGCCCTACTCCGTCTCTGCTTCGTGGTTCCGTGTTGCTCCAGAAAAATAATGACTTTGGCTTTTGTCCCGTCCAATTCCGAGAATACTGATTTTCTGCCTTTTCTGGAACCAAAAACAGAACAAAATAGGCAACTAGCACTGTGGCATCTTGTCAATAGGTTAGTTCCAGAAAGTGTATAAAAATACCTCAAATTATGGACAAAACAAAGCAAAGTAGATACTAAACAAGCATGGAACATCAAAAATTATAGATACGTTTACGACGTATCACCGTCCTTCAGATCCGCTAAGTACTTGGGGCAATTCCGTTTCTAGTGACCATAAACCTTGCAATACATGCATATATCTCCAGGACTAGCACCAACTCGGGCTTTCTTCTTAAGCACACCAATTGGTTTGTTGCCTTTGAAGTTACCCTTGAGCTCATCCTGTTTCTTTATGTCTACTTCAGCTTCCACTAAAGTGGTAGCAAATTCAGTGAGCGATCCAATCGCACCACTTATCTTGTAATTCAGTATAAACCTTTTATAACTGTTTGTAAGCGTTGCAGAGACGTTGAACAAAGTACATCATCATCTCAATGTGAGTGTTCATAGGGTTGTGTTCCTTCATCATATGGCTGAAGAAATCGTTGGAGAACATATATCTCTCAGCACGGATTTGGCTCTCAAACATGGCCTTGAGTTCCTTCACCATGGCTACAGCGCTGCTAAGGTTAAAGCGTTCTTGGAGCTCTTGCTCCATTGACATAAGGATCGCATATTTCACAAGATTGTAGTCATCACGCTTTGTGTTATATACACAATGCGCTCATGTTGAGATGCAATATTTTCAAGCGGGTCACCTAGCGGTGCATCCAGCACATAGGTCAACTGACCAGCATTGGGGACAACCCTCAAGTTACGGAACCAATCCGCAAAGTTGCTTCTATTGCTTTTCAATTTTTCTTTCTCTAGGAACGCATTAAAAATGGTGGTAGGGCCCGCCATGATCTACAACATATTTGCAATAGTTTAGACTAAGTTTATGACAAATTGAGTTCTAATTAATACTTAAATTAATCTAGGTGAACTCCCACTCAAAATAATATCCCTCACATTTTTTTAGTGATCACACGAACCAAATACACTACATCAAATCCTACCATCACGAGAGATGATGTAGTTTCAAAGGCGAACAATCAACATGTTCATCATATCTACTATATGACTCATGTTTTACCTTTCGGTGATCCGTGTTCTGATACCATGTATGTACATGCTAGGCTCGTCAAGATTAACCTTAGTTTCCGGATGAGAAAATCTGGCTTGCTCCCGTTGTATGCACACGCATAATCTAACACACCCGATCATCACATGGTGCTTCGGAACAACGAGCCTTGGCAACGGTGCTAACTAAGGACGAACACTTTATTACTTGATATTTCGTGAGATGGATCATCTTATAATGCTACCATCACAATCTAAGCAATACAGGAGGCATAAAAGGATTAACATCACATGCAATTCATAATATGTGATATGATATGGCGTTTCTTCGTGTTCTTTCGATATCCGTCTTCAAGCACGAACATGATCTCTATCATCACCGGCGTGGCATCAAGGTCAATGGCACCGCTCCATGGTTGTCATCCACCAGTATCAACTATTACAACTAATTTGAATAATAGACACGCAGGTCTTAACGAAATTAAAAGACAACCATAAGGCTCCTGCCAGTTGCCGACATACAATAAGGATCATTGCATACATCATATATAATCACAATCATGGACATATCACATCACAACACACCCCTGCAAAACAAAGTTAGACGCCTCTAATTTTATTTGCATATTTTACGTGGTTTGGGGATTTCAATAAGTATCGTTCTAACTTACGAACAAGAACCACAACGTTGATGCATGGACTATCAAGTGCCCATTGTAAATTGAATCTTTACTATGATGGAAGAGATAGACACCCGCAAAGCTAGTTATAAAATATTAGTTGCATGTCGAGCATGGAGCAAGTCTCATGAATGATGTCATGTAAGGTTAGCCCGGGCCGCTAAATCCCACCATCCCGCAAGATGCAAAGTACATAAGAAGCAATTGATAATAAAAGCACCACCGCCCACAATGACCATGGTGTTCTACTCGTGCAACAAATCTACATATGGACACGACTCTGATACCACTGTAGGGGTTCGTAGCATGGAAAACAAAAAATTTCTACCGCATGAACACACACAAGCCAAGATCTATCTACTAGATTGTAGCAACGAGTCGATAGAGTACTCACCCTCGAAGATTCCAAAGCGTTTAGCGAGAGCAGATTCTCATGGGTGATGTAGTCGTTCACTTGCCGATCTCAAGATCGCGTAGATGATCCTTCCGGCGCCGAGTTCCGGTAGCGCTCCCGTAGTCTGTCACATATTCGGTACTCGATGAAGACCTTCCTATCCCTTGTTCCAGCACACAACGAAGGTTGTAGATCTGTCCTCGCGATTCCGGCAGCACAATGGCGTGGTGTCGGAGTTTAGAGGGGAAATCCCGCATGGCTTCGCCTGACCCGAAACGGGTATGGTGGAGTAGAAGAGGGCCTCGACGACCTAGGGTTTAGAGGGCACCAAGGGGAGGTGGTGGATGGCGGCTAGGGATAGGGCTTAGCCCTAGTCGGCGACTTGGGAGGAGCTCCCTAGGTGGCGACGGCTAGAGAGGGAGGCGGCCAAGCTAGGTTTTGGGTGTGAGGAGTAGGAGGCCTCCTAACCCTTCTTATATAGGTGGGAGAGGCGGTTTGGGGGGAGGGCAACTCCTCTTCTAGGATGGTGCAAGGGAGAGGGAGGAATCCTCCCTTAGGTAGGATTCCTTCCCCCCTCCACTTGGCTACCAATGTTGGCGTTTGACTTTTTTCAAACTGCCTTATTGACTTACAACCTAGAGTTTGATTTCTCTCTTCTAATTGCCCAGCCAAGTGACCTAGGACATGATGCAACCATTCCACTTTGTCATGACACATCCATGTACCCTTGCCACTCCAGATCGGTGGACCTTCTAGACCCTTGTAGAATATTCTGGTGAAAACACCGAAACCATTCCCAAACTCCGGAATTGGACTTTCCTTATATGAATCTTATTCTCCGGACCATTACGGATCTCCTCGTGATATCCTGGATCCCATCCAAGACTGCGAACTACATTTAGTCTCTATACTCACTTTCCATAACTACTAAACAACATCGAATCCTTAAGTGTGTCTCCCTACGGTTCGTGAATTATGCAGACATGACCGAGACTCTTCTCTGATCAATAACCAATAGAGGAATCTAGAAATTCATATGGATCCCACATATTTCTATGATTAATTCATGATCGAATGAACCATTTACATATGATGTCAATTTCCCTTTGTCTCGAGATAGTTTACTTATCCGAGGTTTGATCGTCGGTATCTCTGCATACGTAGTTCAACCTCGTTACTGATAAGTACTCTTTACTCGTTCCTGTGATATGTGATCCCTTGTGAGTCAGTCACATGCTTGCAAGATAATTGGATGACATTCTACCGAGAGGGCCCAGAGTATATTTATCCGTCATATGGATGGACAAATCCCACTCTTGATCCATGTGTCTCAACCAACACTTTCCGAACACTCAATGCCACCTTTATAGCCACCCAGTTACGGTGTGGTGTTTGATGTCATCAAAGCATCCTTCCGGTGAAGGTTATTAACATGATCTCATGGTCAAAGGATTTAGGTTACTATGTATCTAAAAGCTTATAGCAAATGAACTACTGAAATGACTTTGATCTTTATGCTACGCTTAACTATAGGAATATGTCCATCACACCATTCTCCTAATGATGTGATCTTGTTGTTAATAACATCTAAATGTTCATGATCAGAAAACCATGATCATCTATTAACCAACAAGCTAGTATTACAAAAGAGGCTTTACTAGGGACTCTAAAAAGTTTACAAATCACACAAGTATTAATGTTTTCGGTTAATATAGTTATTGAATGAATATAAAAATTTATCATAGACACAAAGATATAATAATAACTACTTTTATTATTGCCTCTTGGGCATATATCCAACAGAACTTCCTCGCCGACTTGCTCGGCGTCTGCGGCCACGAATGCATGGATCTCCCTCCGGATGGCTTCCTGCTCGTCTATGGTCTTCACTAAGTTAGCCATGATCCACTTCACCGTCGAGACTGTGGTTTCAGATCTGGCACCAAGGAACTTGGAGCACATGCTCACGAGCTCACTATCAGAGAGCCTTCTTCGCTGGTGCGTTGAGTGAGCTTTGACTGCCAACATGGCTGGGTCGTCGTCCCCGTCTGGCACGTGGAGGTCGAAGAGTGTGTCCACGTATGCCGGCGGCTGCTCGCTAGACTGCCGACGCCGACGGCTGCGATGCGAATCGGTGAGCGGTAGGTATGTCTGTTCCTGCTTCTACCGGAGGGCGGCTATCTTCTTCCACTTGCTACGATAGATGAGCTTGGCGACCGCAGATATGTTAGTGTCCGTGAACAGGCGCGTAGCGGAAAAGGACCTTATAAGTTCCCTCTAGGCATTGGCCATCGCACGTACGTGGCCTCCGTCCAGGCCGTCACTGAAACACATGGTAGCCAGCGGGCCGAAAATGCCATAGCAGATGATCTCGGCCGCATGGACGACGATGTTGGGCATGCGCCGTTGCTCGACGAGGTAATCGACAAGGCCATAGAGCGTGTGGCGGCACGTTAGAGTCTGTTTTCCCGTTCCAAGAAACTCCTGACTCCATTCTGATCGGGCCGGATTCTGCCGATACCCCACCGCACTACAGGAGAAAATGGAGACGTCGACGGCCAAATGTCAGGGCCATCGGCGTAGCGGCCTCCCCTAGCCAGCCGCCCAGCCAGGCCGTCGATGTAGGGAAGCCCGTCGACATAGATGAAGGTTCCGAGGGTATCCGTCAGTGAAGCGCGGCTGTTGGCATAGGAGAGAAGGTTGTGCCGACGGTGGCCCTCGGCGTACCTCCAGCCTTCGGTGTAGCCCCATTTCTGGCACGGCGGCGAGAACGACTTTAGGAAGCCTAGGCTGTGCTGATGGCCTGGCCATCGGTGTAGCTCTTTGGGAGAAATTGGTTGGTCTATACCGACGGCTGGGCCGTCGGCGTAGGCGTCCGGATTTTTTTTCCATTTAATTTTAGCCATAGCTATTTTTCCTTTTACCTCATTAATTTTTGAAAAATCATAACTAAATCATTCTAATTTATAAAAATACAAATAATATATCAAAATTTGCATAAAAATAAGATCTATCTATCTACACTCAAATATTACAAATTTATAATTAAAAAGTAACTGAAACATAAAACATTATATATAGTTTAAAACGGGCATAAGAAATTCAAAAAGATCCAAACAATGTGAAACCTTCACGTGGTGTCATATTATGTGACATAGTTAGAAGAAAAAAATCAAACTTGATATATTGATTGTGTCTCAAAAAACCCTTCACAAAATGACCTCTTATTCGAGGTTCCGTGGCTTTCGGGTGAAATGATCAATGTTATGGCTAGAATTAAGGCATAATTTGTGATAATGTGTCCATATTATGCATACATATGCATCATGGGATGGCAAACAATGTTGCGGTAGGAAGATTTCCTTTCCGTTGCACTAAAAGGCCATTTTTCATTTTCTGAGTGCAAAAAACGGGCGGTTTTATGAAGCAAGCATAAAATGGCTAATTCAAAATGCTACCACGACATTTTTCAAAAATACTATACCACCTTACATGGACACTGTCCTAACAGGGGATCTGAAACCTTTCTATCTATTCCTGGTAAAAAAGACAAATTTCTGCTGAACCAGCAGGAAGTGGGTCATATATGAACTACAGGTATATGATCTAATGCTCATGATTTTTTTTTAGGTTCACAATATGCTATTTCATCTAAGATCCAATTCAAGTTTAACGAGTCCTAGCCCCGATCTAAGAATCTTCATACCCGCTGTTCCACAAAGTTAGACACACTAGTGGAAACGAGGCCTTTGGTTGAGCCTGGAAATGGGCTTTAACACCAGTTCTTCTATGAACCCGTGTTAAAGGGGGGGGGGGGTGTACCAGCATGGACCGTGCAGCAAAAAGGAGCCCCCCTTTAACACCGGTTCGTGGCACGAACCGGTGTTAAAGGCCCCTGCACCAGTGGCCCACGCAGCCCCCCTCCTTTAACACCGGTTCGTGGCTTGAACCGGTGTTAAAGGGGGGGGCTATATAACACACCGCAGCCCACACCCCTCTCTTCCATTTTTTCACTCTCTCATTTTGGAGCCTAGCAAGAGGGTGAGAGGTGTGCTAGTTTGTGTTTGTTTCCTATGCACAAGAGGTGTTCGGTGAAATGCCCGAGAGCTCAAAATAAGTTTTCTCGTTGCTCTTTCCTTCTCGGTCGAGGTCGGAAACTATCCTTTCATGTGTCATTGATGTACTATATATATAAATGGTCATCTCCCTATTAATTTTTGATATATACTATATATTAATGCAGATGAACCGACAATGGATGTACGGTGACCGACGCATTTCTGAGTACATTACGGCCTCCAAAATTTCATCATTGTGGCTAATGCAAACCGTGGTCACAATGGTTTTATGTGCTGTTCGTGTGTTCACTGTCAGAATAAGAAAGACTACTCAAATACCAGAACCATTCACGCCCACCTACTTCGATCTGGTTTCATGCCCAGCTATAATTGTTGGACCAAGCACGGAGAAAAAGGGGTTGTGATGGAAGATAACAAAGAAGAAGAGGATGATGACAACTATCATAATATGTATCCTGAATATGATGATACTGCAACAGGGGTAGATAATGAAGATCAAGAGGCAGCAGATGGGCCCGCTGATGACGATCTTGGTCGGTCCATTACTGATGCAAAGGAAGAATGTGAAACTGAAAAGGAGAAGGAGAAGCTGGAGCAGATGTTAAAGGATCACAAAACATTGTTGTACCCAACTTTCGAAGATGGCCACAAAAAGCTAGGTACCACACTGGATTGCTGCAATGGAAGGCAGAGAACGGTGTGACTGACAGCGCATTTTCAAAGTTGTTGGTAAAAATGAAGAATCTTCTTCCAAGAAATAATGAGTTGCCCGACAGTACATACCAAGCAAAGAAGGTTGTCTGCCCTCTAGGATTAGACGTGCAGAAGATACATGCCTGCATTAATGACTGCATCCTCTACCGCGATGAAAAGTACGAGAATTTGGATGCATACCCGGTATGCACTGCACTGTGGTATAAGATCAGACGAGATGATCCTGGCGATGTTGAGGGCGAGGCCCCTAGGAAGAAAGTTCCTGCCAAGGTTATGTGGTATGCTCCTATAATACCACGGTTAAAACGTCTCTTTAGAAATAAACAACATGCCAAGTTGTTGAGATGGCACATGGAAGACCGTAAGAAAGACGCGATGTTGAGACACCCCGCTGATGGGTCACAGTGGAGAAAAGTCGAGCGAGAGTACCCGGACTTCTCACGTGACGCAAGGAACTTAAGGTTTGGTCTAAGTACAGATGGCATGAATCCTTTTGGTGAGCATAGCTGCAGTCACAGCACCTGGCCTGTGACTCTATGTATCTATAACCTTCCTCCTTGGTTATGCATGAAGAGGAAGTTCATTATGATGCCAGTGCTCATCCAAGGCCCGAGGCAACCCGGCAACAACATTGATGTGTACCTAAGGCCATTAGTTGAAGAACTTTTACAGTTGTGGGCCAAACCAGGTGTACGTATGTGGGATGAGCACAAAGGGGAGCCATTTGACCTACGAGCATTGCTTTTCGTAACCATCATGATTGGCCTGCTCTTAGTAACATTTCAGGGCAGACAAACAAGGGATACAGTGCATGCACACACTGTTTATATGAGACTGAAAGTGTATATTTGGATAAATGTAAGAAGGTTGTGTACCTAGGGTATCGTCGATTTCTTCTGAACCTACATCCAGTAAGAAAGAAAGGCAAGCAATTCAAATGTCTGGCAGAACCCCGGAGGAAGCCTGTCCTCCGTACCGGTGAGGAGGTATTTGGTATGGTCAAGGACCTAGAAGTAATCTTTGGAAAAGGTCCTGGCAGTCTATCTGTTCCGAATGACGATGCCGGACACGCGCCCATGTGGAAGAAGCAATCTATATTTTGGGACCTACTCTATTGGAAAGTCTTAGAGGTCCGCTCTTCAATCGACGTGATGCACGTGACGAAGAATGTTTGCGTGAACCTGCTAGGCTTCGTAGGAGTGTATGAGAAGACAAAAGATACACCGGAAGCATGGCAGGACCAACAACGTTTGAAAGACCCTGAAGAGCCTATGCATCCTGAGAACGAGAAGGGTAAACAATGCCACTTAACTCCTGCCAGCTACGCTCTTACCAATGCAGAGAAGGAAATCTTTTTTGAATGCCTAAGAAGTATCAAGGTCCCGTCTGGATTCTCGTCGAATATAAAGGGAATAATAAATATGGCAGAGAAAAAATTCCAAAACCTGAAGTCTCATGACTGCCACGTGATTATGACACAATTTCTTCAGATTGCATTGAGGGGGCTTCTACCTGAAAATGTTCGAGTACCCATTGTGAAGCTATGCGCATTCCTCAATGCAATATATCAGAAGGTAATCGATCCAGAAAGCCTACTAGGGTTACAGACAGATGTGGCCCAATGTCTTGTCAGCTTTGAGTTGGTGTTCCCACCATCCTTCTTCAATATTATGACGCATCTCCTGGTTCACCTAGTAGAAGAGATTGCCATTCTGGTCCTGTATTTCTACACAATATGTTCCCCTTTGAGAGGTACATGGGAGTCTTAAAGAAATATGTTCATAACCGTGCTAGGCCAGAAGGAAGCATCTCCAAGGGCTATGTAACAGAGGAGGTCATTGAGTTCTGTGTTGATTTTATTCCTAATCTTAAGGCGATTGGTGTTCCAGAATCACGACATGAGGGGAGACTACGTGGAAAAGGCACCCTAGGATGTAAAGCAATGATATGTAGGGATGGGCATTCTCTCAATCAAGCACAGTACACGGTTTTACAAAGATCTATCTTGGTTGCCCCGTATATCAATGAACACAAGAATTTAATACGCCTCAAACACCCGGGGCAGTCTGATGAATGGATTATAAGTGAGCACATGGCGAGTTTTGGCGGCTGGCTGCAAAGACTTCTCACGAATAACACCACTGTTGGGGATCAGTTGTACTTGTTGGCCAGGACACCATCTTTGACTGTATGTACTTTCCAAGGGTACGAGATAAATGGGAATACATTTTACACGATAGGCCAAGATAAAAAGAGCACCAACCAAAACAGTGGTGTCCGCTTCGATGCAGCAGAAGACAATGGGCAAAAGACCACGTATTATGGGTTCATAGAGGAGATATGGGAACATGACTATGGACCTAATTTTAAGGTCTCCTTGTTTCGATGCAAATGGGTCAAGCTAACAGGAGGAGGGGTTGAGGTAGACAAGAAGTACGGAATGACAACAGTGGATCTCAACAATCTTATGAAGGTAGACAAGAACTTAGACGAACCATTCGTCTTAGCCAATGATGTGGCTCAGGTTTTCTATGTGAAGGACATGTCTACCAAACCGAAAAAAGAAAAATAAGCAAAAAGATACATCACACGATGAGCCAAAGCGTCACATAGTTCTTTCAGGGAAAAGAAACATCGTGGGAGTGTAGGACAAGACAGACATGTTAGAAGATTATAATAAGTTTGATGAAATTCCGCCCTTCAGAGTGAAGACTGACCCAACCATCCTGTTAAACAGTGCTGATACTCCATGGTTACGGCCGACGCGATCATAAGATTGACTATATGTATTAATTGGACCATTTTTGGCACACATATGTATCTCAACATGGAAATCAATGTCATATTTCTTCTTTTAACAGTATATGTATTAAATGAGCCATTTTTCTTCCTGCCATTTCTTCCCGCCATTTTTCTTCCCGACGCCAGTTCTTCCCTCCAGCCATTTCTCACTATATATATGTAGGGTTGGCCTCCATTGTCATTGCACATCTCTAGACTCATATCTGCAACCTCATCACTCTTTTCCATGGCTTCCATCGTAGCACTAACCCCCAGGGAGGCGGAGGCACTTTGCGCCTCGAACTACCCCTGCCCGCCGGGCTACTGTGTCCCTGTCGGCTGGATGCTGAGCGCCGGAGGCGTGCCAGTTCCTCCTGTCCCTCTAGGTGTGGCGCGACGGATGGCCATCACGAACCACTACTACTTCGAGCTCACGCCGGAGCAGCGGAGGAATCCCAGATGGCATCCCGACTATTTCCCTACCTGGGAAGCCTTCTTCGGGGATCGGCGTGAGAGGGCACTCGCCAGGCACGAGGAGGACGGCCCACCTCCTCCGAACTTCAACAAGGCCGACCGTCGGCTATGGTGGTGCGGTCGGACTCTCCAGAGCATCATGGCCTACGACACTGCCGCCGACTCTAACCCCCGTCTGCGCTACCCTCAAGTCCAGTGCGTACTCAGCTTTCAAGGTTCAATTACGGCGACCCCGATGATGACAGCGATGACGGCGGCGGCGAGTACAACGACTACAGTGGCGAGTATTACAGGTGTAGGCAGGAGCATGACTGAATCACTCCAACATACCGAAACAAGTTCGGCCGATTGTGACTTAATCTGGCCATGTATCTTAATTTTTAGTTCTTTTATGTATCTTAATTTTCAGTCGTGCTTTATGTAACTTACTGTTAGTTGCATTCTGTATTTTAATTCCAGTTCTATCTCATTCACAAAATAACCTATCTCATTCGTGGTTTCTTGGCTTTCGGGTCAAATGACCAATGTTATGGCTAGAATCAAGGCATAGTTTGTGATAATGTGGCCATATTGTTTATACATGTGCATCATGGCATGGCAAACAATGTTGCAAGAGGAAGTTTTCCTTTTTGTCGCACCAAAAAGGCATTTTCCATTTTCCGATCATAAAAAACGGACGGTTTTATGAAGCAACCACCAAATGGCTAATTCAAAAAACCACCACCACATTTTACAAAATACTAGACCACCTTATATGGAAAATGTACCAACAGGGGGATCTGAAACCTTTCCTTCCACCTCTGGTGAAAAAGACAAATTCCTGCCGAATCGGTAGGAAGTGGGTCAGATATGAACTACAGGCACATGATACGATGCTCATAATTTTTTACAAAAATCATTTTTAGGTTCACAATATGCTATTTTATCAAAAATCCAATGCAAGTTGAGCGAGGCTTGGCCCCGAGCTAAGAATCTTCATATCCGTTGTTCGACAAAGTTTGACGATAGTTTAAAACAGGGATAAAAAATTAAAAAAAGATCGAAACAGTGCGAAACCTTCGCGTGGTGTTATATTATATGACATAGTTAGAAGGAAAAATATCAAACTTAGTATATTGATTATGTCTCAAAAAAATCTTCACAAAATGACCTATCTCATTCGAGGTTTCTTGGCTTTCGGGTTAAATGACCAATGTTATGGCTAGAATCAAGGCATAGTTTGTGATAATGTGACCATATTGTGCATACATGTGCATCATGGCATGGCAAACAATGTTGCAAGAGGAAGTTTTCCTTTTTGTCGCACCAAAAAGGCATTTTCCATTTTCCGAGCATAAAAAACGGACGGTTTTGTGAAGCAACCACCAAATGGCTAATTCAAAAAAACCACCACATTTTACAAAAATACTAGACCACCTTATATGGACAATGTACCAACAGGGGGATCTGAAACCTTTCCGTTCACCTCTGGTGAAAAAGACAAATTCCTGCCGAATCGGGTCAGATATGAACTACAGGTACATGATACGATGCTCATGATTTTTTACAAAAATCATTTTTAGGTTCACAATATGCTATTTTATCAAAAATCCAATGCAAGTTGAGCGAGGCTTGGCCCCGAGCTAAGAATATTCATGCCCGTTGTTCGACAAAGTTTGACGATAGTTTAAAACGGGGATAAAAAATTAAAAATAGATCGGGTTAGATTCCTTTTTAGATGCTTAATATTTCTTATGTTCATTTTAGGGTTTGTCTATTTTATTTTTGTTTGAATTGAATAATCAAAATTTATATGTAAGTGTTTTAATTATTTTGAAAATTTTCATCTAAAGTAAATATAAAATGTTTTTACATGAATAGATAGATATTATTTTTCTAAAAATTATGATATATTATTCATATTTTTCTGAGTTGAAATGAAAAAGATATGAATTTTCTAAATTCATATCCTATTTTTTGAGTTAAAAATGCCCCCACCGCTTTAATGCATGAAATAAATGCGCCCCCCTTTAACACCGGTTCGTCCCCCTTTAACACCGGCTCATGGCACGAACACGAACCGGTGTTAAAGGGGGGGGGGGGTGCGGCGCAAAACGAACCCCCCCCCCCTTTAACACCATTTTGTGCCAGGAACCGGTGTTAAAGGGGGAGAATTTATAACGCGCGCCTTCCTCTCTTCCTTCTTCCCCCCAGCAAGATCAAAAATCGCGCGCGCAGAGGTAGCAGAGGAGAGCCGCGCCGTCGCCGTTCTGCCATCGCCGTCCAACCCTCTCCATCGCCTCCCTCGCCGTCGCCATCCCGCGGGAGCGCCGTCGCCCCCATCGCCGCGCGCGAGCCGTCGCCGTGTCCACGCCCTCGCCGTCGCGCCCTCGCCGTCCAGCCGTACGTCGTCGTTGCCGCCGCCCTCGCCCTCGCCGTCGCCTTCATCGTACGTATGATCCACGCCCTATCCGCCCCCTCGCCCCTCGAACTCGTGCCGAGCAGGGTGCGTGTTGGTGCATGCACCGGTGGCGCGCACCTGCCCCGCGGGCGGTTCCTCACCGGCGGGCGGCTCTGTGCATGTTGGTGTATGCCTAGTGGCTCTGTTTGCTGGATTTGATTTGCTATGACACTAGACTTGATTTAGTAGTAGATTAATTGACTCAGAAATCATGTGAATATGCGTCGTGCTTACTTTCAGTTTGATGAGATCTTGTGTTGTTTCTCATGCACAACGGTGTATGTATTGCATATTGTAACTCCCAATGGTGAATTTTGTATAGGAGGTGTACAATTTACCCTGTAATAATTTGTTTAGCTCAGCAGATTGATATCTAGAAGATTGACTTAACTAAATATATGTTTACCTAATATAAATTTTGTCGCTGCCTTATTGATGCCAAAATATAGATGGACCAAATACTTATGGGTGGGAGCTTATACTTGCAGCTTGGCTGATCATACTTCTCGGAGAGAGTTTATAATTGTTTGCAAGCAAATTTCGTATCATTGGTGAGCTGCTATATATGGTCCTGGAATTGATAGACCTATTACGATCGTCGCGGGGTCGTATGATGGGGGAATACCAATCGGGGTATACCCGCGAAGCGGATTCGCCAGCTGGATCGAGCCGACTGAAGCCAAGCCCAGAGCGGGTCGACTCGCCGAATACGGCGACTGGCGCATGCTGGACCCAAACGACTGGCGCCGACTAGAGGCCCAAGACGGGGACTCCAATAGAAAGCCCACTAAAGCACTTGTAAACCCTAACTAGCTGCATATATAAAGCCACCAAGGACACCCCCAAGCGGTACGTCATATTAGATCTAGTCTCTCCCCCCGCCTACGGCGGCTCCCATGTAAACCAATCTATACTCATACTGGATTGATAGCAGGACGTAGCGATCCTCCATCGAGGGGACGTGAACCTGGGTACATCGTGTGCCAATCTTGCTCCCGGATTCTCCTACGTCGCCTTGCTCCCTCTACATAAGCTACCCCCAGTAGCATCTGCCGTGCAATACCACGACAGTTGGCGCCCACCGTGGGGCTAGCGGTGCTTGGAGGGTGATAATTCGGGCGGGATCCTTCGCCGTCACCACCAACCAGATCACATATAGCAGGTTTCGGCCGCTCGCCGTCGAACCTGATATAGTACCGATGAAGCTCGGTCATCCGTACGTGAGCGATCAGTTTTCTATAAAAGCTAAGTTTTTAATTTGATCCCATGTCCGTTGATTACTTTGACAACTCATTGTCTTTGATCTAATTCTTACACGTATGTGTATTGATTGTATGTGTCGACTGATCCATGTCCCCTGAGATTAGGGAAAATATTATCTAATTAGGAACGACACTTCGGTGGCCGGTGATCACACTGGAGTTGTGAAATTCTGAAGCCACGACGTTCATGGTCTACTTTACACGCCAGCACGGCAGCTGCGTCGGGGCAGATGTTCACGTGCGGCTAGAAATCAATTCCAATGGAAAGGCTTACGCGGCTGTATACTGGTTAACTTGCCGGCGAGAAGCATATAAAAGATTAACCTCTATCACATCTTACGTGGCTGGTGTTGTTTCTCTGATCGACAAATTTTAATTTATGCTTGTTTATACTACTTTTTCAATGCAGATTTATCAATCAATACAAACCCAACACGGAAGAAGTGGAGATTAGTCTGTGTCCACCGCCCCGCCACGAGCTCGCCACGGCCGCGGACTCACCATGTCCGGTGACTCGCCCATCGCCGGCCCGCCGCGCCCACGCCGGCTTGCCATGCTCGTGTAATTGTCTGACACGGACGCGCCATCGCCAAAATGGTCTGGCGTCTTCCTCGCCATTCGCCGCGTCGACCCCGTGTCCGCCGCGTCGACCTCGCCATAGCGCAACCTCCGTCCACCGCGTCGACCCCGTGGCCGCCGCGTCGATTTTGCCATAGCGCGACCTTCGTCCGCCGCGTCGACCCCGTGTCCGCCGCGTCAACTTCGCCATAGCGCGACCTCCATCCGCCGCGTCAACCCTGTGGCCGCCGCGTCGATTTCTCCATAGCGCGACCTTCGTACGCCGCGTCGACCCCGTATCCGCCGCGCCGACTTCGCCATAGCGCGACCTCCGTCCGCCGCGTCGACCCCGTGTCCGCCGCGTCGACTCTTTCCGGCTATGTCGAATGCGTACGCCGCGTCTACTAAGGGACCTTCATCGTCTGAGTCGCCATAGAGGGTCGCATGCCACGCTGCATGGACTCACCACTGGGCGTCTCTTCCCCCCGGGAAAAATCAATTCGCCTTTGTCAACCTTTGAAAGAGCGACTCGGAACAGCCAAATAGTGCGGACAAGGACTCGCAAACCGAGCCTCGGATCGTCCACGAAAAACGCTAACCGAGAGCCATCATTGGAGTCGCCTTGCTCGACTGGCCTTCCGGGCCAAGACAAATGGCAGTGCTACACAAACAGCACCATGTCCTCCTTAACCTTAGAAAGTGCGACTCGCACGGCCAAGTACTGCGGACGAGGACTCGCAAACCGAGCCTCGGATCGTCCAGGAAGAACGCCAAGTCGAGAGCCATCTTTGGAGTCGCCATGCGACTGGCCCCCCGGGCCTAGACGAGAGACTCGCTAAAAAACAGCGCAATCAACATCATCACGGACTCACAATCATCGCGGACTCGCCACACTCGGGGACTCTCCCCTCGCGGACTCGCCCTCACGTACTCAGCACGCTCGGGGACTCGGTGTGTTACAGACAACGCCACTCGCCGGTCGCCTAACCTCGCCACTCGCCGCACTCGGGGACTCGGCACTCGCCGGTCGCTCGATCTCGCCACTCGTCGTGCTCGGCGGCAACCACTACTATTTTGAGAATATGTATCTCTAAAGAGCCTCAAGTCGCCTCTACAAGCCAACTCCAGCCTCGGGGACTACACTCCTAGGCATGCTGCGTGTACGCGTGGTTCCGCGACCGTGGCTCGCCCTCGTCGACTCGCCACCGCGGACTCGCCCTCGCGTACTCAACACGCTCGGGGACTCGCCACCGCGGACACTCGCCCTCGCATACTCAACACGCTCGTCGACTTTCCACCGTGGACTCGCCCTCGCGTATTCGACACGTTCGGGGACTCTCCACCGCGGACTCGCCCTCGCGTACTCAACACGCTCGGGGCCTCGCCACCGCGGACTCGCCCTCGCGTACTCGACACGCTCGGGGACTCTCCATCGCGGACTCGCCCTCGCGTACTCAACGAGCTCGGGGACTCGGTGTGTTACAGACAACTCCACTCGCCGGTCGCCTAACCTCGCCACTCGGCGCACTCGGTAACTCGGCACTCTCTGGTCGCTCGACCTCGCCACTCGCCGCACTCGGGGACTCGGCGCTCATTGGTCGTTCGACCTCGCACGCTCCATGTTCGGGGACTCGCCGCAACTGGCAGCTTCACCGATACCCTGCGTCTTTTGCCAACTTTCCATCACCGACTGGCTCACGCCGACCGCCTCCCGCTTCACGTTTCTTTTCTCTATTCAGGAGCTCGTCGCCGATTCGCCACGACCCATCGTCAAGACTCTCCGCGCCCTGCCTCAAGCCCGCATCGAATCGACAACGCGCTCGGGGACTACTGATGGGGGAATACCAATCGGGGTATACCCACGAAGCGGATTCGCCAGCTGGATCGAGCCGACTGAAGCCAAGCCCAGAGCGGGTCGACTCGCCGAATACGGCGACTGGCGCATGCTGGACCCAAACGACTGGCGCCGACTGGAGGCCCAAGACGGGGACTCCAATAGAAAGCCCACTAAAGCACTTGTAAACCCTAACTGGCTGCATATATAAAGCCACCAAGGGCACCCCCAAGGGGTACGTCATATTAGATCTAGTCTCTCCCCCCGCCTACAGCGGCTCCCATGTAAACCAATCTATACTCATACTGGATTGATAGCAGGACGTAGCGATCCTCCATCGAGGGGACGTGAACCTGGGTACATCGTGTGCCAATCTCACTCCCGGATTCTTCTACGTCGCCTTGCTCCCTCTACGTAAGCTACCCCCAGTAGCATATGCCGTGCAATACCACGACATCGTATGTTTCCAAACCGTAGGGGTACCGGCGAATCGCAAATAAAATACCACTGGGCCAAAATTTGCAAATAAAATACCATTGAATTCAGTAGAACAAGTGGCATATGTGTATGTATATTTGTATGTGTGTATGTATATATGTATATTGTATTGTATGTGTATTGTATATGCATGTGTATATTTTGTGCCACGCCGACGACCACCGCCACCATTATGCGGTCGACCCTGACCTCCTCTGTCCTCGCTGAGCCCACGTCGTGCTGGTTCGAACGCACACCCCCACGCATCCCGGCCCCGCTCTCGCCCTAGCGCCGCCACCTCTCGTTGTCAATATAGCATTATAATAACCATGCTATGTTAATCAACTTTCATGACAAGTTAATTAGAAGAAGTAAATGTACCCTCTCATATGAATCCGGGGTTTCTCCGAATTAGGTTTTGGAATGACCAAGCATGTATTAGGGTTACATTTCAATACTTTTAACCTGTCATATCATCATCTTTTCTTGAGCATTTCAATAGATGTATTACTGATATTTGTGTGATCATATTTTGTTTTAGAAACTATGGATCCACTCAGGAGAAACCTTGAAGATGAAGAAATAATGGAGAACATGATCCACGAGGACACCTCACAATATCTGAACTTGGAGGGACATGATGACAGCTCAAGTAGTCATGGAGAAGATGACGATTCCGGTGAACGCACTTTAGTGATTACAAAGTCTGTCGAGGTATATGAATGGATTAAGCCTCTACTGACTTGCACCGATTGATTTGTATATATGTGAATGTATTAATTAACGCTTCTTTCTTGTTTTAGCCCTCTGGATCGACCAGCCAGCAACAATCTTCTTCTACGAAAAAGAGCAAGCGAGGCGCGAGCCATCGGTTGAAAGATCGTGCAAAGTTCACGATCGAAGCAGTCCGTGTTGATGGCAGGCCGATGGAGCACAAGAAGGCCGTAGATAAATTTGTACGTCAGGCTGGAGTTCTTGTTAGGGACCAAATCCCAATCATAATTGAATATTGGAATCATACAAAGAAGGGCGACGATACCTTTGTCGATGAAAGATCCAAAGAAACGCTTTGGAATTCGCTGTTGGTAAATTTCACCCTTCCGCTAGAGGAGGATGAAAACCAACCGGTTATAAAGGAAAAGGTCAAAGAGTGGACTCTAAAGAAGATGGCTGACGCTTTCCGCAACTGGAAGACAAAATTGAACAAATTTGTCAAAGCTCGCGAGACTCTAGATTTCGAAGACGCATATTATGTGAAGATAATACCTCACTGGCCCGAATTTGTGGCATATAAGGAAGGTGCTATAGCTAAAAAGACATCAGAAACCAATACGCTAAATGCCTAGAAGAAGGAATATCACCAGAGGACGGGGTCAGGTGGCTACATATCTCAGAGGCCTAAGTGGGAGGAAGCTGAGAAGGCCCTGCACGCTAGAGGGATCACACCCCAGACAGATGGGTGGGACCTACGTGCAAAGACTTGGTTCTACGGAATCAGGGCAAGGTTGGACCCAGAAACAGGATTGTGTATCTTCCCAACCCTCCTTGCCAAACCCGTCACTGAACTCATCACGGCATACGAGGAAACAGCCGCCAGGACCTTCCATCCCGACAGAGAGAATGACCAGCTCACACGCGCCATCGGTAAAAAAGAACACCCTGGACATGCACGAGGCACAGGGGGTATGACGTGGAAGGATGAGTTTGCCGAGTGGGGCGACTCTTACAGATGGCGCGGCAGAAAAGAAAAAGAGCGTACAGAGCGGATGACACAGATAGAACATGCACTTGTGGCGCTGCAGGCGCAAGTGAATGCACAACAGTGCCAGCAAGCTACCGGCCCATCTCAGCGGCACGAAGAGCCTGCATTGGAAGCTGCCGGCGGCCCAGACTCTGCGCAGAAAAGCAGCATGGCTTCCACGGAGAACATGCAGCCCACGCTTGAAATGGCGGGTCCTCGATACCCCGTGGATGAGATCACGGAGAGCGAACACGCTGAGCTGCATGTGAGATTAATGGGCTTATCCATTAAGGTGGCCGTCGGCTATGCCTTACCTCCTGTAGCTGGTGGAACTTACCACTGCCGACCGATTCCAGATGGTTATGCTATTGTCGGGGTGGATGAGGTTGTGAAGGAATATGAGGAAGCACAGCTTAACCATGCTACAGGTAAAGGGGAAACTCAACTCAAATTTACAGTGAAAACAACCATTATTTGGAAGAAGGAACACATCGTGCTTCCAAATTGGAGGCCACTGGCACCCCCGTCGTCTCCACAGCGTCAGCGGTCTGAGCCGCCTCAGCCGTCTCCAAGTCATCAGAATACTCCCCTGTCGTCTCCGGCGCTTCAGCCATCTCCTGCGCGGCAGCCATCTCCGGCGCTTCAGCCATCTCCTGCGCGACAGCCATCTCCGGCGCGCCAGCCATCTCCTGCCCATCAGCCATCTCCTCAGCGTAAGCGGAAGAGCACTGCCACGAAGAGCATCACTAGCACTGCCACAAAGAAATCCGCAGGAAACCGTACGCCAAAGAGTTCAAGAAACTACGTCCCGCAGCCTTCCGCCAAGCCATTGCCGGTTTTACCATGGAATCGCAGCGACGAGGAGACCAATAGGATCTTGGAAGAAGAGGTCAAGAAATTCTTTGCACCTAGACGGGCTGAGCCAAAGGAGAAAATAGATCCGGCGGTGGTGGAGAAGTTTTACAATAATCTTTTGAAACCTGAAACCCCACTTGCGCCGGACTACGAGCGCCAGATTTTGAAGGGGGGCGCAAGGCGCCGTAGGGAGACTGAAAGTAGCAGTCGTGCGGCACCCTAGAAAACAGTTCCCATGCTCGGAGAGCAGGAAAACCAATCATGCGCCCCGCTCCAAGTGTTCGACACACGGGACGCTCCTCCCGTAAATGATTACGAGGCAGAGCTACAAAGAAAGTCCAATGAGATGGGGATGACTTACATTGCATACTTGAACATCATGGGAGACAAGTTTCCCAGAGGCGATGCCAACCCCATACAGCCATGGAAGTATGGGAAGAATCTCGTCAAGAAAGAGGAGCTCAAGAATCTACCAACAAAGATGCGAAGATTGCACAAGTGGTACCTTGATTTCTGCAAGACGAGAAAGGAAGAATGGATCACGGCGCATATAAGAGATCAGATTTTCTTGTGCGGAGACGACACGATCACCTTCAATATTCAAGACTTGCATTTTCTATTCAATCAGAAGGAACTCGACAAAGCTGCCATCAGCCTTTATTGTGTGTAAGTACTATTTCTTTAATTTCTATCTCATCTCATTCAATTCATTAATTGCATGTATATATATATGCTCACCATATATTTATATATATACTATTATGCAGGAAAAAGGTTATGGAATGCATGAAAGGATGCCCTTTTGACATTGGGATCGTTGACCCAAATAGAGTTTATGAACAAGTGGTAAGAGACAAACCCGAGAAAACAGAAGATTTCTTGCTAAGGTATTTACTGAGACAACAAACCAAAAGGGAAATACGCCTTACAACTTCTCGTGAGTACTGTTACCCTCTCTTGTACACATTCTGTTTCGGCTTACTCGATGTTAAGTTTAACTGATGATGAGTTATGCGTGCGTAGGTTCCACTTTATTCTACTAGTCATTCAACCTGACTCAGGAGAAGTCCTTGTCATGGACTCGTTACGAAAATAAAAAGAGCTATGGGCAGACTTTAGAGAGATGCTCCAGAGGTAATTTCAATCATATTATCGCACTAGATCGGCAACTTTTGTGAGAACAAGTAATTAATTACTCCTTTATCCATTTTCTTTGCCGGACAGGGTTTGGAAAAGGTTCACGGGCAGGGCCGTGGGTGAATGGTCGGAAGAACTAAAATTTGTAGACCAAAATGTAAGTAATACTCGCTAGGTCTGCGTATCTCTTTGATTCTGCTTCCAATTCCATTATATCATGATTTATTGATTATTATTTTGATTGAACTCTCTATTCTCGTAAAGTGCGCGTATCAGGGACCCGGCAATAACTTATGTGGGTACTATGTTTGTGAGTTCATTCGCAACACGATATGTGCGACGAGCCAAGCCGCACTAGAACAACTTAGAGTAAGTAAACAAAGTACACAAAATTATTTTATTACCATCAATTGTGTTGAGTTTTATTCTTATATATATATTGACCCCATTCTTCATATATATTCAGATCGAACGGATGCGGGAACAACTCCTACCATTTGACCGCATACGAGTCATTCAAGAGGAATTGGCGGGGTTCATACTTGATGAGGTCGTCACGCTTGGCGGGGAACTCTTTAGATATCCACCAAAATGAACGTTGTATATATGCTTGAACGTGTTTGTCTTGTACTTGATGCTTCAACGTTTACGGAGAATACCACACAATGACGATGTTTGTGTATAATAATAGTTGCTTAATTATTCATGTACTTGTATGTACCGATGACGATGTATGTGTATACAGCTCCCGATCGATTCCCCCTCCCCCCCTCCCCGTCCCGGCCGCGCCGCAGGAATACGCCCAGAATGGGGCAGGGGCAGAGATTTAGACCGTTTTCCTACTGCGGCAGAGATTTATCTCTTTTTCCTGCCGCGGCACAGAACCTTTAACACCGGTTCGTGTTACGAACCGGTGTTAAAGGGGGGGCTTGAGCGCTGCGGCAGCCCCACGTGCGCCACCCTTTAACACCGGTTCGTATAAGAACCGGTCCAAAACCGCAACAGCGGTTCTATAACCGGTGTTAGAGGGTCCGCCAAACCGGTGTTAGAGGGGTACGTGTGCACTAGTGAGAATAGATTAAAACATGCATAATAAATTCAAAAACGATCCAAACAATGCGAAACCTTCGCGTGGTGTTATTTTATGTAACATAGTTAGAATAAAAAATATCGAACTTGGTATATTGACTATGTCTCAAAAAAACCTTCACAAAATGACCTGTCTGATTCGATGTTTCCTGTCTTTTGGGTCAAATAACCAATGTTATGGCTAGAATCAACGCATAGTTTGTGATAATGTGTCCATATTGTGCATATATGTGCACCATGGGATGGCGAAAAATGTTGTAGGAGGAAGTTTTCGGTTTCGTAGCACCAAAAAACCATTTTTCATTTTCCAAGTGCAAAAAAAGGGCGATTTTGTAAAGCAACCACCAAATGACTAATTCAAAATTCTACCACCACATTTTTTAAAAATACTATACCACCATACATCGACAATCTCCTAACAGGGGATCTCAAATCTTTCCATCTATCCCTGGTGAAAAAGACAAATTCCTGTCGAATCGGCAGGAAGTGGGTCAGATATGAACTACAGGTACATGATCTGATGCTCATGATTTTTAAAAAAAATCATTTTTATGTTAACAATATGCTATTTCATCAGAGATCCAATTCAAGTTTAGCGAGCCTCAGTCCCGATCTAAAAATGTTCATGCCCGTTGTTCGACAAAGTTAGACGATAGTTTAAAACGGGCATAAGAAATTCAAAACGATCCAAACAATGTGAAACCTTCGTGTGATGTCATATTATGTGACATAGTTAGAAGAAAAAAATAACAAACTTCGTATATTGATTATGTATCAAAAAAACTTCACAAAATGACCTATCTTATTCGAGGTTTCCTGGCTTTTGGGTCAAATGACTAATGTTATTGCTTGAATCAACACATAGTTTGTGATAATGTGTCCATATTATGCATACATGTGCATCATGGAACGGAGAACAATGTTGCAGGAGGAAGTTTCGTCGCACCAAAAATCCATTTTCTATTTTCCGAGTGCAAAAACGGGCGTAGCTCCTGGGCTGGGCCGTTATCAAACAGCCGTCGCCTGACATCATGGGGCCCGCTGCAAGCACTATGCCGAGGGAATTTTATACGCCGATGGCTGAGTAGCTATGCCGACCGCTACGTATGCTGAGGGGGCTACGCCAACGGCCACCGTCAGGACAGCCTGTGCCAACAGCAAAATGGCGTTGTGTCGATGCCCGCCGGCCTTTGGCGCCTCGATTGTTTCCTGTAGTGACCTCTCGATCCTGTCGATCATGCTGCATGGATAAACCCCACCCCGCCCACTTATTGCATGCCACCTGGCTCCACGCGGGCCTCGTCAACTCCAGTCTTCGGACCGCTAGCCGCGTCCTCCAGCTGCACCGCATGCCCACTGGGCCACGGCCATTCCACGACAACCTACAGTTCATCTCCATCCTCTAATTCCTCCATCACACCGCCTCCCGATCCACCATATGATCACTCACGCGTCACAACATCGTCCGCCCCAATCCATGATATGCTCACCTTGCCACACCAGCAATCTCCCCAATACCCTCTTCCGTCCACGAGGCCCTCCGTGATCCCCACTGGCATGTTGTGATGCAATCTCAATACGACACGCTTGTGTCCAACTCGACGTGGGCTCTAGTCCCTCGCTCTCCTCACAGGAACGTGGGTTTTCAGGCATAATCTCGGCACTGACGGATCATTGGAACGCTACAAGGCTAGGTGGGTCATTCGTGGCTTCGCGCAACGCCCCAACGTTGGTTGTCAAGCCGGCATCGATCCGCACCGTCCTCACCCTGGTGTCCTACGTGGTTGGCCGGTGCACCAACTTGACGAGCAAGTTTTCTGCTATCAACCTACCGGCTTCATGGACACGTGTTTGTCGCCTACCCAAGTCGTTGTATGGGTTGTAGCAGGCTCCACGGTTATGGTTTTAGCATTTCGCCCGCTTTCACCACCAACTTTGCTGCGTCGCGGTCCGACACCTCCCTCTTCATACTCCGGTGGGGCATTGACACAACATACTTGCTACTATATATTGATGACATTGTCTTGACGGCCTCAAGCTTTGCTCTTCTCTGCTCCACGCCATTTTCTCCAAGATACCACATGAGTTTTCCATGGAAGATATGGGGCCTCTCCACAATTTCCTTGTCATCTAGGTTCGCCGCACGCCTCAAGGTTTCTTCCTTAGCCAACAAAAGTATGCAGAAGAGGTCCTTCGGCGTGTCGGAATGACTCATTGCAAGCCGTCCCTGACACCAGTTGACATGTTGTCCAAAGTGGCCGCTGATGCTGGCGATCCCGTCTCTGATCCATCTGACTACCGGAGCCTTGCAGCAGGACTGCAGTACCTGGCCATGACAAGACCTAACCTGGCTTACACTGTTCAGCAAACGTTCTTACATATGCATGATCCAAGGAATGTCATCTTGCTCTGCTCAAACGGATTTTGCGCTATGTGGGAGGCACCGTGAGCTCCGGCCTCCTTCTCTCAGTCTCAGCTTCCACTGACATTGTGGCCTACTCCGACGCTGATTGGGCAGGTTGCCCTGACATGCGGCGTTCCACTTCTGGATACTGTGTCTACCTTGGCGGTGCCCTGGTCAGTTGGTCCTCCAAACTGCAAGCCACAGTCTCGCGATCAAGCACGGAAGCGGAATATGCGCGGTGGCAAACACCAATGCTGACTGCGTGTGGCTTCAGCAATTTCTCAAGGATCTAGGTTGCACTCTTCCCAAGGTGACCGCGGTGTTTTGCGACAACATCTCAGCTGTGTACATGTCCACGAATCCTGTTCATCATCGAGAGACTAAACACATCGAGTTGGACATCCAGTTTGTCCGTGCAAAAGTCGGCCTCGGTGAGCTACGAGTTGTACATGTTCCAACCACTCAATAACTAATTAATACGGTGACCAAAGGTTTGCCGATGAGTTCCTTTCAAGCTTTTCGATCCAATCT
Organism: Avena sativa; assembly: GCA_916181665.1. Lineage (NCBI taxonomy): Eukaryota > Viridiplantae > Streptophyta > Magnoliopsida > Poales > Poaceae > Avena > Avena sativa. Next base: position 52,022,795 of record OV702285.1, on the reverse strand, counting down.
CTGTTTCTTTCTAGACGACGACTTGACTACGGCGGGGTATTAGCGAAACGGTGTGTTCATGTACATAGATAATGGCCCTAGTGTTGTTCTCTATAACGTTATCTATGGCCTAGTTTTTAGGCTAGTTTTGTGTATGAGTTAGTTGAGAGCTCCTATACTATATATGTGTAACGACTCGATCAATAGGATCAGTCTGAGTTGCACAAACCATCTCTTGTTTATCCTAATAATAGGCTATTTCTTACTAGCTAGTGTAGTGGCTCGGACTACGGTCTTTAGTATGGGAGGCCGATCGAGGCGTTCACTTCCACAAACTCAAGGTTGGAATACATATATAAGGGCGTGAGAGGCAAGGAGACCACAGAAGAATAGCCACAGACTCTGCCCTTCACTATTTCTTAGATTTTATTGAGAATATACGTACCAAACTAGTGAAAGTGACAGTTGTACAAACTTGATTCTCACTCGCGTGGAAATTAAGAATTATTACTAAGAATAGAATTGATTGTTTGTGTGTGTGTGGAGGAGGATGCATCTATAATCCGGACAGTATCCGAGTCACGACAGAAAAAAACAAGGTTCCAGTGACGCGCCTGGTCTTGTCATCTATTGTACGAGGTTGACACGGCCGCAGCATAGGTCCTCACTATCATTATTGAAAGTAACTGTCGAACGAACATGATTGTCACACGCGTAAAAATTAAGAATTAATAATGAGAGTAGACTGGCAGACACTGTTTGCGCGTGTGGAAGAAATAGACATTGTCTGTTTCGTACGACAATTTGAGTATCTAAATCGGATTTGTGCACCATCTGCGCCCGTGTCTTTGGGTCATTGGATAACAAAATGTTGGACAGAATCACAATGGCCATCTGAATCTTGAACGTCACTGAACCTTGAACGTCCAATCGTCCATGCTCCGTACACCATCTTTGCGTCTGCTTCCGGACGTCAGCCAGCGACAAACGTGTGGAGTGATGGATTGAGATCAAATCAACGACGAAGTCCTTTTCTCGCTAAACAATGGCTTCAACAAGGTCATTACCAGGTACAAACAATTAAGTTCAAACCATGGATTTAATAGAAAATTGCTAAATATAAACTTATGACATAATAAATTATAAATTATACATGTGCATGGTCAATTATACAAAAATAAGCAAAAAAATTAATAGTTTTATTTTATTAAGAAACATCAAAGCGAGTTACAATTATTCCGAAACTCGGTTTAGCAAAACATTCCGCGGAAGGCTAAAAAATCATACTCTTTGAATATTAATTAGAAAAACTACAAACACCTCATAGTCTATTTTTTTAGTTTAAGTATATGATCAATATGGTTAGATCCTGGTATGTTGATCATTCTGTAGAAACAAATAGATATTATCAAATCAATGTACATAGTCTAGAAATTATCGACATGACCTAATATACAATACAATCAACATCAGACTAGAAAAAGAGATATATGATGGATCCTCATTTTGTTATATTTAACATTCATCCCTAAGTAACATAAGCAATATACCATCATATATAAAACTAAAAATGTTACAAACATCAAAGAATGATTATGCATCCTCAAGGTATTTTCTTTATCTTTTTCTGTGATGTAGTGAAGTAGACTTAAGAGAACAAACCATTCCAATCGCTCAATAAAATCAAACATCATTTATAAACCATGAGTTTAAGTCGAGATAATAAAACATAGATATATAGAAAAATACTATAGAAAATAGATGATATTATAAAATACTTACGGTCATACTTCTCCAACTTTGACTACCGACATATAAAAATGTTAATGGATCTGCTGAAAATTAATATTGCTAAAATTTTATTGATTTTAAACATAAGTATCGTATTAGTATACAAAATAATCATCAAAGTTCACCACGGACACAACTGAAGCCTAAAATGTTTCAGATTTTGAAACTGCATAAGTAATTGTGAGGAAGAAATACATACCAAGGTAAAAATTTCTAACTGTTTACTTTGGCATATCTATTGACGGTGATGAACTATTTTCCTTTAAGTTCATCAATAAAATTTATCAATGTAAATTAAAATCGCATACTGATCTTACATCACACATAATTCTTCTACTGAGCTAATATTACTTACAAACAACATGTGCGGGTGCTTTGATAATAAACATTAGCCCACAAATCTAGGTTCCTTAAAGTTATTATTCTCGTATATTATACTTTATTTCCCGTAACATTTTTATACTGCTTGAACCATTGTTTTCAATCATTGTTATTCAAGAAAATTCATAAAGTAGTAATGAGACCATGCCAAGGACTTGTTATGTGGATCTTCTGTTTTTTTAAAGACATAACATCGGTCATTTGGACCGAAAGCAATGAAACCTCGAACATGATAGGTCATTTTGTGAAGGTTTTTTTGAGACATAATCAATATACCAAGTTTGGTATTTTTTCTTGCAACTATGTTAGATAATATGACACCACGTCGAAGGATTTATATTGTTCGAACCTTTTTTGAATTTCTTATGCCTGTTTCGAATTTTTTCCGTTTCGAACTAAGGTCGAACCAGTGTGCATAAAGATAGGGGATGAGGCTCGTTAGAACTTGCATTGGATCTCTGAAAAAACAACATATTGTGAGTCTAAAAATGATTTTTTTAGAAAATCACGGGCGTTAGATCATGTACCTGTAGTACAACCCAGACCCACTTTCTACCGATTCGGTAGACATTTGTCTTTTTCACCCGGGAAGGACGGAAAGGTTTGAGATCTCACGATTGGGAGATAGTCCATGTAAGGTGGTCTAGTATTTTAGAAAAATGGGATGGTGGCATTCGGAAACAGCATTTTAGTGGTTGCTTCACAAAACGACCCATTTTCTGCGCTCGGAAATGGAAAATGGCTTTCCCGTGTGACGAAAAGGAAAACTTCTTCCTGCAACATTGTTCTCCATCCCAATGTCCACATGCATGCATAATATGGGCACAGTATCACAAAATATGCCACGATTCAGCACATAACATCGGTCATTTGGACAGAAAGCTATGAAACCTCGAACATGATAGGTCATTTTGTGAAGGTTTATCTTTAGTCCCGGTTGGAGAAACCAACCGGTACTGAAAGGATTGCGGCAGGATGGGAAAGACAGCATTAATGATAGGGGTGAGTGTTGACATTATGTCGGGCTGCTTGTACATTGTCCTAGATGGTGTCGCCAATCGGGACTAAAGATGAACCTTTAGTCCCAGTTGGAGACACCAAGCGGGAAAACATGAGTCAACACTAATGATAGGAGTGATTGTCGACATTATGTCGTGAGTGTCGACACTATGTCCTGCTGCTTGTACTATAAATAGGCATCTTTGTGAGTCCGCATGCATCTCCAAGATGGTTTGCGAGAGTAGAGACACCACTACGGCCAGCTTGAGGTAGATGCCGTGGAGCCTAGTCCTCCGGCATCTCCAACAAGCTGGTCATAGAGGCACTCCGTAATATGTGAAATTAGTTAGCTTCCAGACGTATTTATCTACTTAGAGAAGTTATAATCTGCAATATGGTGTGCGAGAGCAGGGACAACACTACGACCAGTTTCAGGGAGATGCCGTCGGAGCCCATTCCTCCGGCATCTCCAAGAAACTGTTCATAGAGGCACTCCCTAATATGTGACCACGTGCGTTTGGAGATCAGATCTTAATGAGAAGTACGAATCGGTACAAAATCTTCATAGTTCTGGAAAGTCGTTATATGAATCGGGACTAAAGGCCCCCTTTAGCCCCGGCCTAGCCATAAAACGAGACTAACACTCAAGACATTTATTAATACTAAAAATGTATTTCTATGTTCGTGCCCTTGGGTCGTTAGTTGTACTCACTTTTCCGCAGCCTCTTAACTTTTCCTCACTTTTCCCCTCGCCATGTTAAGAAGCCATCGCAGGCGCTCGAACGGAGGGATGCCGCCAGGTCAAAGGCTTGACTATTACATGTTGACTGGTGGGACTGTGTTGGGCGGATCGGGCGTTGAGCGTTATGTTACAAGGCCTCGACCGTTACATGCCTGACCGGTGGGGCAGCGTTGGGTCGGGTCCTGCATACGTGGTGAAGGGTGGGGCCGCATTGGGACAGGTCTTGCATACGTGGTGAAGAGTGGGGCCGCATGGAGACATGTCGGACCGGCCATACTCGCTCACCCAAAGCATTCGCTTCACCCCGAGGCTGGAACAGCTCCCACACCACCGCTCTGCTGCCCCGCCGTCGTGCCCTCCTACCTTATGTCGTCCTCGGCCCTAGAGCCTCCCCCTCCCCCTAGCCGTGGTGCCCACTCCACCTCCGGCTCTGCTCCCGCCCCTGCTAGATCTACCGCTTTTGCGAAACAGTATGCAACATCGGCTGGTGCACCGTACATCCCCGTCGAGCACGGAGAAGATTGGGTGGAATCGCAGGGATCTAACGCATGGATTTCATCTGGGTAAGCATCGTTTCCCTTTAGTGGGTTGATTATTGGTAGTATTTGAACGTGAATCGCTGGTGCTCAACTAACTTCCATGATTTCTGAATAGGATTGATCCCGTGCTGGCGTAATTCGTGGTTGTGAACAATATCTCTCTGGATTTTACTTCCCACCGGTGGTTTCAAACTCCATAACTCTCAGAGATAGATAAAATCTCCCTAAAATCTATTGTAAATTCCCCTGGAGCAGTGACGATTCAGTTGTTTTGCAAGAGTGTTTATAATTATGAAACTCTCGCGCGGTCTGAAACTATAATTGTCACAACTCTCGAACGGCTAGCGATTCACTTTCAAATTTAAAAATTTATACAACTCTTAATATACAAGAGTGTTTATAATTGACACTACTCTTGAACACTTTCAAATTAAAAAAAATTATACAACTCTTAATGTCAAAGAGTGTTTATAATTGACACAACTCTTGAACACTTTCAAATTTTAAAAAATTATACAACTCTTAATGTAAAAGAGTGTTTATAATTGACACAACTCTTGAACACTTTCAAATTGAAAAAAACATACAAATCTTAATGTAAAAGAGTGTTTATAATTGACACTACACTTGAAGACTTTCAAATTGAAAAAATTATACAACTCTTAATGTAAAAGAGCCTTTATAATTGACACTACAGGTGAACATTTCAAATTGAAAAAATTGTACAACTCTTAATGTAAAAGAGTTTTTATAATTGACACTACTCTTTAACACTTTCAAATTGAAAAATATACAACTCTTAATGTAAAAGTGTGTTTATAATTGACACTACTCTTGAACACTTTCAAATTGAAAAATTATACAACTCTTAATATAAAGGTAAAGGGTGTTTACCATTTTTATAGTGTGAAAATTGATCCCTAAAGTTGCGTATACGAAAATTATAAACCTTTGAACACTGTGAAATCGCACTTAATACGTGATAATGATGTGCTAAGAAAATCTTGAGAGATTATCATTTTCATAGAATGTAGGGATGTATTGCATAAACTTGCATATGGCAAAAATTATACACCTCTGAACTCTTTGAAATCGCACTTAGGACATGGAGTGAAATATAATGCAAAAACTATTCACCTTTGAACACTTTCCCTTTAAATTATATTGAAAATCATTTGTTTATGGAGTTAAAGCATCGGTGGCAACTCGTTATTTTGCATGGATAGAGGGTGCCTCCCGATAGATACAAGGGTTATCCTGTCCGCTAGATCACAGAGGATCAACGGTTGGTGGGTACGATCTACGTGACAGCTGTCTCGACCAATCAGACCGTAGCGGACAAGATGAGCACATGTGTGAGTAGAACTTAAAAACCAAGGGCAAAAATGAGTAGAACTTTAAAACCGATGGCAAAACTGATAAGGGGGTTCAAATAGAAAACAAAAAGAGATTTAAAAAATGGAAAATTCTTCTTTTATATAATAAAATACATATTGGCATACATCAAACTATTTGCAATTCAAATATACATCAGTTTGACAATTATTGCATCATTCAGACAAATTATGTTTTGGGGAGGAATGTTTTGGGGAGAGGCTTGAGTAGAAAGCCATGAACCTTCATAGATAGTAGGTGATTTGAGAAGTGGTGATTTAGGTTAAAACTTGATTTATATACATTTCTTATGGTGGCAGGTCACATATTAAGACTCGGGGGGTAGATGCCCCTATGTTTTGATCTTTTTGAATTTGTTGTGCATACAATGAATCCATTAGCTAGCTAAAACCCATTCGTTGACTATCTATTGACCAGCCACCGGAGGGTAAAAGTGAGTTTATTGCACATAGCAGTGCTAGTACTGGAGGCAAAAACTGAGTACAACCAAACTGCAAGTGCTACACTCGAGGGTATAACTGAGCACAACTAAGTGGACAAGGTTAGACACGAGGGGGAAAACATGATGCACAGCATGTGTGTCGCAGTGCACAGGGCGGTAGCGGACACGTGTGGTCGTGCATGGTGCAGTAGCACACACGGTTACGCGATGCATGGTGGTGCAACGAAACATCTCCTCCCTTCACCTTTATAGAGGCCTCCTCACTGTCACTCATCACTCACTCGCTCACTCACTCACTCAACCATCTCCACTGTTCCATCACCTTCTGCAAACCCCCAATAAAACCCCAACCACGCCGCCAATGGAGAAGAACGGCGCGGTGGCCATCGTTGCCTCCAAGACGGTCGATGAGGAGGCCCCCGTCCCCATACTGGACCCTATCGAGGCATTGAAGGCAGCCGCCATCCCCGTCCAGACCCCTGTCCCCGCTTCTGCCATAGCCACCAGCGAGGAGGCCCTCGTCCCCATACAGGCCCCCGCCGTTCTCCTGCAGATCTCGCGCGGCTGGGACCCCTACGGGGAAAACTATTACATCAGGCCGGAGAACCCCTTCGACACCAGCTTGGTCGACCCATGGTTGGAGGTAACTAGGGTTTTCTCCCCTTCCTTTGTTCTTCCCCCATTCATATCGTTGGATGCTAGATCGTGTGTTATTAGGGCTCGACTGTTCGTATTTTCAATCGGTGGATGCTAGGTATTTTTACAGTAGCTAATCCTCTTTTGTTAGATCTCGTATTTCGATGAATACCCCTAGTTGGGATCAGTACTAGCACCGATCTGTAGTTGGTATTAGTATTCGATTTGGTTTGAGATTTGGGGATTGGGGAATAATCAGAGGATCTCAATCGGTTAATTTATGCAAGTAATCAATCACGATAATCATGGTATCTCAATCATGTCCTTATTTGTAGGGTTCGCATCATAGAAAACAAAAAAATTCCTACGATGGGAACAACTATGTACTAAGATCTATCTACTAGATACAAGCAACGGGAGGATGTATATCCGTAGAGAACATACCCTTGAAGACCGACAAAGCTTAACAAGTTCAAACTCGTGGTTGATGTAGACGATCTCTTGCCGATCTCAAGATCGAGAGGAAGTCCTAGCGCCGCAAAACAGCGGCGCATCCATGCTCGCACACACGTACGAGGCACCAAGCAACCACCACCTCCTCGCTCGAGCGATGCAGCGGAATCACAACTCTTTCTTGCCGAATAGCCACCGGGAACATGTATCTCGCTAGTCCGAGACCATGGGGGATAAATACTAGAGGGAGAGAGAGATCCTTCACGAGGAGGTGTACTTTGAGAGAATGAGAGGGGGGCCTTTTATAGGGGAGAGGGGGCACCCAAGGAGCATGTCGCCCAGCCATGGGGGCTGCCCCCACCTCTTCCACATTCATGTGGGTGGACACTCCACTCACTCAAATTCCTTTCAATTCCCTCCACTCAAAAAACCCACTCAAATTCCCATTAAATTTCCACCAAATTTAATGCAAACTCTCATTTAATAAAACTCCTTTTATTTATTCAGAATTTTGTCAATTAATTTAATGACAAACATTCACATATAACCCCTTGCTAGTATTTCATTTCACATGCAAAAACACTTTCTGCAATTTCATTCGAAAACCTGTTTCGGTATCTAGTGAAATAAATTCCCGCGCTTGTTATTCTTTCTGGCATAAAACTTTTGCTCCATTTGGAGGTCGGTGTCTCTTAAGTATGCCACCCTACGGTTCATGAATAATGCGGACATGATCGAGACCATTCTCCAATCAATAATTAGAAGCGGGATATGGAGACCCATACTGACTCCTACACATTCAACGATGACTTTCTTGTGATCATCAAAACGTTTTATGCTAGTATCTTAATCCTTTTGTTTCGCGATATATTACATGTCTGATATTCGATCATCGGTATCTCCATACCTAGTTTGATCTCATTACTGACATGCACTCTTTTCTCGTTCCCGTGATATAACATTCTAGTGATCAAATCACTTGCTTGCAAGCTAACCAATGTGATATCACCGAGAGGGCCCAGAGCATATCTATCCGTCATTGGGATGAACAAATTCCACTCTCGATCCATGGGCCTCAACATAACACTTTAGTAGTTCTGAACCCATCTTTATAATCACCCAGTTACAGTGTGACGTTTGATGTTATCAAGAAACTCTTCCGGTGTTAGTGATTGACATGATCTCATGGTCTAAGGATTAGGATCACTTCGTCAGTTGTTATAGCAATATAAACTCAATGAATTTGATCGTAATGCTATACTTACGATGAATGTCCATCACACCATTCCAATAATGTTGTGACCTCGTTATTAACAACATCCAATGTCCATGATCAGGAAACCTTTGATCATATTGTTAATCAATGAGCTAGTTTATAAGAAAGGCATAACTAGGAACTTACTTTTTGTTTATTAAAAACACATGTATTAACGTTTCCGAATTAATACAATTATAGCATGCAAAATAAACATTTATCATACACTAGTGGAGAACGGGGCACTAGTCCAGGTCCTAGAGGGCCTCTAGTCCCGGATGGCCAGCCGGGACTACGGAAACGGGACTAGAGGTCCCAGCCTCTAGTCTCGGTCCAGTTACGAGCCGAGACTAAAGGATGTGCACGTGGCGGCGTAGCAGTGCGAGGGAGGGTGGTATTTAGTCCCAGTCCGTATTACGGGCCGAGACTAGTTTCTTTTTGCCGCGGCAGCATTTTACCTATTCGGCTGCCGCGGCAGCCGATGGCGGTTTCTGCCACGGCAGAGTTTTGGGGCCGTTTTCTGCCGCGGCAGCCGATGCGGGGTTCTGCCGCGGCAGGAGGATAGGTAGAGTAGGGTTGAGTTTGGCATAAAGTGACATGCAACAAAGAGATCACAACCCGTCTAATATAGATATAATTCTACATTACATAAATATATACATAAATAGAGATCACAACCCGTCTATTCGGTTACAAGTTCATTAAATCATGGGAAGCCGAAGGTATGGTATTTTCCTTCTGGGTTTATGACATGGTCAACAAGAAATCCCGCCAATTCCTCTTGAATTGCTACCAGACGCTTTCTTGGATCCAGATTCTCCCGCAATCTTTCCAACTATATATAAAAGAAGGAGGTCAATATGAATATCAATAGTCATAACAAATATTATGAATGACACTCAACAAAAATTGTGAATATATTGCTCACGTACTTCTAAAAATGTCTCTCCGTCCCGCTCACTGACCTCGGAGTGAATGTACTCGCACACGAAGTATCCACATAGGTTAGTACCTGGTGGTTGCCTCTCGCACTTTACGACAAAAGGTTTCAATCAAATAATAATCAAGCATGACATGATGGTATTGAAACTAAAATTGAAGAGATGCGCGGATCTAGCTCGTACTACTTACATCGATCCGAGAAAAACTAAGCTCATCTTTAAATTCACCAACCGTAGCATTGGTGAAAGCTTTCCAAACCCTGCCCGGCAAAAAATGTGTTATTAGTTACTTGATATCTCTAGATATATATATGAACGGAAGAGACCGATATAGTGCGATAATGACTAAACTTACCTCTGGAGCGCATCTTTCATTAATGCGTACTGTGATTCGTCTCTCATTAGTGAGTCCTTGATTTCAACTCTTCCAGCGTCAACTTCAATGGTTAGAAGAATCCAGTGATAGCTGCGCACATTCATATATGTCAGTAACTCACCAATTACACTCAGCAGAATCAAATGAATGTGTACAAGGCAGTAACACTCTTACCTGTAGTTGTAGGGAAACAATATTCTTCGTTTGTAATGTTGCCTCAATAAGACCCTTAGCAAGTTACGCTCCGTGTACTTGGGGTATTCCATTAGCAATCTTTGATTAAACCGGTGTGGGTCGATGAACCCATTGTCAAAGATTTTCTTCCAGTCACATTCATCGCTCTTCATTCTACATAATAGCATATAGTGAAGATAATTACATGCAATAAAAGAGCTGGGTTAGAGACTTTATCATAGAAATAAATGAACCACTTACAGACAATAGGTAGCGAGGAGACTCAAGTCAAGGGCATATTGTTTGAATAACATATAGAATTCCTCAAAATAAATTTTCAATTGGTCTTCACCATTAAAATGCTCACTTGTAATTTTCACAAGCAGCGCTGACAATTGATTTTTCTTAGAGACTTTCTCGTACCACTCATGCAGTCTTCGCATTTGAGTTGGTAGAAATTTGACCTCATCAGGTCTGACCAGAGTCTTCCCGTATTCATATCTCCATGCAAATTCCTCTTGTATGGGGATATGCCCGCCTAGCGCTTGATCAACTGTAATATTAGCACCTTTGGAAAATTCCATTGCTATAATATTCTGATGATCAGTATTGGATAACACCTTGAGCGGGGCATTCGATTTGTTTGCCTGCATTCCGAGTTGCGCAACCTCTCTTTTCTCGCTGCTTGCAGTAGTATTTCCTAGAGTATTACCACTGCTTGCAGTAGTATTTCCTGAATTCTTCCTACCAATTCTCAGCAGACAGCGTTTGTAGTCAGCAGCCTTATTTATCTCATATTGCGATGGTTGCTAAAGAAACCCCTTAGCCCACTTTTTGGCTTTCGGATCAAATATTTGTTTTGGCTCGGGAGCTTTGGGTGCAAAGAAGGCTTTAACTTGGGCATCACTGATCGCTTTGGTTTCCTCATCAGTCATCTCGTAAGGTAACTTGGGAGGAGGCGGCGGGATTTTCTTCACCTTTTTACCTTTGGCTTTTCTTCTGACTAGTATTTATACTAGTTGACTGAGAGACCGCCTTCTTCGTCTGACATGGCAGCGACAGAGTGGGCTAACGCGGCGGGGGAGGAGTGGGCTGATGCGGCGGTGGATTCGCGCTATGGTGGTAGTCCCACTCCTCATGTGGACTTGCTGGAGGCGGGATACTCGGCTGACGCGGAGGAGACGGTGGTGGCTTGGGTGAGCCTGGAAACACGATGTATTTGTTGCACCATAGAATGATAGAGCCCCTGACTTCTCCTAGCGTGCTCTCATCTTCAGGTCCAGGGATGTCAAGTTGTAGTGATTCATATTGAGGTAGAATCTCATCCACCCCGACACGAGCATAGCCATCTGGAATCTCTTTGCAATGCCAGCGTGCTTCAGGTTCACAAGGTTAAAGCATAACCAAGAGCTGCCTTGAAGGATAAGTGCATCACTCCCACATGCAGCTCGCAGCTTGTCTTCTCAGTGATATTGTCCACGGGATAGCGATCTATCGGATCGGACGCCGTGGAAGCGACACTGCTTCTCCGCTAAGATGGGACACCGGCACTTTCTTCTAGCCGCTGATGAGTTGGCCCTTGCTGGCGCATTTCGTCCAGCTGCTTCTGTTGCTCTTTTAGCATGGCATATATTTCCTCATTCTTTCTTTCCACGCTATGCAACTGGGATTCCTCCTCTATCTCCTTCCGCTTCTTTGCCCTCGCTCGACTTCTATAGGATTCAGTGTCCTGAGGAATCCCAGTCTTCCACGGCACAGAAGGTCCAAAGCCTCGTGTTCGTCCTGGTTTTTCAGGATTCCCGAGGGCCTTTGTCAGCTTGTCGTTCTCTCTGTCGGGTTTGAAGTCACCCTTTTTAACCTCCTCGATTGTTTTAACAATTTCTCCATGGGGTGTAGCAACATTGGACTTTTTATCGAATATTAACTCCCATGTTTCCATGTCATACTTTGCCCCTTGGGCAAGTAACCAATTCCTTACTCTGATGGGCCAGTCCTCTGTAGCTGGAGTGAGCGCTTGGGCATGCAAGGCTTTCTTTGCTTCCTCCCACTTAGGAATGGAAGTCCTATAGCCACATGTCCCTATCGTATGGTGATATTTCTTTTTTGCAGCATTTTATTTATTCTTTGCGGACCTTTTTTTGCTATTGTTGATTTCTTGTAGTCTAGAAATCTTTCCCAGTGAGGCCGTTGCTTCTCTAGTGAGTCCTCGAATGCTGGAACTTTTCCTTCCTCGAGATATTCATTGTACAATATTTTCTTATAGTTATTGAACTGTTGGGCCATCTTCTTAAGAGCGAAACGCTTAACTTTGGACCTCATCTCATTCGTAGCCTCCTTAGTCTCTAATACCGGTAGGGTGAAATGGCGAATGAGATTTTCCCATAGTATGTCTTTGTATCTGTCCTCGACATAACTCATAGAATATTCATCGGCCTTTGCTGGCTTATTCCAGTTGATAATGCTGATCGGGACGTTGTCAATAACAACAAATCCACATTGATGAATAAATGTGTTTGCGTTCTTTATGGGAAGCAACGGGACGCCCACTGGAGAGACCTCAACAATTGTGAGATGCGCATCATCGGGCATCCCTTTGGCCGGTCCTCGTTTACTATTTTTAACTAGCGCGGTCGATGTGGATGTCTAAAATAAGAAACAACATTCGTTAATATATATATATACACAAATCAATTAATGCATCTATCTACTAGTTATCAAAAGGCTTAATAATATATCTCGTCAGACTTTGTCAAGGCTAGTCCATCATTTTCCAAGCCATCATCGAAATTAAAACTAGTATGCGCTTCGACTTGAGGTTCTATCTCTATTCCCTCACCGGACTCATTTAGAAACTACGAGCCATCTTCTGCTCCACAGTCTTCTTACCCACCCTGATCGATGAGCGCTCCATCCTGATAGGGGAGCGGTCCTCCACCAGCCAGTATCATATCGAATAAAGGCTCTTCACCTTCTCTATTGTTGAAGTGATCCATAAAATAACTACTATGACATAATGTGCATATATGAGTAATAAAATTATGTAACATCTCGAATGACAACAAAAGTATTAATATCATATTACATCTCGAATAGCCTCTCAGAAAACAACAAAGAAGTCATAATACATCTCGAATAATGACAAAGTAGTAATATCATATAAAAAACATCTTGTCTGATAACATCGCTCAAACTCAACGTCGACTACCGGCTCCTGAGCCGCGGGATGTGACCAACCAAATAGTCGGAACCATCACTGGACTATAACTAGGGTGAGATCCTTGAATAACCTGCCAGGTATGGGGGGCCAGCCTAGCGTCCAACATCACCATATAGCGACGGATGTGCTCGTCCTCCTCCCTGATGCGACGTCGTACCACCTCCTCGGGGCCCGGCTCCCTTTCCACTCTGCCTGGGCCACGTGACCTCCACCAAAGAAGATCTGGGTCGACGACGACACCCGGATTCCTCACCAAGCTACGCGTCCCTAACGGTAGCACCTCCCAGTGCAAGCCTGGCGGAGCCCATTCTCGTACAACACCGCTAGAGCGTAGTACTCCCTCGCTCTGGCCGAGTTGGCTACGAGGATGCCCAGGCATATCCTAAAGTAGGTATGGATTTCACCGAAAAATACACTCTTTAGGAAAAAATACAATATATACAGTAAATACTAACTAATATCCTAAATACTAAACAATATACACTACTTAGGAAAACAATACACTATTTAGGACAAAATATACTATATATATACACTATATACTAACTAATATCCTAATTAAATACTAAACAATATACACTACTTAGGAAAAAAATACACTATTTAGGAAAAAAATACACTATGTATAAATTAAATACAAACTAATATCCTAAATATACTAAACAATATATACTATATATTGAAAAAATACACTATTTAGGGAAAAAAATACCCTATACACTAAATACTACCTAATATCCTAAATACTAACTAATATACACCATATATTGAAAAAATACACTAAATACTAACTAAATACTAACTAATATATCCTAAATACTAATAACTAAATACTAACTAATATATCCTAAATAATAAATACTAAATAAATATATACTAACTAAATCCTAAATACTAAACAATATATACTAACTAAATACACTATGTTGAAAAAACAGAAACACTAACTAAATATATACTAATAAATACTAACTAAATACACTATATATGTTGAAAAAACAGAAAAAACTCAACGGTGGGCGGCGCGGAGGGGACGCGTCGACGGCGGCACGGGGACGGGCGCGTGCGAGGGGTGGCACGAGGACGAGGCCGGTGAGGGGCGCGACGGCGACTCCGACCCGGACGGCGCGCGGCAGGCGGCTAGCGGCACGGCGGGGCGGCGGGGCAGCATGGCAGGGCACGGGCGTGGGCAGCGGCCTGGCGGCGTCATTGCACTTTGGAGAAGAAAGAAACGTCCCGGCTCGTGGCTCGGGCCAGGAGGAGGGCGGTGGGTATTTATACCCACCACCTCTATTCCCGGCCCCAGCCTCCATCGGGACTAGAGGGGGGGGGGGGGGGGGGGCTCTACTCCCGGCCCCAGCCTCCAACCGGGACTAGAGGTCTTTTCGCGGCGCCGTTTCGTTCTCGCGCACAAAGACCTCTAGTCCCGGCTGGAGGCTGGGGCCAGGACTAGAGGTTAATTTTTTAAAATTTATTTATTTATTTATCTTTTATTATATGATGATGTAAAATATGAATTATATATCAAATTTTGCAGAAAAAATATCTATAATGTAAATCTATTAGCATATTCTGTTATAAAACTAATGTTTTATTGAATTAAAAAATATATTTTGTATACTAAAGTTTGAATTTGTTAATATTATTATTTCTTTATCTTTTATTCTGTGATGATAAAAAATATGTATTATATATATCAAATTTTACAGAAAAAAAGATCTATAATGTAAATCTATTAGCATATTCTGTTATAAAACTAATATTTTGTTGAATTAAAAAATATCTTTTGCGGTAGGCTAGGGAAGGCAGTACTAGGGCAGGCAAGCTAGGGAAGGCAGCACTAATGATATGGGTGAGTGTCGACATTATGTCGCGCAGATTTTCCCTTGTCCCGGATGGTGTCGCCAACCGAGACTAAAGCTGAACCTTTAGTCCCAGTTGGAGACATGAACCGGGACAAAACACGAGTGAGCACTAATAAAAGGGGTGAGTGTCGATATTATGTCGTGAGTGTCGACACTATGCCGAGCTGCTTGTACTATAAATAGGCCATTCCTCTAGCCAGTTTGAGGCATCTCCAAGATAGATGGTTTGCGAAAGTAGGGACACCACTACGGCCAGTTTCAGGGAGATGCCGCCGGAGCCCAGTCTTCCGGCATCTCCAAGAAACTGGTCATAGAGGCACTCCCTAATATATGAAATTAGGTTAGCTCCCACGCATATTGATCTAGTTAGAGAAGTTACAAGCTGCAAGATGGTCTTTGAGAGCAGGGACACCACTACGGCCAGTTTCAGGGAGATGCCGCCGGAGCCCAGTCCTCCGGCACCTCCAAGAAACTGGTCATAGAGGCACTCCCTAATATGTGACCGCACGTGTTTGGAGATCAGATCTTCATGGTAAGTACGAATCGGGACAACATCTTCATAGTTTGGGAAAGTCGGAGTACGAATCAGAACTAAAGGCCCCCCTAGTTCCGGTCCAACCATAAACGTGACGAATACACTCAAGACATTTATTAATATTTAAAAACTGAGACTACGGAATCAGGACTAAAGGCCCCCTTTAGTTCAGGTCCACACACAAACCGGTACTAACACTCAATATTAAAAACCGGGACAAACCGGGAGTAGCTAACACTCAGGACTAAAGCTGCCCCTTTAGTCATAATCATGCCTTGTCCTATAGTACGCAGCTTCAGGGTCTTCTTCGTCATCGTCATCATCATCGTCGTCGTCAGCTGCCACTCCGGGGATCCTCAGCCTAGCCATAGCATATACCGGGGGCACCTGCCACTCTGGCCTTAGATTCACGGCGGGCGGGGGAGGGGTCTCCTGGAAGACGATGCAGCTATCGCCGGGGAGGGAGGGGCCTTCTTCTTGTGGCTCTGTGGCGGGTGTCCTTGTGGGCACCGCAGGCGAGGATGGTCTCCCCCGACGATGTAGCGCATCACGCCGATGATAGTCTGGTTCACCCACCACAGGCGGCGGCCGGCTTCGTTGTGGTTCATCGGGGGAGGGCCGTCACCCTCGTACCTGGAGAACTCTTTTCCTCGCTGGTTAGCAAAAAAGTCATTCCAGGTGTCATAGTTGTCGGGATCCCACTGGGGATCCATCCGCTGCTCCGGCGTGAGCTCGTGGTAGAAGTGGCTCGTGATGGCCGCCTAGCGTGCGGAACCTTGAGGGACAGGAGGGAAAGGAACCCCTCCGGCGCTCAGCATCCAGCCGGCGAGCGGCCGGTATCCTGGAGGGCAAGGGTAGCTGGAGGCGCACAGCGCCTCGGTCTCCTCGAGGGTCAGAATGGCCCAGTAGCCGCTGTCCATTGTCGTGAGAGAGGAAGGTCTGGATGTGTGGATAGCGATGGCGTGGTCGGCCTAGATATAGAGAAAAAGGGCGGGAAAACATTGCGGGAAATGGCGGGAAATGCCTTTAGTCCCGGTTAGTGGCTACAACCGGGACCAAAAGCTTCGGTCGGAGGAAAAGGGCGGGAAAACATGGCGGAAAGCGGTGGGAAATGGCGGGAAATATCTTTAGTCCCGGTCAGTGGCTACAACCGGGACTAAAAGCTTCGGTTAGATGGAAACTTAGTATAATTATTCTTATAAAACAAAAAAAAAGAAACTTTGTAAAATCTTCAAAAAATGATATACATGCATGTGTACATATTGATTGCATCTAAAAAACGGCCGCAGGCAAAATTCTGAATACATCATATGACTTTTTTATGACAGTGTGGCCTTAAACATGGAGCATCTTCATCAAGTAACATGATGCTTGGGTCATCCTTCACTACAAACGGCGAAATTTCATGAAACTTGTCATAATCTTCGGACATCTCTGTCTTGTCCTCCACTCCTACGATGTTTCTTTTCCCTGAAAGAACTATGTGGCGTTTTGGCTCATCGTTTGATGATGTATTTGTTTGCTTATATTTATTTTTCTTGGTTTGGTAGAGATTTCCTTCACATAGAAAACATAAGACACATCGTTGGCTAGGACGAATGGTTCATTCATGTACGCAAGATTGTTGAGATCCACTGTTGTCATTCCGTATTTTTTGTCTACCTCAACCCCGCCTCCTGTTAGCTTGACCCATTTGCACCGAAACAAAGGGACCTTCAAAGCAGGTCCATAGTCAAGTTCCCATATCTCCTCTATGTAACCATAATATGTGTCCTTTGACCTATTGTCATTTGTTGCATCAAAGCAGACACCACTGTTTTGGTTGGTGCTCTTTTTATCTTGGGCGATCGTGTAAAATGTATTCCCATTTATCTCGTACCCTTGGTAAGTCCATATAGTCGAAGATGGTGAGCTGGCCAACAAGTACAACTCATCACAAACGGTGTTGTTATTAATGAGATGTGTTTGCAACCAACCGCCAAAAGTCTTCATGTGTTCATCTCTAATCAAGGAGTGATGCTTTCCCGGGTTGTTTGAGCGTACAATATCCTTGTGTTCCTTTATATACGGAGCTGTCAAGGTGGAATTATGCAGAACCGTGTAGTGTGCTTGAGTGAAAGAATGTCCGTCCCTACATATTATTGATTTCCTTCCTAGTGTGCCTTTTCCACTCAGTCTCCCCTCATGCCGTGATTCAGGAACACCAATCGACTTAATGCCAGGAATAGAGTCAACACAAAACTCAATGACGTCCTCTGTTCCATAGCCCTTCGAGATGCTTCCTTCTGGCCTAGCACGGTTATGGACATATTTCTTCAAGACTCCCATGAACCTCTCAAAGGGGAACATATTGTGTAGAAATACAGGACCCAAAATAGTAATCTTGTCAACTAGGTGTACCAGCAGATGCATCATAATATTGAAGAAGGATGGTGGGAACACTAGATCAAAACTAACGAGACACTGGACCACATCATTTTGTAACCTCGGTAGAATTTCTGGACCGACTACCTTCTGAGAAATAGCATTGAGGAATGCACATAGCTTCACAATGGCAGTCGAACATTTTCCGGTAGAATCCCCCTCAATGCAACCGGAAACAATTGTGTCATAAGCACATGGCAGTCATGAGACTTTAGGTTCTGGATTTTTTTCTCTGCCATATTTATTATTCCCTTTGTATTCGACGAGAAGTCAGAGGGGACCTTCATACTTCTTTGGACTTCAAAAAAAAATTCCTTCTCTTCTTTGGTAAGAGCATAGCTGGCAGCACTTAGACGTCCTTTATCTGTCTTTATTGGATGCACGCCGTCTCAGTCTTTCATACCTTGCTGGTACTGCCGTGCTTCTGACGTATCTTTTGTCTTTCCATACACGCCCATAAAGCCTAGCAGGTTCACGCAAAGATTCTTCGTCACGTGCATCATGTCGATTGCAGAGTGGACCTCTAGAACTTTCCAATCGGGTAGCTCCCAAAATATAGATTTATTCTTCCACATGCGCACACGTCCGTCAGCGTCATTTGGAACAAATTGACCACCAGGGCCCTTTCCAAAGATTACTTCTAGATCCTTGACCATACCAAATATATCATCACCAGTACGGCGGATAGGCTTCTTCCGGTGATCAGCCTCACCATTGAAATGCTTGCCTTTCTTTCTTGTGGGATGCCTAGACGAAAGAAATCGACGATTCCCCAGGTACACATTCTTCTTACCTTTATCCAAATATATACTTTCAGTATCATCTAAACAATGTGTGTATGCATTGTATCCTTGTTTGACTGTCCTGAAAGGTTACTAAGTGCAGGACAATCATTGATGGTTATGAACAAGAACGCCCGTAGGTCAAATGGTTCCGTGCTCATCCCACATACGAACACCTTCGTCGCGCCACAACTGTAGTAGTTCTTCAACTAATGGCCTTAGATAGACATCAATGTCATTTCCGGGTTGCTTCGGCCCTTGGATGAGCACTGGCATCATAATGAACTTCCGCTTCATGCACAACCAAGGAGGCAGGTTATATATACATAGAGTTACAGGCCAGGTGCTATGACTGCAGATTTGCTCTCCAAAAGGATTCATGCCATCTGTACTTAGACCAAACCTTAAGTTCCTTGCGTCATCTGCAAAGCTCGGGTACTCACTATCGATTTTTCTCCATTGCAACCCATCAGCGGGGTGTCTCAACATCGAGTCTTTCCGCGCTCTTCTTTGTGCCATCGCAACAACTTGGCATGCTCCTTATTTCTAAACAAACGTTTCAACCGTGGTATTATAGGAGCATACCACATAACCTTTGCAGGATACCTCTTCCTGGGGCGCTGCTCGCCCTCAACATCACCAGGGTCATCTCATCTGATCTTATAACGCAATGCGCCGCATACCGGGCATGCATCCAAATTCTCGTACTCCTCACCGCGATATAATATGCAGTCATTAATGCATGCATGTATCTTCTACACCTCTAGTCTTCAAGGGCAGACGACCTTCTTTGCCTCGTATGTACTGACAGGCAATTCATAATCCTTTGGAAGCTTCTTCTTTCAAATTTTTAGTAGCTTCTCAAATCCCTTGTCAGATAAACCATTCTTTGCTTTCCATTGCAGTAATTCCAGTGTGGTACCGAGCTTTGTGTAGCCATCTTCGCAATTCGGGTATAACAATTTTTTGTGATCCTCTAACATGCGCTGC
Source organism: Avena sativa (assembly GCA_916181665.1). Taxonomy (NCBI): domain Eukaryota; kingdom Viridiplantae; phylum Streptophyta; class Magnoliopsida; order Poales; family Poaceae; genus Avena; species Avena sativa. Next base: position 52,002,879 of record OV702285.1, on the reverse strand, counting down.
AACTTCTTCTCGTTTTCATTTTCGCATTCGCTCCGTGCATCAAGAATGGCCTGACGAAGATCATCAGCAGTCTCATCTAATGCATGTTCTTCACATTCTTCTTGTTTATTGTCTTCTAGTGAAGTGCCACCGTATTCAGGAAACATTGGATAATTATCATCGTTCTCTTCTTCTCTTCGCTGTCTTCCATCATAACCCCACTTTCTCCATGCTTTGTCCAACAAATATAGCCGGACATGAAACCTAATTGAATCAGGTGGATGTGAATAGTTTTGGATGAAAAGTAATCCTTCTCATTCCGACAGACACGACACGGACAACACATAAAACCATTCCTCTTGTTTTCCTCAGGCAACTCGAGGAAAGAATGCACGCCTTTAATGAACGTGTCAAACATTCGGGGAGCGTCATACATCAATTCTTGGCTCATCTGCAGTATAACTAAAATTTTCTATCATATAAAAAGTTTGGATAATTTTTACTACAATTACTTTTATATGCACTAATTTTTGAATTAAGATTTTCTATCATATTAAAATTTTACATGCACTAATTTTTGAATTGGACAAAACTGTTAACATAATAATGTTATCTATTTAATTATTGCTCTAGTATTGAAAACCTTATTCAATTCTGAGATCTGAAACTCTTCAAATGCACATCTCAACTTTCAATAGCTTTTTGTATAATCAAACTATGCTTAAAACTACACATCTAAAATTCCCTCTACACTTCTAAGCATGAAATTCCTCATTCTAGCTAGTTCTAGAGCATTGAGCTAAACTATAACAATAAGAGGTGAATGATTGAAGTTGCCAACCATTTTAGAAGCTTCGATTGATAGATGATGCCACCAAATCTTGGATTGAAAGTTGCCACCAAATCTTGGATTGAAAGTTGCCACCAAAATGAGGATGAACTTGAGCTATTACTTGGAGGAAATGGCCATGATTTTGGGCTGGGTCGAACAGGCATATATAGTGGTAACAAGTTGTCCTGAGTGGTAAAATGAACCCAGACTAGAGGATGACCTCTAGTCCCGGCTTGTAACAAGAACCCAGACTAAATATAGCCATGGGTCCCATAGGAGCTCTAGTCCCGGCCTGTGTTATCATCCGGGACTAGAGGTTTCCCATGGACCGGGACTAGTGATATGGGGCCATGTAGCCATTGCAGAATTCACACACCGGGACTAGTGCTAACACTTGTCCAAGTTTCAGAGGAGGCCGAGACTAGAGGCTGGAGCTGCAAAAAACGAAAGGTCGTTTTTCTACTAGTGATAAATAAGGAATACGATAATAACCACTTTATTATTGCCTCTCGGGCATATTCCCTTCATTATTGCACGCTACTAATTTTTGTAATAGGTGGATAGCAGCGACGTTTACAGCGACGACGAGTTCATGGACACCAAGACTCGTCAGGTGCTGAGGAAGATGAAGTCCGGCCAGTTCAACGACTTCTTCGCGGCAATGTCTACAGGTGCTCCTTCTGCACCAGGAGCCTCGCCACCGACTTCAACTCCCTCGTGATGCATGCCGAGGACATGAAGACCTACGGCCCATCAAAGAACGCCAACGCCTTCAGAGCCCAGCACAAGGCGCTCGGTTTCACCTCCGCAACCTCCAGAAGGTGGCTATCGAGGAGGGTCGCATGCCCCCGATCAAGCCCATGGTGCCCAAGTTCAAGGGACTGGGCAACATGAAGTGGAGTAAGCGCCACAAGGAGGAGGCGGAGGCCCTCCTAGCGGAGGCCATGAGGGGGCACTGATCCTGTGATGATGTTGCTGCTGCTGTAAAGCAGCTTCTTTTGTTTTGTTGTCTGTGTTGAACTTGTAAGCTGCTGCTGCTAAGCAGCCTAATTGTCAAACCTAGTTTAAGTATCGTACTATATAATCCTTTATTAGCTGCTTTATCTACATCTACCTTGTTCATCTACATATTTATGATGCTGGTTAGATTTGCTGCCAGATTGGGAAAATACGAGGGCCAAAATGAACTATGAATGAAGAGAGAAGCTGCTCTAGATTCGCTATCTTTTTGGGCAAAAATAACAACTGTTAGCGACATAAAGGGTAAAAGGCGCTCTTAAAAAGGCCAATCATAAAAATAACAAAAAAGAAATCTTCCAATTTAGACGACAGGGCGTATGATAACTACCATACGCACCCCACATGGTCCCACACCACATCCCCCAAAACGCGTTCCCAACAAGCGGGCCCCACACCATGGGGGGTCCTACTACGGGACCCGACTGAACGTGGCCCCACCTGTCATCACGTAACGGGGGTGGGTCCTACTTGTCAACACGTAACAGCGAGGGTCCACTACGGGACCCACCTGAATGCGGCCCCACTTGTCAGCACGTAACAGCGAGGGTCCACTAACGGGACCCGACGGAGAGCGAGTTTCAGACGGATGTGAGAGTTCCATAATAGGAGCTGGACAAAAGTGAGGAAAAACTAAGCGGCTGGGAAAAAGTGAGTACAGCTAACGAACTAGGGGCACGAAAATAGAAATCCCTATTAAAAAACCGAGACTATGGAATCGGGACTAAAGTCCCCCTTTAGTCCCGGTCAAGCTACAAACCGGGACTAACACTCAAGAAATTTGTTAATATAAAAAAATGAGACTACGGAATCGGGACTAAAGGTCCCCTATTAGTCACGGTCCAGCAACAAATCAGGACTAACACTCAATACATTTATTAATATTAAAAAACCAAGACTACGGAATCGGGACTTAAGGCCCCCCTTTATTCATGATCATATCTAGCCCTATAGTATACATCTTCATGGTCGTCTTCGTCTTCGTCTTCATCGTCGTCATCGTGGTCGTTGCTAGGCGCACGTGGCTGGATCCTCATCCTAGCCATGGCATATTGTGGGGGCACCTGCCACTCCGGCCTCGGATTTACGACGCGTGGGGGAGGGGCCTTCCGGATGACGACGCCGCTACACCCGCGGCCTTCACCATCGCCACCCTTTTATGGCTCTATGGCGGATGCGAGTACCGCAGGCGAGGATGGTATCCCCCGACGATGTAGTGCATCATGCCGATGATAGTCCGGTTCGCACACCACAGGCGGCGACTGGCTTCGTTATGGTTCACCGGGGGAGGTCCGTAACCCTCGTACCTGGCGAGCTCTCTTTCCCACCGGTTAGCAAAGAAGGCATTCCAGGTGTCATAGTTGTCGGGATCCCACTGGGGATCCATTCGCTGCTCCGGCATGAGCTCGTGGTAGAAGTGGTTTGTGATGGCCACCTAGCGTGCGGAACCTTGAGGGACAGGAACCCCTCCAGCGCTCAGCATCCAGCCGGCAGGCGGCTGGTAGCCCGACGAGCAAGGGTTGCTGGAGGTGCACAGCGTCTCAGTCTCCTCGAGGGTTAGAATTGCCCAGTATGTGCTATCCATTGTTGTGAGAGACGAAGGTGTGGATGTGTGGATAGCCATGGTGCGGTCGGTCTAGATATAGAGGGAAGAGAGAGAAAACTTGATGGGAAGTAGTGGAAAATGAGGGGAAAACTCTGTGATATCCCGATATTATGTAAACACTCCCTGTTGTAGTAAAGTTTCACTGGTTGGCCTTCGTGGTGTTTTCCTATTTATGTTGGAGGGGTTTTTTACATGAAAATCCTATGTCCCCTGTTGTGATTTTGTTTTCGTTCTTCGTTATTTGCTTATCGCGTTTATAACAAGTTTATGTTTATGATTTAGTGTTTTGCGTTTAGGGTATTGGTTGCATCAATCTTGATGTTTGCCAAGCATAGTATGTACTTTATTGATTATAAGGTGTACATAAAATTGATCGGTGCATCTCAAGATGAAGAGAAGAATGGAGGTTAACCATACTTTAAAAAAGGTTAGCAACGAGTGTCCCGCAACACCATGGTCTCAACTGTCAGCCCTGGTCCGAGTCCAAGCAGTACGCCCATATCAGGCAAGGCTTGCTCGTGGCGGCGGATCTCGTCGAGCACGAAGATCACGGTCGACCCTGACATGTTCCCGTACTCACTTAGTACATGTCGACTTGCTGCCAGTTTGTTGGACTCTAACTGGAGGCCCGCCTCGACACTATCCAAGATCGCCCGACCGCCAGGATGCACCGCCCAGAAAAGGTCATTCCAGCACCCGTTCAGGCCGAGTGGCCCGAGCGCGTCGTTCATGCTCTGCTCTATGTTCTTGAGGATCAGCGCCGGCATCTCGAAGGAAGGGTTGAAGACAAGCCCGTGTTCCGTGAGCCTTCCCACAGCGGCGTGGTTACTCTTAGGAATGATGCTCTGCGAGGCGGCCACCATCTCGAAAACCGGGCGCTCGACGGAGCCGTTGGGCTCCGCGCCGACGATCACGGCACCCGCCCCGTCACCGAACAAGGCCTGAAAGATGATGGTATCCACGTGGGCCTCGTCGGGGGCGCGGAAGTTGATGAGAGCAAGCTCGGCGCAGGCGATGAGGACGCGGGCGTCACGGTTGTTCTCGGCGATGTCCTTGGCGACACGTAGCGCGGCGGACCCACTGGAGCAGCCGTTCATGTAGAGCATTGTGCGGCGGATTTGGACGGGTCGAGGCCGAGGAGGGAGGCTAGGCGGAGGTCGACGCCGGGCATGTGGGCGCCGGTGTAGGTGGCGACGACGAGGTGGGTGATTTCGGCGGGCGGGCGCCCCCACTCGGCCAAGGCCTTGCGTGCCGCGGCGGCTGCGAGCTCCGGAACAGCGGTGGCTGCAATGTCCATCCGGGCATCCAGAGACGGCAACGTGCGGTCCATGAACTCCGGGTGGTTTTGCAGCAGCTCCTCGTCGTGGTAGAAGTAGCGCTTCTTGATGGCTGATCTCTGACCTGGATGGAAGAAAGTGAGCATCTTAGTTAACTGCTACGAATGTATATATTCTAAATGCTTAACTAGATACATACAAATTTAGAAAAAATTAAGAATATTAATATGGATTCGGAGGGAGTAGCTGGATTTGCTCCATATTAGCAAAGCTTACATATTCTGTTGAGCTTGGATTTGAGCTTGGTGAGGTGCTCCGTGTGGGTGACGCGGAAGTAGTAGTCGGCGTACTCCTCCTGCCGCACGCAGTTGGCCGGGTTCGCCGTCCCGATGGCCAGAACGGACGCTGGGCCGTCGGCGCGCTGCGCCTGCCGCATCTGCCGCACCACGCTGGCCGCCGGACTTGCAGTTAGGCTTCCAAGCAGTGACATCCTGCTGGTATCTAGCGCGCGTGCTGGATTGCCTCCGTTACCACACAGCTGGTATCGGCCAGATGTTATATATATATATGGCGGCATGCTCCGTTACCTCGCATATAGGGCTAGCTAGTAGGCTTGCACCTGCACACGTCTCAGCTTAGTAGTACCAAGTACAGTATAGTGCAATGTCCTCAGCGATACATCTACTCTCGGTAGGACAACTTGAAGACTTAGCTTAGACCATAAATTTGGTCAATAATATATAAATTATATGTCATAAAATTATATTATTAAAAGCGTATCTTAAATATGAATCTAATAATATAATTTCTGTTAAATATAGTTTGTATTTTGTTGACCAAATTTATGATTAAACTATTTTCTCGAAATATGTATTTGTCTTATAAACCGGAATGAAGATGGTATATACAACTCGATGTCCACATGTAAGTTGGCTTGAAAATTATTACTCTCTCCGTCCCGGTTTAAACGACACAATTTGTAATTCTCTGGGCTTTATGTGTCCTATGATTGGTCTATTTTATACTATGGAGAAGAACATGCGTGAGGAGAAGAAGATCCAACAAAACGTTCATATTTGTTCACACATGTGCATGCAAGCATATTTTATTCTTTTCATACTGAAGTAATTATAGAGATTAAATGCTTTTGTGTCTAAATATTTTGGGATTGAATGATTTACAAATTATGTCCTTTACTGTAACTCGGACAAAAATATATGTAATGTTTTTAAGTAATCCAGCAAGCTGGGCAGAAAAGAAAGGTAATCCTTGAGTCTACGGACAGTTAGATTCTCCATTGGATTCGCCCTTGGGCCTTCTGTCCGATGAGTACGTGTGTGGTCTTGGGCGCAGCGATGGCTCAAAATCATATCTAGCAATAGCGTGTTGTTCTCTTTAAACGACTTGGCAGCGCCTCAAGCGGCCTCATTAGACTCCACCGTCTGACCTCAACCTCGAACATCCGAACTTTGAGTACGTTTACGTCTCTCACACCACACCACCACACCAAACTTTGAGACATGGGCGTGGCCCTGAGGAAGCTCGCCGCGCTGCCAGCGCTCGGGTGGTGGCTCATGGTGGTCGGCACCGTCCGCTTGGGTTTCGCCTGGTCTGGCTTCTTCGACGCATGGGCGGTCCGTGTCGGCGCCTACTCCAACACGCATGGTATGCTCAATATATCCTCGATCGATCCATCTGACCATCTTCCTTGCCTCCGCAAGTATACTACTAATCATGTGTGCAGTGACTGATATACACGGCCGCACCGTTGGGACCTGGACGCTCCTGTCGAGCACGCTCTGCTTCATGTGCGCCTTCAACCTCGACAACACGCCGCTCTGCGCAGCGACTCTCTTGTCCTTCATCTACGCCTACGGCTACTTCGTCATGGAGTACCTGGTTTACCGTACCACCACCGCCGCAAGCCTCGCCACTCTCGGCTTCTTTGCAGGTACTGATTACTAACGGACCCATGTCCTGATGTCGCTAGAAGATGCATGACTTGCTCTAGGAGAATGACTTTGCTCTACCCACGTAGTGTCACCTTGTTATAAGTAAAATAATTATGACACCGTAAGCAAAAGTAGGCAAGAAATTCGTACAATTTCTTGCAAGCTGCTATCACCACTTTTCCTTAATTGCGCTAAAACATGTGCTACGCTCGCTCGATCCACTTTGGTTGCACGAATAAACTGGAACACATAGTGCCACTTTGGTTTAATTTCGAACAGCCTACGGTTACATCTATCCGCGACATGTGCAAATCTATCTTCTCCTCAGTTGTATCTTTCTGATTATCTTGTTTACATGCGCAGTACCATCCATTGTTTGGACGGCAGTCCATTGGAGGAACACTCTTCGCCAACGCGCTGCCAAGCAGCCATGAGCTCCTGCAACTGAATAAATTTCACTGCAATTTCACTTTTATTATACAATAATTAGATACCCGCTGCCTATGCTGCCTCGCCATGAGCACCAGTGGAAACTGTAGATTGGACTTCAGATCGGGCGGCAGCATGGCTCCGTCTCTTCCTCCTCTGTCCTTTGGTCGGTTTGTATTGTGTATCCTTTTTTTAAGGTGTATTTGCGAAGGAAAAAACAAACGTGAATCATACCCGCAAAAGTGGTAATTGTAGTTTCTTGTATTTCAAATACTAGACGAACAGGAACACAACGACTTTTGCATGAAGTGAAACAACCAACAGGACTTTTCATAGGTAGTGTATCTTAGTTTGTTTTGACCTCCGGTCGGGCAAGCTGGAGGTGAGCACGCAATGGTCGCTTCATGAGACTGAAGAACTCAACCTGCGGCTGGAGATCGACGGAGTGCCAAACTTACTCATGAGGTTGGCCACCAAGAAGCTTATGTGGCGCATCACAATCAAAGTTTAAAATAGCCGGTTATTTCATTTAGCGGCAACATTTTCAGCAACTATACAAAGCTATAGCGGGGCTATAGCGGGCTATTCCATTTTTTAAAAAAGAGGAAATTTTAGTCATATCTTGCCAAAAATTTATAGTGGCTGCGTCTGTCTCTCCTCTGTCCTTTGGTCGGTTTTGGTAGCGTTATAAAACCATGTGGCATCAAATTTATATTGTGTATCCTTTTGGCGTTGTACCCGCCGCCGTCTTGGCCACTTCTTCTATAAAATTGATACATCTTCTAGGTGTATTTGTGAAGGAAAAACAAACGCGAATCATACCCGCAAAAGTGGTAATTGTAGTTTCTTGTATTTCAAATACTAGACGAACAAGAACACAATGACTTCTGCATGAAGTGAAACAACCAACCAGACTTTTCATAGATAGTGTATCTTAGTTTGTTTTGACCTCCGGTCGGGCAAGCTGGAGGTCAGCACGCAATGGTCGCTTCATGAGAGTGAAGAACTCAACGTGCGGCTGGAGATCGACGGCGTGCTCTCCCTGTGCCTCTTTCCACACGAATTTAGCGGCAACATTTTCAGCAGTTATATAAAGCTGCAGTGGGGCTATAGCGGGCTATTCCGTTTTAGCCGTTTTTCAAAAAGAGAGAAAATTTTAGTCATATCTTTTTTTTTTAAATATATTTTAGTCATATCTTGACAAAAAGCGAAAAAACTATGACACAAACATGATTTAATCTACACCTCGTTCAACTATTCAACGCAAACAAGTATTTAACCATTTAACTCACAACATTTTATTGAATCAGATTGAACAGAGATTAAAAAACGAAAAAAAAAACAAGAAAAAAAAACAATCCATAAAGCATGACCTTTAGCGGATAAATTGGAGGCTAATTTATGCATAAATCGGGATATAGCTGGCTATTAGCGGCTATTCTCCATTTAGCCTATAAATGTCATAGCCATAGCGGGAGGCCTCTCCAAAGTCTATAGCGCGGCGCTATTTAAAACTTTGATCACAATGTCCTTCCCATGGTACACCCTTCGGCCAGTGCCAAACGGCATCATTTTGACTTCGGCGCCGCTGGAAAGGAACCGTTGTGGCTTGAAATCGTCGGGGTCTTCGAATGCTCGCGCTAGAGCGGCCAGCGGGTAGTACACTACGGTGCCCGCCGGAATACGCTGGCCCTAGTGGATCACGTGGTTGTCTTCCATCACCTGCCTTTAGGCCACCGACGTCGGGGGATGCAGCCGAAGTGCCTCCATGATTACAGCGTTGAGGTACTCCAGCTTCCCGAGAACTTGTAGGGGTTCGTAGCATGGAAAACAAAAATTTCTACCGCATGAACACACACAAGCCAAGATCTATCTACCAGATTGTAGCAATGACTCGATAGAGTACTCACCCTCAAAGATTCCAAAGCGGTTAACGAGAGTGGGTTCTCATGGGTAATGTAGTCATTCACTTGACGATCTCAAGATCGCGTAGAAGATCCTTCCGGCGCCGCGTTCCGGCAGCGCTCCCGCAGTTGGTCACACGTTCGGTACTCGATGAAGACCTTCCTCTCTCTTATTCCAGCAGGCATCGGAGGTTATAGATCTCTCCTCGCGATTCTGGCAGCACGACGGTGTGGTGTCGGAGTTTAGAGGGGAAATCCCACAGGGCTTCGCCTAAGCCGGAGCGGGTATGGTGGAGTAGAAGAGGGCCTCGACAATCTATGGTTTAGAGGGCGGCGAGGGGAGGTGGTATCCGGCGGCTAGGGCTAGGGATTAGCCCTAGTCGGCGACTTGGGAGGAGCTCCCTAGGTGGCGGCGACTAGAGAGGGAGGCGGCCAAGCTAGGTTTTAGATGCGGCGCAAGGGAGAGGTAGGAATCCTCCCTTAGGTAGGATTCCTTCCCTCCGTCCACTTGGCTACCAATGTTGGTGTTTGACCTTTTTCAAACTAGCTATTTGACTTTCAACCTAGAGTTTGATTTCTCTCTTCTAATTGCCCGGCCAAGTGACCTAGGACATGATGCAACCATTCCAATTTTTCATGACACATCCATGTACCCTTTCCACTCCGGATCGGTGGACCTTATAGAACCTTCTAGAACATTCTGGTGAAAACACGGAAACCATTCCCGAACTCCGGAATTAGACTTTCCTTATATGAATCTTATTCTCCGGACCATTCCGGATCTCCTCGTGATATCCCGGATCCTATTCAAGACTTCGGACTACATTTAGTCTCTTTACTCACTTTCCATATCTACTAAACAACATCGAATCCTTAAGTGTGTCTCCCTACGGTTCGTGAATTATGCAGACATGACCGAGACTCTTCTCCGATAAATAACCAATAGAGGAATCTAGAAATTCATATGGCTACCACATATTTCTATGATTACTTCGTGATCGAATGAACCATTTAAATACGATGTGAATTTTCCTTTGTCTCGCGATACTTTACTTATCCGAGGTTTGATCGTCGATATCTCTATATACCTAGTTCAACCTCGTTACCGATAAGTACTCTTTAATCGTTCTTGTGATATGTGATCCCTTGTGAGCCAGTCACATGCTTTCAAGCTAATTGGATGACATTCCACCGAGAGGGTCCAGAGTATATCTATCTCTCATATGGATGGACAAATCCCACTCTTGATCCATGTGCCTCAACACATACTTTCCGAACACTCAATGCCACCTTTATAACCACCCAGTTACGAAGTGGTGTTTGATGTCATCAAAGCATCAATCCGGTGATGGTGATTAACATGATCTCATGGTCGAAGGATTTAGGTTACTATGTATTTGAAAGCTTATAGCAAACGAACTATTGAAATGACTTTGATCTTTATGCTACGCTTAACAATAGGAGTATGTCCATCACACCAGTCTCCTAATGATACGATCTTGTTGTTAATAACATCTCAATGTTCATCTATTAACCAACAAGCTAATATTACAAAAGAGGCTTTACTAGGGACTCTAAAAAGTTTACAAATCACACAAGTATTAATATTTTCGGTTAATACAATTATAGCATGAATGTAAACATTTATCATAAACACAAAGATATTATAATAACTACTTTTATTATTGCCTCTTGGGCATATCTCCAACAGTCTCCCCACTTGCACTAGAGTCAATAATCCAGATTACATGGTAATATACCGAACACCCATGGTGGTTCGGTGCTGGTCATGTTTTGCCCAAGGGAGAGGTTTAGTCAACGTATCCGCCACATTCAGATATGTGTGTACTTTGCAAATCTTTATGTCCCCGTCTTGGACATGCTCTTGAATAGCGTGAAAACGCACCTTGATATGCTTCAGCTTCTTGTGTGACCTTGGCTCCTGCGCATTGGCTGTGGCACCCATGTTGTCATAGTAGATAGACATTGGGTCCAACACACTGGGAACCACACCAAGCTCCATAATGAACTCCTTCATCCATATCGCTTCTTGTGAAGCCTCTAAAGCAGCTATGTATTCCAATTCAGCTGAAGATCTCGCCACAACGCATTGCTTTGCACTCCTTCAGCTCACTGCTGCACCATTCAATGTAAATACGTATCCAGATTGAGATTTAATCATCTGGATTGGTGTTTCAACTAGCATAGGTGTAACAATAAACAACGAGTTGTTCATCACCTCCATAAGAAAGAACCATATCCTTAGTTCTTCTCAAGTACTTAAGGATGTTTTTGACCGCTATCCAATGATCCACTCCTGGATCACTTTGATATCTGCTAGTCAAACTAATAGCATATGCAATGTCGGGTCTAGTACATAGCATGACATACATGATAGCTCCTATGGCTGAGGCATAGGGAGTCTTACTCATCCTCTCTATATCTTCTGTAGTAGCAGGACTTTGAGTTTTACTCAAGGTCATATTGGGGAACATGGGCAAGAAACCTTTCTTGCTATCTTCCATTCCAAACCTCTTTAGAACTTTTTCCAAATATGTACTCTGTGAAAGCGATATTAGGCGTCTTGATCTATCTCTATAAATCTTTATGCCTAATATGTAAGCAGCTTCGCCAAGATCCTTTGTTGAAAAACTATTATTCAAATAATCTTTGACACTTTTAAGAAGGTTTACATCATTCCCAATCAACAATATGTCGTCCACATGTAGTACTAGGAATGCTACAGAGCTCCCACTCACTTTCTTGTAAATACAAGCTTCTCCATAAGTTTGTATAAAACCAAAACTTTTGATCACCTTATCAAAACGTTAATTCCAACTTCGGGATGCTTGCTTCAATCCATAAATGGATCATTGAAGTTTGCATACCTTGTTAGCATCTTTAGGATCGACAAAACCTTTGGGTTATACCATATACAACTCTTCATCAATGTCTCCATTGACGAATGTTGTTTTGACATCCATCTGCCATATCTCATAATCATAATATGCAACAATTGCTAACATAATCCTCATAGACTTTAGCTTCGCTACCGGTGAGAAAGTCTCATCATAGTCAACTCCTTGAATTTGTTGAAACCCTTTTGTGACAAGTCGAGCTTTATAGACGGTTACATTACCATCAGCATCTGTTTTCTTTTTGAAAGTCCATTTGTTCTCGACAGCCTTTCGGCCATCCGGTAAGTCCATCACAGTCCATACTTGGTTTTCGTACATGGATCCAATCTCGGATTTCATGGCTTCTTGCCATTTATTGGAATCTGGGCTCGTCATCGCTTCCTCATATTTCACAGGGTCATTGGTGTTGTCCACTAACATGACACTCATAATGGGATCATACCAATCGGGAGTGATACGAGTCCTCGTCGACCTGTGATGTTCCGTAGTAACTTCGACCGAAGTTTCATGATCACCATCATTAGCTTCCTGTCCTATTTATGTAGGCGCCATACGAACTACTTCTAGTGCTGCGCTACTCTCAAATCCGAGAGAAGGTTTGACAGCCTCGTCGAGTTCTACTTTCCTTCCAGTCACGTCTTTCGAGAGAAACTCCTTCTCTAGAAAGGATTCATTCTTGGCAACAAAGATTTTGCCTTCGGATCTATGATAGAAAGTATACCCAATAGTTTCCTTCGGGTATGCTATGAAGACTCATTTTTCCACTTTGGGTTCAAGATTGTCGGCTGTAACTTCTTTACATAAGCTTCGCAACCCCAAACTTTAAGGAACGACAATTTAGGTTTCTTCCCAAACCACAATTCATACGGTGTCGTTTCAACGGATTTAGACGGTTCCCTATTTAAAGTGAATGCGACTGTTTCTAATGCATAACCCCAAAACGATAACGGTAAATCTATAAGTGACATCATAGAACGAACCATATCTAAGAGAGTTCGATTACGACGTTCGGACACACCATTACGCTGTGGTGTTCCTGGCGGTGTTAATAATGAAAGTATTCCGCATTTCTTCAAATGCTCGCCAAACTTGTAACTTAGATATTCACCTCCACGGTCAGATTGTAGAAATTTAATCTTCTTGTTACTTTGATTCTCTACTTCACTTTGAAATTCCTTAAACTTCTCGAAAGTTTTGGACTTATGTTTCATTAAATAGATATACCCATATCTACTCAAGTCATCTGTGAAAGTAAGAACATAACGATAACCACCGCGCGATGCTACACTCATCGGGCCACACACATCGGTATGTATGATTTCCAGTAAGTCCATAGCTCGCTCCATCATACCAGAAAATGGAGTCTTGGTCATTTTACCCATCAAACATGCTTCACATCTTTCAAGCGATTCGTAATCAAGTGATTCAAGAAGTCCATCGGAATGGAGTTTCTTTATACGCTTCACTCCAATGTGACCAACACGAAAGTGCCACATGTATGTAGAGTTATCATTTAATTTCAAACGTTTATATTCTATAATATGAACATGTGTATCACTATAATCGAGATTCAACAACAATAGACCATCTATCAAAGGTGCATGACCATAAAAGATATTACTCATATAAATCGAACAACCATTATTCTCGGACTTAAACAAGTAACCGCCTTGCAATAAACATGATCCGGATATAATGTTCATGCTCAACGCAGACACCAAATAACAATTATTTAAGTATAAAATTAATCCCGATGATAGATGAATAGGTAGCGTGTCGAACTGATGACCCACAAGTATAGGGGGTGTATCGTAGTACTTTCGATAAATAGGAGTGTCGATCCCAACAAGGAGTAGAAGGTGCTGAACAGTGGTATGGAGCAGGAAATCCCTGTGAATACTTAGCAAATGAGTTTTTAGTAGTTTTTTGACAAGGCAATAAAACAAAGAGCAAGTAACAGAAGTAACGAACAAACGGAGCAAGTGGCCCAATCCTTTCTTAGCAAAGGACAAGCCGGTGGAAATACTTATAAGGACCAAACGTTCTCGAGGACACATGGGAATCCTGTCAAGTGCTTTCGCTTCAAATAGCTGAGTACTCTTCTCTGGTGTTATAAGTGTTGTGTGGGTGAACCTGTGCTAACATACCGCCCTTCCTAGGACTAATACCTACTTGTGATTAAACCCTCTGCAAACCTTCGTAACTATAGGAAAGTAATTAAGATATAAATCTAACAACAGCCTTAAACTCTGAGATCCTACACTCCCTTGTGTGAAGGTGTCCTAACGGGCGTTCAGGTTTCTGTCACTCCGGCAACCCCACAATTAGTAGCGAAATGCACAATGCATTCCCCTCGGCCCATAAATGGTGAAGTGTCATGTAGTTGACGTTCACATGACACCACTAGAAGAATAGCACCACAACTTAAATACTAAACCATTGAATAATAACTCATCACAGATTCACTACTAACAACATGACTTCTCCCATGTCCTCAAGAACTAAATGAACTACTCACAAGACATCATATGGATCAAGATCAAAGATGATATGATAATGGATAACAATCTAAACATAAATAATAATCCAATTGTTCCACTCACAAGCATCAACTACAATAGTAATCAACACCGGGAAAGTTTCCCCTAAGAACTAAAGCAATATCCAACACAATTGTTACAGCGAAACGGAGTGGTGATGATGGTACTGGTGGAGATGATGGTGTGGATGATGATGATGATCCCGATGAAGCCTAGCTTGATGACGGTGTTGATGGCGACGGTCTTCCCTCTCCGGGAAGGAAATCCCCCAGCAGAAATCTGTCTGCCGGAGAGATATTTCTCTCTTGGTGTTTTCCGCCCCCAGAGGTGGTGGAAATCTATCTGTGGTCGTTCCCCTGATGTTAGGGTTCCGAAGGGAAGATATAGGCGAAGGGGCGGAGTCGGAGGCCAGGCAGGTGGGCCACATCTGCCCTAGGCGCGGGGTCAGGTGGGCCCATGCCTAGGGGGTGTGGGCCCCCTGAGGCCCATCTGCGTCCCTCCTTCCTTCGTCTTCTGGTAAAATAATATGTTTCCATATTTTTCTGGTATTTTTCTGATCTTCGCGAAATTGCACCGAAACGCCTTCTTTTCCATCAGAATCCAGACTCCAGCAGTCCATCCTCCAAGAATCATCCAACATTCATAAACATATGAAAAGCCATAAGTAATACCTCATAATAAGACAAATATCAATGAACAGAGGTAAATTATGATATAGAATGGTGATGCAAATTGGGCGTATCAACTCCCCCAAACTTAGACTTCGCTTGTCCCCAAGCGAATACTGAGCTTAGTAAACATGTCCACAGGTTTATGGAGTGAAGTGTCGATAAAAATAATACGAACAAGAAGCATCACACTTACCATTGCACAACTCATAGAAGAGAGCAGCTCACCATTATATAACTTAGCTTGCAACCAAGTACAACAGTCACAATAGATATGCATAAATATAAATCATAATTGGAATTGGCAAACTTGTTCTTGGTCAGAGAACACCTGGCAAACAGTTTCAAAAAAGCTTTTTGTAGAAGTTTCAAAACAGGAACACTCTTTGCTCAAAAAGGTTTTTCACAAGTGAAGGCTTTCAAAGTAATATTCAATAGATAAGAGTTTTATGCAAACAAGGAAGATAAAGAACATGATTGAATAAATCACCATATGAATGCTTGAAACACAACAACTCAAAAGCTTGCTGGAGAAAGAGAGGAAGTAGGTTTACTGACTCAACTTGGAAGTGGAAGAAAGGTCCCTTCTTAGAGGGTAGCAGGGATTACAAGTCATAAAGAGCTTTCAAAAGATGATGGTACTTACTAGCTTTGAGCCCTCATTGCCCCTATCATAAGCATCTTGAGATGATTAAGGTTAAAGTGAACAAAGATGGAGTATATGCTTGACGAAATATAAGTTGGCAATCTCATGTCCCTTGAATATGAGGGCCACTCCTCATGCTACTCAACTTTGGGTCCAGGTAAGTTCTTGTCATTGTAAGTATTTGGATATCATTGAGAACCGCCAACGGGGTACCCCTTGTACATGGTACAGGAGCTTTCCCATAACCAAAATGACAAGGTAAGCAGACAATGAGCATGTTAGCGATCTTTTTATTTACTATGTGTATAGGTTTTTATTGAGGATGCTTCATAGATGACTGAATATGGTGATGCCGCAAGTTTCCACCATGATTAAGCATGGCTAAGGATAGTGGCCCAGGCGTTTCTCTAACACAGGATACAAACTCCATGGACTTACAAGTTCCCTCTTTATTTCACACCGTTGACATCTATAGACAAAAGAGCACGATATCAACTGTGTACAGAGTACAAGTGCAATGTTGAAAACATTCCCCATGACATCACGGTTCTGCTAATTCCAACGTATAGATGCAAGCATATACAACTTCGATGTTCACAATGGTTCAAGTCTATTAGGGGCAATGAAATAAAGTGTGCCATCAAGTTCGTGAGAGCTTTACTAACTAGTTTTCACATAACAAAATACTTTTTAATTTGAAAGGTAGATTAAGCTTGAGAATTTGCTTGGAATAGCAAAAGCTACTAGGTAGATATGGTGGACACAAGTGGCAAAAGTTTTGGTTCAAAGGGGTTTTGGGAACATCAGAAGTATGCCTTCTCAAAACAGGTTTTCGGCTAGCAAGGCTGGGTAGCAAGCAAGAGAGTTGAAAGAAACAAGCAAACATACAAGCAATAAATCCAAACATGCAATCTTCCTTGAAGACACAAAAGAATCTTAAATAAACAATACTAAGCTTATGAGCCAACAAGAAAGAAAACGAATAATACAAAATACATATAAGCTTTTTCTTTCTTTCTTTCTTTCTTTTTCTTTCAAACTAATGCCACTGACAAGAACTCGGTTTGCCAAAACCAATTTAGATCCACTTGATGATCCCAAAGTGGTGCCAATACTGATTAACAAGATCCATCATATAATAGAGATTGCAAACTAAAATAAGAAGTGCAAAAAGGTAAAAGATGAGACTTCTCATTAATATTCCAATAAAGGCACTCACACCAAGGGATACATAGATAATCAACTAAAGGAGAGATACTTCCACATGCAAACCAAACTATAAAATAACCTCTCTACCATAGATATGAATCCACTAAAAAGGTAAAAGGTAAAAGATAATGGTGGTGATACCGCGGCACTCCCCAAGCTTGGAACAAGCCAAGGGGATGCCAAACCTGATGACGAATTATTCCTTCGGTGGTGGTGGTGTTCTCTTGATAAGCTCTTCAATAAGTTTCTTCAAATCCTCCATATCGAAGGTCAAAGTACAAATTAACTCCGAATTATGCTCAATGCAGCCCATGATCAACTTGGACCGAGGATCGCAGTCCTTATTATTCTTCCTCCATTCTTCCAAATTAGAGTGTTTCTTTCCTACACGGTTAGAACAAGGGGTACTAGGAGGAAGTGTGCGCGGAACGAGGATATGACACGGAGTTCTACCTACCGTAGACATCCGTGTTGTCCTCCTAAGCTGGGTAGGTTGTGCCACCAAACCAATGCTTGCGACGGTAGCGCGGGTGTCTGGTTGCTTGTCCTCCTCCATGTATCCTTCATAACCTACCGCAATCTCCTCTTCCTTGGGGACTTGAGGTTCTTCTTCCTCGGGTTTCTTGCCTTTGTCGTTGGCGGAGGCCATGGTGCTCTAAACTTGAGAAGATTTCCTGATAGAAACAGATTGAAACGAAAACATGATGAGAACACGATGCACGAACCTCGGGGGATCCGGGGGGTTATATATTACGAAGATTCAATGCATAAGGAAGGTACTGACACGGAAACAAAGCGGATACGGAGTTCGAGGGGGATACACCCCCCTCAGGCGCGGCCAGGCCTGGGGTGGGTTTGTCCACCCCGGGCACCGTTTCCTCTTCAGTTTCGTCTTGTATCTTCCTTATGTATTAAAAACATCAAAAATATAAAAAAGATTGGGGTTTCACGAACCTTCTGTTTTCACCACTTTTACCTATTCAAAGACGAACTCTGCGCATTCCTTTTCTCTTTCTCCTGAGAATTTCCTTCATACAAAACCCTTGCACAAACTCAATGACAACATTAGTGTAAGAAAAAAAATAAGCCTTTTGGTAAATACTTCAACTGAAAACCATCAAAACAAAAGCTTCAGTAAGAGGCAAATACAAATGATGGCAAAAATCTACCAAAACAGACCAGCAGGTAAAGATTGATATTTTCGAAGACCTTCTGTTGCTCAAATCAAAAAGTGCAGAACTGATGAAAGTTGTGTAACAACTTGGAGAACAAACTCAGAAAAATGCAGCTCCATCCGAAGTACTGAGCTTCCTCACGAATTTTTACAATGCAGCACAAAAATCTGTCCCAGGACAGCCACTTTTCACAACTCCTCTACTTCACAAAAGTAGTTGAACTTGGCACAAAAACCAAAACAAAAAGGATAAGGAGCGGTTATTACAGAGGTAATAACTTCCAAGACTCGACAAAACTCTTGGGTTATCTCCCAACAAGTACTTCTCTTTAATGCCTTTAAGTTAGGCTTGAAACTTCCAAAGATGCTCACATAGGATATATATATATATATTTAAAGTAAAAGAGAGCATCAAGAAGCAAATAACCAACACACTTGAGTCTAACCCACTTCCTATGCATGGGGGTATCATGAGAAAACGAATTGTTGAAGCAAAAGGCCGCAAGCATAGGAAGACAAAACAGATGCAACTTTAAAGCTTTCAACATAAAACGGGAAAACTTAACATCATTGTGATGCATCAAACCATGTTTCCCTCTCTCAAAATAACTCTCAGTAGAACTTTGAATAAAGTTGACAATATAACTGTCACTAGAAACAACTTTATCATCAGAATAAGCATACTTACAGTCACCAAAAGAAGGTCCAAGGTCATAGACTGGATCAATAGAAGCAAGTTGTTCCATCCTAAAATCTTTATTAGGCAAGCTATTTTCACAAGGAGCTTTAGCAAATTTGGAAAAGTTAAACACATAAGACTCTCCATCAAACTTAGTTAAAACTTTTTCCTTCTTACAATCAATAATAGTTGCACAAGTTTTCAAGAAAGGTCTACAAAAAATTATGGGACAAGTTTTGCTAGGTGCTGAATTAAGCACTAGAAAATCAGCAGGATATTTGATCTTACCACAAATAACCTCCACATCTCTTACAATACAAATGGGGCAAATGGTCTCCTTATTAGCAAGGTGGATAACCACATCAATGTCCTCAAGCTCACAAGGACCAATCTCATGCATAGTTTCCCTGTAAAGCTCATAAGGAATAGCACTAGAACTAGCACCAATATCACATAAACCATAGTAGCAATGATCACCAATTTTAACAGAAAGCACAGGAACACTAGCTTTTATAGCCTTACTAGGATGAGAAATAATATTAGAAGCATCTTCACAGAAGACAATGTGCTCATCCTCTATATTTCTAGTGACAGTGTCTTTCATAATAGCTACCACAGGTTCAACATTCAAATGCTTACCAGGCTCCATAGTTTTCATTGTAACTTTGTTATTTGCACTAATAATCATAGAATACTCCTTTAACTTAGCTGGGAAAGGCATTTTCTCAACATGAGGTTCAAGCATAATATGATTAGTAGTACAAACTTGAGTACTTCTAACTGGAACATGATTAACAACATCTTTATAAGGAGCATGGTACTTGTTCCACTTCTTCTTGGGAATTTCAATGTAAGAGGCAAAGGCCTTAAAACAGTTGGCAATACTTTGGGAATCAAGACCAAACTCATTACTAATATCACGGAAGTTATCAGTTCCCATAAAAGATTTAATGCATTCATAATCATAGTTTATACCTGACTTTCTTCCTTTGTCATTCTCCCAGGCTTCAATGTTATCTTGAATATGGTCTAGAAGATCCCATTTAGCTTCTTCCTTCATACGTGTGAATGATCCAGCACAAGAAGCATCTAGTAAATCTTTATCATGAAGAGAAAGCCTAGCATAAAAGTTATTGAGAATAATATTGTTAGGGAGTTCATGAATAGGACATTTAAGCATTAGTAACTTCAATCTCCCCCAAGCTTGAGCTGTACTCTCTCCATCAAGTGGCCAAAAGTTATATATAAGATTTCTATCCTTATGAATCTCACTGGGAGGATAAAATTTAGAGTAAAAGAGAGATGACATCTCCTCCCATTCCATGGATTGTCCGTTCTTCAGCAGCTTATACCATTCTTCAGCTCTCCCTTTCAAGGATATGGAGAGTAACTTCTTCTTCACCTATTCAGTTGTGATACCTGCACACTTAAACAACCCGCATAATTCATGGATAAAAAGCAAGTGATCACCAGGATGGACAGTTCCATCCCTAAAATAATAATTATCCATAACACGATTAACAATACTTGTAGGTATCTTAAAAGGATCTATCTCAACAGGAGGTGGCTCATCTACTACCCTACCAGCGGTCGTAGTTTTCCCAAACAGAAAACCAAGTGGGTTATCCATATTGGAAACAAAGCAATAAGCAGTAACAAGAGAAATACTCAAGTGAAAGTTTCCTTTACCAGTTCCACTCTTCAATAACACTTCACTCCCTGGCAACGGTGCCAGAAAATAGCCTTGATGACCCACAAGTATAGGGGGTGTATCGTAGTACTTTCGATAAATCGGAGTGTCGATCCCAACGAGGAGCAGAAGGTGCTGAACAATGGTATGGAGCAGGAAATCCCTACGAATACTTAGGAAACGGATTTTTAGTGGTTTTCTGACAAGGCAATAAAACAAAGAGAAAGTAACAGAAGTAACAAACAAACGGAGCAAGTGGAGCAATCCTTTCTTAGCAAAGGACAAGCCGGTGGAAATACTTATAAGGACCAAACGTTCTCGAGGACACATTGGAATTCTGTCATGTGTTTTCGCTTCAAATAGCTGAGTACTCTTCTCTGGTGTTATAAGTGTTGTGTGGGTGAACCAGTGCTAACATACCGCCCTTCCTAGGACTAATACATACTTGTGATTAAACCCTCTGCAAACATTCGTAACTACAGGAAAGTAATTAAGATATAAATCTAACCCACAGCCTTAAACTCTGAGATCCTACACTCCCTTGTGCGAAGGTGTCCTAACGGGCGTTCAGGTTTCTGTCACTCCGGCAACCCCACAATTAGTAGCCAAATGCACAATGCATTCCCCTCGTCCCATAAATGGTGAAATGTCATGTAGTCGACGTTCACATGACACCACTAGAAGAATAGCACCACTACTTAAATACTAAACCATTGAATAATAAGTCATCACAAATTCACTACTAACAACATGACTTCTACCATGTCCTCAAGAACTAAACGAACTACTCACAAAACATCATATGGATCAAGATCAAAGATGATATGATAATGGATAACAATCTAAACATAAATAATAGTCCAATTGTTCCACTCACAAGCATCAACTACAATAGTAATCAACACCAGGAAAGTTTCCCCTAAGAACTAAAGCAATATCCAACACAATTGTTACAGAGGAACGGAGTGGTGGTGATGGTACTGGTGGAGATGATGTGTGGATGATGATGATGATCCCGATGAAGCCTAGCTTGATGATGGTGTTGATGGCGACGGTCTCCCCTCTCCGGGAAGGAACTCCCCCGGCAGAAATCTGTCTACCGGAGAGATATTTCTCTCTTGGTGTTTTCCGCCCCCCAGAGGTGCTGGAAATCTATCTGTGGTCGCTCCCCCGATGTTAGGGTTTCGAAGGGAAGATATAGGCGAAGGGGCGGAGTCGGAGGCCGGGCAGGTGGGCCACACCTGCCCTAGGCGCAGGGTCAGGTAGGCCCATGCCTAGGGGGTGTGGGCCCCCTGAGGCCCATCTCCGTCCCTCCTTCTAGCTTCCTTTGTGTTCTGGTAAAATAATTTGTTTTCATATTTTTCTAGTATTTTTCTGATCTTCGCGAAATTGCACCGAAACGCCTTCTTATCCATCAGAATCCAGACTCCGGCAGTCCATCCTCCAAGAATCATCCAACATGCATAAACAGATGAAAAGCCATAAGTAATACCTCATAATAAGACAAATATCAATGAATAGAGGTAAATTATGATATAGAATGGTGATGCAAATTGGGCGTATCATGACCACAATCACATCAACCTTTGATCCATTTCCAATGCGCATCGTCACCTCGTTCTTATCTAGTCTCCGTTTATTCTACATCACCAGTTTCGAGTTACATATGTGAGCAACCGAACCAGTATCAAATACCTAGGCACTACTACGACTACTAGTACTATACACATCAATAACATGTATATCGGATATAACTTTCTTCTTGATGTTGCCGTTTGATGTCTACGCACTTATATTCTTGTAGACAGTTGTTGGGCCTCCAAGTGCAGAGGTTTGTAGAACAACAACAAATTTCCCTTAAGTGGATCACCCAAGGTTTATCGAACTCAGGGACGAAGTGGTCAAAGGTATCCCTCTCAAGCAACCCTGCAATCAAGATACAAGAAGTCTCTTGTGTCACCAACACACCTAATACACTTGTCAAGTGTATAGGTGCACTAGTTCGGCGAAGAGATAGTGAAATACAAGTGGTAACGGTGCCAGAAAAGATCTTCTGACTTGTTGACGTGGGGTAACGTGTGTGGGTGCCAGAAAATAGCTTGACGGTGAGGTAAAGACTAAAGGCAAAAGGATGGAAGCAAGCAAACATGCAACAGATCTAGATGCAAACGGTGTTTCAATGTTTAGAAACAAGGTCTAGGGATCATACTTTCACTAGTGAACACTCTCTCATATAAATATCCTCTCTTCATGATACTACTCTTAACTACTCTCCGGTTGGACACTCTAATCCATGGTAGGGCTATAACAGTAGACCTCAAAGTCCGCCTTCCACATCTAGATAACCCCACACTGTCACCTTGAGCGCTAGATGGTTCCAACAAACACCACAATTTCATAGAGACATCAAACTCCAAATATACTCATGATAAATATATATGTAACCTAACTTAAGTGCCACACACGGCGTGCACGCTGTCACTTTCACACACGTGGGGAAAAGCATAGATCTATTAAAGCACAATGAGTATTTATGTAGACTCTAGCCTAAGTGCCACCATGGCGTGCACGCTGTCACTTTCACACACATGGGGAGAGCAGAGATCTATTGAAGCACTTGAGTAGCAAGGTAGATCTACTTGATTATAAAGATCATGACCACAACAAGATCATGCATAGAGAGAGAGAGATGAACACATAGCTACCGGTAGAGCCCTTAGCCTCGAGGAAGAACTACTCCCTCCTCATCATGGGAATCAGCAACGGCGATGGAGATGGTGTTGGAGATCGATGGAGATGACTCCGGGGGCACTTCCCCGTCCTGGTAGGGTGCCGGAACAGAGACTTTCTGTCCCCCCGAATCTCCCCCTCGGTGGCGGCGACGCAACATAACTTTTTCTAGAAGTATGATGGATTATTTAGGGTTTTATCCCCGAGGTCTTATTATAGGCGGAGGAGGCAAGGTCGGTGGAGGGCCAGGGGGTCCACACCCATATAGGCGCCACCAGGGCTTGCTCGCGCCTAGGGGGTGCGACCACCCTAATGCCCTACTCTATCTCTGCTTCGTGGTTCCTTGTTGCTCCAGGAAAATAATGACTTTGGCTTTTGTCCCGTCCAATTCTGAGAATATTGATTTTCTGCCTTTTCTGGAACCAAAAATAGAAGAAAACAGGCAACTGGCATGGTGGCATCTTGTCAATAGGTTAGTTTCAGAAAGTGTATAAAAATACCTCAAAGTGTAGACAAAACAAAGCAAAGTAGATACTAAACTAGCATGGAACATAAAAAATTATAGATACGTTTACGACGTATCAAGCATCCCCAATCTTAACTCTTGCTCGTCCTCGAGTAGGTAAGTGATAAAATAATAATTTTTGAGGTGACATGCACCATCAAAACCAAGATCAAACCATTTGCAAGAATTGAAGGCTGGGATCAAAGAACTCTAAACATGAGCATGAAAGATGGAGTTCTAACAGTAAGACAAAGTAACAATGCATTCAACATGAATGGTTACAAACAAATATCATGAATAACATGCATTGAAAAACGTTTGTTTGTTTCACATACAGAAAACATGGCACAATGGCATTCAGCTTGTCCCTCATGGAGTAGCAAATAGATGCATAGGACACCTTCAAAGTTCATAAGAGTGACTATATACAAATAGCACAAGAACAAGCAATATCAACAATATGCATCAATCAATAAGTTTTGGGACAATGCACATAGAACTAAGAATGGCAACTATGCTCTCTTAACTGGTGCCTAAAGGTAGAAGGTGCAGACTCAATATAATGGTGGAAGAAAGGCCATTCATAAAGGGAAGCAGGGATTTAAAGTTTAAAAAGAGCTTCCAAAAATTATGGTACTTGATAGGTTTCAGCTCTCATTGCCCCTATCATAAGCATCTTGAGTGATTAAGGTTAAAGTGAACAAACTATGGAGTATATGCTTGACAAAGTATAAGTTGGCAATCTCATGTCCCTTGAATACGAGGGCCACACCTCATGCTACTCAACTTCAGTCACCTGTAAGTTCTTGTCACAGTAAGTACATGTGTATCATAGAGAACCGCCAACGGGGTACCCCTTGCACATGGTACATGAGCTATCCCATAACCAAAATGACAAGGCAAGTAGACAATGAGCATATTAGTGATCTTTTTATTTACTATGTGTATAGCTTTTTATTGAGGATGCTTCACAGAATTCTCATTATGGTGATGCTGCAAGTTTCCACCATCCTTAGGCATGGCTTAGGCTAGCAGCCCAGGCATTTCTGTAACACAAAATACATAACTCCATGGACTTACAAGCTCCCTCTTTATTTCACACCGGTGACATCATATACAAAAGAGCATGATATCAACTGTGTACAAAGTATAAGTGCAATGTTGAAAACGTTCCCCATGACAGCATGGTTCTGCTAATTCCAACATATAAGTGCAAGCATATACAACATAGATGACACAATGGTTCAAGTTTATTAGGGGAAAGAAAAATAAAGTGTGCCATCAAGTTTGTGAGAGCTTTAATCACTAAGTTTTCACATAACAAAAAGACTTTTTAATTGTAAGGTAGATGAAAACAATAATATACTTGGAATGGTGTAACACAACATGCATAAGAATTTATAGTGGACACTTTGGAATAACTTGGTTTCTTGGGAGTTGGAAGCATGAGTAGAGCTTACTCGTACAAGTGGAGGCTAGCAAAAGACTGGGAGCAACCAACTAAGAGAGCAATAATGGCCATAATCATGCAGAGCGACAAAACATTACTAATCAAAGCATAAAGTGGTACTGCATGTCTAGGACTGAATGATCATAGAGGCTAAGGTGACTGGTTCATAGTCATAACATGTTGTGAGCATGTGCCAAGTCAACCCAAATAAAGCATCGAAGGAGAATACCACAATACTATGCTTTTATATGCTAAAACAACGCATGATTCTTTCAAGGCACATTAAGCAATCCCAATTGTTTGGAACAAGTCATGCTACAACAATAATCACTAAGCATAAGGTCAAAACAACATCTAGCATGACATTATAAAGTTTAAGTCATAGTCAAAGCAAGCTCCGTTTTGTACCACTATAAGGATGAAACTTTCGACTCTTTTCCAACACCAATCGACTTATTTGAAACAACTCACAAAGATAATAATCAATAAATACCAGTGACCTTGTCTCACAAATCCACAAAGAAGAACTAAAATGTTCTAAGCTAAAAGCACAAGAAAACTAAGGCTAAAGACAGTGCTAGCAAAAGAGAACACTCACAAGACAATAAGAATGAAAACTAGAGTGTTCTAGGCAATGAAAACAGAGTGTGTCTCTCTCCAAAAGAAGTGTGTTAGGATCAACCAACTTTATTCAAGAAAACTAAGCAAACGAAAACTAAGACGCGGCAAGAACAACACAACTGTGCATGAAACAATAAAAACGAAGTGTCTAGAAAGACCTGATATTTTTTATTGATAAAGAAGGGGGTGCCTTGGGCATCCCCAAGCTTTGACGCTTCTACCTATTCGATATTTCTTGGGGTGACACCGGGGTGGCATCCCCAAGCTTGAGCTTTTGTCAATTTTTCATCTCATTACATCATTCTCTCTCTACACCTGAATTTTTCCTTCATACAAAACTTCACACAATCTTCATTAGCAACATTAGTGTATTCAAAAGATAATAGAACCTTAGGTTTAGCTTTAGAACAGAAAAACTTTTTAGTAAAACCGCAAGCTACTGTAGCACATCCTTCAAAAAGCTCAATTTCCCAAAAATAACCCAAAAAGGAATCAATAAGAAGCAAATGCAAATAATGGCAGAAATCTATCAAAATAGACCAGCGGGTAGAAACCGATTTTTTTTTGAAAATCTTCTGTTGCTCAAATCAAAAAGTTTTGAACTAATGAAAGTTATCTAACATACTGGGGATTTATTCGTAAATTTTGAACTCAATCCGACTTATAGAGACTCCTCACGAATTTTTATGGTGGAGGACAGAAATTTGTTTCGGGACAACAACTCCCCAAATCTTACTTCCCTCTTATTAGAGGTAATTCTTGGCACAAAAAGCAAACAAAAAGGATAAGGAGAGGTCATTACTGAAGTAATAACTTCCAAGACTCAAGAAAACTCTTGGGTTATCTCCCAACAAGTACTTTTCTTTAACACCTTTAAGTTAGGCATGATAATTTGAGAAGATGCTCACAAAAGAAATATGAATTGAAGTAAAAGAGAGTATCAAGAAGCAAATTCAAAAGACATTTAAGTCTAACCCACTTCCTATGCATAGGAATCTTGTAAAGAAACAAGTCATGAAAGCACAAAGCAACAAGCATAGGAAAGCGAAACAAGTGCAACTTCAAGATTTTCAACATAAAGAGGGTAAACTTAATATTTTTGAGATGCATAAGACCATGTTTCCCTCTCTCATAATAACTTTCAGTAGCATCATGAATAAAATTAACAATATAACTATCACATAATACATTCTTATCATGAGCCACATGCATATAATGATTATTACTCTCCACATAATCATAGTCTTTCTTATTAATTGTAGTGGGAGCAAATTCAACAAAATAGCTATCATTATTATTCTCATCACCATAATCATAAAATATAGGAGGCATATTGTAATCATAATTACTTTCCTCCTCAATAGTAGGTGGACTAAAAATATCATATGCATCATTGTAATCATCATATATTGGAGGTTTGGTATCATCATAAGCAATAGAATAGCTATCTTTCAAAACCAAGGAACTAAAAAGATCATTTTCATAAAAACTATCTTCCCCAAGCTTAGACGTTTCCATATCATTAGCAATAATGGTGTTCAAAGAATTCATACTAATAAAATTGCTATTAGCATGCAAATAAAGTTCCATAGGTTTTTTAATTTTCTCTTCAAATACTTCATGTCCTAGCTCAAGATAAACACTATAAAGCTCCCTAATTTTTTTGTTGTTTTCCATCAAGCCTAACTAGTGAAAACAAGAAACAAAAAGAAAAAATTGCAGAATCTAAAGGAAATAACTTCGAGCACTCACACCGGAGGATGTGAGTACCTTTTACCTTAACTCCCCGACAACGGCGCCATAAAATAGCTTGATGTCTACGCATTTCTATTCTTGTAGACAGTTTTTGGGCTTCGAAGTGCAGAGGTTTGTAGAAAAGCAGCAAGTTTCCCTTCAGTGGATCACCCAAGGTTTATCGAACTCAGGGACGAAGTGGTCAAAGGTATCCCTCTCAAGCAACCCTGCAATCAAGATACAAGAAGTCTCTTGTGTCCCCAACACACCTAATACACTTGTCAAGTGTATAGGTGCACTAGTTCGGCGAAGAGATAATGAAATACAAGTGGTAACAGTGCCAGAAAAGAGCTTCTAACTTGTTGTTGACGTGGGGTAACGTGTGTGGGTGCCAGAAAATAGCTTGATGGTGAGGTAAAGACTAAAGGCAAATGATGGAAGCAAGCAAACATGCAACAGATCTAGATGCAAACGGTGTTTAAATGTTTAGAAACAAGGCCTAGGGATCATACGTTCACTAGTGAACACTCTCGCATATAAATATCCTCTCTTCATGATACTACTCTTAACTACTATCCGGTTGGACACTCTAATCCATGGTAGGGCTATAACAGCACACCTCAAAGTCCGCCTTCCCCATCTAGATAACTCCACACTGTCACCTTGATTGTTAGATGGTTCCAACAAACACCACAATTTCATAGAGACATCCAACTCCAAATATACTCATGATAAATATATATGTAACCTAACTTAAGTGCCACACACAGCGCGCACGCTGTCACTTTCACACACATGGGGAAAAGCATAGATCTATTAAAGAACGATGAGTATTTATGTAGACTCTAGCCTAAGTGCCACCATGGCATGCACGCTGTCACTTTCACACACATGGGGAGAGCAGAGATCTATTGAAGCACTTGAGTAGCAAGGTAGATCACTTGATTACAAAGCTCATGACCACAACAAGATCATGCATAGAGAGAGAGATGAACACGTAGCTACCGGTAGAGCCCTTAGCCTTGAGGAAGAACTACTCCCTCCTCATCACGGGAATCAACAACGGCGATGGATATGGTGGTGGAGATCGATGGATATGGCTCTAGGGGCACTTCCCCGTCCCGGCAGGGTGTCGGAATAGAGACTTTCTGTCCCTCGAATCTCCCCTTCGGTGGTGGCGGCACAGCGGAACTGTTTGTAGAAGTATGATGGATTATTTAGGGTTTTCTCCCCAGGGGTATCTTATAGGCGAAGGAGGCAAGGTCGATGGAGGGCCAGGGGGCCCACACCCCCTATAGGCGCCACCAGGGCTTGCCCGCACCTGGGGGGTGCGGACACCCTGGTGCCCTACTCCGTCTCTGCTTCGTGGTTCCGTGTTGCTCCAGAAAAATAATGACTTTGGCTTTTGTCCCGTCCAATTCCGAGAATACTGATTTTCTGCCTTTTCTGGAACCAAAAACAGAACAAAATAGGCAACTAGCACTGTGGCATCTTGTCAATAGGTTAGTTCCAGAAAGTGTATAAAAATACCTCAAATTATGGACAAAACAAAGCAAAGTAGATACTAAACAAGCATGGAACATCAAAAATTATAGATACGTTTACGACGTATCACCGTCCTTCAGATCCGCTAAGTACTTGGGGCAATTCCGTTTCTAGTGACCATAAACCTTGCAATACATGCATATATCTCCAGGACTAGCACCAACTCGGGCTTTCTTCTTAAGCACACCAATTGGTTTGTTGCCTTTGAAGTTACCCTTGAGCTCATCCTGTTTCTTTATGTCTACTTCAGCTT
Organism: Avena sativa; assembly: GCA_916181665.1. Classification (NCBI taxonomy): domain Eukaryota; kingdom Viridiplantae; phylum Streptophyta; class Magnoliopsida; order Poales; family Poaceae; genus Avena; species Avena sativa. The sequence goes on along the minus strand of OV702285.1, from coordinate 51,973,521 downwards.
CCACTAAAGTGGTAGCAAATTCAGTGAGCGATCCAATCGCACCACTTATCTTGTAATTCAGTATAAACCTTTTATAACTGTTTGTAAGCGTTGCAGAGACGTTGAACAAAGTACATCATCATCTCAATGTGAGTGTTCATAGGGTTGTGTTCCTTCATCATATGGCTGAAGAAATCGTTGGAGAACATATATCTCTCAGCACGGATTTGGCTCTCAAACATGGCTTTGAGTTCCTTCACCATGGCTACAGCGCTGCTAAGGTTAAAGCGTTCTTGGAGCTCTTGCTCCATTGACATAAGGATCGCATATTTCACAAGATTGTAGTCATCACGCTTTGTGTTATATACACAATGCGCTCATGTTGAGATGCAATATTTTCAAGCGGGTCACCTAGCGGTGCATCCAGCACATAGGTCAACTGACCAGCATTGGGGACAACCCTCAAGTTACGGAACCAATCCGCAAAGTTGCTTCTATTGCTTTTCAATTTTTCTTTCTCTAGGAACGCATTAAAAATGGTGGTAGGGCCCGCCATGATCTACAACATATTTGCAATAGTTTAGACTAAGTTTATGACAAATTGAGTTCTAATTAATACTTAAATTAATCTAGGTGAACTCCCACTCAAAATAATATCCCTCACATTTTTTTAGTGATCACACGAACCAAATACACTACATCAAATCCTACCATCACGAGAGATGATGTAGTTTCAAAGGCGAACAATCAACATGTTCATCATATCTACTATATGACTCATGTTTTACCTTTCGGTGATCCGTGTTCTGATACCATGTATGTACATGCTAGGCTCGTCAAGATTAACCTTAGTTTCCGGATGAGAAAATCTGGCTTGCTCCCGTTGTATGCACACGCATAATCTAACACACCCGATCATCACATGGTGCTTCGGAACAACGAGCCTTGGCAACGGTGCTAACTAAGGACGAACACTTTATTACTTGATATTTCGTGAGATGGATCATCTTATAATGCTACCATCACAATCTAAGCAATACAGGAGGCATAAAAGGATTAACATCACATGCAATTCATAATATGTGATATGATATGGCGTTTCTTCGTGTTCTTTCGATATCCGTCTTCAAGCACGAACATGATCTCTATCATCACCGGCGTGGCATCAAGGTCAATGGCACCGCTCCATGGTTGTCATCCACCAGTATCAACTATTACAACTAATTTGAATAATAGACACGCAGGTCTTAACGAAATTAAAAGACAACCATAAGGCTCCTGCCAGTTGCCGACATACAATAAGGATCATTGCATACATCATATATAATCACAATCATGGACATATCACATCACAACACACCCCTGCAAAACAAAGTTAGACGCCTCTAATTTTATTTGCATATTTTACGTGGTTTGGGGATTTCAATAAGTATCGTTCTAACTTACGAACAAGAACCACAACGTTGATGCATGGACTATCAAGTGCCCATTGTAAATTGAATCTTTACTATGATGGAAGAGATAGACACCCGCAAAGCTAGTTATAAAATATTAGTTGCATGTCGAGCATGGAGCAAGTCTCATGAATGATGTCATGTAAGGTTAGCCCGGGCCGCTAAATCCCACCATCCCGCAAGATGCAAAGTACATAAGAAGCAATTGATAATAAAAGCACCACCGCCCACAATGACCATGGTGTTCTACTCGTGCAACAAATCTACATATGGACACGACTCTGATACCACTGTAGGGGTTCGTAGCATGGAAAACAAAAAATTTCTACCGCATGAACACACACAAGCCAAGATCTATCTACTAGATTGTAGCAACGAGTCGATAGAGTACTCACCCTCGAAGATTCCAAAGCGTTTAGCGAGAGCAGATTCTCATGGGTGATGTAGTCGTTCACTTGCCGATCTCAAGATCGCGTAGATGATCCTTCCGGCGCCGAGTTCCGGTAGCGCTCCCGTAGTCTGTCACATATTCGGTACTCGATGAAGACCTTCCTATCCCTTGTTCCAGCACACAACGAAGGTTGTAGATCTGTCCTCGCGATTCCGGCAGCACAATGGCGTGGTGTCGGAGTTTAGAGGGGAAATCCCGCATGGCTTCGCCTGACCCGAAACGGGTATGGTGGAGTAGAAGAGGGCCTCGACGACCTAGGGTTTAGAGGGCACCAAGGGGAGGTGGTGGATGGCGGCTAGGGATAGGGCTTAGCCCTAGTCGGCGACTTGGGAGGAGCTCCCTAGGTGGCGACGGCTAGAGAGGGAGGCGGCCAAGCTAGGTTTTGGGTGTGAGGAGTAGGAGGCCTCCTAACCCTTCTTATATAGGTGGGAGAGGCGGTTTGGGGGGAGGGCAACTCCTCTTCTAGGATGGTGCAAGGGAGAGGGAGGAATCCTCCCTTAGGTAGGATTCCTTCCCCCCTCCACTTGGCTACCAATGTTGGCGTTTGACTTTTTTCAAACTGCCTTATTGACTTACAACCTAGAGTTTGATTTCTCTCTTCTAATTGCCCAGCCAAGTGACCTAGGACATGATGCAACCATTCCACTTTGTCATGACACATCCATGTACCCTTGCCACTCCAGATCGGTGGACCTTCTAGACCCTTGTAGAATATTCTGGTGAAAACACCGAAACCATTCCCAAACTCCGGAATTGGACTTTCCTTATATGAATCTTATTCTCCGGACCATTACGGATCTCCTCGTGATATCCTGGATCCCATCCAAGACTGCGAACTACATTTAGTCTCTATACTCACTTTCCATAACTACTAAACAACATCGAATCCTTAAGTGTGTCTCCCTACGGTTCGTGAATTATGCAGACATGACCGAGACTCTTCTCTGATCAATAACCAATAGAGGAATCTAGAAATTCATATGGATCCCACATATTTCTATGATTAATTCATGATCGAATGAACCATTTACATATGATGTCAATTTCCCTTTGTCTCGAGATAGTTTACTTATCCGAGGTTTGATCGTCGGTATCTCTGCATACGTAGTTCAACCTCGTTACTGATAAGTACTCTTTACTCGTTCCTGTGATATGTGATCCCTTGTGAGTCAGTCACATGCTTGCAAGATAATTGGATGACATTCTACCGAGAGGGCCCAGAGTATATTTATCCGTCATATGGATGGACAAATCCCACTCTTGATCCATGTGTCTCAACCAACACTTTCCGAACACTCAATGCCACCTTTATAGCCACCCAGTTACGGTGTGGTGTTTGATGTCATCAAAGCATCCTTCCGGTGAAGGTTATTAACATGATCTCATGGTCAAAGGATTTAGGTTACTATGTATCTAAAAGCTTATAGCAAATGAACTACTGAAATGACTTTGATCTTTATGCTACGCTTAACTATAGGAATATGTCCATCACACCATTCTCCTAATGATGTGATCTTGTTGTTAATAACATCTAAATGTTCATGATCAGAAAACCATGATCATCTATTAACCAACAAGCTAGTATTACAAAAGAGGCTTTACTAGGGACTCTAAAAAGTTTACAAATCACACAAGTATTAATGTTTTCGGTTAATATAGTTATTGAATGAATATAAAAATTTATCATAGACACAAAGATATAATAATAACTACTTTTATTATTGCCTCTTGGGCATATATCCAACAGAACTTCCTCGCCGACTTGCTCGGCGTCTGCGGCCACGAATGCATGGATCTCCCTCCGGATGGCTTCCTGCTCGTCTATGGTCTTCACTAAGTTAGCCATGATCCACTTCACCGTCGAGACTGTGGTTTCAGATCTGGCACCAAGGAACTTGGAGCACATGCTCACGAGCTCACTATCAGAGAGCCTTCTTCGCTGGTGCGTTGAGTGAGCTTTGACTGCCAACATGGCTGGGTCGTCGTCCCCGTCTGGCACGTGGAGGTCGAAGAGTGTGTCCACGTATGCCGGCGGCTGCTCGCTAGACTGCCGACGCCGACGGCTGCGATGCGAATCGGTGAGCGGTAGGTATGTCTGTTCCTGCTTCTACCGGAGGGCGGCTATCTTCTTCCACTTGCTACGATAGATGAGCTTGGCGACCGCAGATATGTTAGTGTCCGTGAACAGGCGCGTAGCGGAAAAGGACCTTATAAGTTCCCTCTAGGCATTGGCCATCGCACGTACGTGGCCTCCGTCCAGGCCGTCACTGAAACACATGGTAGCCAGCGGGCCGAAAATGCCATAGCAGATGATCTCGGCCGCATGGACGACGATGTTGGGCATGCGCCGTTGCTCGACGAGGTAATCGACAAGGCCATAGAGCGTGTGGCGGCACGTTAGAGTCTGTTTTCCCGTTCCAAGAAACTCCTGACTCCATTCTGATCGGGCCGGATTCTGCCGATACCCCACCGCACTACAGGAGAAAATGGAGACGTCGACGGCCAAATGTCAGGGCCATCGGCGTAGCGGCCTCCCCTAGCCAGCCGCCCAGCCAGGCCGTCGATGTAGGGAAGCCCGTCGACATAGATGAAGGTTCCGAGGGTATCCGTCAGTGAAGCGCGGCTGTTGGCATAGGAGAGAAGGTTGTGCCGACGGTGGCCCTCGGCGTACCTCCAGCCTTCGGTGTAGCCCCATTTCTGGCACGGCGGCGAGAACGACTTTAGGAAGCCTAGGCTGTGCTGATGGCCTGGCCATCGGTGTAGCTCTTTGGGAGAAATTGGTTGGTCTATACCGACGGCTGGGCCGTCGGCGTAGGCGTCCGGATTTTTTTTCCATTTAATTTTAGCCATAGCTATTTTTCCTTTTACCTCATTAATTTTTGAAAAATCATAACTAAATCATTCTAATTTATAAAAATACAAATAATATATCAAAATTTGCATAAAAATAAGATCTATCTATCTACACTCAAATATTACAAATTTATAATTAAAAAGTAACTGAAACATAAAACATTATATATAGTTTAAAACGGGCATAAGAAATTCAAAAAGATCCAAACAATGTGAAACCTTCACGTGGTGTCATATTATGTGACATAGTTAGAAGAAAAAAATCAAACTTGATATATTGATTGTGTCTCAAAAAACCCTTCACAAAATGACCTCTTATTCGAGGTTCCGTGGCTTTCGGGTGAAATGATCAATGTTATGGCTAGAATTAAGGCATAATTTGTGATAATGTGTCCATATTATGCATACATATGCATCATGGGATGGCAAACAATGTTGCGGTAGGAAGATTTCCTTTCCGTTGCACTAAAAGGCCATTTTTCATTTTCTGAGTGCAAAAAACGGGCGGTTTTATGAAGCAAGCATAAAATGGCTAATTCAAAATGCTACCACGACATTTTTCAAAAATACTATACCACCTTACATGGACACTGTCCTAACAGGGGATCTGAAACCTTTCTATCTATTCCTGGTAAAAAAGACAAATTTCTGCTGAACCAGCAGGAAGTGGGTCATATATGAACTACAGGTATATGATCTAATGCTCATGATTTTTTTTTAGGTTCACAATATGCTATTTCATCAAAGATCCAATTCAAGTTTAACGAGTCCTAGCCCCGATCTAAGAATCTTCATACCCGCTGTTCCACAAAGTTAGACACACTAGTGGAAACGAGGCCTTTGGTTGAGCCTGGAAATGGGCTTTAACACCAGTTCTTCTATGAACCCGTGTTAAAGGGGGGGGGGTGTACCAGCATGGACCGTGCAGCAAAAAGGAGCCCCCCTTTAACACCGGTTCGTGGCACGAACCGGTGTTAAAGGCCCCTGCACCAGTGGCCCACGCAGCCCCCCTCCTTTAACACCGGTTCGTGGCTTGAACCGGTGTTAAAGGGGGGGGCTATATAACACACCGCAGCCCACACCCCTCTCTTCCATTTTTTCACTCTCTCATTTTGGAGCCTAGCAAGAGGGTGAGAGGTGTGCTAGTTTGTGTTTGTTTCCTATGCACAAGAGGTGTTCGGTGAAATGCCCGAGAGCTCAAAATAAGTTTTCTCGTTGCTCTTTCCTTCTCGGTCGAGGTCGGAAACTATCCTTTCATGTGTCATTGATGTACTATATATATAAATGGTCATCTCCCTATTAATTTTTGATATATACTATATATTAATGCAGATGAACCGACAATGGATGTACGGTGACCGACGCATTTCTGAGTACATTACGGCCTCCAAAATTTCATCATTGTGGCTAATGCAAACCGTGGTCACAATGGTTTTATGTGCTGTTCGTGTGTTCACTGTCAGAATAAGAAAGACTACTCAAATACCAGAACCATTCACGCCCACCTACTTCGATCTGGTTTCATGCCCAGCTATAATTGTTGGACCAAGCACGGAGAAAAAGGGGTTGTGATGGAAGATAACAAAGAAGAAGAGGATGATGACAACTATCATAATATGTATCCTGAATATGATGATACTGCAACAGGGGTAGATAATGAAGATCAAGAGGCAGCAGATGGGCCCGCTGATGACGATCTTGGTCGGTCCATTACTGATGCAAAGGAAGAATGTGAAACTGAAAAGGAGAAGGAGAAGCTGGAGCAGATGTTAAAGGATCACAAAACATTGTTGTACCCAACTTTCGAAGATGGCCACAAAAAGCTAGGTACCACACTGGATTGCTGCAATGGAAGGCAGAGAACGGTGTGACTGACAGCGCATTTTCAAAGTTGTTGGTAAAAATGAAGAATCTTCTTCCAAGAAATAATGAGTTGCCCGACAGTACATACCAAGCAAAGAAGGTTGTCTGCCCTCTAGGATTAGACGTGCAGAAGATACATGCCTGCATTAATGACTGCATCCTCTACCGCGATGAAAAGTACGAGAATTTGGATGCATACCCGGTATGCACTGCACTGTGGTATAAGATCAGACGAGATGATCCTGGCGATGTTGAGGGCGAGGCCCCTAGGAAGAAAGTTCCTGCCAAGGTTATGTGGTATGCTCCTATAATACCACGGTTAAAACGTCTCTTTAGAAATAAACAACATGCCAAGTTGTTGAGATGGCACATGGAAGACCGTAAGAAAGACGCGATGTTGAGACACCCCGCTGATGGGTCACAGTGGAGAAAAGTCGAGCGAGAGTACCCGGACTTCTCACGTGACGCAAGGAACTTAAGGTTTGGTCTAAGTACAGATGGCATGAATCCTTTTGGTGAGCATAGCTGCAGTCACAGCACCTGGCCTGTGACTCTATGTATCTATAACCTTCCTCCTTGGTTATGCATGAAGAGGAAGTTCATTATGATGCCAGTGCTCATCCAAGGCCCGAGGCAACCCGGCAACAACATTGATGTGTACCTAAGGCCATTAGTTGAAGAACTTTTACAGTTGTGGGCCAAACCAGGTGTACGTATGTGGGATGAGCACAAAGGGGAGCCATTTGACCTACGAGCATTGCTTTTCGTAACCATCATGATTGGCCTGCTCTTAGTAACATTTCAGGGCAGACAAACAAGGGATACAGTGCATGCACACACTGTTTATATGAGACTGAAAGTGTATATTTGGATAAATGTAAGAAGGTTGTGTACCTAGGGTATCATCGATTTCTTCTGAACCTACATCCAGTAAGAAAGAAAGGCAAGCAATTCAAATGTCTGGCAGAACCCCGGAGGAAGCCTGTCCTCCGTACCGGTGAGGAGGTATTTGGTATGGTCAAGGACCTAGAAGTAATCTTTGGAAAAGGTCCTGGCAGTCTATCTGTTCCGAATGACGATGCCGGACACGCGCCCATGTGGAAGAAGCAATCTATATTTTGGGACCTACTCTATTGGAAAGTCTTAGAGGTCCGCTCTTCAATCGACGTGATGCACGTGACGAAGAATGTTTGCGTGAACCTGCTAGGCTTCGTAGGAGTGTATGAGAAGACAAAAGATACACCGGAAGCATGGCAGGACCAACAACGTTTGAAAGACCCTGAAGAGCCTATGCATCCTGAGAACGAGAAGGGTAAACAATGCCACTTAACTCCTGCCAGCTACGCTCTTACCAATGCAGAGAAGGAAATCTTTTTTGAATGCCTAAGAAGTATCAAGGTCCCGTCTGGATTCTCGTCGAATATAAAGGGAATAATAAATATGGCAGAGAAAAAATTCCAAAACCTGAAGTCTCATGACTGCCACGTGATTATGACACAATTTCTTCAGATTGCATTGAGGGGGCTTCTACCTGAAAATGTTCGAGTACCCATTGTGAAGCTATGCGCATTCCTCAATGCAATATATCAGAAGGTAATCGATCCAGAAAGCCTACTAGGGTTACAGACAGATGTGGCCCAATGTCTTGTCAGCTTTGAGTTGGTGTTCCCACCATCCTTCTTCAATATTATGACGCATCTCCTGGTTCACCTAGTAGAAGAGATTGCCATTCTGGTCCTGTATTTCTACACAATATGTTCCCCTTTGAGAGGTACATGGGAGTCTTAAAGAAATATGTTCATAACCGTGCTAGGCCAGAAGGAAGCATCTCCAAGGGCTATGTAACAGAGGAGGTCATTGAGTTCTGTGTTGATTTTATTCCTAATCTTAAGGCGATTGGTGTTCCAGAATCACGACATGAGGGGAGACTACGTGGAAAAGGCACCCTAGGATGTAAAGCAATGATATGTAGGGATGGGCATTCTCTCAATCAAGCACAGTACACGGTTTTACAAAGATCTATCTTGGTTGCCCCGTATATCAATGAACACAAGAATTTAATACGCCTCAAACACCCGGGGCAGTCTGATGAATGGATTATAAGTGAGCACATGGCGAGTTTTGGCGGCTGGCTGCAAAGACTTCTCACGAATAACACCACTGTTGGGGATCAGTTGTACTTGTTGGCCAGGACACCATCTTTGACTGTATGTACTTTCCAAGGGTACGAGATAAATGGGAATACATTTTACACGATAGGCCAAGATAAAAAGAGCACCAACCAAAACAGTGGTGTCCGCTTCGATGCAGCAGAAGACAATGGGCAAAAGACCACGTATTATGGGTTCATAGAGGAGATATGGGAACATGACTATGGACCTAATTTTAAGGTCTCCTTGTTTCGATGCAAATGGGTCAAGCTAACAGGAGGAGGGGTTGAGGTAGACAAGAAGTACGGAATGACAACAGTGGATCTCAACAATCTTATGAAGGTAGACAAGAACTTAGACGAACCATTCGTCTTAGCCAATGATGTGGCTCAGGTTTTCTATGTGAAGGACATGTCTACCAAACCGAAAAAAGAAAAATAAGCAAAAAGATACATCACACGATGAGCCAAAGCGTCACATAGTTCTTTCAGGGAAAAGAAACATCGTGGGAGTGTAGGACAAGACAGACATGTTAGAAGATTATAATAAGTTTGATGAAATTCCGCCCTTCAGAGTGAAGACTGACCCAACCATCCTGTTAAACAGTGCTGATACTCCATGGTTACGGCCGACGCGATCATAAGATTGACTATATGTATTAATTGGACCATTTTTGGCACACATATGTATCTCAACATGGAAATCAATGTCATATTTCTTCTTTTAACAGTATATGTATTAAATGAGCCATTTTTCTTCCTGCCATTTCTTCCCGCCATTTTTCTTCCCGACGCCAGTTCTTCCCTCCAGCCATTTCTCACTATATATATGTAGGGTTGGCCTCCATTGTCATTGCACATCTCTAGACTCATATCTGCAACCTCATCACTCTTTTCCATGGCTTCCATCGTAGCACTAACCCCCAGGGAGGCGGAGGCACTTTGCGCCTCGAACTACCCCTGCCCGCCGGGCTACTGTGTCCCTGTCGGCTGGATGCTGAGCGCCGGAGGCGTGCCAGTTCCTCCTGTCCCTCTAGGTGTGGCGCGACGGATGGCCATCACGAACCACTACTACTTCGAGCTCACGCCGGAGCAGCGGAGGAATCCCAGATGGCATCCCGACTATTTCCCTACCTGGGAAGCCTTCTTCGGGGATCGGCGTGAGAGGGCACTCGCCAGGCACGAGGAGGACGGCCCACCTCCTCCGAACTTCAACAAGGCCGACCGTCGGCTATGGTGGTGCGGTCGGACTCTCCAGAGCATCATGGCCTACGACACTGCCGTCGACTCTAACCCCCGTCTGCGCTACCCTCAAGTCCAGTGCGTACTCAGCTTTCAAGGTTCAATTACGGCGACCCCGATGATGACAGCGATGACGGCGGCGGCGAGTACAACGACTACAGTGGCGAGTATTACAGGTGTAGGCAGGAGCATGACTGAATCACTCCAACATACCGAAACAAGTTCGGCCGATTGTGACTTAATCTGGCCATGTATCTTAATTTTTAGTTCTTTTATGTATCTTAATTTTCAGTCGTGCTTTATGTAACTTACTGTTAGTTGCATTCTGTATTTTAATTCCAGTTCTATCTCATTCACAAAATAACCTATCTCATTCGTGGTTTCTTGGCTTTCGGGTCAAATGACCAATGTTATGGCTAGAATCAAGGCATAGTTTGTGATAATGTGGCCATATTGTTTATACATGTGCATCATGGCATGGCAAACAATGTTGCAAGAGGAAGTTTTCCTTTTTGTCGCACCAAAAAGGCATTTTCCATTTTCCGATCATAAAAAACGGACGGTTTTATGAAGCAACCACCAAATGGCTAATTCAAAAAACCACCACCACATTTTACAAAATACTAGACCACCTTATATGGAAAATGTACCAACAGGGGGATCTGAAACCTTTCCTTCCACCTCTGGTGAAAAAGACAAATTCCTGCCGAATCGGTAGGAAGTGGGTCAGATATGAACTACAGGCACATGATACGATGCTCATAATTTTTTACAAAAATCATTTTTAGGTTCACAATATGCTATTTTATCAAAAATCCAATGCAAGTTGAGCGAGGCTTGGCCCCGAGCTAAGAATCTTCATATCCGTTGTTCGACAAAGTTTGACGATAGTTTAAAACAGGGATAAAAAATTAAAAAAAGATCGAAACAGTGCGAAACCTTCGCGTGGTGTTATATTATATGACATAGTTAGAAGGAAAAATATCAAACTTAGTATATTGATTATGTCTCAAAAAAATCTTCACAAAATGACCTATCTCATTCGAGGTTTCTTGGCTTTCGGGTTAAATGACCAATGTTATGGCTAGAATCAAGGCATAGTTTGTGATAATGTGACCATATTGTGCATACATGTGCATCATGGCATGGCAAACAATGTTGCAAGAGGAAGTTTTCCTTTTTGTCGCACCAAAAAGGCATTTTCCATTTTCCGAGCATAAAAAACGGACGGTTTTGTGAAGCAACCACCAAATGGCTAATTCAAAAAAACCACCACATTTTACAAAAATACTAGACCACCTTATATGGACAATGTACCAACAGGGGGATCTGAAACCTTTCCGTTCACCTCTGGTGAAAAAGACAAATTCCTGCCGAATCGGGTCAGATATGAACTACAGGTACATGATACGATGCTCATGATTTTTTACAAAAATCATTTTTAGGTTCACAATATGCTATTTTATCAAAAATCCAATGCAAGTTGAGCGAGGCTTGGCCCCGAGCTAAGAATATTCATGCCCGTTGTTCGACAAAGTTTGACGATAGTTTAAAACGGGGATAAAAAATTAAAAATAGATCGGGTTAGATTCCTTTTTAGATGCTTAATATTTCTTATGTTCATTTTAGGGTTTGTCTATTTTATTTTTGTTTGAATTGAATAATCAAAATTTATATGTAAGTGTTTTAATTATTTTGAAAATTTTCATCTAAAGTAAATATAAAATGTTTTTACATGAATAGATAGATATTATTTTTCTAAAAATTATGATATATTATTCATATTTTTCTGAGTTGAAATGAAAAAGATATGAATTTTCTAAATTCATATCCTATTTTTTGAGTTAAAAATGCCCCCACCGCTTTAATGCATGAAATAAATGCGCCCCCCTTTAACACCGGTTCGTCCCCCTTTAACACCGGCTCATGGCACGAACACGAACCGGTGTTAAAGGGGGGGGGGTGCGGCGCAAAACGAACCCCCCCCCTTTAACACCATTTTGTGCCAGGAACCGGTGTTAAAGGGGGAGAATTTATAACGCGCGCCTTCCTCTCTTCCTTCTTCCCCCCAGCAAGATCAAAAATCGCGCGCGCAGAGGTAGCAGAGGAGAGCCGCGCCGTCGCCGTTCTGCCATCGCCGTCCAACCCTCTCCATCGCCTCCCTCGCCGTCGCCATCCCGCGGGAGCGCCGTCGCCCCCATCGCCGCGCGCGAGCCGTCGCCGTGTCCACGCCCTCGCCGTCGCGCCCTCGCCGTCCAGCCGTACGTCGTCGTTGCCGCCGCCCTCGCCCTCGCCGTCGCCTTCATCGTACGTATGATCCACGCCCTATCCGCCCCCTCGCCCCTCGAACTCGTGCCGAGCAGGGTGCGTGTTGGTGCATGCACCGGTGGCGCGCACCTGCCCCGCGGGCGGTTCCTCACCGGCGGGCGGCTCTGTGCATGTTGGTGTATGCCTAGTGGCTCTGTTTGCTGGATTTGATTTGCTATGACACTAGACTTGATTTAGTAGTAGATTAATTGACTCAGAAATCATGTGAATATGCGTCGTGCTTACTTTCAGTTTGATGAGATCTTGTGTTGTTTCTCATGCACAACGGTGTATGTATTGCATATTGTAACTCCCAATGGTGAATTTTGTATAGGAGGTGTACAATTTACCCTGTAATAATTTGTTTAGCTCAGCAGATTGATATCTAGAAGATTGACTTAACTAAATATATGTTTACCTAATATAAATTTTGTCGCTGCCTTATTGATGCCAAAATATAGATGGACCAAATACTTATGGGTGGGAGCTTATACTTGCAGCTTGGCTGATCATACTTCTCGGAGAGAGTTTATAATTGTTTGCAAGCAAATTTCGTATCATTGGTGAGCTGCTATATATGGTCCTGGAATTGATAGACCTATTACGATCGTCGCGGGGTCGTATGATGGGGGAATACCAATCGGGGTATACCCGCGAAGCGGATTCGCCAGCTGGATCGAGCCGACTGAAGCCAAGCCCAGAGCGGGTCGACTCGCCGAATACGGCGACTGGCGCATGCTGGACCCAAACGACTGGCGCCGACTAGAGGCCCAAGACGGGGACTCCAATAGAAAGCCCACTAAAGCACTTGTAAACCCTAACTGGCTGCATATATAAAGCCACCAAGGACACCCCCAAGCGGTACGTCATATTAGATCTAGTCTCTCCCCCCGCCTACGGCGGCTCCCATGTAAACCAATCTATACTCATACTGGATTGATAGCAGGACGTAGCGATCCTCCATCGAGGGGACGTGAACCTGGGTACATCGTGTGCCAATCTTGCTCCCGGATTCTCCTACGTCGCCTTGCTCCCTCTACATAAGCTACCCCCAGTAGCATCTGCCGTGCAATACCACGACAGTTGGTGCCCACCGTGGGGCTAGCGGTGCTTGGAGGGTGATAATTCGGGCGGGATCCTTCGCCGTCACCACCAACCAGATCACATATAGCAGGTTTCGGCCGCTCGCCGTCGAACCTGATATAGTACCGATGAAGCTCGGTCATCCGTACGTGAGCGATCAGTTTTCTATAAAAGCTAAGTTTTTAATTTGATCCCATGTCCGTTGATTACTTTGACAACTCATTGTCTTTGATCTAATTCTTACACGTATGTGTATTGATTGTATGTGTCGACTGATCCATGTCCCCTGAGATTAGGGAAAATATTATCTAATTAGGAACGACACTTCGGTGGCCGGTGATCACACTGGAGTTGTGAAATTCTGAAGCCACGACGTTCATGGTCTACTTTACACGCCAGCACGGCAGCTGCGTCGGGGCAGATGTTCACGTGCGGCTAGAAATCAATTCCAATGGAAAGGCTTACGCGGCTGTATACTGGTTAACTTGCCGGCGAGAAGCATATAAAAGATTAACCTCTATCACATCTTACGTGGCTGGTGTTGTTTCTCTGATCGACAAATTTTAATTTATGCTTGTTTATACTACTTTTTCAATGCAGATTTATCAATCAATACAAACCCAACACGGAAGAAGTGGAGATTAGTCTGTGTCCACCGCCCCGCCACGAGCTCGCCACGGCCGCGGACTCACCATGTCCGGTGACTCGCCCATCGCCGGCCCGCCGCGCCCACGCCGGCTTGCCATGCTCGTGTAATTGTCTGACACGGACGCGCCATCGCCAAAATGGTCTGGCGTCTTCCTCGCCATTCGCCGCGTCGACCCCGTGTCCGCCGCGTCGACCTCGCCATAGCGCAACCTCCGTCCACCGCGTCGACCCCGTGGCCGCCGCGTCGATTTTGCCATAGCGCGACCTTCGTCCGCCGCGTCGACCCCGTGTCCGCCGCGTCAACTTCGCCATAGCGCGACCTCCATCCGCCGCGTCAACCCTGTGGCCGCCGCGTCGATTTCTCCATAGCGCGACCTTCGTACGCCGCGTCGACCCCGTATCCGCCGCGCCGACTTCGCCATAGCGCGACCTCCGTCCGCCGCGTCGACCCCGTGTCCGCCGCGTCGACTCTTTCCGGCTATGTCGAATGCGTACGCCGCGTCTACTAAGGGACCTTCATCGTCTGAGTCGCCATAGAGGGTCGCATGCCACGCTGCATGGACTCACCACTGGGCGTCTCTTCCCCCCGGGAAAAATCAATTCGCCTTTGTCAACCTTTGAAAGAGCGACTCGGAACAGCCAAATAGTGCGGACAAGGACTCGCAAACCGAGCCTCGGATCGTCCACGAAAAACGCTAACCGAGAGCCATCATTGGAGTCGCCTTGCTCGACTGGCCTTCCGGGCCAAGACAAATGGCAGTGCTACACAAACAGCACCATGTCCTCCTTAACCTTAGAAAGTGCGACTCGCACGGCCAAGTACTGCGGACGAGGACTCGCAAACCGAGCCTCGGATCGTCCAGGAAGAACGCCAAGTCGAGAGCCATCTTTGGAGTCGCCATGCGACTGGCCCCCCGGGCCTAGACGAGAGACTCGCTAAAAAACAGCGCAATCAACATCATCACGGACTCACAATCATCGCGGACTCGCCACACTCGGGGACTCTCCCCTCGCGGACTCGCCCTCACGTACTCAGCACGCTCGGGGACTCGGTGTGTTACAGACAACGCCACTCGCCGGTCGCCTAACCTCGCCACTCGCCGCACTCGGGGACTCGGCACTCGCCGGTCGCTCGATCTCGCCACTCGTCGTGCTCGGCGGCAACCACTACTATTTTGAGAATATGTATCTCTAAAGAGCCTCAAGTCGCCTCTACAAGCCAACTCCAGCCTCGGGGACTACACTCCTAGGCATGCTGCGTGTACGCGTGGTTCCGCGACCGTGGCTCGCCCTCGTCGACTCGCCACCGCGGACTCGCCCTCGCGTACTCAACACGCTCGGGGACTCGCCACCGCGGACACTCGCCCTCGCATACTCAACACGCTCGTCGACTTTCCACCGTGGACTCGCCCTCGCGTATTCGACACGTTCGGGGACTCTCCACCGCGGACTCGCCCTCGCGTACTCAACACGCTCGGGGCCTCGCCACCGCGGACTCGCCCTCGCGTACTCGACACGCTCGGGGACTCTCCATCGCGGACTCGCCCTCGCGTACTCAACGAGCTCGGGGACTCGGTGTGTTACAGACAACTCCACTCGCCGGTCGCCTAACCTCGCCACTCGGCGCACTCGGTAACTCGGCACTCTCTGGTCGCTCGACCTCGCCACTCGCCGCACTCGGGGACTCGGCGCTCATTGGTCGTTCGACCTCGCACGCTCCATGTTCGGGGACTCGCCGCAACTGGCAGCTTCACCGATACCCTGCGTCTTTTGCCAACTTTCCATCACCGACTGGCTCACGCCGACCGCCTCCCGCTTCACGTTTCTTTTCTCTATTCAGGAGCTCGTCGCCGATTCGCCACGACCCATCGTCAAGACTCTCCGCGCCCTGCCTCAAGCCCGCATCGAATCGACAACGCGCTCGGGGACTACTGATGGGGGAATACCAATCGGGGTATACCCACGAAGCGGATTCGCCAGCTGGATCGAGCCGACTGAAGCCAAGCCCAGAGCGGGTCGACTCGCCGAATACGGCGACTGGCGCATGCTGGACCCAAACGACTGGCGCCGACTGGAGGCCCAAGACGGGGACTCCAATAGAAAGCCCACTAAAGCACTTGTAAACCCTAACTGGCTGCATATATAAAGCCACCAAGGGCACCCCCAAGGGGTACGTCATATTAGATCTAGTCTCTCCCCCCGCCTACAGCGGCTCCCATGTAAACCAATCTATACTCATACTGGATTGATAGCAGGACGTAGCGATCCTCCATCGAGGGGACGTGAACCTGGGTACATCGTGTGCCAATCTCACTCCCGGATTCTTCTACGTCGCCTTGCTCCCTCTACGTAAGCTACCCCCCGTAGCATATGCCGTGCAATACCACGACATCGTATGTTTCCAAACCGTAGGGGTACCGGCGAATCGCAAATAAAATACCACTGGGCCAAAATTTGCAAATAAAATACCATTGAATTCAGTAGAACAAGTGGCATATGTGTATGTATATTTGTATGTGTGTATGTATATATGTATATTGTATTGTATGTGTATTGTATATGCATGTGTATATTTTGTGCCACGCCGACGACCACCGCCACCATTATGCGGTCGACCCTGACCTCCTCTGTCCTCGCTGAGCCCACGTCGTGCTGGTTCGAACGCACACCCCCACGCATCCCGGCCCCGCTCTCGCCCTAGCGCCGCCACCTCTCGTTGTCAATATAGCATTATAATAACCATGCTATGTTAATCAACTTTCATGACAAGTTAATTAGAAGAAGTAAATGTACCCTCTCATATGAATCCGGGGTTTCTCCGAATTAGGTTTTGGAATGACCAAGCATGTATTAGGGTTACATTTCAATACTTTTAACCTGTCATATCATCATCTTTTCTTGAGCATTTCAATAGATGTATTACTGATATTTGTGTGATCATATTTTGTTTTAGAAACTATGGATCCACTCAGGAGAAACCTTGAAGATGAAGAAATAATGGAGAACATGATCCACGAGGACACCTCACAATATCTGAACTTGGAGGGACATGATGACAGCTCAAGTAGTCATGGAGAAGATGATGATTCCGGTGAACGCACTTTAGTGATTACAAAGTCTGTCGAGGTATATGAATGGATTAAGCCTCTACTGACTTGCACCGATTGATTTGTATATATGTGAATGTATTAATTAACGCTTCTTTCTTGTTTTAGCCCTCTGGATCGACCAGCCAGCAACAATCTTCTTCTACGAAAAAGAGCAAGCGAGGCGCGAGCCATCGGTTGAAAGATCGTGCAAAGTTCACGATCGAAGCAGTCCGTGTTGATGGCAGGCCGATGGAGCACAAGAAGGCCGTAGATAAATTTGTACGTCAGGCTGGAGTTCTTGTTAGGGACCAAATCCCAATCATAATTGAATATTGGAATCATACAAAGAAGGGCGACGATACCTTTGTCGATGAAAGATCCAAAGAAACGCTTTGGAATTCGCTGTTGGTAAATTTCACCCTTCCGCTAGAGGAGGATGAAAACCAACCGGTTATAAAGGAAAAGGTCAAAGAGTGGACTCTAAAGAAGATGGCTGACGCTTTCCGCAACTGGAAGACAAAATTGAACAAATTTGTCAAAGCTCGCGAGACTCTAGATTTCGAAGACGCATATTATGTGAAGATAATACCTCACTGGCCCGAATTTGTGGCATATAAGGAAGGTGCTATAGCTAAAAAGACATCAGAAACCAATACGCTAAATGCCTAGAAGAAGGAATATCACCAGAGGACGGGGTCAGGTGGCTACATATCTCAGAGGCCTAAGTGGGAGGAAGCTGAGAAGGCCCTGCACGCTAGAGGGATCACACCCCAGACAGATGGGTGGGACCTACGTGCAAAGACTTGGTTCTACGGAATCAGGGCAAGGTTGGACCCAGAAACAGGATTGTGTATCTTCCCAACCCTCCTTGCCAAACCCGTCACTGAACTCATCACGGCATACGAGGAAACAGCCGCCAGGACCTTCCATCCCGACAGAGAGAATGACCAGCTCACACGCGCCATCGGTAAAAAAGAACACCCTGGACATGCACGAGGCACAGGGGGTATGACGTGGAAGGATGAGTTTGCCGAGTGGGGCGACTCTTACAGATGGCGCGGCAGAAAAGAAAAAGAGCGTACAGAGCGGATGACACAGATAGAACATGCACTTGTGGCGCTGCAGGCGCAAGTGAATGCACAACAGTGCCAGCAAGCTACCGGCCCATCTCAGCGGCACGAAGAGCCTGCATTGGAAGCTGCCGGCGGCCCAGACTCTGCGCAGAAAAGCAGCATGGCTTCCACGGAGAACATGCAGCCCACGCTTGAAATGGCGGGTCCTCGATACCCCGTGGATGAGATCACGGAGAGCGAACACGCTGAGCTGCATGTGAGATTAATGGGCTTATCCATTAAGGTGGCCGTCGGCTATGCCTTACCTCCTGTAGCTGGTGGAACTTACCACTGCCGACCGATTCCAGATGGTTATGCTATTGTCGGGGTGGATGACGTTGTGAAGGAATATGAGGAAGCACAGCTTAACCATGCTACAGGTAAAGGGGAAACTCAACTCATATTTACAGTAAAAACAACCATTATTTGGAAGAAGGAACACATCGTGCTTCCAAATTGGAGGCCACTGGCACCCCCGTCGTCTCCACAGCGTCAGCGGTCTGAGCCGCCTCAGCCGTCTCCAAGTCATCAGAATACTCCCCTGTCGTCTCCGGCGCTTCAGCCATCTCCTGCGCGGCAGCCATCTCCGGCGCTTCAGCCATCTCCTGCGCGACAGCCATCTCCGGCGCGCCAGCCATCTCCTGCCCATCAGCCATCTCCTCAGCGTAAGCGGAAGAGCACTGCCACGAAGAGCATCACTAGCACTGCCACAAAGAAATCCGCAGGAAACCGTACGCCAAAGAGTTCAAGAAACTACGTCCCGCAGCCTTCCGCCAAGCCATTGCCGGTTTTACCATGGAATCGCAGCGACGAGGAGACCAATAGGATCTTGGAAGAAGAGGTCAAGAAATTCTTTGCACCTAGACGGGCTGAGCCAAAGGAGAAAATAGATCCGGCGGTGGTGGAGAAGTTTTACAATAATCTTTTGAAACCTGAAACCCCACTTGCGCCGGACTACGAGCGCCAGATTTTGAAGGGGGGCGCAAGGCGCCGTAGGGAGACTGAAAGTAGCAGTCGTGCGGCACCCTAGAAAACAGTTCCCATGCTCGGAGAGCAGGAAAACCAATCATGCGCCCCGCTCCAAGTGTTCGACACACGGGACGCTCCTCCCGTAAATGATTACGAGGCAGAGCTACAAAGAAAGTCCAATGAGATGGGGATGACTTACATTGCATACTTGAACATCATGGGAGACAAGTTTCCCAAAGGCGATGCCAACCCCATACAGCCATGGAAGTATGGGAAGAATCTCGTCAAGAAAGAGGAGCTCAAGAATCTACCAACAAAGATGCGAAGATTGCACAAGTGGTACCTTGATTTCTGCAAGACGAGAAAGGAAGAATGGATCACGGCGCATATAAGAGATCAGATTTTCTTGTGCGGAGACGACACGATCACCTTCAATATTCAAGACTTGCATTTTCTATTCAATCAGAAGGAACTCGACAAAGCTGCCATCAGCCTTTATTGTGTGTAAGTACTATTTCTTTAATTTCTATCTCATCTCATTCAATTCATTAATTGCATGTATATATATATGCTCACCATATATTTATATATATACTATTATGCAGGAAAAAGGTTATGGAATGCATGAAAGGATGCCCTTTTGACATTGGGATCGTTGACCCAAATAGAGTTTATGAACAAGTGGTAAGAGACAAACCCGAGAAAACAGAAGATTTCTTGCTAAGGTATTTACTGAGACAACAAACCAAAAGGGAAATACTACTGCCTTACAACTTCTCGTGAGTACTGTTACCCTCTCTTGTACACATTCTGTTTCGGCTTACTCGATGTTAAGTTTAACTGATGATGAGTTATGCGTGCGTAGGTTCCACTTTATTCTACTAGTCATTCAACCTGACTCAGGAGAAGTCCTTGTCATGGACTCGTTACGAAAATAAAAAGAGCTATGGGCAGACTTTAGAGAGATGCTCCAGAGGTAATTTCAATCATATTATCGCACTAGATCGGCAACTTTTGTGAGAACAAGTAATTAATTACTCCTTTATCCATTTTCTTTGCCGGACAGGGTTTGGAAAAGGTTCACGGGCAGGGCCGTGGGTGAATGGTCGGAAGAACTAAAATTTGTAGACCAAAATGTAAGTAATACTCGCTAGGTCTGCGTATCTCTTTGATTCTGCTTCCAATTCCATTATATCATGATTTATTGATTATTATTTTGATTGAACTCTCTATTCTCGTAAAGTGCGCGTATCAGGGACCCGGCAATAACTTATGTGGGTACTATGTTTGTGAGTTCATTCGCAACACGATATGTGCGACGAGCCAAGCCGCACTAGAACAACTTAGAGTAAGTAAACAAAGTACACAAAATTATTTTATTACCATCAATTGTGTTGAGTTTTATTCTTATATATATATTGACCCCATTCTTCATATATATTCAGATCGAACGGATGCGGGAACAACTCCTACCATTTGACCGCATACGAGTCATTCAAGAGGAATTGGCGGGGTTCATACTTGATGAGGTCGTCACGCTTGGCGGGGAACTCTTTAGATATCCACCAAAATGAACGTTGTATATATGCTTGAACGTGTTTGTCTTGTACTTGATGCTTCAACGTTTACGGAGAATACCACACAATGACGATGTTTGTGTATAATAATAGTTGCTTAATTATTCATGTACTTGTATGTACCGATGACGATGTATGTGTATACAGCTCCCGATCGATTCCCCCTCCCCCCCTCCCCGTCCCGGCCGCGCCGCAGGAATACGCCCAGAATGGGGCAGGGGCAGAGATTTAGACCGTTTTCCTACTGCGGCAGAGATTTATCTCTTTTTCCTGCCGCGGCACAGAACCTTTAACACCGGTTCGTGTTACGAACCGGTGTTAAAGGGGGGGCTTGAGCGCTGCGGCAGCCCCACGTGCGCCACCCTTTAACACCGGTTCGTATAAGAACCGGTCCAAAACCGCAACAGCGGTTCTATAACCGGTGTTAGAGGGTCCGCCAAACCGGTGTTAGAGGGGTACGTGTGCACTAGTGAGAATAGATTAAAACATGCATAATAAATTCAAAAACGATCCAAACAATGCGAAACCTTCGCGTGGTGTTATTTTATGTAACATAGTTAGAATAAAAAATATCGAACTTGGTATATTGACTATGTCTCAAAAAAACCTTCACAAAATGACCTGTCTGATTCGATGTTTCCTGTCTTTTGGGTCAAATAACCAATGTTATGGCTAGAATCAACGCATAGTTTGTGATAATGTGTCCATATTGTGCATATATGTGCACCATGGGATGGCGAAAAATGTTGTAGGAGGAAGTTTTCGGTTTCGTAGCACCAAAAAACCATTTTTCATTTTCCAAGTGCAAAAAAAGGGCGATTTTGTAAAGCAACTACCAAATGACTAATTCAAAATTCTACCACCACATTTTTTAAAAATACTATACCACCATACATCGACAATCTCCTAACAGGGGATCTCAAATCTTTCCATCTATCCCTGGTGAAAAAGACAAATTCCTGTCGAATCGGCAGGAAGTGGGTCAGATATGAACTACAGGTACATGATCTGATGCTCATGATTTTTAAAAAAAATCATTTTTATGTTAACAATATGCTATTTCATCAGAGATCCAATTCAAGTTTAGCGAGCCTCAGTCCCGATCTAAAAATGTTCATGCCCGTTGTTCGACAAAGTTAGACGATAGTTTAAAACGGGCATAAGAAATTCAAAACGATCCAAACAATGTGAAACCTTCGTGTGATGTCATATTATGTGACATAGTTAGAAGAAAAAAATAACAAACTTCGTATATTGATTATGTATCAAAAAAACTTCACAAAATGACCTATCTTATTCGAGGTTTCCTGGCTTTTGGGTCAAATGACTAATGTTATTGCTTGAATCAACACATAGTTTGTGATAATGTGTCCATATTATGCATACATGTGCATCATGGAACGGAGAACAATGTTGCAGGAGGAAGTTTCGTCGCACCAAAAATCCATTTTCTATTTTCCGAGTGCAAAAACGGGCGTAGCTCCTGGGCTGGGCCGTTATCAAACAGCCGTCGCCTGACATCATGGGGCCCGCTGCAAGCACTATGCCGAGGGAATTTTATACGCCGATGGCTGAGTAGCTATGCCGACCGCTACGTATGCTGAGGGGGCTACGCCAACGGCCACCGTCAGGACAGCCTGTGCCAACAGCAAAATGGCGTTGTGTCGATGCCCGCCGGCCTTTGGCGCCTCGATTGTTTCCTGTAGTGACCTCTCGATCCTGTCGATCATGCTGCATGGATAAACCCCACCCCGCCCACTTATTGCATGCCACCTGGCTCCACGCGGGCCTCGTCAACTCCAGTCTTCGGACCGCTAGCCGCGTCCTCCAGCTGCACCGCATGCCCACTGGGCCACGGCCATTCCACGACAACCTACAGTTCATCTCCATCCTCTAATTCCTCCATCACACCGCCTCCCGATCCACCATATGATCACTCACGCGTCACAACATCGTCCGCCCCAATCCATGATATGCTCACCTTGCCACACCAGCAATCTCCCCAATACCCTCTTCCGTCCACGAGGCCCTCCGTGATCCCCACTGGCATGTTGTGATGCAATCTCAATACGACACGCTTGTGTCCAACTCGACGTGGGCTCTAGTCCCTCGCTCTCCTCACAGGAACGTGGGTTTTCAGGCATAATCTCGGCACTGACGGATCATTGGAACGCTACAAGGCTAGGTGGGTCATTCGTGGCTTCGCGCAACGCCCCAACGTTGGTTGTCAAGCCGGCATCGATCCGCACCGTCCTCACCCTGGTGTCCTACGTGGTTGGCCGGTGCACCAACTTGACGAGCAAGTTTTCTGCTATCAACCTACCGGCTTCATGGACACGTGTTTGTCGCCTACCCAAGTCGTTGTATGGGTTGTAGCAGGCTCCACGGTTATGGTTTTAGCATTTCGCCCGCTTTCACCACCAACTTTGCTGCGTCGCGGTCCGACACCTCCCTCTTCATACTCCGGTGGGGCATTGACACAACATACTTGCTACTATATATTGATGACATTGTCTTGACGGCCTCAAGCTTTGCTCTTCTCTGCTCCACGCCATTTTCTCCAAGATACCACATGAGTTTTCCATGGAAGATATGGGGCCTCTCCACAATTTCCTTCTCATCTAGGTTCGCCGCACGCCTCAAGGTTTCTTCCTTAGCCAACAAAAGTATGCAGAAGAGGTCCTTCGGCGTGTCGGAATGACTCATTGCAAGCCGTCCCTGACACCAGTTGACATGTTGTCCAAAGTGGCCGCTGATGCTGGCGATCCCGTCTCTGATCCATCTGACTACCGGAGCCTTGCAGCAGGACTGCAGTACCTGGCCATGACAAGACCTAACCTGGCTTACACTGTTCAGCAAACGTTCTTACATATGCATGATCCAAGGAATGTCATCTTGCTCTGCTCAAACGGATTTTGCGCTATGTGGGAGGCACCGTGAGCTCCGGCCTCCTTCTCTCAGTCTCAGCTTCCACTGACATTGTGGCCTACTCCGACGCTGATTGGGCAGGTTGCCCTGACATGCGGCGTTCCACTTCTGGATACTGTGTCTACCTTGGCGGTGCCCTGGTCAGTTGGTCCTCCAAACTGCAAGCCACAGTCTCGCGATCAAGCACGGAAGCGGAATATGCGCGGTGGCAAACACCAATGCTGACTGCGTGTGGCTTCAGCAATTTCTCAAGGATCTAGGTTGCACTCTTCCCAAGGTGACCGCGGTGTTTTGCGACAACATCTCAGCTGTGTACATGTCCACGAATCCTGTTCATCATCGAGAGACTAAACACATCGAGTTGGACATCCAGTTTGTCCGTGCAAAAGTCGGCCTCGGTGAGCTACGAGTTGTACATGTTCCAACCACTCAATAACTAATTAATACGGTGACCAAAGGTTTGCCGATGAGTTCCTTTCAAGCTTTTCGATCCAATCTCTGTTTCTTTCTAGACGACGACTTGACTACGGCGGGGTATTAGCGAAACGGTGTGTTCATGTACATAGATAATGGCCCTAGTGTTGTTCTCTATAACGTTATCTATGGCCTAGTTTTTAGGCTAGTTTTGTGTATGAGTTAGTTGAGAGCTCCTATACTATATATGTGTAACGACTCGATCAATAGGATCAGTCTGAGTTGCACAAACCATCTCTTGTTTATCCTAATAATAGGCTATTTCTTACTAGCTAGTGTAGTGGCTCGGACTACGGTCTTTAGTATGGGAGGCCGATCGAGGCGTTCACTTCCACAAACTCAAGGTTGGAATACATATATAAGGGCGTGAGAGGCAAGGAGACCACAGAAGAATAGCCACAGACTCTGCCCTTCACTATTTCTTAGATTTTATTGAGAATATACGTACCAAACTAGTGAAAGTGACAGTTGTACAAACTTGATTCTCACTCGCGTGGAAATTAAGAATTATTACTAAGAATAGAATTGATTGTTTGTGTGTGTGTGGAGGAGGATGCATCTATAATCCGGACAGTATCCGAGTCACGACAGAAAAAAACAAGGTTCCAGTGACGCGCCTGGTCTTGTCATCTATTGTACGAGGTTGACACGGCCGCAGCATAGGTCCTCACTATCATTATTGAAAGTAACTGTCGAACGAACATGATTGTCACACGCGTAAAAATTAAGAATTAATAATGAGAGTAGACTGGCAGACACTGTTTGCGCGTGTGGAAGAAATAGACATTGTCTGTTTCGTACGACAATTTGAGTATCTAAATCGGATTTGTGCACCATCTGCGCCCGTGTCTTTGGGTCATTGGATAACAAAATGTTGGACAGAATCACAATGGCCATCTGAATCTTGAACGTCACTGAACCTTGAACGTCCAATCGTCCATGCTCCGTACACCATCTTTGCGTCTGCTTCCGGACGTCAGCCAGCGACAAACGTGTGGAGTGATGGATTGAGATCAAATCAACGACGAAGTCCTTTTCTCGCTAAACAATGGCTTCAACAAGGTCATTACCAGGTACAAACAATTAAGTTCAAACCATGGATTTAATAGAAAATTGCTAAATATAAACTTATGACATAATAAATTATAAATTATACATGTGCATGGTCAATTATACAAAAATAAGCAAAAAAATTAATAGTTTTATTTTATTAAGAAACATCAAAGCGAGTTACAATTATTCCGAAACTCGGTTTAGCAAAACATTCCGCGGAAGGCTAAAAAATCATACTCTTTGAATATTAATTAGAAAAACTACAAACACCTCATAGTCTATTTTTTTAGTTTAAGTATATGATCAATATGGTTAGATCCTGGTATGTTGATCATTCTGTAGAAACAAATAGATATTATCAAATCAATGTACATAGTCTAGAAATTATCGACATGACCTAATATACAATACAATCAACATCAGACTAGAAAAAGAGATATATGATGGATCCTCATTTTGTTATATTTAACATTCATCCCTAAGTAACATAAGCAATATACCATCATATATAAAACTAAAAATGTTACAAACATCAAAGAATGATTATGCATCCTCAAGGTATTTTCTTTATCTTTTTCTGTGATGTAGTGAAGTAGACTTAAGAGAACAAACCATTCCAATCGCTCAATAAAATCAAACATCATTTATAAACCATGAGTTTAAGTCGAGATAATAAAACATAGATATATAGAAAAATACTATAGAAAATAGATGATATTATAAAATACTTACGGTCATACTTCTCCAACTTTGACTACCGACATATAAAAATGTTAATGGATCTGCTGAAAATTAATATTGCTAAAATTTTATTGATTTTAAACATAAGTATCGTATTAGTATACAAAATAATCATCAAAGTTCACCACGGACACAACTGAAGCCTAAAATGTTTCAGATTTTGAAACTGCATAAGTAATTGTGAGGAAGAAATACATACCAAGGTAAAAATTTCTAACTGTTTACTTTGGCATATCTATTGACGGTGATGAACTATTTTCCTTTAAGTTCATCAATAAAATTTATCAATGTAAATTAAAATCGCATACTGATCTTACATCACACATAATTCTTCTACTGAGCTAATATTACTTACAAACAACATGTGCGGGTGCTTTGATAATAAACATTAGCCCACAAATCTAGGTTCCTTAAAGTTATTATTCTCGTATATTATACTTTATTTCCCGTAACATTTTTATACTGCTTGAACCATTGTTTTCAATCATTGTTATTCAAGAAAATTCATAAAGTAGTAATGAGACCATGCCAAGGACTTGTTATGTGGATCTTCTGTTTTTTTAAAGACATAACATCGGTCATTTGGACCGAAAGCAATGAAACCTCGAACATGATAGGTCATTTTGTGAAGGTTTTTTTGAGACATAATCAATATACCAAGTTTGGTATTTTTTCTTGCAACTATGTTAGATAATATGACACCACGTCGAAGGATTTATATTGTTCGAACCTTTTTTGAATTTCTTATGCCTGTTTCGAATTTTTTCCGTTTCGAACTAAGGTCGAACCAGTGTGCATAAAGATAGGGGATGAGGCTCGTTAGAACTTGCATTGGATCTCTGAAAAAACAACATATTGTGAGTCTAAAAATGATTTTTTTAGAAAATCACGGGCGTTAGATCATGTACCTGCAGTACAACCCAGACCCACTTTCTACCGATTCGGTAGACATTTGTCTTTTTCACCCGGGAAGGACGGAAAGGTTTGAGATCTCACGATTGGGAGATAGTCCATGTAAGGTGGTCTAGTATTTTAGAAAAATGGGATGGTGGCATTCGGAAACAGCATTTTAGTGGTTGCTTCACAAAACGACCCATTTTCTGCGCTCGGAAATGGAAAATGGCTTTCCCGTGTGACGAAAAGGAAAACTTCTTCCTGCAACATTGTTCTCCATCCCAATGTCCACATGCATGCATAATATGGGCACAGTATCACAAAATATGCCACGATTCAGCACATAACATCGGTCATTTGGACAGAAAGCTATGAAACCTCGAACATGATAGGTCATTTTGTGAAGGTTTATCTTTAGTCCCGGTTGGAGAAACCAACCGGTACTGAAGGGATTGCGGCAGGATGGGAAAGACAGCATTAATGATAGGGGTGAGTGTTGACATTATGTCGGGCTGCTTGTACATTGTCCTAGATGGTGTCGCCAATCGGGACTAAAGATGAACCTTTAGTCCCAGTTGGAGACACCAAGCGGGAAAACATGAGTCAACACTAATGATAGGAGTGATTGTCGACATTATGTCGTGAGTGTCGACACTATGTCCTGCTGCTTGTACTATAAATAGGCATCTTTGTGAGTCCGCATGCATCTCCAAGATGGTTTGCGAGAGTAGAGACACCACTACGGCCAGCTTGAGGTAGATGCCGTGGAGCCTAGTCCTCCGGCATCTCCAACAAGCTGGTCATAGAGGCACTCCGTAATATGTGAAATTAGTTAGCTTCCAGACGTATTTATCTACTTAGAGAAGTTATAATCTGCAATATGGTGTGCGAGAGCAGGGACAACACTACGACCAGTTTCAGGGAGATGCCGTCGGAGCCCATTCCTCCGGCATCTCCAAGAAACTGTTCATAGAGGCACTCCCTAATATGTGACCACGTGCGTTTGGAGATCAGATCTTAATGAGAAGTACGAATCGGTACAAAATCTTCATAGTTCTGGAAAGTCGTTATATGAATCGGGACTAAAGGCCCCCTTTAGCCCCGGCCTAGCCATAAAACGAGACTAACACTCAAGACATTTATTAATACTAAAAATGTATTTCTATGTTCGTGCCCTTGGGTCGTTAGTTGTACTCACTTTTCCGCAGCCTCTTAACTTTTCCTCACTTTTCCCCTCGCCATGTTAAGAAGCCATCGCAGGCGCTCGAACGGAGGGATGCCGCCAGGTCAAAGGCTTGACTATTACATGTTGACTGGTGGGACTGTGTTGGGCGGATCGGGCGTTGAGCGTTATGTTACAAGGCCTCGACCGTTACATGCCTGACCGGTGGGGCAGCGTTGGGTCGGGTCCTGCATACGTGGTGAAGGGTGGGGCCGCATTGGGACAGGTCTTGCATACGTGGTGAAGAGTGGGGCCGCATGGAGACATGTCGGACCGGCCATACTCGCTCACCCAAAGCATTCGCTTCACCCCGAGGCTGGAACAGCTCCCACACCACCGCTCTGCTGCCCCGCCGTCGTGCCCTCCTACCTTATGTCGTCCTCGGCCCTAGAGCCTCCCCCTCCCCCTAGCCGTGGTGCCCACTCCACCTCCGGCTCTGCTCCCGCCCCTGCTAGATCTACCGCTTTTGCGAAACAGTATGCAACATCGGCTGGTGCACCGTACATCCCCGTCGAGCACGGAGAAGATTGGGTGGAATCGCAGGGATCTAACGCATGGATTTCATCTGGGTAAGCATCGTTTCCCTTTAGTGGGTTGATTATTGGTAGTATTTGAACGTGAATCGCTGGTGCTCAACTAACTTCCATGATTTCTGAATAGGATTGATCCCGTGCTGGCGTAATTCGTGGTTGTGAACAATATCTCTCTGGATTTTACTTCCCACCGGTGGTTTCAAACTCCATAACTCTCAGAGATAGATAAAATCTCCCTAAAATCTATTGTAAATTCCCCTGGAGCAGTGACGATTCAGTTGTTTTGCAAGAGTGTTTATAATTATGAAACTCTCGCGCGGTCTGAAACTATAATTGTCACAACTCTCGAACGGCTAGCGATTCACTTTCAAATTTAAAAATTTATACAACTCTTAATATACAAGAGTGTTTATAATTGACACTACTCTTGAACACTTTCAAATTAAAAAAAATTATACAACTCTTAATGTCAAAGAGTGTTTATAATTGACACAACTCTTGAACACTTTCAAATTTTAAAAAATTATACAACTCTTAATGTAAAAGAGTGTTTATAATTGACACAACTCTTGAACACTTTCAAATTGAAAAAAACATACAAATCTTAATGTAAAAGAGTGTTTATAATTGACACTACACTTGAAGACTTTCAAATTGAAAAAATTATACAACTCTTAATGTAAAAGAGCCTTTATAATTGACACTACAGGTGAACATTTCAAATTGAAAAAATTGTACAACTCTTAATGTAAAAGAGTTTTTATAATTGACACTACTCTTTAACACTTTCAAATTGAAAAATATACAACTCTTAATGTAAAAGTGTGTTTATAATTGACACTACTCTTGAACACTTTCAAATTGAAAAATTATACAACTCTTAATATAAAGGTAAAGGGTGTTTACCATTTTTATAGTGTGAAAATTGATCCCTAAAGTTGCGTATACGAAAATTATAAACCTTTGAACACTGTGAAATCGCACTTAATACGTGATAATGATGTGCTAAGAAAATCTTGAGAGATTATCATTTTCATAGAATGTAGGGATGTATTGCATAAACTTGCATATGGCAAAAATTATACACCTCTGAACTCTTTGAAATCGCACTTAGGACATGGAGTGAAATATAATGCAAAAACTATTCACCTTTGAACACTTTCCCTTTAAATTATATTGAAAATCATTTGTTTATGGAGTTAAAGCATCGGTGGCAACTCGTTATTTTGCATGGATAGAGGGTGCCTCCCGATAGATACAAGGGTTATCCTGTCCGCTAGATCACAGAGGATCAACGGTTGGTGGGTACGATCTACGTGACAGCTGTCTCGACCAATCAGACCGTAGCGGACAAGATGAGCACATGTGTGAGTAGAACTTAAAAACCAAGGGCAAAAATGAGTAGAACTTTAAAACCGATGGCAAAACTGATAAGGGGGTTCAAATAGAAAACAAAAAGAGATTTAAAAAATGGAAAATTCTTCTTTTATATAATAAAATACATATTGGCATACATCAAACTATTTGCAATTCAAATATACATCAGTTTGACAATTATTGCATCATTCAGACAAATTATGTTTTGGGGAGGAATGTTTTGGGGAGAGGCTTGAGTAGAAAGCCATGAACCTTCATAGATAGTAGGTGATTTGAGAAGTGGTGATTTAGGTTAAAACTTGATTTATATACATTTCTTATGGTGGCAGGTCACATATTAAGACTCGGGGGGTAGATGCCCCTATGTTTTGATCTTTTTGAATTTGTTGTGCATACAATGAATCCATTAGCTAGCTAAAACCCATTCGTTGACTATCTATTGACCAGCCACCGGAGGGTAAAAGTGAGTTTATTGCACATAGCAGTGCTAGTACTGGAGGCAAAAACTGAGTACAACCAAACTGCAAGTGCTACACTCGAGGGTATAACTGAGCACAACTAAGTGGACAAGGTTAGACACGAGGGGGAAAACATGATGCACAGCATGTGTGTCGCAGTGCACAGGGCGGTAGCGGACACGTGTGGTCGTGCATGGTGCAGTAGCACACACGGTTACGCGATGCATGGTGGTGCAACGAAACATCTCCTCCCTTCACCTTTATAGAGGCCTCCTCACTGTCACTCATCACTCACTCGCTCACTCACTCACTCAACCATCTCCACTGTTCCATCACCTTCTGCAAACCCCCAATAAAACCCCAACCACGCCGCCAATGGAGAAGAACGGCGCGGTGGCCATCGTTGCCTCCAAGACGGTCGATGAGGAGGCCCCCGTCCCCATACTGGACCCTATCGAGGCATTGAAGGCAGCCGCCATCCCCGTCCAGACCCCTGTCCCCGCTTCTGCCATAGCCACCAGCGAGGAGGCCCTCGTCCCCATACAGGCCCCCGCCGTTCTCCTGCAGATCTCGCGCGGCTGGGACCCCTACGGGGAAAACTATTACATCAGGCCGGAGAACCCCTTCGACACCAGCTTGGTCGACCCATGGTTGGAGGTAACTAGGGTTTTCTCCCCTTCCTTTGTTCTTCCCCCATTCATATCGTTGGATGCTAGATCGTGTGTTATTAGGGCTCGACTGTTCGTATTTTCAATCGGTGGATGCTAGGTATTTTTACAGTAGCTAATCCTCTTTTGTTAGATCTCGTATTTCGATGAATACCCCTAGTTGGGATCAGTACTAGCACCGATCTGTAGTTGGTATTAGTATTCGATTTGGTTTGAGATTTGGGGATTGGGGAATAATCAGAGGATCTCAATCGGTTAATTTATGCAAGTAATCAATCACGATAATCATGGTATCTCAATCATGTCCTTATTTGTAGGGTTCGCATCATAGAAAACAAAAAAATTCCTACGATGGGAACAACTATGTACTAAGATCTATCTACTAGATACAAGCAACGGGAGGATGTATATCCGTAGAGAACATACCCTTGAAGACCGACAAAGCTTAACAAGTTCAAACTCGTGGTTGATGTAGACGATCTCTTGCCGATCTCAAGATCGAGAGGAAGTCCTAGCGCCGCAAAACAGCGGCGCATCCATGCTCGCACACACGTACGAGGCACCAAGCAACCACCACCTCCTCGCTCGAGCGATGCAGCGGAATCACAACTCTTTCTTGCCGAATAGCCACCGGGAACATGTATCTCGCTAGTCCGAGACCATGGGGGATAAATACTAGAGGGAGAGAGAGATCCTTCACGAGGAGGTGTACTTTGAGAGAATGAGAGGGGGGCCTTTTATAGGGGAGAGGGGGCACCCAAGGAGCATGTCGCCCAGCCATGGGGGCTGCCCCCACCTCTTCCACATTCATGTGGGTGGACACTCCACTCACTCAAATTCCTTTCAATTCCCTCCACTCAAAAAACCCACTCAAATTCCCATTAAATTTCCACCAAATTTAATGCAAACTCTCATTTAATAAAACTCCTTTTATTTATTCAGAATTTTGTCAATTAATTTAATGACAAACATTCACATATAACCCCTTGCTAGTATTTCATTTCACATGCAAAAACACTTTCTGCAATTTCATTCGAAAACCTGTTTCGGTATCTAGTGAAATAAATTCCCGCGCTTGTTATTCTTTCTGGCATAAAACTTTTGCTCCATTTGGAGGTCGGTGTCTCTTAAGTATGCCACCCTACGGTTCATGAATAATGCGGACATGATCGAGACCATTCTCCAATCAATAATTAGAAGCGGGATATGGAGACCCATACTGACTCCTACACATTCAACGATGACTTTCTTGTGATCATCAAAACGTTTTATGCTAGTATCTTAATCCTTTTGTTTCGCGATATATTACATGTCTGATATTCGATCATCGGTATCTCCATACCTAGTTTGATCTCATTACTGACATGCACTCTTTTCTCGTTCCCGTGATATAACATTCTAGTGATCAAATCACTTGCTTGCAAGCTAACCAATGTGATATCACCGAGAGGGCCCAGAGCATATCTATCCGTCATTGGGATGAACAAATTCCACTCTCGATCCATGGGCCTCAACATAACACTTTAGTAGTTCTGAACCCATCTTTATAATCACCCAGTTACAGTGTGACGTTTGATGTTATCAAGAAACTCTTCCGGTGTTAGTGATTGACATGATCTCATGGTCTAAGGATTAGGATCACTTCGTCAGTTGTTATAGCAATATAAACTCAATGAATTTGATCGTAATGCTATACTTACGATGAATGTCCATCACACCATTCCAATAATGTTGTGACCTCGTTATTAACAACATCCAATGTCCATGATCAGGAAACCTTTGATCATATTGTTAATCAATGAGCTAGTTTATAAGAAAGGCATAACTAGGAACTTACTTTTTGTTTATTAAAAACACATGTATTAACGTTTCCGAATTAATACAATTATAGCATGCAAAATAAACATTTATCATACACTAGTGGAGAACGGGGCACTAGTCCAGGTCCTAGAGGGCCTCTAGTCCCGGATGGCCAGCCGGGACTACGGAAACGGGACTAGAGGTCCCAGCCTCTAGTCTCGGTCCAGTTACGAGCCGAGACTAAAGGATGTGCACGTGGCGGCGTAGCAGTGCGAGGGAGGGTGGTATTTAGTCCCAGTCCGTATTACGGGCCGAGACTAGTTTCTTTTTGCCGCGGCAGCATTTTACCTATTCGGCTGCCGCGGCAGCCGATGGCGGTTTCTGCCACGGCAGAGTTTTGGGGCCGTTTTCTGCCGCGGCAGCCGATGCGGGGTTCTGCCGCGGCAGGAGGATAGGTAGAGTAGGGTTGAGTTTGGCATAAAGTGACATGCAACAAAGAGATCACAACCCGTCTAATATAGATATAATTCTACATTACATAAATATATACATAAATAGAGATCACAACCCGTCTATTCGGTTACAAGTTCATTAAATCATGGGAAGCCGAAGGTATGGTATTTTCCTTCTGGGTTTATGACATGGTCAACAAGAAATCCCGCCAATTCCTCTTGAATTGCTACCAGACGCTTTCTTGGATCCAGATTCTCCCACAATCTTTCCAACTATATATAAAAGAAGGAGGTCAATATGAATATCAATAGTCATAACAAATATTATGAATGACACTCAACAAAAATTGTGAATATATTGCTCACGTACTTCTAAAAATGTCTCTCCGTCCCGCTCACTGACCTCGGAGTGAATGTACTCGCACACGAAGTATCCACATAGGTTAGTACCTGGTGGTTGCCTCTCGCACTTTACGACAAAAGGTTTCAATCAAATAATAATCAAGCATGACATGATGATATTGAAACTAAAATTGAAGAGATGCGCGGATCTAGCTCGTACTACTTACATCGATCCGAGAAAAACTAAGCTCATCTTTAAATTCACCAACCGTAGCATTGGTGAAAGCTTTCCAAACCCTGCCCGGCAAAAAATGTGTTATTAGTTACTTGATATCTCTAGATATATATATGAACGGAAGAGACCGATATAGTGCGATAATGACTAAACTTACCTCTGGAGCGCATCTTTCATTAATGCGTACTGTGATTCGTCTCTCATTAGTGAGTCCTTGATTTCAACTCTTCCAGCGTCAACTTCAATGGTTAGAAGAATCCAGTGATAGCTGCGCACATTCATATATGTCAGTAACTCACCAATTACACTCAGCAGAATCAAATGAATGTGTACAAGGCAGTAACACTCTTACCTGTAGTTGTAGGGAAACAATATTCTTCGTTTGTAATGTTGCCTCAATAAGACCCTTAGCAAGTTACGCTCCGTGTACTTGGGGTATTCCATTAGCAATCTTTGATTAAACCGGTGTGGGTCGATGAACCCATTGTCAAAGATTTTCTTCCAGTCACATTCATCGCTCTTCATTCTACATAATAGCATATAGTGAAGATAATTACATGCAATAAAAGAGCTGGGTTAGAGACTTTATCATAGAAATAAATGAACCACTTACAGACAATAGGTAGCGAGGAGACTCAAGTCAAGGGCATATTGTTTGAATAACATATAGAATTCCTCAAAATAAATTTTCAATTGGTCTTCACCATTAAAATGCTCACTTGTAATTTTCACAAGCAGCGCTGACAATTGATTTTTCTTAGAGACTTTCTCGTACCACTCATGCAGTCTTCGCATTTGAGTTGGTAGAAATTTGACCTCATCAGGTCTGACCAGAGTCTTCCCGTATTCATATCTCCATGCAAATTCCTCTTGTATGGGGATATGCCCGCCTAGCGCTTGATCAACTGTAATATTAGCACCTTTGGAAAATTCCATTGCTATAATATTCTGATGATCAGTATTGGATAACACCTTGAGCGGGGCATTCGATTTGTTTGCCTGCATTCCGAGTTGCGCAACCTCTCTTTTCTCGCTGCTTGCAGTAGTATTTCCTAGAGTATTACCACTGCTTGCAGTAGTATTTCCTGAATTCTTCCTACCAATTCTCAGCAGACAGCGTTTGTAGTCAGCAGCCTTATTTATCTCATATTGCGATGGTTGCTAAAGAAACCCCTTAGCCCACTTTTTGGCTTTCGGATCAAATATTTGTTTTGGCTCGGGAGCTTTGGGTGCAAAGAAGGCTTTAACTTGGGCATCACTGATCGCTTTGGTTTCCTTATCAGTCATCTCGTAAGGTAACTTGGGAGGAGGCGGCGGGATTTTCTTCACCTTTTTACCTTTGGCTTTTCTTCTGACTAGTATTTATACTAGTTGACTGAGAGACCGCCTTCTTCGTCTGACATGGCAGCGACAGAGTGGGCTAACGCGGCGGGGGAGGAGTGGGCTGATGCGGCGGTGGATTCGCGCTATGGTGGTAGTCCCACTCCTCATGTGGACTTGCTGGAGGCGGGATACTCGGCTAACGCGGAGGAGACGGTGGTGGCTTGGGTGAGCCTGGAAACACGATGTATTTGTTGCACCATAGAATGATAGAGCCCCTGACTTCTCCTAGCGTGCTCTCATCTTCAGGTCCAGGGATGTCAAGTTGTAGTGATTCATATTGAGGTAGAATCTCATCCACCCCGACACGAGCATAGCCATCTGGAATCTCTTTGCAATGCCAGCGTGCTTCAGGTTCACAAGGTTAAAGCATAACCAAGAGCTGCCTTGAAGGATAAGTGCATCACTCCCACATGCAGCTCGCAGCTTGTCTTCTCAGTGATATTGTCCACGGGATAGCGATCTATCGGATCGGACGCCGTGGAAGCGACACTGCTTCTCCGCTAAGATGGGACACCGGCACTTTCTTCTAGCCGCTGATGAGTTGGCCCTTGCTGGCGCATTTCGTCCAGCTGCTTCTGTTGCTCTTTTAGCATGGCATATATTTCCTCATTCTTTCTTTCCACGCTATGCAACTGGGATTCCTCCTCTATCTCCTTCCGCTTCTTTGCCCTCGCTCGACTTCTATAGGATTCAGTGTCCTGAGGAATCCCAGTCTTCCACGGCACAGAAGGTCCAAAGCCTCGTGTTCGTCCTGGTTTTTCAGGATTCCCGAGGGCCTTTGTCAGCTTGTCGTTCTCTCTGTCGGGTTTGAAGTCACCCTTTTTAACCTCCTCGATTGTTTTAACAATTTCTCCATGGGGTGTAGCAACATTGGACTTTTTATCGAATATTAACTCCCATGTTTCCATGTCATACTTTGCCCCTTGGGCAAGTAACCAATTCCTTACTCTGATGGGCCAGTCCTCTGTAGCTGGAGTGAGCGCTTGGGCATGCAAGGCTTTCTTTGCTTCCTCCCACTTAGGAATGGAAGTCCTATAGCCACATGTCCCTATCGTATGGTGATATTTCTTTTTTGCAGCATTTTATTTATTCTTTGCGGACCTTTTTTTGCTATTGTTGATTTCTTGTAGTCTAGAAATCTTTCCCAGTGAGGCCGTTGCTTCTCTAGTGAGTCCTCGAATGCTGGAACTTTTCCTTCCTCGAGATATTCATTGTACAATATTTTCTTATAGTTATTGAACTGTTGGGCCATCTTCTTAAGAGCGAAACGCTTAACTTTGGACCTCATCTCATTCGTAGCCTCCTTAGTCTCTAATACCGGTAGGGTGAAATGGCGAATGAGATTTTCCCATAGTATGTCTTTGTATCTGTCCTCGACATAACTCATAGAATATTCATCGGCCTTTGCTGGCTTATTCCAGTTGATAATGCTGATCGGGACGTTGTCAATAACAACAAATCCACATTGATGAATAAATGTGTTTGCGTTCTTTATGGGAAGCAACGGGACGCCCACTGGAGAGACCTCAACAATTGTGAGATGCGCATCATCGGGCATCCCTTTGGCCGGTCCTCGTTTACTATTTTTAACTAGCGCGGTCGATGTGGATGTCTAAAATAAGAAACAACATTCGTTAATATATATATATACACAAATCAATTAATGCATCTATCTACTAGTTATCAAAAGGCTTAATAATATATCTCGTCAGACTTTGTCAAGGCTAGTCCATCATTTTCCAAGCCATCATCGAAATTAAAACTAGTATGCGCTTCGACTTGAGGTTCTATCTCTATTCCCTCACCGGACTCATTTAGAAACTACGAGCCATCTTCTGCTCCACAGTCTTCTTACCCACCCTGATCGATGAGCGCTCCATCCTGATAGGGGAGCGGTCCTCCACCAGCCAGTATCATATCGAATAAAGGCTCTTCACCTTCTCTATTGTTGAAGTGATCCATAAAATAACTACTATGACATAATGTGCATATATGAGTAATAAAATTATGTAACATCTCGAATGACAACAAAAGTATTAATATCATATTACATCTCGAATAGCCTCTCAGAAAACAACAAAGAAGTCATAATACATCTCGAATAATGACAAAGTAGTAATATCATATAAAAAACATCTTGTCTGATAACATCGCTCAAACTCAACGTCGACTACCGGCTCCTGAGCCGCGGGATGTGACCAACCAAATAGTCGGAACCATCACTGGACTATAACTAGGGTGAGATCCTTGAATAACCTGCCAGGTATGGGGGGCCAGCCTAGCGTCCAACATCACCATATAGCGACGGATGTGCTCGTCCTCCTCCCTGATGCGACGTCGTACCACCTCCTCGGGGCCCGGCTCCCTTTCCACTCTGCCTGGGCCACGTGACCTCCACCAAAGAAGATCTGGGTCGACGACGACACCCGGATTCCTCACCAAGCTACGCGTCCCTAACGGTAGCACCTCCCAGTGCAAGCCTGGCGGAGCCCATTCTCGTACAACACCGCTAGAGCGTAGTACTCCCTCGCTCTGGCCGAGTTGGCTACGAGGATGCCCAGGCATATCCTAAAGTAGGTATGGATTTCACCGAAAAATACACTCTTTAGGAAAAAATACAATATATACAGTAAATACTAACTAATATCCTAAATACTAAACAATATACACTACTTAGGAAAACAATACACTATTTAGGACAAAATATACTATATATATACACTATATACTAACTAATATCCTAATTAAATACTAAACAATATACACTACTTAGGAAAAAAATACACTATTTAGGAAAAAAATACACTATGTATAAATTAAATACAAACTAATATCCTAAATATACTAAACAATATATACTATATATTGAAAAAATACACTATTTAGGGAAAAAAATACCCTATACACTAAATACTACCTAATATCCTAAATACTAACTAATATACACCATATATTGAAAAAATACACTAAATACTAACTAAATACTAACTAATATATCCTAAATACTAATAACTAAATACTAACTAATATATCCTAAATAATAAATACTAAATAAATATATACTAACTAAATCCTAAATACTAAACAATATATACTAACTAAATACACTATGTTGAAAAAACAGAAACACTAACTAAATATATACTAATAAATACTAACTAAATACACTATATATGTTGAAAAAACAGAAAAAACTCAACGGTGGGCGGCGCGGAGGGGACGCGTCGACGGCGGCACGGGGACGGGCGCGTGCGAGGGGTGGCACGAGGACGAGGCCGGTGAGGGGCGCGACGGCGACTCCGACCCGGACGGCGCGCGGCAGGCGGCTAGCGGCACGGCGGGGCGGCGGGGCAGCATGGCAGGGCACGGGCGTGGGCAGCGGCCTGGCGGCGTCATTGCACTTTGGAGAAGAAAGAAACGTCCCGGCTCGTGGCTCGGGCCAGGAGGAGGGCGGTGGGTATTTATACCCACCACCTCTATTCCCGGCCCCAGCCTCCATCGGGACTAGAGGGGGGGGGCTCTACTCCCGGCCCCAGCCTCCAACCGGGACTAGAGGTCTTTTCGCGGCGCCGTTTCGTTCTCGCGCACAAAGACCTCTAGTCCCGGCTGGAGGCTGGGGCCAGGACTAGAGGTTAATTTTTTAAAATTTATTTATTTATTTATCTTTTATTATATGATGATGTAAAATATGAATTATATATCAAATTTTGCAGAAAAAATATCTATAATGTAAATCTATTAGCATATTCTGTTATAAAACTAATGTTTTATTGAATTAAAAAATATATTTTGTATACTAAAGTTTGAATTTGTTAATATTATTATTTCTTTATCTTTTATTCTGTGATGATAAAAAATATGTATTATATATATCAAATTTTACAGAAAAAAAGATCTATAATGTAAATCTATTAGCATATTCTGTTATAAAACTAATATTTTGTTGAATTAAAAAATATCTTTTGCGGTAGGCTAGGGAAGGCAGTACTAGGGCAGGCAAGCTAGGGAAGGCAGCACTAATGATATGGGTGAGTGTCGACATTATGTCGCGCAGATTTTCCCTTGTCCCGGATGGTGTCGCCAACCGAGACTAAAGCTGAACCTTTAGTCCCAGTTGGAGACATGAACCGGGACAAAACACGAGTGAGCACTAATAAAAGGGGTGAGTGTCGATATTATGTCGTGAGTGTCGACACTATGCCGAGCTGCTTGTACTATAAATAGGCCATTCCTCTAGCCAGTTTGAGGCATCTCCAAGATAGATGGTTTGCGAAAGTAGGGACACCACTACGGCCAGTTTCAGGGAGATGCCGCCGGAGCCCAGTCTTCCGGCATCTCCAAGAAACTGGTCATAGAGGCACTCCCTAATATATGAAATTAGGTTAGCTCCCACGCATATTGATCTAGTTAGAGAAGTTACAAGCTGCAAGATGGTCTTTGAGAGCAGGGACACCACTACGGCCAGTTTCAGGGAGATGCCGCCGGAGCCCAGTCCTCCGGCACCTCCAAGAAACTGGTCATAGAGGCACTCCCTAATATGTGACCGCACGTGTTTGGAGATCAGATCTTCATGGTAAGTACGAATCGGGACAACATCTTCATAGTTTGGGAAAGTCGGAGTACGAATCAGAACTAAAGGCCCCCCTAGTTCCGGTCCAACCATAAACGTGACGAATACACTCAAGACATTTATTAATATTTAAAAACTGAGACTACGGAATCAGGACTAAAGGCCCCCTTTAGTTCAGGTCCACACACAAACCGGTACTAACACTCAATATTAAAAACCGGGACAAACCGGGAGTAGCTAACACTCAGGACTAAAGCTGCCCCTTTAGTCATAATCATGCCTTGTCCTATAGTACGCAGCTTCAGGGTCTTCTTCGTCATCGTCATCATCATCGTCGTCGTCAGCTGCCACTCCGGGGATCCTCAGCCTAGCCATAGCATATACCGGGGGCACCTGCCACTCTGGCCTTAGATTCACGGCGGGCGGGGGAGGGGTCTCCTGGAAGACGATGCAGCTATCGCCGGGGAGGGAGGGGCCTTCTTCTTGTGGCTCTGTGGCGGGTGTCCTTGTGGGCACCGCAGGCGAGGATGGTCTCCCCCGACGATGTAGCGCATCACGCCGATGATAGTCTGGTTCACCCACCACAGGCGGCGGCCGGCTTCGTTGTGGTTCATCGGGGGAGGGCCGTCACCCTCGTACCTGGAGAGCTCTTTTCCTCGCTGGTTAGCAAAAAAGTCATTCCAGGTGTCATAGTTGTCGGGATCCCACTGGGGATCCATCCGCTGCTCCGGCGTGAGCTCGTGGTAGAAGTGGCTCGTGATGGCCGCCTAGCGTGCGGAACCTTGAGGGACAGGAGGGAAAGGAACCCCTCCGGCGCTCAGCATCCAGCCGGCGAGCGGCCGGTATCCTGGAGGGCAAGGGTAGCTGGAGGCGCACAGCGCCTCGGTCTCCTCGAGGGTCAGAATGGCCCAGTAGCCGCTGTCCATTGTCGTGAGAGAGGAAGGTCTGGATGTGTGGATAGCGATGGCGTGGTCGGCCTAGATATAGAGAAAAAGGGCGGGAAAACATTGCGGGAAATGGCGGGAAATGCCTTTAGTCCCGGTTAGTGGCTACAACCGGGACCAAAAGCTTCGGTCGGAGGAAAAGGGCGGGAAAACATGGCGGAAAGCGGTGGGAAATGGCGGGAAATATCTTTAGTCCCGGTCAGTGGCTACAACCGGGACTAAAAGCTTCGGTTAGATGGAAACTTAGTATAATTATTCTTATAAAACAAAAAAAAAAGAAACTTTGTAAAATCTTCAAAAAATGATATACATGCATGTGTACATATTGATTGCATCTAAAAAACGGCCGCAGGCAAAATTCTGAATACATCATATGACTTTTTTATGACAGTGTGGCCTTAAACATGGAGCATCTTCATCAAGTAACATGATGCTTGGGTCATCCTTCACTACAAACGGCGAAATTTCATGAAACTTGTCATAATCTTCGGACATCTCTGTCTTGTCCTCCACTCCTACGATGTTTCTTTTCCCTGAAAGAACTATGTGGCGTTTTGGCTCATCGTTTGATGATGTATTTGTTTGCTTATATTTATTTTTCTTGGTTTGGTAGAGATTTCCTTCACATAGAAAACATAAGACACATCGTTGGCTAGGACGAATGGTTCATTCATGTACGCAAGATTGTTGAGATCCACTGTTGTCATTCCGTATTTTTTGTCTACCTCAACCCCGCCTCCTGTTAGCTTGACCCATTTGCACCGAAACAAAGGGACCTTCAAAGCAGGTCCATAGTCAAGTTCCCATATCTCCTCTATGTAACCATAATATGTGTCCTTTGACCTATTGTCATTTGTTGCATCAAAGCAGACACCACTGTTTTGGTTGGTGCTCTTTTTATCTTGGGCGATCGTGTAAAATGTATTCCCATTTATCTCGTACCCTTGGTAAGTCCATATAGTCGAAGATGGTGAGCTGGCCAACAAGTACAACTCATCACA
The DNA here is from genome assembly GCA_916181665.1 of Avena sativa. Classification (NCBI taxonomy): domain Eukaryota; kingdom Viridiplantae; phylum Streptophyta; class Magnoliopsida; order Poales; family Poaceae; genus Avena; species Avena sativa. The sequence continues at coordinate 51,931,670 of OV702285.1, read as the reverse complement.
AACGGTGTTGTTATTAATGAGATGTGTTTGCAACCAACCGCCAAAAGTCTTCATGTGTTCATCTCTAATCAAGGAGTGATGCTTTCCCGGGTTGTTTGAGCGTACAATATCCTTGTGTTCCTTTATATACGGAGCTGTCAAGGTGGAATTATGCAGAACCGTGTAGTGTGCTTGAGTGAAAGAATGTCCGTCCCTACATATTATTGATTTCCTTCCTAGTGTGCCTTTTCCACTCAGTCTCCCCTCATGCCGTGATTCAGGAACACCAATCGACTTAATGCCAGGAATAGAGTCAACACAAAACTCAATGACGTCCTCTGTTCCATAGCCCTTCGAGATGCTTCCTTCTGGCCTAGCACGGTTATGGACATATTTCTTCAAGACTCCCATGAACCTCTCAAAGGGGAACATATTGTGTAGAAATACAGGACCCAAAATAGTAATCTTGTCAACTAGGTGTACCAGCAGATGCATCATAATATTGAAGAAGGATTGTGGGAACACTAGATCAAAACTAACGAGACACTGGACCACATCATTTTGTAACCTCGGTAGAATTTCTGGACCGACTACCTTCTGAGAAATAGCATTGAGGAATGCACATAGCTTCACAATGGCAGTCGAACATTTTCCGGTAGAATCCCCCTCAATGCAACCGGAAACAATTGTGTCATAAGCACATGGCAGTCATGAGACTTTAGGTTCTGGATTTTTTTCTCTGCCATATTTATTATTCCCTTTGTATTCGACGAGAAGTCAGAGGGGACCTTCATACTTCTTTGGACTTCAAAAAAAAATTCCTTCTCTTCTTTGGTAAGAGCATAGCTGGCAGCACTTAGACGTCCTTTATCTGTCTTTATTGGATGCACGCCGTCTCAGTCTTTCATACCTTGCTGGTACTGCCGTGCTTCTGACGTATCTTTTGTCTTTCCATACACGCCCATAAAGCCTAGCAGGTTCACGCAAAGATTCTTCGTCACGTGCATCATGTCGATTGCAGAGTGGACCTCTAGAACTTTCCAATCGGGTAGCTCCCAAAATATAGATTTATTCTTCCACATGCGCACACGTCCGTCAGCGTCATTTGGAACAAATTGACCACCAGGGCCCTTTCCAAAGATTACTTCTAGATCCTTGACCATACCAAATATATCATCACCAGTACGGCGGATAGGCTTCTTCCGGTGATCAGCCTCACCATTGAAATGCTTGCCTTTCTTTCTTGTGGGATGCCTAGACGAAAGAAATCGACGATTCCCCAGGTACACATTCTTCTTACCTTTATCCAAATATATACTTTCAGTATCATCTAAACAATGTGTGTATGCATTGTATCCTTGTTTGACTGTCCTGAAAGGTTACTAAGTGCAGGACAATCATTGATGGTTATGAACAAGAACGCCCGTAGGTCAAATGGTTCCGTGCTCATCCCACATACGAACACCTTCGTCGCGCCACAACTGTAGTAGTTCTTCAACTAATGGCCTTAGATAGACATCAATGTCATTTCCGGGTTGCTTCGGCCCTTGGATGAGCACTGGCATCATAATGAACTTCCGCTTCATGCACAACCAAGGAGGCAGGTTATATATACATAGAGTTACAGGCCAGGTGCTATGACTGCAGATTTGCTCTCCAAAAGGATTCATGCCATCTGTACTTAGACCAAACCTTAAGTTCCTTGCGTCATCTGCAAAGCTCGGGTACTCACTATCGATTTTTCTCCATTGCAACCCATCAGCGGGGTGTCTCAACATCGAGTCTTTCCGCGCTCTTCTTTGTGCCATCGCAACAACTTGGCATGCTCCTTATTTCTAAACAAACGTTTCAACCGTGGTATTATAGGAGCATACCACATAACCTTTGCAGGATACCTCTTCCTGGGGCGCTGCTCGCCCTCAACATCACCAGGGTCATCTCATCTGATCTTATAACGCAATGCGCCGCATACCGGGCATGCATCCAAATTCTCGTACTCCTCACCGCGATATAATATGCAGTCATTAATGCATGCATGTATCTTCTACACCTCTAGTCTTCAAGGGCAGACGACCTTCTTTGCCTCGTATGTACTGACAGGCAATTCATAATCCTTTGGAAGCTTCTTCTTTCAAATTTTTAGTAGCTTCTCAAATCCCTTGTCAGATAAACCATTCTTTGCTTTCCATTGCAGTAATTCCAGTGTGGTACCGAGCTTTGTGTAGCCATCTTCGCAATTCGGGTATAACAATTTTTTGTGATCCTCTAACATGCGCTGCAACTTCTTCTCGTTTTCATTTTCGCATTCGCTCCGTGCATCAAGAATGGCCTGACGAAGATCATCAGCAGTCTCATCTAATGCATGTTCTTCACATTCTTCTTGTTTATTGTCTTCTAGTGAAGTGCCACCGTATTCAGGAAACATTGGATAATTATCATCGTTCTCTTCTTCTCTTCGCTGTCTTCCATCATAACCCCACTTTCTCCATGCTTTGTCCAACAAATATAGCCGGACATGAAACCTAATTGAATCAGGTGGATGTGAATAGTTTTGGATGAAAAGTAATCCTTCTCATTCCGACAGACACGACACGGACAACACATAAAACCATTCCTCTTGTTTTCCTCAGGCAACTCGAGGAAAGAATGCACGCCTTTAATGAACGTGTCAAACATTCGGGGAGCGTCATACATCAATTCTTGGCTCATCTGCAGTATAACTAAAATTTTCTATCATATAAAAAGTTTGGATAATTTTTACTACAATTACTTTTATATGCACTAATTTTTGAATTAAGATTTTCTATCATATTAAAATTTTACATGCACTAATTTTTGAATTGGACAAAACTGTTAACATAATAATGTTATCTATTTAATTATTGCTCTAGTAGTGAAAACCTTATTCAATTCTGAGATCTGAAACTCTTCAAATGCACATCTCAACTTTCAATAGCTTTTTGTATAATCAAACTATGCTTAAAACTACACATCTAAAATTCCCTCTACACTTCTAAGCATGAAATTCCTCATTCTAGCTAGTTCTAGAGCATTGAGCTAAACTATAACAATAAGAGGTGAATGATTGAAGTTGCCAACCATTTTAGAAGCTTCGATTGATAGATGATGCCACCAAATCTTGGATTGAAAGTTGCCACCAAATCTTGGATTGAAAGTTGCCACCAAAATGAGGATGAACTTGAGCTATTACTTGGAGGAAATGGCCATGATTTTGGGCTGGGTCGAACAGGCATATATAGTGTTAACAAGTTGTCCTGAGTGGTAAAATGAACCCAGACTAGAGGATGACCTCTAGTCCCGGCTTGTAACAAGAACCCAGACTAAATATAGCCATGGGTCCCATAGGAGCTCTAGTCCCGGCCTGTGTTATCATCCGGGACTAGAGGTTTCCCATGGACCGGGACTAGTGATATGGGGCCATGTAGCCATTGCAGAATTCACACACCGGGACTAGTGCTAACACTTGTCCAAGTTTCAGAGGAGGCCGAGACTAGAGGCTGGAGCTGCAAAAAACGAAAGGTCGTTTTTCTACTAGTGATAAATAAGGAATACGATAATAACCACTTTATTATTGCCTCTCGGGCATATTCCCTTCATTATTGCACGCTACTAATTTTTGTAATAGGTGGATAGCAGCGACGTTTACAGCGACGACGAGTTCATGGACACCAAGACTCGTCAGGTGCTGAGGAAGATGAAGTCCGGCCAGTTCAACGACTTCTTCGCGGCAATGTCTACAGGTGCTCCTTCTGCACCAGGAGCCTCGCCACCGACTTCAACTCCCTCGTGATGCATGCCGAGGACATGAAGACCTACGGCCCATCAAAGAACGCCAACGCCTTCAGAGCCCAGCACAAGGCGCTCGGTTTCACCTCCGCAACCTCCAGAAGGTGGCTATCGAGGAGGGTCGCATGCCCCCGATCAAGCCCATGGTGCCCAAGTTCAAGGGACTGGGCAACATGAAGTGGAGTAAGCGCCACAAGGAGGAGGCGGAGGCCCTCCTAGCGGAGGCCATGAGGGGGCACTGATCCTGTGATGATGTTGCTGCTGCTGTAAAGCAGCTTCTTTTGTTTTGTTGTCTGTGTTGAACTTGTAAGCTGCTGCTGCTAAGCAGCCTAATTGTCAAACCTAGTTTAAGTATCGTACTATATAATCCTTTATTAGCTGCTTTATCTACATCTACCTTGTTCATCTACATATTTATGATGCTGGTTAGATTTGCTGCCAGATTGGGAAAATACGAGGGCCAAAATGAACTATGAATGAAGAGAGAAGCTGCTCTAGATTCGCTATCTTTTTGGGCAAAAATAACAACTGTTAGCGACATAAAGGGTAAAAGGCGCTCTTAAAAAGGCCAATCATAAAAATAACAAAAAAGAAATCTTCCAATTTAGACGACAGGGCGTATGATAACTACCATACGCACCCCACATGGTCCCACACCACATCCCCCAAAACGCGTTCCCAACAAGCGGGCCCCACACCATGGGGGGTCCTACTACGGGACCCGACTGAACGTGGCCCCACCTGTCATCACGTAACGGGGGTGGGTCCTACTTGTCAACACGTAACAGCGAGGGTCCACTACGGGACCCACCTGAATGCGGCCCCACTTGTCAGCACGTAACAGCGAGGGTCCACTAACGGGACCCGACGGAGAGCGAGTTTCAGACGGATGTGAGAGTTCCATAATAGGAGCTGGACAAAAGTGAGGAAAAACTAAGCGGCTGGGAAAAAGTGAGTACAGCTAACGAACTAGGGGCACGAAAATAGAAATCCCTATTAAAAAACCGAGACTATGGAATCGGGACTAAAGTCCCCCTTTAGTCCCGGTCAAGCTACAAACCGGGACTAACACTCAAGAAATTTGTTAATATAAAAAAATGAGACTACGGAATCGGGACTAAAGGTCCCCTATTAGTCACGGTCCAGCAACAAATCAGGACTAACACTCAATACATTTATTAATATTAAAAAACCAAGACTACGGAATCGGGACTTAAGGCCCCCCTTTATTCATGATCATATCTAGCCCTATAGTATACATCTTCATGGTCGTCTTCGTCTTCGTCTTCATCGTCGTCATCGTGGTCGTTGCTAGGCGCACGTGGCTGGATCCTCATCCTAGCCATGGCATATTGTGGGGGCACCTGCCACTCCGGCCTCGGATTTACGACGCGTGGGGGAGGGGCCTTCCGGATGACGACGCCGCTACACCCGCGGCCTTCACCATCGCCACCCTTTTATGGCTCTATGGCGGATGCGAGTACCGCAGGCGAGGATGGTATCCCCCGACGATGTAGTGCATCATGCCGATGATAGTCCGGTTCGCACACCACAGGCGGCGACTGGCTTCGTTATGGTTCACCGGGGGAGGTCCGTAACCCTCGTACCTGGCGAGCTCTCTTTCCCACCGGTTAGCAAAGAAGGCATTCCAGGTGTCATAGTTGTCGGGATCCCACTGGGGATCCATTCGCTGCTCCGGCATGAGCTCGTGGTAGAAGTGGTTTGTGATGGCCACCTAGCGTGCGGAACCTTGAGGGACAGGAACCCCTCCAGCGCTCAGCATCCAGCCGGCAGGCGGCTGGTAGCCCGACGAGCAAGGGTTGCTGGAGGTGCACAGCGTCTCAGTCTCCTCGAGGGTTAGAATTGCCCAGTATGTGCTATCCATTGTTGTGAGAGACGAAGGTGTGGATGTGTGGATAGCCATGGTGCGGTCGGTCTAGATATAGAGGGAAGAGAGAGAAAACTTGATGGGAAGTAGTGGAAAATGAGGGGAAAACTCTGTGATATCCCGATATTATGTAAACACTCCCTGTTGTAGTAAAGTTTCACTGGTTGGCCTTCGTGGTGTTTTCCTATTTTTGTTGGAGGGGTTTTTTACATGAAAATCCTATGTCCCCTGTTGTGATTTTGTTTTCGTTCTTCGTTATTTGCTTATCGCGTTTATAACAAGTTTATGTTTATGATTTAGTGTTTTGCGTTTAGGGTATTGGTTGCATCAATCTTGATGTTTGCCAAGCATAGTATGTACTTTATTGATTATAAGGTGTACATAAAATTGATCGGTGCATCTCAAGATGAAGAGAAGAATGGAGGTTAACCATACTTTAAAAAAGGTTAGCAACGAGTGTCCCGCAACACCATGGTCTCAACTGTCAGCCCTGGTCCGAGTCCAAGCAGTACGCCCATATCAGGCAAGGCTTGCTCGTGGCGGCGGATCTCGTCGAGCACGAAGATCACGGTCGACCCTGACATGTTCCCGTACTCACTTAGTACATGTCGACTTGCTGCCAGTTTGTTGGACTCTAACTGGAGGCCCGCCTCGACACTATCCAAGATCGCCCGACCGCCAGGATGCACCGCCCAGAAAAGGTCATTCCAGCACCCGTTCAGGCCGAGTGGCCCGAGCGCGTCGTTCATGCTCTGCTCTATGTTCTTGAGGATCAGCGCCGGCATCTCGAAGGAAGGGTTGAAGACAAGCCCGTGTTCCGTGAGCCTTCCCACAGCGGCGTGGTTACTCTTAGGAATGATGCTCTGCGAGGCGGCCACCATCTCGAAAACCGGGCGCTCGACGGAGCCGTTGGGCTCCGCGCCGACGATCACGGCACCCGCCCCGTCACCGAACAAGGCCTGAAAGATGATGGTATCCACGTGGGCCTCGTCGGGGGCGCGGAAGTTGATGAGAGCAAGCTCGGCGCAGGCGATGAGGACGCGGGCGTCACGGTTGTTCTCGGCGATGTCCTTGGCGACACGTAGCGCGGCGGACCCACTGGAGCAGCCGTTCATGTAGAGCATTGTGCGGCGGATTTGGACGGGTCGAGGCCGAGGAGGGAGGCTAGGCGGAGGTCGACGCCGGGCATGTGGGCGCCGGTGTAGGTGGCGACGACGAGGTGGGTGATTTCGGCGGGCGGGCGCCCCCACTCGGCCAAGGCCTTGCGTGCCGCGGCGGCTGCGAGCTCCGGAACAGCGGTGGCTGCAATGTCCATCCGGGCATCCAGAGACGGCAACGTGCGGTCCATGAACTCCGGGTGGTTTTGCAGCAGCTCCTCGTCGTGGTAGAAGTAGCGCTTCTTGATGGCTGATCTCTGACCTGGATGGAAGAAAGTGAGCATCTTAGTTAACTGCTACGAATGTATATATTCTAAATGCTTAACTAGATACATACAAATTTAGAAAAAATTAAGAATATTAATATGGATTCGGAGGGAGTAGCTGGATTTGCTCCATATTAGCAAAGCTTACATATTCTGTTGAGCTTGGATTTGAGCTTGGTGAGGTGCTCCGTGTGGGTGACGCGGAAGTAGTAGTCGGCGTACTCCTCCTGCCGCACGCAGTTGGCCGGGTTCGCCGTCCCGATGGCCAGAACGGACGCTGGGCCGTCGGCGCGCTGCGCCTGCCGCATCTGCCGCACCACGCTGGCCGCCGGACTTGCAGTTAGGCTTCCAAGCAGTGACATCCTGCTGGTATCTAGCGCGCGTGCTGGATTGCCTCCGTTACCACACAGCTGGTATCGGCCAGATGTTATATATATATATGGCGGCATGCTCCGTTACCTCGCATATAGGGCTAGCTAGTAGGCTTGCACCTGCACACGTCTCAGCTTAGTAGTACCAAGTACAGTATAGTGCAATGTCCTCAGCGATACATCTACTCTCGGTAGGACAACTTGAAGACTTAGCTTAGACCATAAATTTGGTCAATAATATATAAATTATATGTCATAAAATTATATTATTAAAAGCGTATCTTAAATATGAATCTAATAATATAATTTCTGTTAAATATAGTTTGTATTTTGTTGACCAAATTTATGATTAAACTATTTTCTCGAAATATGTATTTGTCTTATAAACCGGAATGAAGATGGTATATACAACTCGATGTCCACATGTAAGTTGGCTTGAAAATTATTACTCTCTCCGTCCCGGTTTAAACGACACAATTTGTAATTCTCTGGGCTTTATGTGTCCTATGATTGGTCTATTTTATACTATGGAGAAGAACATGCGTGAGGAGAAGAAGATCCAACAAAACGTTCATATTTGTTCACACATGTGCATGCAAGCATATTTTATTCTTTTCATACTGAAGTAATTATAGAGATTAAATGCTTTTGTGTCTAAATATTTTGGGATTGAATGATTTACAAATTATGTCCTTTACTGTAACTCGGACAAAAATATATGTAATGTTTTTAAGTAATCCAGCAAGCTGGGCAGAAAAGAAAGGTAATCCTTGAGTCTACGGACAGTTAGATTCTCCATTGGATTCGCCCTTGGGCCTTCTGTCCGATGAGTACGTGTGTGGTCTTGGGCGCAGCGATGGCTCAAAATCATATCTAGCAATAGCGTGTTGTTCTCTTTAAACGACTTGGCAGCGCCTCAAGCGGCCTCATTAGACTCCACCGTCTGACCTCAACCTCGAACATCCGAACTTTGAGTACGTTTACGTCTCTCACACCACACCACCACACCAAACTTTGAGACATGGGCGTGGCCCTGAGGAAGCTCGCCGCGCTGCCAGCGCTCGGGTGGTGGCTCATGGTGGTCGGCACCGTCCGCTTGGGTTTCGCCTGGTCTGGCTTCTTCGACGCATGGGCGGTCCGTGTCGGCGCCTACTCCAACACGCATGGTATGCTCAATATATCCTCGATCGATCCATCTGACCATCTTCCTTGCCTCCGCAAGTATACTACTAATCATGTGTGCAGTGACTGATATACACGGCCGCACCGTTGGGACCTGGACGCTCCTGTCGAGCACGCTCTGCTTCATGTGCGCCTTCAACCTCGACAACACGCCGCTCTGCGCAGCGACTCTCTTGTCCTTCATCTACGCCTACGGCTACTTCGTCATGGAGTACCTGGTTTACCGTACCACCACCGCCGCAAGCCTCGCCACTCTCGGCTTCTTTGCAGGTACTGATTACTAACGGACCCATGTCCTGATGTCGCTAGAAGATGCATGACTTGCTCTAGGAGAATGACTTTGCTCTACCCACGTAGTGTCACCTTGTTATAAGTAAAATAATTATGACACCGTAAGCAAAAGTATGCAAGAAATTCGTACAATTTCTTGCAAGCTGCTATCACCACTTTTCCTTAATTGCGCTAAAACATGTGCTACGCTCGCTCGATCCACTTTGGTTGCACGAATAAACTGGAACACATAGTGCCACTTTGGTTTAATTTCGAACAGCCTACGGTTACATCTATCCGCGACATGTGCAAATCTATCTTCTCCTCAGTTGTATCTTTCTGATTATCTTGTTTACATGCGCAGTACCATCCATTGTTTGGACGGCAGTCCATTGGAGGAACACTCTTCGCCAACGCGCTGCCAAGCAGCCATGAGCTCCTGCAACTGAATAAATTTCACTGCAATTTCACTTTTATTATACAATAATTAGATACCCGCTGCCTATGCTGCCTCGCCATGAGCACCAGTGGAAACTGTAGATTGGACTTCAGATCGGGCGGCAGCATGGCTCCGTCTCTTCCTCCTCTGTCCTTTGGTCGGTTTGTATTGTGTATCCTTTTTTTAAGGTGTATTTGCGAAGGAAAAAACAAACGTGAATCATACCCGCAAAAGTGGTAATTGTAGTTTCTTGTATTTCAAATACTAGACGAACAGGAACACAACGACTTTTGCATGAAGTGAAACAACCAACAGGACTTTTCATAGGTAGTGTATCTTAGTTTGTTTTGACCTCCGGTCGGGCAAGCTGGAGGTGAACACGCAATGGTCGCTTCATGAGAGTGAAGAACTCAACCTGCGGCTGGAGATCGACGGAGTGCCAAACTTACTCATGAGGTTGGCCACCAAGAAGCTTATGTGGCGCATCACAATCAAAGTTTAAAATAGCCGGTTATTTCATTTAGCGGCAACATTTTCAGCAACTATACAAAGCTATAGCGGGACTATAGCGGACTATTCCATTTTTTAAAAAAGAGGAAATTTTAGTCATATCTTGCCAAAAATTTATAGTGGCTGCGTCTGTCTCTCCTCTGTCCTTTGGTCGGTTTTGGTAGCGTTATAAAACCATGTGGCATCAAATTTATATTGTGTATCCTTTTGGCGTTGTACCCGCCGCCGTCTTGGCCACTTCTTCTATAAAATTGATACATCTTCTAGGTGTATTTGTGAAGGAAAAACAAACGCGAATCATACACGCAAAAGTGGTAATTGTAGTTTCTTGTATTTCAAATACTAGACGAACAAGAACACAATGACTTCTGCATGAAGTGAAACAACCAACCAGACTTTTCATAGATAGTGTATCTTAGTTTGTTTTGACCTCCGGTCGGGCAAGCTGGAGGTCAGCACGCAATGGTCGCTTCATGAGAGTGAAGAACTCAACGTGCGGCTGGAGATCGACGGCGTGCTCTCCCTGTGCCTCTTTCCACACGAATTTAGCGGCAACATTTTCAGCAGTTATATAAAGCTGCAGTGGGGCTATAGCGGGCTATTCCGTTTTAGCCGTTTTTCAAAAAGAGAGGAAATTTTAGTCATATCTTTTTTTTTTGAAATATATTTTAGTCATATCTTGACAAAAAGCGAAAAAACTATGACACAAACATGATTTAATCTACACCTCGTTCAACTATTCAACGCAAACAAGTATTTAACCATTTAACTCACAACATTTTATTGAATCAGATTGAACAGAGATTAAAAAACGAAAAAAAAAACAAGAAAAAAAAACAATCCATAAAGCATGACCTTTAGCGGATAAATTGGAGGCTAATTTATGCATAAATCGGGATATAGCTGGCTATTAGCGGCTATTCTCCATTTAGCCTATAAATGTCATAGCCATAGCGGGAGGCCTCTCCAAAGTCTATAGCGCGGCGCTATTTAAAACTTTGATCACAATGTCCTTCCCATGGTACACCCTTCGGCCAGTGCCAAACGGCATCATTTTGACTTCGGCGCCGCTGGAAAGGAACCGTTGTGGCTTGAAATCGTCGGGGTCTTCGAATGCTCGCGCTAGAGCGGCCAGCGGGTAGTACACTACGGTGCCCGCCGGAATACGCTGGCCCTAGTGGATCACGTGGTTGTCTTCCATCACCTGCCTTTAGGCCACCGACGTCGGGGGATGCAGCCGAAGTGCCTCCATGATTACAGCGTTGAGGTACTCCAGCTTCCCGAGAACTTGTAGGGGTTCGTAGCATGGAAAACAAAAATTTCTACCGCATGAACACACACAAGCCAAGATCTATCTACCAGATTGTAGCAATGACTCGATAGAGTACTCACCCTCAAAGATTTCAAAGCGGTTAACGAGAGTGGGTTCTCATGGGTAATGTAGTCATTCACTTGACGATCTCAAGATCGCGTAGAAGATCCTTCCGGCGCCGCGTTCCGGCAGCGCTCCCGCAGTTGGTCACACGTTCGGTACTCGATGAAGACCTTCCTCTCTCTTATTCCAGCAGGCATCGGAGGTTATAGACCTCTCCTCGCGATTCTGGCAGCACGACGGTGTGGCGTCGGAGTTTAGAGGGGAAATCCCACAGGGCTTCGCCTAAGCCGGAGCGGGTATGGTGGAGTAGAAGAGGGCCTCGACAATCTATGGTTTAGAGGGCGGCGAGGGGAGGTGGTATCCGGCGGCTAGGGCTAGGGATTAGCCCTAGTCGGCGACTTGGGAGGAGCTCCCTAGGTGGCGGCGACTAGAGAGGGAGGCGGCCAAGCTAGGTTTTAGATGCGGCGCAAGGGAGAGGTAGGAATCCTCCCTTAGGTAGGATTCCTTCCCTCCGTCCACTTGGCTACCAATGTTGGTGTTTGACTTTTTTCAAACTAGCTATTTGACTTTCAACCTAGAGTTTGATTTCTCTCTTCTAATTGCCCGGCCAAGTGACCTAGGACATGATGCAACCATTCCAATTTTTCATGACACATCCATGTACCCTTTCCACTCCGGATCGGTGGACCTTATAGAACCTTCTAGGACATTCTGGTGAAAACACGGAAACCATTCCCGAACTCCGGAATTGGACTTTCCTTATATGAATCTTATTCTCCGGACCATTCCGGATCTCCTCGTGATATCCCGGATCCTATTCAAGACTTCGGACTACATTTAGTCTCTTTACTCACTTTCCATATCTACTAAACAACATCGAATCCTTAAGTGTGTCTCCCTACGGTTCGTGAATTATGCAGACATGACCGAGACTCTTCTCCGATAAATAACCAATAGAGGAATCTAGAAATTCATATGGCTACCACATATTTCTATGATTACTTCGTGATCGAATGAACCATTTAAATACGATGTCAATTTTCCTTTGTCTCGCGATACTTTACTTATCCAAGGTTTGATCGTCGATATCTCTATATACCTAGTTCAACCTCGTTACCGATAAGTACTCTTTAATCTTCTTGTGATATGTGATCCCTTGTGAGCCAGTCACATGCTTTCAAGCTAATTGGATGACATTCCACCGAGAGGGTCCAGAGTATATCTATCTCTCATATGGATGGACAAATCCCACTCTTGATCCATGTGCCTCAACACATACTTTCCGAACACTCAATGCCACCTTTATAACCACCCAGTTACGAAGTGGTGTTTGATGTCATCAAAGCATCAATCCGGTGATGGTGATTAACATGATCTCATGGTCGAAGGATTTAGGTTACTATGTATTTGAAAGCTTATAGCAAACGAACTATTGAAATGACTTTGATCTTTATGCTACGCTTAACTATAGGAGTATGTCCATCACACCAGTCTCCTAATGATACAATCTTGTTGTTAATAACATCTCAATGTTCATCTATTAACCAACAAGCTAATATTACAAAAGAGGCTTTACTAGGGACTCTAAAAAGTTTACAAATCACACAAGTATTAATATTTTCGGTTAATACAATTATAGCATGAATGTAAACATTTATCATAAACACAAAGATATTATAATAACTACTTTTATTATTGCCTCTTGGGAATATCTCCAACAGTCTCCCCACTTGCACTAGAGTCAATAATCCAGATTACATGGTAATATACCGAACACCCATGGTGGTTCGGTGCTGGTCATGTTTTGCCCAAGGGAGAGGTTTAGTCAACGGATCCGCCACATTCAGATATGTGTGTACTTTGCAAATCTTTATGTCCCCGTCTTGGACATGCTCTTGAATAGCGTGAAAACGCACCTTGATATGCTTCAGCTTCTTGTGTGACCTTGGCTCCTGCGCATTGGCTGTGGCACCCATGTTGTCATAGTAGATAGACATTGGGTCCAACACACTGGGAACCACACCAAGCTCCATAATGAACTCCTTCATCCATATCGCTTCTTGTGAAGCCTCTAAAGCAGCTATGTATTCCAATTCAGCTGAAGATCTCGCCACAACGCATTGCTTTGCACTCCTTCAGCTCACTGCTGCACCATTCAATGTAAATACGTATCCAGATTGAGATTTAATCATCTGGATCGGTGTTTCAACTAGCATAGGTGTAACAATAAACAACGAGTTGTTCATCACCTCCATAAGAAAGAACCATATCCTTAGTTCTTCTCAAGTACTTAAGGATGTTTTTGACCGCTATCCAATGATCCACTCCTGGATCACTTTGATATCTGCTAGTCAAACTAATAGCATATGCAATGTCGGGTCTAGTACATAGCATGACATACATGATAGCTCCTATGGCTGAGGCATAGGGAGTCTTACTCATCCTCTCTATATCTTCTGTAGTAGCAGGACTTTGAGTTTTACTCAAGGTCATATTGGGGAACATGGGCAAGAAACCTTTCTTGCTATCTTCCATTCCAAACCTCTTTAGAACTTTGTCCAAATATGTACTCTGTGAAAGCGATATTAGGCGTCTTGATCTATCTCTATAAATCTTTATGCCTAATATGTAAGCAGCTTCGCCAAGATCCTTCGTTGAAAAACTATTATTCAAATAATCTTTGACACTTTTAAGAAGGTTTACATCATTCCCAATCAACAATATGTCGTCCACATGTAGTACTAGGAATGCTACAAAGCTCCCACTCACTTTCTTGTAAATACAAGCTTCTCCATAAGTTTGTATAAAACCAAAACTTTTGATCACCTTATCAAAACGTTAATTCCAACTTCGGGATGCTTGCTTCAATCCATAAATGGATCATTGAAGTTTGCATACCTTGTTAGCATCTTTAGGATCGACAAAACCTTTGGGTTATACCATATACAACTCTTCATCAATGTCTCCATTGACGAATGTTGTTTTGACATCCATCTGCCATATCTCATAATCATAATATGCAACAATTGCTAACATAATCCTCATAGACTTTAGCTTCGCTACCGGTGAGAAAGTCTCATCATAGTCAACTCCTTGAATTTGTCGAAACCCTTTTGTGACAAGTCGAGCTTTATAGACGGTTACATTACCATCAGCATCTGTTTTCTTTTTGAAAGTCCATTTGTTCTCGACAGCCTTTCGGCCATCCGGTAAGTCCATCACAGTCCATACTTGGTTTTCGTACATGGATCCAATCTCGGATTTCATGGCTTCTTGCCATTTATTGGAATCTGGGCTCGTCATCGCTTCCTCATATTTCACAGGGTCATTGGTGTTGTCCACTAACATGACACTCATAATGGGATCATACCAATCGGGAGTGATACGAGTCCTCGTCGACCTGTGATGTTCCGTAGTAACTTCGACCGAAGTTTCATGATCACCATCATTAGCTTCCTGTCCTATTGATGTAGGCGCCATACGAACTACTTCTAGTGCTGCGCTACTCTCAAATCCGAGAGAAGGTTCGACAGCCTCGTCGAGTTCTACTTTCCTTCCAGTCACGTCTTTCGAGAGAAACTCCTTCTCTAGAAAGGATTCATTCTTGGCAACAAAGATTTTGCCTTCGGATCTATGATAGAAAGTATACCCAATAGTTCCCTTCGGGTATGCTATGAAGACTCATTTTTCCACTTTGGGTTCAAGATTGTCGGCTGTAACTTCTTTGCATAAGCTTCGCAACCCCAAACTTTAAGGAACGACAATTTATGTTTCTTCCCAAACCACAATTCATACGGTGTCATTTCAACGGATTTAGACGGTTCCCTATTTAAAGTGAATGCGACTGTTTCTAATGCATAACCCCAAAACGATAACGGTAAATCTATAAGTGACATCATAGAACGAACCATATCTAAGAGAGTTCGATTACGACGTTCGGACACACCATTACGCTGTGGTGTTCCTGGCGGTGTTAATAATGAAAGTATTCCGCATTTCTTCAAATGCTCGCCAAACTTGTAACTTAGATATTCACCTCCATGGTCAGATTTTAGAAATTTAATCTTCTTGTTACTTTGATTCTCTACTTCACTTTGAAATTCCTTAAACTTCTCGAAAGTTTCGGACTTATGTTTCATTAAATAGATATACCCATATCTACTCAAGTCATCTGTGAAAGTAAGAACATAACGATAACCACCGCGCGATGATACACTCATCGGGCCACACACATCGGTATGTATGATTTCCAGTAAGTCCATAGCTCGCTCCATCATACCAGAAAATGGAGTCTTGGTCATTTTACCCATCAAACATGCTTCACATCTTTCAAGCGATTCGTAATCAAGTGATTCAAGAAGTCCATCGGAATGGAGTTTCTTTATACGCTTCACTCCAATGTGACCAACACGAAAGTGCCACATGTATGTAGAGTTATCATTTAATTTCAAACGTTTATATTCTATAATATGAACATGTGTATCACTATAATCGAGATTCAACAAAAATAGACCATCTATCAAAGGTGCATGACCATAAAAGATATTACTCATATAAATCGAACAACCATTATTCTCGGACTTAAACAAGTAACCGCCTTGCAATAAACATGATCCGGATATAATGTTCATGCTCAACGCAGACACCAAATAACAATTATTTAAGTATAAAATTAATCCCGATGATAGATGAATAGGTAGCGTGTCGAACTGATGACCCACAAGTATAGGGGGTGTATCGTAGTACTTTCGATAAATAGGAGTGTTGATCCCAACAAGGAGTAGAAGGTGCTGAACAGTGGTATGGAGCAGGAAATCCCTGTGAATACTTAGCAAATGAGTTTTTAGTAGTTTTTTGACAAGGCAATAAAACAAAGAGCAAGTAACAGAAGTAACGAACAAACGAAGCAAGTGGCCCAATCCTTTCTTAGCAAAGGACAAGCCGGTGGAAATACTTATAAGGACCAAACGTTCTCGAGGACACATGGGAATCCTGTCAAGTGCTTTTGCTTCAAATAGCTGAGTACTCTTCTCTGGTGTTATAAGTGTTGTGTGGGTGAACCTGTGCTAACATACCGCCCTTCCTAGGACTAATACCTACTTGTGATTAAACCCTCTGCAAACATTCGTAACTACAGGAAAGTAATTAAGATATAAATCTAACAACAGCCTTAAACTCTGAGATCCTACACTCCCTTGTGTGAAGGTGTCCTAACGGGCGTTCAGGTTTCTGTCACTCCGGCAACCCCACAATTAGTAGCAAAATGCACAATGCATTCCCCTCGGCCCATAAATGGTGAAGTGTCATGTAGTTGACGTTCACATGACACCACTAGAAGAATAGCTCCACAACTTAAATACTAAACCATTGAATAATAACTCATCACAGATTCACTACTAACAACATGACTTCTCCCATGTCCTCAAGAACTAAACGAACTACTCACAAGACATCATATGGATCAAGATCAAAGATGATATGATAATGGATAACAATCTAAACATAAATAATAATCCAATTGTTCCACTCACAAGCATCAACTACAATAGTAATCAACACCGGGAAAGTTTCCCCTAAGAACTAAAGCAATATCCAACACAATTGTTACAGCGAAACGGAGTGGTGATGATGGTACTGGTGGAGATGATGGTGTGGATGATGATGATGATCCCGATGAAGCCTAGCTTGATGACGGTGTTGATGGCGACGGTCTTCCCTCTCCGGGAAGGAAATCCCCCAGCAGAAATCTGTCTGCCGGAGAGATATTTCTCTCTTGGTGTTTTCCGCCCCCAGAGGTGGTGGAAATCTATCTGTGGTCGCTCCCCCGATGTTAGGGTTCCGAAGGGAAGATATAGGCGAAGGGGCGGAGTCGGAGGCCAGGCAGGTGGGCCACATCTTCCCTAGGCGCGGGGTCAGGTGGGCCCATGCCTAGGGGGTGTGGGCCCCCTGAGGCCCATCTGCGTCCCTCCTTCCTTCGTCTTCTGGTAAAATAATATGTTTCCATATTTTTCTGGTATTTTTTTGATCTTCGCGAAATTGCACCGAAACGCCTTCTTTTCCATCAGAATCCAGACTCCAGCAGTCCATCCTCCAAGAATCATCCAACATTCATAAACATATGAAAAGCCATAAGTAATACCTCATAATAAGACAAATATCAATGAACAGAGGTAAATTATGATATAGAATGGTGATGCAAATTGGGCGTATCAACTCCCCCAAACTTAGACTTCGCTTGTCCCCAAGCGAATACTGAGCTTAGTAAACATGTCCACAGGTTTATGGAGTGAAGTGTCGATAAAAATAATACGAACAAGAAGCATCACACTTACCATTGCACAACTCATAGAAGAGAGCAGCTCACCATTATATAACTTAGCTTGCAACCAAGTACAACAGTCACAATAGATATGCATAAATATAAATCATAATTGGAATTGGCAAACTTGTTCTTGGTCAGAGAACACCTGGCAAACAGTTTCAAAAAAGCTTTTTGTAGAAGTTTCAAAACAGGAACACTCTTTGCTCAAAAAGGTTTTTCACAAGTGAAGGCTTTCAAAGTAATATTCAATAGATAAGAGTTTTATGCAAACAAGGAAGATAAAGAACATGATTGAATAAATCACCATATGAATGCTTGAAACACAACAACTCAAAAGCTTGCTGGAGAAAGAGAGGAAGTAGGTTTACTGACTCAACTTGGAAGTGGAAGAAAGGTCCCTTCTTAGAGGGTAGCA
The DNA here is from genome assembly GCA_916181665.1 of Avena sativa. Lineage (NCBI taxonomy): Eukaryota > Viridiplantae > Streptophyta > Magnoliopsida > Poales > Poaceae > Avena > Avena sativa. Next base: position 51,913,689 of record OV702285.1, on the reverse strand, counting down.
GGGATTACAAGTCATAAAGAGCTTTCAAAAGATGATGGTACTTACTAGCTTTGAGCCCTCATTGCCCCTATCATAAGCATCTTGAGATGATTAAGGTTAAAGTGAACAAAGATGGAGTATATGCTTGACGAAATATAAGTTGGCAATCTCATGTCCCTTGAATATGAGGGCCACTCCTCATGCTACTCAACTTTGGGTCCAGGTAAGTTCTTGTCATTGTAAGTATTTGGATATCATTGAGAACCGCCAACGGGGTACCCCTTGTACATGGTACAGGAGCTTTCCCATAACCAAAATGACAAGGTAAGCAGACAATGAGCATGTTAGCGATCTTTTTATTTACTATGTGTATAGGTTTTTATTGAGGATGCTTCATAGATGACTGAATATGGTGATGCCGCAAGTTTCCACCATGATTAAGCATGGCTAAGGATAGTGGCCCAGGCGTTTCTCTAACACAGGATACAAACTCCATGGACTTACAAGTTCCCTCTTTATTTCACACCGTTGACATCTATAGACAAAAGAGCACGATATCAACTGTGTACAGAGTACAAGTGCAATGTTGAAAACATTCCCCATGACATCACGGTTCTGCTAATTCCAACGTATAGATGCAAGCATATACAACTTCGATGTTCACAATGGTTCAAGTCTATTAGGGGCAATGAAATAAAGTGTGCCATCAAGTTCGTGAGAGCTTTACTAACTAGTTTTCACATAACAAAATACTTTTTAATTTGAAAGGTAGATTAAGCTTGAGAATTTGCTTGGAATAGCAAAAGCTACTAGGTAGATATGGTGGACACAAGTGGCAAAAGTTTTGGTTCAAAGGGGTTTTGGGAACATCAGAAGTATGCCTTCTCAAAACAGGTTTTCGGCTAGCAAGGCTGGGTAGCAAGCAAGAGAGTTGAAAGAAACAAGCAAACATACAAGCAATAAATCCAAACATGCAATCTTCCTTGAAGACACAAAAGAATCTTAAATAAACAATACTAAGCTTATGAGCCAACAAGAAAGAAAACGAATAATACAAAATACATATAAGCTTTTTCTTTCTTTCTTTCTTTTTCTTTCAAACTAATGCCACTGACAAGAACTCGGTTTGCCAAAACCAATTTAGATCCACTTGATGATCCCAAAGTGGTGCCAATACTGATTAACAAGATCCATCATATAATAGAGATTGCAAACTAAAATAAGAAGTGCAAAAAGGTAAAAGATGAGACTTCTCATTAATATTCCAATAAAGGCACTCACACCAAGGGATACATAGATAATCAACTAAAGGAGAGATACTTCCACATGCAAACCAAACTATAAAATAACCTCTCTACCATAGATATGAATCCACTAAAAAGGTAAAAGGTAAAAGATAATGGTGGTGATACCGCGGCACTCCCCAAGCTTGGAACAAGCCAAGGGGATGCCAAACCTGATGACGAATTATTCCTTCGGTGGTGGTGGTGTTCTCTTGATAAGCTCTTCAATAAGTTTCTTCAAATCCTCCATATCGAAGGTCAAAGTACAAATTAACTCCGAATTATGCTCAATGCAGCCCATGATCAACTTGGACCGAGGATCGCAGTCCTTATTATTCTTCCTCCATTCTTCCAAATTAGAGTGTTTCTTTCCTACACGGTTAGAACAAGGGGTACTAGGAGGAAGTGTGCGCGGAACGAGGATATGACACGGAGTTCTACCTACCGTAGACATCCGTGTTGTCCTCCTAAGCTGGGTAGGTTGTGCCACCAAACCAATGCTTGCGACGGTAGCGCGGGTGTATGGTTGCTTGTCCTCCTCCATGTATCCTTCATAACCTACCGCAATCTCCTCTTCCTTGGGGACTTGAGGTTCTTCTTCCTCGGGTTTCTTGCCTTTGTCGTTGGCGGAGGCCATGGTGCTCTAAACTTGAGAAGATTTCCTGATAGAAACAGATTGAAACGAAAACATGATGAGAACACGATGCACGAACCTCGGGGGATCCGGGGGGTTATATATTACGAAGATTCAATGCATAAGGAAGGTACTGACACGGAAACAAAGCGGATACGGAGTTCGAGGGGGATACACCCCCCTCAGGCGCGGCCAGGCCTGGGGTGGGTTTGTCCACCCCGGGCTCCGTTTCCTCTTCAGTTTCGTCTTGTATCTTCCTTATGTATTAAAAACATCAAAAATATAAAAAAGATTGGGGTTTCACGAACCTTCTGTTTTCACCACTTTTACCTATTCAAAGACGAACTCTGCGCATTCCTTTTCTCTTTCTCCTGAGAATTTCCTTCATACAAAACCCTTGCACAAACTCAATGACAACATTAGTGTAAGAAAAAAAATAAGCCTTTTGGTAAATACTTCAACTGAAAACCATCAAAACAAAAGCTTCAGTAAGAGGCAAATACAAATGATGGCAAAAATCTACCAAAACAGACCAGCAGGTAAAGATTGATATTTTCGAAGACCTTCTGTTGCTCAAATCAAAAAGTGCAGAACTGATGAAAGTTGTGTAACAACTTGGAGAACAAACTCAGAAAAATGCAGCTCCATCCGAAGTACTGAGCTTCCTCACGAATTTTTACAATGCAGCACAAAAATCTGTCCCAGGACAGCCACTTTTCACAACTCCTCTACTTCACAAAAGTAGTTGAACTTGGCACAAAAACCAAAAAAAAAAAGGATAAGGAGCGGCTATTACAGAGGTAATAACTTCCAAGACTCGACAAAACTCTTGGGTTATCTCCCAACAAGTACTTCTCTTTAATGCCTTTAAGTTAGGCTTGAAACTTCCAAAGATGCTCACATAGGATATATATATATATTTAAAGTAAAAGAGAGCATCAAGAAGCAAATAACCAACACACTTGAGTCTAACCCACTTCCTATGCATGGGGGTATCATGAGAAAACGAATTGTTGAAGCAAAAGGCCGCAAGCATAGGAAGACAAAACAGATGCAACTTTAAAGCTTTCAACATAAAACGGGAAAACTTAACATCATTGTGATGCATCAAACCATGTTTCCCTCTCTCAAAACAACTCTCAGTAGAACTTTGAATAAAGTTGACAATATAACTGTCACTAGAAACAACTTTATCATCAGAATAAGCATACTTACAGTCACCAAAAGAAGGTCCAAGGTCATAGACTGGATCAATAGAAGCAAGTTGTTCCATCCTAAAATCTTTATTAGGCAAGCTATTTTCACAAGGAGCTTTAGCAAATTTGGAAAAGTTAAACACATAAGACTCTCCATCAAACTTAGTTAAAACTTTTTCCTTCTTACAATCAATAATAGTTGCACAAGTTTTCAAGAAAGGTCTACAAAAAATTATGGGACAAGTTTTGCTAGGTGCTGAATTAAGCACTAGAAAATCAACAGGATATTTGATCTTACCACAAATAACCTCCACATCTCTTACAATACAAATGGGGCAAATGGTCTCCTTATTAGCAAGGTGGATAACCACATCAATGTCCTCAAGCTCACAAGGACCAATCTCATGCATAGTTTCCCTGTAAAGCTCATAAGGAATAGCACTAGAACTAGCACCAATATCACATAAACCATAGTAGCAATGATCACCAATTTTAACAGAAAGCACAGGAACACTAGCTTTTATAGCCTTACTAGGATGAGAAATAATATTAGAAGCATCTTCACAGAAGACAATGTGCTCATCCTCTATATTTCTAGTGACAGTGTCTTTCATAATAGCTACCACAGGTTCAACATTCAAATGCTTACCAGGCTCCATAGTTTTCATTGTAACTTTGTTATTTGCACTAATAATCATAGAATACTCCTTTAACTTAGCTGGGAAAGGCATTTTCTCAACATGAGGTTCAAGCATAATATGATTAGTAGTACAAACTTGAGTACTTCTAACTGGAACATGATTAACAACATCTTTATAAGGAGCATGGTACTTGTTCCACTTCTTCTTGGGAATTTCAATGTAAGAGGCAAAGGCCTTAAAACAGTTGGCAATACTTTGGGAATCAAGACCAAACTCATTACTAATATCACGGAAGTTATCAGTTCCCATAAAAGATTTAATGCATTCATAATCATAGTTTATACCTGACTTTCTTCCTTTGTCATTCTCCCAGGCTTCAATGTTATCTTGAATATGGTCTAGAAGATCCCATTTAGCTTCTTCCTTCATACGTGTGAATGATCCAGCACAAGAAGCATCTAGTAAATCTTTATCATGAAGAGAAAGCCTAGCATAAAAGTTATTGAGAATAATATTGTTAGGGAGTTCATGAATAGGACATTTAAGCATTAGTAACTTCAATCTCCCCCAAGCTTGAGCTGTACTCTCTCCATCAAGTGGCCAAAAGTTATATATAAGATTTCTATCCTTATGAATCTCACTGGGAGGATAAAATTTAGAGTAAAAGAGAGATGACATCTCCTCCCATTCCATGGATTGTCCGTTCTTTAGCAGCTTATACCATTCTTCAGCTCTCCCTTTCAAGGATATGGAGAGTAACTTCTTCTTCACCTATTCAGTTGTGATACCTGCACACTTAAACAACCCGCATAATTCATGGATAAAAAGCAAGTGATCACTAGGATGGACAGTTCCATCCCTAAAATAATAATTATCCATAACACGATTAACAATACTTGTAGGTATCTTAAAAGGATCTATCTCAACAGGAGGTGGCTCATCTACTACCCTACCAGCGGTCGTAGTTTTCCCAAACAGAAAACCAAGTGGGTTATCCATATTGGAAACAAAGCAATAAGCAGTAACAAGAGAAATACTCACAGTGAAAGTTTCCTTTACCAGTTCCACTCTTCAATAACACTTCACTCCCTGGCAACGGTGCCAGAAAATAGCCTTGATGACCCACAAGTATAGGGGGTGTATCGTAGTACTTTCGATAAATCGGAGTGTCGATCCCAACGAGGAGCAGAAGGTGCTGAACAATGGTATGGAGCAGGAAATCCCTACGAATACTTAGGAAACGGATTTTTAGTGGTTTTCTGACAAGGCAATAAAACAAAGAGAAAGTAACAGAAGTAACGAACAAACGGAGCAAGTGGAGCAATCCTTTCTTAGCAAAGGACAAGCCGGTGGAAATACTTATAAGGACCAAACGTTCTCGAGGACACATTGGAATTCTGTCATGTGTTTTCGCTTCAAATAGCTGAGTACTCTTCTCTGGTGTTATAAGTGTTGTGTGGGTGAACCAGTGCTAACATACCGCCCTTCCTAGGACTAATACATACATGTGATTAAACCCTCTGCAAACATTCGTAACTACAGGAAAGTAATTAAGATATAAATCTAACCCACAACCTTAAACTCTGAGATCCTACACTCCCTTGTGCGAAGGTGTCCTAACGGGCGTTCAGGTTTCTGTCACTCCGGCAACCCCACAATTAGTAGCCAAATGCACAATGCATTCCCCTCGGCCCATAAATGGTGAAGTGTCATGTAGTCGACGTTCACATGACACCACTAGAAGAATAGCACCACTACTTAAATACTAAACCATTGAATAATAACTCATCACAAATTCACTACTAACAACATGACTTCTACCATGTCCTCAAGAACTAAACGAACTACTCACAAGACATCATATGGATCAAGATCAAAGATGATATGATAATGGATAACAATCTAAACATAAATAATAGTCCAATTGTTCCACTCACAAGCATCAACTACAATAGTAATCAACACCAGGAAAGTTTCCCCTAAGAACTAAAGCAATATCCAACACAATTGTTACAGAGGAACGGAGTGGTGGTGATGGTACTGGTGGAGATGATGGTGTGGATGATGATGATGATCCCGATGAAGCCTAGCTTGATGATGGTGTTGATGGCGACGGTCTCCCCTCTCCGGGAAGGAAATCCCCCGGCAGAAATCTGTCTACCGGAGAGATATTTCTCTCTTGGTGTTTTCCGCCCCCCAGAGGCGCTGGAAATCTATCTGTGGTCGCTCCCCCGATGTTAGGGTTTCGAAGGGAAGATATAGGCGAAGGGGCGGAGTCGGAGGCCGGGCAGGTGGGCCACACCTGCCCTAGGCGCAGGGTCAGGTAGGCCCATGCCTAGGGGGTGTGGGCCCCCTGAGGCCCATCTCCGTCCCTCCTTCTAGCTTCCTTTGTGTTCTGGTAAAATAATTTGTTTTCATATTTTTCTAGTATTTTTCTGATCTTCGCGAAATTGCACCGAAACGCCTTCTTATCCATCAGAATCCAGACTCCGGCAGTCCATCCTCCAAGAATCATCCAACATGCATAAACAGATGAAAAGCCATAAGTAATACCTCATAATAAGACAAATATCAATGAATAGAGGTAAATTATGATATAGAATGGTGATGCAAATTGGGCGTATCATGACCACAATCACATCAACCTTTGATCCATTTCCAATGCGCATCGTCACCTCGTTCTTATCTAGTCTCCGTTTATTCTACATCACCAGTTTCGAGTTACATATGTGAGCAACCGAACCAGTATCAAATACCTAGGCACTACTACGACTACTAGTACTATACACATCAATAACATGTATATCGGATATAACTTTCTTCTTGATGTTGCCGTTTGATGTCTACGCACTTATATTCTTGTAGACAGTTGTTGGGCCTCCAAGTGCAGAGGTTTGTAGAACAACAACAAATTTCCCTTAAGTGGATCACCCAAGGTTTATCGAACTCAGGGACGAAGTGGTCAAAGGTATCCCTCTCAAGCAACCCTGCAATCAAGATACAAGAAGTCTCTTGTGTCACCAACACACCTAATACACTTGTCAAGTGTATAGGTGCACTAGTTCGGCGAAGAGATAGTGAAATACAAGTGGTAACGGTGCCAGAAAAGATCTTCTGACTTGTTGACGTGGGGTAACGTGTGTGGGTGCCAGAAAATAGCTTGACGGTGAGGTAAAGACTAAAGGCAAAAGGATGGAAGCAAGCAAACATGCAACAGATCTAGATGCAAACGGTGTTTCAATGTTTAGAAACAAGGTCTAGGGATCATACTTTCACTAGTGAACACTCTCTCATATAAATATCCTCTCTTCATGATACTACTCTTAACTACTCTCCGGTTGGACACTCTAATCCATGGTAGGGCTATAACAGTAGACCTCAAAGTCCGCCTTCCACATCTAGATAACCCCACACTGTCACCTTGAGCGCTAGATGGTTCCAACAAACACCACAATTTCATAGAGACATCAAACTCCAAATATACTCATGATAAATATATATGTAACCTAACTTAAGTGCCACACACGGCGTGCACGCTGTCACTTTCACACACGTGGGGAAAAGCATAGATCTATTAAAGCACAATGAGTATTTATGTAGACTCTAGACTAAGTGCCACCATGGCGTGCACGCTGTCACTTTCACACACATGGGGAGAGCAGAGATCTATTGAAGCACTTGAGTAGCAAGGTAGATCTACTTGATTATAAAGATCATGACCACAACAAGATCATGCATAGAGAGAGAGAGATGAACACATAGCTACCGGTAGAGCCCTTAGCCTCGAGGAAGAACTACTCCCTCCTCATCATGGGAATCAGCAACGGCGATGGAGATGGTGTTGGAGATCGATGGAGATGACTCCGGGGGCACTTCCCCGTCCTGGTAGGGTGCCGGAACAGAGACTTTCTGTCCCCCCGAATCTCCCCCTCGGTGGCGGCGACGCAACAGAACTTTTTCTATAAGTATGATGGATTATTTAGGGTTTTATCCCCGAGGTCTTATTATAGGCGGAGGAGGCAAGGTCGGTAGAGGGCCAGGGGGTCCACACCCATATAGGCGCCACCAGGGCTTGCTCGCGCCTAGGGGGTGCGACCACCCTAATGCCCTACTCTATCTCTGCTTCGTGGTTCCTTGTTGCTCCAGGAAAATAATGACTTTGGCTTTTGTCCCGTCCAATTTCGAGAATATTGATTTTCTGCCTTTTCTGGAACCAAAAATAGAAGAAAACAGGCAACTGGCATGGTGGCATCTTGTCAATAGGTTAGTTTCAGAAAGTGTATAAAAATACCTCAAAGTGTAGACAAAACAAAGCAAAGTAGATACTAAACTAGCATGGAACATAAAAAATTATAGATACGTTTACGACGTATCAAGCATCCCCAATCTTAACTCTTGCTCGTCCTCGAGTAGGTAAGTGATAAAATAATAATTTTTGAGGTGACATGCACCATCAAAACCAAGATCAAACCATTTGCAAGAATTGAAGGCTGGGATCAAAGAACTCTAAACATGAGCATGAAAGATGGAGTTCTAACAGTAAGACAAAGTAACAATGCATGCAACATGAATGGTTACAAACAAATATCATGAATAACATGCATTGAAAAACGTTTGTTTGTTTCACATACAGAAAACATGGCACAATGGCATTCAGCTTGTCCCTCATGGAGTAGCAAATAGATGCATAGGACACCTTCAAAGTTCATAAGAGTGACTATATACAAATAGCACAAGAACAAGCAATATCAACAATATGCATCAATCAATAAGTTTTGGGACAATGCACATAGAACTAAGAATGGCAACTATGCTCTCTTAACTGGTGCCTAAAGGTAGAAGGTGCAGACTCAATATAATGGTGGAAGAAAGGCCATTCATAAAGGGAAGCAGGGATTTAAAGTTTAAAAAGAGCTTCCAAAAATTATGGTACTTGATAGGTTTCAGCTCTCATTGCCCCTATCATAAGCATCTTGAGTGATTAAGGTTAAAGTGAACAAACTATGGAGTATATGCTTGACAAAGTATAAGTTGGATCTCATGTCCCTTGAATACGAGGGCCACACCTCATGCTACTCAACTTCAGTCACCTGTAAGTTCTTGTCACAGTAAGTACATGTGTATCATAGAGAACCGCCAACGGGGTACCCCTTGCACATGGTACATGAGCTATCCCATAACCAAAATGACAAGGCAAGTAGACAATGAGCATATTAGTGATCTTTTTATTTACTATGTGTATAGCTTTTTATTGAGGATGCTTCACAGAATTCTCATTATGGTGATGCTGCAAGTTTCCACCATCCTTAGGCATGGCTTAGGCTAGCAGCCCAGGCGTTTCTGTAACACAAAATACATAACTCCATGGACTTACAAGCTCCCTCTTTATTTCACACCGGTGACATCATATACAAAAGAGCATGATATCAACTGTGTACAAAGTATAAGTGCAATGTTGAAAACGTTCCCCATGACAGCATGGTTCTGCTAATTCCAACATATAAGTGCAAGCATATACAACATAGATGACACAATGGTTCAAGTTTATTAGGGGAAAGAAAAATAAAGTGTGCCATCAAGTTTGTGAGAGCTTTAATCACTAAGTTTTCACATAACAAAAAGAATTTTTAATTGTAAGGTAGATGAAAACAATAATATACTTGGAATGGTGTAACACACCATGCATAAGAATTTATAGTGGACACTTTGGAATAACTTGGTTTCTTGGGAGTTGGAAGCATGAGTAGAGCTTACTCGTACAAGTGGAGGCTAGCAAAAGACTGGGAGCAACCAACTAAGAGAGCAATAATGGCCATAATCATGCAGAGCGACAAAACATTACTAATCAAAGCATAAAGTGGTACTGCATGTCTAGGACTGAATGATCATAGAGGCTAAGGTGACTGGTTCATAGTCATAACATGTTGTGAGCATGTGCCAAGTCAACCCAAACAAAGCATCGAAGGAGAATACCACAATACTATGCTTTTATATGCTAAAACAACGCATGATTCTTTCAAGGCACATTAAGCAATCCCAATTGTTTGGAACAAGTCATGCTACAACAATAATCACTAAGCATAAGGTCAAAACAACATCTAGCATGACATTATAAAGTTTAAGTCATAGTCAAAGCAAGCTCCGTTTTGTACCACTATAAGCATGAAACTTTCGACTCTTTTCCAACACTAGTCGACTTATTTGAAACAACTCACAAAGATAATAATCAATAAATACCAGTGACCTTGTCTCACAAATCCACAAAGAAGAACTAAAATTTTCTAAGCTAAAAGCACAAGAAAACTAAGGCTAAAGACAGTGCTAGCAAAAGAGAACACTCACAAGACAATAAGAATGAAAACTAGAGTGTTCTAGGCAATGAAAACAGAGTGTGTCTCTCTCCAAAAGAAGTGTGTTAGGATCAACCAACTTTATTCAAGAAAACTAAGCAAACGAAAACTAAGACGCTGCAAGAACAACACAACTGTGCATGAAACAATAAAAACGAAGTGTCTAGAAAGACCTGATATTTTTTATTGATAAAGAAGGGGGTGCCTTGGGCATCCCCAAGCTTTGACGCTTCTACCTATTCGATATTTCTTGGGGTGACACCGGGGTGGCATCCCCAAGCTTGAGCTTTTGTCAATTTTTCATCTCATTACATCATTCTCTCTCTACACCTGAATTTTTCCTTCATACAAAACTTCACACAATCTTCATTAGCAACATTAGTGTATTCAAAAGATAATAGAACCTTAGGTTTAGCTTTAGAACAGAAAAACTTTTTAGTAAAACCGCAAGCTACTGTAGCACATCCTTCAAAAAGCTCAATTTCCCAAAAATAACCCAAAAAGGAATCAATAAGAAGCAAATGCAAATAATGGCAGAAATCTATCAAAATAGACCAGCGGGTAGAAACCGATTTTTTTTTGAAAATCTTTTGTTGCTCAAATCAAAAAGTTTTGAACTAATGAAAGTTATCTAACATACTGGGGATTTATTCGTAAATTTTGAACTCAATCCGACTTATAGAGACTCCTCACGAATTTTTATGGTGGAGGACAGAAATTTGTTTCGGGACAACAACTCCCCAAATCTTACTTCCCTCTTATTAGAGGTAATTCTTGGCACAAAAAGCAAACAAAAAGGATAAGGAGAGGTCATTACTGAAGTAATAACTTCCAAGACTCAAGAAAACTCTTGGGTTATCTCCCAACAAGTACTTTTCTTTAACGCCTTTAAGTTAGGCATGATAATTTGAGAAGATGCTCACAAAAGAAATATGAATTGAAGTAAATGAGAGTATCAAGAAGCAAATTCAAAAGACATTTAAGTCTAACCCACTTCCTATGCATAGGAATCTTGTAAAGAAACAAGTCATGAAAGCACAAAGCAACAAGCATAGGAAAGCGAAACAAGTGCAACTTCAAGATTTTCAACATAAAGAGGGTAAACTTAATATTTTTGAGATGCATAAGACCATGTTTCCCTCTCTCATAATAACTTTCAGTAGCATCATGAATAAAATTAACAATATAACTATCACATAATACATTCTTATCATGAGCCACATGCATATAATGATTATTACTCTCCACATAATCATAGTCTTTCTTATTAATTGTAGTGGGAGCAAATTCAACAAAATAGCTATCATTATTATTCTCATCACCATAATCATAAAATATAGGAGGCATATTGTAATCATAATTACTTTCCTCCTCAATAGTAGGTGGACTAAAAATATCATATGCATCATTGTAATCATCATATATTGAAGGTTTGGTATCATCATAAGCAATAGAATAGCTATCTTTCAAAACCAAGGAACTAAAAAGATCATTTTCATAAAAACTATCTTCCCCAAGCTTAGACGTTTCCATATCATTAGCAATAATGGTGTTCAAAGAATTCATACTAATAACATTGCTATTAGCATGCAAATAAAGTTCCATAGGTTTTTTAATTTTCTCTTCAAATACTTCATGTCCTAGCTCAAGATAAACACTATAAAGCTCCCTAATTTTTTTGTTGTTTTCCATCAAGCCTAACTAGTGAAAACAAGAAAAAAAAGAAAAAAATGCAGAATCTAAAGGAAATAACTTCGAGCACTCACACCGGAGGATGTGAGTACCTTTTACCTTAACTCCCCGACAACGGCGCCATAAAATAGCTTGATGTCTACGCATTTCTATTCTTGTAGACAGTTTGTGGGCCTCCAAGTGCAGAGGTTTGTAGAAAAGCAGCAAGTTTCCCTTCAGTGGATCACCCAAGGTTTATCGAACTCAGGGACGAAGTGGTCAAAGGTATCCCTCTCAAGCAACCCTGCAATCAAGATACAAGAAGTCTCTTGTGTCCCCAACACACCTAATACACTTGTCAAGTGTATAGGTGCACTAGTTCGGCGAAGAGATAATGAAATACAAGTGGTAACAGTGCCAGAAAAGAGCTTCTAACTTGTTGTTGACGTGGGGTAACGTGTGTGGGTGCCAGAAAATAGCTTGATGCTGAGGTAAAGACTAAAGGCAAATGATGGAAGCAAGCAAACATGCAACAGATCTAGATGCAAACGGTGTTTAAATGTTTAGAAACAAGGCCTAGGGATCATACGTTCACTAGTGAACACTCTCGCATATAAATATCCTCTCTTCATGATACTACTCTTAACTACTATCCGGTTGGACACTCTAATCCATGGTAGGGCTATAACAGCACACCTCAAAGTCCGCCTTCCCCATCTAGATAACTCCACACTGTCACCTTGATTGCTAGATGGTTCCAACAAACACCACAATTTCATAGAGACATCCAACTCCAAATATACTCATGATAAATATATATGTAACCTAACTTAAGTGCCACACACAGCGCACACGCTGTCACTTTCACACACATGGGGAAAAGCATAGATCTATTAAAGAACGATGCGTATTTATGTAGACTCTAGCCTAAGTGCCACCATGGCATGCACACTGTCACTTTCACACACATGGGGAGAGCAGAGATCTATTGAAGCACTTGAGTAGCAAGGTAGATCACTTGATTACAAAGCTCATGACCACAACAAGATCATGCATAGAGAGAGAGATGAACACGTAGCTACCGGTAGAGCCCTTAGCCTTGAGGAAGAACTACTCCCTCCTCATCACGGGAATCAACAACGGCGATGGATATGGTGGTGGAGATCGATGGATATGGCTCTAGGGGCACTTCCCCGTCCCGGCAGGGTGTCGGAATAGAGACTTTCTGTCCCTCGAATCTCCCCTTCGGTGGTGGCGGCACAGCGGAACTGTTTGTAGAAGTATGATGGATTATTTAGGGTTTTCTCCCCAGGGGTATCTTATAGGCGAAGGAGGCAAGGTCGATGGAGGGCCAGGGGGCCCACACCCCCTATAGGCGCCACCAGGGCTTGCCCGCACCTGGGGGGTGCGGACACCCTGGTGCCCTACTCCGTCTCTGCTTCGTGGTTCCGTGTTTCTCCAGAAAAATAATGACTTTGGCTTTTGTCCCGTCCAATTCCGAGAATACTGATTTTCTGCCTTTTTTGGAACCAAAAACAGAACAAAATAGGCAACTAGCACTGTGGCATCTTGTCAATAGGTTAGTTCCAGAAAGTGTAAAAAAATACCTCAAATTATGGACAAAACAAAGCAAAGTAGATACTAAACAAGCATGGAACATCAAAAATTATAGATACGTTTACGACGTATCACCGTCCTTCAGATCCGCTAAGTACTTGGGGCAATTCCGTTTCTAGTGACCATAAACCTTGCAATACATGCATATATCTCCAGGACTAGCACCAACTCGGGCTTTCTTCTTAAGCACACCAATTGGTTTGTTGCCTTTGAAGTTACCCTTGAGCTCATCCTGTTTCTTTATGTCTACTTCAGCTTCCACTAAAGTGGTAGCAAATTCAGTGAGCGATCCAATCGCACCACTTATCTTGTAATTCAGTATAAACCTTTTATAACTGTTTGTAAGCGTTGCAGAGACGTTGAACAAAGTACATCATCATCTCAATGTGAGTGTTCATAGGGTTGTGTTCCTTCATCATATGGCTGAAGAAATCGTTGGAGAACATATATCTCTCAGCACGGATTTGGCTCTCAAACATGGCTTTGAGTTCCTTCACCATGGCTACAGCGCTGCTAAGGTTAAAGCGTTCTTGGAGCTCTTGCTCCATTGACATAAGGATCGCATATTTCACAAGATTGTAGTCATCACGCTTTGTGTTATATACACAACGCGCTCATGTTGAGATGCAATATTTTCAAGCGGGTCACCTAGCGGTGCATCCAGCACATAGGTCAACTGACCAGCATTGGGGACAACCCTCAAGTTACGGAACCAATCCGCAAAGTTGCTTCTATTGCTTTTTAATTTTTCTTTCTCTAGGAACGCATTAAAAATGGTGGTAGGGCCCGCCATGATCTACAACATATTTGCAATAGTTTAGACTAAGTTTATGACAAATTGAGTTCTAATTAATACTTAAATTAATCTAGGTGAACTCCCACTCAAAATAATATCCCTCACATTTTTTTAGTGATCACACGAACCAAATACACTACATCAAATCCTACCATCACGAGAGATGATGTAGTTTCAAAGGCGAACAATCAACATGTTCATCATATCTACTATATGACTCATGTTTTACCTTTCGGTGATCCGTGTTCTGATACCATGTATGTACATGCTAGGCTCGTCAAGATTAACCTTAGTTTCCGGATGAGAAAATCTGGCTTGCTCCCGTTGTATGCACACGCATAATCTAACACACCCGATCATCACATGGTGCTTCGGAACAACGAGCCTTGGCAACGGTGCTAACTAAGGACGAACACTTTATTACTTTATATTTTGTGAGATGGATCATCTTATAATGCTACCATCACAATCTAAGCAATACAGGAGGCATAAAAGGATTAACATCACATGCAATTCATAATATGTGATATGATATGGCGTTTCTTCGTGTTCTTTCGATATCCGTCTTCAAGCACGAACATGATCTCTATCATCACCGGCGTGGCATCAAGGTCAATGGCACCGCTCCATGGTTGTCATCCACCAGTATCAACTATTACAACTAATTTGAATAATAGACACGCAGGTCTTAACGAAATTAAAAGACAACCATAAGGCTCCTGCCAGTTGCCGACATACAATAAGGATCATTGCATACATCATATATAATCACAATCATGGACATATCACATCACAACACACCCCTGCAAAACAAAGTTAGACGCCTCTAATTTTATTTGCATATTTTACGTGGTTTGGGGATTTCAATAAGTATCGTTCTAACTTACGAACAAGAACCACAACGTTGATGCATGGACTATCAAGTGCCCATTGTAAATTGAATCTTTACTATGATGGAAGAGATAGACACCCGCAAAGCTAGTTATAAAATATTAGTTGCATGTCGAGCATGGAGCAAGTCTCATGAATGATGTCATGTAAGGTTAGCCCGGGCCGCTAAATCCCACCATCCCGCAAGATGCAAAGTACACAAGAAGCAATTGATAATAAAAGCACCACCGCCCACAATGACCATGGTGTTCTACTCGTGCAACAAATCTACATATGGACACGACTCTGATACCACTGTAGGGGTTCGTAGCATGGAAAACAAAAAATTTCTACCGCATGAACACACACAAGCCAAGATCTATCTACTAGATTGTAGCAACGTCGATAGAGTACTCACCCTCGAAGATTCCAAAGCGTTTAGCGAGAGCAGATTCTCATGGGTGATGTAGTCGTTCACTTGCCGATCTCAAGATCGCGTAGATGATCCTTCCGGCGCCACGTTCCGGTAGCGCTCCCGTAGTCTGTCACATATTCGGTACTCGATGAAGACCTTCCTATCCCTTGTTCCAGCACACAACGAAGGTTGTAGATCTCTCCTCGCGATTCCGGCAGCACAATGGCGTGGTGTCGGAATTTAGAGGGGAAATCCCGCATGGCTTCGCCTGACCCGAAACGGGTATGGTGGAGTAGAAGAGGGCCTCGACGACCTAGGGTTTAGAGGGCACCAAGGGGAGGTGGTGGATGGCGGCTAGGGATAGGGCTTAGCCCTAGTCGGCGACTTGGGAGGAGCTCCCTAGGTGGCGACGGCTAGAGAGGGAGGCGGCCAAGCTAGGTTTTGGGTGTGAGGAGTAGGGGGCCTCCTACACCTTCTTATATAGGTGGGAGAGGCGGTTTGGGGGGAGGGCAACTCCTCTTCTAGGATGGTGCAAGGGAGAGGGAGGAATCCTCCCTTAGGTAGGATTCCTTCCCCCCTCCACTTGGCTACCAATGTTGGCGTTTGACTTTTTTCAAACTGCCTTATTGACTTACAACCTAGAGTTTGATTTCTCTCTTCTAATTGCCCAGCCAAGTGACCTAGGACATGATGCAACCATTCCACTTTGTCATGACACATCCATGTACCCTTGCCACTCCAGATCGGTGGACCTTCTAGACCCTTGTAGAATATTCTGGTGAAAACACCGAAACCATTCCCAAACTCCGGAATTGGACTTTCCTTATATGAATCTTATTCTCCGGACCATTACGGATCTCCTCGTGATATCCTGGATCCCATCCAAGACTGCGAACTACATTTAGTCTCTATACTCACTTTCCATAACTACTAAACAACATCGAATCCTTAAGTGTGTATCCCTACGGTTCGTGAATTATGCAGACATGACCGAGACTCTTCTCTGATCAATAACCAATAGAGGAATCTAGAAATTCATATGGATCCCACATATTTCTATGATTAATTCATGATCGAATGAACCATTTACATATGATGTCAATTTCCCTTTGTCTCGAGATAGTTTACTTATCCGAGGTTTGATCGTCGGTATCTCTGCATACGTAGTTCAACCTCGTTACTGATAAGTACTCTTTACTCGTTCCTGTGATATGTGATCCCTTGTGAGTCAGTCACATGCTTGCAAGATAATTGGATGACATTCTACCGAGAGGGCCCAGAGTATATTTATCCGTCATATGGATGGACAAATCCCACTCTTGATCCATGTGTCTCAACCAACACTTTCCGAACACTCAATGCCACCTTTATAGCCACCCAGTTACGGTGTGGTGTTTGATGTCATCAAAGCATCCTTCCGGTGAAGGTTATTAACATGATCTCATGGTCAAAGGATTTAGGTTACTATGTATCTAAAAGCTTATAGCAAATGAACTACTGAAATGACTTTGATCTTTATGCTACGCTTAACTATAGGAATATGTCCATCACACCATTCTCCTAATGATGTGATCTTGTTGTTAATAACATCTAAATGTTCATGATCAGAAAACCATGATCATCTATTAACCAACAAGCTAGTATTACAAAAGAGGCTTTACTAGGGACTCTAAAAAGTTTACAAATCACACAAGTATTAATGTTTTCGGTTAATATAGTTATTGAATGAATACAAAAATTTATCATAGACACAAAGATATAATAATAACTACTTTTATTATTGCCTCTTGGGCATATATCCAACAGAACTTCCTCGCCGACTTGCTCGGCGTCTGCGGCCACGAATGCATGGATCTCCCTCCGGATGGCTTCCTGCTCGTCTATGGTCTTCACTAAGTTAGCCATGATCCACTTCACCGTCGAGACTGTGGTTTCAGATCTGGCACCAAGGAACTTGGAGCACATGCTCACGAGCTCACTATCAGAGAGCCTTCTTCGCTGGTGCGTTGAGTGAGCTTTGACTGCCAACATGGCTGGGTCATCGTCCCCGTCTGGCACGTGGAGGTCGAAGAGTGTGTCCACGTATGCCGGCGGCTGCTCGCTAGACTGCCGACGCCGACGGCTGTGATGCGAATCGGTGAGCGGTAGGTATGTCTGTTCCTGCTTCTACCGGAGGGCGGCTATCTTCTTCCACTTGCTACGATAGATGAGCTTGGCGACCGCAGATATGTTAGTGTCCGTGAACAGGCGCGTAGCGGAAAAGGACCTTATAAGTTCCCTCTAGGCATTGGCCATCGCACGTACGTGGCCTCCGTCCAGGCCGTCACTGAAACACATGGTAGCCAGCGGGCCGAAAATGCCATAGCAGATGATCTCGGCCGCATGGACGACGATGTTGGGCATGCGCCGTTGCTCGACGAGGTAATCGACAAGGCCATAGAGCGTGTGGCGGCACGTTAGAGTCTGTTTTCCCGTTCCAAGAAACTCCTGACTCCATTCCGATCGGGCCGGGTTCTGCCGATACCCCACCGCACTACAGGAGAAAATGGAGACGTCGACGGCCAAATGTCAGGGCCATCGGCGTAGCGGCCTCCCCTAGCCAGCCGCCCAGCCAGGCCGTCGATGTAGGGAAGCCCGTCGACATAGATGAAGGTTCCGAGGGTATCCGTCAGTGAAGCGCGGCTGTTGGCATGGGAGAGAAGGTTGTGCCGATGGTGGCCCTCGGCGTACCTCCAGCCTTCGGTGTAGCCCCATTTCTGGCACGGCGGCGAGAACGACTTTAGGAAGCCTAGGCTGTGCTGATGGCCTGGCCATCGGTGTAGCTCTTTGGGAGAAATTGGTTGGTCTATACCGACGGCTGGGCCGTCGGCGTAGGCGTCCGGATTTTTTTTCCATTTAATTTTAGCCATAGCTATTTTTCCTTTTACCTCATTAATTTTTGAAAAATCATAACTAAATCATTCTAATTTAGAAAAATACAAATAATATATCAAAATTTGCATAAAAATAAGATCTATCTATCTACACTCAAATATTACAAATTTATAATTAAAAAGTAACTGAAACATAAAACATTATATATAGTTTAAAACGGGCATAAGAAATTCAAAAAGATCCAAACAATGTGAAACCTTCACGTGGTGTCATATTATGTGACATAGTTAGAAGAAAAAATCAAACTTGATATATTGATTGTGTCTCAAAAAAACCCTTCACAAAATGACCTCTTATTCGAGGTTCCGTGGCTTTCGGGTGAAATGATCAATGTTATGGCTAGAATTAAGGCATAATTTGTGATAATGTGTCCATATTATGCATACATATGCATCATGGGATGGCAAACAATGTTGCGGTAGGAAGATTTCCTTTCCGTTGCACTAAAAGGCCATTTTTCATTTTCTGAGTGCAAAAAACGGGCGGTTTTATGAAGCAAGCATAAAATGGCTAATTCAAAATGCTACCACGACATTTTTCAAAAATACTATACCACCTTACATGGACACTGTCCTAACAGGGGATCTGAAACCTTTCTATCTATTCCTGGTAAAAAAGACAAATTTCTGCTGAACCAGCAGGAAGTGGGTCATATATGAACTACAGGTATATGATCTAATTCTCATGATTTTTTTTAGGTTCACAATATGCTATTTCATCAAAGATCCAATTCAAGTTTAACGAGTCCTAGCCCCGATCTAAGAATCTTCATACCCGCTGTTCCACAAAGTTAGACACACTAGTGGAAACGAGGCCTTTGGTTGAGCCTGGAAATGGGCTTTAACACCAGTTCTTCTATGAACCGGTGTTAAAGGGGGGGGGGTGTACCAGCATGGACCGTGCAGCAAAAAGGAGCCCCCCTTTAACACCGGTTCGTGGCACGAACCGGTGTTAAAGGCCCCTGCACCAGTGGCCCACGCAGCCCCCCTCCTTTAACACCGGTTCGTGGCTTGAACCGGTGTTAAAGGGGGGGGCTATATAACACACCGCAGCCCACACCCCTCTCTTCCATTTTTTCACTCTCTCATTTTGGAGCCTAGCAAGAGGGTGAGAGGTGTGCTAGTTTGTGTTTGTTTCCTATGCACAAGAGGTGTTCGGTGAAATGCCCGAGAGCTCAAAATAAGTTTTCTCGTTGCTCTTTCCTTCTCGGTCGAGGTCGGCAACTATCCTTTCATGTGTCATTGATGTACTATATATATAAATGGTCATCTCCCTATTAATTTTTGATATATACTATATATTAATGCAGATGAACCGACAATGGATGTACGGTGACCGACGCATTTCTGAGTACATTACGGCCTCCAAAATTTCATCATTGTGGCTAATGCAAACCGTGGTCACAATGGTTTTATGTGCTGTTCGTGTGTTCACTGTCAGAATAAGAAAGACTACTCAAATACCAGAACCATTCACGCCCACCTACTTCGATCTGGTTTCATGCCCATCTATAATTGTTGGACCAAGCACGGAGAAAAAGGGGTTGTGATGGAAGACAACAAAGAAGAAGAGGATGATGACAACTATCATAATATGTATCCTGAATATGATGATACTGCAACAGGGGTAGATAATGAAGATCAAGAGGCAGCAGATGGGCCCGCTGATGATGATCTTGGTCGGGCCATTACTGATGCAAAGGAAGAATGTGAAACTGAAAAGGAGAAGGAGAAGCTGGAGCAGATGTTAAAGGATCACAAAACATTGTTGTACACAACTTTCGAAGATGGCCACAAAAAGCTAGGTACCACACTGGATTGCTGCAATGGAAGGCAGAGAACGGTGTGACTGACAGCGCATTTTCAAAGTTGTTGGTAAAAATGAAGAATCTTCTTCCAAGAAATAATGAGTTGCCCGACAGTACATACCAAGCAAAGAAGGTTGTCTGCCCTCTAGGATTAGACGTGCAGAAGATACATGCCTGCATTAATGACTGCATCCTCTACCGCGATGAAAAGTACGAGAATTTGGATGCATACCCGGTATGCACTGCACTGTGGTATAAGATCAGACGAGATGATCCTGGCGATGTTGAGGGCGAGGCCCCTAGGAAGAAAGTTCCTGCCAAGGTTATGTGGTATGCTCCTATAATACCACGGTTAAAACGTCTCTTTAGAAATAAACAGCATGCCAAGTTGTTGAGATGGCACATGGAAGACCGTAAGAAAGACGCGATGTTGAGACACCCCGCTGATGGGTCACAGTGGAGAAAAGTCGAGCGAGAGTACCCGGACTTCTCACGTGACGCAAGGAACTTAAGGTTTGGTCTAAGTACAGATGGCATGAATCATTTTGGTGAGCAGAGCTGCAGTCACAGCACCTGGCCTGTGACTCTATGTATCTATAACCTTCCTCCTTGGTTATGCATGAAGAGGAAGTTCATTATGATGCCAGTGCTCATCCAAGGCCCGAGGCAACCCGGCAACAACATTGATGTGTACCTAAGGCCATTAGTTGAAGAACTTTTACAGTTGTGGGCCAAACCAGGTGTACGTATGTGGGATGAGCACAAAGGGGAGCCATTTGACCTACGAGCATTGCTTTTCGTAACCATCATGATTGGCCTGCTCTTAGTAACATTTCAGGGCAGACAAACAAGGGATACAGTGCATGCACACACTGTTTATATGAGACTGAAAGTGTATATTTGGATAAATGTAAGAAGGTTGTGTACCTAGGGTATCGTCGATTTCTTCTGAACCTACATCCAGTAAGAAAGAAAGGCAAGCAATTCAAATGTCTGGCAGAACCCCGGAGGAAGCCTGTCCTCCGTACAGGTGAGGAGGTATTTGGTATGGTCAAGGACCTAGAAGTAATCTTTGGAAAAGGTCCTGGCAGTCTATCTGTTCCGAATGACGATGCCGGACACGCGCCCATGTGGAAGAAGCAATCTATATTTTGGGACCTACTCTATTGGAAAGTCTTAGAGGTCCGCTCTTCAATCGACGTGATGCACGTGACGAAGAATGTTTGCGTGAACCTGCTAGGCTTCGTAGGAGTGTATGAGAAGACAAAAGATACACCGGAAGCATGGCAGGACCAACAACGTTTGAAAGACCCTGAAGAGCCTATGCATCCTGAGAACGAGAAGGGTAAACGATGCCACTTAACTCCTGCCAGCTACGCTCTTACCAATGCAGAGAAGGAAATCTTTTTTGAATGCCTAAGAAGTATCAAGGTCCCGTCTGGATTCTCGTCGAATATAAAGGGAATAATAAATATGGCAGAGAAAAAATTCCAAAACCTGAAGTCTCATGACTGCCACGTGATTATGACACAATTTCTTCAGATTGCATTGAGGGGGCTTCTACCTGAAAATGTTCGAGTACCCATTGTGAAGCTATGCGCATTCCTCAATGCAATATATCAGAAGGTAATCGATCCAGAAAGCCTACTAGGGTTACAGACAGATGTGGCCCAATGTCTTGTCAGCTTTGAGTTGGTGTTCCCACCATCCTTCTTCAATATTATGACGCATCTCCTGGTTCACCTAGTAGAAGAGATTGCCATTCTGGTCCTGTATTTCTACACAATATGTTCCCCTTTGAGAGGTACATGGGAGTCTTAAAGAAATATGTTCATAACCGTGCTAGGCCAGAAGGAAGCATCTCCAAGGGCTATGTAACAGAGGAGGTCATTGAGTTCTGTGTTGATTTTATTCCTAATCTTAAGGCGATTGGTGTTCCAGAATCACGACATGAGGGGAGACTACGTGGAAAAGGCACCCTAGGATGTAAAGCAATGATATGTAGGGATGGGCATTCTCTCAATCAAGCACAGTACACGGTTTTACAAAGATCTATCTTGGTTGCCCCGTATATCAATGAACACAAGAATTTAATACGCCTCAAACACCCGGGGCAGTCTGATGAATGGATTATAAGTGAGCACATGGCGAGTTTTGGCGGCTGGCTGCAAAGACTTCTCACGAATAACACCACTGTTGGGGATCAGTTGTACTTGTTGGCCAGGACACCATCTTTGACTGTATGTACTTTCCAAGGGTACGAGATAAATGGGAATACATTTTACACGATAGGCCAAGATAAAAAGAGCACCAACCAAAACAGTGGTGTCCGCTTCGATGCAGCAGAAGACAATGGGCAAAAGACCACGTATTATGGGTTCATAGAGGAGATATGGGAACATGACTATGGACCTAATTTTAAGGTCTCCTTGTTTCGATGCAAATGGGTCAAGCTAACAGGAGGAGGGGTTGAGGTAGACAAGAAGTACGGAATGACAACAGTGGATCTCAACAATCTTATGAAGGTAGACAAGAACTTAGACGAACCATTCGTCTTAGCCAATGATGTGGCTCAGGTTTTCTATGTGAAGGACATGTCTACCAAACCGAAAAAAGAAAAATAAGCAAAAAGATACATCACACGATGAGCCAAAGCGTCACATAGTTCTTTCAGGGAAAAGAAACATCGTGGGAGTGTAGGACAAGACAGACATGTTAGAAGATTATAATAAGTTTGATGAAATTCCGCCCTTCAGAGTGAAGACTGACCCAACCATCCTGTTAAACAGTGCTGATACTCCATGGTTACGGCCGACGCGATCATAAGATTGACTATATGTATTAATTGGACCATTTTTGGCACACATATGTATCTCAACATGGAAATCAATGTCATATTTCTTCTTTTAACAGTATATGTATTAAATGAGCCATTTTTCTTCCTGCCATTTCTTCCCGCCATTTTTCTTCCCGACGCCAGTTCTTCCCTCCAGCCATTTCTCACTATATATATGTAGGGTTGGCCTCCATTGTCATTGCACATCTCTAGACTCATATCTGCAACCTCATCACTCTTTTCCATGGCTTCCATCGTAGCACTAACCCCCAGGGAGGCGGAGGCACTTTGCGCCTCGAACTACCCCTGCCCGCCGGGCTACTGTGTCCCTGTCGGCTGGATGCTGAGCGCCGGAGGCGTGCCAGTTCCTCCTGTCCCTCTAGGTGTGGCGCGCCGGATGGCCATCACGAACCACTACTACTTCGAGCTCACGCCGGAGCAGCGGAGGAATCCCAGATGGCATCCCGACTATTTCCCTACCTGGGAAGCCTTCTTCGGGGATCGGCGTGAGAGGGCACTCGCCAGGCACGAGGAGGACGGCGCACCTCCTCCGAACTTCAACAAGGCCGACCGTCGGCTATGGTGGTGCGGTCGGACTCTCCAGAGCATCATGGCCTACGACACTGCCGCCGACTCTAACCCCCGTCTGCGCTACCCTCAAGTCCAGTGCGTACTCAGCTTTCAAGGTTCAATTACGGCGACCCCGATGATGACAGCGATGACGGCGGCGGCGAGTACAACGACTACAGTGGCGAGTATTACAGGTGTAGGCAGGAGCATGACTGAATCACTCCAACATACCGAAACAAGTTCGGCCGATTGCGACTTAATCTGGCCATGTATCTTAATTTTCAGTTCTTTTATGTATCTTAATTTTCAGTCGTGCTTTATGTAACTTACTGTTAGTTGCATTCTGTATTTTAATTCCAGTTCTATCTCATTCACAAAATAACCTATCTCATTCGTGGTTTCTTGGCTTTCGGGTCAAATGACCAATGTTATGGCTAGAATCAAGGCATAGTTTGTGATAATGTGGCCATATTGTTCATACATGTGCATCATGGCATGGCAAACAATGTTGCAAGAGGAAGTTTTCCTTTTTGTCGCACCAAAAAGGCATTTTCCATTTTCCGAGCATAAAAAACGGACGGTTTTATGAAGCAACCACCAAATGGCTAATTCAAAAAACCACCACCACATTTTACAAAATACTAGACCACCTTATATGGAAAATGTACCAACAGGGGGATCTGAAACCTTTCCTTCCACCTCTGGTGAAAAAGACAAATTCCTGCCGAATCGGTAGGAAGTGGGTCAGATATGAACTACAGGCACATGATACGATGCTCATAATTTTTTACAAAAATCATTTTTAGGTTCACAATATGCTATTTTATCAAAAATCCAATGCAAGTTGAGCGAGGCTTGGCCCCGAGCTAAGAATCTTCATATCCGTTGTTCGACAAAGTTTGACGATAGTTTAAAACAGGGATAAAAAATTAAAAAAAGATCGAAACAGTGCGAAACCTTCGCGTGGTGTTATATTATATGACATAGTTAGAAGGAAAAATATCAAACTTAGTATATTGATTATGTCTCAAAAAAACCTTCACAAAATGACCTATCTCATTCGAGGTTTCTTGGCTTTCGGGTTAAATGACCAATGTTATGGCTAGAATCAAGGCATAGTTTGTGATAATGTGACCATATTGTGCATACATGTGCATCATGGCATGGCAAACAATGTTGCAAGAGGAAGTTTTCCTTTTTGTCGTACCAAAAAGGCATTTTCCATTTTCCGAGCATAAAAAACGGACGGTTTTGTGAAGCAACCACCAAATGGCTAATTCAAAAAAACCACCACATTTTACAAAAATACTAGACCACCTTATATGGACAATGTACCAACAGGGGGATCTGAAACCTTTCCGTTCACCTCTGGTGAAAAAGACAAATTCCTGCCGAATCGGGTCAGATATGAACTACAGGTACATGATACGATGCTCATGATTTTTTACAAAAATCATTTTTAGGTTCACAATATGCTATTTTATCAAAAATCCAATGCAAGTTGAGCAAGGCTTGGCCCCGAGCTAAGAATCTTCATGCCCGTTGTTCGACAAAGTTTGACGATAGTTTAAAACGGGGATAAAAAATTAAAAATAGATCGGGTTAGATTCCTTTTTAGATGCTTAATATTTCTTATGTTCATTTTAGGGTTTGTCTATTTTATTTTTGTTTGAATTGAATAATCAAAATTTATATGTAAGTGTTTTAATTATTTTGAAAATTTTCATCTAAAGTAAATATAAAATGTTTTTACATGAATAGATAGATATTATTTTTCTAAAAATTATGATATATTATTCATATTTTTCTGAGTTGAAATGAAAAAGATATGAATTTTCTAAATTCATATCCTATTTTTTGAGTTAAAAATGCCCCCACCGCTTTAATGCATGAAATAAATGCGCCCCCCCTTTAACACCGGTTCGTCCCCCTTTAACACCGGCTCATGGCACGAACACGAACCGGTGTTAAAGGGGGGGGGGTGCGGCGCAAAACGAACCCCCCCCTTTAACACCATTTTGTGCCACGAACCGGTGTTAAAGGGGGAGAATTTATAACGCGCGCCTTCCTCTCTTCCTTCTTCCCCCCAACAAGATCAAAAATCGCGCGCGCAGAGGTAGCAGAGGAGAGCCGCGCCGTCGCCGTTCTGCCATCGCCGTCCAACCCTCTCCATCGCCTCCCTCGCCGTCGCCATCCCGCGGGAGCGCCGTCGCCCCCATCGCCGCGCGCGAGCCGTCGCTGTGTCCACGCCCTCGCCGTCGCGCCCTCGCCGTCCAGCCGTACGTCGTCGTTGCCGCCGCCCTCGCCCTCGCCGTCGCCTTCATCGTACGTATGATCCACGCCCTATCCGCCCCCTCGCCCCTCGAACTCGTGCCGAGCAGGGTGCGTGTTGGTGTATGCACCGGTGGCGCGCACCTGCCCCGCGGGCGGTTCCTCACCGGCGGGCGGCTCTGTGCATGTTGGTGTATGCCTAGTGGCTCTGTTTGCTGGATTTGATTTGCTATGACACTAGACTTGATTTAGTAGTAGATTAATTGACTCAGAAATCATGTGAATATGCGTCGTGCTTACTTTCAGTTTGATGAGATCTTGTGTTGTTTCTCATGCACAACGGTGTATGTATTGCATATTGTAACTCCCAATGGTGAATTTTGTATAGGAGGTGTACAATTTACCCTGTAATACTTTGTTTAGCTCAGCAGATTGATATCTAGAAGATTGACTTAACTAAATATATGTTTACCTAATATAAATTTTGTCGCTGCCTTATTGATGCCAAAATATAGATGGACCAATTACTTATGGGTGGGAGCTTATACTTGCAGCTTGGCTGATCATACTTCTCGGAGAGAGATTATAATTGTTTGCAAGCAAATTTCGTATCATTGGTGAGCTGCTATATATGGTCCTGGAATTGATAGACCTATTACGATCGTCGCGGGGTCGTATGATGGGGGAATACCAATCGGGGTATACCCGCGAAGCGGATTCGCCAGCTGGATCGAGCCGACTGAAGCCAAGCCCAGAGCGGGTCGACTCGCCGAATACGGCGACTGGCGCATGCTGGACCTAAACGACTGGCGCCGACTAGAGGCCCAAGACGGGGACTCCAATAGAAAGCCCACTAAAGCACTTGTAAACCCTAACTGGCTGCATATATAAAGCCACCAAGGACACCCCCAAGCGGTACGTCATATTAGATCTAGTCTCTCCCCCCGCCTACGGCGGCTCCCATGTAAACCAATCTATACTCATACTGGATTGATAGCAGGACGTAGCGATCCTCCATCGAGGGGACGTGAACCTGGGTACATCGTGTGCCAATCTTGCTCCCGGATTCTCCTACGTCGCCTTGCTCCCTCTACGTAAGCTACCCCCAGTAGCATCTGCCGTGCAATACCACGACAGTTGGCGCCCACCGTGGGGCTAGCGGTGCTTGGAGGGTGATAATTCGGGCGGGATCCTTCGCCGTCACCACCAACCAGATCACATATAGCAGGTTTCGGCCGCTCGCCGTCGAACCTGATATAGTACCGATGAAGCTCGGTCATCCGTACGTGAGCGATCAGTTTTCTATAAAAGCTAAGTTTTTAATTTGATCCCATCTCCGTTGATTACTTTGACAACTCATTGTCTTTGATCTAATTCTTACACGTATGTGTATTGATTGTATGTGTCGACTGATCCATGTCCCCTGAGATTAGGGAAAATATTATCTAATTAGGAACGACACTTCGGTGGCCGGTGATCACACTGGAGTTGTGAAATTCTGAAGCCACGACGTTCATGGTCTACTTTACACGCCAGCACGGCAGCTGCGTCGGGGCAGATGTTCACGTGCGGCTAGAAATCAATTCCAATGGAAAGGCTTACGCGGCTGTATACTGGTTAACTTGCCGGCGAGAAGCATATAAAAGATTAACCTCTATCACATCTTACGTGGCTGGTGTTGTTTCTCTGATCGACAAATCTTAATTTATGCTTGTTTATACTACTTTTTCAATGCAGATTTATCAATCAATACAAACCCAACACGGAAGAAGTGGAGATTAGTCTGTGTCCACCGCCCCGCCACGAGCTCGCCACGGCCGCGGACTCACCATGTCCGGTGACTCGCCCATCGCTGGCCCGCCGCGCCCACGCCGGCTTGCCATGCTCGTGTAATTGTCTGACACGGACGCGCCATCGCCAAAATGGTCTGGCGTCTTCCTCGCCATTCGCCGCGTCGACCCCGTGTCCGCCGCGTCGACCTCGCCATAGCGCAACCTCCGTCCGCCGCGTCGACCCCGTGGCCGCCGCGTCGATTTCGCCATAGCGCGACCTTCGTCCGCCGCGTCGACCCCGTGTCCGCCGCGTCAACTTCGCCATAGCGCGACCTCCATCCGCCGCGTCAACCCTGTGGCCGCCGCGTCGATTTCTCCATAGCGTGACCTTCGTACGCCGCGTCGACCCCGTATCCGCCGCGTCGACTTCGCCATAGCGCGACCTCCGTCCGCCGCGTCGACCCCGTGTCCGCCGCGTCGACTCTTTCCGGCTATGTCGAATGCGTACGCCGCGTCTACTAAGGGACCTTCATCGTCTGAGTCACCATAGAGGGTCGCATGCCACGCTGCATGGACTCACCACTGGGCGTCTCTTCCCCCCGGGAAAAATCAATTCGCCTTTGTCAACCTTTGAAAGAGCGACTCGGAACAGCCAAATAGTGCGGACAAGGACTCTCAAACCGAGCCTCGGATCGTCCACGAAAAACGCTAACCGAGAGCCATCATTGGAGTCGCCTTGCTCGACTGGCCTTCCGGGCCAAGACAAATGGCAGTGCTACACAAACAACACCATGTCCTCCTTAACCTTAGAAAGTGCGACTCGCACGGCCAAGTACTGCGGACGAGGACTCGCAAACCGAGCCTCGGATCGTCCAGGAAGAACGCCAAGTCGAGAGCCATCTTTGGAGTCGCCATGCGACTGGCCCCCCGGGCCTAGACGAGAGACTCGCTAAAAAACAGCGCAATCAACATCATCATGGACTCGCAATCATCGCGGACTCGCCACACTCGGGGACTCTCCCCTCGCGGACTCGCCCTCACGTACTCAGCACGCTCGGGGACTCGGTGTGTTACAGACAACGCCACTCGCCGGTCGCCTAACCTCGCCACTCGCCGCACTCGGGGACTCGGCACTCGCCGGTCGCTCGATCTCGCCACTCGTCGTGCTCAGCGGCAACCACTACTATTTTGAGAATATGTATCTCTAAAGAGCCTCAAGTCGCCTCTACAAGCCAACTCCAGCCTCGGGGACTACACTCCTAGGCATGCTGCGTGTACGCGTGGTTCCGCGACCGTGGCTCGCCCTCGTCGACTCGCCACCGCGGACTCGCCCTCGCGTACTCAACACGCTCGGGGACTCGCCACCGCGGACACTCGCCCTCGCATACTCAACACGCTCGTCGACTTTCCACCGTGGACTCGCCCTCGCGTATTCGACACGTTCGGGGACTCTCCACCGCGGACTCGCCCTCGCGTACTCAACACGCTCGGGGCCTCGCCACCGCGGACTCGCCCTCGCGTACTCGACACGCTCGGGGACTCTCCATCGCGAACTCGCCCTCGCGTACTCAACGAGCTCGGGGACTCGGTGTGTTACAGACAACTCCACTCGCCGGTCGCCTAACCTCGCCACTCGGCGCACTCGGTAACTCGGCACTCTCTGGTCGCTCGACCTCGCCACTCGCCGCACTCGGGGACTCGGCGCTCATTGGTCGTTCGACCTCGCACGCTCCATGTTCGGGGACTCGCCGCAACTGGCAGCTTCACCGATACCCTGCGTCTTTTGCCAACTTTCCATCACCGACTGGCTCACGCCGACCGCCTCCCGCTTCACGTTTCTTTTCTCTATTCAGGAGCTCGTCGCCGATTCGCCACGACCCATCGTCAAGACTCTCCGCGCCCTGCCTCAAGCCCGCATCGAATCGACAACGCGCTCGGGGACTACTGATGGGGGAATACCAATCGGGGTATACCCACGAAGCGGATTCGCCAGCTGGATCGAGCCGACTGAAGCCAAGCCCAGAGCGGGTCGACTCGCCGAATACGGCGACTGGCGCATGCTGGACCCAAACGACTGGCGCCGACTAGAGGCCCAAGACGGGGACTCCAATAGAAAGCCCACTAAAGCACTTGTAAACCCTAACTGGCTGCATATATAAAGCCACCAAGGGCACCCCCAAGGGGTACGTCATATTAGATCTAGTCTCTCCCCCCGCCTACAGCGGCTCCCATGTAAACCAATCTATACTCATACTGGATTGATAGTAGGACGTAGCGATCCTCCATCGAGGGGACGTGAACCTGGGTACATCGTGTGCCAATCTCACTCCCGGATTCTTCTACGTCGCCTTGCTCCCTCTACGTAAGCTACCCCCAGTAGCATCTGCCGTGCAATACCACGACATCGTATGTTTCCAAACCGTAGGGGTACCGGCGAATCGCAAATAAAATACCACTGGGCCAAAATTTGCAAATAAAATACCATTGAATTCAGTAGAACAAGTGGCATATGTGTATGTATATTTGTATGTGTGTATGTATATATGTATATTGTATTGTATGTGTATTGTATATGCATGTGTATATTTTGTGCCACGCCGACGACCACCGCCACCATTATGCGGTCGACCCTGACCTCCTCTGTCCTCGCTGAGCCCACGTCGTGCTGGTTCGAACGCACACCCCCACGCATCCCGGCCCCGCTCTCGCCCTAGCGCCGCCACCTCTCGTTGTCAATATAGCATTATAATAACCATGCTATGTTAATCAACTTTCATGACAAGTTAATTAGAAGAAGTAAATGTACCCTCTCATATGAATCCGGGGTTTCTCCGAATTAGGTTTTGGAATGACCAAGCATGTATTAGGGTTACATTTCAATACTTTTAACCTGTCATATCATCATCTTTTCTTGAGCATTTCAATAGATGTATTACTGATATTTGTGTGATCATATTTTGTTTTAGAAACTATGGATCCACTCAGGAGAAACCTTGAAGATGAAGAAACAATGGAGAACATGATCCACGAGGACACCTCACAATATCTGAACTTGGAGGGACATGATGACAGCTCAAGTAGTCATGGAGAAGATGACGATTCCGGTGAACGCACTTTAGTGATTACAAAGTCTGTCGAGGTATATGAATGGATTAAGCCTCTACTGACTTGCACCGATTGATTTGTATATATGTGAATGTATTAATTAACGCTTCTTTCTTGTTTTAGCCCTCTGGATCGACCAGCCAGCAACAATCTTCTTCTACGAAAAAGAGCAAGCGAGGCGCGAGCCATCGGTTGAAAGATCGTGCAAAGTTCACGATCAAAGCAGTCCGTGTTGATGGCAGGCCGATGGAGCACAAGAAGGCCGTAGATAAATTTGTACGTCAAGCTGGAGTTCTTGTTAGGGACCAAATCCCAATCATAATTGAATATTGGAATCATACAAAGAAGGGCGACGATACCTTTGTCGATGAAAGATCCAAAGAAACGCTTTGGAATTCGCTGTTGGTAAATTTCACCCTTCCGCTAGAGGAGGATGAAAACCAACCGGTTATAAAGGAAAAGGTCAAAGAGTGGACTCTAAAGAAGATGGCTGACGCTTTCCGCAACTGGAAGACAAAATTGAACAAATTTGTCAAAGCTCGCGAGACTCCAGATTTCGAAGACGCATATTATGTGAAGATAATACCTCACTGGCCCGAATTTGTGGCATATAAGGAAGGTGCTATAGCTAAAAAGACATCAGAAACCAATACGCTAAATGCCTAGAAGAAGGAATATCACCAGAGGACGGGGTCAGGTGGCTACATATCTCAGAGGCCTAAGTGGGAGGAAGCTGAGAAGGCCCTGCGCGCTAGAGGGATCACACCCCAGACAGATGGGTGGGACCTACGTGCAAAGACTTGGTTCTACGGAATCAGGGCAAGGTTGGAACTAGAAACATGATTGTGTATCTTCCCAACCCTCCTTGCCAAACCCGTCACTGAACTCATCACGGCATACGAGGAAACAGCCGCCAGGACCTTCCATCCCGACAGAGAGAATGACCAGCTCACACGCGCCATCGGTAAAAAAGAACACCCTGGACATGCACGAGGCACAGGGGGTATGACGTGGAAGGATGAGTTTGCCGAGTGGGGCGACTCTTACAGATGGCGCGGCAGAAAAGAAAAAGAGCGTACAGAGCGGATGACACAGATAGAACATGCGCTTGTGGCGCTGCAGGCGCAAGTGAATGCACAACAGAGCCAGCAAGCTACCGGCCCATCTCAGCGGCACGAAGAGCCTGCATTGGAAGCTGCCGGCGGCCCAGACTCTGCGTAGAAAAGCAGCATGGCTTCCACGGAGAACATGCAGCCCACGCTTGAAATGGCGGGTCCTCGATACCCCGTGGATGAGATCACGGAGAGCGAACACGCTGAGCTGCATGTGAGATTAATGGGCTTATCCATTAAGGTGGCCGTCGGCTATGCCTTACGTCCTGTAGCTGGTGGAACTTACCACTGCCGACCGATTCCAGATGGTTATGCTATTGTCGGGGTGGATGAGGTTGTGAAGGAATATGAGGAAGCACAGCTTGACCATGCTACAGGTAAAGGGGAAACTCAACTCAAATTTACAGTGAAAACAACCATTCTTTGGAAGAAGGAACACATCGTGCTTCCAAATTGGAGGCCACTGGCACCCCCGTCGTCTCCGCAGCGTCAGCAGTCTGAGCCGCCTCAGCCGTCTCCAAGTCATCAGAATACTCCCCTGTCGTCTCCGGCGCTTCAGCCATCTCCTACGCGGCAGCCATCTCCGGCGCTTCAGCCATCTCCTGCGCGACAGCCATCTCCGGCGCGCCAGCCATCTCCTGCCCATCAGCCATCTCCTCAGCGTAAGCGGAAGAGCACTGCCACGAAGAGCATCACTAGCACTGCCACAAAGAAATCCGCAGGAAACCGTACGCCAAAGAGTTCAAGAAACTACGTCCCGCAGCCTTCCGCCAAGCCATTGCCGGTTTTACCATGGAATCGCAGCGACGAGGAGACCAATAGGATCTCGGAAGAAGAGGTCAAGAAATTCTTTGCACCTAGACGGGCTGAGCCAAAGGAGAAAATAGATCCGGCGGTGGTGGAGAAGTTTTACAATAATCTTTTGAAACCTGAAACCCCACTTGCGCCGGACTACGAGCGCCAGATTTTGAAGGGGGGCGCAAGGCGCCGTAGGGAGACTGAAAGTAGTAGTCGTGCGGCACCCTAGAAAACAGTTCCCATGCTCGGAGAGCAGGAAAACCAATCATGCGCCCCGCTCCAAGTGTTCGACACACGGGACGCTCCTCCCGTAAATGATTACGAGGCAGAGCTACAAAGAAAGTCCAATAAGATGGGGATGACTTACATTGCATACTTGAACATCATGGGAGACAACTTTCCCAAAGGCGATGCCAACCCCATACAGCCATGGAAGTATGGGAAGAATCTCGTCAAGAAAGAGGAGCTCAAGAATCTACCAACAAAGATGCGAAGATTGCACAAGTGGTACCTTGATTTCTGCAAGACGAGAAAGGAAGAATGGATCACGGCGCATATAAGAGATCAGATTTTCTTGTGCGGAGACGACACGATCACCTTCAATATTCAAGACTTGCATTTTCTATTCAATCAGAAGGAACTCGACAAAGCTGCCATCAGCCTTTATTGTGTGTAAGTACTATTTCTTTAATTTCTATCTCATCTCATTCAATTCATTAATTGCATGTATATATATATGCTCACCATATATTTATATATATACTATTATGCAGGAAAAAGGTTATGGAATGCATGAAAGGATGCCCTTTTGACATTGGGATCGTTGACCCAAATAGAGTTTATGAACAAGTGGTAAGAGACAAACCCGAGAAAACAGAAGATTTCTTGCTAAGGTATTTACTGAGACAACAAACCAAAAGGGAAATACTACTGCCTTACAACTTCTCGTGAGTACTGTTACCCTCTCTTGTACACATTCTGTTTCGGCTTACTCGATGTTAAGTTTAACTGATGATGAGTTATGCGTGCGTAGGTTCCACTTTATTCTACTAGTCATTCAACCTGACTCAGGAGAAGTCCTTGTCATGGACTCGTTACGAAAATAAAAAGAGCTATGGGCAGACTTCAGAGAGATGCTCCAGAGGTAATTTCAATAATATTATCGCACTAGATCGGCATCTTTTGTGAGAACAAGTAATTAATTACTCCTTTATCCATTTTCTTTGCCGGACAGGGTTTGGAAAAGGTTCACGGGCAGGGCCGTGGGTGAATGGTCGGAAGAACTAAAATTTGTAGACCAAAATGTAAGTAATACTCGCTAGGTCTGCGTATCTCTTTGATTCTGCTTCCAATTCCATTATATCATGATTTATTGATTATTATTTTGATTGAACTCTCTATTCTCGTAAAGTGCGCGTATCAGGGACCCGGCAATAACTTATGTGGGTACTATGTTTGTGAGTTCATTCGCAACACGATATGTGCGACGAGCCAAGCCGCACTAGAACAACTTAGAGTAAGTAAACAAAGTACACAAAATTATTTTATTACCATCAATTGTGTTGAGTTTTATTCTTATATATATATTGACCCCATTCTTCATATATATTCAGATCGAACGGATGCGGGAACAACTCCTACCATTTGACCGCATACGAGTCATTCAAGAGGAATTGGCGGGGTTCATACTGGATGAGGTCGTCACGCTTGGCGGGGAACTCTTTAGATATCCACCAAAATGAACGTTGTATATATGCTTGAACGTGTTTGTCTTGTACTTGATGCTTCAACGTTTACGGAGAATACCACACAATGACGATGTTTGTGTATAATAATAGTTGCTTAATTATTCATGTACTTGTATGTACCGATGACGATGTATGTGTATACCGCTCCCGATCGATTCCCCCTCCCCCCTCCCCGTCCCGGCCGCGCCGCAGGAATACGCCCAGAATGGGGCAGGGGCAGAGATTTAGACCGTTTTCCTACTGCGGCAGAGATTTATCTCTTTTTCTTGCCGCGGCACAGAACCTTTAACACCGGTTCGTGTGTTACGAACCGGTGTTAAAGGGGGGGCTTGAGCGCTGCGGCAGCCCCACGTGCGCCACCCTTTAACACCGGTTCGTATAAGAACCGGTCCAAAACCGCAACAGCGGTTCTATAACCGGTGTTAGAGGGTCCGCCAAACCGGTGTTAGAGGGGTACGTGTGCACTAGTGAGAACAGATTAAAACATGCATAATAAATTCAAAAACGATCCAAACAATGCGAAACCTTCGCGTGGTGTTATTTTATGTAACATAGTTAGAAGAAAAAATATCGAACTTGGTATATTGACTATGTCTCAAAAAAACCTTCACAAAATGACCTGTCTGATTCGATGTTTCCTGTCTTTTGGGTCAAATAACCAATGTTATGGCTAGAATCAACACATAGTTTGTGATAATGTGTCCATATTGTGCATATATGTGCACCATGGGATGGCGAAAAATGTTGTAGGAGGAAGTTTTCGGTTTCGTAGCACCAAAAAACCATTTTTCATTTTCCAAGTGCAAAAAAAGGGCGATTTTGTAAAGCAACCACCAAATGACTAATTCAAAATTCTACCACCACATTTTTTAAAAATACTATACCACCATACATCGACAATCTCCTAACAGGGGATCTCAAATCTTTCCATCTATCCCTGGTGAAAAAGACAAATTCCTGTCGAATCGGCAGGAAGTGGGTCAGATATGAACTACAGGTACATGATCTGATGCTCATGATTTTTTAAAAAAATCATTTTTATGTTAACAATATGCTATTTCATCAGAGATCCAATTCAAGTTTAGCGAGCCTCAGTCCCGATCTAAAAATGTTCATGCCCGTTGTTCGACAAAGTTAGACGATAGTTTAAAACGGGCATAAGAAATTCAAAACGATCCAAACAATGTGAAACCTTCGTGTGATGTCATATTATGTGACATAGTTAGAAGAAAAAAATAACAAACTTCGTATATTGATTATGTATCAAAAAAACTTCACAAAATGACCTATCTCATTCGAGGTTTCCTGGCTTTTGGGTCAAATGACTAATGTTATTGCTTGAATCAACGCATAGTTTGTGATAATGTGTCCATATTATGCATACATGTGCATCATGGGACGGAGAACAATGTTGCAGGAGGAAGTTTCGTCGCACCAAAAATCCATTTTCTATTTTCCGAGTGCAAAAACGGGCGTAGCTCCTGGGCTGGGCCGTTATCAAACAGCCGTCGCCTGACATCATGGGGCCCGCTGCAAGCACTATGCCGAGGGAATTTTATACGCCGATGGCCGAGTAGCTATGCCGACCGCTACGTATGCTGAGGGGGCTACGCCAACGGCCACCGTCAGGACAGCCTGTGCCAACAGCAAAATGGCGCTGTGTCGATGCCCGCCGGCCTTTGGCGCCTCGATTGTTTCCTGTAGTGACCTCTCGATCCTGTCGATCATGCTGCATGGATAAACCCCACCCCGCCCACTTATTGCATGCCACCTGGCTCCACGCGGGCCTCGTCAACTCCAGTCTTCGGACCGCTAGCCGCGTCCTCCAGCTGCACCGCATGCCCACTGGGCCACGGCCATTCCACGACAACCTACAGTTCATCTCCATCCTCTAATTCCTCCATCACACCGCCTCCCGATCCACCATATGATCACTCACGCGTCACAACATCGTCCGCCCCAATCCATGATATGCTCACCTTGCCACACCAGCAATCTCCCCAATACCCTCTTCCGTCCACGAGGCCCTCCGTGATCCCCACTGGCATGTTGTGATGCAATCTCAATACGACACGCTTGTGTCCAACTCGACGTGGGCTCTAGTCCCTCGCTCTCCTCACAGGAACGTGGGTTTTCAGGCATAATCTCGGCACTGACGGATCATTGGAACGCTACAAGGCTAGGTGGGTCATTCGTGGCTTCGCGCAACGCCCCAACGTTGGTTGTCAAGCCGGCATCTCACCCTGGTGTCCTACGTGGTTGGCCGGTGCACCAACTTGACGAGCAAGTTTTCTGCTATCAACCTACCGGCTTCATGGACACGTGTTTGTCGCCTACCCAAGTCGTTGTATGGGTTGTAGCAGGCTCCACGGTTATGGTTTTAGCATTTCGCCCGCTTTCACCACCAACTTTGCTGCGTCGCGGTCCGACACCTCCCTCTTCATACTCTGGTGGGGCATTGACACAACATACTTGCTACTATATATTGATGACATTGTCTTGACGGCCTCAAGCTTTGCTCTTCTCTGCTCCACGCCATTTTCTCCAAGATACCACATGAGTTTTCCATGGAAGATATGGGGCCTCTCCACAATTTCCTTGTCATCTTGGTTCGCCGCACGCCTCAAGGTTTCTTCCTTAGCCAACAAAAGTATGCAGAAGAGGTCCTTCGGCGCGTCGGAATGACTCAGTGCAAGCCGTCCCTGACACCAGTTGACATGTTGTCCAAAGTGGCCGCTGATGCTGGCGATCCCGTCTCTGATCCATCTGACTACCGGAGCCTTGCAGCAGGACTGCAGTACCTGGCCATGACAAGACCTAACCTGGCTTACACTGTTCAGCAAACGTTCTTACATATGCATGATCCAAGGAATGTCATCTTGCTCTGCTCAAACGGATTTTGCGCTATGTGGGAGGCACCGTGAGCTCCGGCCTCTTTCTCTCAGTCTCAGCTTCCACTGACATTGTGGCCTAATCCGACGCTGATTGGGCAGGTTGCCCTGACATGCGGCGTTCCACTTCTGGATACTGTGTCTACCTTGGCGGTGCCCTGGTCAGTTGGTCCTCCAAACTGCAAGCCACAGTCTCGCGATCAAGCACGGAAGCGAAATATGCGCGGTGGCAAACACCAACGCTGACTGCGTGTGGCTTCAGCAATTTCTCAAGGATCTAGGTTGCACTCTTCCCAAGGTGACCGCGGTGTTTTGCGACAACATCTCAGCTGTGTACATGTCCACGAATCCTGTTCATCATCGAGAGACTAAACACATCGAGTTGGACATCCAGTTTGTCCGTGCAAAAGTCGGCCTCGGTGAGCTACGAGTTGTACATGTTCCAACCACTCAATAACTAATTAATACGGTGACCAAAGGTTTGCCGATGAGTTCCTTTCAAGCTTTTCGATCCAATCTCTGTTTCTTTCTAGACGACGACTTGACTACGGCGGGGTATTAGCGAAACGGTGTGTTCATGTACATAGATAATGGCCCTAGTGTTGTTCTCTATAACGTTATCTATGGCCTAGTTTTTAGGCTAGTTTTGTGTATGAGTTAGTTGAGAGCTCCTATACTATATATGTGTAACGACTCGATCAATAGGATCAGTCTGAGTTGCACAAACCATCTCTTGTTTATCCTAATAATAGGCTATTTCTTACTAGCTAGTGTAGTGGCTCGGACTACGGTCTTTAGTATGGGAGGCCGATCGAGGCGTTCACTTCCACAAACTCAAGGTTGGAATACATATATAAGGGCGTGAGAGGCAAGGAGACCACAGAAGAATAGCCACAGACTCTGCCCTTCACTATTTCTTAGATTTTATTGAGAATATACGTACCAAACTAGTGAAAGTGACAGTTGTACAAACTTGATTCTCACTCGCGTGGAAATTAAGAATTATTACTAAGAATAGAATTGATTGTTTGTGTGTGTGTGGAGGAGGATGCATCTATAATCCGGACAGTATCCGAGTCACGACAGAAAAAAACAAGGTTCCAGTGACGCGCCTGGTCTTGTCATCTATTGTACGAGGTTGACACGGCCGCAGCATAGGTCCTCACTATCATTATTGAAAGTAACTGTCGAACGAACATGATTGTCACACGCGTAAAAATTAAGAATTAATAATGAGAGTAGACTGGCAGACACTGTTTGCGCGTGTGGAAGAAATAGACATTGTCTGTTTCGTACGACAATTTGAGTATCTAAATCGGATTTGTGCACCATCTGCGCCCGTGTCTTTGGGTCATTGGATAACAAAATGTTGGACAGAATCACAATGGCCATCTGAATCTTGAACGTCACTGAACCTTGAACGTCCAATCGTCCATGCTCCGTACACCATCTTTGCGTCTGCTTCCGGACGTCAGCCAGCGACAAACGTGTGGAGTGATGGATTGAGATCAAATCAACGACGAAGTCCTTTTCTCGCAAAACAATGCCTTCAACAAGGTCATTACCAGGTACAAACAATTAAGTTCAAACCATGGATTTAATAGAAAATTGCTAAATATAAACTTATGACATAATAAATTATAAATTATACATGTGCATGGTCAATTATACAAAAATAAGCAAAAAAATTAATAGTTTTATTTTATTAAGAAACATCAAAGCGAGTTACAATTATTCCGAAACTCGGTTTAGCAAAACATTCCGCGGAAGGCTAAAAAATCATACTCTTTGAATATTAATTAGAAAAACTACAAACACCTCATAGTCTATTTTTTTAGTTTAAGTATATGATCAATATGGTTAGATCCTGGTATGTTGATCATTCTGTAGAAACAAATAGATATTATCAAATCAATGTACATAGTCTAGAAATTATCGACATGACCTAATATACAATACAATCAACATCAGACTAGAAAAAGAGATATATGATGGATCCTCATTTTGTTATATTTAACATTCATCCCTAAGTAACATAAGCAATATACCATCATATATAAAACTAAAAATGTTACAAACATCAAAGAATGATTATGCATCCTCAAGGTATTTTCTTTATCTTTTTCTGTGATGTAGTGAAGTAGACTTAAGAGAACAAACCATTCCAATCGCTCAATAAAATCAAACATCATTTATAAACCATGAGTTTAAGTCGAGATAATAAAACATAGATATATAGCAAAATACTATAGAAAATAGATGATATTATAAAATACTTACAGTCATACTTCTCCAACTTTGACTACCGACATATAAAAATGTTAATGGATCTGCTGAAAATTAATATTGCTAAAATTTTATTGATTTTAAACATAAGTATCGTATTAGTATACAAAATAATCATCAAAGTTCACCACGGACACAACTGAAGCCTAAAATGTTTCAGATTTTGAAACTGCATAAGTAATTGTGAGGAAGAAATACATACCAAGGTAAAAATTTCTAACTGTTTACTTTGGCATATCTATTGACGGTGATGAACTATTTTCCTTTAAGTTCATCAATAAAATTTATCAATGTAAATTAAAATCGCATACTGATCTTACATCACACATAATTCTTCTACTGAGCTAATATTACTTACAAACAACATGTGCGGGTGCTTTGATAATAAACATTAGCCCACAAATCTAGGTTCCTTAAAGTTATTATTCTCGTATATTATACTTTATTTCCCGTAACATTTTTATACTGCTTGAACCATTGTTTTCAATCATTGTTATTCAAGAAAATTCATAAAGTAGTAATGAGACCATGCCAAGGACTTGTTATGTGGATCTTATGTTTTTTTAAAGACATAACATCGGTCATTTGGACCGAAAGCAATGAAACCTCGAACATGATAGGTCATTTTGTGAAGGTTTTTTTGAGACATAATCAATATACCAAGTTTGGTATTTTTTCTTGCAACTATGTTAGATAATATGACACCACGTCGAAGGATTTATATTGTTCGAACCTTTTTTGAATTTCTTATGCCTGTTTCGAATTTTTTCCGTTTCGAACTAAGGTCGAACCAGTGTGCATAAAGATAGGGGATGAGGCTCGTTAGAACTTGCATTGGATCTCTGAAAAAACAACATATTGTGAGTCTAAAAATGATTTTTTTAGAAAATCACGGGCGTTAGATCATGTACCTGCAGTACAACCCGGACCCACTTTCTACCGATTCGGTAGACATTTGTCTTTTTCACCCGGGAAGGACGGAAAGGTTTGAGATCTCACGATTGGGAGATAGTCCATGTAAGGTGGTCTAGTATTTTAGAAAAATGGGATGGTGGCATTCGGAAACAGCATTTTAGTGGTTGCTTCACAAAACGACCCATTTTCTGCGCTCGGAAATGGAAAATGGCTTTCCCGTGTGACGAAAAGGAAAACTTCTTCCTGCAACATTGTTCTCCATCCCAATGTCCACATGCATGCATAATATGGGCACAGTATCACAAAATATGCCACGATTCAGCACATAACATCGGTCATTTGGACAGAAAGCTATGAAACCTCGAACATGATAGGTCATTTTGTGAAGGTTTATCTTTAGTCCCGGTTGGAGAAACCAACCGGTACTGAAGGGATTGCGGCAGGATGGGAAAGACAGCATTAATGATAGGGGTGAGTGTTGACATTATGTCGGGCTGCTTGTACATTGTCCCAGATGGTGTCGCCAATCGGGACTAAAGATGAACCTTTAGTCCCAGTTGGAGACACCAAGCGGGAAAACATGAGTCAACACTAATGATAGGAGTGATTGTCGACATTATGTCATGAGTGTCGACACTATGTCCTGCTGCTTGTACTATAAATAGGCATCTTTGTGAGTCCGCATGCATCTCCAAGATGGTTTGCGAGAGTAGAGACACCACTACGGCCAGCTTGAGGTAGATGCCGTGGAGCCTAGTCCTCCGGCATCTCCAACAAGCTGGTCATAGAGGCACTCCGTAATATGTGAAATTAGTTAGCTTCCAGACGTATTTATCTACTTAGAGAAGTTATAATCTGCAATATGGTGTGCGAGAGCAGGGACAACACTACGACCAGTTTCAGGGAGATGCCGTCGGAGCCCATTCCTCCGGCATCTCCAAGAAACTGTTCATAGAGGCACTCCCTAATATGTGACCACGTGCGTTTGGAGATCAGATCTTAATGAGAAGTACGAATCGGTACAAAATCTTCATAGTTCTGGAAAGTCGTTATATGAATCGGGACTAAAGGCCCCCTTTAGCCCCGGTCTAGCCATAAAACGAGACTAACACTCAAGACATTTATTAATACTAAAAATGTATTTCTATGTTCGTGCCCTTGGGTCGTTAGTTGTACTCACTTTTCCGCAGCCTCTTAACTTTTCCTCACTTTTCCCCTCGCCATGTTAAGAAGCCATCGCAGGCGCTCGAACGGAGGGATGCCGCCAGGTCAAAGGCTTGACTATTACATGTTGACTGGTGGGACTGTGTTGGGCGGATCGGGCGTTGAGCGTTATGTTACAAGGCCTCGACCGTTACATGCCTGACCGGTGGGGCAGCGTTGGGTCGGGTCCTGCATACGTGATGAAGGGTGGGGCCGCATTGGGACAGGTCTTGCATACGTGGTGAAGAGTGGGGCCGCATGGAGACATGTCGGACCGGCCATACTCGCTCACCCAAAGCATTCGCTTCACCCCGAGGCTGGAACAGCTCCCACACCACCGCTCTGCTGCCCCGCCGTCGTGCCCTCCTACCTTATGTCGTCCTCGGCCCTAGAGCCTCCCCCTCCCCCTAGCCGTGGTGCCCACTCCACCTCCGGCTCTGCTCCCGCCCCTGCTAGATCTACCGCTTTTGCGAAACAGTATGCAACATCGGCTGGTGCACCGTACATCCCCGTCGAGCACGGAGAAGATTGGGTGGAATCGCAGGG
The DNA here is from genome assembly GCA_916181665.1 of Avena sativa. Taxonomy (NCBI): domain Eukaryota; kingdom Viridiplantae; phylum Streptophyta; class Magnoliopsida; order Poales; family Poaceae; genus Avena; species Avena sativa. Next base: position 51,871,443 of record OV702285.1, on the reverse strand, counting down.
ATCTAACGCATGGATTTCATCTGGGTAAGCATCGTTTCCCTTTAGTGGGTTGATTATTGGTAGTATTTGAACGTGAATCGCTGGTGCTCAACTAACTTCCATGATTTCTGAATAGGATTGATCCCGTGCTGGCGTAATTCGTGGTTGTGAACAATATCTCTCTGGATTTTACTTCCCAGCGGTGGTTTCAAACTCCATAACTCTCAGAGATAGATAAAATCTCCCTAAAATCTATTGTAAATTCCCCTGGAGCAGTGACGATTCAGTTGTTTTGCAAGAGTGTTTATAATTATGAAACTCTCGCGCGGTCTGAAACTATAATTGTCACAACTCTCGAACGGCTAGCGATTCACTTTCAAATTTAAAAATTTATACAACTCTTAATATACAAGAGTGTTTATAATTGACACTACTCTTGAACACTTTCAAATTAAAAAAAATTATACAACTCTTAATGTCAAAGAGTGTTTATAATTGACACAACTCTTGAACACTTTCAAATTTTAAAAAATTATACAACTCTTAATGTAAAAGAGTGTTTATAATTGACACAACTCTTGAACACTTTCAAATTGAAAAAAACATACAAATCTTAATGTAAAAGAGTGTTTATAATTGACACTACACTTGAAGACTTTCAAATTGAAAAAATTATACAACTCTTAATGTAAAAGAGTCTTTATAATTGACACTACAGGTGAACATTTCAAATTGAAAAAATTGTACAACTCTTAATGTAAAAGAGTTTTTATAATTGACACTACTCTTTAACACTTTCAAATTGAAAAATATACAACTCTTAATGTAAAAGTGTGTTTATAATTGACACTACTCTTGAACACTTTCAAATTGAAAAATTATACAACTCTTAATATAAAGGTAAAGGGTGTTTACCATTTTTATAGTGTGAAAATTGATCCCTAAAGTTGCGTATACGAAAATTATAAACCTTTGAACACTGTGAAATCGCACTTAATACGTGATAATGATGTGCTAAGAAAATCTTGAGAGATTATCATTTTCATAGAATGTAGGGATGTATTGCATAAACTTGCATATGGCAAAAATTATACACCTCTGAACTCTTTGAAATCGCACTTAGGACATGGAGTGAAATATAATGCAAAAACTATTCACCTTTGAACACTTTCCCTTTAAATTATATTGAAAATCATTTGTTTATGGAGTTAAAGCATCGGTGGCAACTCGTTATTTTGCATGGATAGAGGGTGCCTCCCGATAGATACAAGGGTTATCCTGTCCGCTAGATCATAGAGGATCAACGGTTGGTGGGTACGATCTACGTGACAGCTGTCTCGACCAATCAGACCGTAGCGGACAAGATGAGCACATGTGTGAGTAGAACTTAAAAACCAAGGGCAAAAATGAGTAGAACTTTAAAACCGATGGCAAAACTGATATGGGGGTTCAAATAGAAAACAAAAAGAGATTTAAAAAATGGAAAATTCTTCTTTTATATAATAAAATACATATTGGCATACATCAAACTATTTGCAATTCAAATATACATCAGTTTGACAATTATTGCATCATTCAGACAAATTATGTTTTGGGGAGGAATGTTTTGGGGAGAGGCTTGAGTAGAAAGCCATGAACCTTCATAGATAGTAGGTGATTTGAGAAGTGGTGATTTAGGTTAAAACTTGATTTATATACATTTCTTATGGTGGCAGGTCACATATTAAGACTCGGGGGGTAGATGCCCCTATGTTTTGATCTTTTTGAATTTGTTGTGCATACAATGAATCCATTAGCTAGCTAAAACCCATTCGTTGACTATCTATTGACCAGCCACCGGAGGGTAAAAGTGAGTTTATTGCACACAGCAGTGCTAGTACTGGAGGCAAAAACTGAGTACAACCAAACTGCAAGTGCTACACTCGAGGGTATAACTGAGCACAACTAAGTGGACAAGGTTAGACACGAGGGGGAAAACATGATGCACAGCATGTGTGTCGCAGTGCACAGGGCGGTAGCGGACACGTGTGGTCGTGCATGGTGCAGTAGCACACACGGTTACGCGATGCATGGTGGTGCAACGAAACATCTCCTCCCTTCACCTTTATAGAGGCCTCCTCACTGTCACTCATCACTCACTCGCTCACTCACTCACTCACTCAACCATCTCCACTGTTCCATCACCTTCTGCAAACCCCCAATAAAACCCCAACCACGCCGCCAATGGAGAAGAACGGCGCGGTGGCCATCGTTGCCTCCAAGGCGGTCGATGAGGAGGCCCCCGTCCCCATACTGGACCCTATCGAGGCATTGAAGGCAGCCGCCATCCCCGTCCAGACCCCTGTCCCCGCTTCTGCCATAGCCACCAGCGAGGAGGCCCTCGTCCCCATACAGGCCCCCGCCGTTCTCCTGCAGATCTCGCGCGGCTGGGACCCCTACGGGGAAAACTATTACATCAGGCCGGAGAACCCCTTCGACACCAGCTTGGTCGACCCATGGTTGGAGGTAACTAGGGTTTTCTCCCCTTCCTTTGTTCTTCCCCCATTCATATCGTTGGATGCTAGATCGTGTGTTATTAGGGCTCGACTGTTCGTATTTTCAATCGGTGGATGCTAGGTATTTTTACAGTAGCTAATCCTCTTTTGTTAGATCTCGTATTTCGATGAATACCCCTAGTTGGGATCAGTACTAGCACTGATCTGTAGTTGGTATTAGTATTCGATTTGGTTTGAGATTTGGGGATTGGGGAATAATCAGAGGATCTCAATCGGTTAATTTATGCAAGTAATCAATCACGATAATCATGGTATCTCAATCATGTCCTTATTTGTAGGGTTCGCATCATAGAAAACAAAAAAATTCCTACGATGGGAACAACTATGTACTAAGATCTATCTACTAGATACAAGCAACGGGAGGATGTATATCCGTAGAGAACATACCCTTGAAGACCGACAAAGCTTAACAAGTTCAAACTCGTGGTTGATGTAGACGATCTCTTGCCGATCTCAAGATCGAGAGGAAGTCCTAGCGCCGCAAAACAGCGGCGCATCCATGCTCGCACACACGTACGAGGCACCAAGCAACCACCACCTCCTCGCTCGAGCGATGCAGCGGAATCACAACTCTTTCTTGCCGAATAGCCACCGGGAACATGTATCTCGCTAGTCCGAGACCATGGGGGATAAATACTAGAGGGAGAGAGAGATCCTTCACGAGGAGGTGTACTTTGAGAGAATGAGAGGGGGGCCTTTTATAGGGGAGAGGGGGCACCCAAGGAGCATGTCGCCCAGCCATGGGGGCTGCCCCCACCTCTTCCACATTCATGTGGGTGGACACTCCACTCACTCAAATTCCTTTCAATTCCCTCCACTCAAAAAACCCACTCAAATTCCCATTAAATTTCCACCAAATTTAATGCAAACTCTCATTTAATAAAACTCCTTTTATTTATTCAGAATTTTGTCAATTAATTTAATGACAAACATTCACATATAACCCCTTGCTAGTATTTCATTTCACATGCAAAAACACTTTCTGCAATTTCATTCGAAAACCTGTTTCGGTATCTAGTGAAATAAATTCCCGCGCTTGTTATTCTTTCTGGCATAAAACTTTTGCTCCATTTGGAGGTCGGTGTCTCTTAAGTATGCCACCCTACGGTTCATGAATAATGCGGACATGATCGAGACCATTCTCCAATCAATAATTAGAAGCGGGATATGGAGACCCATACTGACTCCTACACATTCAACGATGACTTTCTTGTGATCATCAAAACGTTTTATGCTAGTATCTTAATCCTTTTGTTTCGCGATATATTACATGTCTGATATTCGATCATCGGTATCTCCATACCTAGTTTGATCTCATTACTGACATGCACTCTTTTCTCGTTCCCGTGATATAACATTTTAGTGATTAAATCACTTGCTTGCAAGCTAACCAATGTGATATCACCGAGAGGGCCCAGAGCATATCTATCCGTCATTGGGATGAACAAATTCCACTCTCGATCCATGGGCCTCAACATAACACTTTAGTAGTTCTGAACCCATCTTTATAATCACCCAGTTACAGTGTGACGTTTGATGTTATCAAGAAACTCTTCCGGTGTTAGTGATTGACATGATCTCATGGTCTAAGGATTAGGATCACTTCGTCAGTTGTTATAGCAATATAAACTCAATGAATTTGATCGTAATGCTATACTTACGATGAATGTCCATCACACCATTCCAATAATGTTGTGACCACGTTATTAACAACATCCAATGTCCATGATCAGGAAACCTTTGATCATATTGTTAATCAATGAGCTAGTTTATAAGAAAGGCATAACTAGGAACTTACTTTTTGTTTATTAAAAACACATGTATTAACGTTTCCGAATTAATACAATTATAGCATGCAAAATAAACATTTATCATACACTAGTGGAGAACGGGGCACTAGTCCAGGTCCTAGAGGGCCTCTAGTCCCGGATGGCCAGCCGGGACTACGGAAACGGGACTAGAGGTCCCAGCCTCTAGTCTCGGTCCAGTTACGAGCCGAGACTAAAGGATGTGCACGTGGCGGCGTAGCAGTGTGAGGGAGGGTGGTATTTAGTCCCAGTCCGTATTACGGGCCGAGACTAGTTTCTTTTTGCCGCGGCAGCATTTTACCTATTCGGCTGCCGCGGCAGCCGATGGCGGTTTCTGCCACGGCAGAGTTTTGGGGCCGTTTTCTGCCGCGGCAGCCGATGCGGGGTTCTGCCGCGGCAGGAGGATAGGTAGAGTAGGGTTGAGTTTGGCATAAAGTGACATGCAACAAAGAGATCACAACCCGTCTAATATAGATATAATTCTACATTACATAAATATATACATAAATAGAGATCACAACCCGTCTATTCGGTTACAAGTTCATTAAATCATGGGAAGCCGGAGGTATGGTATTTTCCTTCTGGGTTTATGACATGGTCAACAAGAAATCCCGCCAATTCCTCTTGAATTGCTACCAGACGCTTTCTTGGATCCAGATTCTCCCGCAATCTTTCCAACTATATATAAAAGAAGGAGGTCAATATGAATATCAATAGTCATAACAAATATTATGAATGACACTCAACAAAAATTGTGAATATATTGCTCACGTACTTCTAAAAATGTCTCTCCGTCCCGCTCACTGACCTCGGAGTGAATGTACTCGCACACGAAGTATCCACATAGGTTAGTACCTGGTGGTTGCCTCTCGCACTTTACGACAAAAGGTTTCAATCAAATAATAATCAAGCATGACATGATGGTATTGAAACTAAAATTGAAGAGATGCGCGGATCTAGCTCGTACTACTTACATCGATCCGAGAAAAACTAAGCTCATCTTTAAATTCACCAACCGTAGCATTGGTGAAAGCTTTCCAAACCCTGCCCGGCAAAAAATGTGTTATTAGTTACTTGATATCTCTAGATATATATATGAACGGAAGAGACCGATATAGTGCGATAATGACTAAACTTACCTCTGGAGCGCATCTTTCATTAATGCGCACTGTGATTCGTCTCTCATTAGTGAGTCCTTGATTTCAACTCTTCCAGCGTCAACTTCAATGGTTAGAAGAATCCAGTGATAGCTGCGCACATTCATATATGTCAGTAACTCACCAATTACACTCAGCAGAATCAAATGAATGTGTACAAGGCAGTAACACTCTTACCTGTAGTTGTAGGGAAACAATATTCTTCGTTTGTAATGTTGCCTCAATAAGACCCTTAGCAAGTTACGCTCCGTGTACTTGGGGTATTCCATTAGCAATCTTTGATTAAACCGGTGTGGGTCGATGAACCCAGTGTCAAAGATTTTCTTCCAGTCACATTCATCGCTCTTCATTCTACATAATAGCATATAGTGAAGATAATTACATGCAATAAAAGAGCTGGGTTAGAGACTTTATCATAGAAATAAATGAACCACTTACAGACAATAGGTAGCGAGGAGACTCAAGTCAAGGGCATATTGTTTGAATAACATATAGAATTCCTCAAAATAAATTTTCAATTGGTCTTCACCATTAAAATGCTCACTTGTAATTTTTACAAGCAGCGCTGACAATTGATTTTTCTTAGAGACTTTCTCGTACCACTCATGCAGTCTTCGCATTTGAGTTGGTAGAAATTTGACCTCATCAGGTCTGACCAGAGTCTTCCCGTATTCATATCTCCATGCAAATTCCTCTTGTATGGGGATATGCCCGCCTAGCGCTTGATCAACTGTAATATTAGCACCTTTGGAAAATTCCATTGCTATAATATTCTGATGATCAGTATTGGATAACACCTTGAGCGGGGCGTTCGATTTGTTTGCCTGCATTCCGAGTTGCGCAACCTCTCTTTTCTCGCTGCTTGCAGTAGTATTTCCTAGAGTATTACCACTGCTTGCAGTAGTATTTCCTGAATTCTTCCTACCAATTCTCAGCAGACAGCGTTTGTAGTCAGCAGCCTTATTTATCTCATATTGCGATGGTTGCTAAAGAAACCCCTTAGCCCACTTTTTGGCTTTCGGATCAAATATTTGTTTTGGCTCGGGAGCTTTGGGTGCAAAGAAGGCTTTAACTTGGGCATCACTGATCGCTTTGGTTTCCTCATCGGTCATCTCGTAAGGTAACTTGGGAGGAGGCGGCGGGATTTTCTTCACCTTTTTACCTTTGGCTTTTCTTCTGACTAGTATTTATACTAGTTGACTGAGAGACCGCCTTCTTCGTCTGACATGGCAGCGACGGAGTGGGCTAACGCGGCGGGAGAGGAGTGGGCTGATGCGGCGGTGGATTCGCGCTATGGTGGTAGTCCCACTCCTCATGTGGACTTGCTGGAGGCGGGATACTCGGCTGACGCGGAGGAGACGGTGGTGGCTTGGGTGAGCCTGGAAACACGATGTATTTGTTGCACCATAGAATGATAGAGCCCCTGACTTCTCCTAGCGTGCTCTCATCTTCAGGTCCAGGGATGTCAAGTTGTAGTGATTCATATTGAGGTAGAATCTCATCCACCCCGACACGAGCATAGCCATCTGGAATCTCTTTGCAATGCCAGCGTGCTTCAGGTTCACAAGGTTAAAGCATAACCAAGAGCTGCCTTGAAGGATAAGTGCATCACTCCCACATGTAGCTCGCAGCTTGTCTTCTCAGTGATATTGTCCACGGGATAGCGATCTATCGGATCGGACGCCGTGGAAGCGACACTGCTTCTCCGCTAAGATGGGACACCGGCACTTTCTTCTAGCCGCTGATGAGTTGGCCCTTGCTGGCGCATTTCGTCCAGCTGCTTCTGTTGCTCTTTTAGCATGGCATATATTTCCTCATTCTTTCTTTCCACGCTATGCAACTGGGATTCCTCCTCTATCTCCTTCCGCTTCTTTGCCCTCGCTCGACTTCTATAGGATTCAGTGTCCTGAGGAATCCCAGTCTTCCACGGCACAGAAGGTCCAAAGCCTCGTGTTCGTCCTGGTTTTTCAGGATTCCCGAGGGCCTTTGTCAGCTTGTCGTTCTCTCTGTCGGGTTTGAAGTCACCCTTTTTAACCTCCTCGATTGTTTTAACAATTTCTCCATGGGGTGTAGCAACATTGGACTTTTTATCGAATATTAACTCCCATGTTTCCATGTCATACTTTGCCCCTTGGGCAAGTAACCAATTCCTTACTCTGATGGGCCAGTCCTCTGTAGCTGGAGTGAGCGCTTGGGCATGCAAGGCTTTCTTTGCTTCCTCCCACTTAGGAATGGAAGTCCTATAGCCACATGTCCCTATCGTATGGTGATATTTCTTTTTTGCAGCATTTTATTTATTCTTTGCGGACCTTTTTTTGCTATTGTTGATTTCTTGTAGTCTAGAAATCTTTCCCAGTGAGGCCGTTGCTTCTCTAGTGAGTCCTCGAATGCTGGAACTTTTCCTTCCTCGAGATATTCATTGTACAATATTTTCTTATAGTTATTGAACTGTTGGGCCATCTTCTTAAGAGCGAAACGCTTAACTTTGGAGCTCATCTCATTCGTGGCCTCCTTAGTCTCTAATACCGGTAGGGTGAAATGGCGAATGAGATTTTCCCATAGTATGTCTTTGTATCTGTCCTCGACATAACTCATAGAATATTCATCGGCCTTTGCTGGCTTATTCTAGTTGATAATGCTGATCGGGACGTTGTCAATAACAACAAATCCACATTGATGAATAAATGTGTTTGCGTTCTTTATGGGAAGCAACGGGACGCCCACTGGAGAGACCTCAACAATTGTGAGATGCGCATCATCGGGCATCCCTTTGGCCGGTCCTCGTTTACTATTTTTAACTAGCGCGGTCGATGTGGATGTCTAAAATAAGAAACAACATTCGTTAATATATATATATACACAAATCAATTAATGCATCTATCTACTAGTGATCAAAAGGCTTAATAATATATCTCGTCAGACTTTGTCAAGGCTAGTCCATCATTTTCCAAGCCATCATCGAAATTAAAACTAGTATGCGCTTCGACTTGAGGTTCTATCTCTATTCCCTCACCGGACTCATTTAGAAACTGTGAGCCATCTTCTGCTCCACAGTCTTCTTACCCACCCTGATCGATGAGCGCTCCATCCTGATAGGGGAGCGGTCCTCCACCAGCCAGTATCATATCGAATAAAGGCTCTTCACCTTCTCTATTGTTGAAGTGATCCATAAAATAACTACTATGACATAATGTGCATATATGAGTAATAAAATTATGTAACATCTCGAATGACAACAAAAGTATTAATATCATATTACATCTCGAATAGCCTCTCAGAAAACAACAAAGAAGTCATAATACATCTCGAATAATGACAAAGTAGTAATATCATATAAAAAACATCTTGTCTGATAACATCGCTCAAACTCAACGTCGACTACCGGCTCCTGAGCCACGGGATGTGACCAACCAAATAGTCGGAACCATCACTGGACTATAACTAGGGTGAGATCCTTGAATAACCTGCCAGGTATGGGGGGCCAGCCTAGCGTCCAACATCACCATATAGCGACGGATGTGCTCGTCCTCCTCCCTGATGCGACGTCGTACCACCTCCTCGGGGCCCGGCTCCCTTTCCACTCTGCCTGGGCCACGTGACCTCCACCAAAGAAGATCTGGGTCGACGACGACACCCGGATTCCTCACCAAGCTACGCGTCCCTAACGGTAGCACCTCCCAGTGCAAGCCTGGCGGAGCCCATTCTCGTACAACACCGCTAGAGCGTAGTACTCCCTCGCTCTGGCCGAGTTGGCTACGAGGATGCCCAGGCATATCCTAAAGTAGGTATGGATTTCACCGAAAAATACACTCTTTAGGAAAAAATACAATATATACAGTAAATACTAACTAATATCCTAAATACTAAACAATATACACTACTTAGGAAAACAATACACTATTTAGGACAAAATATACTATATATATACACTATATACTAACTAATATCCTAATTAAATACTAAACAATATACACTACTTAGGAAAAAAATACACTATTTAGGAAAAAAATACACTATGTATAAATTAAATACAAACTAATATCCTAAATATACTAAACAATATATACTATATATTGAAAAAATACACTATTTAGGGAAAAAAATACCCTATACACTAAATACTACCTAATATCCTAAATACTAACTAATATACACCATATATTGAAAAAATACACTAAATACTAACTAATATATCCTAAATACTAATAACTAAATACTAACTAATATATCCTAAATAATAAATACTAAATAAATATATACTAACTAAATCCTAAATACTAAACAATATATACTAACTAAATACACTATGTTGAAAAAACAGAAACACTAACTAAATATATACTAATAAATACTAACTAAATACACTATATATGTTGAAAAAACAGAAAAAACTCAACGGTGGGCGACGCGGAGGGGAGGCGTTGACGGCGGCACGGGGACGGGCGCGTGCGAGGGGTGGCGCGAGGACGAGGCCGGTGAGGGGCGCGACGGCGACTCCGATCCGGACGGCGCGCGGCAGGCGGCTAGCGGCACGACGGGGCGGCGGGGCAGCATGGCAGGGCACGGGCGTGGGCAGCGGCCTGGCGGCGTCATTGCACTTTGGAGAAGAAAGAAACGTCCCGGCTCGTGGCTCGGGCCAGGAGGAGGGCGGTGGGTATTTATACCCACCACCTCTATTCCCGGCCCCAGCCTCCATCGGGACTAGAGGGGGGGGGCTCTACTCCCGGCCCCAGCCTCCAACCGGGACTAGAGGTCTTTTCGCGGCGCCGTTTCGTTCTCGCGCACAAAGACCTCTAGTCCCGGCTGGAGGCTGGGGCCAGGACTAGAGGTTAATTTTTTAAAATTTATTTATTTATTTATCTTTTATTATATGATGATGTAAAATATGAATTATATATCAAATTTTGCAGAAAAAATATCTATAATGTAAATCTATTAGCATATTCTGTTATAAAACTAATGTTTTATTGAATTAAAAAATATATTTTGTGTACTAAAGTTTGAATTTGTTAATATTATTATTTCTTTATCTTTTATTCTGTGATGATAAAAAATATGTATTATATATATCAAATTTTACAGAAAAAAAGATCTATAATGTAAATCTATTAGCATATTCTGTTATAAAACTAATATTTTGTTGAATTAAAAAATATCTTTTGCGGTAGGCTAGGGAAGGCAGTACTAGGGCAGGCAAGCTAGGGAAGGCAGCACTAATGATATGGGTGAGTGTCGACATTATGTCGCGCAGATTTTCCCTTGTCCCGGATGGTGTCGCCAACCGAGACTAAAGCTGAACCTTTAGTCCCAGTTGGAGACATCAACCGGGACAAAACACGAGTGAGCACTAATAAAAGGGGTGAGTGTCGATATTATGTCGTGAGTGTCGACACTATGCCGAGCTGCTTGTACTATAAATAGGCCATTCCTCTAGCCAGTTTGAGGCATCTCCAAGATAGATGGTTTGCGAAAGTAGGGACACCACTACGGCCAGTTTCAGGGAGATGCCGCCGGAGCCCAGTCTTCCGGCATCTCCAAGAAACTGGTCATAGAGGCACTCCCTAATATATGAAATTAGGTTAGCTCCCACGCATATTGATCTAGTTAGAGAAGTTACAAGCTGCAAGATGGTCTTTGAGAGCAGGGACACCACTACGGCCAGTTTCAGGGAGATGCCGCCGGAGCCCAGTCCTCCGGCACCTCCAAGAAACTGGTCATAGAGGCACTCCCTAATATGTGACCGCACGTGTTTGGAGATCAGATCTTCATGGTAAGTACGAATCGGGACAACATCTTCATAGTTTGGGAAAGTCGGAGTACGAATCAGAACTAAAGGCCCCCCTAGTTCCGGTCCAACCATAAACGGGACGAATACACTCAAGACATTTATTAATATTTAAAAACTGAGACTACGGAATCAGGACTAAAGGCCCCCTTTAGTTCAGGTCCACACACAAACCGGTACTAACACTCAATATTAAAAACCGGGACAAACCGGGAGTAGCTAACACTCAGGACTAAAGCTGCCCCTTTAGTCATAATCATGCCTTGTCCTATAGTACGCAGCTTCAGGGTCTTCTTCGTCATCGTCATCATCATCGTCGTCGTCAGCTGCCACTCCGGGGATCCTCAGCCTAGCCATAGCATATACCGGGGGCACCTGCCACTCTGGCCTTAGATTCACGGCGGGCGGGGGAGGGGTCTCCTGGAAGACGATGCAGCTATCGCCGGGGAGGGAGGGGCCTTCTTCTTGTGGCTCTGTGGCGGGTGTCCTTGTGGGCACCGCAGGCGAGGATGGTCTCCCCCGACGATGTAGCGCATCACGCCGATGATAGTCTGGTTCACCCACCACAGGCGGCGGCCGGCTTCGTTGTGGTTCATCGGGGGAGGGCCGTCACCCTCGTACCTGGAGAGCTCTTTTCCTCGCTGGTTAGCAAAAAAGTCATTCCAGGTGTCATAGTTGTCGGGATCCCACTGGGGATCCATCCGCTGCTCCGGCGTGAGCTCGTGGTAGAAGTGGCTCGTGATGGCCGCCTAGCGTGCGGAACCTTGAGGGACAGGAGAGACAGGAACCCCTCCGGCGCTCAGCATCCAGCCGGCGAGCGGCCGGTAGCCTGGAGGGCAAGGGTAGCTGGAGGCGCACAGCGCCTCGGTCTCCTCGAGGGTCAGAATGGCCCAGTAGCCGCTGTCCATTGTCGTGAGAGAGGAAGGTCTGGATGTGTGGATAGCGATGGCGCGGTCGGCCTAGATATAGAGAAAAAGGGCGGGAAAACATTGCGGGAAATGGCGGGAAATGCCTTTAGTCCCGGTTAGTGGCTACAACCGGGACCAAAAGCTTCGGTCGGAGGAAAAGGGCGGGAAAACATGGTGGAAAGCGGTGGGAAATGGCGGGAAATATCTTTAGTCCTGGTCAGTGGCTACAACCGGGACTAAAAGCTTCGGTTAGATGGAAACTTAGTATAATTATTCTTATAAAACAAAAAAAATAAGAAACTTTGTAAAATCTTCAAAAAATGATATACATGCATGTGTACATATTGATTGCATCTAAAAAACGGCCGCAGGCAAAATTCTGAATACATCATATGACTTTTTTATGACAGTGTGGCCTTAAACATGGAGCATCTTCATCAAGTAACATGATGCTTGGGTCATCCTTCACTACAAACGGCAAAATTTCATGAAACTTGTCATAATCTTCGGACATCTCTGTCTTGTCCTCCACTCCTACGATGTTTCTTTTCCCTGAAAGAACTATGTGGCGTTTTGGCTCATCGTTTGATGATGTATTTGTTTGCTTATATTTATTTTTCTTGGTTTGGTAGAGATTTCCTTCACATAGAAAACATAAGACACATCGTTGGCTAGGACGAATGGTTCATTCATGTACGCAAGATTGTTGAGATCCACTGTTGTCATTCCGTATTTTTTGTCTACCTCAACCCTGCCTCCTGTTAGCTTGACCCATTTGCACCGAAACAAAGGGACCTTCAAAGCAGGTCCATAGTCAAGTTCCCATATCTCCTCTATGTAACCATAATATGTGTCCTTTGACCTATTGTCATTTGTTGCATCAAAGCAGACACCACTGTTTTGGTTGGTGCTCTTTTTATCTTAGGCGATCGTGTAAAATGTATTCCCATTTATCTCGTACCCTTGGTAAGTCCATATAGTCGAAGATGGTGAGCTGGCCAACAAGTACAACTCATCACAAACGGTGTTGTTATTAATGAGATGTGTTTGCAACCAACCGCCAAAAGTCTTCATGTGTTCATCTCTAATCAAGGAGTGATGCTTTCCCGGGTTGTTTGAGCGTACAATATCCTTGTGTTCCTTTATATACGGAGCTGTCAAGGTGGAATTATGCAGAACCGTGTAGTGTGCTTGAGTGAAAGAATGTCCGTCCCTACATATTATTGATTTCCTTCCTAGTGTGCCTTTTCCACTCAGTCTCCCCTCATGCCGTGATTCAGGAACACCAATCGACTTAATGCCAGGAATAGAGTCAACACAAAACTCAATGACGTCCTCTGTTCCATAGCCCTTAGAGATGCTTCCTTCTGGCCTAGCACGGTTATGGACATATTTCTTCAAGACTCCCATGAACCTCTCAAAGGGGAACATATTGTGTAGAAATACAGGACCCAAAATAGTAATCTTGTCAACTAGGTGTACCAGCAGATGCGTCATAATATTGAAGAAGGATGGTGGGAACACTAGATCAAAACTAACGAGACACTGGACCACATCATTTTGTAACCTCGGTAGAATTTCTGGACCGACTACCTTCTGAGAAATAGCATTGAGGAATGCACATAGCTTCACAATGGCAGTCGAACATTTTCCGGTAGAATCCCCCTCAATGCAACCGGAAACAATTGTGTCATAAGCACATGGCAGTCATGAGACTTTAGGTTCTGGATTTTTTTCTCTGCCATATTTATTATTCCCTTTGTATTCGACGAGAAGTCAGAGGGGACCTTCATACTTCTTTGGACTTCAAAAAAAAATTCCTTCTCTTCTTTGGTAAGAGCATAGCTGGCAGCACTTAGACGTCCTTTATCTGTCTTTATTGGATGCACGCCGTCTCAGTCTTTCATACCTTGCTGGTACTGCCGTGCTTCTGACGTATCTTTTGTCTTTCCATACACGCCCATAAAGCCTAGCAGGTTCACGCAAAGATTCTTCGTCACGTGCATCATGTCGATTGCAGAGTGGACCTCTAGAACTTTCCAATCGGGTAGCTCCCAAAATATAGATTTATTCTTCCACATGCGCACACGTCCGTCAGCGTCATTTGGAACAAATTGACCACCAGGGCCCTTTCCAAAGATTACTTCTAGATCCTTGACCATACCAAATATATCATCACCAGTACGGCGGATAGGCTTCTTCCGGTGATCAGCCTCACCATTGAAATGCTTGCCTTTCTTTCTTGTGGGATGCCTAGACGAAAGAAATCGACGATTCCCTAGGTACACATTCTTCTTACCTTTATCCAAATATATACTTTCAGTATCATCTAAACAATGTGTGTATGCATTGTATCCTTGTTTGACTGTCCTGAAAGGTTACTAAGTGCAGGACAATCATTGATGGTTATGAACAACAACGCCCGTAGGTCAAATGGTTCCGTGCTCATCCCACATACGAACACCTTCGTCGCGCCACAACTGTAGTAGTTCTTCAACTAATGGCCTTAGATAGACATCAATGTCATTTCCGGGTTGCTTCGGCCCTTGGATGAGCACTGGCATCATAATGAACTTCCGCTTCATGCACAACCAAGGAGGCAGGTTATATATACATAGAGTTACAGGCCAGGTGCTATGACTGCAGATTTGCTCTCCAAAAGGATTCATGCCATCTGTACTTAGACCAAACCTTAAGTTCCTTGCGTCATCTGCAAAGCTCGGGTACTCACTATCGATTTTTCTCCATTGCAACCCATCAGCGGGGTGTCTCAACATCGAGTCTTTCCGCGCTCTTCTTTGTGCCATCGCAACAACTTGGCATGCTCCTTGTTTCTAAACAAACGTTTCAACCGTGGTATTATAGGAGCATACCACATAACCTTTGCAGGATACCTCTTCCTGGGGCGCTGCTCGCCCTCAACATCACCAGGGTCATCTCATCTGATCTTATAACGCAATGCGCCGCATACCGGGCATGCATCCAAATTCTCGTACTCCTCACCGCGATATAATATGCAGTCATTAATGCATGCATGTATCTTCTACACCTCTAGTCTTCAAGGGCAGACGACCTTCTTTGCCTCGTATGTACTGACAGGCAATTCATAATCCTTTGGAAGCTTCTTCTTTCAAATTTTTAGTAGCTTCTCAAATCCCTTGTGAGATAAACCATTCTCTGCTTTCCATTGCAGTAATTCCAGTGTGGTACCGAGCTTTGTGTAGCCATCTTCGCAATTCGGGTATAACAATTTTTTGTGATCCTCTAACATGCGCTGCAACTTCTTCTCGTTTTCATTTTCGCATTCGCTCCGTGCATCAAGAATGGCCTGACGAAGATCATCAGCAGTCTCATCTAATGCATGTTCTTCACATTCTTCTTGTTTATTGTCTTCTAGTGAAGTGCCACCGTATTCAGGAAACATTGGATAATTATCATCGTTCTCTTCTTCTCTTCGCTGTCTTCCATCATAACCCCGCTTTCTCCATGCTTTGTCCAACAAATATAGCCGGACATGAAACCTAATTGAATCAGGTGGATGTGAATAGTTTTGGATGAAAAGTAATCCTTCTCATTCCGACAGACACGACACGGACAACACATAAAACCATTCCTCTTGTTTTCCTCAGGCAACTCGAGGAAAGAATGCACGCCTTTAATGAACGTGTCAAACATTCGGGGAGCGTCATACATCAATTCTTGGCTCATCTGCAGTATAACTAAAATTTTCTATCATATAAAAAGTTTGGATAATTTTTACTACAATTACTTTTATATGCACTAATTTTTGAATTAAGATTTTCTATCATATTAAAATTTTACATGCACTAATTTTTGAATTGGACAAAACTGTTAACATAATAATGTTATCTATTTAATTATTGCTCTAGTAGTGAAAACCTTATTCAATTCTGAGATCTGAAACTCTTCAAATGCACATCTCAACTTTCAATAGCTTTTTGTATAATCAAACTATGCTTAAAACTACACATCTAAAATTCCCTCTACACTTCTAAGCATGAAATTCCTCATTCTAGCTAGTTCTAGAGCATTGAGCTAAACTATAACAATAAGAGGTGAATGATTGAAGTTGCCAACCATTTTAGAAGCTTCGATTGATAGATGATGCCACCAAATCTTGGATTGAAAGTTGCCACCAAATCTTGGATTGAAAGTTGCCACCAAAATGAGGATGAACTTGAGCTATTACTTGGAGGAAATGGCCATGATTTTGGGCTGGGTCGAACAGGCATATATAGTGGTAACAAGTTGTCCTGAGTGGTAAAATGAACCCAGACTAGAGGATGACCTCTAGTCCCGGCTTGTAACAAGAACCCAGACTAAATATAGCCATGGGTCCCATAGGAGCTCTAGTCCCGGCCTGTGTTATCATCCGGGACTAGAGGTTTCCCATGGACCGGGACTAGTGATATGGGGCCATGTAGCCATTGCAGAATTCACACACCGGGACTAGTGCTAACACTTGTCCAAGTTTCAGAGGAGGCCGAGACTAGAGGCTGGAGCTGCAAAAAACGAAAGGTCGTTTTTCTACTGGTGATAAATAAGGAATACGATAATAACCACTTTATTATTGCCTCTCGGGCATATTCCCTTCATTATTGCACGCTACTAATTTTTATAATAGGTGGATAGCAGCGACGTTTACAGCGACGACGAGTCCATGGACACCAAGACTCGTCAGGTGCTGAGGAAGATGAAGTCCGGCCAGTTCAACGACTTCTTCGCGGCAATGTCTACAGGTGCTCCTTCTGCACCAGGAGCCTCGCCACCGACTTCAACTCCCTCGTGATGCATGCCGAGGACATGAAGACCTACGGCCCATCAAAGAACGCCAACGCCTTCAGAGCCCAGCACAAGGCGCTCGGTTTCACCTCCGCAACCTCCAGAAGGTGGCTATCGAGGAGGGTCGCATGCCCCCGATCAAGCCCATGGTGCCCAAGTTTAAGGGACTGGGCAACATGAAGTGGAGTAAGCGCCACAAGGAGGAGGCGGAGGCCATGAGGGGGCACTGATCCTGTGATGATGTTGCTGCTGCTGTAAAGCAGCTTCTTTTGTTTTGTTGTCTGTGTTGAACTTGTAAGCTGCTGCTGCTAAGAAGCCTAATTGTCAAACCTAGTTTAAGTATCGTACTATATAATCCTTTATTAGCTGCTTTATCTACATCTACCTTGTTCATCTACATATTTATGGTGCTGGTTAGATTTGCTGCCAGATTGGGAAAATACGAGGGCCAAAAGGAACTATGAATGAAGAGAGAAGCTGCTCTAGATTCGCTATCTTTTTGGGCAAAAATAACAACTGTTAGCGACATAAAGGGTAAAAGGCGCTCTTAAAAAGGCCAATCATAAAAATAACAAAAAAGAAATCTTCCAATTTAGACGACAGGGCGTATGATAACTACCATACGCACCCCACATGGTCCCACACCACATCCCCCAAAACGCGTTCCCAACAAGCGGGCCCCACACCATGGGGGGTCCTACTACGGGACCCGACTGAACGTGGCCCCACCTGTCATCACGTAACGGGGGTGGGTCCTACTTGTCAACACGTAACAGCGAGGGTCCACTATGGGACCCACCTGAATGCGGCCCCACTTGTCAGCACGTAACGGCGAGGGTCCACTAACGGGACCCGACGGAGAGCGAGTTTCAGACGGATGTGAGAGTTCCATAATAGGAGCTGGACAAAAGTGAGGAAAAACTAAGCGGCTGGGAAAAAGTGAGTACAGCTAACGAACTAGGGGCACGAAAATAGAAATCCCTATTAAAAAACCGAGACTATGGAATCGGGACTAAAGTCCCCCTTTAGTCCCGGTCAAGCTACAAACTGGGACTAACACTCAAGAAATTTGTTAATATAAAAAAATGAGACTACGGAATCGGGACTAAAGGTCCCCTATTAGTCACGGTCCAGCAACAAATCAGGACTAACACTCAATACATTTATTAATATTAAAAAACCGAGACTACGGAATCGGGACTTAAGGCCCCCCTTTATTCATGATCATATCTAGCCCTATAGTATACATCTTCATGGTCGTCTTCGTCTTCGTCTTCATCGTCGTCATCGTGGTCGTTGCTAGGCGCACGTGGCTGGATCCTCATCCTAGCCATGGCATATTGTGGGGGCACCTGCCACTCCGGCCTCGGATTTACGACGCGTGGGGGAGGGGCCTTCCGGATGACGACGCCGCTACACCCGCGGCCTTCACCATCGCCACCCTTTTATGGCTCTATGGCGGATGCGAGTACCGCAGGCGAGGATGGTATCCCCCGACGATGTAGTGCATCATGCCGATGATAGTCCGGTTCGCACACCACAGGCGGCGACTGGCTTCGTTATGGTTCACCGGGGGAGGGCCGTAACCCTCGTACCTGGCGAGCTCTCTTTCCCACCGGTTAGCAAAGAAGGCATTCCAGGTGTCATAGTTGTTGGGATCCCACTGGGGATCCATTCGCTGCTCCGGCATGACCTCGTGGTAGAAGTGGTTTGTGATGGCCACCTAGCGTGCGGAACCTTGAGGGACAGGAACCCCTCCAGCGCTCAGCATCCAGCCGGCAGGCGGCTGGTAGCCCGACGAGCAAGGGTTGCTGGAGGTGCACAGCGTCTCAGTCTCCTCGAGGGTTAGAATTGCCCAGTATGTGCTATCCATTGTTGTGAGAGACGAAGGTGTGGATGTGTGGATAGCCATGGTGCGGTCGGTCTAGATATAGAGGGAAGAGAGAGAAAACTTGGTGGGAAGTAGTGGAAAATGAGGGGAAAACTCTGTGATATCCCGATATTATGTAAACACTCCCTGTTATAGTGAAGTTTCACTGGTTGGCCTTCGTGGTGTTTTCCTATTTTTGTTGGAGGGGTTTTTTACATGAAAATCCTATGTCCCCTGTTGTGATTTTGTTTTCGTTCTTCGTTATTTGCTTATCGCGTTTATAACAAGTTTATGTTTATGATTTAGTGTTTTGCGTTTAGGGTATTGGTTGCATCAATCTTGATGTTTGCCAAGCATAGTATGTACTTTATTGATTATAAGGTGTACATAAAATTGATCGGTGCATCTCAAGATGAAGAGAAGAATGGAGGTTAACCATACTTTAAAAAAGGTTAGCAACGAGTGTCCCGCAACACCATGGTCTCAACTGTCAGCCCTGGTCCGAGTCCAAGCAGTACGCCCATATCAGGCAAGGCTTGCTCGTGGCGGCGGATCTCGTCGAGCACGAAGATCACGGTCGACCCTGACATGTTCCCGTACTCACTTAGTACATGTCGACTTGCTGCCAGTTTGTTGGACTCTAACTGGAGGCCCGCCTCGACACTATCCAAGATCGCCCGACCGCCAGGATGCACCGCCCAGAAAAGGTCATTCCAGCACCCGTTCAGGCCGAGTGGCCCGAGCGCGTCGTTCATGCTCTGCTCTATGTTCTTGAGGATCAGCGCCGGCATCTCGAAGGAAGGGTTGAAGACAAGCCCGTGTTCCGTGAGCCTTCCCACAGCGGCGTGGTTACTCTTAGGAATGATGCTCTGCGAGGCGGCCACCATCTCGAAAACCGGGCGCTCGACGGAGCCGTTGGGCTCCGCGCCGACGATCACGGCACCCGCCCCGTCACCGAACAAGGCCTGAAAGATGATGGTATCCACGTGGGCCTCGTCGGGGGCGCGGAAGTTGATGAGAGCAAGCTCGGCGCAGGCGATGAGGACGCGGGCGTCACGGTTGTTCTCGGCGATGTCCTTGGCGACACGTAGCGCGGCGGACCCACTGGAGCAGCCGTTCATGTAGAGCATTGTGCGGCGGATTTGGACGGGTCGAGGCCGAGGAGGGAGGCTAGGCGGAGGTCGACGCCGGGCATGTGGGCGCCGGTGTAGGTGGCGACGACGAGGTGGGTGATTTCGGCGGGCGGGCGCCCCCACTCGGCCAAGGCCTTGCGTGCCGCGGCGGCTGCGAGCTCCGGAACAGCGGTGGCTGCAATGTCCATCCGGGCATCCAGAGACGGCAACGTGCGGTCCATGAACTCCGGGTGGTTTTGCAGCAGCTCCTCGTCGTGGTAGAAGTAGCGCTTCTTGATGGCTGATCTCTGACCTGGATGGAAGAAAGTGAGCATCTTAGTTAACTGCTACGAATGTATATATTCTAAATGCTTAACTAGATACATACAAATTTAGAAAAAATTAAGAATATTAATATGGATTCGGAGGGAGTAGCTGGATTTGCTCCATATTAGCAAAGCTTACATATTCTGTTGAGCTTGGATTTGAGCTTGGTGAGGTGCTCCGTGTGGGTGACGCGGAAGTAGTAGTCGGCGTACTCCTCCTGCCGCACGCAGTTGGCCGGGTTCGCCGTCCCGATGGCCAGAACGGACGCTGGGCCGTCGGCGCGCTGCGCCTGCCGCATCTGCCGCACCACGCTGGCCGCCGGACTTGCAGTTAGGCTTCCAAGCAGTGACATCCTGCTGGTATCTAGCGCGCGTGCTGGATTGCCTCCGTTACCACACAGCTGGTATCGGCCAGATGTTATATATATATATGGCGGCATGCTCCGTTACCTCGCATATAGGGCTAGCTAGTAGGCTTGCACCTGCACACGTCTCAGCTTAGTAGTACCAAGTACAGTATAGTGCAATGTCCTCAGCGATACATCTACTCTCGGTAGGACAACTTGAAGACTTAGCTTAGACCATAAATTTGGTCAATAATATATAAATTATATGTCATAAAATTATATTATTAAAAGCGTATCTTAAATATGAATCTAATAATATAATTTCTGTTAAATATAGTTTGTATTTTGTTGACCAAATTTATGATTAAACTATTTTCTCGAAATATGTATTTGTCTTATAAACCGGAATGAAGATGGTATATACAACTCGATGTCCACATGTAAGTTGGCTTGAAAATTATTACTCTCTCCGTCCCGGTTTAAACGACACAATTTGTAATTCTCTGGGCTTTATGTGTCCTATGATTGGTCTATTTTATACTATGGAGAAGAACATGCGTGAGGAGAAGAAGATCCAACAAAACGTTCATATTTGTTCACACATGTGCATGCAAGCATATTTTATTCTTTTCATACTGAAGTAATTATAGAGATTAAATGCTTTTGTGTCTAAATATTTTGGGATTGAATGATTTACAAATTATGTCCTTTACTGTAACTCGGACAAAAATATATGTAATGTTTTTAAGTAATCCAGCAAGCTGGGCAGAAAAGAAAGGTAATCCTTGAGTCTACGGACAGTTAGATTCTCCATTGGATTCGCCCTTGGGCCTTCTGTCCGATGAGTACGTGTGTGGTCTTGGGCGCAGCGATGGCTCAAAATCATATCTAGCAATAGCGTGTTGTTCTCTTTAAACGACTTGGCAGCGCCTCAAGCGGCCTCATTAGACTCCACCGTCTGACCTCAACCTCGAACATCCGAACTTTGAGTACGTTTACGTCTCTCACACCACACCACCACACCAAACTTTGAGACATGGGCGTGGCCCTGAGGAAGCTCGCCGCGCTGCCAGCGCTCGGGTGGTGGCTCATGGTGGTCGGCACCGTCCGCTTGGGTTTCGCCTGGTCTGGCTTCTTCGACGCATGGGCGGTCCGTGTCGGCGCCTACTCCAACACGCATGGTATGCTCAATATATCCTCGATCGATCCATCTGACCATCTTCCTTGCCTCCGCAAGTATACTACTAATCATGTGTGCAGTGACTGATATACACGGCCGCACCGTTGGGACGTGGACGCTCCTGTCGAGCACGCTCTGCTTCATGTGCGCCTTCAACCTCGACAACACGCCGCTCTGCGCAGCGACTCTCTTGTCCTTCATCTACGCCTACGGCTACTTCGTCATGGAGTACCTGGTTTACCGTACCACCACCGCCGCAAGCCTCGCCACTCTCGGCTTCTTTGCAGGTACTGATTACTAACGGACCCATGTCCTGATGTCGCTAGAAGATGCATGACTTGCTCTAGGAGAACGACTTTGCTCTACCCACGTAGCGTCACCTTGTTATAAGTAAAATAATTATGACACCGTAAGCAAAAGTAGGCAAGAAATTCGTACAATTTCTTGCAAGCTGATATCACCACTTTTCCTTAATTGCGCTAAAACATGTGCTACGCTCGCTCGATCCACTTTGGTTGCACGAATAAACTGGAACACATAGTGCCACTTTGGTTTAATTTCGAACAGCCTACGGTTACATCTATCCGTGACATGTGCAAATCTATCTTCTCCTCAGTTGTATCTTTCTGATTATCTTGTTTACATGCGCAGTACCATCGATTGTTTGGACGGCAGTCCATTGGAGGAACACTCTTCGCCAACGCTGTGCCAAGCAGCCATGAGCTCCTTCGACTGTTGTACCACCTATGTACTCGACTAATGTAGTCTTGCGCCCTAGCAACTGAATAAATTTCACTGCAATTTCACTTTTATTATACAACTAGCATGGTGGCCCTCGCAAATGAGAGGGCATCATCTTTAAATTTTTTTAGAGAGGGCCATCATCTTTAGTTTGTGAAAAAATTATGGAAAACGATCTTCATAATTTCAAGAGCAATCACATTTTATAATAAAATATTACATTATATAGACACCTATGATGTTAAATTTATATCATATGTGTAGAAGACATCTTAAACCGTCGTTAGTTCATGTGCAGACGATATGTGAAATTTGTGCATGATATAAATTGGTATATAAAACTAAATTGTAGATCATGACATATCTTGTAGTTATTACGGGATATTAGATCACTATGAAAGGTTAACATGCATATTGCCAAATAATTAGGGTTTACCTGAGCAAAAATCCTATGATGCTTATAGCATTTGACGGGACAACAACTTAATAAGATAAAACAAATAGAACTTATCATCTTTAATATCCTAAACCAAGAACATGCTTAATGAATAGACAACAATTTTCCACATCTTGTAGTTTAAGGATAGAGCTCAAATATAGTTACACAACTCCAATTTGGTTCACCTTCTAATAAACAAATTCTAAGATTATAGAGAGAAATCCATCGGCCTTAGTTATATATCATCTTCATAAGGTAAGGTGAGAGTTTCACTTCTGCTTGCAAATATATATACACCATAAGGATTCCATAACAACTGAACTATTCTATTCCTTTTTCATGTTTAATCCTTGAAACATTAAATCCATTGGAAGATTGATATATGATATTTAAGTAAAGTCATACAATTGTTTGGTCGCAAAAAGTTTAGATCATATTATTATCAAGAAAAAAAATATATACTTTAGGAAGATCTATTATTGAATGCTTGATATTGAGACAATTTAGAAAGTTCTGTTGGTTGCGATATGTTCATGTACAATTGTGATGATCTATTAACTTCAATTTGCTTATGTAAACTATGAAAATCTATTTACTATGATTTTATAAAAAGAATATTATGATAATATGTTCGTTCTATCTTGTTTACACATATGATTTACAGCTTCATGAGTCGTCCATGAAGGATCCTAGCCACTTCTTTGAGTGTATTTTACGTAACAATGTCTCTCTGTTTCACACGGTGTTGTATAGGTTAGGTTAAATGTACATATTGGCTCCATCAAATTTCTTGGTATTTTTCATATCGATCACCATTTATCGTGCAATAGTCCATGTAACCGATGGATCTTTTGTCTTGTTATTTTCTCTCTTGCAATTTGGTGATTTGGCAATAGAGCACTGGTTGGATAGTCTGCCTTCTAAGGAATATGTCTGTGACCACCACGCACCGGACAACTTAGTCCTAGTATCTAATGTCATCATCGGATACATTTTTTTAAACATGTGAAGTTAATTTGACTTTTATAAATTATGTTCTTAGATTTTCTATATATGCCGTACATACTTACAAATATGTTTAATTTCATCTGTCACAAAAAACAATATGTCTTACAGAGCTTTTGATGTATTTTCCCTGCAAGGCTGCCACCATGTCCTGTTGTAGTACACCTATGTCATGACATGCATAAGTGTAATATAAAATCACGTCTTGTATTGATTTGATTTCGTGTTGGTGTTTCCATAGCTAAGATGGTGTTCTACATAATAAATGAATATTGGTTGTGTTCAATTCCTTGTATTTCTTGTATGGACCAATGTTTATCATGCGGTAGTCCATGAAACCAGTGAGTCTCATGGATATAGTTTTCCTGTCTAGACAGTTTGGCAAATTGGCAACAAAGTGGCTGTTAGATAGTTTGTCTTGCAAGGAATTGTGTCTAGCACCAAAATGAATCCGATGACCTATGTCCTACTCCCCCTATTCCAAATTATAAGATGTTTTAGCATTTTTTTAAACACGTGTTTTTATAAGTCTTTTAGTGTGTGGATTCATAGCAAAATGAGTGAATATAGACACTAAAAGGCGTCTATATACATGTGTATTACACAAAGGCTAAAACATCTTATTATTTCAAAACAGAGGGGGTACTATCTAAAGTCAACATATCATAGTTTTTCAAAATCTGTGAGATATTTTTTCTTTACTAAACTATTTTTAAAAAATATGTATGTTGTCATTTTGGTATTCATACTTATCAATCTAATTTTAGAGCATGTCCTATATTTTTCCTACATATTTCCAGCATGTTCTATTGTAGTATTGCTTATATCACGACACTCACGCTAAAATCAGATCGTGTTGATCAGTTTCTAACTATTTCCCATAGCCGACCAGTTTTGGAGTTTGCTTCACTTATCAATGAGTTTTTGGTTTTTTTTTCCAGCTGATAGCTCTTGTGGCTGATTAGTTTTGGAGTCTGCTTCCCGCACGCATCGATCAGTTTTTTCTTATCACGCTGAGTTTGTCTGGACCAGATGTCCCCAGGTTCTACGTAGTTAGTGTAGGCATTTTTTCCAACGGCTGCATGTAGTCCTATGGAGATATATTCGCATTTTTTCCCCCAACGACTGCAATAGAGTCCGATGGAAACGTGCATTGACACGGGTCGTATCAAATCTGGTATTTTATACGTGTCTTCCAACATGCACCGTGTCAAACCAAATTACACCGGTACGTAACTATAGATTTCTCATTAAATCTTAGCCATATATTTTAGATCTAACTGTCGATATAATTAAGGTGATGTGGCTAAACCTAGTGGCTCTATTAGACACCCTTATATTGCTTTTAGTATATAATAGATAGATAATTAGAAACCCGTATGTGGGTGCCATCACCTTCTTAGTCGTCATAGCGCTGCCTATGCTGCCTCGCCAAGAGCACCAGTGGAAACTGTAGATTGTACCCGCCGCCGTCTTGGCCACTTCTTCTATAAAATTGATACATCTTCTAGGTGTATTTGTGAAGGAAAAACAAACGCGAATCATACCCGCAAAAGTGGTAATTGTAGTTTCTTGTATTTCAAATACTAGACGAACAAGAACACAACGACTTCTGCATGAAGTGAAACAACCAACAAGACTTTTCATAGATAGTGTATCTTAGTTTGTTTTGAGCTCCGGTCGGGCAAGCTGGAGGTGAGCACACAATGGTCGCTTCATGAGAGTGAAGAACTCAACGTGCGGCTGGAGATCGACGGCGTGCTCTCCCTGTGCCTCTTTCCACACGAATTTTGCGGCAACATTTTCAGCAGTTATATAAAGCTGCACTGGGGTATAGCGGGCTATTCCGTTTTAGCCGTTTTTTAAAAAGAGAGGAAATTTTAGTCATATCTTGACAAAAAGCGAAAAAACTATGACACAGACATGATTTAATCTACACCTCGTTCAACTATTCAACGCAAATAAGTATTTAACCATTTAACTCACAACATTTTATTGAATCAGATTGAACAGAGATTAAAAAAACGAAAAAAAAACAAGAAAAAAAATCCATAAAGCATGACCTTTAGCGGATAAATTGGAGGCTAATTTATGCATAAATCGGGATATAGCTGGCTATTAGCGGCTATTCTCCATTTAGCCTATAAATGTCATAGCCGTAGCGGGAGGCCTCTCCAAAGGCTATAGCGCGGCGCTATTTAAAACTTTGATCACAATGTCCTTCCCATGGTACAACCTTCGGCCAGTGCCAAACGGCATCATTTTGACTTCGGCGCCGCAGGAAAGGAACCGTTCTGGCTTGAAATCGTCGGGGTCTTCGAATGCTCGCGCTAGAGCGGCCAGCGGGTAGTACACTACGGTGCCCGCCGGAATACGCTGGCCCTAGTGGATCACGTGGTTGTCTTCCATCACCTGCCTGTAGGCCACCGACGTCGGGGGATGCAGCCGAAGTGCCTCCATGATTACAGCGTTGAGGTACTCCAGCTTCCCGAGAACTTGTAGGGGTTCGTAGCATGGAAAACAAAAATTTCTACCGCATGAACATACACAAACCAAGATCTATCTACTAGATTGTAGCAACGACTCGATAGAGTACTCACCCTCAAAGATTTCAAAGCGGTTAACGAGAGTGAGTTCTCATGGGTAATGTAGTCATTCACTTGAAGATCTCAAGATCGCGTAGAAGATCCTTCCGGCGCCGCGTTCCGGCAGCGCTCCCGCAGTTGGTCACACGTTCGGTACTCGATGAAGACCTTCCTCTCCCTTGTTCCAGCAGGCATCAGAGGTTGTAGATCTCTTCTCGCGATTCTGGCAGCACGACAGTGTGGTGTCGGAGTTTAGAGGGGAAATCTCATAGGGCTTCGCCTAAGCCGGAGCGGGTATGGTGGAGTAGAAGAGGGACTCGGCAATCTATGGTTTAGAGGGCGACGAGGGGAGGTGGTATCCGGCGGCTAGGGCTAGGGATTAGCCCTAGTCGGCGACTTGGGAGGAGCTCCCTAGGTGGCGGCGACTAGAGAGGGAGGCGGCCAAGCTAGGTTTTAGATGTGAGGGGTAGGGGGCTTCCTACCCCTCCTTATATAGGTGGGAGAGGCGGTTTGGGAGGAGTGGAGTCCTCCCCCAACTCCTCTTCTAGACCGGCGCAAGGGAGAGGGAGGAATCCTCCCTTAGGTAGGATTCCTTCCCTCCCTCCACTTGGCTACCAATATTGGTGTTTGACTTTTTTCAAACTAGCTATTTGACTTTCAAACTAGAATTTGATTTCTCTCTTCTAATTGCCCAACCAAGTGACCTAGGACATGATGCAACCATTCCACTTTTTCATGACACATCCATGTACCCTTTCCACTCTGGATCGGTGGACCTTCTAGAACCTTCTAGAACATTCTGGTGAAAACACGGAAACCATTCCCGAACTCCGGAATTGGACTTTCCTTATA
Source organism: Avena sativa (assembly GCA_916181665.1). Taxonomy (NCBI): domain Eukaryota; kingdom Viridiplantae; phylum Streptophyta; class Magnoliopsida; order Poales; family Poaceae; genus Avena; species Avena sativa. Next base: position 51,843,991 of record OV702285.1, on the reverse strand, counting down.
TGAATCTTATTCTCCGGACCATTCCAGATCTCCTCATGATATCCCGGATCCTATTCAAGACTTCGGACTACATTCGGTCTCTTTACTCACTTTCCATATCTACTAAACAACATCGAATCCTTAAGTGTGTCTCCCTACGGTTCGTGAATTATGCAGACATGACCGAGACTCTTCTCCGATCAATAACCAATAGAGGAATCTATAAATTCATATGGCTACCACCTATTTCTATGATTACTTCGTGATCGAATGAACCATTTAAATACGATGTCAATTTCCCTTTGTCTCGCGATACTTTACTTATCCGAGGTTTGATCGTCGATATCTCTATATACCTAGTTCAACCTCGTTACCGATAAGTACTCTTTAATCGTTCTTGTGATATGTGATCCCTTGTGAGACAGTCACATGCTTTCAAGCTAATTGGATGACATTCCACAGAGAGGGTCCAGAGTATATCTATCTATCATATGGATGGACAAATCCCACTCTTGATCCATGTGCCTCAACACATACTTTCCAAACACTCAATGCCACCTTTATAACCACCCAGTTACGAAGTGGTGTTTTATATCATCAAAGCATCAATCCAGTTATGGTGATTAACATGATCTCATGGTCGAAGGATTTAGGTTACTATGTATTTGAAAGCTTATAGCAAACGAACTATTGAAATGACTTTGATCTTTATGCTACGCTTAACTATAGGAGTATGTCCATCACACCAGTCTCCTAATGATATGATCTTGTTGTTAATAACATCTCAATGTTCATCTATTAACCAACAAGCTAATATTACAAAAGAGGCTTTACTAGGGACTCTAAAAAGTTTACAAATCACACAAGTATTAATATTTCCGGTTAATACAGTTATAGCATGAATGTAAACATTTATCATAAACACAAAGATATTATAATAACTACTTTTATTATTGCCTCTTGGACATATCTCCAACAGTCTCCCCACTTGCACTAGAGTCAATAATGTAGATTACATGGTAATATACCGAACACCCATGGTGGTTCGGTGCTGGTCATGTTTTGCCCAAGGGAGAGGTTTAGTCAACGGATCCGCCACATTCAGATATGTGTGTACTTTGCAAATCTTTATATCACCGTCTTGGACATGCTCTTGAATAGCGTGAAAACGCATCTTGATATGCTTCAGCTTCTTGTGTGACCTTGGCTCCTGCGCATTGGCTGTGGCACCCATGTTGTCACAGTAGATAGACATTGGGTCCAACACACTGGGAACCACACCAAGCTCCATAATGAACTTCTTCATCCATATCGCTTATTGTGAAGACTCTAAAGCATCTATGTATTCCAATTTAGCTGAAGATCTCGCCACAACGCATTGCTTTGCACTCCTTCAGCTCACTGCTGCACCATTCAATGTAAATACGTATCCAGATTGAGATTTAATCATCTGGATCGGTGTTTCAACTAGCATAGGTGTAACAATTAACAACGAGCTATTTATCACCTCCATAAGAAAGAACCATATCCTTAGTTCTTCTCAAGTACTTAAGGATGTTTTTGACCGCTGTCCAATGATCCACTCCTGGATCACTTTGATATCTGCTAGTCAAACTAATAGCATATGCAATGTCGGGTCTAGTACATAGCATGACATACATGATAGCTCCTATGGCTGAGGCATAGGGAGTCTTACTCATCCTCTCTATATCTTCTGTAGTAGCAGGACTTTGAGTTTTACTCAAGGTCATATTGGGGAACATGGGCAAGAAACATTTCTTGCTATCTTCCATTCCAAACCTCTTTAGAACTTTGTCCAAATATGTACTCTGTGAAAGCGATATTAGGCGTCTTGATCTATCTCTATAAATCTTTATGCCTAATATGTAAGCAGCTTCGCCAAGATCCTTCATTGAAAAACTATTATTCAAATAATCTTTGACACTTTTAAGAAGTTTTACATCATTCCCAATCAACAATATGTCGTCCACATATAGTACTAGGAATGCTATAGAGCTCCCACTCACTTTCTTGTAAATACAAGCTTCTCCATAAGTTTGTATAAAACCAAAACTTTTGATCACCTTATCAAAACGTTAATTCCAACCTCAGGATGCTTGCTTCAATCCATAAATGGATCATTGAAGTTTGCATACCTTGTTAGCATCTTTAGGATCGACAAAACCTTTGGGTTATACCATATACAACTCTTCATCAATGTCTCCATTGACGAATGTTGTTTTAACATCCATCTGCCATATCTCATAATCATAATATGCAGCAATTGCTAACATAATCCTCACAGACTTTAGCTTCGCTACCGGTGAGAAAGTCTCATCATAGTCAACTCCTTGAATTTGTCGAAACCCTTTTGCGACAAGTCGAGCTTGATAGACGGTCACATTACCATCAGCATCTGTTTTCTTTTTGAAAGTCCATTTGTTCTCAACTGCCTTTCGGCCATCCGGTAAGTCCATCAAAGTCCATACTTGGTTTTCGTATATGGATCCAATCTTGGATTTCATGGCTTCTTGCCATTTATTGGAATCTGGATCCTTTCGGTCATAGCTTCCTCATATTTCACAGGGTCATTGGTGTTGTCCACCAACATGACACTCATAATGGGATCATACCAATCGGGAGTGATACGAGTCCCCGTCGACCTGCGATGTTTCGTAGTAACTTCGACCGAAGTTTCATGATCACCATCATTAGCTTCCTCTCCTATTGATGTAGGCGTCATACGAACTACTTCCAGTGCTGCGCTACTCTCAAATCCGAGAGAAGGTTCGACAACCTCGTTGAGTTCTACTTTCCTTCTAGTCACGTCTTTCGAGAGAAACTCCTTCTCTAGAAAGGATTCATTCTTGGCAACAAAGATTTTGCCTTCGGATCTATGATAGAAAGTATACCCAATAGTTTCCTTCAGGTATGCTATGAAGACTCATTTTTCCACTTTGGGTTCAAGATTGTCGGCTGTAACTTCTTTACATAAGCTTCGCAACCCCAAACTTTAAGGAACGACAATTTAAGTTTCTTCCCAAACCACAATTCATACGGTGTCGTTTCAACAGATTTAGACGGTGCCCTATTTAAAGTGAATGCGACTGTTTCTAATGCATAACCCCAAAACGATAACGGTAAATCTATAAGTGACATCATAGAACGAACCATACCTAAGAGAGTTCGATTACGACGTTCGGACACACCATTACGCTGTGGTGTTCCTGGCGGTGTCAATGATGAAAGTATTCCGCATTTCTTCAAATGCTCGCCAAACTCGTAACTTAGATATTCACCTCCACGGTCAGATTGTAGAAATTTAATCTTATTGTTACTTTGATTCTCTACTTCACTTTGAAATTCCTTAAACTTCTCGAAAGTTTCGGACTTATCTTTCATTAAATAGATATACCCATATCTACTCAAGTCATCTGTGAAAGTAAGAACATAACGATAACCACCGCGCGATGCTACACTCATCGGGCCACACACATCGGTATGTATGATTTACAGTAAGTCCATAGCTCGCTCCATCATACCAGAAAATGGAGTCTTAGTCATTTTACCCATCAAACATGCTTCGCATCTTTCAAGCGATTCGTAATCAAGTGATTCAAGAAGTCCATCGGAATGGAGTTTCTTTATACGCTTCACTCCAATGTGACCAACACGACAGTGCCACATGTATGTAGAATTATCATTTAATTTGAAACGTTTATATGCTATAATATGAACATGTGTATCACTATAATCGAGATTCAACAACAATAGACCATCTATCAAAGGTGCATGACCATAAAAGATATTACTCATATAAATCGAACAACCATTATTCTCGGACTTAAACAAGTAACCGTCTTGCAATAAACATGATTCGGATATAATGTTCATGCTCAACGCACACACCAACTAACAATTATTTAAGTATAAAATTAATCCCAATGATAGATGAAGAGGTAGCGTGTCGAACTGATGACCCACAAGTATAGGGGGTGTATCGTAGTACTTTCGATAAATAGGAGTGTCGATCCCAACAAGGAGTAGAAGGTGCTAAACAGTGGCATGGAGCAGGAAATCCCTGTGAATACTTAGCAAATGAGTTTTTAGTAGTTTTTTGACATGGCAATAAAACAAAGAGCAAGTAACATAAGTAACGAACAAACGGAGCAAGTGGTCCAATCCTTTCTTAGCAAAGGACAAGCCGGTGGAAATACTTATAAGGACCAAACGTTCTCGAGGACACATGGGAATCCTGTCAAGTGCTTTCGCTTCAAATAGATGAGTACTCTTCTCTGGTGTTATATGTGTTGTGTGGGTGAACCTGTGCTAACATACCGCCCTTCCTAGGACTAATACCTACTTGTGATTAAACCCTCTGCAAACATTCGTAACTACAGGAAAGTAATTAAGATATAAATCTAACAACAGCTTTAAACTCTGAGATCCTACACTCCCTTGTGCGAAGGTGTCCTAACGGGCGTTCAGATTTTTGTCACTCCGGCAACCCCACAATTAGTAGCCAAATGCACAATGCATTCCCCTCGGCCCATAAATGGTGAAGTGTCATGTAGTCGACGTTCACATGACACCACTAGAAGAATAGCACCACAACTTAAATACTAAACCATTGAATAATAACTCATCAAAGATTCACTACTAACAACATGACTTCTCCCATGTCCTCAAGAACTAAACGAACTACTCACAAGACATCATATGGATCAAGATCAAAGATGATATGATAATGGATAACAATCTAAACATAAATAATAATCCAATTGTTCCACTCACAAGCATCAACTACAATAGTAATCAACACTGGCAAAGTTTCCCCTAAGAACTAAAATAATATCCAACACAATTGTTACAGCGGAACGGAGTGGTGGTGATGGTACCGGTGGAGATGATGGTGTGGATGATGATGATGATGATCCCGATGAAGCCTAGCTTGATGACGGTGTTGATGGCGATGGTCTCCCCTCTCCGGGAAGGAAATCCCCCGGCAGAAATCTGTCTGCCGGAGAGATATTTCTCTCTTGGTGTTTTCCGCCCCCAGAGGCGGTGGAAATCTATCTGTGGTCGCTCCCCCGATGTTAGGGTTCCGCAGGGAAGATATAGGCGAAGGGGCGGAGTCGGAGGCCGGGCAAGTGGGCCACACTTGCCCTAGGCGCGGGGTCAGGTGGGCCCATGCCTAGGGGGTGTGGGCCCCCTGAGGCCCATCTGCGTCCCTCCTTCTGGCTTCCTTCATCTTCTGGTAAAATAATATGTTTCCATATTTTTCTGGTATTTTTCTAATCTTCGCGAAATTGCACCAAAACGCCTTCTTTTCCATCAGAATCCAGACTCCGGCAGTCCATCCTCCAAGAATCATCCAACATGCATAAACAGATGAAAAGCCATAAGTAATACCTCATAATAAGACAAATATCAATGAATAGAGGTAAATTATGATATAGAATGGTGATGCAAATTGGGCGTATCAACTCCCCCAAGCTTAGACTTAGCTTGTCCCCAAGCGAATACTGAGCTTAGTAAACATGTCCACAGGTTTATGGAGTGAAGTGTCGATAAAAATAATACGAACAAGAAGCATCACACTTACCATTGCACAACTCATAGAAGAGAGCAACTCACCATTATATAACTTAGCTTGCAACCAAGTACAGCAGTCGCAATAGAGATGCATAAAGATAAATCATAATTGGAATTGGCAAACTTGTTCTTGGTCAGAGAACACCTGGCAAACAGTTTCACAAAAGCTTTTTGTAGAAGTTTCAAAACAGGAACACTCTTTGCTCAAAAAGGTGTTTCACAAGTGAAGGCTTTGAAAGTAATATTCAATAGATAAGAGTTTTATGCAAACAAGGAAGATAAAGAACATGATTGAATAAATCACCATATGAATGCTTGAAACACAACAACTCAAAAGCTTGATGGAGAAAGAGAGGAAGTAGGTTTACTGACTCAACTTGGAAGTGGAAGAAAGGTCCCTTCTTAGAGGGTAGCAGGGATTAAAAGTCATAAAGATCTTTCAAAAGATGATGGTACTTACTAGATTTGAGCCCTCATTGCCCCTATCATAAGCATCTTGAGATGATTAAGGTTAAAGTGAACAAAGATGAGGTATATGCTTGACGAAATATAAGTTGGCAATCTCATGTCCGTTGAATATGAGGGCCACTCCTCATGCTACTCAACTTTGAGTCCAATTAAGTTCTTGTCATTGTAAGTATCTGGATATCATTGAGAACCGCCAACGGGGTACCCCTTGCACATGGTACAGGAGCTTTCCCATAACCAAAATGACAAGGTAAGCAGACAATGAGCATGTCAGCGATCTTTTTATTTACTATGTGTATAGGTTTTTATTGAGGATGCTTCATAGATGACTCACTATGGTGATGCTGCAAGTTTCCACCATGATTAAGCATGGCTGAGGCTAGCGGCCCAGGCGTTTCTCTAACACAGGATACAAACTCCATGGACTTACAAGTTCCTTCTTTATTTCACACCGTTGACATCTATAGACAAAAGAGCACGATATCAACTGTGTACAGAGTACAAGTGCAATGTTGGAAACATTCCCCATGACAGCACGGTTCTGCTAATTCCAACGTATAGATGCAAGCATATACAACTTCGATGTTCACAATGGTTCAAGTCTATTAGGGGCAATGAAATAAAGTGTGCCATCAAGTTCGTGAGAGCTTTACTAACTAGTTTTCACATAACAAAATACTTTTTAATTTGAAAGGTAGATGAAGCTTGAGAATTTGCTTGGAATATCAAAAGCTACTAGGTAGATATGGTGGACACAAGTGGCAAAAGTTTTGGTTCAAAGGGGTTTTGGGAACATTAGAAGTATGCCTTCTCAAAACAGGTTTTCGGCTAGCAAGGCTGGGTAGCAAGAAATAGAGTTGAAAGAAACAAGCAAACATACAAGCAATAAATCCAAACATGCAATCTTCCTTGAAGACACAAAAGAATCTTAAATAAACAATACTAAGCTTATGAGCCAACAAGAAAGAAAACGAATAATACAAAATACATGTAAGCTTTTTCTTTCTTTCTTTCTTTTTCTTTCAAACTAATGCCACTGACGAGAACTCGGTTTGCCAAAACCAATTTAGACCCACTTGATGATCCCAAAGTGGTGCCAATACTGATCAACAAGATCCATCATATAATAGAGATTGCAAACTAAAATAAGAAGTGCAAAAAGGTAAAAGATGAGACTTCTCATTAATATTCCAATAAAGGCACTCACACCAAGGGACACATAGATAATCAACTAAAGGAGAGATACTTCCACATGCGAACCAAACTATAAAATAACCTCTCTACCATAGATATGAATCCACTAAAAAGGTAAAAGGTAAAAGATAATGGTGGTGATACCGCGGCACTCCCCAAGCTTGGAACAAGCCAAGGGGATGCCAAACCTGATGACGAATTACTCCTTCGGTGGTGGTGGTGTTCTCTTGATAAGATCTTCAATAAGTTTCTTCAAATCCTCCATATCGAAGGTCAGAGTACAAATTAACTCCGAATTATGCTCAATGCAGCCCATGATCAACTTGGACCGAGGATCGCAGTCCTTGTTATTCTTCCTCCATTCTTCCAAATTAGAGTGTTTCTTTCCTACACGGTTAGAACAAGGGGTACTAGGAGGAAGTGTGCACGGAACGAGGATATGACACGGAGTTCTCCCTCCCGTAGACATCCGTGTTGTCCTCCTAAGCTGGGTAGGTTGTGCCACCAAACCAATGCTTGCGACGGTAGCGCGGGTGTCTGGTTGCTTGTCCTCCTCCATGTATCCTTCATAAACTACCAGAATCTCCTCTTCCTTGGGGACTTGAGGTTCTTCTTCCTCGGGTTTCTTGCCTTTGTCGTTGGCGGAGGCCATGGTGCTCTAAACTTGAGAAGATTTCCTGACAGAAACAGATTGAAACGAAAACACGACGAGAACACGATGCACAAACCTCGGGGGATCCAGGGGGTTATATATTACGAAGATTCAATGCATAAGGAAGGTATTCACACGGAAACAAAGCAGAGACGGAGTTCGAGGGGGATACACCCTCCTCAGGCGCGGCCAGGCTAGGCCCGCGCCTGGGGTGGGTTTGTCCACCCCGGGCTCCGTTTCCTCTTCAGTTTCGTCTCGTAACTCCCGTATGTATTAAAAACATCAAAAATATAAAAAGATTGGAGTTTCACGAACCTTCTGTTTTCACCACTTTTACCTATTCAAAGACGAACTCTGCACATTCCTTTTATCTTTCTCCTGAGAATTTCCTTCATACAAAACCCTTGCACAAACTCAATGACAACATTAGTGTAAGAAAAAACAATAAGCCTTTTCGTAAACACTTCAACTGAAAACCCATCAAAACAAAAGCTTCAGTAAGAGGCAAATACAAATGATGGAAGAAATCTGCCAAAACAGACAAGCAGGTAAAGATTGATTTTTTCTAAGACCCTTCTGTTGCTCAAATCAAAAAGTGCAGAACTGATGAAAGTTGTGTAACAACTTCGAGAACAAACTCATAAAAATGCAGATCCATCCGAAGTACTGAGCGTCCTCACGAATTTTTAGAATGCAGCACAAAAATCTGTCCTAGGACAGCCACTTTTCACAACTCCTCTACTTCACAAAAGTAGTTGAACTTGACACAAAAACCAAAACAAAAAGGATAAGGAGCGGTTATTACAGAGGTAATAACTTCCAAGACTCGACAAAACTCTTGGGTAATCTCCCAACAAGTACTTCTCTTTAATGCCTTTAAGTTAGGCTTGAAACTTCCAAAGATGCTCACAAAGGATATATATATATTTGAAGTGAAAGAGAGCATCAAGAAGCAAATAACCAACACACTTGAGTCTAACCCACTTCCTATGCATGGGGGTATCATGAGAAAACGAATTGTTGAAGCAAAAGGCCACAAGCATAGGAAGACAAAACAGATGCAACTTTAAAGCTTTCAACATAAAACGAGAAAACTTAACATCATTGAGATGCATCAAACCATGTTTCCCTCTCTCAAAATAACTTTCAGTAGAACATTGAATAAAGTTGACAATATAACTGTCACTTGAAACAACTTTATCATCAGAATAAGCATACTTACAGTCACCAAAAGGAGGTCCAAGGTCATAGACTGGATTAATAGAAGCAAGTTGTTCCATCCTAAAATCTTTATTAGGCAAGCTATTTTCAGAAGGAGCTTTAGAAAATTTGGAAAAGTTAAACACATAAGACTCTCCATCAAACTTAGTTAAAACCTTTTCCTTCTTACAATCAATAATAGCTCCACAAGTGCTCAAGAAAGGTCTACAAAAAATTATGGGACAAGTTTTGCTAGGTGCTGAATTAAGCACTAGAAAATCAGCAGGATATTTGATCTTACCTCAAATAACCTCCACATCTCTTACAATACCAATGGGGCAAATGGTCTCCTTATTAGCAAGGTGGATAACCACATCAATGTCCTCAAGCTCACAAGGACCAATCTCATGCATAATTTCCCTGTAAAGCTCATAAGGAATAGCACTAGAACTAGCACCAATATCACATAAACCATAGTAGCAATGATCACCAATTTTAACAGAAAGCACAGGAACACTAGCTTTTCTAGCCTTACTAGGATGAGAAATAATATTAGAAGCATCTTCACAGAAGACAATGTGCTCATCCTCTATATTACTAGTGACAGTGTCTTTCACAATAGCTACCACAGGTTCAACATTCAAATGCTTACCAGGCTCCATTGTTTTCATTGTAACTTTGTTATTTGCACTAATAATCATAGAATACTCCTTTAACTTAGCTGGGAAAGGCATTTTCTCAACATGAGGTTCAAGCACAATATGATTAGTTGTACAAACTTGAGTACTTCTAACTAGAACATGATTAACAACATCTTTATAAGGAGCATGGTACTTGTTCCACTTCTTCTTGGCAATTTCAATGTAAGAGGCAAAGGCCTTAAAACAGTTGGCAATACTTTGGGAATCAAGACCAAACTCATTACTAATATCACGGAAGTTATCAGTTCCCATAAAAGATTTAATGCATTCATAATCATAGTTTATACCTGACTTTCTTCCTTTGTCATTCTCCCAGGCTTCAATGTTATCTTGAATATGGTCTAGAAGATCCCATTTAGCTTCTTCCTTCATACGTGTGAATGATCCAGCACAAGAAGCATCTAGTAAATCTTTATCATAAAGAGAAATCCTAGCATAAAAGTTATTGAGAATAATATTGTTAGGGAGTTCATGAATAGGACATTTAAGCATTAGTAACTTCAATCTCCCCCAAGCTTGAGCTGTACTCTCTCCATCAAGAGGCCAAAAGTTATATATAAGATTTCTATCTTTATGAATCTCACTGGGAGGATAAAATTTAGAGTAAAAGAGAGATGCCATCTCCTCCCTTTCCATGGATTGTCCGTTCTTCAGCAGCTTATACCATTCTTCAGCTCTCCCTTTCAAGGATATGGAGAGTAACTTCTTCTTCACCTATTCAGTTGTGATACCTGCACACTTAAACAACCCGCATAATTCATCGATAAAAAGCAAGTGATCACCAGGATGGACAGTTCCATCCCCAAAAGAATAATTATCCATAACATGATTAACAATACTTGTAGGTATCTTAAAAGGATCTATCTCAACAAGAGGTGGCTCATCTACTACCCTACCAGCGGTCGTAGTTTTCCCACACAGAAAACCAAGTGGGTTATCCATATTGGAAACAAAGCAACAAGCAGTAACAAGAGCAATACTCACAGTGAAAGTTTCCTTTACCAGTTACACTCTTCAATAGCGCTTCACTCCCTAGCAACAACGCCAGAAAATAGCCTTGATGACCCACAAGTATAGGGGGTGTATCGTAGTACTTTTGATAAATCGGCGTGTCGATCCCAACGAGGAGAAGAAGGTGCTAAACAATGGTATGGAGCAGGAAATCCCTGCGAATACTTAGGAAACGGATTTTTAGTGGTTTTCTGACAAGGCAATAAAACAAAGAGCAAGTAACAGAAGTAACGAAAAAACGGAGCAAGTGGCCCAATCCTTTCTTAGCAAAGGACAAGCCGGTGGAAATACTTATAAGGACCAAACTTTCTCGAGGACACATGGGAATTCTGTCAAGTGTTTTTGCTTCAAATAGCTGAGTACTCTTCTCTGGTGTTATAAGTGTTGTGTGGGTGAACCTGTGCTAACATACCGCCCTTCCTAGGACTAATACATACTTGTGATTAAACCCTCTACAAACATTCGTAACTACAGGAAAGTAATTAAGATATAAATATAACCACAGCCTTAAACTCTGAGATCCTACACTCCCTTGTGCTAAGGTGTCCTAACGGGCGTTCAGGTTTCTGTCACTCCGGCAACCCCACAATTAGTAGCCAAATGAACAATGCATTCCCCTAGGCCCATAAATGGTGAAGTGTCATGTAGTCGACGTTCACATGACACCACTAGAAGAATAGCACCACAACTTAAATACTAAACCATTGAATAATAACTCATCACAGATTCACTACTAACAACATGACTTCTCCCATGTCCTCAAGAACTAAACGAACTACTCACAAGACATCATATGGATCAAGATCAAAGATGATATGATAATGGATAACAATCTGGACATAAACAATAATCCAATGGTTCCACTCACAAGCATCAACTACTATAATAATCAACACCGGGAAAGTTTCCCCTAAGAACTAAAGAAATATGCAACACAATTGTTATAGCGGGACAGAGTGGTGGTGCTGGTGCTGGTGGAGATGATGGTGTGGATGATGATGATGATCCCGATGAAGCCTAGCTTGATGACGGTGTTGATGGCGACGGTCTGCCCTCTCCGGGAAGGAATTCCCCTAGCATGAATCTGTCTGCTCGAGAGATCTTTCTCTCTCGGTGTCTTCCGCCCCAAGAGGCGGCGGAAATCTATATGTGGTCGCTTCCTCGATGTTAGGGTTCCGAAGGGAATATATAAGCGAAGGGGTGGATTCGGAGGCTGGGCAGGTGGGCCACACCTGCCCTAGGCGCGGGGTCAGGTGGGCCTGCACCTAGGGGGTGTGGGCCCCCTAAGGCCCATCTCCGTCCCTCCTTCTAGCTTCCTTTGTATTCTGGTAAAATAATTTGTTTCCATATTTTTCTAGTATTTTTCTGATCTTCGCGAAATTGCATCGAAACGCCTTCTTATCCATCAGAATCCAGACTCCGGCAGTCCATCCTCCAAGAATCATCCAACATACATAAACAGATGAAAAGCCATAAGTAATACCTCATAATAAGACAAATATCAATGAATAGAGGTAAATTATGATATAGAATGGTGATGCAAATTGGGCGTATCATGACCACAATCACATCAACCTTTGATACATTTCCAATGCGCATCGTCACCTTGTTCTTATCTAGTCTCCGTTTATTCTACAACACTAGTTTCGATTTACATATATGAGCAACCGAACCAGTATCAAATACCCAGGCACTACTACGACTACTAGTACTATACACATCAATAACATGTATCTCGGATATAACTTTCTTCTTGATGTTGCCGTTTGATGTCTACGCACTTATATTCTTGTAGACAGTTGTTGGGCCTCCAAGTGTAGAGGTTTGTAGAACAACAGCAAATTTCCCTTAAGTGGATCACCCAAGGTTTATCGAACTCTGGGACGAAGTGGTCAAAGGTATCCCTCCCAAGCAACCCTGCAATCAAGATACAAGAAGTCTCTTGTGTCCCCAACACACCTAATACACTTTTCAAGTGTATAGGTGCACTAGTTCGGCGAAGAGATAGTGAAATACAAGTGGTAACGGTGCCAGAAAAGATCTTCTGACTTGTTGTTGACGTGGGGTAACGTGTGTGGGTGCCAGAAAATAGCTTGACGGTGAGGTAAATACTAAAGGCAAAAGGATGGAAGAAAGCAAACATGCAATAGATCTAGATGCAAACGGTGTTTCAATGTTTAGAAACAAGGCCTCGGGATCATACTTTCACTAGTGAACACTCTCTCATATAAATATCCTCTCTTCATGATACTACTCTTAACTACTCTCCGGTTGGACACTCTAATCCATGGTAGGGCTATAACAGTAGACCTCAAAGTCCGCCTTCCCCATCTAGATAACCCCACACTGTCACCTTGAGCGCTAGATGGTTCCAACAAACACCACAATTTCATAGAGACATCCAACTCCAAATATACTCATGATAAATATATATGTAACCTAACTTAAGTGCCACACACGGCGTGCACGCTGTCACTTTCCACACGTGGGAAAAAGCATAGTTCTATTAAAGCACAATGAGTATTTATGTATACTCTAGCCTAAGTGCCACCATGGCGTGCACGCTGTCACTTTCACACACATGGGGAGAGCAGAGATCTATTGAAGCACTTGAGTAGCAAGGTAGATCTACTTGATTATAAAGCTCATGACCACAACAAGATCATGCATAGAGAGAGAGATCAACACATGGCTACCGGTAGAGCCCTTAGCCTCGAGGAAGAACTACTCCCTCCTCATCATGGGAATCAGCAACGGCGATGGAGATGGTGGTGGAGATCGATGGAGATGACTCCGGGGGCACTTCCCCGTCCCGGCAGGGTGCCAGAACAGAGACTTTCTGTCCCCATAATCTCCCCCTCGGTGGCGGCGACGCAACGGAACTTTTTCCAGAAGTATGATGGATTATTTAGGGTTTTCTCCCCGAGGGCTTGTTATAGGCGGAGGAGGCAAGGTCGATGGAGGGCCAGGGGGCCCACACCCATATAGGCGCCACCAGGGCTTGCCCGCGCCTGGGGGGTGCGGCCACCCTGATGCCCTACTCCGTCTCTGCTTCGTGGTTCCGTGTTGCTCTGGGAAAATAATGACTTTGGATTTTGTCCCGTCCAATTCCGAGAATATTGTTTTTCTGCCTTTTCTGGAACCAAAAATAGAAGAAAACAGGCAACTGGCACTATGGCATCTTGTCAATAGGTTAGTTTCAGAAAGTGTATAAAAATACCTCAAAGTGTAGACAAAACAAAGCAAAGTAGATACTAAACTAGCATGGAACATCAAAAATTATAGATACGTTTACGACGTATCAAGCATCCCCAATCTTAACTCTTGCTCGTCCTCGAGTAGGTAAGTGATAAAATAATAATTTTTGAGGTGACATGCACCATCAAAACCAAGATCAAACCATTTGCAAGCATTGAAGGCTGGGATCAAAGAACTCTAAACATGAGCATGATAGATGGAGTTCTAACAATAAGACAAAGTAACAATGCATGCAACATGAAAGGTTACAAACAAAGATCATGAATAACATGCATTGAAAAACGTTTGTTTGTTTCACATATAGAAAACATGGCACAATGGCATTCAGCTTGTCCCTCATGGAGTAGCAAATAGATGCATAGGACACCTTCAAAGTTCATAAGAGTGACTATATACAAATAGCACAAGAACAAGCAATATCAACAATATGCATCAATCGATAAGTTTTGGGACAATGCCCATAGAACTAAGAATGGCAACTATACTCTCTTAACTGGTGCCTAAAGGTAGAAGGTGCAGACTCAATATAATGGTGGAAGAAAGGCCATTCATAAAGGGAAGCAGGGATTTAATGTTTCAAAAAGAGCTTCCAAAAATTATGGTACTTGTTAGATTTCAGCTCTCATTGCCCCTATCATAAGCATATTGAGTGATTAAGGTTAAAGTGAACAAACTATGGAGTATATGCTTGACAAAGTATAAGTTGGCAATCTCATGTCCCTTGAATACGAGGGCCACACCTCATGCTACTCAACTTCAGTCACCTGTAAGTTCTTGTCATAGTAAGTACATGTGTATCATAGAGAACCGCCAACGGGGTACCCCTTGCACATGGTACATGAGCTATCCCATAACCAAAATGACAAGGCAAGTAGACAATGAGCATATCGGCGATCTTTTTATTTACTATGTGTATAGCTTTTTATTGACGATGCTTCACAGAATGCTCATTATGGTGATGCTGCAAGTTTCCACCATCTTTAGGCATGGCTTAGGCTAGCAGCCCAGGCGTTTATGTAACACAAAATACATAACTCCATGGAATTACAAGCTCCCTCTTTATTTCACACCGGTGACATCATAGACAAAAGAGCATGATATCAACTGTGTACAAAGTACAAGTGCAATGTTGAAAACGTTCCCCATGACAGCATGGTTCTGCTAATTCCAACATATAAGTGCAAGCATATACAACATAGATGACACAATGGTTCAGGTTTATTAGGGGAAAGAAAAATAAAGTGTGCCATCAAGTTTGTGAGAGCTTTAATCACTAAGTTTTCACATAACAAAAAGACTTTTTAATTGTAAGGTAGATGAAAACAATAATATACTTGGAATGGTGTAACACACCATGCATAAGAATTTATAGTGGACACTTTGGAATAACTTGGTTTCTTGGGAGTTGGAAGCATGAGTAGAGCTTACTCGTACAAGTGGAGGATAGCAAAAGACTGGGAGCAACCAACTAAGAGAGCAATAATGGCCATAATCATGCATAGCGACAAAACATTACTAATCAAAGCATAAAGTGGTACTGCATGTCAAGGACTGAATGATCAAAGAGGCTAAGGTGACTAGTTCATAGTCATAACATGTTGTGAGCATGTGCCAAGTCAACCCAAACAAAGCATCGAAGGAGAATACCACAATACTATGCTTTTATATGCTAAAACAACGCATGATTCTTTCAAGGCACATTAAGCAATCCCAATTGTTTGGAACAAGTCATGCTACAACAATAATCACTAAGCATAAGGTCAAAACAACATCTAGCATGACATTATAAAGTTTAAGTCATAGTCAAAGCAAGATCCGTTTTGTACCACTATAAGCATGAAACTTTCTACTCTTTTCCAACACCAATCGACTTATTTGAAACAACTCACAAAGATAATAATCAATAAATACCAGTGAGCTTGTCTCACAAATCCACAAAGAAGAATTAAAAATTTCTAAGCTGAAAGCACAAGAAAACTAAGGCTAAAGACAGTGCTAGCAAAACAGAACACTCACAAGACAATAAGAATGAAAGCTAGAGTGTTCTAGGCAATGAAAACAGAGTGTGTCTCTCTCCAAAAGAAGTGTGTTAGGATCAACCAACTTTATTCAAGCAAACTAAGCAAACGAAAACTAAGACGCTGCAAGAACAACACAACTGTGCATGAAACAATAAAAACAAAGTGTCTAGAAAGACCTGATATTTTTTATTGATGAACAAGGGGGTGCCTTGGGCATCCCCAAGCTTTGACGCTTCTACCTATTGGATATTTCTTGGGGTGACATCGGGGTGGCATCCCCAAGCTTGAGCTTTTGTCCATTTTTCATCTCATTACATCATTCTCTCTCTACACCTGAATTTTTCCTTCATACAAAACTTCACACAATCTTCATTAGCAACATTAGTGTATTCAAAAGATAATAGAACCTTAGGTTTAGCTTTAGAACAGAAAACTTTCACTAAAACCGCAAGCTACTGTAGCAAATCCTTCAAAAAGCTCAATTTCCCAAAAATAACCCAAAAAGGAATCAATAAGAAGTAAATGCAAATAATGGCAGAAATCTATCAAAATAGACCAGCGGGTAGAAACCGATTTTTTTTTGAAAATCTTCTGTTGCTCAAATCAAAAAGTTTTGAACTAACAAAAGTTATCTAACATACTGGGGATTTATTCTTAATTTTTCAACTCAATCCGACTTACAGAGACTCCTCACGAATTTTATGGTGGAGGACAGAAATTTGTTTCGGGACAGCAACTCCCCAAATCTTACTTCCCTCTTATTAGAGGTAATTATTGGCACAAAAAGCAAACAAAAAGGATAAGGAGAGGTCATTACTGAAGTAATAACTTCCAAGACTCAAGAAAACTCTTGGGTTATCTCCCAACAAGTACTTTTCTTTAACGCCTTTAAGTTCGCCATGATAATTTGAGAAGATGCTCACATAAGAAATATGAATTGAAGTAAAAGAGAGTATCAAGAAGAAAATTCAAAACACATTTAAGTCTAACCCACTTCCTATGCATAGGAATCTTGTAAAGAAACAAGTCATGAAAGCACAAAGCAACAAGCATAGGAAATCGAAACAAGTGCAACTTCAAGATTTTCAACATAAAGAGGGTAAACTTAATATTTTTGAGATGCATAAGACCATGTTTCCCTCTCTCATAATAACTTTCAGTAGCATCATGAATAAAATTAACAATATAACTATCACATAAAACATTCTTATCATGAGCCACATGCATATAATGATTATTACTCTCCACATAATAATAGTCTTTCTTATTAATTGTACTGGGAGCAAATTCAACAAAATAGCTATCATTATTATTCTCATCACCATAATCATAAAATATAGGAGGCATATTGTAATCATAATTACTTTCCTCCTCAATAGTAGGTGGACTGAAAATATCATATGCATCATTGTAACCATCATATATTGGAGGTTTGGTATCATCATAAGCAATAGAATAGCTATCTTTCAAAACCAAGGAACTAAAAAGATCATTTTCATAAAAAACTAGCTTCCCCAAGCTTAGACGTTTCCATATCATTAGCAATAATGGTGTTCAAAGAATTCATACTAATAACATTGCTATTAGCATGCAAATAAAGTTCCATAGGTTTTTTAATTTTCTCTTCAAATACTTCATGTCCTAGCTCAAGATAAACACTATCAAGCTCTCTAATTTTGTTGTTGTTTTCCATCAAGCCTAACTAGTGAAAACAAGAAACAAAAAGAAAAAATTGCAGAATCTAAAGGAAATAACTTCGAGCACTCACACCGGAGGATGTGAGTACCTTTTATCTTAACTCCCCGGCAACGGCGCCAGAAAATAGCTTGATGTCTACGCATTTCTATTCTTGTAGACAGTTGTTGGGCCTCCAAGTGCAGAGGTTTGTAGAAAAGCAGCAAGTTTCCCTTCAGTGGATCACCCAAGGTTTATCGAACTTAGGGACGAAGTGGTCAAAGGTATCCCTCTCAAGCAACCCTACAATCAAGATACAAGAAGTCTCTTGTGTCCCCAACACACCTAATACACTTGTTAGGTGTATAGGTGCACTAGTTCGGCGAAGAGATAATGAAATACTAGTGGTAACAGTGCCAAAAAAGAGCTTCTAACTTGTTGTTGACGTGGGGTAACGTGTGTGGGTGCCATAAAATAGCTTGATGGTGAGGTAAAGACTAAAGGCAAAATGATGGAAGCAGGCAAACATGCAATAGATCTAGATGCAAACGGTGTTTCAATGTTTAGAAACAAGGCCTAGGGATCATACTTTCACTAGTGAACACTCTCTCATATAAATATCCTCTCTTCATGAAACTACTCTTAACTACTCTCCGGTTGGACACTCTAATCCATGGTAGGGCTATAACAGCACAACTCAAAGTCCGCCTTGCCCATCTAGATAACCCCACACTGTCACCTTGATTGCTAGATGGTTCCAACAAACACCACAATTTCATAGAGACATCCAAGTCCAAATATACTCATGATAAATATATATGTAACCTAACTTAAGTGCCACACACGGCGCGCACACTATCACTTTCACACACATGGGGAAAAGCATAGATCTATTAAAGAACGATGAGTATTTATGTAGACTCTAGCCTAAGTGCCACCATGGCGTGCACGCTGTCACTTTCACACACATGGGGAGAGCAGAGATCTATTGAAGCACTTGAGTAGCAAGGTAGATCACTTGATTACAAAGCTCATGACACAAGAAGATCATGCATAGAGAGAGAGATGAACACGTAGCTACCGGTAGAGCCCTTAGCTTTAAGGAAGAACTACTCCCTCCTCATCACGGGAATCAGCAACGGCGATGGATATGGTGGTGGAGATCGATGGAGATGGCTCCAGGGGCACTTCCTCGTCCCGGCAGGGTGTCGGAATAGAGACTTTCTGTCCCCCGAATCTCCCCTTCGGTGGTGGCAGCACAGCAGAACTTTTTGTAGAAGTATGATGGATTATTTAGGGTTTTCTCCCCAGGGGTATCTTATAGGCGAAGGAGGCAAGGTCGATGGAGGGCTAGGGGGCCCACACCCCCTATAGGCGCCACTAGGGCTTGCCCGCGCCTGGGGGGGTGCGGACACCCTGGTGCCCTTCTCCGTCTCTGCTTCGTGGTTCCGTGTTGCTCCGGAAAAATAATGACTTTGGCTTTTGTCCCGTCCAATTCCGAGAATATTGATTTTCTGCCCTTTCTGGAACCAGAAACAGAACAAAATAGGCAACTAGCACTGTGGCATCTTGTCAATAGGTTAGTTCCAGAAAGTGTATAAAAATACCTCAAATTGTAGACAAAACAAAGAAAAGTAGATACTAAACAAGCATGGAACATCAAAAATTATAGATACGTTTGCGACGTATCAACGTCCTTCAGATCCGCTAAGTACTTGGGGCAATTCCGTTTCTAGTGACCATAAACCTTGCAATACATGCATATATCTTCAGGACTAGCACCAACTCAGGCTTTCTTCTTAAGAACACCAATTGGTTTGTTGCCTTTGAAGTTACCCTTGAGCTCATCCTGTTTCTTTATGTCTACTTCAGCATCCACTAAAGTGGTAGCAAATTCAGTGAGCGATCCAATCGCACCACTTATCTTGTAATTCAGTATAAACCTTTTATAACTGTTTGTAAGCGATTGCAGAGACGTTGAACAAAGTACATCATCATCTCAATGTGAGTGTTCATAGGGTTGTGTTCCTTCATCATATGGCTGAAGAAATCGCTGGAGAACATATATCTCTCAGAACGGATTTGGCTCTCAAACATGGCTTTGAGTTCCTTCACCATGGCTGCAGCGCTGCTAAGGTCAAAGCGTTCTTGGAGCTCTTGCTCCATTGAAATAAGGATCGCATATTTCACAAGATTGTAGTCATCACGCTTTGTGTTATATACACAATGCGCTCATGTTGAGATGCAATATTTTCAAGCGGGTCACCTAGCGGTGCATCCAGCACATAGGTCAACTGACCAGCATTGAGGACAACCCTCAAGTTACGGAACCAATCCGCAAAGTTGCTTATATTGCTTTTCAATTTTTCTTTCTCTAGGAACACATTAAAAATGGTGGTAGGGGCCGCCATGATCTACAACATATTTGCAATAGTTTAGACTAAGTTTATGACAAATTGAGTTCTAATTAATACTTAAATTAATCTAGGTAAACTCCCACTCAAAATAATATCCCTCACATTGTTTTAGTGATCACACGAACCAAATACACTACATCAAATCCTACCATCACAAGAGATGATGTAGTTTCAAAGGCAAACAATCAACATGTTCATCATATCTACTATATGACTCATGTTTTACCTTTCGGTGATCCATGTTCTGAGACCATGTCTGTACATGCTAGGCTCGTCAAGATTAACCTTAGTTTTCGCATGAGAAAATCTGGCTTGCTCCCGTTGTATGCACACGCATAATCTAACACACCCGATCATCACGTGGTGCTTCGGAACAACGAGTCTTGGCAACGGTGCTAACTAAGGACGAACACTTTATTACTTGATATTTTGTGAGATGGATCATCTTATAATGCTACCATCACAATCTAAGCAATACAAGAGGCATAAAAGTATTAACATCACATGCAATTCATAATATGTGTTATGATATGGCGTTTATTCTTGTTCTTTCGATATCCGTCTTCAAGCACGAACATGATCTCCATCATCACCGGCGTGGCGTCAAGGTCAATGGCACCGCTCCATGGTTGTCATCCACCAGTATCAACTATTACAACTAATTTGAATAATAGACACACAGGTCTTAACGAAATTAAAAGACAACCATAAGGCTCCTGCCAGTTGCCGACATACTATAAGGATCATTGCATACATCATATATAATCACAATCATGGACATATC
This sequence comes from Avena sativa, assembly GCA_916181665.1. Lineage (NCBI taxonomy): Eukaryota > Viridiplantae > Streptophyta > Magnoliopsida > Poales > Poaceae > Avena > Avena sativa. Next base: position 51,823,037 of record OV702285.1, on the reverse strand, counting down.
ACATCACAACACACCCCTGCAAAACAAAGTTAGATGCCTCTAATTTTATTTGCATATTTTACGTGGTTTGGGGATTTCAATAAGTATTGTTCTAACTTACGAACAAGAACCACAACGTCGATGCATGAACTATCAGGTGCCCATTGTAAATTGAATCTTTACTATGATGGAAGAGATAGACACCCTCAAAGCAAGTTATGAAATATTAGTTGCATGGCAAGCATGGAGCAAGTCTCATGAATGATGTCATGTAAGGTTAGCCCGGGCCGCTAAATCCCACCATCCCGCAAGATGCAAAGTACAAAAGAAGCAATTGATTATAAAAGCACCACAGCCCACAATGACCATGGTGTTCTACTCGTGCAACAGATCTACATATGGACACGACTCTGATACCACTGTAGGGGTTCGTAGCATGGAAAACAAAAAATTTCTACCGCATGAACATACACAAGCCAAGATCTATCTACTAGATTGCAGCAACGAGTTGATAGAGTACTCACCCTCGAAGATTCCAAAGTGTTTTGCGAGAGCAAATTCTCATGGGTGATGTAGTCGTTCACTTGCCGATCTCAAGATCGCGTAAATGATCCTTCCGGCGCCGCGTTTCGGCAGCACTCCCGTAGTCTGTCACATGTTCGGTACTCTATGAAGACCTTCCTATCCCTTGTTCCAGCACACAACAGAGGTTGTAGATCTCTCCTCGCGATTCCGGCAGCACAATGGCGTGGTGTCGGAGTTTAGAGGGGAAATCCCGCATGGCTTCGCCTGAGCCGAAGCGGGTATGGTGGAGTAGAAGAGGGCCTCGGCGACCTAGGGTTTAGAGGGCACCAAGGGGAGGTGGTGGCTGGCGGCTAGGGATAGGGCTTATCCCTAGTCGACGACTTGGGAGGAGCTCCCTAGGTGGCGGCGGCTAGAGAGGGAGGCGGCCGAGCTAGGGTTTGGATGTGAGGAGTAGGGGGCCTCCTACCCCTCCTTATATAGGTGGGAGAGGCGGTTTGGGGGGAGGGCAACTCGTATTCTAGGATGGTGCAAGGGAGAGGGAGGAATCCTCCCTTAGGTAGGATTCCTTCCCTCCCTCCACTTGGCTACCAATGTTGGCGTTTGACTTTTTTCAAACTGCCTTATTGACTTTCAAACTAGAGTTTGATTTATCTCTTCTAATTGCCCAGCTAAGTGACCTAGGACATGATGCAACCATTCCACTTTGTCATGACACATCCATGTACCCTTCCTACTCCAGATCGGTGGACCTTCTAGACCCTTGTAGAACATTCTGGTGAAAACACCGAAACCATTCTCTAACTCCGGAATTGGACTTTCCTTATATGAATCTTATTCTCTGGACCATTACGGATCTCCTCATGATATCCTGGATCCCATCCAAGACTCCGAACTACATTTAGTATCTATACTTACTTTCCATAACTGATAAACAACATCGAATCCTTAAGTGTGTCTCCCTATGGTTCATGAATTATGCAGACATGACCAAGATTTCTCTGATCAATAACCAATAGAGGAATCTGGAAATTCATATGGATCCCACATATTTCTATGATTAATTCATGATCGAATGAACCATTTACATATGATGCCAATTTCCCTTTGTCTCGCGATAGTTTACTTATCCGAGGTTTGATCGTCGGTATCTCTGCATACCTAGTTCAATCTCGTTACTGATAAGTACTCTTTACTCGTTCCTGTGATATGTGATCCCTTGTGAGTCAGTCACATGCTTGCAAGCTAATTGGATGACATTCTACCGAGAGGGCCCAGAGTATATTTATCTGTCATATGGATGGACAAATCCCACTCTTGATGCATGTGCTTCAACACATACTTTCCGAACACTCAATGCCACCTTTATAACCACTCAGTTACGAAGTGGTGTTTGATGTCATCAAAGCATCCATCCGGTGATGGTTATTAACATGATCTCATGGTCAAAGGATTTAGGTTACTATGTATCTAAAAGCTTATAGCAAATGAACTACTGCAATGACTTTGATCTTTATGCTACGCTTAACTATAGGAGTATGTCTATCACACCATTCTCCTAATGATGTGATCTTGTTGTTAATAACATCTAAATGTTCATGATCAGAAAACCATGATCATCTATTAACCAACAAGCTAGTATTACAAAAGAGGCTTTACTAGGGACTCTAAAAAGTTTACAAATCACACAAGTATTAATGTTTTCGGTTAATATAGTTATTGAATGAATAGAAAAATTTATCATAAACACAAAGATATAATAATAACTACTTTTATTATTGCCTCTTGGGCATATATCCAACGGAACTTCCTCGCCGACTTGTTCGGCGTCTACGGCCACGAATGCATGGATCTCCCTCCTGATGGCTTCCTGCTCGTCTATGTTCTTCACTAAGTTGGCCATGATCCACTTCACCGCCGAGACTGTGGTTTCAGATCCGACACCAAGGAGCTTGGAGCACATGCTCACGAGCTCACTATCAGAGAGGCTTCTTCGCTGGTGCATTGAGTGAGCTTTGACTGCCAACATGGCTGGGTCGTCGTCCCTGTCTGGCATGTGGAGGTCGATGAGTGTGTCCACGTATGCCGGCGGCTGCTCGCTAGACTGCCGACGCCGCCGGCTACGATGCGAATCGGTGAGCGGTAGGTACGTCTGTTCCTGCTTCTACCGGAGGGCGGCTATCTTCTTCCACTTGCTACGATAGATGAGCTTGGCGACCGCAGATATGTTAGTGTCCGTGAACAGGCGCGTAGCGGAAAAGGACCTTATAAGTTCCCTCTAGGCATTGGCCATCGCACGTACGTGGCCTCCGTCCAGGCCGTCACTGAAACACATGGTAGCCAGCGGGCCGAAAATGCCATAGCAGATGATCTCGGCCGCATGGACGACGATGTTGGGCATGCGCCGTTGCTCGACGAGGTAATCGACAAGGCCATAGAGCGTGTGGCGGCACGTTAGAGTCTGTTTTCCCGTTCCAAGAAACTCCTGACTCCATTCTGATCGGGCCGGATTCTGCCGATACCCCACCGCACTACAGGAGAAAATGGAGACGTCGACGGCCAAATGTCAGTGCCATCGGCGTAGCGGCCTCCCCTGGCCAGCTGCCCAGCCAGGCCGTCGATGTAGGGAAGCCCGTCGACATAGATGAAGGTTCCGAGGGTATCCGTCAGTGAAGCGCGGCTGTTGGCATAGGAGAGAAGGTTGTGCCGACGGTGGCCCTCGGCGTACCTCCAGCCTTCGGTTTAGCCCCATTTCCGGCACGGCGGCGAGAACGACTTTAGGAAGCCTAGGCTGTGTTGATGGCCTGGCCATCGACATAGCTCTTTGGGAGAAATTGGTTGGTCTATGCCGTCGGCGTAGGCCTCCAGATTTTTTTCCATTTAATTTTAGCCATAGCTATTTTTCCTTTTACCTCATTAATTTTTGAAAAATCATAACTAAATCATTCTAATTCATAAAAATACAAATAATATATCAAAATTTGCATAAAAATAAGATATATCTATCTACACTAAAATATTACACATTTATAATTAAAAAGTAACTGAAACATAAAACATTATATATAGTTTAAAACGGGCATAATAAATTCAAAAAGATCCAAACAATGTGAAACCTTCACGTGGTGTCATATTATGTGACATAGTTAGAAGAAAAAAATCAAACTTGATATATTGATTATGTCTCAAAAAAACCTTCACAAAATGACCTCTCATTCGAGGTTTCCTGGCTTTCGGGTGAAATGATCAATGTTATGGCTAGAATTAAGGCATAGTTTGTGATAATGTGTCCATATTGTGCATACATATGCATCATGGGATGGCAAACAATGTTGCGGTAGGAAGATTTCCTTTCCGTTGCACTAAAAGGCTATTTTTCATTTTCCGAGTGCAAAAAACGGGCGGTTTTATGAAGCAAGCATAAAATGGCTAATTCAAAATGCTACCACGACATTTAAAAAAAATACTATACCACCTTACATGTACACTGTCCTAACAGGGGATCTGATACCTTTCTATCTATTCCTGGTAAAAAAAGACAAATTTCTGCTGAACCAGTAGGAAGTGGGTCATATATGAACTACAGGTATATGATCTAATGCTCATGATTTTTTTTAGGTTCACAATATGCTATTTCATCAAAGATCCAATTCAAGTTTAACGAGTCCTAGCCCCGATCTAAGAATCTTCATACCCGCTGTTCGACAAAGTTAGACACACTAGTGGAAACGAGGCCTTTGGTTGAGCCTGGAAATGGGCTTTAACACCGGTTCTTCTATGAACCGGTGTTAAAGGGGGGGGGCGTACCAGCGTGGCCCGTGCAGAAAAAAGGAGCCCCCCTTTAACACTGGTTCGTGGCAAGAACCGGTGTTAAAGGCCCCTGCACCAGTGGCCCGCGCAGCCCCTCTCCTTTAACACCGGTTCGTGGCTTGAACCGGTGTTAAAGGGGGGGGTTATATAACACACCGCAACCCACACCCCTCTCTTCCATTTTTTCACTCTCTCATTTTGGAGCCTAGCAAGAGGGTGAGAGGTGTGCTATTTTGTGTTTTTTCCTATGCACAAGAGGTGTTCGGTGAAATGCCCGAGAGCTCAAAATAAGTTTTCTCGTTGCTCTTTCCTTCTCGGTCTAGGTCGGCAACTAACCTTTCATGTGTCATTGATGTACTATATATATATAAATGGTCATCTCCCTATTAATTTTTGATATATACTATATATTAATGCAGAAGAACCGGCAATGGATGTATGGTGACCGACGCACTTCCGAGTACATTACGGGCCTCCAAAATTTCATCGTTGTGGCTAATGCAAACCATGGTCATGGTTTTATGTGCTGTCCGTGTGTTCACTGTCAGAACAAGAAAGACTACTCAAATACCAGAACCATTCACGCCCACCTACTTCGATCCGGTTTCATGTCCAGCTATAATTGTTGGACCAAGCACGGAGAAAAAGGGGTTGTGATGGAAGACAACGAAGAAGAAGAGGATGATGACAACTATCATAATATGTATCCTGAATATGATGATACTGTAAAAGGGGTAGATAATGAAGATCAAGAGGCAGCAGATGGGACCGCTGATGACGATCTTGGTTGGGCCATTACTGATGCAAAGGAAGAATGTGAAACTGAAAAGGAGAAGGAGAAGCTGGAGCAGATTTTAAAGGATCACAAAACATTGTTGTACCCAACTTGCGAAGATGGCCACAAAAAGCTAGGTACCACACTGGATTTGCTGCAATGGAAGGCAGAGAACGGTGTGACTAACAGCGCATTTTCAAAGTTGTTGGTAAAAATGAAGAATCTTCTTCCAAGAAATAATGAGTTGCCCGACAGTACATACCAAGCAAATAAGGTTGTCTGCCCTCTAGGATTAGATGTGTAGAAGATACATGCCTGCATTAATGACTGCATCCTCTAACGCGGTGAGAAGTACGATAATTTGGATGCATGCCCGGTATGCACTGCGTTGCGGTATAAGATCAGACGAGACGATCCTGGCGATGTTGAGGGCGAGGCCCCTAGGAAGAAGGTTCCTGCCAAGGTTATGTGGTATGCTCCTATAATACCACGGTTAAAACGTCTCTTCAGAAATAAAGAGCATGCCAAGTTGATGCGATGGCACATGGAAGACCGTAAGAAAGACGCGATGTTGAGACACCCCGCTGATGGGTCACAGTGGAGAAAAGTCGAGCGAGAGTACCCGGACTTCGCACGTGACGCAAGGAACTTAAGGTTTGGTCTAAGTACAGATGGCATGAATCCTTTTGGTGAGCAGAGCTGCAGTCACAGCACCTGGCCTGTGACTCTATGTATCTATAACCTTCCTCCTTGGTTGTGCATGAAGAGGAAGTTCATTATGATGCCAGTGCTCATCCAAGGCCCGAGGCAACCCGGCAACAACATTGATGTGTACCTAAGGCCATTAGTTGAAAAACTTTTACAGCTCTGGGCCAAACCAGGTGTACGGATGTGGGATGAGCAAAAAGGGGATCCATTTGACCTACGAGCATTGCTTTTCGTAACCATCAATGATTGGCCTGCTCTTAGTAACATTTCAGGGCAGACAAACACGGGATACAATACATGCACACACTGTTTATATGAGACTGAAAGTGTATATTTGGATAAATGTAAGAAGGTTGTGTACCTAGGGTATCGTCAATTTCTTCCGAACCTGCATCCAGTAAGAAAGAAAGGCAAGCATTTCAAACGTCTGGAAGAACCCCGGAGGAAGCCTGTCCTCCGTACCGGTGAGGAGGTATATTTTTGCCCGCCCTTCAGATTGAAGACTGACCCAACCATCCTGTTAAACGGTGCTGATACTCCATGGTTATGGCCGACGCGATCATAAGATTGACTATATGTATTAATTGGACCATTTTTGGCACACATATGTATCTCAACATGGAAATCAATGTCATATTTATTCTGTTAACAGTATATGTATTAAATGAGCCATTTTTCTTCCTGCCATTTCTTCACGCCATTTTTTCCCACCATTTTTCTTCCCGCCATTTTTTCCCACCATTTTTCTTCCCGCCATTTTTCTACCCGCCATTTTTTCCCACCATTTTTCTTCCCGCCATTTTTTCCCGCTAGTTCTTCCCTCCAGCCATTTCTCACTATATATATGTAGGGTTGGCCTCCATTGTCATTGCAAATCTCTAGACTCATATCTGCAACCTCATCACTCTTTCCCATGGCTTCCACCGTAGCACTAACCCCCAGGGAGGCGGAGGCACTTTGCGCCTCGAACTACCCCTGCCCGCCGGTCTACTGTGTCCCCGTCGGCTGGATGCTGAGCGCCGGAGGCGTGCCGGTTCCTCCTGTCCCTCTAGGTGTGGCGTGCCGGATGGCCATCACGCACCACTACTACTTCGAGCTCACGCCGGAGCAGCGAAGGAATCCCAGATGGCATCCCGACTATTTCCCTACTTGGGAAGCCTTCTTCGGGGATCGGCGTGAGAGGGCGCTCGCTAGGCACGAGGAGGACGGCCCACCTCCTCCGAACTTCAATGAGCCCGGCCGTTGGCTATGGTGGCGCTGTCGGACTCTCCAGACCGTCATGTCCTACAACACTGCCGCAGACTCTAACCCCCGTCTGCGCTACCCTCAATTCCAGCCCACGCGTACTCAGCCTTCAAGGTTCAATTACGGCGACCCCGACGATGACAGCATCGACGGCGGCGGCGAGTACGACGACTACAGTGGCGAGTATTACAGGTGTAGGCAGGAGCATGACTTAATCACTCCAACATTCCGAAACAAGTTCGGCCGATTGTGACTTAATCTGGCCATGTATCTTAATTTTCAGTTCTTTTATGTATCTTAATTTTCAGTCATGATTTATGTAACTTACTGTTAGTTGCATTCTGTATTTTAATTCCAGTTCTATCTCATTCACAAAATGACCTATCTCATTCGAGGTTTCTTGGCTTTCGGGTCAAATGACCAATGTTATGGCTAGAATCAAGGCATAGTTTGTGATAATGTGGCCATATTGTTCATACATGTGCATCATGGCATGGCAAACAATGTTGCAAGAGGAAGTTTTCCTTTTTGTCGCACCAAAAAGGCATTTTCCATTTTCCGAGCATAAAAAACGGACGGTTTTATGAAGCAACCACCAAATGGCTAATTCAAAAAACCACCACCACATTTTACAAAAATACTAGACCACCTTATATGGACAATGTACCAACAGGGGGATCTAAAACCTTTCCGTCCACCTCTGGTGAAAAAGACAAATTCCTGCCGAATCGGTAGGAAGTGGGTCAGATATGAACTACAGGTACATGATACGATGCTCATGATTTTTTACAAAAATCATTTTTAGGTTCACAATATGCTATTTTATAAAAAAATCCAATGCAAGTTGAGCGAGGCTTGGCCTCGAGCTAAGAATCTTCATGCCCGTTGTTCGACAAAGTTTGACGATAGTTTAAAACGGGGATAAAAAATAAAAAAAAGATCGAAACAGTGCGAAACCTTCGCGTGGTGTTATATTATGTGACATAGTTAGAAGGAAAAATATCAAACTTGGTATATTGATTATGTCTCAAAAAAACCTTCACAAAATGACCTATCTCATTCGAGGTTTCTTGGCTTTCGGGTCAAATGACCAATGTTATGGCTAGAATAGGCATAGTTTGTGATAATGTGGCCATATTGTGCATAAATGTGCATCCTGGAATGCAAAACAATGTTGCAAGAGGAAGTTTTCCTTTTTGTCGCACCAAAAAGGCATTTCCATTTTCCGAGCATAAAAAACGGACGGTTTTGTGAAGCAACCACCAAATGGCTAATTCAAAAAACCACTACCACATTTTACAAAAATACTAGACCACCTTATATGGAAAATGTACCAACAGGGGGATCTGAAACCTTTCCTTCCACCTCTGGTGAAAAAGACAAATTCCTGCCGAATCGGTAGGAAGTGGGTCAGATATGAACTACAGGTACATGATACGATGCTCATGTTTTTTTACAAAAATCATTTTTAGGTTCACAACATGCTATTTTATCAAAAATCCAATGCAAGTTGAGCGAGGCTTGGCCCCAAGCTAAGAATCTTCATACCCGTTGTTCGACAAAGTTTGACGATAGTTTAAAACAGGGATAAAAAATCAAAAAAAAGATCGAAGCAGTGCGAAACCTTCGCGTGGTGTTATATTATGTGACATAGTTAGAAGGAAAAATATCAAACTTGGTATATTGATTATGTCTCAAAAAACCCTTCACAAAATGACCTATCTCATTCGAGGTTTCTTGGCTTTCGGGTCAAATGACCAATGTTATGGCTAGAATGAAGGCATAGTTTGTGATAATGTGGCCATATTGTGCATACATGTGCATCATGGCATGGCAAACAATGTTGCAAGAGGAAGTTTTCCTTTTTGTCGCACCAAAAAGGCATTTTCCATTTTCCGAGCATAAAAAACGGATGGTTTTGTGAAGCAACCACCAAACGGCTAATTCAAAAAACCACCACCACATTTTACAAAAATACTAGACCACCTTTTTTGGACAATGTACCAACAGGGGGATCTGAAACCTTTTCGTCCACCTCTGGTGAAAAAGACAAATTCTTGCCGAATCGATAGTAAGTGGGTCAGATATGAACTACAGGTACATGATACGATGCTCATGATTTTTTACAAAAATCATTTTTAGGTTCACAATATGCTATTTTATCAAAAATCCAATGCAAGTTGAGCGAGGCTTGGCCCCGAGCTAAGAATCTTCATGCCCGTTGTTCGACAAAGTTTGACGATAGTTTAAAACGGGGATAAAAAATTAAAAAAAGATCGGGTTAGATTCCTTTTTAGATGCTTAATATTTCTTATGTTCAAAGTTTTAGGGTTTGTCTATTTTATTTTTGTTTGAATTGAATAATCAAAATTTATATGTAAGTGTTTTAATTATTTTGAAAATTTTCATATAAAGTAAATATAAAATGTTTTTACATGAATGGATATATATTATTTTTCTAAAAATTATGATATATTATTCATATTTTTCTGAGTTGAAATGAAAAAGATATGAGTTTTCTAAATTCATATCCTATTTTTTGAGTTAAAAATGCCCCCACCGCTTTAATGCATGAAATAAATGCGCCCCCCCTTTAACACCGGTTCGTCCCCCTTTAACACCGGTTCATGGCATGAACCGGTGTTAAAGGGGGGGGGTGCGGGCGCGAAACGAATTCCCCCCTAATACCGGTTCATGCCACGAACCGGTGTTAAAGGGGGGCATTTATAACGCGCCCCTTCCTCTCTTCCTTCTTCCCCCAGCAAGATCGAAAATCGCGCGCGCAGAGGAAGAAGAGGAGAGCCGCGCCGTCGCCGTCCAGCCCTCGCCGTCGCCGCCCTCGCCGTCGCCATCCCGCGGGAGCGCCGTCGCCCCCAACGCCGCGCGCGAGCCGTCGCCGTCCGTCCGTCGCCGTGTCCACGCCCTCGCCGTCGCGCCCTCGCCGTCCAGTCGTACATCGCCGTCGCCGTCGCCCTCGCCCTCGCCCTCGCTGTCGCCTTCACCTTACGTATGATACACTCCCTATCCGCCCCTCCCCCCTCGAACTCGCGCTGAGCAGGGTGCGTGTTGGTGCATGCACCGGTGGCGCGCACCTGCCCCGCGGGCGGTTCCTCACCGGCGGGCGGCTCTGTGCGTGTTGGTGTATGCCTAGTGGATCTGTTTGCTGGATTTGATTTTCTACGACACTAGACTTTATTTAGTAGTAGATTAATTGACTCAGAAATCATATGAATATGCGTCGTGCTTACTTTCAGTTTGATGAGATCTTGTGTTGTTTCTCATGCACAACGGTGTATGTATTGCATATTGTAACTCCCAATGGTGAATTTTGTATAGGAGGTGTACAATTTACCCTGTAATAATTTTTTTAGCTCAGCAGATTGATATCTAGAAGATTGACTTAACTAAATATATGTTTACCTAAAATGAATTTTGTCGCTGCCTTATTGATGCCAAAATATAGATGGACCAATTACTTATGGGTGGGAGCTTATACTTGCAGCTTGGCTGATCATGCTTCTCGGAGAGAGTTTATAAATGTTTGCAAGCAAATTTTGTATCATTGGTGAGCTGCTATATATGGTCCTGGAATTGATAAACCTATTACGATCGTCGCGGGGTCGTATGTTTCCAAACCGTAGGGGTACCGGCGAATCGCAAATAAAATACCACTCGGCCAAAATTTGCAAATAAAATACCATTGAATTCAGTAGAACAAGTGGCATATGTGTATGTATATTTGTATGTGTGTATGTATATATGTATATTGTATTGTATGTGTATTATATATGCATGTGTATATTTTGTGCCACGCCGACGACCACCGCCACCATTATGCCGTCGACCCTGACCTCCTCTGTCCTCGCTGAGCCCACGTCATGCTGGTTCGAACGCACACCCCCACGCATCCCGGCCCCGATCTCGCCCTAGCGCCGCCACCTCTCGTTGTCAATATAGCATTATAATAACCATGCTATGTTAATCAAGTTTCATGACAAGTTAATTAGAAGAAGTAAATGTACCCTCTCATATGAATCTGGGGTTTCTCCGAATTAGGTTTTGGAATGACCAAGCATGTATTAGGGTTACAATTCAATACTTTTAACCTGTCATATCATCATCTTTGCTTGAGCATTTCAATAGATGTATTACTGATATTTGTGTGATCATATTTTGTTTTAGAAACTATGGATCCACTCAGTAGAAACCTTGAAGATGAAAAATAATGGAGAACATGATCCACGAGGACACCTCACAATATCTGAACTTGGAGGGACATGATGAAAGCTCAAGTAGTCATGGAGAAGATGACGACTCCGGTGAACGCACTTTAGTGATTACAAAGTCTGTCGAGGTATATGCATGGATTAAGCCCCTGCTGACTTGCACCGATTGATTTGTATATATGTAAATGTATTAATTAATGCTTCTTTCTTCTTTTAGCCCTCTGGATCGACCAGCCAGCAACAATCTTCTTCTAAGAAAAAGAGCAAGCGAGGCGCGAGCCATCGGTTGAAAGATCGTGCAAAGTTCACGATCGAAGCAGTCCGTGTTGATGGCAGGCCGATGGAGCCCAAGAAGGTCGCAGACAAATTTGTACGTCAGGCTAGAGTTCTTGTTAGGGACCAAATCCCAATCATAATTGAATATTGGAATAAGCCAAAGAAGGGCGACCGTACCTTTGTCGATGAAAGATCCAAAGAAACGCTTTGGAATTCGCTGTTGGTAAATTTCACACTTCCGCCAGAGGAGGATGAAAATAAACCGGTTATAAAGGAAAAGGTCAAAGAGTGGACTCTAAAGAAGATGGCTGACGCTTTCCGCAACTGGAAGACAAAATTGAACAAATTTTTCAAAGCTCGCGAGACTCCAGATTTCGAAGACGCATATTATGCGAAGATAAGACCTCACTGGCCCGAATTTGTGGCATATAAGGAAGGTGCTATAGCTAAAAAGAGGTCAGAAACCAATACGCTAAATGCCTAGAAGAATGAATATCACCAGAGGACGGGGTCAGGTGGCAACATATCTCAGAGGCCTAAGTGGGAGGAAGCTGAGAAGGCCCTGCGTGCTAGAGGGATCACACCCCAGATAGATGGGTGGGACCTACGTGCAAAGACTTGGTTCTACGGAATCAGGGCAAGGTTGGACCCAGAAACAGGATTGTGTATCTTCCCAACCCTTCTTGCCAAACCCGTCACTGAACTCATCACGACATACGAGGAAACAGCCGCCAGGACATTCCATCCCGATAGAGAGAATGACCAGCTCACACGCGCCGTCGGTAAAAAAGAACACCCTGGACATGCACGAGGCACAGGGGGTATGACGTGGAAGGATGAGTTTGCCGAGTGAGGCAACTCTTACAGATGGCGCGGCAGAAAAGAAAAAGAGCGTACAGAGCGGATGACACAGATAGAACATGCATTTGTGGCGCTGCAGGCGCAAGTTAATGCACAACAGAGCCAGCAAGCTACCAGCCCATCTCAGCGGCACAAAGAGCCTGCATTGGAAGCTGCCGGCGGCCCAGACTCTGCGCGGAAAAGCAGTGTGGCTTCCACGGAGAACGTGCAGCCCACGCTTGAAATGGCGGGTCCTCGATACCCCGTGGATGAGATCACGGAGAGCGAACACGCTGAGCTGCATGTGAGATTAATGGGCTTATCCATTAAGGTGGCTGTCGGCTATGCCTTACATCCTGTAGCTGGTGGAACTTACCACTGCCGACTGATTCCAAATGGCTATGCTATTGTCGGGGTGGATGAGGTTGTGAAGGAATATGAGGAAGCACAACTTGAGCATGCTACAGGTGAAGGAGAATCTCAACTCAAATTGCAGTGAAAACAACCATTCTTTGGAAGAAGGAACACATCGTGCTTCGAAATTGGAGGCCAATGGCACCCCCACCGTCTCCGCAGCGTCAGCAGTCTGAGCCGCCTCAGCCGTCTCCAAGTCATCAGAATACTCCCCTGTCGTCGCCGGCGCTTCAGCCATCTCCTGCGCGGCAGCCATCTCCGGTGCTTCAGCCATCTCCTGCGCGGCAGCCATCTCCGGCGCGCCAGCCATCTCCTGCCTATCAGCCATATCCTGCGCTTCAGCCATCTCCTCATCGTAAGCGGAAGAGCACTGCCACAAAGAGCATCACTAGCACTGCCACAAAGAAATCCGCAGGAAACCGTATGCCAAAGAGTTCAAGAAACTACGTCTCGCATCCTTCCGCCAAGCCATTGCCGGTTTTACCGTGGAATCGCAGCGATGAGGAGACCCATAGGATCTCAAAAGAAGAGGTCAAGAAATTCTTTGCACCTATACGGGCCGAGCCAAAGGAGAAAATAGATCCGGCGGTGGTGGAGAAGTTTTACAATAATATTTTGAAACCTGAAACCCCACTTGTGCCGGACTACGAGCGCCAGATTTTGAAGGGGGATGCAAGGCGCCATAGGGAGACTGAAAGTAGTAGTCGTGCGGCACCCCAGAAAACAGTTCCCATGCTCGGAGAGCAGGAAAACCAATCATGTGCCCCGCTCCAAGTGTTCGACACACGGGACACTCCTCCCGTAAATGATTACGAGGCAGAGCTACAAAGAAAGGCCAATGAGATGGGGATGACTTACATTGCATACTTGAACATCATGGGAGACAACTTGCCCAAAGGCGATGCCAACCCCATACAACCATGGAAGCATGGGAAGAATCTCGTCAAGAAAGAGGATCTCAAGAATCTACCAACAAAGATGCGAAGATTGCACAAGCGGTACCTTGATTTCTGCAAGACGAGAAAGGAAGAATGGATCACGGCGCATATAAGAGATCATATTTTCTTGTGCGGAGACGACGCGGTCACCTTCAACATTCAAGACTTGCATTTTCTATTCAATCAGAAGGAACTCGACAAAGCTGCCATCAGCCTTTATTGTGTGTAAGTACTATTTCTTTAATTTCTATCTCATCTCATTCAATTCATTAATTGCATGTATATATATATGCTCACCATATATTTATATATATACTATTATGCAGGAAAAAGGTTATGGAATGCATGAAAGGAGGCCCTTTTGACATTGGGTTCGTTGAACCAAATAGAGTTTATGAACAAGTGGTAAGAGACAAACCCGAGCAAACAGAAGATTTCTTGCTAAGGTCTTTACTGAGACAACAAACCAAAAGGGAAATACTATTGCCTTACAACTTCTCGTGAGTAATGTTACCCTCTCTTGTACACATTTTGTTTCGGCTTACTCGATGTTAAGTTTAACTGATGATGAGTTATGCGTGCGTAGGTTCCACTTTATTCTGCTAGTCATTCAACCTGACTCAGGAAAAGTCCTTGTCATGGACTCGTTACGAAAAGAAAAAGAGCTATGGGCAGACTTTAGAGAGATGCTCCAGAGGTAATTTCAATCATATTATCGCACTAGATCGGCAACTTTCGTGACAACAAGTAATTAATTATTCCTTTATCCATTTTCTTTGCCGGACAGGGTTTGAAAAAGGTTCACGGGCAGGGCCGTGGGTGAATGGTCGGAAGAACTAAAATTTGTAGACCAAAATGTAAGTAATACTATCTAGGTCTGCGTATCTCTTTGATTATGCTTCCAATTCCATTATATCATGCTTTATTGATTATTATTTTGATTGAACTCTCTATTCTCGTAAAGTGCGCGTATCAGGGACCCGGCAATAATTTATGTGGGTACTATGTTTGTGAGTTCATTCGCAACACGATATGTGCGATGGGCCAAGCCGCACTAGAACAACTTAGAGTAAGTAAAAAAAAGTGCACAATATTATTTTATTACCATCAATTGTGTTGAGTTTTATTCTTATATATATTGAACCATTCTTCATATATATTCAGATCGAACGGATGCGGGACCAACTCCTACCATTTGACCGCATACGAGCCATTCAAGAGGAATTGGCGGGGTTCATACTTGATGAGGTCGTCACGCCTGGCGGAGAACTCTTTAGATATCCACCAAAATGAACGTTGTATATATGCTTGAACGTGTTTGTCTTGTAATTGATGCTTCAACGTTTACGGAGAATACCACACAATGACGATGTTTGTGTATAATAATAGTTGCTTAATTATTCATGTACTCGTATGTACCGATGACGATGTATGTGTATACCGCTCCCGATCAATTCCCCCTCCCCCCTCCCCGTCCCGGCCGCGCCGCAGAAATACGCCCAGAATGGGGCAGGGGCAGAACTCTGCCGCGACAGAGATTTAGGCCGTTTTCCTGCCGCGGCAGAGATTTATCTCTTTTTCCTGCCACGGCACAGAACCTTCAACACCGGCTCGTGTTACGAACCGGTGTTAAAGGGGGGGCTTGAGCGTTGCGGCAGCCCCACGTGCGCCACCCTTTAACACCGGTTCGTATAAGAACCGGTCCGAAACCGCAACAACGGTTCTATAACAAGTGTTAGAGGGTCCTCCAAACCGGTGTTAGAGGGGTACGTGTGTACTAGTGACAATAGATTAAAACAAGCATAAGAAATTCAAAAACGATCCAAACAATGCGAAACCTTCGCGTGGTGTTATTTTATGTAACATAGTTAGAAGAAAAAATATCAAACTTGGTATATTGACTATGTCTCAAAAAAACCTTCACAAAATGACCTATCTGATTCGATGTTTCCTGTCTTTTGGGTCAAATGACCAATGTTATGGCTAGAATCAACGCATAGTTTGTGATAATATGTCCATATTGTGCATATATGCGCATCATGGGATGGCGAAAAATATTTTAGGAGGAAGTTTTCGGTTTCGTAGCACCAAAAAACCATTTCTATTTTCCAAGTGCAAAAAACGGGCGATTTTGTAAAGCAACCACCAAATGGCTAATTCAAAATTCTACCACCACATTTAAAAAAAATACTATACCACCTTACATGGACAATGTCCTAACAGGGGATCTCAAATCTTTCCGTCTATCCCTGGTCCAAAAGACAAATTCCTGTCGAATCGGCAGGAAGTGGGTCAGATATGAACTTCAGGTACCTGATCTGATGCTCATGATTTTTTTAAAAAATCATTTTTACGTTAACAATATGCTATTTCATCAGAGATCCAATTCAAGTTTAGCGAGCCTCAGTCCCGATCTAAAAATGTTCATGCCCGTTGTTCGACAAAGTTAGACGATAGTTTAAAACGGGCATAAGAAATTCAAAACGATCCAAACAATGTGAAACCTTCGTGTGGTGTCATATTATGTGACATAGTTAGAAGAAAAAATAACAAAATTGGTATATTGATCATGTATCAAAAAAACTTCACAAAATGACCTATCTCATTCGAGGTTTTCTGGCTTTTGGGTCAAATGACTAATGTTATGGCTTGAATCAACGCATAGTTTGTGATAATGTGTCCATATTATGCATACATGTGCATCATGGGACGAAGAACAATGTTGCAGGAGGAAGTTTTGTCGCACCAAAAATCCATTTTCTATTTTTCGATTGCAAAAACGGGCGTAGCTCCTGGGCTGGGCCGTTATCAAACAACCGTCGCCTGACATCATGGGGCCCGCTGCAAGCACTATGCCGAGGGGGATTTTATACGCCGATGGCCAAGTAGCTATGCCGACCGCTACGTATGCCGAGGGGGCTACGCCGACGGCTACCGTCAGCACAGCCTGTGCCGACAGCAAAATGGCGTTGTGTCGATGCCAGCCGGCCTTTGGCGCCTCGTTTGTTTCCTGTAGTGACCTCTCGATCCTGTCGATCATGCTGCATGGATAAACCCCACCCCGCCCACTTATTGCATGCCACCTGGCTCCACGCGGGCCTCGTCAACTCCAGTCTTCGGACCGCTAGCCGCGTCCTCAAGCTGCACCGCAGGCCCACTGGGCCACGGCCATTCCACGACAACCTACAGTTCGTCTCCATCCTCCAATTCCTCCATCACACCGCCTCCCGATCCACCATATGATCACTCACGCGTCACAACATCGTCCGCCCCAATCCATGATATGCTAACGTTGCCACACCAGCAATCTCCCCAATACCCTCTTCCGTCCGCGAGGCCCTCCATGATCCCCACTAGCATGTTGTGATGCAATCTCAATACGACACGCTTGTGTCCAACTCGACGTGGGCTCTAGTCCCCCGCTCTCCTCACAGGAACGTGGGTTTTCAGGCATAATCTCGGCACTAACGGATCATTGGAACGCTATAAGGCTAGGTGGGTCATTCGTGGCTCGCGCAACGCCCCAACATCGATCTCGGCGATACCTTCCCGTTGGTTGTCAAGCCGGCATCGATCTGCATCGTCCTCACCCTGGTGTCCTACGTGGTTGGCCGGTGCACCAACTTGACGAGCAAGTTTTCTGCTATCAACCTACCGGCTTCATGGACACGTGTTTGTCGCCTACCCAAGTCGTTGTATGGGTTGTAGCAGGCTCCACGGTTATGGTTTCAGCGTTTCGCCCGCTTTCACCACCAACTTTGCTGCGTCGCGGTCCGACACCTCCCTCTTCATACTCCGGCGGGGCATTGACACAACATACTTGCTACTATATATTGATGACATTGTCTTGACGGCCTCAAGCTTTGCTCTTCTCTGCTCCACGCC
Source organism: Avena sativa (assembly GCA_916181665.1). Lineage (NCBI taxonomy): Eukaryota > Viridiplantae > Streptophyta > Magnoliopsida > Poales > Poaceae > Avena > Avena sativa. The sequence continues at coordinate 51,805,419 of OV702285.1, read as the reverse complement.
ATTTTCTCCAAGCTACCACATGAGTTTTCCATGGAAGATATGGGGCCTCTCCACAATTTCCTTGTCATCTAGGTTCGCCGCACGCCTCAAGGTTTCTTCCTCAGCCAACAAAAGTATGCAGAAGAGGTCCTTCGGCGCGTCGGAATGACTCAGTGCAAGCCGTCCCTGACACCAGTTGACATGTTGTCCAAAGTGGTCACTGATGCTGGCGATCCCGTCTCTGATCCATCTGACTATCGGAGCCTTGCAGCAGGACTGCAGTACTTGACCATGACAAGACCTAACCTGGCTTACGTTGTTCAGCAAACGTTATTACATATGCATGATCCAAGGACTGTCATCTTGCTCTTCTCAAACGGATTTTGCGCTATGTGGGAGGCACCGTGAGCTCAGGCCTCCTTCTCTCAGTCTCAGCTTCCACTGACATTGTGGCCTACTCCGACGCTGATTGGGCAGGTTGCCCTGACACACGGTGTTCCACTTCTGGATACTGTGTCTACCTTGGTGGTGCCCTGGTCAGTTGGTCCTCCAAACGGCAAGCCACAGTCTCGCGATCAAGCGCGGAAGCGGAGTATCGCGCGGTGGCAAACACCGCCGCTGACTGCGTGTGGCTTCAACAATTTCTCGAGGATCTAGGTTGCACTCTTCCCAAGGTGATCGTGGTGTTTTGCGACATCTCAGTTGTGTACATGTCCACGAATCCTGTTCATCATCGACTACATCAAGTTGGACATCCATTTTGTCCGTGCAAAAGTTGGTCTCGGTGAGCTATGAGTTATACATGTTTCAACCACTCAACAACTAGCAGATACCATGACCAAAGGTTTGCCGACGAATTATAGGTCCTCAAAAACATGTTGTACCAAAAAACAAGGTTCCAGTGACGCGCCTGGTCTTGTCATCTATTGTACGAGGTTGACACGGCCGCAGCATAGGTCCTCACTATCATTATTGAAAGTAACTGTCGTACGAACATGATTGTCACACGCGTAAAAATTAAGAATTAATAATGAGAGTAGACTGGCAGACACTGTTTGCGCGTGTGGAAGAAATAGACATAGTCTGTTTTGTACGACAATTTGAGTATCTAAATCGGATTTGTGCACCATCTGCGCCCGTGTCTTTGGGTCATTGGATAAGAAAATGTTGGACATGATTCAGAATCACAGTGGCCTATGTTAATTAGCCGCCACCAGATGGAGTTCCCCTATGTTAACTAGCCATCAACCAGTACGAGGGCAGGTCAAAAAAAAAAACCAGTACGAGGGAAGCCAAGTATGTCATCCATCACATGTGGGAGTTCGTAAGGGATCAACAACAAAGTTTCTGCATCTAGTCTAAAAAATGGGGCAAAGACTTGTGATGCAGATCCCAGAGTTGAGATGTATCGCATCAAGCAAGAGATTGCCCAACTAATTCACAAGGAAGTTTGCAGTAAGGAGGGGGTGCTTTACTATGGTCCTACACCATCAAATAAGTAGATAAAAGTCTGCTTAGAGATGCATCGTGATGAAAGGGTATTCAACATGTTAGGTGGCGTCCGCCATTCCTGCCGAAATCGAGTCAGAAGTGATGGTGTTTACGGTTTTGAACGATTGATGAACTTGTGTGTTGTAAATATTATTCCTAAACTTTCCTTTGCTCTCTAGTTTTGATAGACGATGAACTTGTTGCTTATAGTTTTTGAGAACATGTGAACTCTTTCTTTTCATTTTTTTAGTTTCAGAAGATGAACTTGTGATCAATGCTTGTATTAGGGTCATGAATCATGCATGCTTAGTTTTCTTGCTTTTAGTTTTTGCGAACATGTCAAACTATCTTGCTTTACATTTCTAATTTTATGTTGCGTATTATCTATGAATATTCTTATCAGCGTATCTATCTTTGTTATAGAGGTAAAGAAGTGGTATGTTGTCTACATAGGTCAGGTTCCATGAGTCTATGACGAGTGGGAAGACTGCCTGCAGCAAGTGAACAAGTTCAAAGGCAATAACTAGAAAGGCTATAAGAGTAAAGCGGAGACGGAAGCTAGGAACATCAACCACCTACGAGCGGAATAGAGGATGCGGAACCGGATGAAGACGTTCATCTTCATCCCCATCTTGCTCGTGATTGTGTTTCTATTGTATGTGATTGCAGTTTAGATGATTACTTCTTCCTTTCTTAACCTATCGAGAGATAACTATAGCTACTCGACCGAGACTTATTCGTGTAAGCACAATTGGTCACTGTCTATTTCGGTTCTAATTAATGTGATGAACTTGATGAATCAATTTGGTCACTTATTATTTATACTGCTTGCAGACTGTATCAAATTAAGTATTTGCAGATGGTGGCATATAGTGCATGACGCCACTAGCATCTAGGAATTCCAGTGACGCATGCATTGGTATGATAGCAATAGTAAATACTGGTGGTGTACACATTTTTTGGTATGCTAGCAGTAGTAAATATGTGCACTGGTGTTGTACACGTTTGTATGACACTCGTATCTCTGTTAATAGTGGCGTAACAGGCCATGCGCCATTGGAAACCACTTATCATGGTGTGAGCCTTGTGGCATACCTCTGGTGCCACCATTAAGCTAAGTTGGCACGTCACTAATAGGTTATTTCCTACTAGTGTAGTGGTTCAGACTACGGTCTTTGTCCGTTTGTAGCATGGGAGGCCGAGGCGCCGTTCACTTCCACAAACGCAAGGTCAGAATACATAAGGACATGAACGACAAAATGTGGTGAGAGGCACGGAGACCACAGAAGAATAGACACAGAGTCCGCCCTTCGTAATTTTAAGATGTTATTGAGATGACACTACAGGAATGGGAAGTTACGCCGACGGCCAGTCGCTACGCCGACGGCCAAACATCGGGGCCGTCGACGTAGCCATCGTCTAGGCCAGCTCCGCCAAGCAGCCGTCGGCGTAGAATTGCCCTCGGCATATTCTATGCTACGCCGACGGCTGCCCTCGGCGTAGCATACGCCGACGGCTGCCCTCGGCGTAGCTATTTTTTATTTTATCTCATTAAACTTTGAAAAATCATAACTAAATCATTCTAATTCGGAAAAATACAAATAATATATCAAAATTTGCAGAAAAATAAGACCTATCTATCTACACTCAAATATTACACATTTATAAATAAAAATTAAGTAAAACATAAGACATTATATATAGTTTAAAATGGGCATAAAAAATTCAAAAATGATCGAAACAATGCGAAACCTTCGCGTGGTGTTATATTATGTGACATAGTTAGAAGGAAAAATATCAAACTTGGTATATTGATTATGTCTCAAAGAAACCTTCACAAAATGACCTATCTCATTCGAGGTTTCTTGGCTTTCGGGTCAAATGACCAATGTTATGGCTAGAATCAAGGCATAGTTTGTGATAATGTGCCCATATTGTGCATACACATGTATCATGGGATGGCGAACAATGTTGCAGGAGAAAGTTTTCCTTTTCGTCGCACCAAAAAGCCATTTCCCATTTTCTGAGCACAAAAAACGGACGATTTTGTAAAGCAACCACCAAATGGCTAATTCAAAATGGTACCATCACATTTTAGAAAAATACTATACCACCTTATATAGACAATGTCCCAATAGGGGAATCCTAAACCTTTCCGTCCACCTCTGGTGAAAAAGACAAATTCCTGCCGAATCGGTAGAAAGTGGGTCAGATATGAACTACAGGTACATGATCCGATGCTCATGTTTTTTTACAAAAATCATTTTTAGGTTCACAATATGCTATTTTATTAAAGATCCAATGCAAGTTTAGCGAGGCTCGGCCCCGAGCTAAGAATCTTCATGCCCGCCGTTCGACAAAGTTTGACGATAGTTTAAAACGGGCATAAAAAATTCAAAAACGATCGAAACAATGCGAAACCTTCGCGTGGTGTCATATTATGTGACATAGTTATAAGTAAAAATATTAAACTTGATATATTGATTATGTCTCAAAAAACCTTCACAAAATGACCTATCTTATTCGAGGTTTCTTGGCTTTCGGATCAAATGACCAATGTTATGGCTAGAATCAAGGCATAGTTTGTGATAATATGCCCATATTGTGCATACACATGGATCATGGGATGGCAAACAATGTTGCAGGAGGAAGTTTTCCTTTTCGTCGCACCAAAAAGCCATTTCCCATTTTCTGAGCACAAAAAACGGACGATTTTGTAAAGCAACCACCAAATGGCTAATTCAAAATGGTACCACCACATTTTACAAAAATACTATACCACCTTATATAGACAATGTCCCAATAGGGGAATCCGAAACCTTTCCGTCCACCTCTGGTGAAAAAGACAAATTCCTGCCGAATCGGTAGAAAGTGGGTCAGATATGAACTACAGGTACATGATCCGATGCTCATGTTTTTTTACAAAAATCATTTTTAGGTTCACAATATGCTATTTTATCAAAGATCCAATGCAAGTTTAGCGAGGCTCGGCCCCGAGCTAAGAATCTTCATGCCCGCCGTTCGACAAAGTTTGACGATAGTTTAAAACGGGCATAAAAAATTCAAAAACGATCGAAACAATGCGAAACCTTCGCGTGGTGTCATATTATGTGACATAGTTATAAGTAAAAATATTAAACTTGATATATTGATTATGTCTCAAAAAAACCTTCACAAAATGACCTATCTCATTCGAGGTTTCTTGGCTTTCGGGTCAAATGACCAATGTTATGGCTAGAATCAAGGCATAGTTTGTGATAATGTGTCCATATTGTGCATACACATGCATCATGGGATGGCGAACAATATTGCAGGAGGAAGTTTTCCTTTTCGTCGCACCAAAAAGCCATTTCCCATTTTCCGAGCACAAAAAACAGACGATTTTGTGAAGCAACCACCAAATGGATAATTCAAAATGGTACCACCACATTTTACAAAAAGACTATACCAACTTATATAGACAATGTCCCAACAGGGGAATCCGAAATCTTTCCGTCCACCTCTGATAAAAAAGACAAATTCCTGCCGAATCGGTAGGAAGTGGGTCAGATATGAACTACAGGTACATGATCCGATGCTCATGTTTTTTTACAAAAATCATTTTTAGGTTCACAATATGCTAATTTATCAAAGATCCAATGCAAGTTTAGCGAGGCTCGGCCCCGAGCTAAGAATCTTCATGCCCGTCGTTCGACAAAGTTTGACGATAGTTTAAAACGGGCATAAAAAATTCAAAAACGATCGAAACAATGCGAAACCTTCGCGTGGTGTCATATTATGTGACATAGTTATAAGTAAAAATATTAAACTTGATATATTGATTATGTCTCAAAAAAACCTTCACAAAATGACCTATCTCATTCGAGGTTTCTTGGCTTTCTGGTCAAATGACCAATGTTATGGCTAGAATCAAGGCATAGTTTGTGATAATGTTCCCATATTGTGCATACACATGCATCATGGGATGGCGAACAATGTTTCAGGAGGAAGTTTTCCTTTTCGTCGTACCAAAAAGCCATTTCCCATTTTCCGAGCATAAAAAACGGACGATTTTGTGAAGCAACCACCAAATGGCTAATTCAAAATGCTACCACCATATTTTACTAAAATAATATACCACCTTATATGGACAATGTCCCAACAGGGGGTTCCGAAACCTTTCCATCCACCTTTGGTGAAAAAGACAAATTCCTGCCGAATCGGCAGGAAGTGGGTCAGATATGAACTACATGTACATGATACGATGCTCATATTTTTTTACAAAAATCATTTTTAGGTTCACAATATGCTATTTTATCAAAGATTTCAATGCAAGTTTTCCTTTTCATCGCACCAAAAAGCCATTTTTCATTATCCGAGCGCAAAAAGGAATATTCTAAAGCAACCACCAAATAGATAATTCAAAAACGGAGGGTTTGTGATTAGTTGATATGGATATCATATTTGGATTCCTCTCATTTTTATGATCAATTTAGACATATTATTTGTTAAATTCCGATTTATAGATTTAAAGATATTAATTATTCCATATTAAATAGAAAAATACAAAAAAGTAAAATTATTATATTTTTATTTGAATTCAATAATATTTTTACTTATTCATTAATGTTTATTTAAATAATTTTTTGTAATTTCAAAAAATACAAACATGTGACATGTTGATATAAGGTTTAATAGGATTGATATCATAGTATTGACAACAATGTATGAATTACTTTGTGGAAACAGATTCTGAAGGAACGAGGAAGTTAAGCGTGCTGGAGCTGGAGTAGTATTAGGATGGGTGACCTTCCGGGAAGTTCGACCAAGACTGCAATTTAATTAAATATTAAGTGTAATTAGTGTTAAAAATGTTCAAAGTGAGAGATTAATGAGTCAAACAATTCAAAGATTCAAAATTAAGAAAAAAAATAAAATAAAAAATTTAATTTTTTTTTAAAAAAAATATTTTTGCAACCTGTCGACAAGCTATGCCGACGGCCGCTACGCCGACGGCATTGCCCTCGGCGTAGCATACGCCGACGGCATTTTGATACGCCGACGGCCTCTATGTGCTCCGCCGAGGGAGCCCTTTGCCGAGGAGGCTACGCCGAGGGCAGCCGTCGGCGTAGCATACGCCGAGGGCATTTTAGGCTACGCCGACGGCTTTTTGCCCTCGGCGTAGCGCGCGCGTCCTGTAGTTGATACGTACTTCCTCCGTTTTAAAATATAAGATGTTTTAGCTTTATGAAGGAAATGTATCTAGACTTGTTTTAGTATATAGGTTCACTCAACTTTGGGATAAATCTATACACTAAAAGAAGTCTAGATTTATTTTATTCACAAACCTAAAACATCTTATAATTTGAAACAGAGGGAGTACCAAATAGTGAAAGTGACGGTCATACGAACTTGATTCTCACTCACGTGGAAATTAAGAATTACTGAGAGTAGAATTGACTGTTTGTGTGCATGTGGAGGAGAATGCATATCTATAATCCGGACAGTAGCAGAGTCACGACAAGAAAACAAGGTTCCAGTCACGCGCCTGGTCTCATCATCCTTAGTAGGAGGTTGGCGCGGCCGCGCAGCATAGGTCCTCATTATCATTGAAGTAAATGTCATACGAACTTGATTGTCAGCATGGAAATTCATAAGGGCGTGAATGAAATGTGGTGAGAGGCAAAGAGACCATAGAAGAATAGTCAGACTATGCCCTCTTCCGTATTTCTAAGATGTTATTATTGAGATGATTTTTTTTGAGATGTTATTATTGAGATGATAGGTACCAAATAGTGAAAGTGACCGTCGTACGAACTTGATTCTCACTCGTGTGAAAATTAAAAATTATTACCGAGAGTAGAATTGTTTGTGATAATCCGGACAGTAGCCGAGTCAGGACAAGAAAACAAGGTTTCGGTCACTTGCCTGGTCTTGTTATGCTGACACCTTCGTGGAAATTGATTGTACGAGGTTGATGCGGCCGCAGCATAGGTCCTCATTAGCATTATATTGAAGTAACTAAAAGACGAACTTGATCGTCACCTTCGTGGAAATTAAGAATTAATAATGAGAGCAGAGTAGACTGGCAGGCACTGTTTGCGCGTGTGGAAGAGAATAGACTTTGTCTGTTTTGTACGACAATCTGAGTATCTAAATCGGATTTGTGCACCATCTCACAGTGGCCATCTGAATCTTGAACGTCACTGAACCTTGAACGTCCAATCGTCCATGCTCCGTACACCATCTTTGCGTCTGCTTCCGGACGTCAGCCAGCGACAAACGTGTGGAGTGATGGATTGAGATCTCCGAGGTACACCCAACCTCTGTAACAACGCATGCTTTACTTTACGTATATATTCAGCTTAGAAAAAAAGAAAAAAATTATAAAAATAAAAGTCCTGCTATAGAGAATGATTTTTCAAAATAGCAACACTAACACCACCAGATCAACACCAGTAGTCCAAACACTCCAATGGAAACGCTTTCAAGAAAGAAACAGTTTACAAGCACCGTCGTCACCCGATCAACGATCATAGGTTTTCATCCTAGAGAAAGTCCTTTCTCGCAAAACAATACCTTCAACAAGGTTATTGCAAGGTACAAACAATTAAGTTCAGACCATGGATTTGATGGAAAATTGCTATAATTTAAACTTATGACATAATAAATTATACATGTGCACGGTCAATTATACAAAAATAAGCAAAAAAAACATTAATAGTTTTATTTTAGTAAGAAACATCAAAGCGAGATACATATATTCCGAAACTCGGTTTAGCAAAACATTCCGCAGAAGGCTGAAAAATCATACTCTTTGAATATTAAATAGAAAAACTACAAACACCTCATAGTCTATTTTGTTTAGTTTAAGTATCTGATCAATATGGTTAGATCCTGGTATGTTGATCATTGTGTAGAAACAAATAGATATTATCAAATCAATGTACATAGCCTAGAAATTATCGACATGACCTAATATACAATACAATAGCATCAGACTGGAAACAAGATATATATGATGGATCCTCATTTTGTTATATTTAACATTCATCCCTAAGTAACATAAGCAATATACCATCATATATAAAACTAAAAATGTTCAAAGAATGATTATGCATCCTCAAGGTATTTTCCTTATCTTTTTATGTGATGTAGTGAAGTAGACTTAAGAGCACAAATCATTCCAATCGCTCAATAAAATCAAACATCATTTAAAAACCATGAGTTTAAGTCGAGATAATATGCAAAGATTTTAAAACATAGATAGAAAAATACTATAGAAAATAGATGATATTATAAAATACTTACGGTCATACTTCTCCAACTTTGACTACCGACATATAAAAATGTGGATCTAATGAAAATTAATATTTGCTAAAATTGAGTTAATTTTAAACATAAGTATCGTATCAGTATACATAATAATCATCAAAGTTCACCACGGACACAACTGAAGCCTAAAATGTTTCAGATTTTGAAACTGCATAAGTAATTGTGAGGAAGAAATACATACCTAGGTAAAAATTCTAACTGTTTAATTTGGCATATCTATTAACGGTGATGAACTATTTTCCTTTAAGTTCATCAAGAAAATTTATCAATGTAAATTAAAATCGCATACTGATCTTACATCACACATAATTCTTCTACTAAGCTAATATTACTTACAAACAACATGTGCGGGTGCTTTGACAATAAACTCGTTAGCCCACAAATCTAGGTTGCATAAAGTTATTACTCTTGTATATTATACTTTATATCCCGTAACATTTTTATACTGCTTGAACCATTGTTTTTCAATCATTGTTTTTCAATAAAATTCATAAAGTAGTAATGAGACCATGCCAAGGAATTATTATGTGGATCTTCTGTTTTTAAGGATAATTCTTAACAAGGATCATTGAGTGATTCTTTTAAACATTGGTTTGTACAACCTTCGAGAGTACCAATACTTTTGCCCATACGGTGACACGTATACCACCCATGTCATCAACTCATAGCCGAAATCCAGGGTTATATGATAGATCGTTCAAAAGCTAGCGGGGTTGTTGACATCCAAATGTGTGCATGGGAAACATAGAACTCTTTTAAACAGTATCACGATTTAATCCATAAGGTTAGCTTTGGCATGCAATCACAATTACCACTAGACTTTATTTCAATCAAACAACTCCTTTCAAGAGTGTCGTCAAGTCTATCAAAACATCTATAGGGTTAAGTATCTTCAAAGGTAAACTCTTAAGACAATCACTCATCAAACAAATCATAAAAATTTCAGACTTTTTCTTGTTGTACTTATTTGGCAAGATTATTTCCAAGGCAAGGCTCAGTTAGCTAAAAGAACTAGAGCAAAAGCTTCCACAACTAATCGTTCATTCAAATAAAAATCTTTACTATAACTATTTTGAATTACTCCCACTAGCATGGCATCTTCACAAATCAACCAACTAAGATAAACAATTTAAACTTCAAAAGTGGAAGACATAGGATTTAAGTGTAGAAATCGTGGCAATGTTTTTTTTAGAGGATCACAAAGTTCTTCTCAAGCTGGATAAAGATTTTAACAAAGTGCATCAAAGCTCTAACTCAACTCTTATGAATCCCAACAAAAGCAAGTGTATCCATTATATAAACATGACACACAACTTACCTAAGCACGCATTCAAAAATAGTGGGATACATGATTGCACAAAAAGTTTCATCATCAACCAAGAACATTGCACAAGACTCTATACATGCATAAGTAATTTCTCCAAGCTACAACTTTTGCAATACCCAAACTTGAATAGATTACCATAAGAAAAAAATGCAGTTATCAAAAGAGAGTGTGAGAAGTGATTACCACAACCTTACCCTATGTAGTGAAAATTCATCTAAATTACCATGTTCGGAAACTTTAAACCCTCATTTTCTGATGCATATCTATTTGGCAAAGTGTGAGGTGACGATTGAACCTCGATATTATCAAGATGGCAACAAAGAATAGAACATTTGGTGCAGAGAATGGTAGATATGATCGGCAACGACGTCCTCCGATCTTGACATATTTTGTTGCGGCACATAGTTCTAACATGTTGGCTTTATCCAAGAAAACGTGTTGAATACTAAAACGGGGCAAAATCATGCTCGAAATTTTCTTAAATGAGACATTTGGGTATAACTTCTACTAAATAGGATAATTAATATGTCAAATGCATAAATAGAGGGTAAAAAAAGGAATTCACTCTAAATTAATAAATTTCGAGTAAACCCAACGTGTGAGCTGCTTTAATCGACTATCACTATAAGTTTCATCTCTTAATTCAGATGTGTGCAGGGTAAGTAGCGCGGCACGTATTCCATTATCTTGGCCAGACAGCTCCCGCAATGGCAGCCGCTGCGGCAGCTGCGTCCTTCCACACCGCATCGTCCCGCCGCCGGCCACCCTCCCGCATGGCTGTGTCCGCTGCGGCGACGTCGCCAACGGCCTCGGCACTGATGCGGGTGGCGCCAGAATCGCTGCGGTGCGTGAGCGGGTCCCTCGTGGCGGTCACGCGAAAGCGAAGGGTGGCGGCCAGCCACGGCGCGCTGGACTACCTGACGAGCGTGCTCTCCTCCAAGGTGTACGACGTTGCCATTGAGTCGCCGCTGCAGCACGCCGTGAAGCTCTCGGAACGCCTGGGGGTCGACCTCTGGATGAAACGCGAGGACCTGCAACCCGTAATCATCCAACTTTTGCTTCTTGCTTTCTTCGATCACTAGCTCTTGTAGCCGCGCCATATCTCCAACCTTTTCATTGGTTTGCCTTCTTGCCTAGCCCGCTCCAACTTCTTATAAGATCGAGTAAGCTAATAAAGAATATTGTACACTGGTAGTACTGTATGGTTTTTTGTTTTTGTTTTTGTGAACATCGTAGGGTAGTGAATGAGCATATAAGATCACCTGATGGTATACACACCCTACTTTATACTCTATAATATATATGGCTTGTAATTTTAGTAAAAAGTCATTTGCTTTCTATGTTTGACAGATCGAGTATATATAGTGTGATTACAGAATAGTATTGTACTAGTTGCTAATATTTTCTTTCTATATATAGCTTTGATTTTTGACAAAACTTATATGTCGTGTCTTTTACAAGGAAGGAGTGTGTTGTTTAATTATATAGATACACATGTATATGTTTGTGACCAGCCGTTAGATTATCAATAGGGAGCTCAAGGTATAAGCTCCAGAGGATACAATTCTGACTGATGATCATAATGGCGTCTAACCGAGAGCACCATCTGCATATGTCAACCACCACATTTTTATTCACAAAAACCACCACACAAACCACAGCACGACTTTTCTCCAAAAAAACCACCACACACACTTTCATCCCAAAAAACTACCACACACCCTTTCGTCCACAAAACACTTTTATCCCCCAAAACCACCGCACAAACCAACAAACTCTTTTATTCACACAAACCACAGCATGACTTTTCTCCAAAAAAAACCACCACACACACTTTCATCCCAAAAAACCACCACACAAACTACCACACACCCTTTGGTCCACAAAACACTTTTATCCCCCAAAACCACCGCACAAACCAACAAACTCTTTTATTCACACAAACCACCGCACACTTTTGTCCATGTCGCATGTAGACATGCACCGGATGGCAAGATGAAAAACAGACGGATAAACCAGGTTAGTGTATCCAAATAACACATAGGCAAACACACATAAAAAACGATACTCCCTCTGATCGAAATTAATGTACTTCCTCCAATCTAAATTAATGTTTTCAGATTTATCTAGATTCAGATATATCTAGCACTAAAACATAACTAGATACATTCGAATCTAGAAAAATCTAAGAACATTAATATGAATCGGAGGGGTACTTAGATTTGCTAGATTCAGATTTATCTAGCACTAAAATATAACTAGATACATTTAAATCTATACAAATATGAAAATATTAATATAAATCGGAGGGAAATAATTCAGAACAAACTCATCTGCATGCCAGCCGGCCGGCATGTTCTTTGCTGTTTTTTTTTTTTGCTCGGCTATTTTTAGCTGGGCGTGGGCCGGGTGTGCGCTGAGGAACGCGGACACGCGGGAGTGTCTATTTATACACTCACATCGTGGCGTGACCAAAAATGCATTATCCCTGGCCATGTTAATTTACCACAACAAGTTGTCCGTGTGTGGCATGCCATTATCTACTTCATCTGTCCATAAATAAGTGTACTTCTAGTCTTATCCTAAGTTAAAATTAGTAAAGCTTGACTAACTTTATAAAAAACATGGCAATATTTATGACACTAAATTGGTACAACTAGGTATGTTCTCAAATTTAGTTTTATAATATGTTATTTTAATATAATATATATTATTGTATTTATCTATAAAGTAAGTCAAATTTGATAAAGTTTAATTTAAACAAAAGTTAGAAATACACTTATTTGTGGACGGAGACTGTACACCACATTGGTCACCACGGTTGGGATGCCATACTCTTCACCACGTCAGCTCACCATGAACTCTTAGATGACCAATATAAGTGGGATTTTTTTGGTACTTCTAATGTGTTTTATTTGATATATATTGGCATCTCCTAAACAGTGTGCAAATTACAAGTTTCTTATATTTTTCTTCCACGTCATTTTTGTTAAAGGTAAGAAAAACATGTAAAAGCTACAAATACACTTGAAATTTTAATAAAATTGGAATTATTTTACTCCATCTGTACAAAAAAATAAGTGACATGGATTTGTCTAAATTCGTATATATCTAGACATATGAATCTAGAAAATCCAAGTCACTTATTCCTCAACAGAGGGAGTACAAGTTTAAAATTATGATACACAAATGTGCTTTAAATTATGATACACCGAGGGAGTGGTTCTGAAAGAGGATACTATTATTTCCCTCTCGTATTTAAGACAACCTACATACCTGATAGGAGATAAAGGTGTAATTTTTACATGTTTTATTACATGATGTACATGAAGATGGTATCCTCTTTCTTTTTCGTATTTCTTTTTTTTATTTGCCAGATGTGCCTGAGTGCAATGAAACTAGTATTGCTAAAAGGGAGTAGTAGAAAAGCATGAAACAATAAGTTGATATTGACCATTTTGTAGGACACTTCACTTACTTCCTCCGTTTGGGATTATAAGTCCCACGCGGATAACTAGGTTGCCAATTTAAACAACAAAATATAAATAGTATAGCATAAAATTGTACCATTAGAAACTTTAGAGTTTATATTTTCTAATGATATAACTTTTGTGATATATATAAGTTATATTTTATTGGTCAAATTAACACCCTAGGTATGCGCGTAGGACCTATAATCCCGAACAGAGGGAGTACCTCTCAAAGAGGTAAACACGTGTGTTACATTGCATTAGTATTTCAAAGTGCTAAATTTTATATATGTGCTTCCTGCATACGTAGGTATTTTCATTTAAGTTAAGAGGTGCGTATAATATGATGGCAAAGCTCTCGGGCGAGCAGCTGGAAAGTGGTGTAATATGCTCCTCTGCTGGAAACCATGCTCAGGGAGTAGCTCTTTCTGCCAAAAGACTAGGTTGTGATGCCGTGGTCGTCATGCCGGTGACTACACCAGAAATCAAGGTTATTGATTTTAATTCTCAAGCCCATTAGTTACCTTACAGAACATATATGGTATCATAATATTGTGCCTGCATGAGATTATACGTGTTACTAATATTGTGCTTCCCTTTGCCTAAAAAAAGATGCCACAGATTTGTCAAAAATTAGATATATTTATATATATTAAATAGTGTCTAGATTCATATAAATTTTGACAAATGTGCGATATCTATTTTAAGACGAAGCGAGAAGTAAATTAACCTAACTATTTTAATCTAGTGGCGATCGGCGGAGAGATTGGGCGCAACGGTCGTTCTCGAGGGGGACTCGTACGAGGAAGCTCAGTCATATGCAAAACTACGGTGTGTGCAGGAAGGTCGCACATTCGTACCTCCTTTTGACCATCCTGATGTGATCGCTGGACAAGGAACTATTGGGATGGAAATTGTACGCCAGTTGAAAGGTCGTCCGTTGCACGCAGTTTTTGTTCCCGTGGGAGGTGGTGGGTTAATTGCTGGAATTGCTGCCTATGTGAAAAGGGTTCGTCCGGAGGTTAGCTTCCTAATATTTTGGACTCTTTTTTTATGTACTACTACCTCTGTTCTCCAGTATAAGCCTTTTTAGCAAGGTAAAACAGTTTGTTAAAAAGGCTTACATTATGGAATGGATGGAGTACTATTTTTATTGGGACAAAATAAGAGCTTGTGCATGTCATCGAACTAAACCTGGCTCCCCCAGGACAATACTACATTATTTTCATTGCATTGAAGCTGTTTAATAGATTAGTTACTCAGGCTGTCTTCTTCTTGAACAAAAATTCCTGCATAAAAAAAAAACAGGTTAAAATAATTGGAGTGGAACCCTCGGATGCAAATGCCATGGCACTGTCCTTGTGTCATGGTCAGAGGGTCATGCTAGAGCATGTTGGCGGGTTTGCCGATGGTGTAGCCGTCAAAGCTGTAGGGGAGGAGACATTTCGCTTGTGCCGGGACCATCTAGATGGCATTGTCCTAGTTGGTCGGGATGCCATCTGTGTGTCAATAAAGGTTAGAGCGAGAATAATCGGCGTGCTTGCTTGCTTGCTTATGATTTGCACATACGTTTCTTCTTGACCTTGATTATTAGTACTAGTTCTATAGCGTATGACCAATATTTTTCTTCATGCATGGTGTGCAGGATATGTTTGAGGAGAAGAGAAGCATACTTGAACCGGCTGGTGCACTTGCCTTAGCGGGAGCTGGCGCTTACTGCAAATACTATGGTCTGAGAGGGGAGACTGTGGTTGCAATAACTAGTGGAGCCAATATGAACTTCGATCAACTTAGGCTCGTAACTGAACTTGCTAATGCTGGTCACAAACGAGAATCGGTACTAGCTGCCACCAGTGCAAAACGGGCCTTTTGAGGCCTTTGTCGCATACTCTCAAGGCCCTTTCTGTGTACAGTATGAAGATCGCATATATATATGTAAAAAATCGACCATTTGTCCGCAGCCCGGGAAGGCTCCTTCGTGAGGACATCACTTACGAAAAGCATAAAATGATCGTCACTGTTCGCACATGGTTCTCCAATGAAAACTTCCATAATACATCAATATCGATCGTCACATAACGTTTTCGCTTATACAATTGTGTTCGGTTTGTTAGGTACATTTTCGCAAACTTCATTCCCTTTAGATTCTGGCGACATCTCAGGTTGGTGGAAAACGTTACTCATGTGTATTGTGTTCCCACCAAGTTGCCTACCACCGGGTTTCCGACCCTTGTAGCATTTTCATCTCCTCTAGAATAACACGCATTTGGCAATGAAGTAGCTTCTTTAGTAGTACCACATCGCTTAAGACAATGCAACTGATTAAGCCCTATCCTTTAAAAAAACAAAAAAAAAACATCGTTAGCTTCTTTAGTAGTACCACATCGCTTGGCCAAGGGAAAACGTGACGAACCGCTAGGTATAAATAGAGAGCCTGTGCAACGGTGCTTCTCCCTGCTACGTAAATGTAGTGGGTGAAATAATTCATTAGCTCGCGAGCCTCTAACCGAGCCAGACGAGCAGAACTCGAATATACTAGTAAGTAGTATTTAGCTCGCGAGCCTGAGCTTGAGCTCACTTGTAGGCTTGAAGTAAAAGACGAGCTTGAACTGAGCTGAGTAGTACTCGTTCGAGCTTGGTATCGAGATGTGCCGACGACCATCTAAGCCGAGGGCAGTGTATATTAGTCACACTTTTGAATTTATTTTCTTATAATTCACCTAGGCAGAGCAAACTTTCGTAATCAGAGTTTTTGGTATGTACGATTGTGCTGAAGAGGATCAAGTGATTTTTTGCATGGTCTGTAATTTGTTTCTGTGTGGACTGGAGTAGCTTCAAGATGAATAAATGGACTAATTAATGCAGTTTCACTGTAAATTTACTCGTAGCTCGTAGTAACTAACATGACGAATTGATGAAGATCTGAAACTAGTCTTCCTGAACTGGATGATGTTTTAAGCCTGCATAGGAGACCGGACCTTGGTCATGGATACATACATTGATATGTTAGCAATACGTACAGCAATGCTGATCGCTGAGCTGCAGAGCGAATATACATAAGTGACCGCGGCTGCACCTTCAGTAAGGACTAAGAAATGATCCCAAGTCATAGTGTGCATCATGACTTGACAAACCTGAATACCCTGATCAACATGAGCATTTTTCTTACATTGCAGAGGCACTATGATCAACTTTTGGAATCTGAAATTCATTTTTAGATTTGATCATATCATTGTGCCTCATGTTTGATCATATCATAGTCATTTATAAATTTGATCATATTCTTGAGCTTCATGTCTGATCATATCATAGTAATATCCCTAACGCCAGGGGTACCGCATGAGACTTCCTCGGGGTGACCTAAGCACGCATAGGTGAGATCCGCCGAATGAATTCGCCCTCGCGACCCATGGTTTGTGGATGTCGTGTGTGTGGTGAAGGCCAAGGGTAAGAAAATGCCTTTTTACGATGGAGCAGCACGAGCTAACAATATCATATATATACTAATAAAAGTTCCTAATAAAATAAAATAAATATGTCCAATATTTGAGAGTTGAGACAAAAGAGGTGACTCACAAGCATATCACTGAAATAGTATGGAACGGTAATATACATGACAAATAAAAGTATCAAACCAGGTTCTGCTGGCACATGTATGACACAGACATACACACACACCAACAACTTTAATACTTTTGAAATTGAAGATACACAGATCTTGGAGTAACCAAGAAGGTTAACAGTTTAGCCACTCCGTGCTCCATAGAACTGTCCTTATGGTAGGCTCAGGCATACCCTTTTATTTATTTTCTTAAAACACGGCATCTCTCATGGATAGACCTCAAACACAGCTCGAGCTCCAAGTTTCTTGACGATCTTGTAGTCACTGAACCCTGCTTTCTTGAAGATCTCAGCCCAGCTACTTTCGTCTCGTTGACCGCCTTTGGTAACAGTCATCATGACCACATCGAATAGCACTTGGGATTCGTGTATAATTGGCCCCAGAGAAGGGTTGACCAATACTTCTATAATGATAACCTTTCCTCCTTCCTCTCGAGAAGGAATGGCTTTCTTGCATTGAGCCAGGATCTTCACGCAATCCTCATCGTCCCAGTGGAGCAGCACAAGCTAATTAAATACCATATGTGAAGTGTGAGAAAGTTAATTCATGCATAATTTTACCATGTTTTACGATGATGAACTACTATCATATTCTTCTTTTTTTTGAAACTTATGAACTATTATTATCGATATTTTGGCATATTTTTGTTCACTTTGAGCTGAGAAAATAATTGTTTTTCTTCATTTGAGCAGACAAAAAATTAACCATAGGCATGCATATTCGGCTGGAGAACAAATGCTTATTTACCTTGAGCATCACGGCTTGAGCAGGTGGGATGGTGTGAAACATGTCCCCGGCGACAAAGTTAATGACGTCGTGAGCCGGGGCTTTGTCGATGACCTTGGGGAGATCCAGAACGTTGCACTTGAGGTGCGGGTGGGCCTTGGCGATGGCCCTGGCCGTGGTGCCGTCGCCGCCGCAGCAGTCGGTGAGGGAGTCAAGCCCCTTGAAGAGGTCATGGCACTCCCTCATGATGGTGCCGATCCCCAGGTTGTCGTGTGCCGCCACGCCTTCGATGACGAGCTGGTCGAGCTCAGGGTCGAGGCTGGCGGTGTTCTCGTCCAGGAGCGGCACGCCATGCACCTCCTCGAACGGGGACGGCGGCGGCCCCTCCCCGAAGTCCTTCTTGAACCAGTCGGAGAGCCCCAGCGACGCCTCCAGGTAGTGGCTGGAGGTGGCGGCGAGCACGAAGGAGGTCTGGCAGTGGTGCTCGTCGGCGTCGACGCCGTCCACGAGGATGCTGGACAGCGCGTTGAGGTGGAAGAGCTCCGCCTTGTCAGGGCCGGAGTGGGCTTTGGCGAAGACGCCCATGGTGACGAGCATCCGCATGAGGCGGCGGAGGTAGGGCAGCTTGGCCGGCGGGAGGGAGAGCGCGGTGATGAGGTCCGGGAGCGACGTGACCCCGCCGAGGTGGTGGATGGCGGTGGGAATGCCGAGCTTGATGGCGCAGCGGAGGCCCGTGGAGGTGACGTAGCAGAGGCTGTGGCGCCACAGGTCGGACTGTGCCTGCAGCAGCTCGGCGTCCTTGGGAACCTGGAGGGTGGGAGCCTGCTGAGCCGCCATTGCTAGCTAGCTACTGTCTCTTTCTCTCTGCCTCTCTTCCGTATCTCAGTCAGTGTGTGTACTTCTTAGACATGGAACTGGTTTAAATAGCTTGCATTCAATTAAACTGCTACCACTATCGATTTGGGCAGACCACCTGTTCCCCATTAGATTAACTAGCATGGTGGCCCTCGCAAATG
Source organism: Avena sativa (assembly GCA_916181665.1). Taxonomy (NCBI): domain Eukaryota; kingdom Viridiplantae; phylum Streptophyta; class Magnoliopsida; order Poales; family Poaceae; genus Avena; species Avena sativa. Next base: position 51,786,474 of record OV702285.1, on the reverse strand, counting down.
CGAGGGCATCGCCTTTGGTTAGTTGAAAATGCTTTCAGACATATCTTTTCCTTTATACTCATGTTACTATTTCAGTATTATATAGTATAGTTCATATCACTCAAATAACACCATTTTACGGACCATGATAAATAACCTTTGGTAGGATGGTTAAAAAGGTCAGTATACCCTGACCCCATCGGAGATCAAACCGTAGGTGTGATGTCATGTTTCTCGCATTATCACAAAATATTCTTTCAGTTGCATGTTACATTCCTAAACATTCCGAGGAATGTCTTGTGACCTTGTCAATCTCTAAACTTCGCGACACCATCCTTCAGTACATGTTATGTGAACGTATGTGTGTGAATGGTCGTCATGTGCACATGTTAGTGTCCCAATGTTGTACTTTTTATTTGTGGACTGACCATATATGTAGCTTTATGTGGTACCAGTGATACATAGAACTAAAGGTTAGATCATATTTTCTATATCTCATTAGACCGGTGCTTGATGTCGAAATTCCGACTGTTGGTCATTAGTACCATTATGTGCACCTAATATAAAATAGCAATGAGGATTCACAAAAATAATGGAGAAGTAATGTTCAGGTACAATTATAGAACATGCCAGTTATGGTCCACTATCCCTCAAAGCACTATTATGGTCCACTATGTTAGATATAGCGTGAGATATGTATGATATGAAGATATTTTACTCAAGTCAGTCAAATAGTATGCTCCAACGGATACATACAAACATGAAAATCTTTTAGTTGTGAGGGCTTATCGTTATGTATTACCGAATTTTGCAATTTTCGAATGTTATTATAATATTTCTAGTCAATCATGTGTGCTTTTAGTATACAGTAAATATGGCATTGTATGAACATAAGATGAAATTTATTTTCAATTGTAAAATCAAGGTTAGAAACATAATACAATGTGTGAATATTTTTTTATCATTTTATTCTCTTTGAGATATAGAAAAAATATATGATTTTAGTGTTACATTTTCAAGATCTTGATTCCCCTCATTTACGCTTTCCAATCTTATCCATCATATGTGTTATTAAATATAGGTTAACCGGATTGATGGCTCAATGTTTCATTTTTTGTGAGATTATTTAGTGTCTATTTTTCCGTTGATTTTGTTTTGAAGTATTAAGTATACATTATAACTAAAACTTGATAATCCACTTGCTTTTACCCCGCTTAATTAGTTCACTTAGGAAGATCTGCCGGTGGCCGAATGCTTTGATTTTCTTAGATTAGATTAACTTGATAATGTTTAGCTATTTGTTCAAAGAATAAGATTTGAGTTATCACCGCACATACTTTGGAAAGTTGTATTACCACCTTCATTGGCCTCACCTAGATTTTGGCCCCTAAGCATATCGTCATGCTAGTTATGGAAAAGTTATGCCGGGCTATTTCAAATATATAGAAAATGTTAAATTTGTTATATAGATTCTCTCTATACCTAGACAATACATGGTATTTTTCTGTTCTGTAAAATATTGAAATTTGTAAGGATGTATTTTGAAGACGTAATGTGTAACTTTATATTTTTCTCTCATAATATCAAGTTGTGGGGACATGAAACTGGCATTGTGTAAAAATATGTTTCATAAACTTTATATTTAGCTGACATAGACACCTTCTTGGGCCTCGCCTAGCTTGCAGTCCCTAAGCATATGGTGATTGTATATCAATATTGCATGTATGCTAATTATGGTCAAGTATTTCTATTTCTATTATATAGGACATGTTAAGTTTTTATTTAGTATTTAACCTAAAAAATCAATGGTAGATAAACCTTCATGATCCCATTCTTTGTTCGCTTATGTAAGAATACTGAATTGTAAGCCTTTCTAAAAAAATTAAAACATTGTTTCTAGGAACAAATAAATACTGATAAAAAGATACAACTACATTTACACATACAATATGAATCTCAGAAGTTCCATTAAAAGCATTGTATTTTACGGTACATCAAAAAGACAAATTTTTGGACAAAATATAGATCTTTAATTACTTTGTATATCCATAAAATATAAGTTTTTTAACTGAAACTTTGCACAAATATACAGGACGTATAAATGGATTTTTTGGATTAGCTGGAAATTTAAACTACCATTTTCTAAAAAGTTCAAAAACCGGGCTCATCGGATCCCATGATCCACGAATCCTCTCTAGGATTGTAAGTACTTTAGTTTATGCCGCTAGTTTATATCTTAATCTTTTATCTCGTAACATCAAATTATGTAGACTTTTTGACGGGGTGTTTTTTTAAAAATCATTTACCCTAATTAGTTATATGGTGATCTCTTAGTTTTTTGTACTACTATTTGTGTGTACATATTAATTGCTCCTACTATCTAGTAGATTCTTTCAGGTAGTCATCCTGTATAGTGTTCATCAAGTAGATGTCGGCATCTTACTTGAAGTTCTAATTTCGGGTGTGTATGCTGGTAGAAATGCAACGGTGAAATTGAGGGCAGAAGGTTCTAGGGTTGGATTACCGGGAGGGACGATGTGTTGGAGAACTTCATTTTTAGGACGTGACAGTCTAAATTCTGCCAGACAAATTATTAACGGCGTAAGTTTAGGATGTATGAAATTGTCTTTAGGATTAATGTGATTGTTCCATATTTCGCAAAAAAATATGAGAGGAACCATTGTGATTGATAAGCGTGGGAAGTAAAATTAAGCTGTAGTGCACTGGAACATATCTTATAGGACTCGACCAACTCCTTCAAAAGAAAAGCAAAATAAAATTAAGCAGCAGCGCACCCGAATCGTATCTTGATTGGACTCTCCTGACACCTTTAAAGAAAAGCAAATCAAGCTGTAGTGCCAAACTGTCTATACCTATCTGAATAGGACTATATCTACGTACGGGGCTCTGACTTGAGAGTTTTTTTTGAAAACTCAACCGGCAAATATCAATCTCAACAGGTTCTAAATAAAACCGAATAGGTGATGTGTCTATGTGTTACAGACTCTGTCTATAAAGTTACGCATTCTCTCGCTATATCTTAACCGTAAATATTAAATCCAATGGATAAAAATAATTTTGATGATGTGGATCGACGTGGTGCCTCGAAACAGCCCCTTATATTGCTTTTAGTATATAATAGATTTGCTCATGGAATGCGAGGAGGTTGCGTGATTGAATTGGATCGCACCCATACGGAAATAATATATATATCCTATGGCTTTACTCATCTATATCATGTGTCGTCGGCACCCTTCCCAAATATGGGATAAAAATCACAGTTTGTAAAACTTGACCAAAAATATTAACAGTTGCAGTATCAAAATCGCCATGAAAGATATTTTTGTGTTGTATATGTTTATCTGTGTGTTACTACAAACAATATTGTAGAATGCTGATATCTTTTCTATATACTTGGTTAAATTTTACTTTGACAAAATCTAATACATAGATATATTTTTGGAAAAAGAGGGAGCGCATAAAATGTGCTAATTCAAGTGTATCATATTGTTTGCATTAACACACAAATAAAAATGCATCATCCGTTTCACAATACACAGCGCACTTTAAGGTTTTCATTAGCCAACCATTAGTATTATTTTTCACCAGGTTATGGATAAGTATTAAAATCTATGCCATCAAATTAATTTCCATTAAATTGGTGGTATCTAGACATTGATATTTAGTTTTTATATTTTTGTTTAATTTAATTAAACATAGCCTTTTGGCCCTTTAAATTATGTGGGCATCATCGTTATGTAAGTTTTTTTTTCAAGAAGTCGAAAACGTTGTGATATTGTAGGAAGAAATAGGTTTGTCGCATAAATAATTTGGACAACCAACATATATATAGTTTTTGTAACACATGTAATTCTTATGGATATTTTGTAACCATTTTAAAGTAAATAAAAAATCCTATTTTAATTAACTGAATGCAACAAAAATGTTCACTAGACTCCTCTTGATAGATAGTTCAAACAAAAATAGAAAGCACCCATTTTTTGCTAAAAGTAGACAACACTTGTTCTGCACTGACTTTTCCCATCCAGTCATCTTGCTCTATATATTTTGGGAGTACTATGTCTTGAACTACTTCTGCTTGTTTATGCAACATCTTATCTTTTGCTTGTAATGAGTTAACTAGTCTTTTCTCCAGCATGAGAAAGTTCCATGAGCCACCCCACAACCAAGTGGTCGTCAATAGTTTTATCGGTATCACCACCATGCTCCCTAAAATAAGTGTTGTCGTTGTTTCATGGTTCAAATATCTTTTCACCAATGATAGTTCCCTCGTGGCAATCATATAAGCTAGGTTCATAGGTAGAGAGACTAAGGAAATATAGGCAGGAAGGGTAAAGGAGACTGAGCTGAGTGTTTGACGTTGCACAGATACTCAATGCAAATCGTTTGTCCATTTTTCTAGGGTAAGAAGATCACTTGACAACTAAGTGTCCAAATACTAATGAAAGTTAGTTGTCCCTTTTTCTTGGGTATAAGAAGATCACTTGACAATGAAGGCTATTAAAATTGATATTGCACCTAACACACCGAGAGAAGTCTAGCCGGACCTTAATATTTTACACAATGATAAATTGGATATAGACAAAAACATATATTTTGGCTTTAACTTTTCAGTGTGTTGATGAAGCCACCTAACATTCTAGAAAGTGTCTTTCACACATGAGGTACAGTGCTCCCTTCATTTAAAAAAAGTCAAAATCATATATACATGTTCCAAAATAAATCTGGACGTAGTCAATGTTGTAACGCACAAGCATGCAAAATCGCAACACGAAATCCTTTATATTGTGGGCTACATAGAAATGACAAAATCTTATAAAGTTTGGGGATTTGAAAGAATCTTGAATAGATATACTCTTTTGTCATTTTTGTGTAGCTCAGAATACAATGTACTCCCTCTGTTCCAAATTAACTGACTCGGTTTTGTCTATATGTGGATGTATGTAGACGCATTTTAGTGTACAGTTACATCTATGTATCTAGACAAAGTTGAGTCAGTTAATTTGGTAAAAAAGGTAGTATTTAAAATTGATATTTTATGTCCTTGTGTAAAAAACCATTGGCTACATATGTATATTTGTTTCAAAAAAATTGGAAGAAATATGATTTTTATTCTTTACAATGATATAGGGAAGGTATGCCTTCTCTTAGCCCTCCATATCATCCAGAGAAGATAATACATATAAATTGTACAATGCATTATTCCTTATTGTCATCTCAAGCAATTAATGAGGTAAGAAATTGATTTGCTAATGGAAACATATGGTACAACTGATAAAATAGCCTTCTCTTATTTTTAAGAGATCATTCCTTAGCTAAGTCAAGGCAACATTCTTTTCTTATTTCTCTCTCCTCCAACTAAGCAAAAAATCTAACATAGCAAACGTAAGGGAAGGATGACGTCACCCTGTTGTTCGCACCCTTAGACAATGGCAAGATTGAAAGAACGACTAAAAAAACAAAAGAGAAACTGTAAGAAAGAAAATACTACATCGAAAACACTCCCTCCCTGGCCCTAAGCAGAACTACAACCGTAAGTTAAGTTCTACGGAATGAGAGCCTGATCATGTTGGTCAAAGACCATTGGTTTGCTCATGTTAGGGAGTGGTGATTTTTTTTAACCCAGTGGAGGCAACAAAATATCCACTCCCTAACATTCATCCTATCTAATACTGAAAAATAACATATGATTTTCATTGGAAAGTTGTGTTGTCAAACCAATCAACCCTAACCGAATTTAGTAGGAAATTAGACACACAATTAAGTTAGCAACAGCCTAGCAAACTTATTTTTACTTCTTTTTGTTGGAACTGCAGTAACCCCAAATAGCCTATGAGTGTCTACATATGATCCACAAGCGAAGAGGTAAGAAACCTTCCTTTGCTCTGAAGGTAGACATGATGAAGATAGATGACAGGATAGAGTGGAGCTACCACCTAGCATGCACATAAGATATTCAAACGAAGAGGATTGCATCTGGTAATGGCCTTTCATCCAGGGGAGAGACTGGGGGAGAGCAGGGGCTAGACCCCCTCCCCCCGAGTGGACCCCCCCCCTATGTGTTATATAGTAGCTACTAATACTAATATACATCATATATACCTCCTAATGGGCGGGGATAAATACATACTTAATTATCCCATGCTTAATTAATGCGGGTATTGTGCAACGAAACAAAGCCTTGTAGCCCATCTCCCCATCAGGCCTTGTTTTCCAGCTCAAAAAGTCGCTCTGACCTTGTTTTCCTGGCTCAAAAGTCGCTATGTATCTAGCAACGCAGATTAAAGCAACTGGGAATTAGTAGATTGATCCAACAATAGAATCCCCTTTGACTATGTCTCGGTGTTGCTAGGGCCGCTGCCTGCCGCCGCCGGCCACATATAATGTCTAAGGTATATTGTCTATTACTATTACAATTGAATTCATACATACCACTGGTTAGTTTTTTTTAGATCAGGTAGAAATTGTATTGGTTTGTATATACTTCCATTGATTTTAAGGACAAAAGCAAGAGAAGCACTGAAAGTACAATTTAGTTTTCTAAAAACAATGCTCTTCAGAAATGAATAAAAATACAAGAACGGTTAGTCGAATTTCAGATCTATTATATACTAAAAGCAATATAAAGGTGTGTTTCGAGGCACCAAGTTAATCCACATCACCTAAATTATTTAGGCCGTTAGATCTATAATTAATGAATGGGATTAAAAGATTTAAAAGTTACGTACGCATAAAAATATAGTCTGATTTATGCCCCACGTCACGTGCTAACATATACAAACCCGTGGCCTGCTAGGACACTACTTAGCAACCCGTGTATTCAAAAAAAATCACGTGTACAGGACTCTAATATGAGCATTTTCTATTACGTGTACGTTTAGGATTGTACTAACATATATAGGTATCACGTGTCAGCACAAATACTACAAGTTTAACGCAGAGATTTAGAAAATCTAACATGTGGTTTAAATTAGAAAACAGGACCAGGACTTAAATAGATAATATTAATATTAATAATTAATGATATTATTTGCATTCATAAAAAACTTCAGTTGAGCTAAAAAATATTTAGAAAAATATTTGCAATATGAATTTTTATTTATTTTAGCGCGGCACACACTCTCACCGGGAGTACGAATCAATAGAACCATTATAACCGGCTAGAGAAGTGAAATATGCTTATCTTCAAACTGCAATTTGAAAATTCTGAAAAAATATAGCCAAACATGGCTGTGAGGTTTACATAAATTATATAATAAAGTACCATCTTCAATTTTCTAGATTTTCTAATATATTTCTTGAAAACATTGAACTCTATCAAAGAATATAAATTTGAATATAATTTCTGTCTATTTTACTGCGTCGCACGGGCTCTCACCGGAATCCAAATCACTAGATCTATATATTTTTGTGAACCATCTTAATAAGTGGACTATGCTTATCTTCAAATTACAGTTTGAAAATTCCGTAAACAAATGTAACCAAATATGGTTCTAAGATTAAAATAAAGTATTGTATAATCAATTTTAGAGCTTTTCTAATGTGTTTCTTGAAAACATTGTACTCTGTCAAAAATAATATGTCTAGCTTGGGCCTTACAGTGTCAAATTATGATTTTGAGGTGACTTATAAGAAATGGTCGGCATCTATAAATTAAAAAGGTTGATATTTAGTTATGGATGAAGGAGAAAACAACGAATGTTCATATAGAAAGATACATTGTGATTTTCTTAAACCTTCATGTCGTACTATAACCTTCATATAATTCTGGAGGCATACACTGTCTTGAACGACTGCTTACACATTGAAGCTACGACCGTGCACTTTTTGTATCCAATTTGAAATCATATTTGAAAGATAGAAAAGGCCAGGAGGATAAGATGAGAAAAGAAATATCAAATAGTTTATAGAGATCTTAGTTTTACGTACATATAAACTAATTTGTCAACTCTCAACTACACAAATCAATTGTTCGTGTTAAATGTAAAGGTTAAAAACTTATCATTATGCTATTTCTATGGGGTCAACGAGTAAGTCATGGTCATAATATCAAACTCTTCGCTTGAGAATTTAACACTTCAAATAAGTGAATCTAGGTCACTTTGATTAGGAAAATGGACGTAGCATCCATGTTCAAGTCATCATGGATGCTATTTGAGTTTTAGTTCTTTCCAAATAGAAAAAAAATGCATTGTAGGATCCGTCCTTGCCACACTCTCTTTAATAATTAGTAGTAGAATTGCTAATCACCTGATATAATTATATAACTCTTCATGAAGTTTACATGCTTATTATATGAAAGAACTATTAAGTGGATACAACAATTTAAGTCTATTTTATATGTAGTGGAAAACAACACTACCATTGTAAATAATTTAAACGAACAAATATATTACCTCATTAGATGTTAAACTATTGAATACAACATTAACTAGAGTACTAGGGCATGCCATTGCACAACTATAAGTTGCAGGTGCAATATGGTAATTGTAAGAGCAATGACTAAAGTAAATAAGGTGTAGGTGCAAACAATAAATATTCATATAAATCCATTACTGAAATTATAAAAAGTGTTATATAAAAGACATATATAATAAATGCAAAGTAGAACAAACAATTTGTTAAGTAGTCTGAATTATTTTAGTTGTGCATGGCTACTCAGGGATCACAACCCCACTCTTTGGTTGTTACATACAAAATATCATTCCGATAACCTAATACAACAAAAGTTAATTAAAATTATTTTATATAACCAAAACCTATATCAATTTTGTACAGACAAATAAGTAAATAACAATTTGGCGGTGCAAGTATATTGTGGAGAAACAATGCCAAATATTTCCGTGAGGTCATAATGCTAAGTATGCATGCCTAATGTTCTAGATACATCACAAATATAATATAATTAATAAATGAAAAATGATTTTAAAAACACAAAAAATATATATGCTCATTTCAACAAGTTTTCATAGCATATGATGGTTCTTTTTTTCGTAAAAAGGGTCTAGAAAGCTTTTTTGCTTAGAAAGCATACATATAATAACATATAAAATTTAAATAGGTCCTTATTGCAGTCCCCTGGTTAGTTGATGATATAGAACATATGGTGACATGGTGTTCTTTAATTCTTTCGGCATGTCCACTTTATGTTTTTGACACATTACGATGGTGCCCTCGCATTTGCGAGGGCCACAAAGCTAGTTTTTGTAATGGTGATATATTGGAGATATCATATATCATGTTATAGTGTCTTGTAATTACTATGTTTGTTGATGTAAAAAAATCTATGACATTCGGTGGCCATTGCCTTCATCATCCCCTATGGTCAAATTCTGGCTCCGCCCCGCTTTTATCCGTAGCGAATTAGGAGCTGGAGAATTTATGGAAGAAGCTCTGGCAGACCAAGGATCCGGTTCAGATGAAAATTACCCTATGGCATGCGGTGCATGGCTGTCTCCTGAGTGGTCGTCAACTCCACCGCCTCCATGTTCCTGCATCTGATGTGTGATGCTTATGTAGTTGCGAGGAGCGCGTGGAGCACACATTGATGTTTTCTCCCTACGCCTACGAGGTTTGTCGAGAGGTGAAGGCAACATTTCCTATCCATTTGCAACGGAAGAAGTTCACCAGTATCAAGGTATGGGTGTTAGACTTCCTTGCTCGAGCGGACGATTGCAAGGCAGTCACTTTGGCTGTGACGGTGTGGCACTCATGGACTGCTCGCAATGCTGTACGGAATGGTGATCTGATGAAGCACCCAAGAAGCCTGTTTATGCAAATAAAAGATGATTCTGCAGCATCTTTCCTTGCCGTCAACTATCCACAGACGTGAGACTACTACTGCTATAATTTGGTCTCCGTCGCTGGAAGGTATGGCAGTTGTTAAAGTTGATGCTGCTATGTTCTCATCTTCTTCAAGCATGGGGGTCGGCGTCGTAATAAGGGACAATAGCGATAAATTCCTGACAGCTTGCAGTCGGGTTCTCCATGAGGTTACATCGCCAGAAATCGCCGAGGCACTCGCCATTAGAAGTGCAGTCACCCTCGTCATTGAAGAAGGCCTTGACAGCTTCGTCTTGCTGTCGGATTACCTCTACGTCATCCAGTGAATACCTTCATCCACGAGAGATCGGTGTTGGTTGGGGTAGTAGTCAAGGATATCAAATCCCTAGCTACTTCCTATTTTCTGGTGACATTTCGTCATGTTGGTTGTTTATGTAATAATTCAGCACATATCTTGGCTCACCGAGCAGAACGTTTTCGTAGGTAGTTTCTTCCGTGGATCTGTGCCTTAGTTTACCCGGGACAAACTTTGTATTGATATGATTTGATCAATAAAGTGTTAAACTTTCAAAAAAAAAGTTTTAAAAATAGTGGCAGTCACGTTCGGATGATATCAATCCATGGACGCAAACTGGGATAAAAGGTTCACATGTATATGTTGGACGTTAGTTGGACTGACAACACACCTCCAAATGGAGGGAGTCAGACGAACATCATGTGTGACAAATATATAGTACTTCCTCCGTTTTAAAATATAAGATGTTTTAGCTTTGTGAAGCAAATGTATCTAGACTACTTTTAGTATATAGGTTTCAAAATATAAGATGTTTTAGCTTTGTGAAGCAAATGTATCTAGACTACTTTTAGTATATAAGTTCACTCATGTTTGAAGTGAATCTACACACTAAATCAAGTCTAAATACATTCTCTTTACAAACCTAAAACATCTTATATTTTAAAACGAAAGGGGTACGTATCAAACTAAACAATACAATAGAGCTAGCAAACATGGCAACTAACTCTAGTTGATACCGGTTGACCATGCAAACACTCACACCCAGTTGGCATAGATCAAATCTGCTGGTCAGAGAGAGCATCAGCAACTAGACATGAATATCTCTTGTTGATTCGGTTTTTTCATGTTAGTTTACTGCGATGAGAATTGGTTGGGATGCACAGCAGGCTGGGTTACGGTAATAAAAAAGACCGCGACCGCATGCATCAGTGGATACAGAAGCCGGCTATGTCTCTATTTTCGAAAAAAAAAAAAAGCACGCCAGATTGCACTGAAGATCTAATGGTTCATTTCCCATATGGTTTGTCTGGGATGCGAAAAAATAATGCACTATAAAGTACTTCCTCCGTTTTAAAATATAAGATGTTTTAAGTTTATGAAAAAAATGTATTTAGACTTGTTTTAGTGTATAGGTTCACTCATAAAAATGTATCTAGACTTATTTTAATGTATAGGTTCACTCATGTGATCTAGCATCTGCCTTACACTAGTAGGAAAAGATCTATCAGTGGCGCACCGAATAAGAGTCTGTGGCGCACACCCAGGTGTGCCACGGATAGTTCTGGCTTCAGCAGCGCACCTCCTCTCTGTGCGCCACGGATAATATCAGTGGCGCACCGTGCGCCGCTGAACAACAAAACGGTGCGCCACTGATTGTTCGAGTGCTTTTTTATTTATATAGTAGTTAATTATACAACAATTTAGCATGCATACCAATCAAAATAATGATCCAAAGTGCAATATACAACACTATACAGCAATCAAAATAATCATACCACTAGAAAAGTATACAACAATCAAAATAATCACATTGGATCACATTATAAATATCATGACATTGCAAATAGAGTTATCACCCTATGATCGAATAGAGGATAACGGCTGACGAGGTTTAATCTCGTCAATGCCCATTGTTATGGACTTGGGTTTTGGAGAAGATGGGGATGCTGGAGATCACGAAACGGTTAGCAAACAAGCAACATGGGGACACGAGGTTTACCCAGGTTCAGGCCCCCAGAGGGAAAACCCTACTCCTGCTTGTCTGCTCTTGATTACGACGAAACCAAAAAGTACAGGGGTGCGCAGATGCAATCTGGCGTGGAGGTGTGTATGCGGTGGTGTGCGAGAGATTGTAAGAGAGCCTCCTCGTCGTGCCCTCCTGGCCTTTATATAGAGATAGGCAGGTCCCAGACACAGATCGAGTCGGTTACAGGTTTTAGGGTTTACCCTTTTGAATTTTCTATCTACTCTAGTCTTGCTTTCCAAGGATTCGAATGCGTCATGGGCCCTGGCCACCCGAAAGTCTTCATGGGCTGGCGCATGTGTTCGTGGGCCTTCCTTGGGCTGGACTAGGTATGCTAAGATCGTGTACCCGCAGGTATAACCATGTCAACGGCGACGACGATGAGCAACACCCAGACCATGATAGAGATCGATCTTCAACCCCTGTGTATATGCCACGTACCACTTCGCCATCCCTGTAGACAAGGCATACATAGACAAGGCATATATGTTATACAACAAAGGCACACATAGACAAGGCAGCAGCCCCTATATATTCCTATAACATGCAGAAGTGAGGTGAAGTGATATAGTCCAAATTAAGCACATGCATGGTGAAGTGATGGTGAAGTGATATATGGCTGATAGATGCCTCAAAATGGAATAAAGGCACAATTGCCATTTTTGGTTGCATTTGCTAGTGAGCATCTTTGAACTGCGCACTGTTCTACTTGTGTGCGCATGCTCTTGTCCATAGGTGATCTTGTTTGTCAATAAAATCCAGCACACACTCTGCATCGACATTTCATTCCCAGCTATGGAGACCAAGTTTTACTCAAGGAGGAGAAGCAATGTAGAGAAGGAGAAGATGAAGGCTGCAAAGGCACTTGATAAGTTGGGTGACGTGCTGCCAGATGGTCCGAGAATAGTGGAGCATGAAGCCATTTGCCAAGGTGTGTTCAAAAGAGGAACTCGTATACCTGAAGTAGTTCCATCAAGGTTGCTTCCTGAGATCAAAGCAGCTACTGCATTGTTATTTTTTTTGAAAGGTACTGCATTGTTATTGATTAACAAAGGCGTTCAGTATTGCAAAGATCGGATCGTGATGCTGAAGAAGAAGAAGAAGAAGAAGAAGAAGAAGAAGAAGAAGAAGAAGAAGAAGAAGGAGTTTGGTGAAGGAAGCAGCAGATAGAAGAAGATCAAATGGCAGTTTGTTTTATGAACAAAATACAGCTACTAGAGCTGTTGTAGTACTTGTATGTGCTTGTAGTAGGATGATGTGTATTTGCTTCTAGCAGTATGTGTTTGGTTCCAAATAATCTCTGATTGTGTTTCAGAATATGTATGTGGGCATTTTAACTGACTCAATAACCATGAAAAAAAATACTGTTCTATCGTAAAATTGATCATGGCAGATGACCGTCAGTTTTTTGCTGTGAGACAACACAGCACCACATGGGGGGGAGTCAGACCAACATTATACCTGCCATTAAACAATACAATATAGCTAGCAAATAATATGGCAACTAACTGTAGCAAATAATATGCCAACTCTAATTTGTCTGCTAGGGTACCAAATTCCATGGTTGATGAGGAAGTCATACATCATGATTTTTGTGACACGAAACCGTGATAGATCCTTTTGTGACGCGATTTTTACCACAGATGGGCTTCCATGATAAAAGACTCAATAACCATGAAAAAACATTGTTCTATCACAAAATCGATCACGGTAGATGACTGACTTTTTTTTGCCGTGAGACAATACAGCACCACATGGGGGGTGGGGGGCAGACCAACATTATACCTGCCAAATGTATAGATATTAAATTAAACAATACAATATAGCTAGCAAATAATATGGCTACTAACTCTAGTTGATACCGGTTGACCATGCCAACACTCACACCTAGTTGGCCTGGAGTAAAACAGATATAGTCAGAGAGAGCATCAGCAAATAGCAGATTTGGACATCTCATTGTTGATTTTATTTGTTTTGGCTTGCACGCGCTTGCCTGCAAGGCATTTTCTTTCAGATTCATTCGTTAAGCTGCCGGGCAAGGGATTTATTTTCCAGTTAGTTTTTTGCGATGAGAATTGTGTGGGATGCAGCAGGCCGGGTTGCACTGAAGAAGATCGAGTGGTTCATTGTCCATATGATTTGTTTGGCTGATCTCAAAAAAAATGATTTGTTTGGGACGCAGAAAAATGCACCGTAGAGTAATTCTTAGCACATAACCAATTCACTAACCTTAGAGCAACTCTAGCCGAAGCCTCAAATCCGGTTAGAGGAGCGAAAATTCGGTTTTTAGTCCTCTAAACTGCTTATAGCCAAACCCCCTATCGGCGTTAGAGGAGAAAGAAACTTAGGAATCGGCCTCCGCGGCTCTCAAATATAGGCGGCCATGACCCCGGCTCCTAAAAAATCTCCACCCACCCCGACCACCCCCTCAGCCCCCGTCGCGCCGGATTCGACTTCGTCGACCGGCCCGTCGACCACCCCCATGCCCCCCGAGCCCCCGCCAACCCCCCTGAACTTCTCTGGCTTGTCGCCGCTGTCTGTACCCATCGGAATCGACCCGCGCGACCTACCCCGCCGCCAGATTCAACGGAACCAGGCCTCGTCGTCGACGTGTTTCGGCCGGATCCACTCGCCGCTCCCCTCCGGTATGTCTTCATCCTCCCGCCGCTCGGATCTTGCCGGTTCTACGCCTCCGCCGGCGAAAAGACGCTCGGTGGGGAATGCACCGCCGCATGCAACGTCTGCCTCCTCCCATCCGGATGCAGCAGCCTCTAGGTGAATTTGCACTACTTCGTAGACGAATTTTGGAAGGAGATACCATGAATTTTACGTGTTTATTCAAAGTTTACATTTTGGTGGAATTTAGTTCTATGGTGAAACCCAAGAAGAGAGCATCCTCCATGTGGATGGAGGATGAAGATGATGGTCTCTACTTTGCGTACCATCATCAAACTCGAGTTGACAAGGCATTGCTACTTGACAATCAAGATGTCCAAACATTTGAATAATTTTGGAGACAAGTTCATGCCTGATACAAAGAGTCTTCACCGGATGGAGTGGATAGATCGGTGTCGGCCATTGTGAGTATAGGTGGCACACACTTGTTATGCGAGCTACTGCATTCGGTGTGGTGATGAGATGAATCATCTCGTAGGAGAGTAGATGAAGGAGAACACTATGTTCTATGCATGTATCCCTAGGTATTCGGTATGTATGCGCTTGATGAACGGCTATCTATCGCGTAGAAGATATTATGTATGGTGACGAAATGAATCAAATATTATGTATTGTGTTTATGTGAGCGAATCAATATTTATTTTACGAATCAATAAATGTATTTGTGAAGTCATTTGCAACATTTGATCTCGAAAACTAGTTTTAGGGATTTAAGTTTGAGAGTTCGGCCTAAGAGGACCAAATATGAGGAGTTAAGCTATTTAGGGGAGAGAGTGAAAGAGAAGGGTAGCGAGCTCATCACGCCCGAGGAAAGGGCAGGAGACGGCGGCAGCAAAACCACCAGTCTGCCTCCTCCTCGTCGTCGTCGCCGGTCGCCATCCCGACAAGGCAAGATTTCTCTCCCTCCCCTCCCGCGCGCACACAGCCGCGCGCACATTTCGTACCCTAGCTTTAATTTGTGTGTTCATCATCCCTCGACCGCGCAAACGTACGTATCGTATGTAGGTAGTCCGATATTAGCATTTCCGCCCGGCCGTTCTCGATCGGATCGCGTTCGGTAGTCGGGTGAGACGCGTTGTTGTCGCTACCCTGGGCCTGGGGCGACGAACGAACTAATTACCCTAGTATACACACGCGCGCATCGGGTCGATTTGATTTGATCCGCCAGGTTTCTCGATCGAGCGGTTTCGGATTCATGGCCATAACTATCTGTGGTTGCGGAGTGTGGCCGAATTTCACACGTGACGTTTCAGCTGCTCTGTACAGTATTACTCCCTCCGTTTAGAAATATAAGATGTTTTAGATTTATAAAAAAGATGTATCTAGACATCTTTTAGTATATAGGTTCATCTAGATACATCTCCTTAACAAATCTAAAATATCTTATATTTCTAAGAGCCTTGCTTCGGTATTCCCCCTTAGGAAAATTTTGAGTCGTTACCGGATCCTAGCCGATTTCTGGATTCCTATCGGGCGGGGACTTGAGCCCATTCTGCCCTGGATCTGAACCGTAACATACGTATAGTATAACGTCTACTGTACCGGCTGACCTTACGTTTAGGGATATATTTCTGCCTCCCATCGTGGCAAGGGAGCAGTTGACCGTTCGCCTTGTACAGATGGGATCGCGGTGGCGTGATTAATATCATTCGTTCTCAATGCAGAAATTCGGATTTAAATTTGGTTAGACAAAATAATTTTTCAGTTTAGAAACACCGAGTTTTTCACTCGCGTTTCTAGCCTGAGTTTTTAGGTCGTTTTTTTTTCTAAATTTGGCTCAAATTCAACCAGTTTTCGGCATAGTCGGCATAATATGAATACAGAGCAATGTTCGGTTTAGTTCGGCATAAATTTAAACACAGTGTAGCATAAAATGAAACATAGTTCAGCATACAACAACACTACAACGTATTTCGGTCTAGTTCAGCCAGTTCATGATCGGCATCTACATGTTGCCCCTGCGTATCCACAGGCCGAGGGAAAGGCTCAGCGCTGGCGTATTTCTAGTGTCTTTCCCTGTCTCCCGCCTTTTTTTTCCGCCGCTTCCCGCGAGTTCTGGGCATTTCGCGCCGCGTCCAGGCGCAACAATAAATAGGGGAGGCCGCCGAGCTATCTACGACCAGACCCGCACCACCGACAGCACAAAAAAGCACCATGCCAAGCCGCCGGCGTCGACCCGACGAGATCTGTGGCAACCCCAACGTCGGCAGATAACAGGTGCCCGAGCGGCCGCTGCCCCCGTGGTGGCCGAACCTGCCGGAGTTACCGGACGTGATGCCTTCTCTGATTTCGGGGCGCTCGCGGATTTACAGGATGCGCACCCCGCCGCGTCGCCCTTTCTACAACCGTCACGTGACCACCGACGAGCCTTTCACGATGGCGGTGGGGGAACACGTCTTTCTACCGAAGAACCGGCGATGGGACCAGCTCACATTGGTGCGCGCCGACCTCCGGGAAGCGGTGCGGGCCAGTCCTGACGACGCGTGCGTGCCCCCTCGACCGAGCTAAAGAGGAGGTGCAAACGCAGCGAGCGATCATCAATTCTCTCAATGACAAATGGTGTATCCGACCCGCCGCAGCCTCCGCCCCCAGCGCCGGTGGCCGCGTGTAGTTTTAGGTTGTGTGGTGTGCTTGTAACAAATGTTTCAGGGCTTGAATAAATATTTTCATTGCAAATGGCCAATGCCTACTTTCATACATCATACATGGCGCACGCACAACCTAGCCTACTCGTCGGAGTCGAAGGAGGAGTCGGAGTGGTAGCAGCGGCGGCACATGGTGTGGTCGAAGACCCTGACGCCAAACTTTCCTTCGCTGTCGTACTTGAAGACGAGGATGTTGCCCGCCTCGATCTGGTGTGAGCGGGTGAAGCACTCCTAGCCGTTGCCAAGGTACATCTGGCCAAGGTGGTCGGACTGCAGATCGACCGGGTACCTGGTGGTCCTAAAGCCGTTCTCCCGTAGCATGACAAGCAGCGGCGGCGGCTCATCGCCGATCAGCGTCATGAACCTGCAAGGGAGGAGCGGTCTGTCGTGCGGCATGCCGAGGTGGATGGCCACGGCGAACTAGGTGTCCGTATGAAAATCTTCGGGCAACGATGACGGTGAGGGAGAGCATGGTGGCGTGGTGATTTGGACGCGTCCTCCACGCCTCCCTCGATGTCCATGGCCGCCGCGCCCACCCCTCGATCCAGCGCCACCGGCCATGGCTAGGTACATGTAGTGGAGAAAGAAAAGGAGAAGGAGGAGAGGATGGTGTTCTGTGGGGAGAAGATGGCTGCGTACGACCAGTTAAAAAGGGCCGGCATCGGATGCCGGCGTGGAGGCCGAAGAAACGACATTAAAGTGTCCAGCCAGTCACTGTATCGTCTCGTCGCCATTGATGGCGCAGGCTGCCGCCGGTCAGCCTTTCGCACAGCGCCTCTGAATCGCTGTCATGGTTGCGTCTGAATCGGTGTCGTTGTGCGCGTCTGAATCACCGCCACGGTGGCTGACGGATGGGCCAGCGTCGCTAACGGGCATGACACCTGTGTTGTCCGCGCACGTCCGGACCGACTCAACCGAGCCCAAATTAGATGCTTGGATGAATCGAGTCGGACACATTTCGCCGAATGGGTCGTCCTTGCACGCCCCGTGTGTCCGTGTGGATCGGTTTAGACACGCTCGAACGGGACGCGTAGGCCTGATGGACATGCCCTAAGGACAGGATGAAAAAGGCGGCAGCATAGTAGAAGACGGGCTGGGAGGCATACACGTAGCAAGGTCCGGCCAGCACGTACGACCGGCATGTACTTTTCCCAACATGCTTCTCACGCCGTCTCCTAAAGCGTAGCCAGATACGTCCACATACTACAGGGTCCAACTCAAACCCGGTACCCACCCTTATCCCACCTATAACCCGGTAACGCTTCAAAATTTCCCCTTAGGGGGATACCGAAGCAAACGTCTATTTCTAAACGGAGGGAGTATTATTTAGGGACCTCAACATTTAGTGGAGAAGCATGCATGAGCACTTGAGCGTAGGACACATGCTCGTATTGTATGCAAGTTGCTTCTTGTTCTCATGCTCTGCCTACTGAATTTATATTTACCTTCATGGAGGTATTTTGACAGCACTGTAGTGCACGTCTTTATCCTACTACTACTGCTGCTCCTCCTCCTCCAGCTGCTGCTGCTGCTGAATTGACATGTTATTGTCTTATCCTGAACATTTAAAAAATTGTTGGAATTCATACAAGTCCGTATATATCAAGCTTTTTGATGTGTTGGCAATTAATAGGAGTTTCTTGAAAAACAATATAGGCAAATTTAAAGAAAATCATCCGAGCACTTCTGGTTGCGGATTGCAACTCTGAGCACTGTGGCTACGTGACTCTTGTTGGTCTGAATACCAAGAGATCAATCACGATTCCCTTAATTGAACAGCTGTGTCAGTGCTATTAACTTCCATTTGATCGAAACTACTCGCCCCAATTGATCCATGAACCAGCTGCTGATATGTTTGGGATGCAACAGCCATTTAAAGTTATGACTGCACGGAGGCTGGAGGCAGTTTCAGGGATACTGTTGGGTTTTGTTATGGACGAAGTCATATTCTCAGTACAATAGTTATCATGAGCCATACGTGCACTTGCCATTTTTTTCTTAGTACTTCATTTCAATTTTTAAGAACCTATTATGTTGGTCACTTTCTTTTTCTGTTATCCAATTCGTTCTTTCATGTGTGTCATTTATTTGTGTTTTGCTGCATAGAAGCTGCAGTTACTTCCAAGAGCAAGGGCTGCTCTATTTTGCGTCTAAGAATTTCTTCGGCTTTGCTAGTAGTCGTTCGTCGAATCTCGTAACTTGGGTAGTAATGAATTATGTTGAACTCGTGAGATTTTAAATTTCAGCATTATCACTTTGAGCTTTATTTCTTGCCTCCTCTTCGTTCTGCATTTATCGGAATGCTGTTTGTCCTGTGCTATTTTTTGCTGATTCAAATATACTTGTAGAATCGCCTTGTGTGATGAAGTTGTTTTTCAACATGTTTTCGCCCACGCCAAGTGTATTTCCGTGTGCTTCCTCTTGATGTTCATGCATGTATTCCCATTTCCATTTTATCTCTGCAATACTCTGTTTTTCTGGATTGGGTAATGGAATTGGGTATGCATGACCTGGTTCGAGCAATATAATGTTGTTCATCTTTGAGAAATCTTGTACGGCTTAACCGAGTAGCTAGCCGAGTTAATAGCATAGAACTACCAGTTTCTGGGCAAAATTCCGGAAATCTATCGGTTTACGTTTTTGCGGTAAAAATCTGCCACATTCGGCGTCCGTTTTCTCAAATCGTACTAAACTCGTCCTGATCGCGAATTGACACGGAAACTGATAAGGCTGGCCCACCCGTCAACGTGGCAGTGCGGGACTGTTGTGTCGTCTGCCGTTTTGCACGTAGGTCCTCAAATTTTGACAAAAAATTGCGCTGAAGTCCCTGGCACTATTAAAACCTTCATAACTTTTGAATACGAATTCAAATGGAAAAAGTTTAAATACGAAAAGTGCTCAGAATTGTTTGAATATTTTTTTACAAACTTTATTTATTATTTTATATAATTAAAATATAAAAAATATTTTATTAATTATAAGAAATTATTTTGTTAATTATACAAAAACTTTGGAAATTCATAACTTTAACTAAATAACTCCAAATAATATAAATAATATATCTAAATTTATTTAAAAAATCCAAGGAATCCATTTCTTATATTTATAATGCATGAATCATATCCGTTCATCTCGGATATTTTGATTATGCAAGTAATCATAATAATAAATGTGTGTCATTTTATTTATTCTTGCATATTTGTAGACATATTATCATGCAAAAGTATGCAACCAGCGTCTCCCTCGCGAACTCCTCGTCCCTCAATAACCACCCGAACTTGTCCTCTGCATTTTGTAATTGACACGCATGCATACTTTGGACATTGGCATTGGCAGGCCAGTCGATCGTCGGGTGCATGTCTGTTTGCTCCATCTTCAATTAACTCCCACACCTACAACCACAAGCAGAGGAGGCCGTTTGGGCACGGACCAGGCATGACCGGCTGAGCCGCAGACATTGGCGGGCTGCCTACATGAAAATGAGCAATGTTGTTACGCATGCGTGTGTATGTATGTATACCTGGAAAAAACAGCGACGGCCGGCTACATGTCATGTCCCCAGCCAAGCCAAGGGACCTCTGTTCCATTAAGATGGTTGGTGTCCCTTTTATAACCTACCACAAGGACAAGTATTTACACGCTTGTGCGCCCCCGGCCGGCTGCATGGACAAACACAGCAAAAAGTACGTACATCGCCCTGTAATAGCTACGTACCTGCAGCGATGGATCGAGGATTTATCATATGATGAAGATCCATTAGTTTCAGCTGTTGTCGGATCAGTTGGTGGATTACTTGCATTTTTTTAGTGCATCTATAAATATGCAAGAATAAATAAAATAGCACACATTTATTATTATGACTACTTGCATAATCAAAATATCCGAGAGGAACGGATATGATTCATGCATTATAAATATAAGAAATGGATTCCTTGGATTTTTCTAATAAATTTAGACATATTATTTATATTATTTGGAGTTATATAGTTAAAGTTATGAATTTCCAAAGTTTTTGTATAATTAATAAAATATTGTTTATATTTTTGCATATTTTAATTATATAAAATAATAGCTAAAGTTTATATTTAAATATTCAAACAATTCTAAGCACTTTTCGTATTTAAACTTTTTCCATTTGAATTCGTATTCAAAAGTTATGAAGGTTTTAATAGTGCTAGGGACTTCTGCGCAATTTTCTATCAAAACTTGAGGACCTACATGCAAAACGGCAGACGGCACAAAGTCTCGCGCTGTCACGTCAGCCTGACGGGTGGGCCAGCCTTGTCAGTTTCCATGTCAATTCGCGATCAGGACAAGTTTAATTAGTGCGAGTTGAGAAAACGGACGCCAAATGTGGTAGATTTTTGCTGCGAAAACGTAAACTGGTAGATTTCCGAAATTTTGTCTAGAAACTGGTAGTTCTATGCTATTAACTCGTGGCTAGCCCAAGTGTTGTTTCCATGTACTGCACAATGTCAGTTTTGAAACTAGGATTTTGTATGTTGCCGCGGGTTTGATTTTATCTTTCATGTGGCACCCTTTCAGTTTGCTGGAATTTTTTGGTTTCCAGACAGCAACAAGCCCACAAGGAAATCTTTGAAAATAACTTGGCATCCTTCAATTGATCAAATAAGTCCTCAATGTGAGGCATCGGATATTTATTCTTGATATATTCACTGCATTAAGAGCTTGATATATATTCCGTGCACATCTGCAAACTCAAATCTTTCTTCTCGTTAAACAAGACGGAGCTCTCTCAAGGTGACACACTACTACGCCAAATCAAACCCCTTAGATACAACAGAACTGAAGTGACTGAAATTCGATTGCATTTTAATTAGCCTTCCCTAGTAGACCCTTAGAAGATTATGCATTCATGCTGATGGACCTTCTGTGGAGAGGGGTCCTGCCATCCTCCTTGGCCTTCTTCGTGTCCTCTTTCCAGGTGCTGCCAATGTCATTGGCGACGCACACGGCGTCAGCAGAGGCGCCGAAGAGACTAGGGCGGGTGAGGCCGACTAAGTAGAGCCCTGAGTCAGCCTTCCAGCCATTGGGGAACGAGGTCATTGGGTTCTTGCCAAATTCTAGGTTGGTGCCCTGGATCCACTGGGTCACATTATTTGTGTAGCCAGTGGCGAGGATGGCGGCGTCGATGTTGAGAACGGTGCCGTCGGAGAGCTCGACACTGGACTTGGTGAAGCGCATCACAGCAGGGATGGCAGTTATCTCGCCTGACCTGATCTTCCTGGCGGTCATGCACCAGTTGGTGTTGTTGAGCGTGACAGGGTCGACGACCGGGGTCCGGATGCCAAGCCTGGCAAGGTCGCCGAGCACGAGCCAGGCGAGGAGGACCATGATCTTGTCCACGAGCAAGAGCGGGAGCCACCGCATGAGCAATACTGTGAGATATAAAGCGGAGATGTCGAGCACGTTCCGGACCACCATGAACGGGACCACGCCGTAGTTGGACAGGTCAGCGGCCACCTCCATGCCGGATTGACCGCAGCCAACCACGACCACGCGCTTGCCTCTGTAGGACTCGCCGGACCTGTAGTCGCTGGAGTGGGTGACCTCTCCGCAGAAACTGCTAAGACCCGGGATTTGCGGGGCTATTTTCTCGGCGTTCGCGCCGGTGGCAGCGACCAGCCAGCGGCTAATATACTCAATCTCCGTTTCCTCGACCCGTGCCCGCACGCGCCACATGCCACATGTTTCGTCGTAGCCTGCGGACAGAACGGTGGTGTCGAACTCCGTCTTGATGTCGAAGTGGGCAGTGTACTCCTCGAGGTAGTCGATGAACTGGCGGCGGGTGAGATACTCCGGGAAGTGATCTGGGAATGGCATGCGTGGGAGCTCGCACAAGTGCTTGGGCCGGTTCAGCTTGAGACAGTCGTAGGTGCGCTTCTGCCACAGAGAGGCGATGCAGTCCTCTCGCTCCAGGACGCCCTGCTTGCGGAGGCATGCTGCCACAGCCAGCCCCGACGGCCCGGCACCGACGATGATGGGGCCGTTCACCCACACGCAGCGAGGGGAAAACAAGTCTAATGGACTTCCGAATACCTACATATATGAATAGTATTGACCATAAGATTGGTGCTTAAGATTATTCCAAGAAACTTAATATCTCACGACAATGATATTGCTCTACTCATTCACAACTTGTTTTTTTTCTTCGTAGACAGAAGGCAGTGTTATTATATACTATCTGAAAAAAAGAAGTCATGGATAGGAGCATTATGACTAAAGAAGTTACCCGTTTGTCGGCACGGTCACTAGCACCATCACCATCACCATCACCATCACCATCACCAGCAAACTTGTCTGCTTGTTCGTCGACTATGTCATTATCAATTTCATCCCTAATGTTACTACCAATCTTATCCAGCTCACTGATAATCTCGCTTATGCACGGCCTTTTCTCTTCATCCCTCTCCACACATCTCAACGCGATGTCTATGCATGTCTTGATTTCTTGCTGTGATGTATGTGACGGCATTGTTGCATGCAGCCTCTTTGCCCAGTTTTCACGTACCTGCAAAATTCAAAGATACCTTGTGAGACACACACACACACACACAACCTGGCTAGTATTTATCAAAAATTAAGCATAACTTTTCTTACTTGCTTCCTAAATTCTTGGGAAGACATATCTGCAAATTTGGAGTAACCATCAGGTCCTGCTATTATCTTGATGATTATAACACCCAAACTGAATATGTCAAATTTTGGTGTGATTTTCCCTCTTTCGATGAATTCAGGAGGCATGTATCCACTGCACAGGTACAAGCAAAATGATGATCATAAAAATAGTAATGGAAAAACAACCTACATACTTATTTGGTATGAACTTACAATGTTCCCATAATTTTTGTTGTCATATGGGTTTGTGCTGAAACAAAGAGTCTTGACAACCCAAAATCCGCAATCTTTGGTATCATTTTTTTGTCTAGTAAAATATTTGCCGGTTTTAAGTCCAAGTGGCAAATCGGATCTTCGGATCCCTTATGAAGGAAATGTAAACCCTCACAAACACCTTTTATTATTTTGTAACGTGTGTGCCAGTCAAGTCCACAAGATTCATCTGCAAAAAAAAGGGGAAGGGTACTGATACATAAGTTTGAGGTTCGTTTTCAGTTACGTACAAAATGAGAGTCTAGGTAGAGCACCATCATACCAGAAATATGCTCGTCAAGATTTCCACCTGGCAAGTATTCGTAGCAGAGTACTCTTTCTTGCACATGAGCAAAAACATATTTTCCTTCATGCTGTATACGTTCATGTCCTAGATAGTAGCAGTAGTCAACTAACCTTATAATATTTTTATGTTTTGCCCTCATAAGGTTATTGAACTCATTTGTAAATTGTTTCTCGTCAAGCCCCGGCATGTGATAAAGCTTCTTCATGGCGATCTGTTCCCCATTATCCAGTACACCCTGTTGAAAACCTCGTTGTTATATGGTTACACAGGTTCTTGTAGTTTTTTGTTGAGAAGGTCCTTGTAGTCATGGTAGTACCATTTAAGAAAATTCTAATACGTCAAGAATAGATGCAAATATATACACATACCTTGTACACTAGTTCAGACCCACCACGCCCAATTATGTTCTCCTCAGAAAAATGATTTGTCATATGTTTTATTAGCTGAAGTGTGAACTCATTTGATGACGCATGTATCTTCTGTAACCCCCACCTCATGGTATTCCCTTTCTCTTGGGAGGACAAGCTTTGATCTTCCATTGACCTAGCAAGGAAGAGTTAGGAAGTATAAGGTAGTATGAACATTTATCCTTTAATTAACGTATTATATATTTATACTCTTTAGAAATATCTACATTAATCTTAAAATAAAGAAAAACGTCTAAAATGATCAAGTAGCGACATTGGAGATTAAAAGGAAGACTATTATCTACAACATTTGTTTTGCGGGTAGAAACATTGGAGATTATACTACAATATTTGAGGCTATTCACAATCAAATTTGCATTTCATATTAGTCCCATACAAATTAGTAAGTTCCTTATCGTATTATGATGTATATTTTAGCCCCAAAAGACATTCAAATTGAATTAAGTGATAGAAAGGCCTAATTTATCTCAGCAATATGCATGTTTGCATTAGGACTCTAACCATATCAAAATTACAATGGGAATGTTGTATGTATGCAGTATCCCTTTGGCATCACGGGCATTGGAGATAGAAATATTGGCCAAAAACCCAAGAGAGGAGTATATATAAGCGTTTACACCATGTGTAGCCTGACGCAACACAAATAGAATAAATTTATAAATCATATGTGGTATGTTCTGATAATCTATAATATTCCCTGGCCCATTAGTGTAGACACGTGTAGCCCAATTTCAGTTGTGGTGTGATAAGTCTCACGTGAAGAGTTTAGAAAGACTCTAGCCAGCATATACATACTTGTGTCCCCAAACATAGCACCTCTTGGTTAACCTTGTAAACGAATCAAACAGATAACCATAATAGATGCTATGTATATATCTTTTTCCGAAATGGGGGTATAACTCCTCGGCCTCTGCATTAATTGATGCACACATCTTTTTATTAACCCAAAGTGATAAGTAACAAGTCACCAATTCAAGATACGGCTAGAGTTGCCGCATAGATCAACCAACAAAAAATAGTATTTAAAAAAAAAGACTAAGCATCATGAAGATGCTATGTATATGTGGGTCTGCCTCTATGTAGGCTGCGATTAAGAAGCCAAAATGTTACAAGAAGTGGTATAAGGGCGAGCATTGTCGTTACATGGACCATGTGTAGTGGAAAGAAGAAAAAATTCCAACTAGATATGTGGTTTGCCTCTACGAGTGGTATCAGAGCGAAGATTGTCGCTACATGGACCGTGTGTGTTTGTGGGCTGGTTGAGGGAAGTCGACACAAGTTGCGTGCAAAAGGCGACCCTGAGTATATGTCGGTTAGCCATATGCTACCGGGGACGTGGGGTTCCAGACGTCAGGGTCATCATCTACCCAAGTCGAGGTGGGCAAAATACCAAACCGTGAAAACCGTCTAAACCAGCCAGCAACAACCGTATTCTAAAATAAAAGGCAGCAACAACCTAGTTTATTTCCTTTCGCAATTTGATTCCTTGCCCCAGATTCTAAAAAAAAATGAACTAGCACAAACCGTGTTAAACCGTCAAATCTTGTATGCACACCCCCGAGGTAAACATCCTGCGTCGCCGCCCCTGCACTGCCTTCTCTCACCTGTTGCACGTTAGAGCAGGCGGCACTTTGTGGTGGAATGGAATAGGCGTCAGATTCTAATCAGACTAGCTAGTGATATATGCGAATTAGGATCTTGAGACTAGTGGAAGGCTCGCGCCGGTACTGTATCGGATTCAAGATTATATTTTAAGAGACTGAAGTAAGAAGCAGAAAGGGAACTGTAACTTCATTCATGGCATCGTTACGAAATCATTATAGGTTCATCTAAATTTTGACAAATCCAAGTCAACTAATATGAATCGAGGGACTAATAAAATTAGGAAAAATACGACCTCTTGCTAGAGTGGTTGCCAGCAAACGCTTGCCGCTAGATCTGATCTGGGCCATTACCTCAACCTCCGGTGGGATGGCGCGTCTCGACGCCGGACAGGAGAGAATCCATCGGAGCTCCAATCAAGATCCTCGCACCACAGAGTAGCGGAATAATCCTACTGACCGGCGACCGGCTGCCTGTGCCAGACGCTGGGGAAGAAGCCCGGATCCATCCGGTGTCAGATTAGGAGCACGATCGACCGCTATCAAGAAACAACAGCAGCAAGCTTTTATTTCCTGAACAAGAAAGAAATTTAGAATAAAGGAGAAGAAAACGGAAACAGCTACAAGCAAGAGTTTGCATGCATTTGGCGAAGCTGACCTGAAGATTCGGTGACGATGGCTGAAGGTGGGACGAAGCTGATCTAGCGGCTAGACTAGATTGCTCGGTTTCATGAAATCTGAGGGGGATTGGCAGGGATTGAGAGGGGATAAATCCAATCTAAGTCAAAATCCCTTCAAATCCCTTCCAAACCACTCCAATCCACTAGGAAAGTGGATTAAACGAATAAGGCCTAAGGGGAACGGATACCATATACTAGGACCAGTAGTGCTTGACAGTACTGGAATAGGATGCTTTATGTCTAAAGAAATGAAGATGCTGCTGTCACTGTCACAATGCGCCACTAATCTTTTTACTGTCCCGAGGCCTCCTCACAGTCCTAGTGGGTGCATGGAACCACGGCATCCTCGTGGAGCCGATTGCGGATCTAGGATTTGACGTGTGCACAATTCAAAAATACATCTCAAATTTAGTAAATAAAATATACTTCCCCTGTCTTAAAATATATGTACGTATTAAATTTGTCAAATTTAGATAAATCTAAACACTATTAGTATATAGATTTATCTAAATTTTGAAAAACCTGAGACATCTAGTTTGAGACAGAGGGAGTATAAGTTTTTTATAATGGTTGGAGATTTTAACCGGGATTTTTCATATTTACCATATATTTTCCGAAATTTGCATATTTGCCTTTCCCACCTGTCAGTGACACACTAAATCGCAGATATGCAAGTTACAAAATAAAACATGACAAATATACAAATTCCCTGATTTTAGCAACCGTCTAGCCATGATAATCCAATGGTAGAGGAATAGGTAGATCTGGGAAGTGTAAATATCTTTTTATTTTATTTACTGAAAGGTTTTTTTTTTGAGAAATTATTTACTAAAAGGTTAGGTTGGTCATTTCGAATATGTATGTCCCGACCTCACACAATCTCTCGGGCAGACCTGATCGGGGTCATTTGAAAAAATCCCCTTCTCGATGGCATGCTCTCTCGGACAGACAAATTGACACCCTTCTCTCACCATGGACAATCCTCACTAGCCCTATCTCACTCAAGATGAGACGTCGCGCCTCGATCTAGCCCTGCCCATCGGGCTACCGGTGATATGGTTATACCCTACGGGTACGTAACTTCAGCATACCTGGTCCAGCCCAAGGAAGGCCCACAGCAGATATATGCTGGCGCATGAAGATTTTCGGGTGGCCAAGGCCCATGACGTCTTCGGATCCTTGGAGAGCAAGACTAGCGTAGATAGG
Organism: Avena sativa; assembly: GCA_916181665.1. Classification (NCBI taxonomy): domain Eukaryota; kingdom Viridiplantae; phylum Streptophyta; class Magnoliopsida; order Poales; family Poaceae; genus Avena; species Avena sativa. Next base: position 51,758,218 of record OV702285.1, on the reverse strand, counting down.
AAATTCGAAGGGGTAAAACCCTAGAACTTGTAACCGACTAGGACTACGCCCGGGACCTGCCTAAGTCTATATAAAGGCCAGGATGGCACGTCCTAGGGCAACTCAACTCATACTTTCGCACACGCATCCACGCCAGATCGAATCTACGCACTCTGTAACCTTCGGTTCCGCCGTAATCAAAGAGCAGACAAGCAGGAGTAGGGTTTTCCCTCCGGGGGCCTGAACCTGGGTAAATCTCGTGTCCCCTGGTTGCTTGTCTGTTAACCGTGTCACGATCTCCAGCATCCCTACCTTCTCCAAAACTCAAGTCCATAACAATGGGCATTGACGAGATTAAACCTCGTCAATTGGCGCCGTCTGTGGGAATTGGGGCTGTTGATTGTGCGGTCGTGACGGTTCCGACCCGATCGATCTACAACTCCGCGGTGACGGAGAATCACCTCCTCTTCGGCGCTTTCGACTTCACCGCCCACTCGCCGGCCACCATGAAGGATTTCGAGCCCGTAGACGACGGACTCGAAATCTTGTTCGGGAGCTTCTGCTTCCAGGTGGGACAAACTGGCACCCTCCGCCTCCCTGAGCGGGTGCCCGTGCCGTCAATCAGGCCCGCTTCGTGGGCTCCACACCCCGTGCTACGCACGTCACCATCAACAGATGAGTTCTACAGCAGCAGCAGCTGCAACTCCGATCTGTGCGATCCACCTTCGGATGAAGGGACCTACGGTTCCGGATCCGAAAGCTGCGGCAGCAGCCAACCAATATGCAGGCGCTATTTGTGCGCCGCAGTCATCCAAACCGACGAGGAAATGCCTAACCCGCCGCCCAACCCCAACCCGCAGGACAGAAACGGCGAAAACGGTGGAAACGGCGATAACGGGGAAAACGGCGGCCACCTCATCCAACTTAGAAAAAAAGGATGGGTCGAAGCACGCCGCGCCGTCGCGGGTGAAATAGTCCTACCTCTGGACTCCCCACGTGATCTGCTGAGGGCATACCACTACCTCCTCATCGAGGAGCACAAGAAACAAGTCGAGATGCAGAAGACGCTCGACAAACGCAAGCAAGCAGCCTCTGAGTCCAGTGCGCGACGAGCTGCGCTCTCCGCCATGGAACCCGGCTCTAGCACAAACAGAAACCAGGGAAACAAGCACCGCTCTCGGGTGGAAAACATGGACCCGAAGGAACGGCGTGACGTGACCCGAACTCTCCATACATCGTTCATGGATATGGACGCTGACGGCAACATCATCCCGAAGACGCCACAAGCTGCGATCATGGCAGCCACTGCGTATCTCGCGGCTCACCCACCTCCGGAGGGGGACCCAAAAAGGGCCATGCATAAGTCCGCACTCACCGGACTAGGACTAATCGGAGCTGCGCTCCACGAAGACGCTCCTGCGGAGCCGAAGAAGAAAGCTCCGGCCAGGCGCGACCGGAGCCCCACATCCTCATCCGAAGAGGAAGAGGAGCACGATCTTCCTAGAAGGAAGAAGAGCTCCAACCGCCACAAACGCGACTACGACGCCAGAGACAAGCTTACACAGCGCAAGATCGACAAAGCACGCGCTAAACGCGCATGCTCGTCTGAATCTGAGATGGATGAAGACGAAGGAGAACTCTGCGGAGCCCGATGCTTCAGCAGATCTGTTCGGCGAACACAGATGCCACGCAACTTCAAGCTTCCTTCGGATACTCCGAAGTTCAACGGCACGCAAGATCCAAAATCCTGGCTCAGTGACCATCTGTCATCCGTCAAGCTTCATGGAGGCAACAAAGAAACCGCCATGCAATGCCTTCAGCTGCAGCTAACAGGCGCAGCGCGGGTCTGGCTTAGCAGCCTATCATCAGGATCCATCCGAAGCTGGGAGGAGCTCGCTTACAGCTTCATCCGAAACTTCAAAGGCACCAGCAAGAGTCCTGCCTCAATCGAAGAATTGCGAGCCTGCACTCAAAGAACGGGTGAATCTATTCGCTCGTACATACTACGCTGGTCTACGACCAAAAACTCCGCGGCACACATCTCCGAAGAGAGGGCCATCGACGCCTTCAGGGACGGCGTCAAGCGCCAAGACTTCAAGGAGGAACTTGGGCGTGTCAAGCCCAAGACACTCGACCACCTCATGGAAATCGCCAACAGTTGGGCAGACGGCGAAGATTGCATCCAGCGACCGCAATCAGATGAAGAAGACGACTACGGCCGAAGACGCGAACGCCGCAGCAAGAGGAGATCGCGCGTCTACGAGGACCGCGACGGACCCGACATGGTCGCGGCCGGCTACGCCGACCGCCGCAACGACAACAGCCGCAACAGCGGAGGATACCGCAGCGGAAACTTCCGCGACAACGGACGACCAACGCAGTCGTGGCAACGCCGCGACCGCGACAACGGACCCTCAGCATTCGACAAACTTTCGGGTCCATGCACCATCCACTTCTACATCGACAAACAGGATGGCAAAAAGAAAGCCAGCCACATGCTCAAGGACTGCCGAGAGTTCCAGAAACTCAGCGAAGGCATGATGCAGATGAGGCAATAAGCTCCAATTCCTGCGTTTGGAAACGCACCTGCACCAGGTGAAATAGCACACGGAGCTCCTCCACCGCCGCCTATTGGAGGACAAAACCAACCAGTCGCACCAGCGCAAAACAACACCGGGGTCCCATATCCCCCACCAAAGGGAGCACTAAACATGATCCAGAAGGGACGCCCAACAAACAGGGTGCAGAAGAAAATCACCCGATAAATCAACTTGGCCGTGGCAACTCCACCTGCAATCCCTGAGTACCTCAGCGGATTGGAGTCATGCATCACATTCACTCGCGCGGATCACCCTTGCCAGATCCCTCGCCCAGGTCATGCTGCCCTGGTGCTGGAGGCGCAGATCGGAGGCTTCGAGATGAGTCGCGTCTTCATGGACGGCGGCAGCGGCATCAACCTAATGTTCGCAAGCACTCTAGCAGCTATGCGGATCCCGCAATGCAGCCTGGAACAATCAGACACAACGTTCCACGGCATTGTCCCAGGGAAGGGCATCTTCCCCCTGGGCAAAATAGGGCTCGACGTCATCTTCGGGAAGCCGGACAACTTTCGGCAGGAGCGCCTAGAATTCGAAGTGGTGGACCGGCCGTCGCAATACCACGCCATACTGGGACGTGTAGCATTCGCAAGGTTCCTGGCCGTCCCACACTACGCATACCTACTACTCAAGATGCCAGGACCAAGGGGCGTCATCACAGTCCACGGGAGTTTCACCCGATCGGACCAATGCGACAGGGATTTCAACAAAATCTCCCAGTCCTTCGGCATGCAAGACGAGATCGTAAGGCTCCGCGAGGTGACGGACAATGGGCTACCCCCAGTCACAAGGCAGAACGCACCTGACATGTCCTTCGACTCCACCGTCAACACCAAGAAAGTACTGTAGGGGTTCGTAGCATGGAAAACAAAAATTTTCTATCGCATACAAACAAACAAGCCAAGATCTATCTACTAGATTGTAGCAACGAGTCGATAGTGGAACTCACCCTCGAAGATTCCAAAGCGGTTAACGAGAGCAGATTCTCGTGGGTGATGTAGTCGTACTCTTTCCGATCTCAAGATCGCGTAGATGATCCTTCCAGCGCCACGTTCCAGCAGCGCTCCCGCAGTCGGTCACACGTTCGGTACTCGACGAAGACCTTCCTCTCCCTTGTTCCAGCAGGCAGCGGAGGTTGTAGTACTCTCCTCGCGATTCCGGCAGCACAACGGCGTGGTACCGGAGGTAGAGGGGAGATCCCGCAGGGCTTCGCCTTAAGCCGGTGCGAGTATGGTGGAGCTTATGAGAGAGGCTATTAGTGGTCTAGTAATTAGACACACCAATTAGAGGGCTCTAAACCAATTAGAAGGCTCTAAACCGAATAGCTCTAAACCGGGGTCTAGATCTAGGGTTTAGTTTAGAGGATAGGAAACTTGTGTGTCTAGGAGGGGAGCCCTGCCCCTCCTTATATAGGTGGGAGGGTGTGGGCGCGCCAGGGGAGGGAGGGAGTCCCTCCCCAACTCGGCCTAGGGCTGGCCGCCGGCTTGGAGGAGAGAAACTCCTCCTCCAAGTCGACTCCAACTCCTCTTGCTTGTTTCCCACAGTTTCTTGTTTTTGGCAGTTTGACTTTCAAACTGGACATTTGACTTTTCTGTTTTAGGATTCAATTTAATCCTATATTTGGGACAGCAAGAACACTTAGTACATGATGCAATCATTCCAATATGTAATGACACATTCATGTACCCCTTCCCCCCCGGAGTGCCGGACAATCCGGAACCTTCTAGAATATCCCCGATGAAAACACCGGAATCATTCCCGAACTCCGAAACGGGACTTTCCTTATATGAATCTTATTCTCCGGACCATTCCGGATCACCTCATGATATCCCGGATCCCATCCGAGACTCCGAACAACATTCGGTCTCTTTCTCATAATACCATAACTACTTAAACAACGTCGAATCCTTAAGTGTGTCTCCCTACGGTTCGTGAATTATGCAGACATGATCGAGACACTTCTCCGAACAATAACCAATAGAGGAATCTGGAAATTCATATGGCTCCCACATATTTCTACGATTACTTTGCGATCGAATGAACCACTTACATACGATACCAATTTCCCTTTGTCTCACGATATGTTACTTATCCGAGGTTATGATCGTCGGTATCTCTGCATACCTAGTTCAACCTCGTTACTGATAAGTACTCTTTTCTCGTTCCCGTGATATGTGATCCCTTGTGACCCAGTCACATGCTTGCAAGCTAATTGGATGACATTTCACCGAGAGGGCCCAGAGAATATCTATCCGTCATATGGATGGACAAATCCCACTCTTGATCCATGTGTTTCAACCAATACCTTCCGAACACTCAATGCCACCTTTATAGCCACCCTGTTACGGTGTGGTGTTTGATGATATCAAAGCATCCATCCGGTAAAGGTGATATGCATGATCTCATGGTCGAAGGAATTAGGTTACTATGTATCAGAAAGCATATAGCAATTGAACTATTGAAATGACTTGATCTTTATGCTACGCTTATCTATAGGAGTATGTCCATCACATCATTCTCCTAATGATATGATCTTGTTGTTGATAACATCTCAATGTTCATGATAGGGAAACCACAATCATCAATCAACCAACAAGCTAGTGAAGTATAGAGGCTATACTAGGGACTTCAAATTAAGTTTACAAATCACACAAGTATTAATGGTTTCCTTGTTAATACTATTATAGCATGAATGTAAACATTTATCATAAGTGTGAAGATATGATAATAACCACTTTATTATTGCCTCTTGGGCATATCTCCAACAGTCTCCCACTTGCACTAGAGTCAATAATCTAGTTTCAAACTTTTGTGTATTCAACACCTATGGCTTTCCGGTGTTGTATGTACACGATTGCTAGTGGTCAACTGATCTCCGGATCTGACACTTCCAGGTCCGTGTGTAATTGCATGTCTTTGCGTCTCTACGCATCACTCATTCTCTAATGAGATGGCTTCGTACAAATTTGGTCCTTTGGTGTGACCTTTAGTTCTTTGGAGTTAAAACATGTTGATAATATTGTCGTACAATATATCTTCATAGTATTATCCCGCTGTGAACTACACCTAGTTTGATAACAAACTACTTGACACAAATGCCCTCTTTTGCTGCTATAATAGCAGTCATATACTCAGCCTTTTGTTGTAGTATCTGTCACAATGTCTTAACTTTGGAAATCATCCAAATCCATTATGGAACTCACTTTCCATTATATTGTGCCACCCTTAGTTTAGATTGAGATAAACTTAATTTGTACTTTGTGACAAAGCTAGTATCAATGTAGTACTTTTACAATGAACTAACCATCTATTTGTCACTTCTACAAATATTATACTCTTAGTTCTTTCAGAAGATCATAAGAATATCCTTACTATTGTCCAATGATCATCTTACGAATCATTCTGGTATATGCTCACAACATTTAGAGCATAGGACATATCTGGATTTGTACATATCACAGTATGATTGATATAAATACTCTTTGTGATTTCATACATCAAGTATCAATCTATACTTGATTATTTGTTTCACTTTACCAAATGTCAATACACTTGAATATATCATCAACATTGAACTCATTCAATCCTTTCTGTGCGACAAGAACCTTCTCTTGTGGTTTCTATATTGAACTCATTCAATATCTTGTCTATGTACTTCTGGCACAACCATATTAGCGTCTATTGATGCCGAATATTTGGGTTTTGCCTAAGTCTTTCATCGGGATGAAATTCTTAATATGTGTTAATAAAAGATACATTATTTCCAATCAACAATATGTCTTCCACATAATGTATTAGAAACATGTCTTAGCGCTCCCACTTAATTTCTTGCAAATGCAAGCATCTTCATTGTCTCTGATGAAATTAAACCCTTTTAACAGTTTCATCATAGTGAAGATTCCAACTCCGCTATGCTCACTCTAACCATTGAAGTTTGCATATGCTTTTAGCATCCTTTGAATTAACAAAACCCTATGGACCGTGTTATGCACATGTCCTAGGTAACCATTCTATTAGAAGAACTTGTTTTGTTTATTCTACTACCATATAACAAATTATATGTAGTGGTTGCTACATTAATCCGTCTAGACTAAATATCACTATGAAAGATCAAATCTTGTCATAGTCAACCTTTGAACATTGTTGTGAACTCTTTCCCAATATGTCGATTATTTCATAGATGTGAAACATCCATGTCTATTTCTTTATAGATCCAAACACAACTGCAAGGTCTTACACCCTTTTCGAGGGTCCTTCAAGTTCAAAACTTGAATTTCTCGTGTATGGAACTATCACGGATTTTATGGCTTCAAGCCATTTTACGGAGTCAGGGCCCATCATCGCTTCTTTGCATGTAGTCGGTTCATTATTCTCAAATAATGATTCAACCCTCAAATCTTGGTATTTGATTGTTTACCCGATCTACTTGTTTCAATAGGAACTTAGATCTCCGTGACCACAACATTTGAGGCACGTGAGCCATGAGCATTGTTGCCGCCTCCGGAACACTTTTCGGTGCTGCGCAACTTTGCACATACAGCTAAGGTTCTTTTAACCTTATCAAAGTTCTATTGTCCTCCCACTTAACTTTTCACGAAAAATTCTTTCCAAAAGAAACTTGACGTTCTAAGCAACAAACACTTTTGTCTCCGGTGTTTATGGAGGAATACTTAATAGTCATACAAAGACAGGTTCATCCGACTTTGGTTGCACACATCTTTCTTATGCATACCATACCAATGTTTAAGAAAGGACAACTTGGGTTTTATCCCAAACCATAACCTTATATGGTGTCATTTCAACGGATTATGATGGAGCTCTTTTCAGTGGAAAAACGGTAATCACTAAAGCTTTTAATCTTTAAAATACAATGGCAGTTTTATGAATTACACCTTTCGATCTTACCATGTCAAACAAGGTTCAATTACATATCTCGAACGCTCCATACTCTTATGGTGTTTCGGGAAATGCAAATCCACGGAACGATTCCTTAAATCTTAGGTATTATGCTAAACTTGTAACTCAAATATCTTCCTTTATGATCTTTATCATAAACTGTTTATATTCTTGTTACAATGATTTTGCACTTCATCTTGAAAGTCTTTGAACTTTTCAAATGTTTCATACTTCATCCTTATTAAGTAAATATTCATATATTCACTCAAATTTTCGGAGAAAGCATATGAAGTTGAAATCCATCGCTCTTGACTACACATAACGGACTTCGTACAACAATATGTACAAGTTCCAATAAGCTAGTCATTCGTTCCCTTTTGGCCTATGAACGAAGTTTTAATTATCTCTAGGAAAGTTTCACAAGCGTCATATGATCAAAAATCAGAAGACTCCAAAATTCCATCCACATGGAGTTTCTTCATGTTATCTTTCCAATATAATTCAAACAGCGATGTCACTTCCTAAGTGATCTTTCAATCAATTTGTCTTTCGACATTTTTAGCACTAGTTTTATGGATGTGATGTCTCCAACGAGATTTGCGAATCATCCATCTTTTATGGATTACGGCAATTATTTGAACAATCCTTTTGTTCTCATAATACCTGATAAAACAAATCTTTGAAGGCAAGCTTTGATGTTTAACAAGCAACACAATAACCCTTTATTTTGTTCTTGATGAACATCATCACATATTCTTTTGCTAGTTACTTAGGCCATTGTAGTTCATGAATTGTGTTGTTTCGTATGACGATTCACACCAACAAATTCAGTATCAAATACTTAAGAACCACATTGTTTAACAAGCAAAGAATATAGCCATAACATGTATATCATCTATATACTTAAACTGAACGATTCTAGTCTTTTTCTTTTCTGCCATATATTTACGAGATTCTCTTTCAATATTTCCTTTTCTATTTGAAAGAATCTATCAATATCAATAGTGGAGTCATACATATGACATATAGTCCAAAGCGTGTATAATTAAATACCAATGTCTTTGGACTTGCACTTTGAAGTAGATCACCATCATCAAATGTTTGGTGTTCTTTCAAATTCCTTTCTTTAGTAATCTCTTGGTGTAGTAAACATTTTACCTACATCAAATATTCACCCTTATCATGGAATGGTCCATGATCAAGCTACTGTTAGCTTGTAACGATGAATTTATGAGTATAATGTTGCTATCCAAAACCTTTTGGAGGATTAGGACAACAAGTGTCTCCAACCTTTTGCAAATTCTCATCAAATATGAGAACATGACTTTTGCCATATTATACTCTATCATGTTGCAACCAAAACTTCGTTTCAGATATCACAATATCTTCCACACATCATGGTTTCTGAAACAACTCTTTCAGATCCTAGATAACCTTGATATTAAGGGAATCCTTTGAATATCAAGAATCATGGATACAAACATGATACTTATTTACTAACACTTGGAATTGTTACTCTTGATTTAATACTAATTATTAAACTTCATGGAGTAACCGGAACTTACTGAAAGTTTGCAATAGGACTTTTAAACTTTAGATTAACACTTCAAAACAATACGATACCAGTTCGTAAAGTAACTAACCAGAATTCTATAGTTCTATTATCTCAATTATAACTAAGCGCAAGGTGGTAAACTGATGCCAATGACTACAACAACTATGCAAATTCACTTTGATTTAGTTTATGATAAATTGAGTTCTAATTAATAATTAAATTAATCTAGGTGAACTCCCACTCAAAACAATATCCCTCACATTGTTTTAGTGATCACACGAACCAAATCCACTACATCAACACCGATCATCACGAGAGCTGATATAGTTTTAATGGCGAACAATCATCATGTTCATCATATCTACTATATGATTCATGCTTTGCCTTTCGGCGATCCGTGTTCCTGAGGCCATGTCTGTACATGCTAGGCTCGTCAAGATCAAACCTTAGCTTCCGCATAAGCAAATCTGGCTTGCTTACGTTGTATTCACCCGTGGAATCAAAGACACCCGATCATCACGTGGTGCTTCGAAGCAACAAGCTTTAGCAACGGTGCTAACTAAGGGCGAACACTTTAGACTTGAAATTTATGTGCATGAGGGATCATCTTATAATGCTACCGTCGTCTACTAAGCAATACAAGATGCATAAAGGATTAACATCACATGCAATTCATAATATGTGATATGATATGGCCTTTCTTCTTTGTGCTTCCGATCTCCATCTTCAAGCACGAACATGATCTCCATCATCACCGGCATAGCATCAAGGTCAATGACGCTTCTTCATGGTTGTCGTCCGCCAGCTTCAACTATTACAACTATTTTGAATAGACACGCAGGCCTTAACAGAAATTAAAGACAACCATATGGCTCCTGCCGGTTGCCAACTTACAATAAGGATCATTGCATACATCAAATATAATCACAATCATGGCCATATCACATCACTGCACACCCCTGCAAAACAAAGTTAGACGCCTCTACTTTCTTTGCATATTTTACGTGGTTTGGGGCTTTCAATAAGTGTCGTTCTAACTTACGAACAAAAACCACAACATTGATACTAGCATTGTTGATTACCCGTTGTAAATTGGATCTTAACTATGCTAGGAGAAACAGGCACCCGCAAAGCCACTTATGCAATACAAGTTGCATGTCAAGCGTGGAGCAAGTCTCATGAACGATGTCATGTAAGGTTAGCCCGGGCCGCTTCATCCCAACATACCGCAAGATGCAAAGTACACAAAAAGCAATCTACAATAAAAGCATCAACGCCCACAATGACCATTGTGTTCTACTCGTGCAACAGACCTACATATAGACACGGCTCTGATACCACTGTAGGGGTTCGTAGCATGGAAAACAAAATTTTTCTATCGCATACAAACAAACAAGCCAAGATCTATCTACTAGATTGTAGCAACGAGTCGATAGTGGAACTCACCCTCGAAGATTCCAAAGCGGTTAACGAGAGCAGATTCTCGTGGGTGATGTAGTCGTACTCTTTCCGATCTCAAGATCGCGTAGATGATCCTTCCAGCGCCACGTTCCAGCAGCGCTCCCGCAGTCGGTCACACGTTCGGTACTCGACGAAGACCTTCCTCTCCCTTGTTCCAGCAGGCAGCGGAGGTTGTAGTACTCTCCTCGCGATTCCGGCAGCACAACGGCGTGGTACCGGAGGTAGAGGGGAGATCCCGCAGGGCTTCGCCTTAAGCCGGTGCGAGTATGGTGGAGCTTATGAGAGAGGCTATTAGTGGTCTAGTAATTAGACACACCAATTAGAGGGCTCTAAACCAATTAGAAGGCTCTAAACCGAATAGCTCTAAACCGGGGTCTAGATCTAGGGTTTAGTTTAGAGGATAGGAAACTTGTGTGTCTAGGAGGGGAGCCCTGCCCCTCCTTATATAGGTGGGAGGGTGTGGGCGCGCCAGGGGAGGGAGGGAGTCCCTCCCCAACTCGGCCTAGGGCTGGCCGCCGGCTTGGAGGAGAGAAACTCCTCCTCCAAGTCGACTCCAACTCCTCTTGCTTGTTTCCCACAGTTTCTTGTTTTTGGCAGTTTGACTTTCAAACTGGACATTTGACTTTTCTGTTTTAGGATTCAATTTAATCCTATATTTGGGACAGCAAGAACACTTAGTACATGATGCAATCATTCCAATATGTAATGACACATTCATGTACCCCTTCCCCCCCGGAGTGCCGGACAATCCGGAACCTTCTAGAATATCCCCGATGAAAACACCGGAATCATTCCCGAACTCCGAAACGGGACTTTCCTTATATGAATCTTATTCTCCGGACCATTCCGGATCACCTCATGATATCCCGGATCCCATCCGAGACTCCGAACAACATTCGGTCTCTTTCTCATAATACCATAACTACTTAAACAACGTCGAATCCTTAAGTGTGTCTCCCTACGGTTCGTGAATTATGCAGACATGATCGAGACACTTCTCCGAACAATAACCAATAGAGGAATCTGGAAATTCATATGGCTCCCACATATTTCTACGATTACTTTGCGATCGAATGAACCACTTACATACGATACCAATTTCCCTTTGTCTCACGATATGTTACTTATCCGAGGTTATGATCGTCGGTATCTCTGCATACCTAGTTCAACCTCGTTACTGATAAGTACTCTTTTCTCGTTCCCGTGATATGTGATCCCTTGTGACCCAGTCACATGCTTGCAAGCTAATTGGATGACATTTCACCGAGAGGGCCCAGAGAATATCTATCCGTCATATGGATGGACAAATCCCACTCTTGATCCATGTATTTCAACCAATACCTTCCGAACACTCAATGCCACCTTTATAGCCACCCTGTTACGGTGTGGTGTTTGATGATATCAAAGCATCCATCCGGTAAAGGTGATATGCATGATCTCATGGTCGAAGGAATTAGGTTACTATGTATCAGAAAGCATATAGCAATTGAACTATTGAAATGACTTGATCTTTATGCTACGCTTATCTATAGGAGTATGTCCATCACATCATTCTCCTAATGATATGATCTTGTTGTTGATAACATCTCAATGTTCATGATAGGGAAACCACAATCATCAATCAACCAACAAGCTAGTGAAGTATAGAGGCTATACTAGGGACTTCAAATTAAGTTTACAAATCACACAAGTATTAATGGTTTCCTTGTTAATACTATTATAGCATGAATGTAAACATTTATCATAAGTGTGAAGATATGATAATAACCACTTTATTATTGCCTCTTGGGCATATCTCCAACAAGTACAAGTCCATCCGACAGACGCCTCCAAGACGGCGCTGATCGCTAACGACCTCAGCACCGCATAGGAAGGCGCGCTCGTCGAATTCCTCCGTGAGCGCTGAGAAATCTTCGCCTGGTGTCCTGCGGACATGCCAGGAGTTCCCAGGGAATTCGCCGAGCACGCACTCAATGTCTTCCCAGACACCAAACCAGTCAAGCAGTCCATCTGAAGACTGTCGGAGCCACGAGCCGAAGCTATCGGCAAGGAGATCAACAGATTACTCGCAGTAGACTTCATCCAGGAATCAAGGAAAGCGAGTGGCTGGCCAATACGGTGATGGTCCCGAAGAAGGACACGGACATCCTGCGGATGTGCGTGGACTTCACGTCACTAAATAAACACTGCCCAAAGTACCACTTCCCTCTACCTCGGATCGACCAGATCATCGATTCGACTGCAGGTTGTGAGAAGCTCTCCTTCCTCGACGCCTACTCAGGCTATAACCAGATTCGACTCAAAGTCGAAGATCAAGAGAAAACGGCGTTCATCACACCGTTCGGAGTATTCTGCTACAACACAATGCCCTTCGGGCTAAAGAACGCGGGTGCCACGTACCAGCGATGCATGCAGGCCTGCCTCAAGGACCAGATCGGTCGCAACGTCCAAGTCTATGTCGACGACATAGTCATAAAAACCAAGGAGGCAAGAACACTTATCGACGATCTCCGCGAGACGTTCGACAACCTTGATCGCTACAAGATCAAGCTCAATCCAGAAAAGTGCGCCTTCGGCGTCCCCTCGGGTCAGCTGCTTGGGTACTTCATCTCTCAACGAGGGATCGAAGCGAACCCGAAGAAAATCAAAGCTATCATGACAATGGAGAAGCCGAAAAACCTCAAGGGCGTTCAGCAGCTCGCAGGGCGAGTAGCGGCACTAAGCAGGTTCATCAGCCGCATGGGCGAGAAGGCCCTACCATTTTACCAGCTGCTGCGCAAGGCAGACAAGTTCGAATGGACACCAGAAGCCAACGACGCATTCGAAAGCCTCAAGCGGCTCCTCTCCACCTCGCCCGTTTTGGTCACGCCAAAGGAGCGCGAGCCCCTGTTGCTGTACATAGCAGCCACACACCAGGTGGTCAGCACAGTACTCGTGGTCGAACGACCCGAAGAAGGCAAGACCCACGGGGTCCAGCGCCCAATTTACTACCTCAGCGAGGTACTCACTCCAACAAAACAGCGGTACCCGCACTACCAGAAGCTAGCCTACGGCGTGTTCATGACGGCTCGACAACTGAGCCACTACTTCCAGGAGCATCAGGTGATGGTCGTCAACGAGGCACCCCTGAACAGCATCCTGAATAACCCAGAGGCCACAGGGCGCGTGGCCCTGTGGGGCATTGAACTATCACCCCTAGACATCATCTACGAGAAGCGACACGCAATCAAATCTCAAGTCCTTCCGGACTTCCTGGTGCACTGGATGGAGCTGCAGCTGCCTGACACCCCATACATGTCGCAGTCCTGGACAATGCATTTCGACGGCTCCAAGCGTGAAGCCGGAGCAGGGGCAGGAGTCATACTAACCTCCCCACAAGGCGACAAGATGAAGTACGTCCTTCGGATGAAATTCAGAGCCTCCAACAATGAGGCCGAATACGAAGCCCTCGTCCATGGCATGAAGATGGCAAAAATATGTGGCGCAACGCGCCTGGTTATCTACGGTGACTCCAACCTTGTCGTACAGCAGACGATGAATGAGTGCGACGCACACGCCGAAAACATGATCGCGTACAGCGCGCTATACAACGCACTCGAAGGAGAATTCGACGGCTGCGAACTTCGGCACGTTGGAAGAGAGAGCAACGAGGAGGCCGATAGACTCGCCAACATCGGCTCCACTTGTGCAAAGGTACCACCAGGTGTGTTCCTCGAACAAATCTGTGTGCCATCCATCAAGCGGAAATTCCCCAAAGGATCACCCGAAGAAGCAGAGCACTCGGGGGCTACACTACCCGAAGGTCATGAAGGACCCGAAAAGTTGGATACCGAAGTTGCCATGGTCAACCTGATGCAGGTCATGGCAGTCGAAGAAACTTGGACACGTCCATACCTCCAGTTCCTGATAAACGGAGAATTGCCTGACAGCCCGACAGATGCCCGGCGCATATCTCGTCGGTCAAAAGCCTTCACCATAATCAACGGCGAGCTGTACAAACGCAGCATTACGGGCATACTACAACGGTGCGTCACCATCAACGACGGCAAGGCCATACTCCAAGATATCCATGAGGGCATCTGCGGCCACCACGCAGGCAGCCGCTCCCTTGTCGCCAAGGCTCTGCGAGCAGGATTCTATTGGCCAACGGCCATGAGCGACGCAAAGAACATCGTCCGAAGATGCAATGGGTGCCAACGGTTCGCCGACAAACCGCACGCACCTGGGTCCGAACTTCGACCCTTACCCATAGCCTGGCCTTTTGCCCAATGGGGCCTCGACATGATCGGCAAACTGCCAAAATCCTCGAAAGGAGGACACGTCTTCCTCCTGGTCGCAGTCGACAAATTCACCAAGTGGATCGAGGCCATGCCAGTCACCAACCAGAAGGACAAAACCGCCGTCAAGTTCTTAGAATCCATTGTCTATAGGTTTGGCGTACCGCACAGCATCATCACCGACAACGGATCAAACTTCATCTCCGAAGAATTCCAGGACTTCTGCGAAGGCCTCGGGATCAATATCACGTATGCCTCAGTGGCACACCCGCAAACAAACGGGCAAGTGGAAAAGGCCAACGGCCTAATCGGCGCTGGCATCAAGAAGCGCCTCATGAGCTCACTTGAGCACAAAGCTGGAAACTGGACGAAAGAGCTACCGTCTGTTCTGTGGAGCTTACGTACTACGCCAAACAGCTCCACCGGCTACACACCGTTCTTCATGGTGCACGGAGCTGAGGCCGTGCTACCAGCCGAAGTACGCCACCAGGCCCCACGAGTCGTCGCTTACAGCGAAGCCGAGTCCACGGCTGCACTCAAAGACGCCGTCGACACACTCGACGAAGCACGGGATATAGCAGCAGCTAGATCAGCGGTGTACCAGCAAAGTCTCCGCAACTACCACAGCCGCCGGCTGCGCCCAAGGTCCTTCGTCGAAGGAGACCTCGTCTTGCGACTCAAGCAAAAGCGACCGAACAAACTCGATTCACCATGGGAAGGACCCTACGCCATCACCGAGGTCATCCCA
Source organism: Avena sativa (assembly GCA_916181665.1). Taxonomy (NCBI): domain Eukaryota; kingdom Viridiplantae; phylum Streptophyta; class Magnoliopsida; order Poales; family Poaceae; genus Avena; species Avena sativa. Next base: position 51,742,705 of record OV702285.1, on the reverse strand, counting down.
GGTGGCGCCTATCGCCTCAAGCACGTGGAGTCTGGAGTCGCATACTCCAACCCATGGAACATCTCGCACCTGCGACGATTCTACCCGTAGCAACCTACCCCCTTTTACTTTCAATAAGGCTTACAGCCAAGGCTACTCAGCCGAACCATGTACCTCCTCCATTACGATATAAATAAAGCTAAGTGTCTCGCCCCAACCTTTGGTTGACCATTTTCTGCAACTTTACTACATGCTACACAAGCACTTGGGGGCTCCCCCTACCTCACGATTTCATCGACTGAGGACCAAACGTGTACACCTGAGTAGCTGACTACGTCAGGCAAACGAAAAGGACACGTACTCAATCAAAGCACTGCGTGCTCACAAACCTTTACAACAAAGGGCACATAAACGCCCAGCCGCAATATACAAATTTTACATTTATCTGTTTATTTTCAGGTCCTACCTATTCTGAAGAATATCCTGAGCACGCTGCTCAAACAAATCTACAATCTGTTCGGCACACTGCCTTACAGCCGCGTAATACAAACGCATATCCCACTCGCCACCATCTGGTCAAGGAGGTGGCCCAGTCGCCACATCAGCCAAATCTACGTCAGGGCGGTGCACCCTCACAAGAGACAAGGCAGCCTTCACCCCTGCGACGAGCTGCTACCGCACCAGCTCCTTGACATTGCTGGCTCTCCGAAATTTCGTCAGCAGACCTGCAAGGGTCGTCGGCACGGCGTCCAACGGAAACATGACGTGCAGCACCGAGGAAAGTGATGTCTGCACCCGGCGAAGCACCCGCGAAAACTGGTAGACGTGATCCTGCACCGTCGCCAGAACTATGGCACGATCACGATCCATCCAGAAGAAGCCGCCGGCCTCCATGTCCTGTTGAGTCAAGCAATTAACTCGAACAGCAATACGCTCATTTTCTTCCCTCGGAGCAAGATTGGCACCTGCGACAACCGCACAAAACAAGAGTAAGGCCAGCAGGCTCACCCGAAGAACTGAGCTAGAGCCCGAAAGAAAGATCAACTCACATTGCAGCTGCTCGGACAGTCGACCCAGCTCCGCCATCAAATACTCCTCTCTGGCTGCACCACGGTCTGCTTTGGATTTCCAAACGTCAGCACGACCGCGTAACCCAAGCAAATCCCTCTCCAAGCTGCGCACGCGATCTCGAAGAAAAGCGAGCTGCGAGGTATCATCCAATGATGTTCGCAAGGGCCTTCCGGATGAAGTGTCAACTGGGTCAGCACCCGAAGGAACCTATAGCAGCAGAAAAAAGAAGGCACACAGACATTCAGCCAAGGATAGAGCACAACTCGGAGGAATTCATTAAAATATATAAGGCCACTATGTGGCACAAGGATGGTACTACAAAAAGATATTTACAAACAAAAGAAGACTCCAAACTACCCTACGTCTACTATGCCTAAGGTGCAGGACACTGAGTCGCCTCAGAACCAGACTGCCTAGCTTTGGCCTCGCCCTGCTGCCGCAGTGCGTACTCAGACAGCAAGTCAATGAGCTTGGGCCCATATCGTCTGCAGCGAGAGGAGTAGGCGGCGAAGGCTACCTCGGATCCATCCGCAGCCGTCGGCATCCGAGAAGTGATCTGGGGCAGGTCCAGCTCCGCCCCAGCCGCCATGGCCATCGCCAGCCCGACGGACGCCCCGATGCCCTTCTGCTTGCGCTTGTACGCTGCAGGCGCTTCGGCTGATAGAGCCTCTGCCAGGGCATCCACATCTTCAAGGGGTGCGCCCTTCGGGAAGAGCTCCTAGTAAAAACGACCAAGGACCTCTTTCGCCTTGGCAAGGGAGTTGACGACGGTGCTGCAGCGGTCTTCGACCGCCACAGTGGCATCATCTAGAGCACTCCCGTGCTCCAGAGCACCGCGGTCGAACTCGATGCCTGCGGCATGTGAGACAAAAAAGAAGAAAACATGAAGAAAGGAAACACAGAAGAAGAGCCGTAGAAAAAGAAGCAAGTCCAAAAGCTTGTACTCACCCGAAATAGCCTTGGCAGCAGCCATGAGCTTATCTGCCACCCCTCTTTCATGAGCAGCCGCAACGGTGGCCAGCTGCTCCTCACGATCTGCGGCCTCCTACTGCAGACGCTCTTTCGCTTCGGCTGCCTTCGTCAGCTCCAGCTCAAGGCGCTCTTTCGCACCAGCGGCAGCTTCGGCCTTCTGCTCCGATTGGCCAAGGCTCTTCTTCAGAGCATCGACCTCACGGAGAGAGTCGTTATGCTCCTCTGCATTTACCACAAGCAAGTGTCAAAGAACATGACAAGGATAAGCAAGAGAAGTACTACAAGGCAGACGAATACCTTGAAGCTGCCGTAGTTTCGCCTCCAGCGTCAGGCGCTCCTCCACCAGCCGCTTGGCCTCTTGGACAAAAGGCTGCAGAAAAAGGCAATAGCAGTAAGAACAGGACTTGGGGGCTACGCCCAACACAAAGAAGCAAAAACAACATCAGCACACGAAGACACTCGGGGGCTCCCCCCGTAACATCAAGCAGAAAAACTTACGTGCTCCGAAGGCGAACCCGCAGGCCCGCCTGCGAAATTCTGGGGCGCAACCACCAGCCTCTCCTGCACAGGAGGAACTGGCGCAACGTCACCCGAAGTCGCCACCGTTTGAGGAGGAGGCGACGCAATGTTCGACTCCCCCATCATCTCCTGCCCACCATCACTAGAGCCGTCGGAGGATTGCCTGCATACGAAGCCAATCAACACAGCTGCAAACACCATCAAGGAAAAAGGACAACAATGGCAACAAAAAAACTTACGAGCCCAACGCGCTCAGGTCGAAGATAGGAGAAGCCCTTCGGGCCCTCTTCTCTTCCTTCTTTTCTTCCTTCTTCTCCTCCTTCTTTTCTTCCTTCTTCCGCTTTGCTGGCGGGTGCGGAGCAACAGCCCGCACAGGAATGGCAGGAAGGGGAGAGGAAGAACCCCCATGAACATCATCATGACGCTCAAGGCCCAGAGGATTTCTGGGAGTCGGAGGAGTCGAGGCATCCGAAGACTCGCTGGAGCTCCGTGATCGCTTGCGCGAATGGTCCTCACTCGACTCGTCGGCATCCTCCGCTGGAGATCGCGCTGACGGTAGCTCGGACACAGAGTCCACCACTTCATTATTCGGGGCATTCGGATACCTTTCGTGCAACGGTGGTGCCATGCCCGGCACTTTGAAGCTCTGCAAGATGAGAAGGAACTTTGTTAGCAAACAAAGGAAAAAGTACACAGCTGACAAAAACAAAAGGGGAGCACTACGTGCGCAAATCTACACCTTCGGTACGGCCAACGTCGAAGAAAAGGGAGGAGTCTGCGACTTCCCCGGAATTTCTTCGTCGGCCTTGAACTTCAACAGCGCGCGAAGAGCCTTGTCAAGTTCCACCTCGGAGATTTTCTCACTCGAAACCCTCGTCGGATCACGGTGCCCAGAGTAAAGAAACATCAGATGCGCCCTCGCTTGGAGAGGCTGCACCCGGCGCTCAAGAAACGTCCGGATGACGTCGACACCGTTAACCTCCTTCTCAGGAATCAGTTGGAGATCCTCCACCCGACGATACAGGGCCTCTATCTCCGCCACCTCACCGTCTAAGATTTGGTTTTTCCAGGATCTTTTCTTCTCAATCAATTGGGAGGGGTCAAAAGGAACGAGACCAAAATCTTGCCCAGGCAGTACGGAGTCACGGATGTAAAAACATTTCCTCCGCCAGTACTGGACAGATTCGGACATGGAAAAGGAAAAGAATTGCACATTAGGACTGAGGGAGATGATGAAACCCCCAACGGGATACACACCATCCGAACCAGACTGCCTCTTCACGGAATAAAGCTTCCGGAAGAGGCCAAAGTGCGGCTCAATGCCCAGCCAGCACTCGCAAAGGGTGACAAAACAAGCAATGTGGAGAAGAGAATTGGGAGACAGATGATGCAACTGAACCCCATAGAAGAAGAGCAGTCCACGAAGGAAGTCATGGACTAGATACGAGAAACCACGCAAGATGAAGGCAACAAACATGACCCGATACCCAGATGGGGGACGGGGGATTACCTCATTGCCGGGGAGTCTCACGGCCGTCGTGTCTTGCGGGATCAGGCTCCGCTCGCGCAGTTTGCGGAGATCGCTCTCCCGCGTCTCTGATCGCCGCCAGCCACCATCGGTGATGCGAGCAGCGGCGGTGCCTTTCTTGCCTCCGGCGGCGCTGGTCCCAACCGCAGATGAGGACTTCTTTGTTTTCCCCATGGCGCTACAGCGGTGGTGGCGATGACAACGCAGAAAGAACGAAGGAAATGTGGAAGGAAAGCTAAGCGCGCAGCAAGAATCGCTCAAGAACAAGGAGAAAGTGAACAGATGAACTGGTGCGGTGAAAAACAAACCAAGATTTCACCCAGGATTATAACAGCGACGACGACGCACGCTGACCGTCCATCAAGAAGACCTAACGCCAACGGTAGATCTGGCCATACACGTGTCAACACCACAACGAACCGTCGTTACCACGCCGTCCACTACGCGCGGAAATCGAGGAGACACCGTAATCATCTCCACGACGCGCGTGACCAGTCAATTCAAAGTCAGCAAGTGGGACCCACGCTTCGTTCAGTGAAGTCATCTCTGGCATAGCAGACGCTTGAGGTCATCGATCGTAAGCACTAACGTCATCAAAAGCTATACTAGCACCACTTCGTCTCCACAGCTAAAAGTACTCACTCGAATCTACGATTCGACTAAATACTTGGGGGCTACTCCTATCAGGAGCGCTGGCCGCGCACCCGGTGGACAAATGAAGACAAAATTACTTCTCTGAGTCATACGTCGAGTCTACGACTCCACTACGGACTCGGGGGCTACTCCCATAGGGAGGATGGATTTAAGCATCCCAAAATTTTCGAGTCCTGCAGACCTAATGATTGAAACAATGCTTGAACTGAAAGTCTCCGCTCGAGTCTACGACTCGAACAGACACTTGGGGGCTACTCCCATAGGGAGCGCTGGTCGCGCACCCTATGAAATCTTCGACTGCGATCTTTCGGATCAGCATGCAAAAACTTTTTGGCAACTCTGCCCCAACAAAACGCTAAGTGAGCAACAATCTCCTTGGCCACCCGAAACACCTCCGAGGTGATAAATGTTCGGATGCTGCGTCTGCGATACAAAGATAAGACCTACAGATATCATCTGATGGCCTGGCAACGCACCTGAATGCGCTCTGCTAGTATGAATCCGTACCAGCAGGTACGATGAAAAATCCCGACGGACGCGTTGGGTACACCAATTAAAATCACTGGAATTCCACTCCTGTAAGTCCTCCGCGGCCTGAGTCGAATTACGCCAGCATATGTTCCGGGTCCGGGTTGAGGGACCCGAACCTGAAGAAGATCGTGTTGTTTCGTCCTAAGACAGTTAACTGACCCTGATCCGTCGGGTGAGTCAGGCACACGCATCAACAATCCCTGCACACATATACTATTAATGTATAGCTGCACCCGAAAAATGGAAGAGTCCTCAGCCGAATCTACGATTCGACTGAACACTCGGGGGCTACTGACATGGTTATACCCTACGGGTACGTAACTTCAGCATACCTGGTCCAGCCCAAGGAAGGCCCACAGCAGATATATGCTGGCCCATGAAGATTTTCGGGTGGCCAGGGCCCATGACGCCTTCGGATCCTTGGAGAGCAAGACTAGCGTAGATAGGAAATTCGAAGGGGTAAAACCCTAGAACTTGTAACCGACTAGGACTACGCCCGGGACCTGCCTAAGTCTATATAAAGGCCAGGAGGGCACGTCCTAGGGCAACTCAACTCATACTTTCGCACACGCATCCACGCCAGATCGAATCTGCGCATCATGTAACCTTCGGTTCCGCCGTAATCAAAGAGCAGACAAGCAGGAGTAGGGTTTTCCCTCCGGGGGCCTGAACCTGGGTAAATCTCGTGTCCCCTGGTTGCTTGTCTGTTAACCGTGCCACGATCTCCAGCATCCCTACCTTCTCCAAAACCCAAGTCCATAACAATGGGCATTGACGAGATTAAACCTCGTCAACCGGATGCCCCCTGACTGGAGGCTGACCACCGGGGGCATGCCGGTCCCTCTTGTGCCTCAAGGAGCGGCCCGTCGAGCGGCCATCATGTACCACTACTACCTCAAGCTCACGGCGGAGCAGCGGATGGATCCTCGATGAGATCCCGACAACACCACTACTTGTGACGCCTTCTTCACCAATCGGCAGGAGATAAAGCTCGCTAGGTATAAGGGCGACAGCCCGTATCTTGTGAACAACAATGATGCCAGCCGACGGCTATGGTGGGCAAGTCGGTGTCTCGTGGGGGGGGCAGAGTGGAGATGCTCTTATCACCTAGTTAAAACATCTCATGATGTAATAGTGGTGGTAGTGAACAATGTTGTCATTGCCTGATATAAAAAGGAAGGCAGGCTGGCAATCTAGGTTTTAGCTTTTAGCACATGATTGTGTAGATCCGCTATGTTCAGTCCGATGGACATCGAGCTTCACGCGCCCTTTGTTGTGCTAGGCGCACCACGTAGCATAAAAAAGGGTAGCAAGATTTTATTCTGTCACACCTCTTAAGACTTGAAGGGTCATCAAAAGCGGGAAAGCCGACGACTTCACCGGCGAGAGGAACAAAAAAAAATTTGACACAAAGATAGTGGAGAAGTCCCCCACTGTGTCATTTTCATTTTATAAATAGGGCACTGTACATGGTGTGGATCAAAAATTCACCGGCGAGAGGAACAAAAACCCTATATCACCTCTAGATCTCCGGGGCTGCATGCATCAATCGATGCAGAGGCCGGGGCAAACCCCATTTCGAAAAAAAAACCTCTAGATCTCCTTTACTCTCGTGAACATTTTAATGTGGTGTGAACTTGTAATGTATTGTACCCATGTTTATGTATTAAATTTTTTTTGCCTTATGGTTTGCTTAGGCTTCGATAAATTACGGGGTCCGCCCCTGACTGTTTTCCTATTGCATACGGACATATCTCCCTCTTCCAGTAATTTTAGCTACATACAACTGTGAGTCTATGAGTACTAGTAAAAGGCGCACGTGCCATGCACGTATATAACGTATGAAACGTGATTTAGATTGTTATTATACTTGCAAATTTTTCTAGGGAAATGGAAGTTCGTTATTCTGATATCGAAAGGATCCTTCGTGTCTCGACATGTCTCAAAACTGATACATCCGACAGGATTCTAAGTCATAAGCTAACTATACCTGTTTACAAATTTTGAGAAAATCATATAGGGTGTTGGTTTGAATCTTGGGCCTATACAAAATGGCCCCAAATAAAATTTCAGCAGTATAAACCATAATTGTTCAAATCTTTTGTGTGTGGTCTTCCTCTGTAAATCAAGTCCTCAAGGAACCCGTTCAAAAAAAAAGTCCTCAAGTAACCACGGCAGATGTTGGCTTGACAAAAACACAAACAGCTGGCGAAACGATACCAACAAAACACAGCCAGCTCCATTCTGTGTTTAAAACGATGTGCTACTGTGGTGGGATTGCTTTTAGCAAAAAATCGAGCATTAGGATTGAAAAAAAAAAACTCAATCTAGAGAGGGCGCACATGGTGCTGCTAGGCCGTCAGTCCGTCACCACGCCTCTTGCCCTCTTCCTCCTCGTATGCCTGACAAGTGGAGAAGAGGGGATCCATGGAAAGGCAGGGGTGAGGGGCACATATGCATGGGGATGAGAATAGGCTCAAGCAGGTTCTGCAGCGAGACGACGCCACAGTCTGTGCGGGAGGGCGGCAAAAAAAATCAGGATGGCTAATGTAAACTGATGAGGAGCGCGGAGATGTTCTGTAGTGGAGGGGTTCTCTCCTAATAAGAAGGGTCATGCTGAGCGTCCCCTGGGGGATTTGATCCCCCGATCCCCCGGGTCCCTAGCCACATGATCAGATCGTCCTACACCGTTTGATCCAACACGCCCGGTCAACGCGTCCCTGCAAAATACTATCCCATCAGTGCGCCTCGCTCGTCCCCATCTCTCTCTCTCCCTCCCAGGCAACTGCCTCTTCTGTGTCTGCTTTGCTGCTCCATGAGGGCACAGCCGCCGCCGGAGAAGATAGTCGTCGCAGCTTCGCCAAGGTAGCAACACGCGTGGTCCCTTGAAAGCTCCACCGCCGCTAGCGAAGACGCTGTCCCTGAAATAAAATCACACCGCCGTCTCCCCAACCCCTGACGCTCCTCCATGAGCCTCTCTAGTCGTTGGAGAAGACCCCGCTTCGCCGATCGTAGCACCGCAACCGTCCATGGTAGCGGACTCGCGATGTCGTTGTAGCAAACCTCCGTCGCCATGGTAGCAAAGCTCCGGCACCGTTGTAGCAAAAATCTCCGCGCTGCCATAGTAGCAACGTGCTGCCGCTGTGGTAGCAAACCACCACCGCTTCTGTAGCAAGCGTTGCTGTCCTCTGTAGCAAAACGCCGTCGCCGCTTGTAGCAAGAGCAGCCGCTACTTCGTTGCCGCCCTCTATAGCAAAACGCCATCGCCGCTTGTAGCAAGCGTCGCCACGCTCTGTAGCAAAACTCCGCCACCCCTTGTAGCAAGTGTCGCCGCCCCTTGTAGCATCGTGACAAGGAGTGACTCCCGCAACCAAGCAACAACCATCCACACCGTGGGACCGGGGAGCTCGATTTCCGACCGTGCCTCGTGCTCTTGTGGTCACCGTTCATAAGCTTAGATAAAAGGAAGAGAAGGTGCGCGAGGCCTGCGGCGGTGCGGGGCGGCGCGGCGGCACATGCAAAAGGATAGGAAGCTCCAGTGAGAGCCTCGGTGGAGTTGGGAACAAGGCTCAGCCGCCGGTGAGAGGAACGGGGTGTGGCCGCCAGTGGGAAACGTGGGGCACCGGGGAGGATTAGGAGGAGCAGGCCATGGCTTCTCCACGGGGAAGAGAAGAAAAAAAGAGATGATGCGTAGGGATAAGGGAAATTATAGCCAGCACGTTTTGTCGGGTTGTGGGACACGCGAGCCGGCGTGCAATCCCCCGGGTGAAGTGTATCATTATCCTAATAAGAAGCAAACGGCGGGCTAAGCCGCCGGCTGCATGCTGGGGGTGGACCGTGCAAGGGGTCAACGACGAAGGTGCGAGGGAAAAAATGTGGCGGCGAAGCGACTAGCGGAAGTTCGACCGAGAACCATCTAGAAGGCTCCTGATTGAGCGATGAACAATGTGAGCCGTCTATGCACGAAAACCAATGGCTGGTTTTCTTTGGATTCTTCCTGCTTGGTCCATTGTATTTGTAGAATCAACGGCTGGCATCACTTGGAATGAAGTTTTGGCGGGAACACTATAGAACCATGGTGGTAAATCCTTTTTTCAAAACTCGCGTACTATAATACGGAGTAGTAGAGATACCCGGACGGTGATCCGAGCCCGAGGGGCACCTCTAAAAGTAGTGGGTATGATCCGGCGTCAGCTTGTGCAATGCGTTTAGCGAGCAGGCTTGTGTGGAACGCAGACAAGCGAGACGTGGTCAACGACGGGCCCACAGAGTGTGCCGGTACTGTCGGACGCGGTGTGGTAGCCCGTACTGTAGAACACCACCCGTGTGCGGTCGTGCTGCGCGGTGAAGTCGAGCGCGTCTCGCGCGAACCCGCCGAGTTGTACGCCACGGTCTTGCTCCCGCCCGCCGTGGCCACCTGCACGCTCATAGGCGCCGCCGTGCAGCGGTCGGCGGCGTCCCCGACCGAGAACTCCAGCCTGCAGGAGCTCCCGGGCACGGTGGCCACCTCCTGCACCAGCGCCACCTCCAGGCCGGCCACCAGCTCGACGGCGCGCGAGCCGTGTGGCACGCGGAAGTGCTCGGCGTCGATGTACTTGACGACCTTGGAGGAGGCCATGACCATCCAGCCCGGCAGCGGCGACACGTGGTCCTCGTTCATCGGCGGCACGAGGACGCCCCACGGGGAGCCGCCCTTGGCGATGTACGGCCCCTCCTCGAAGTCCCCGTTCATGAGCAAGTTGCCATGCTGGGTGGTGGCGCCGACATGAGGAGGGTCGACGTTGAGTAGTGTTCTGATGGCCACGTTGTCGATGATGGGGCCGCACGCGGGGTCGTCGAGCTGGTCGTCGTCGCCATGGTGGACGACGAAGGAGACGACCCCTCGCGTGGCCTTGAAGGCCCAGGAGTAGGAGTCCCAGCCGCTGCTGGTGTAGACGGTCTGGATGGGGAGCTCGCCGGGCGGGTCGTCGGCGGGGACGACGGAGACGCTGAGCTTCTCGTGCTGGGCGCAGGTGCGCGCGGCGCTGAAGGTGACGCAGTAGTGCTTGCCTCGCGTCACGCTGAGCTGCTGCTGGATGGTGGACCCTGTGCCGAGGCGGAGGGCGTGCGTCCCGTCGGGCACCGCCAGCACCATGTCGCCCTCCTTGGCGCCGGACCTGATGTGCTCCACGAAGCCGGTGACCGTCCAGTACGGGATCGCGTGCGCGCCCAGCACCCTCGACCCGTTCATCTGCGACCTGTGAGGCGGGTCCTCGAAGTTCCCGTTCAGCAGCGGACCTGCATGCATATGCGCGCGTGGTTAATTTGCATCTATCGAACTGTGTCATCAGGATGACCAACTAATAATAATAATTAACCATGCATGCAATTCAAGGAAAGGATGACGAACGAATCGAGGCTCTCACTCACCGTCTCGGAACGAAGCGGCAGCTCGAGCAGCCGCGCAGACCAGCGACAACAACAGCGCGCCATTACTGAGCCCCATACATATATCTCCGGCCCCTCCGTCGCTCGCTCTCTATCCTCCGCCTGGTGTGGATCCAAATTAAAGGTACTACTGACTAAGCTTATACTACCTGGCACCGAGTTATATATTTTCGTTTGGACACTGGCATGGCAGCATCACTTTATAGCCCGACGAGTGGGGCGCCAGGTGCGAAGAAGGTTCCTCTGTTGGCACGGTCGGGCGGGCGGCGCTCTCCTCCGCCCGGTGCCGGTGGCGACTGGGGATGGAACACCTGCCCGTTGACCCTGCACGCACGCACGAGGGGCAAGCCCTGACAGAGTGGCACTGCCAGTGGCAGCCGCCTGAGCCAACCATGCATCCATCTCAGCTGACCTGACCTGAGCTGATGGGAGCCTGCTGCTGGGATCAAATGCACGCAAAGGGCCGTTCTGCCCTTGTCTGACCAAGCAGCTGTTTGGAAATATAAGCAATTAATCCGAATAATAAAATAATAAATCATGATCATACAGACGGTACTAAAACCAATCATGCAGATCAACAAAGTAGACGAACGGATTACATCTATACAAGACAAACCTATCACACCTACGCCAAACGCTAGAACTAGAAACTCTAGCATAATCCCAAAGAGAGAGATTGAAATCACATACGATGCAGTTGCGGCAGTAGCCGCGGCGGTAGCAGCAGCAGAGCTGTCACACATGTTGAGGTTGTCGAAGAGGTCGCTGACGTCCGGTAAGAAGTCTTTGTTCGGGCGTGGCTGTCAGTAGTCGCGCTTGAGCGCTCCCCAAAAACCTGATCGCCTATCACCCGTACAGGTTCACGAGAGGCGGGGTTCCGGAGGCCTACTATCCCGATCTGCTGTGCATGCCGCAAGCCGGGATGGGAAAGACGAAAGCGGCGGCGCAAGGTTCTGGAGGTAGGTGCGTATTGTGGACTGATTCACCGATTAGGTTTAGCGCAGACGCTTATATAGTGCAGGTTAGGGAGATCGTGGGGCTCAGCTCACGTCCGAGTCGGTAATAGTCCACGTCCATAAAAACTGGAAACGGTTGTGATTAACGCGTCTGTTAATGACTCATAATTAGTTTTCTTAACCAGCAAAATAAAGCTCGGCTCGGCGAGATTCCCGCAACCCGCGGCGCGCGCGCGTCGTGATGAGGCGAGGCGGGCGGTGTCGGAGGAGGAGTGCGCGAGGGCTTCTCTCCTTGTCACACTTTAGTGAATGGTGCAACACTCTACTATATAAGGTCGTCCAACTCCACTTCAACTAGCAATGTGGGACTAAACTTTAGCACCACTAGGATAGCCATATGCTGCCATATACAAGTGGGCCAAAGAGAATTTCAGAATTTGTCTAATGCGCCAACAGCCTAATATACACCAAATTCCAATAATCCCCCACAAAGTCTCATTGGCATATCACATAACTTTTCTTCCAGAACATTGTTTTATATACCGGTGTGTAGTGAAAACTATTAAGTTGAACTTCCACGTTAAACTTCATGCTACACTAGCTAGCAACTTGAATAGTAGACTATGCCTTGAACTACAAGTTTTCTGCGCGCTAGTTTCATACAAAATCTAGACCGGTACAGGGCTGCCGTCGGCTTCCCCACGGTTTGGAGCTTATGCGTCATACTCGAGGGTCTTTCATGAGTTTATTAGAGAGCACCCAACTCTCACGGACTGCGACGTTTGACATTCAGACTCATATAGATGTGTTCCTCAAGAGATGTTCTGCAGGACAACATCTCCGCTTATAAAAGCCACTTGGAACACATTAAGATAAATATCAACCTGCCATGCAGATTAAGAGAGTATTGCATCTTTATGGAGATGTAAATATAATATGGGGATACTCTCCTCTCAGCTGACCAACAGCTTGTCTCCCAGCTCTAATTCACGGGAACTCCGATCACATAGAGTGGGTTGCCATTGGGATCAACTCATAGCGTGGGTCTCAATCCCATCTCCTTCGATGCATTATCTATCACATTGCGTGATAAACCCTTTGTGAAGGGATCTGCCAGATTATTAGATGTTTGGATATAATCCAACGCAATAACTCCGGAGTTTCTTAGTTTCCTGACAGATTTCAATCTCCTCTTCACATGCCTTGATGACTTCATATTATCCTTAGAACTGTTTACTTTGACGATCACAGTTTGATTATCACAGTTCATCAGGATGGTGGGTATTGGTTTTTCAACCACAGGTAAGTCCATCAAGAGCTCACGAAGCCACTATGCTTTAACAGTGGATGTGTCTAATGTTGTGAGTTATGCTTCCATTGTTGACCTCGTTAAGATGGCCTGCTTGCAAGACTTCCAGGAAATAGCGCCACCACCAAGTGTAAACAAATAACCACTTGTGGCCTTAATCTCGTCAGCATCAGATATCCAGTTTGAATCACTATAACCCTCAAGTACCCGAGGATACCCAGTATAGTGAATACCATAACTCGTAGTGCCTTTCAATTAGCGCAAAACTCTTTCAAGAGCATGCCAATGATCATCTCCAGGATTTGACACAAATCGACTCAGTTTTCTTACAGTAAAGGAGATGTCAGGTCTAGTAGCTCTGGCTAAATACATGAGCGAGCCAATAATTTGATAATATCTCAATTGATCTTTAGCAATACTTTGATTCTTTCGAAGTAGCACACTCAGATCATAAGGCATTGAAGAAGAATTGCAGTCGCTATACCCAAAGCGACTCAATATGTTTTCCACATAGTGAGACTGAAGCAATGCAATCCCACCATTTCCATCCTTTAGTAGCTTGATGTTTAAGATTACATCAGCCACTCCCAAGTCCTTCATCTCAAAGCAACGAGATAGGAACTCTTTGACCTCCTCGATAACAGCGAGGTTGGTCTCGAATATCAATATGTCATCAACATAGAGACACATAATAACTCCCTCGCCCCCACCATGGCGATAGTTGATGACCCACAAGTGTAGGGGATCGCAACAGTCTTCGCGGGTAGTATTACCCAATTTATTGATTCGACACACGGGGAGACAAAGAATACTTGCAAGCCTTAACAACTGAGTTGTCAGTTCAGCTGCACCTGGAAATAGTTCTTGCTCACAGAAGTTTATCAGTAGCAACAGTTTGTAGTAGCAACAGCAAATCAACAACAACAGTAACAGCAAAAGTGAACAGTAGCAATAGTAATAATAACGGTAACAGTAGGATTCGAGTGTGGTAGGCATAGGGATGGATGGACGGGCGTTGCATGGACGAGTCTAAACATGTAACTTCAAAGAACTAGGGCATTGCAGATAAATAATAACAAGCATCCAAGTACTAAACAATCCTAGGCATGTGCTCCAAATATAGTCATACGTGCTCGCAATGAGAACTTGCACGGCATCTTCTGTCCAGCCAGCCCGTGGCAGCGGGGCCTCTAGGGAACTACTGGCAATTAAGGTGCTCCTTTTAATAGAGCACCGGAGCAAAGCATTAACACTCCGTGAACACATGTAATCCTCACACCACATCCATCCCCTCCGGTTGTCCCAATTATTGTCACTTTAGGGCCTTTGGATCCGGACAATGATATGTATACACAACTTGCAGGTAAGACCATAAACAATACTATCATAATGATTCAATAATAAGTTCAGATCCGAGATCATGGCACTCAGGCCCTAGTGAAAAGCATTAAGCATAACAAGTTGCAACAAATTCAAATAGCTCTAATAGAGATACTAGGCACTATGCCCCTAACAGATCTTATTCGATTACATGATAGAACTCATCCAATCCCTACCATCCCCAAGCCTACAGCGGGGGATTACTCACTCATGGATGAGGGAAACATCGGTGGTTGATGGAGATGCGCTGGTGATGATGATGGCGATGATCCTCTCCAAATTCCCCGTCCCGGCAGGGTGCCAGAACGGATTTTCTGGATCCGAATCTTGGTTTCTGGTGGCGGCGGTGTAGCGGAACTCTTTCTAGAAAACTATCAACCCCCCCCCCCCCCCTGAGTTTTTAGGTCAGAAGGCAACTTATAGACGTAGAGGGAGGCCGAGAAGCTGCCTGGGGTGGCCAAACCTCCCCCAGGCGCGGGGTCAATGGGCCCGCGCCTGGGGTGGGTCTGGGCCCCCTAGGCCTCCCCTCTGTCTCCCCTTCTGGCTCTGTGGATCTTGGTGAAATATAATTTGTGGCATATTTTCCGGGATTTTTCCTGATAGTTCATTTTTTGCACAAAAACAAGACACCAAGGTAATTCTGCTGAAAACAGCGTCAGTCCGTGTTAGTTGTATCCAAATCACACAAGTTTAGAGAAGAAACAATAACAAAGTGTTCGAGAAAGTAGATACGTTTTGGACGTATCAACTCCCCCAAGCTTAGCTTATTGCTTGTCCTCAAGCAATTCAGTTGAAAATTGAGTGCGATAAAAGAACTTTCACGAACACTTTGCTTCATATGATGTAAATATTCTCAGTACATGAGTAGATGCTTAGACAATTCATAATAAGGAGTATGCAACTAAGTCTACTCAATAGTCAATGCAAGCTATGAAGAGAAACCAACTCAATAATAATAAGTAGCATGAAACATAAACATGAGCAACATTGCAATGCTCATAATAAGGTATGATAGAGTGGTATCTCGCTTGCCTTTGTTTGAAGAGAACAATATAAATGTTGAGGCACCTCTGAAGTTCATATGAAGACTAGAAGTAAAGATATCAGAGATACAAGCATCAAAGTCATGACATAATTAACCAAGTTTTGGAACAAACACAAAAATGACAACTATGCTCTCAAGAAAGTGCTCATAGAATAAGTGGTGACTCAACAAAATTGTGAAAACGGTTTTGTGAAGGTTTGAAGGGCTTCCTAATGCTGAAAGGAAGGTACTCGTTAGCTTTGAGATCTCATTGCCCCTATCATAGGCATCTTCATGTGGTTAAGGTGAAAGTGAGGTCCACTCTGAATCATATGCTTGACAGACCATAGACTGGAAATCCCAAGTCCCTTGAGTACGAGGGTCGCTCCGCATGATACTCAACTTTGGTCACCTGGAAGTTCTTGTCATTGTAAATACATGCATATTATCGAGAACCGCCAACAGGGTACCCCTTGCATATGGTACAGGAGCTTTCCCATAACCAAAATGACAAGGCAAGCAGACAATGAGCATCTTAGCAATCTTTTTATTTACCATATGCATAGCTTTTTATTGAGGAGGCTTCATAGATGCTCATTATAGTGATGCTGCAACTTTCCACCATGATTAAGCATGTCTTAGGCTAGCGGTCCAGGCGTTTCTCTAACACAATGTATAAACTCCATGAAATAACAACTTCCCCTTTTATTTCACATCGTCGACATCCATAAACAAAAGAGCAAAGTATCAATTGGATGAGATATCCAACAGGTGTTAAAAGCATTCCCCGTGACATCACGGTTCTGCTGACTCCCAGTATATAATAAGCAAGCATATAACTTTCATGGACTGGTCACAATGGTTCAAAATTATTACGCGCAAGGAATAAAGTGTGCCATCAAGTTCGTGAGAGCTTTATTAACTAACTTACTCAAAACAGACAAACATTTTATTTTGGAAGAAAACACGGCATATAGAATATGCACTGAAGTAGCAAATGATGCTAATAGGTAGGTATGGTGGACATAGATGGCAATATTGGTTTTTGGGAGTTGAATTCACAGGTAGAGCACATACTCAGTGCAAGTGAAGGCTAGCAATAGAGAGAGAGCGGCAAACGAGAAAGCAATAACTGTCATAATCATGCTTGCAACAAAACATGACTAATTATGGCATGAAAGTGATACAAGAACTCTGAGGCAAAATAAATCATCGAGGCTTACTGACTATTGATTAGTCATATGCATGCGTGAGAATGTGCCAAGTTGATTCACATGAACAGTCAGAGGAGGATACCACAATGTCATACCAAAGTATGAATAAAACAATGCAAGAAAACATTCATATGACATGCTACAAACTATTAGCGAGGTGGAGGTAATCATAGACAAGCAAGAACTACTAAGCATCCATAATAACACACCTTACACAAACAGGCTAATCATGCTCACAATGATGATTATATGTACAAAAATGAAACAAATAGAGTGTTACCAGCCTCTTACCACACCTCGAGTTATCTTAATCTTCATTATTGCCCTTCACTTGTGTGACTTGAATAATTAACATGAAACCAATATCCACTAAGGATGGCTGAACCCTGCGAAGAACTCACAAAACCAAAGAAGAACAACAAATATTTTTGGTGTTTTCGATTTTTTAGAAACAAGCAAACAAAGAAAAAACAAAGCAAAATCTTTTTGAATTATTCTTTTAAGGCAAACCAAAGCAAAGAAACAAAGAAACAAACCAAGAGAAACAACGAAAATATTTTTGGTATTTTTTTGTGTTTTTGAGAAAACAGCAACAAGAACCAAAAAGAAAGCGAAACAGTGGATATACAAAGAACCGACCGAACATGATATATAAATGAGTGTGTGACGTCGGTGTACCTCCCCCCAAGCTTAGGATTTTGGCCTAAGTGGGGCTCAATAGCGCGGATAATAACTCCATGCTGGTGGGTCATCATAGGAATGATCATAGTCAGGCACCTGTGAAGAAGAAGACGCACCCCAATCAAATGAGGGCTGCTGGTATGAAGACTCTCCCAAGTTGGAGGGCTGAACCGAATTGTCTTCGGCATCCTCTTAAAGATTCTCCTCTTGTTGGGTGAGTTCCCCCACATAAGTGTCAACTTCCTCCTCCGTAAGTGACCATCCTCGCCTGTTATCAAAGTTAAACAAAGCAGCTGCAGGCAAATAAACTATTTTCTCACTCCTACCTTTTCTCTGACCTTGCTGGACAAAAGATAGTTCATATGGCAAACTTCTCACATTATCCCCCAAAGAAACAAAACCATGCTGAATCATGGATTCAATATCAAGCCTCTCTATGGAAAACTGAAAATCTGAATAATGAGGCTCTAAACCATGGAAAGCTAGCAACCTAGAAGCAATGAGACCTCCACAAATTCCAACTTTCTCACGGTTGGTGGTGAGACGGTGAGCTATCAAAGCACCCAAACTATAAGAACTATTCCTATTCAGAGCAGCTGCAATAAAATCTAGATCAAAAGAAGACAACTTTCTAGCAGTCTTTCTAGCAAGAACACACTTGGTAATGAAATAGGAAAAGTATCTAATAGCTGGGAGCTGGATGTTGTGAATTTTACCACTTTCCTTTGAGAAGTCGAAACCTTGGCAAATCTCAGCATACAAATCAACAAGTGACTTGGGCCTCTCCTTGATCTTCTCACAAGATCCCCACTGAGGTACTCTAATTGCTGCACAGAAATCAGCAAAAGGTAGGTTGACAGGCATATTATATATTTTGTAATGGACCATGGGATTAGAGTTAGACCAAGTGAACCGGAATTCCTGCACAAAAGCCATGGTTAGCTTAACATATTGGATTGGTTCACCTTCAACAAAGTGCTCCAACCCTGCACTTGTAACCAAAGTTTGGAAATCTTGGAGGATCCCCGCAGCTCTCATAAATTCATGGCATGGGTATATGGAGGGAAAAACTGCCTCCTCACGATGAACCTTCATTGGCTCATGTACCATCAAGTCATATTGATTCAGTGAATAAGAACTCATCTTATTTGCTGAAATTTTTAGACAACCATCAAACCAAGTGATTTCTAAGTTGATAAATGATGAGCAACTACTATAGGAACTTGCTATAGGACTACACATGCATCAAAACAAAGTTTCTAAGCATAGAAAAAGCATGCAAGCTCAAACAACCTATCACCTACAGTAGCAAAATACTCAAGATACAATCTACCAATCACAAATCTAATTGGACAAGTGGAGGAGGCACATACCAAGGAGCAATCCCTCCAAAAATCAGCACTTGAGATGGGCTGAACAAGGAGATCAAAAATCGCGAGCAAGAACAACAAGAACTCGAGCTTGAGCAAATTTTTCGGTGTTTTTCAGGAGAGAGAAAGAAGATGGCTTTGAGGAGGTAGCCTGGAGGGGCCCAGGTGGGCCAGACCCCCCTAGGCGCCACCAGTGGTGGGCCCGCGCCTACCACAGGTGTGGGGCCTAGGGGTGGCCCTCTGGGTCACCTCTGATACCTCTCTGCCCCTTTTTTTTGAAGAAAATATTATTTTGAATTTTCTAGGATTTTTCAGGAAACTTTATCTTTGGCCAATTTTCAGGGTATGAAAATTGATTTTGTCGCAGAAACAATTTTTTCAAAAGAAGCAAAAGCAAACCAAAAGCCAAACTATAGGAACTCTAAGAAACTCAAACAAGCAAACAACTAACAAAACTAAAGCTAAAGCAAATACTAGGAAGGAGAAAGGGAAAAAAGCAAGTATAACCATAGTGGAAACATTATTTTGTTCATTAAAATCCTTTTGTTAACAAGGTTGATCAAGTCTTGTTACCAAAAAAATCTTATATGGAATAAAACTTTGCATTCCACAAGGTGATTATGTTACCTCATACTTGATAGCAATGGTCCCAATCATAATTGTAGGGTTCGCAGCATAGAAAACAAAAAATTTCCTACGATGGGAACATCTAAGTACCAAGATCTATCTACTAGATACAAGAAACGGGTGGATATACATCCATAGAATACATACCCTCGAAGACCGAATAGCATTAACGAGGTTGTACTCGTGGATGATGTAGACGAACGCTTGCCGATCTCAAGATCGTGATGAAGTCCGTCAGGTTCAGCCGGTCCAGCACGATCAAGTCCAGCACCTCAAAGCAGTGGTGCATCCGTGATCGCACACACGTACGGGTACCCCGACAACCTCCGCGCCCTTGCTCTAGCGAAGCAGCGGAAGCAACAAATACTTCCAGAAAAAGCCACCGGGAACATGTATCTCGCTGATCCGAGACCATGGGGAAATTCTAAAGGGGGGAGAGAGATCCTTCGCGAGGAGGTGTGCTTTGAGAGGAGGAGAGGGGGGCCTTTTATAGGGGAGAGGGGGGCACCCAAGGGGCAAGGCGCCCAGCCATGGGGGCTGCCCCCACCTCTTCCACATTCATGTGGGTGGAGCTCCCACTCAAAATGAAAAGCCTCCACTCCCATTAAAAATCCTCCACTCAAAAATCCACTCACATGCATTAAATTTCCACCAAATTTAATGCAAGCTCTCATTTAAATAAAACTCTTTTATTTATTTATTCAGAATTTTGTTAATTACTTTAATTAACAAACATTGACATAAAACCCCTTACAACATTTCAATTTCACATGCAGAACCAGTTTCAGCAATTTCAACCGAAACAGTTTCGGTGTCTAGTGAAATAAATTCCTGCGCTTTCCTTTTCCTTTCTCTGGCATATCATTTGCTCCGAATGGTGTCGGTATCCCTTAAGTGTGTCACCCTACGGTTCGAGAATAATGCGGGCATGATCGAGACCCTTCTCCGATCAATAATCAGTAGCGGGACCTAGAGATCCATACTGACTCCCACACATTCAACGATGACTTTTGTGATCGTGTGAACCTTTTACGTTAGTATCTTAATCCCTTTGTTTCACGATATATTACATGTCCGAGATTCGATCATCGGTATCTCCATACCTAGTTTGATCTCGTTACCGACATGCACTCTTTTCTCGTTCCCGTGATATAACATTCTAGTGATCAAATCACTTGCTTGCAAGCTAATCAATGTGATATCACCGAGAGGGCCCAGAGCATATCTATCCGTCATCGGGATGAACAAATTCCACTCTCGATCCATGGGTCTCAACATAACACTTTAGTAGTTCTGAAGCCATCTTTATAATTACCCAGTTACGGTGTGACGTTTGATGTCATCGAGAAACTCTTCCGGTGTTAGTGATTGACATGATCTCATGGTCTAAGGATTATGATCACTTCGTAAGTTGTTATAGCAATATAAACTCAATGACTTTGATCGTAATTCTATACTTCGGATGAATGTTCATCACATCATTACACTAATGTTGTGACCTCGTTATTAACAACATCCAATGTCCATGATCAGGAAACTTTGATCATCATGTTAATCAACGAGCTAGTTTATAAGAGAGGCATAACTAGGAACTTCCTTTTTGTTTATTAAACACACATGTATTAACGTTTCCGTATTAATACAATTATAGCATGTAAAATAAACATTTATCATAAATAAGGAATACGATAATAACCACTTTATTATTGCCTCTCGGGCATATTCCCTTCAATAATAGTTTCAAAATTTTCTTGTGGAATGGGACAATATATTTCTCCAACCTTGATGCCTTCAATATTTTCAATAGAATTCAGGCAATAGCTTCTGACAACCTTCTTGGGGAAATAGACAGTGTGCTATTTGTCATTAATACTGAAAGTTACTTTTCCTTGATTACAATTGATGACAGCACCTGCAGTATTAAGAAAAGGTCTCCCAAGAATAATAGACATATTATCATCTTCATGCATTTCAATCACAACAAAATCAGTTAAAACCATGCAATTACGAGCAACTTGAACATGAACATCCTCACATATACCAACAAGGACAGTAGTTGACTTATCAGCCATTTGCAAAGATATATCAGTTGGTATCAACTTTTCTAACTAGAGTCTCTTGTAGAGAGAAAAAGGCATAACACTAACTCTAGCTCCCAAATCACATAAAGCAGTTCTAACATAATTATTCTTAATGGAGCAAGGAATAGTTGGTATACCTGGATCACCAAGTTTCTTTGGAACCTTACCATTGAAGGAGTAATTAGCAAGAAAATTAGAAATTTCCTTATTAGGAATCTTCCTTTTATTAGAGACAATATCCTTCATATACTTTGAATAAGGAGGCAACTTAATAGCATCATTCAAAGGAATTTACAAGAATAAAGGTTTCATCCACTCACAAAACTTGTTGTAGTGTTCCTCCTCCTTTGACTTGTGTTTCTTACCTGGAAAAGGCATAGGTTTCTGCACCCAAGGTTCTCTCTCTTCACCATGTTTATTAGCAATAAAATCTTCCTTTGTGTACCTAGTATTTTAGAGTGTTTTTCAGGTTCTTCCTTAATTTCCTCCTTATCAGGAGGCTCATTATTATCATTACCACTCCCAGTTTCTGCATCAGAGACAGATATACTATTAGGATCTACAGCAGGTTCAAGTGGTTCCTCAACTTTCTTATGTTTATTTTTCTTCCTCTTACGAGGACTACCACTATCTTCTACTTGTTGGGAATCATGTTCTATTATTTTAGGGTGTCCTTCAGGATATAAAGGGTCTTGAGTAGCTGCACCACTCCTAGTTTTAATTCCATAAGCATGTTTATTTCCTGAAGCATTAACTAGCATATCCTTTTGTACTTTAGCAAGTTGATCAAGTTGGGTTTGAACCATTTGAAAGTGTTTGCAAAGCATTTTAATATCATTAGAAGTTCTTTCCATAATATCTTTCAACTCATGAATAGTTCTAGAGTTTTCCAATAAATGATTCTGAACTTGTTTATTAAAATGACCTTGTTTATTGATAAAAATGTCAAGTTCCTCTAAGCATTGATCAGGAGGCTTACCATAAGGAATATCACCTTCATCAATGTGTTGGAGAGAGTGTACCTCAATAGTAGATGAGTGGGGAATTGTCTTACATAATTCTTCTATAGGAGGTAGATTCTTCACATCTTTAGCTCTAATACCTTTCTCCTTTAGACACTTCTTAGCTTCCTTCATCACTTCATCATTTAATGCAATAACTCCCCTCTTCTTTGTTGTTGGTGGTGGAACCGGTTCAGGAGTAATAGGCTCAGGTGTATTCAGCTCAGTTGAAGTCTAATCATCATAATTCTTGCTTATCTCGTTCATTAATTCTTCAGCATCTATAGGAGTCCTTTTCCTGAAAACACAATCAGCAAAGCTATCTAGGTAGGTCCTAGAATCATGAGTTAGTCCATTATAATAAATATCAAGCAACTCATTCTTAGGTAATGGACATCCAGTATATGCATGAATCAAGGAACAGAACCTTGTCCATGACTTAGGCAATTTCTCTTCTTCTTTCTGTTTAAAATCAAAAAGTCTCTGCAAAGCAGCATGTCTAGCACTGGGAGGAAAATATTTATGGAAGAAAGAAGCAATTAAGCAATCAGGGCTATCAATGGAACCAGGAGGTAATCTATTAAACCAAGCCCTAGCTTCTCCTTTTAGTGAAAAAGGGAAGATCTTAGCAACAAAGTACTTGCGCATTTTAAAATCATCAGAGAACAAAGCACTCATAGTAGAAAGCTCATTCATATGAGCCACAACACCCTCATTTTCAGTACCACAAAAACGGTTCTCTCTCAACAATATCTAAATAAGTTAAATCAAGAGAGAAATCATAATCTTTATCTTTAATATCTATGGGAGTGGTGGCAAACTTAGGATCATAAGACTTCTTGGGTATAATAGTACGTGTAGCAAGGAGACTCTTCATAGCACTAGCACCATGTGTATTTTGGCACTCTTCAACAAATTCATCAGTGAGCTCTATGTAACCATCATTAATATTAGAACTCTCACTAGACTCAGGTGAGCTAACAGGTGTAACAGTTTCTTCACTAGGAGTTTTAGTATTTCCTAGACTAGCCATAGTAGCATCTAGAAAAGGACCTAATGAACCACTCGCATCAAGCACAGTAGAAGTAACATCATGAGCATTAAAAGCAGTTTCAGATTCAGTAGTAGTAGCAGTGTGTCTAGTATGTGTATGTGGTGGTAGTGTGACAAGCTTACTTATAACAAACGGTGAATCAAGAGCAACATAGGTGTTTAGGAATGTACCTCTTCTTGTAGTGGATGGTAAAATAGGGAACTTACCATCACGAGACTTCCCCCTGATGAAAGGAGTACCAGTGAACAATAATAGATCCAAGTGAACTCACAAATAAAGCTATGCTCCCCGGCAACGGCGCTAGAAAATAGTCTTGATGACCCACAAGTGTAGGGGATCGCAATAGTCTTCGCGGGTAGTATTACCCAATTTATTGATTCGACACAAGGGGAGACAAAGAATACTTGCAAGCCTTAACAACTGAGTTGTCAGTTCAGCTGCACCTGGAAATAGTTCTTGCTCACAGAAGTTTATCAGTAGCAACAGTTTGTAGTAGCAACAGAAAAGCAACAGGAACAGTAACAGCAACAGTGAACAGTAGCAATAGTAATAATAATGGTAATAGTAGGATTCGAGTGCGGTAGGCATAGGGATGGGTGGACGGGCGTTGCATGGACGAGTCTAAACATGTAACTTCAAAGAACTAGGGCATTGCAGATAAATAATAACAAGCATCCAAGTACTAAACAATCCTAGGCATGTGCTCCAAATATAGTCATACGTGCTCGCAATGAGAACTTGCACGACATCTTCTGTCCAGCCAGCCCGTAGCAGCGGGGCCTCTAGGGAACTACTGGCAATTAAGGTGCTCCTTTTAAGAGAGCACCGGAGCAAAGCATTAACACTCCATGAACACATGTAATCCTCACGCCACAGCCATCCCCTCCAGTTGTCCCAATTATTGTCACTTTGGGGCCTTTGGATCCGGACAATGATATGTGTACACAACTTGCAGGTAAGACCATAAACAATACTATCATAATGATTCAATAATAAGTTCAGATCTGAGATCATGGCACTCGGGCCCTAGTGACAAGCATTAAGCATAACAAGTTGCAACAAAGTCAAATAGCACTAATAGAGATACTAGGCACTATGACCCTAACAGATCTTATTCGATTACATGATAGAACTCATCCAATCCCTACCATCCCCAAGCCTACAGTGGGGGATTACTCACTCATGGATGAGGAAAACATCGGTGGTTGATGCAGATGCGTTGGTGATGACGATGGCGATGATCCTCTACAAATTCCCCGTCCCGGCAGGGTGCCAAAACGGATTTTCTGGATCCGAATCTTGGTTTCTGGTGGTGGCGACGTAGCGGAACTCTTTCTGGAAAACTATCGAACCCCCCTGAGTTTTTAGGTCAGAAGGCAACTTATAGACGCAGAGGGAGGCCGAGAAGCTGCCTGGGGTGGCCAAACCTCCCCCAGGCGCGGAGTTAGTGGGCCCGCGCCTAGGGTGGGTCTGGGGCCCCCAGGCCTCCCCTCTATCTCCCCTTCTAGATCCATGGATCTTCTGGTGAAATATAATTTTTGGCATATTTTCCGGGATTTTTCCTAATAGTCAATTTTCTGCACAAAAACAAGACACCAAGGTAATTCTGCTGAAAACAGCGTCAGTCCGTGTTAGTTGTATCCAAATCACACAAGTTTAGAGAAGAAACAATAGCAAAGTGTTCGAGAAAGTAGATACGTTTTGGACGTATCAATAGTACACACATTTGTCAGCTTCATTTAAAACAAAGCCTTCAGCAGTTAAAGTTCTTTCAAACTTCTCGTGACACTGCTTAGGAGCTTGCTTAAGACCATACAAAGACTTCACTAACTTACACACATTTCCTTCTTGGCCATCTACTACAAATCCGTTAGGCTGCTCCATATAAATTTCCTCATCTAGCTCTCCATTTAGAAAAGATGTCTTAACATCCATTTGATGAACGAGAAGACCATGTGAGGCAGCCAAGGATAGTAGTACTCAAATAGTGGTCAATATGGCTACATGTGAGTAGGTATCGAAGAAGTCTTCACCTTCTTTTTGGGTATAACCCTTGGCCACAAGACATGCCTTGTACTTTTCAATAGTACCATCAGGTCTAAGCTTTTTCTTGAACACCCACTTACATCCTATAGGTTTGCACCCATAAGGACGATTAGTGACTTCCCAAGTACCATTAGCTAAGATGGAGTCCATCTCGCTTCGAACAGCTTCTTTCCAGTAGTCAGCATCTTGAGATGCATAGGCTTATGAAATAGAAGTGGGAGTATCATCCACAAGGTATATAATGAAATCATCACCAAATTACTTTGCAGTCCTTTGTATCTTGCTCCTTTTAGGAGCTTCATTGTCACCCTCCACAGGATCATCAGAGTGTTCTATCGGCATAGTGGGTTCAGGAATTATGGAAAATTCCTGACTAGATGAACTAGTCATCTCCTGATTTGATGAGCTAGACATACCTTTCATAGGAAAGATGTACTCAAAGAAAGTCGCATCATTCGACTCCATAATTGTACCAACATGAATGTTAGATACCTTAGATTTTATTATCAAAAATCTATAGCCAATGGTATGAAAAGCATATCCCAGAAAAACACAATCAACGGTTTTTGGTCTAAGCTTTCGCTTCTTGGATATTGGAATATTGACTTTCGCCAAATAACCCCAAGTTCATAAGTAAGAGAGTTTAAGCCTTTTATTTTCCCATTCCTCAAATGGAGTCATGGTTTTATCCTTTACAGGAACACGGTTTAGGACATGACACGCAGTTATTAGCGCCTCCCCCACCATTCCTTGGAAAGACCCGATGTATCTAACATGGCGTTAACCAAATCAGTTAGAGTGCAGTTCTTTCTTTCGGCCATCCCATTTGACTGAGGTGAGTAGGGAGGCATCCTCTCATGTATAATACCATGTTCCATACAGAATAAATCAAATTCGTTTGAAAACTACTCGCCACCACGATCCGACCTGAGCCGCTTGATTTTAAGATCAAGTTGGTTTTATGCCTCGGCTTTATAGATTTTGAAGTAGTTCAAAGCTTCATCTTTAGATTTTAGAAGATAAACATAGCAGTATCTAGTGGAGTCATAAATCAACGTCATAAAGTACCTGACATGGTTATACCCTACGGGTACACGACATCAGCATACCTGGTCCAGCCCAAGGAAGGCCCATGAAAATATACGCGGCCCATGAAGATTTTCGGGTGGCCCAAGCCCATGACGTCTTCGGATCCTTGGAGAGCAAGAATAGATTAGATAGAATATTCAAAGGGGCAAACCCTAAACCTGTAACCGACTCGATCTGTGCTCGGGACCTGCCTACCTCTATATAAAGGCTAGAAGGGCATGACGAGGAGAGACCTCTCATACCACCGCATACACACCTCCACGCCAGATTGCATCTGCGCACCCCTGTAACTTTCGGTTCCGCCGTAATCAAGAGCAGAGAAGCAGGAGTAGGGTTTTCCCTCTAGGGGCCTGAACCTGGGTAAATCTCGTGTCCCCTGGTTGCTTGTCTGTTAACCGTTCCGCGATCTACAGCACCCCCATATTCTCCAAAACCCAAGCTCATAACAATGGGCATTGACGAGATCGATCCTCGTCAATTGGCGCCGTCTGTGGGAACTGGGGGCGCTGATTGTGCGATCGTGACGGTCCCGACCAAAGAGATCTACAATTCCTCAGCGACGTAGAGCCATCTCCTCTTTGGCGCCTTCGATTTCACCGCCCACTCGCCAGCCACCATGAAGGACTTCGAGCCCGTAGGCGACGGGCTCGAGATTCTGTTCGGGAGATTCTGCTTCCAGGTGGGACAGACCGGCACTCTCCGCCTCCCATAGCGGGTGCCACTGCCATCGATCAGGCCCGCATCATGGACCCCGCATCCCGTGCTACGCACATCACCATCGACAGATGAGTCCTATGACAGCAGCAGCTGCAACTCAGATCTGTGCGATCCACCATCGGATGAAGGGACCTATGGTTCCGGATCCAAAAGCTGCGGCAGCAGCGATCCGACCTACGGACACTACCAATGCGCCGTGGTCATCCAGAGGGACGTGGATCAGCAAACACCCAACCCGTAGGGTAGGAACGATGAAACCAGGAGAAACCAATCCCCCCCGCCCAACGAGGACGACACTGATGCCAATCGGGTAATCCAACTCAGCGAGGAGGGATGGAACCAAGCACGCGAAGCCGTGGCGGGCAACAAGATCCTGCCTGTGGGTGCCTCACGAGACCTACTGATGGCATACCACCTGCTCCTCATCGAGGAGCACAAAAAGCAGGTGGAGATGCAAGAGGTGCTTGACAAACGCAAGCAAGCGGCCTCAGAGTCCAGCGCGCGGCGAGCTGCGCTCTCTGCCGTTGGCGGCTCCAGCTCGCACGGCAACCACGCCAACAAGCATCGTTCTCGTGTAGAGAACATGGACCCCACCGCACGTCGTGAGGTGACCTGAACCCTCAAAAATCCTTCATGGAGATGGATTCCAACGGCAATGTCATCCCGAAGACGCCGCAAGATGCGATCATGGAAGCCACCACATACCTCGCGTCCCATCCACCTCCGGTGGGGGACCCGAAGAGGGCCATGCATAATTCCGCATTAGCCGGACTCGGACTCGTTGGAGCTGCGCTCCACGGGGAAGCTCCTGAGGAGCTAAAGAAAAAGCCTGCGGTTAGGTTCAACCGCAGTCCTACACCTTCATCTGACAAGGAAGAACACAACATACCTCGACGGCACAAGAGCTTGCGACATCGCAGCCGTGACTACGACGCTCGGAGAAAACTCACCCAATGCAAGATCGACAAGGCATGCGCCAAACCCGTGTGCTCATACGAATCGTAAGAGGATGATGATGAAGGAGAACTCTGTGGGGCTTGATGCTTCAGCAGATCTGTTCGGCGGACGCGGATGCCGAGGAACTTCAAGCTTCCTTTGGACACTCCGAAGTTTGACGCTACGCAGGACCCTAAGGCGTGGCTCAGCGACCACCTGTCGTGGGAATGGTCACGGCAGATGCTGCAATCGGCAGCGAGTAGTAGAACGAGGGGCAAGGGCGGCCAGCCATCTGCGGTGCGAGATGAGGGCAAAGACACAGGGTTTTACCCAGGTTCGGCCCCCCGGAGGGTAAAGACCTACTCCTACTAGATTTTATTATCAAGGTGTTACAATGGGCGAGCTCGGCGGCTGGGCGGCGAGTCGCTTGGGTGTCTAAGGGAACGTGTCTCTACTCACCCTATAGGGAGGTTTATATAGGCTCACCTCCCCTAGGGTTTACATATCTCAACCGATTCGGTTAAAGCTTCGGTAGCCGTTTAATCTCACCCGACTGGGCCTATCTACTCGCCTGGGCCTTTAGCTTCCAGTCGCTCGGTTACTTGCTGGGCTTCGATCCACTCGCCATTCTGCAGGCCCACTCGCCGGATCTTGGGCCAGTCAGAAACGTCCTGCTGGGTATACCCCGGTAGGCATATCCCCACCAGTAGTCCCCGAGGCCGTCGTCGATTAGGCATAGGTGGCTGCTAGCAGTCGGAGTATGCGGCTTCAGAGTAGGCATCCAGTCGAATCGTCGGCGGGCTCCTGTATAAAGGAAACAACCAATAATCCAGGTCGCAGCTTTGGCGAGTCGAATTGGCGAAAACACTGTCTTAGCGAATGGGTCGGCGAGCCGAGTGGCCGTAGTTGGACTGTCAGACGTGGTCAAACTAGCCGTTGGGGTAATCCAACGGTAACTTTCGGCGTAATCACCGCGTGGTAACGGCTCCCTGATTTGGCGGGCAACACCCGCTATATAAGAGGAATGGCAGGCAATCGTAGAGCCAACTCCTCACCACTTCTTCCGAGTGCGCGCATTTTCCTTCCTTCGCACCGCGATCCAGCCGACCCGAAATCCTCCGATCTCCAACCAACCTCTCGGCCATGGCCCTTTCCACCGAGCCGTGGGGCAGATCCAAGTGCACGAGGGCGCAGCTGGCCTCTTTCGAGGAGGCCGGGATCCTGCGAACCGGCTGTTGGCGTATCCCCGCAGCCGGAGAAACGACCCCAAACCCGCGAGAGAGGGAATTCGTCTGTTTCACCAGTCATCTCGAGCGGGGGCTAGGGTTTCCCACGACCTTGTTCTTCCGGCGCTTTTGCGCCTACAACGGGATCCAGCCTTCAGATCTGGGTCCCCACAGCATCGAGCAGCTCGCCATCTTCGTGGCGTTCTGCGAATGCTACTTGGGCTGCCGGCCCTACTTTCCCTTGTGGCAAGATCTGTTCCACGGACGGATCAGCCGCGAGGAGGCAGGCGGCCCAATGCTAGCCGCGGGCGGCTTGACGTTCCAGCTCAAGTCCAAAGCTTCTTTCTTTGATCTGATGCTACCCGCCAAGGCAGCGAGCGACTGGAAGAAGTCGTGGTTCTACGTGGCCGAGTCGACCCCGGAGGACGAGGTGGCGATCCCGCGGTACTCCGCCAATCGTTCCGAGCCGCGCCATCTCCAAGTCGGCAAGCTCCCCGACGACCAGCGGATGGTCGTTGACGAGATGCTCCAGACCATCCGTGGTCTGAAAAAGAAGGGCCTTCAGACGATAAACTTGTACAATTGCTGGCTTGGGCGACGGCTCGTTCCACTCGCCCAGCGCGACCACTACATGTACCAGTACACGGGCCGGGGAGACTCGACGAAGGCCTGCCTCGACGAGTGGAAGCTGGAGGATTATCTCCCAGCGTTGAAGAAGATTACCCAGGCGGTGTACCTGGATGCGCAGGCTGGGGTTGCCCCCTACACCGTGAAGCGTCCGGCTCCAACGGTAATTATTTAACCTTGCTCGCAGTCGCAGTTATGCAGTCGCGGTAATTCTGATTCCGTTCTGTATTCGTTGCAGCTATTCCAAGTGGTGGAAGGGTGGCTCCCTCCTTCAGACAATGAGAGCTCGAGCCCATCCGCCCAGGATATAGGCGAATCGCCGCCTGCCAGGGGCAACGAGGACGACGAGGACGAGTCCGAAGAGGAGGTTGCCCCGCTGGTCCGAAAGACCCGCGGGCAACGACAGCGCGAGATCGAGGCGAGCAGAAGCCTCGAGCGTCATGATGACGACGACGAGCTCCCAGAGACCACCTCGCGCCGTCAAGCCACTCCGTCAAAGAAGAAGAAGAAGGAAAGGGAGGCGAGGGCCCCCCCGAAGAAGAAAACGAAGCCGTCGAAGACGGCCTCACCGCCGCACTCGGCGAGCAGCTCCGATGCTCCCAGCCCAGCCGGTGACGGCGCGCCGCCAGCGACAGCCGCGCTGGACGCGGCGACCATGGAAGTACCGCTGGCCTCAATGCCTCCGCCGTTCGCCCCAGTCTCTGGGCCGGGGGAGGCTCCAGCTGCGGCGGCTTCGCCTCGCAAGGAGGCTCCGGCTACAGCGGCTTCAACTCGCGAGGAAGCTCCCGCCGAGGATGTCCCAGAGGCGCCAGCTGCGGCCTCAACGACGAAGAAGCCGTCCATGTCTTGGGCACGCGACATCCTGGAACTGGGGCTCAGTCGCCGACTGGGCCCTGAACTGGAAAAACTGGCCGGCCTTCGTACGGGGCTACGTTTCATCCCAGTCGCCAAGTGAGTGCGCTCACCCCTCCTTATTTTTCATAACTATTTCGATTGTCTTTGTTGATTCGATTGATGCGCAGGACCGGAGTGAAAAGGATGGGCCACCCGACCGTGGCCAAGGTGCCCTCCGCCGCTAGCGAGGAGGATCCTTCCCGCAAGAGGAAAGCGGACGAGGTCGTCGCCTCAGCGGATGGCAGTAAGAAGGCCAAGGGCGACGACACCGTCACTATCTCTGATGACACAGCGGTCGCACCAGTCGAGCCCGTGTTGGAGGCAGCCGCGTCTACGAAGGAGGGTGCTTCCTTGCCTGGAACGGCCGAGGCGACCTCTCTCGGAGCGGGTGCTTCTATCGCTACCTTTCCGCGCTTCGTGACCAAGGCAGACACGGCGAGTGGGCCTACGCCCTCGAGCCACGCTCCTGGGACCGCCGATGCTGAAGTCGACCAACGTCGCGGGAACACGTCGGCACTTCTCGCGTCCGTGGACGCGGTACAACTCCACGGCATGCTTGGCGCGGCCATCCAGGTACGTCCAGTCCCCGAGGATCAGGTCGGTGCTTTGCAGCGGCCTGATTCTTATAATTTCTCATCTTTTTGTTTGTCGCATCCAGTCCCCGAGTGCGCACGCGCTGAATTTCAGCGGGTGGGCACTTAGGAATTTCTTTGAATACCAGTCCCCGAGTGCGCACTCGCTGAATTTCAGCGGGTGGGCATTTAGGAATTTCTTGATCGCCAGTCCCCGAGTGCGCACTCGCTGAATTTCAGCGGGTGGGTACTTAGGAATTTCTTGATCGCCAGTCCCCGAGTGCGCACTCGCTGAATTTCAGCGGGTGGGTACTTAGGAATTTTTCTTTGATTAACCTTTTGGTGACGTGCAGGGTCTGCATCTTGAGTCAGCGGACCGATTGGCCGCGAAACAGCGCGCGGAGAGGGAGCTGGCCATCGTCCAGGAGGCGAACAAGGGGCTTCAGGCTGCTGCTGTGAAGGCAGAGGAAGCTCGCCAGGGGCTTGTCCCCGCTGGTGAGTTGGTGGCGGCACGATCTGCTCTAGGTGCCGCTGAACAGCGGATCGCCGACCTTGAGCGCGAACTGCGGGAAGCAAGAGAAGAAGCGAGCTCGGCGGATGGGCGAGCTAAGGCCGCCATTGCGGCTGCTGAGGAGGATCGCAAGGTGTCGGAAGTCCTTATTGCTGGGCTTCAGGACGACCACACGTCGCTTCAGTGCTTCATCACGGGACTCGCCCGTCCGTTGCTTGGTGAGTACATCTTCCCTTCTAGTGGCTGTGGCTTTTGTGGTGTCCGTCGTACTCATCATTGTCTTCTACTCGCAGGTCGCATCATTGATAGCGAAGGAGAGGCGAGCTCGCTCGACGCGAGGCAATGCGTAAGCATGCTCGTCGACTCGGCGACGTTGTCGGCGACGTGCATCCGCGCCTACCTCCAAGAAATATCGCCCACGGAGGTGATTCCCAGCGACCTCGTTGAGGTGTGGAAGTATTTGGAGAAGGCACCCGCGGTCGTTGAGTTCATGACGCGATCGGCGTTTCGGCGTGGAGCATCGACGGCACTAAGCCTTGGACTCGCCCACTTCCCCGAGGATTTCGACATTGACAATGTGACGAGTGGGTATCCATCGTCGACTGGCGCGGTGGAGCTGTCCGAGGTCCTTAAATTGCAAGAACGTGCCGCCACGTACTCGGAACGTGTCTGGGCAATGGGCGACCTCCTGCCGTACCAGGAGACGGTTGTCGCGCCGAACGACCCCGAGCCGCCGCATCGTGACTTCAAGGTCGAGCAACCTTTTCGCGCGGCGATGGCGGGTGAACTGATGACGACGTATCCATCAAACCCGTACACGGCGTTCATCCGCAATCGCCGGGATGTTGGCGAGTCGTCATCGAAGCCTGTAGAGTAGGGTAGTTTGCCTTGTGGCGTTAGCGGCAGTTCTGCCACGCGGGCATATTTTGTAACATAAAACAATGCAATATGCGATTGAATGAGACGTCGTGTCTATTTTGGTATTTGTTTGTGTGCTTTTGATTGATGTTGAACGAGTCCCCGAGCGCGTCCGCCCTTTTGTGGGGTTTACCTCGTATATGATCTATGTGTTGTTATCATGTGTTTTGTTGTTTTGGTCGACTCGCCCGAGCTCGGAGAGCCAGTCGCAAGGCGACTCCCTTGAGTGCTCTATACTTTACCGTTTTCCCTTGCGCGAACGAGGTCGGGTGGCCGAGTCCCCGAGCGTGGTACTTGGTTGTTCTAGGCGCGACTCAAGGGTGGTTGAGGATTTAGCGCGTTGGTGTGAGCGCGTCGCTCCTGCCTGGCCCGTTGGGTCAGTCGCGTGGCGAGTCCTGGGCATGCTCTCTTACTTGGCGTTTTCCCTGGCCGCTCGCGACGAACTGGTTTTCAGTCCCCGAGCGTGGTACTTAGCTGTTCGAGTCGCTATGCCGAGGATGCAGAGGACCAAGGTCGCTGTGAGAAGCGAGGGCAGTCGTCTTGGCTCGTAGAACCAGTCGAGCCAGGCAACTCCAATGGGGCTCCGGGTGGGCGTTTTTCGTGGACGATGCAAGGCCTGAGGTGATTCAGTGCTCTTACACCGCACTACTTAGCCGTTCCGATCGCTGTACCAAAGGTTGACTTCTGCAGTTAGCTTGACGCTGTTATTACGAGTGCGAGTGGCACAAGTCATGGAGAGTAAGCGCAATTTGCGTTAACCGTTTCTTTTTATTTCATAGCGACTAGAGAGTACATGTGTGGGGTTCTAGGAGTAGAACTTCCGTAGGAGGTTTACATTCCATGGTCGCTTGACGTCGAGTTCGCCGTCCCCGCGGACGTCGATGAGGTAGTAGGCGTCATTGCCGAGTACGCGCCCGATAGCGAATGGGCCTTCCCACGGCGGGGAGAGCTTGTGCATGCCCTTCTTGTCCTGGATGAGGCGTAACACCAGGTCGCCTTCCTGGAAGGTGCGAGCTTTCACCCGCCAGCTGTGGTAGCGACGGAGTCCTTGCTGGTAGATGGCAGTGCGTGACCTAGCGAGGTCGCGTGCTTCTTCGAGTTGGTCGATCCCGTCTTGGCGAGCTTGCTCGTTTGCAGCCTCCGTATAGTGGACGACCCGTGGCGAGTCGTGTTCGAGGTCGGTGGGCATGACTGCTTCGGCGCCGTAGACCATGAAGAAGGGAGTGAATCCCGTCGATCTGTTGACTGAAGTGCGGATTCCCCAGATGACAGAGGGCAACTCCTCGACCCAGCACCCGGCGGTGCGCTCGAGTGGTACTTGGAGTCGCGGCTTCAGGCCGTGGAGGATGCTTTGGTTGGCTCGTTCCGCCTGGCCGTTGGATTCCGGGTGGGCGACTGACGCGAGATCGAGCCGGATATGATGCTCTTTGCAGAATTCGGCCATGGCTCCCTTGGTGAAGTTGGTGCCGTTGTCCGTGATGATGCTGTTGGGGAACCCGTAGCGATATATGAGCTCGCGTAGGAATTTAGTGGCGGTCTTCCCATCGCATTTCCGGACTGGCTTGGCCTCCACCCACTTCGTGAATTTGTCGACGGCGACTAGCAGGTGGGTGTAGCCAGAGGGGGCCTTTTTGAAGGGGCCTACCATGTCCATGCCCCATACAGCGAATGGCCAGGTGATGGGGATTGTTTTGAGCGCCGAGCTCGGTACGTGCGTCTGATTGGCGTACTTCTGGCACCCGGCGCATCGCTGGTCGATGTCGACAGCGTCGGCGTGTGCGGTGGGCAGTAGAAGCCATGTCGCATAGCCTTGGCAACCAGGGAACGAGCGGCGGCGTGGTGGCCGCAGTCACCGGAGTGAATGTCGTGGAGGATTTTGCGTCCTTCAGCTGGTTGGACGCAGCGTTGGAACACGCCGGTGACGCTGCGCTTGTGGAGCTCGCCGTCGATGATGGTGTAGGACTTGCATCGACGAGCGATCATTCGAGCGTCTGTCTCGTCTGCCGGCAAGGTGCCGGCTTCTAGGTAGGCGATGTAGGGCTTGGTCCAGTCGTCTGGCTCATTGACGAGTGCGACCAAGGTTGCCTCTGGTTGGAGTGGGACCCCAATGTCGATCTCCCTCGGGGGAGAGACTGACGGCTTGGTAATCGTGTCGAGGAAAACGTCGGCCGGTGGTGCGAGTCGAGCCGACCCGATGCGGGAGAGTGCGTCGGCCTCCTCGTTCTTTCGCTTGTCGATCCACTCGACGGAGTAGCCGGTGAAGTGGTCGCCCAACTTGTCCACCGCTTGGCGGTACGCCGCCATGGTAGGGGAGACGGCGTCGCAGGTGCCGGCGACTTGCCCCGCGACAAGGTCGGAATCTCCGTAGCAGCGGAGACGATTGAGTTCATCTCCTTGGCGGCTCGCATGCCGTGGAGTAGGGCCTCGTACTCAGCCATGTTGTTGGTGAAGGGCGTGAAGTCGAGGCAGAGGATGTAGCGGAGCTTGTCGCCCTTTGGTGAAGTCAGCACTATCCCTGCGCCTGCACCGTCCGCGTTCTTGGAGCCGTCGAAGTGCAGGCTCCAGTAATGGAGGTACGGCAGCTTCTCTGGTTGCTGGGCCTCCTCCCAGTCGGTGATGAAGTCTGCCAGTGCCTGTGACTTGATCGCCTTTCGTGGCGTATTTGATGTTGTGGACGCCGATCTCGACGGCCCACTTGGCGACCCGCCCGGTCGCCTCGCGATTGCGGATGATGTCTTGCAGTGGTGCTGACGAGACGACCGTGATCGGGTGCTCCTGTAAGTAGTGCGGCAGGCGCCGCTGAGCTCTGAAGACCGCGTATACTAGCTTTTGGTACTGTGGGTACCGTTGGCGCGACTCGGTGAGGACCTCGCTGATGTAGTACACCGGCCGCTGGACCGGGCGCTCCTTTCCTTCCTCTGGTCGCTCGACGACCATCACGGCGCTGACGACGCGCTCGGACGCCGCGACATAAACCAGCATGGGTTCTTTGTCAGCGGGGGCGGCGAGTAGTGGTGCGGCGAGTAGCACCTTTTTGAGGTCGTGGAGCGTGTCGTCCGCCTCCTTGTCCCACTGGAAGGTGGGGTTCTTGCGCATCAGGCGGTATAGGGGCATCGCATTTTCGCCCAGGCGGGGGATGAAGCGACTGAGAGCCGCTACTCGCCCGGCCAGCTTCTGGACGTCGCGCAGGCACTCGGGTTTGCCGAGCCAGGCGATCGTGTCGATCTTTGTGGGGTTCGCCTCGATCCCTCGTTGGGAGACGACGTACCCTAGTAGTTGTCCGGCGGGTACACCGAAGGTGCATTTGCCCTGGTTGAGCTTTATCTTGTATCTTCGCAGGTTGGCGAAAGTTTCCGCCAGGTCGGCGAGTAGGTCGCCTTGGCGAGCGGACTTCACGACCACGTCGTTGATGTAGACGTGGATGTTGCGGCCAATTTGGCTCGCAAGGCATTCTTGCATGCACCACTAGTAGGTCGCCCCGGCGTTCTTGAGACCGAAGGTCATGGCGGTGTCGCAGAAGGCTCCGAATGGCGTGATGAACGCCGTCTTCTCCTCATCTTCAACGGCCATTTTGATCTGGTTATATCCAGAGTAGGCATCGAGAAAACAGAGCGACTCTGAGCCTGCGGTTGAATCGATTATCTGGTCGATCCGCGGGAGGACGAACTGCTCCTTTGGGCAGGCGCCGTTCAAGTTTGTGTAGTCGATACACATTCTCCAGGTCCCGTTCTTCTTTTCGACCTGGACTGGGTTTGCCAGCCACTTGGAGTATTTGATTGGCCGGATGAAACTGGCAGCGAGTAGACGCTGTACCTCCTTGGCGATTGCTCGACGGCGTTCTTCATTGAAGGGCCGCAGCGACTGCTTGACAGGCCGTACTTTGGGGTCGGCGTTTAGCTTGTGCTCAGCGAGCTCCCTGGGAACACCGGGCATGTCGGAGGGCTTCCATGCGAAGATGTCCCTGTTCTCACGGAGGAACTCGATGAGCGCGCCTTCCTATGCCGGGCTCATGCCCGTCCCGATCGTCACCGTCTGGCTGGAGTCGCCTGGGACCAGCTCGACGGTGCGGGTGTGCGTCGTGGCCTCAAAGGTTGAGGTGTTTGCGCCCTCTGAGTTGGGTTTCTTGAGTATGGTGGGGTCGTCGTTGTTGACCCCGCTCGCGTACTTGGCGAGCTCATCAGCGTGGTTGGTCTCCGCCGCGATGACGGCGTCGGCGATCTCGGCTCCTTTGGCCTCGCACTCGGCGGCCATGTCGGGGTCGCCGTGGATGGTGATGACGCCGCATGGCCCGGGGAGCTTCATCGCGTTGAACGCGTAGTGGGGTGCTGCCATGAATTTAGCGAACGCCTGGCGCCCCAGGACGCAGTGATAGGGGCTGTCGAAGGGCACCAGCTCGAAGACGATCCGCTCGGTGCGGAAGTTTGCCGGTGTGCCGAAGGTTACTAGCAGCGTGACCTTGCCGATCGGGTACGCCTTCCGACCAGGGACGATGCCGTGGAATGTGGTGTGAGTCGTCTCGATCATTGACTGCGGGAGCCGCAGCCACCTGAAGGTGTCGAGGTAGAGGATGTTGATGGAGCTGCCGCCGTCCATCAGTGTCTTGGGGAGCCAGTAGTCGCCAACCTTGGGCTTGACCACCAAGGCGAATCGTCCTGGGTACTCGATGCGCGGCGAGTGGTCTTGGCGGCTCCAGGTGATGGGCTGCTCCGACCAGTTCAGGAACTGGGGGACGTCTATTTGGGCCACCGCGTTGACGGCGACGGCGCGGGCGATGACCTTTTCTCGCGCTTCGTGTTGAAGCCTGTGAAGGTGTGGAGCGAGCCGGCTACTTTGCCGAATTTTCCGCCGTTTGGCGGGTCGTTGTCGGGGTCCTCCCGCGCTCGCCGTGCCTTCTCGATTTCCCTGAGGGTGTGGCAGTCGGCGGTGGTGTGTGTTGCGGGCTTTCCTTCCCTGCTATGGAACGCACATGGTTGGTTAAGGAGGGCCGCAGGATCGAACCTTGGCTTGTTCTTGTAGTTGCCGCCGTCGTGGCGTTGCCCTCCGTCGCGGCGGAAGCTCTTGGGCTCGCGCTGCGCGTGCCCGGCGTTGGCGACGAAGTCGACTCACCCGTCACTGCGGCGCTTGCCAGTGAGGCGAGTGCCGCTGTAGCGTAGGTCGGTTCGGCGTCCGCCGTCGTTGTCGCCCGTGCGGCGTTGACCTCCTGACTCGTCGTCAGTTTCCTGGTTTGGATCTTCCTCGGCGTACCGTTTGGCGATCTCGAGGAGGTCGGGGATGTTGTCGAGTGTGCGGGAGTGTCGCTTGAGCTTGGCGACTAGGGGCTCGTAGCGGCACGAGGTCTTGAAGCAATGGATCGCGGTGTCCGGGTGGATGCCGACCGCGTTGTACCAAAGCTCTTGCCACCGTTGGACCCAGTTGCGGGTCGACTCGCGGGGTCCCTGGATGCACCGTTCCAGGTCCTCAATAGTGGTGGCGCGGGTGTAGGAGCACTCGAAGTGCCTGACGAAGGCGTCACGCATTTCCTCCCGGGAGTCGATACTGTCCTAGGGGAGAGTGTTGATCCACTGCCTGCACGTCCCCTCCATCATCAGGGGGAGGTAACG
This sequence comes from Avena sativa, assembly GCA_916181665.1. Taxonomy (NCBI): domain Eukaryota; kingdom Viridiplantae; phylum Streptophyta; class Magnoliopsida; order Poales; family Poaceae; genus Avena; species Avena sativa. Next base: position 51,704,191 of record OV702285.1, on the reverse strand, counting down.
GGCGGCGAGCAGGTCAGTGTGACCCGCGATCCCCATTGCCATGAGGTATGTGTCGAGCCATACGGCGGGGTCGTACGAGGAGTCGTACTTTTCTATTTCTTTTGGCGCCTTGAAGTTTGGCGGATACTTCTCGCCTCGGATCATTGGTCCGAAGCACTTTGGCCCGAGTCGGCTGAGCGACCCCATGGGCTCGCCGTCGCGGCGATTGGTTAGGGTATGTCGCAGGTTGTCGGGCTGGCGTGCGCGCCAGCTTTGGTTGTTGATGATGTGGGTACGAGCGTCGATGGGTTGCCCGTTGGCGGCGACAAGGTTGGTTGCCGGCCTGGGGTCGTTGGTGGAGAGTGCCGCGTTAGCAGGTCGGTATTGGAGCTGCAGTGGCTCTGGTGGCGGGCAGTTGAGGGTGTTTGCCGCCGCTGGGCGGCCGCTGGAGGCCGCTCTGCTTCCTGAGGAACGCGAGTATACCCGTCCTTGCGAATCGGCGCCCGCTCTCTGCTGCTCGACGGCCTTCGCGAGCAGGGCCTTGACGTATTCGATCTGTAGGGCGCCGTTGCCGGTCGCCGTGATGCTGTCGACTGCTGCTCGGCCTGCCACAAGGTTGTCCATCGAGGTGGAGAACAGTGGAAGGTCGTTTGCGTCTCGCTCTCGTGAGGAGACTACTATCCGCGGCTGGTCCCTGGGGGGGTGCGGTTGGGTGGAGGTGGGGCACCCATTGCCGTTGATCCTGGCGGGGGCCGAGCGCTCCCTCCTGGTGGCGCGTTCTCGCAGATCGCGCGCTCGGCCACACGGTCCGGGTCGTTTTCGTCGTCGAAGTTCAGGGCGCGCCCCTGAACGGTGGGGTTCAGGCGCGTCCTGATCCGCTGCTGGTGGTAGCGCGATAATTCCTGCGCCATCACCTGCTCGAGGCGAAATTTTTCGTGCTCAGCTTGCTCCTTGCGTACCGCCTCCACCAGTTTCAGGCGAAGTTCCTCGACCTCCGTGGCCGTGGCGTTAGGAGGGATCGGGTTGGAGAATGGATCCTCTGGCGGGTCGGTGCCGGTCGCCATGTAGGTCGCGGCGTAGCGACCGGTTCCGTCACGGAGATCGGCGGAGTTCTCCGACCCGGAGTCGAATTCGAAGATCCTGAGGATGGAGGGGTCCTCGAAATCTCCCGCGTTGGAGACCTGGGCGATGGAGCCCGCGGATGAGGCCGCGGTGATGGATCCGGCGAGTGACGCCGGGGTCGCCGAGTCGGCGTCGTCGGTGAGGGCCGCATCCTCTGCGGCCGCTGACTTCCCGGCCACGTTGCTGTGGGCCGAGTTGTACTCGGAGGCGAGGCGATGGATCGTGCGGATCTGGCCCTTGGAGAGCCGATCACGTGGCGGTGACTCGCGGATGCGAGCCGAATCCTCCGAGACGATGACGTCGGTGAGGCCGACGAAGAGGCTGATCGTGCCGATCGGCAGGATCACGCTGTGCGTGACGGGTCGCGCCGCCGGGACATAGCTGCTCGGCAAGAGTTGGAGCATCTCGCCGATCGCTATCATGCAGCCGGTGGCGACCGTCTCGTTGATGGGCAGATTGGATCTCGCCGCAGAACACCGTCCAGACCGGCCAGGCCCCACGGTGGGCGCCACTGTCGTGGGAATGGTCACGGCAGATGCTGCAATCGGCAGCGAGTAGTAGAACGAGGGGCAAGGGCGGCCAGCCATCTGCGGTGCGAGATGAGGGCAAAGACACAGGGTTTTACCCAGGTTCGGCCCCCCGGAGGGTAAAGAGCTACTCCTGCTAGATTGTATTATCAAGGTGTTACAATGGGCGAGCTCGGCGGCTGGGCGGCGAGTCGCTTGGGTGTCTAAGGGAACGTGTCTCTACTCACCCTATAGGGAGGTTTATATAGGCTCACCTCCCCTAGGGTTTACATATCTCAACCGATTCGGTTAAAGCTTCGGTAGCCATTTAACCTCACCCGACTGGGCCTATCTACTCGCCTGGGCCTTCAGCTTCCAGTCGCTCGGTTACTTGCTGGGCTTCGATCCACTCGCCATTCTGCAGGCCCACTCGCCGGATCTTGGGCCAGTCGGAAACGTCCTGCTGGGTATACCCCGGTAGGCATATCCCCATCAGCTGCAGCTGACATGTCGTCCGTCAAACTGCATGGCGGCAACAAAAACATCGCCCTATAATGCCTTCAGCTGCAGCTGACAGGCGCAGCCTGGATCTGGCTCAACAGCCTATCCTCGGGATCCATCCGAAGCTGGGAGGAACTGGCGTACAGTTTCATCTGAATCTTCAAGGGCATCATCAAGAGGCCAGCCTCGATCGAAGAGCTGAGGGCCTGCACCCAACGAACGGGCGAATCCATTCGCTCGTATATACTACGCTGGTCCAACATCAAGAACTCCACGGCACACATCTCCGAGGAGAGAACAATCATCGCCTTCAAGGATGGCGTCAAACGCTAGGAATTCAAGGAGGAACTTGGGCGCGTCAAGCCCAAGACACTCGACCACCTCATGGACATCGCCAACAGGTGGGCAGATGGTGAGGACTCCGTCCACCGAGAACATTCGGAGGAGGAAGATGACTACGGCCACCGACACGAGCGCCATAGCAAGCGACGATCGCGCGTCTACCACGATCGCGACGGACCCGACATGGTTGTGGCTGGCTACACCAACCGCCGCAAGGAAGGCAACCGCAACAGCGGTGGATACCATGGAAACAACTTCTGTGATGGAGGACGCCTAGCGCAATCATGGCAACGTCGTGGCCACGACAACGATCCCTCGGCATACGACAAGTTGTCGGGCCCATGCACCATCCACTTCTACATCAACAAGCAGGATGGTAAAAAGAAGGCAAGCCACATGCTCAAAGACTGCCGCGAGTTCCAGAAACTCAGTGGGAGCATATCTCAGATGAGACAGCAAGCCCCGAACCCCGGATACGGGCACGCACCCGCACCAGGTGACATCGCACACGGAGCTCCTGCACCACCACCCGTGGGACCTTCTAATCACCCAATCCCACCCGCGCAGAACAACGGCGGAAACGGGTACCCCGCGTCGAAAGGATCATTGATGATCCAAAAGGGGCGCCCAACAAACAGGGTGCAAAAGAAAATCACCCGCCAAGTCAGTTTGGCTGTGACCGCTCCACCCGCCATCCCTGAGTACCTCAGCGGTTCGGAGTCCTACATCACGTTCAGCCGTTCGGATCACCCCTGCCAGATCCTTCGCCCAGGTCATGCTGCCCTGGTGGTCGAGGCGCAGATCGGAGGGTTCGAGATGAGCCGCGTGTTCATGGACGCTGGCAGCGGCATCAATCTGATGTTCGCTAGCACCTTAGCAGCAATGTGGATCCCGCTGTGCAGCCTAGAACAATCCGACACAACGTTCCACGGCATCGTCCCAGGGAAGGGCATATTCCCCCTGGGAAAGATATGGCTCGACGTCATCTTCGGCAAGCCCGATAACTTTCGGTGCGAGCGACTCGATTTCGAAGTGGTGGATTGGCCATCACAATACCACGCCATCCTCGGGCGCATGGCATTCGCACGGTTCCTGGCAGTACCGCACTATGCATACCTGCTACTCAAGATTCCAGGACCTAGAGGCGTCATCACGGTCCACGGGAGCTTCACCCGATCAGATCACTGCGACAGGGACTTCAACAGAATCTCCCAGTCATTCGGCATGCAGGAGGAGCTCATAAGGCTCCGAGAGGTGACAGACAACGGGGCAGCCCCAATCTCAAGGCAGAACGCACCTGACATGTCGTTCGACTCAACAGTCAACACAAGAAGGTGTAGGTCCACCCGACGGACGCCTCCAAGACGGTGCTAATCGCCAACAACCTCAGCCCCGCATAGGTAAGCTTGCTCGTCGAATTCCTCCATGAGCGCTGGGAAATCTTCGCCTGGTGTCCTGCGGACATGCCAGGAGTTCCCAGGGAATTTGCCGAGCACACACTCAACATGTTCCCAGATGCCATGCCCGTGAAACAGTACATCCGACGACTGTCCGAGCCACGGTCCGAAGCTATCGGAGTCGAAGTCAACAGACTACTCGACACCGATTTCATCAGGGCGATCAAGGAAAGCGAATGGCTGGCCAACACCGTGATGGTCCCTAAAAAGGACACGGACATCCTGCGGATGTGTATGGACTTCACCTCGCTGAACAAGCACTGCCCGAAGGATCACTTCCCTCTCCCTCGGATCGATCAGATCATCGATTCGATTGCAAAATGCGAGAAACTCTCCTTCCTCGACGCCTATTTAGGCTACAACCAGATTCGACTGAAGGTCGAAGATCAGGAGAAAACGGCGTTCATCACGCTGTTCGGAGTATTCTGCTACAACACAATGCCCTTCGGACTGAAGAACGCAGGTGCCACGTACCAGCGATGCATGCAGGCATGCCTGAAGAGCCAGATCGGCCACAATATACAGGTCTATGTCGACGACATGTAATCAAAACTAAGGACGCCAAGACACTGATCAACGATCTCCGCCAGACGTTCGACAACCTTGATCGATACAAGATCAAGCTGAACCCAGAAAAGTGTGCCTTCGGCATCCCATCTGGCCAACTTCTTGGCTACTTCATCTCCCAGCGAGGGATCGAGGCGAACCCGAAGAAAATCCGGGCCATAATGGCCATAGAGAAACCGAAGAACCTCAAAGGCGTCCAACAGCTAGCTGGACGCATCGCGGCGCTGAGCAGGTTCATCAGCCGTATGGGCAAAAAGGCCCTGCCTTTCTATCAGCTTCTACGCTAAGCAGACAAATTCGAGTAGACACTAGAAGCGGACGATGCATTCGAAGATCTAAAGCGGCTGCTCTCCATCTCGCCCGTCCTGGTCACGCCAAAGGAACGCGAGCCTATACTGCTATACATAGCAGCCACACACCAGGTGGTAAGCACCGTGCTCATGGTCGAACGACCCAAAGATGGAAAGACCCATGGGGTCCAGCGCCCAATCTACTACCTCAGCGAGGTATTGACGCCGACAAAACAGAGGTACCCTCACTACCAGAAACTCGCCTACGGCGTGTTCATGACGTCTCGTCGGCTGAGCCACTACTTCCAGGAGCATCAGGTGATGGTCGTCAATGAGGCACCCCTGAACAGCATCCTGAACAACCCGGAGGACACAGGACGCGTGGCCTTGTGGGGCATCGAGCTGTCTCCTCTAGACATAGTCTACGAGAAGTGTCATGCAATCAAATCCCAGGTCCTTCCGGACATCCTCGTCCACTGGATGGAGCTCCAGCTGCCGGACACCCCGGACATGACACAGTCATGGACGATGCACTTCAATGGCTCCAAGCGCGAGGCTGGAGCAGGAGCCGGAGTCATACTGACATCCCCGCAGGGCGACAAGATGAAGTACGTCCTCCGGATGAAATTTTGAGCTTCCAACAACGAAGCCGAATACGAGGCCCTCATCCACAGCATGAGGATGGCCAAGATCTGCGGTGCAACGCGCCTGGTCATCTATGGTGACTCGAACCTCGTCGTCCAGCGGACGATGAACGAGTGCGACGCGCACGCCGCTAACATGATCGCGTATCGCGCGCTCTACAATTCACTCGAAGGAGACTTCAACGGCTGCGAGTTTTGGCACATTGGCAGAGAAAGCAATTAAGAGGCCGACAGACTCGCCAATATCGGCTCCACCTGCGCACGGGTGCCACCATGTGTGTTCCTCGAACAGATCTGCATGCCATCCGTCAAAAGGAAATTCCCCAAGGGATCACCCGAAGAGGCAGAGCACTCAGGGGCTGTGCTACCCGAAGGAAAGGAATGACCCGAAAAACTCGACACAAAGGTCAAAGTGGTCAACCTGATGCAGGTCATGGCAGTTGAAGAAACATGGACACAGCCATACCTGCGCTACCTGATAAACAGAGAACTGCCTGATGACCCGACAGATGCCCGGTGCATATCTCGCTGGTCCAAAGCCTTCACCATCATTAACGGCGAGCTGTACAAGCGCAACATTTCGGGTGTGCTCCAAAGGTGCGTCACCATCGGTGATGGCAAAACTATCCTCCAAGACATCCATGAGGGCATCTGCGGCCATCACGCGGGCAGCCGTGCCCTCGTCGCCAAAGCTCTACGAGTTGGGTTCTACTGGCCAATGGCCATGAACGACGCCAAGGACATCGTCCGAAGGTGTAACGGGTGCCAGAGGTTCGTAGACAAACCGCACGCACCTGGATCGGAGCTTAGGCCCATACTCCTGGCCTGGCCCTTCGCCCAATGGGGCCTCGGCATGATCGGCAAACTACCTAAGTCCTCGAAAGGAGGCCACATCTACCTCCTGGTCGCAGTCGACAAATTCACCAAGTGGATCAAAGCCATGCCCGTCACCAACCAAAAGGGTAAAACAACCATGAAGTTCTTCGAATTCATAGTCTACAGGTTCGGCGTGTCGCACAGCATCATCACCGGTAACGGGTCGAACTTCATCTCCAAAGAATTCCAGGACTTCTGCGAAGGCCTCGGGATCAACATAGCATACGCCTCTGTGGCGCACCCACAAATGAACGGGCAGGTAGAAAAGGCCAACGGCCTCGTCAGCGGTGGCATCAAGAAGAACCTAATGATCCCACTTGAGCGGCTCGAGATAGCATGGGCAGAAGAGCTACCCTCCGTCCTCTGGAGCCCGCGCACAATGCCAAACAGCTCAACTGGTTACACGCCCTTCTTCATGGTACACGGAGTCGAAGCCATGTTGCCTGCAGAGGTACGCCATAAGGCCCCACGGGTCGTCGCCTACAGCGAAGCCGAATCGACGGCCGCAGTCGAAGACGCCGTCGACACACTAGACGAGGCACGCGACATCGCCGTAGCTCGATCGGCGGTCTACCAGCAGAGCCTCCGCAGCTATCACAGCCGTCGGCTGCGCCCAAGGTCCTTCATCGAAGGAGACCTAGTCTTACGACTCAAGCAAGAGCGACCAAAGAAGCTCGAGTCACCCTGGGGAGGACCCTACGCCATCACCGAAGTCATCCCAGGTGGCGCCTACCGCCTCAAGCACGTGGAGTCTGGAGTCGCATACTCCAACCCATGGAACGTCGCACAACTGCGACGCTTCTACCCCTAGCTATCCCTCTTTACTTTCAATAAGGCTATTCAGCCAAGGCTACTCAGCCGAACAATGTACCTCCTCATTACGATATGAATAAAGCTAAGTCTCTCGCCCTAAAATTTATCTTTCACTCGCATTTCTTTATGACACAACACACTCGAGGGCTCCCCTTCACCTCACGACTTCGTCGACTGAGGGTAACGCATGTACACCTGAGTATCTGATCACGTCAGGCTAACGAAAAGGGCATGCATACAAACAAGAACCATGTGCCAATACAATCAACCTTCACAGCAAAGGGCGTAATATGCCTAGTCGAATATATACAAATTTTACATCTATCTTTTTACAGTTCCTACCTATTCTGAAGGATCACCTGCGCACGGTGCTCAAATTGATCTACGACTTCCTCGGCATACTGCCTCACAGCCGCATAATGTGGGCGCATGTCCCATAGGCCACCATCTTGTCGAGGGGGTGGCCCAGCCGCCACAGCCGCAAGATTTACGTTAGGGCGATGCAGCCGCACAAGGGAAAGAGCGGCCTTCACCCCCGCAACTAGCTAGTGCCGCACCAGCTCCCTAACATGATGCACATCTCGAAACTTCGCCAGCAAGCCCCAGAGAGTCGATGGCGCTTCATCCAGGGGAAACATGACGTGAAGAATTGACGCGAAGGAAGTCTTCACTTGTCGCAGCACCCGTGACACTTGGTGGGCACGATCCTGCACAGTCGCAAAGACCATGGCACGGTCGCGATCCATCCAGGAAAAGCCACCAGCCTCCATATCTTGCTAGGTCAGGCAATTGATCCGAACTGCAACGTGCTCCTTCTCCTCCTTCGGAACAAGGTTAGCACCTGCAACACCTACAAAGTAAGATGACCAGCCAACAGGCGCATCCAAAAATGAGCAGCAGCTCGAAGAAACTTACACTGCAGGTGTTCGGCCAAACGCCGCAGCTCCCCCATCAGATATTCCTCTCTGGCGGCGCCTCGCTCCGCCTTCGACTTCCAAACATCCGCATGGCCTCGGATGCCAAGCAACTCCTTCTCAAGACTGCGGACATGATCGCAAAGAAACACAAGTTGCGATGCATCATCCAAGGATGGTCGCGGCTACGAGGTATCAACTGTTGGACATATGCCCTAGAGGCAATAATAAATGTAGTTATTATTATATCTTTGTGTTTATGATAAATGTTTACATTCATGGTATAATAGTATTAACAAGGAAACATTAATACTTGTGTGATTTGTAAACTTAATTTGAAGTCCCTAGTAAAGCCTCTATACATCACTAGCTTGTTGGTTAATGAATGATTGTGGTTTCCCTGTCATGAACATTGAGATGTTATTAACAACAATATCATATCGTTAGGAGAATGATATGGTGGACATACTCCTATAGATAAGCGTAGCATAAAGATCAAGTCATTTTAATAGTTCAATTGCTATATGCTTTCTGATACATAGTAACCTAATTCCTTCGACCATGAGATCATGCATATCACCTTTACCGGATGGATGCTTTGATGACATCAAACACCACACCGTAACTGGGTGGCTACAAAGGTGGCATTGAGTGTTCGGAAAGTATTGGTTGAAACACATGTATCAAGAGTGGGATTTGTCCATCCATATGACGGATAGATATACTCTGGGCCCTCTCGGTGAAATGTCATCCAATTAGCTTGCAAGCATGTGACTGGCTCACAAGGGATCACATATCACGGGAACAAGAAAAGAGTACTTATCGGTAACGACGTTGAACTAGGTATGCAGAGATACCGACGATCATAACCTCGGATAAGTAAACTATCGTGAGACAAAGGGAAATTGGTATCGTATGTAAGTGGTTCATTCGATCGCAAAGTAATCGTAGAAATATGTGGGAGCCATATGAATTTCCAGATTCCTCTATTGGTTATTGTTCGGAGAAGTGTCTCGATCATGTCCGCATAATTCACGAACCGTAGGGAGACACACTTAAGGATTCGACGTTGTTTGAGTAGTTATGGAATGATGAGAAAGAGTCCGAATGTTGTTTGGAGTCTCGAATGGGATTCGGGATATCACGAGGAGATCCGGAATGGTCCGAAGAATAAGATTCATATAAGGAAAGTCCCATTTTGGAGTTGGAGAATGGTTCCGGTGTTTTCATCGGGAATGTTCTAGAAGGTTCCGGAATGTCCGGCACTCCGGAGGGGAAGGGTACATGAATGTGTTATATCAAGTTGGTATGATTGCATCATGTACTCGGTGTCATCGCTGAACAAAATAGAGTGTTTATTCAAATCCTAGTTTGAAAAGTCAAACGCCAAGTTTGAAAGTCAAACGGCTATTTTTGGGAAGTGGAGAGGGAGGTGGAAACCGACTTGGGGGAGGAGTTCCTCCTCCCACCGCCGGTGCACCACCAAGCCGAGTTGGGGAGGGACTCCCCTCCCCTTGGCCGGCCGGCCCCTCCACCTATATAAGGAGGGGCAGGGCTCCCCTCCTAGACACAAGATCCCCGCCTCCAAACCCTAAGCCGCCGGCGCCGCCACCTGCTGCCGCCGCCGCCCTAGGTCAAGCCGCCGCCGTCGCCTAGCAACCCTAGCCGCCGGCCAAGCTTCCTCCTCGGCGTGTCTAAACCCTAGATCGTTGAGGAACTCTCTCATACTCCACCATACTCGCTCCGGCTTAGGGCGAAGCCCTGCGAGATCTCCCCTCTACTTTCGGTACCACGCCGTTGTGCTGCCGGAATTGCGAGGAGAGTGTTACAACCTCCGCTGCCTGCTGGAACAAGGGAGAGGAAGGTCTTCGTCGAGTACCGAACGTGTGACCGACTGCGGGAGCGATGCCGGAACGCAGCGCCGGAAGGATCGTCTACGCGATCTTGAGATCGGGAAGAGTACGACTACATCACCCACGAGAATCCGCTCTCGTTAAACACTTTGGAATCTTCGAGGGTGAGTTATTCCATCGACTCGTTGCTACAATCTAGTAGATAGATCTTGGCTTGTTTGTTTGTATGCGATAGAAAATTTTTGTTTTCCATGCTACGAATCCCTACAGTGGTATCAGAGCCGTGTCTATATGTAGATCTGTTGCACGAGTAGAACACAATGGTCATTGTGGGCGTTGATGCTTTTATTGTCGATTGCTTCTTGTGTACTTTGCATCTTGCGGGATGTTGGGATGAAGCGGCCCGGGCTAACCTTACATGACATCGTTCATGAGACTTGCTCCACGCTTGACATGCAACTTGTATTGCATAAGTGGCTTTGCGGGTGCCTGTTTCTCCTAGCATAGTTAAGATTCAATTTACAACGGGTGATTAACAATGCTAGTATCAATGTTGTGGTTCTTGTTCGTAAGTTAGAACAACACTTATTGAAAGCCCCAAACCACGTAAAATATGCAAAGAAAGTAGAGGCGTCTAACTTTGTTTTGCAGGGGTGTGCTGTGATGTGATATGACCATGATTGTGATTATATTTGATGTATGCAATGTTCCTTATTGTAAGTTGGCAACCGGCAGGAGCCATATGGTTGTCTTTAATTTATGTTAAGACCCGCGTGTCTATTCAAAGTAGTTGTAATAGTTGAAACCGGTGGACGACAACCATGAAGAAGCGTCATTGACCATGATGCAATGCCGGTGATGATGGAGATCATGTTCGTGCTTGAAGATGGAGATCAGAAGCACAAAGAAGAAAAGGCCATATCATATGACATATTATGAATTGCATGTGATGTTAATCCTTTATGCATCTTGTATTGCTTAGTAGACGACGGTAGCATTATAAGATGATCCCTCATGCACATGAATTTCAAGTCATAAAGTGTTAGTTAGCACCGTTGCTAAAGCTTGTTGTTTCGAAGCACCACGTGATGATCGGGTGTGTTAGATTCCGCAAGTGTATACAACGTGAGCAAGCCAGATTTGCTCATGCGGAAACTAAGGTTTGATCTTGACGAGCCTAGCATGTACAGACATGGTCTCGGAACACGGATCACCGAAAGGTAAAGCATGAATCATATAGTAGATATGATGAACATGTCGATTGTTCGCCATTGAAACTATATCAGCTCTCGTGATGATCGGTGTTGATGTGGTGGATTTGGTTCGTGTGATCACTAAAACAATGTGAGGGATATTGTTTTGAGTGGGAGTTCACCTAGATTAATTTTATTATTAATTTGAACTCAATTTGTCATAAACTTAGTCTAAACTATTGCAAATATGTTGTAGATCAATGGCAGCCCCTACCATCAATTTTAATGCGTTCCTAGAGAAAGAAAAGTTGAAAAACAATGGAAGCAACTTCGCGGATTGGTTCCGCAATTTGAGGATTGTCCTCACAGCTCGTAATTTGACCTATGTGTTGGATGCACCGCTGGGTGACCCACCTGCGGCTGATGCTGCCGATGAAGTAAAGAATGTTTACCTCACTCGGAAGACTCAGTACTCCACAGTTCAGTGTGCTATCTTGTATGGTTTAGAATCGGAGCTTCAGAAAAGGTTTGAGAATTCAGACCCATATGATATTGTCGAGGATCTCAAATTGATCTTTAAGACTCATGCGGCAATTGAAAGCTATGAGGCTTCTGAAAAGTTCTTTAACTGCAAGATGGAAGAGGGCAGCTCCGTTAGTGAGCATGTGCTTAAGATGTCTGGGCACGCAAACATACTTCAAAGCTTGGGTATAGTGATTCCTAATGCTTTGGGGATTTACCGCGTCCTCCAATCACTGCCACCAAGTTACAAGAACTTTGTGATGAACTACAACATGCAAAACATGAACAAGACGTTGCCAGAACTCTTTGCCATGTTGAAATCTGCAGAAGTGGATATCAAGAAAGATCACCAAGTGTTGTTGGTCAATAAGACCACAAAATTCAAGAAAGGCAAGTCTAAGCAGAAGGGACACTTCAAGAAGGGTGGTAAGAAAGTTACCATGCCAACGAAGAAGACCAAGGCTGGACCTAAGCCTGATACTGAGTGCTTTTACTGCAAGGGAGAAGGTCACTGGAAGCGGAATTGCCCAAAGTACTTGGCGGATTTGAAGAACGGCAACATCAAGAAGAAAGGTATATCCGATATACATGTTATTGATGTGTATCTCACTAGTACTCGTAGTAGTGCCTGGGTATTTGATACTGGTTCGGTTGCTCATATTTGTAACTCGAAACAGGTGCTGCAGAATAAACGAAAGCTAGCGAAGAACGAGGTGACGATGCGCGTGGGAAACGGATCAAAGGTTGATGTGATCGCGGTCAGCATGCTACCCCTTCATCTACCATCGGTATTAGTTTTATACTTAAATAATTGTTATTTGGTGCCTGCGTTAAGCATGAACATTATATCGGGATCTTGTTTATTGCGAGACGGTTACTTGTTTAAGTCCGAGAATAATGGTTGTTCGATTTATATGAGTAATATGTTTTATGCACATGCACCTTTGATAGATGGTCTATTCTTATTGAATCTCGATAGTGGAAATACACATATTAATAACATTGAGGCTAAACGTTTGAAATCGAGCGATAACTCGACCTATATGTGGCACTGTCGTCTTGGTCACATTGGAGTGAAGCGTATGAAGAAACTCCATTCCGATGGACTTCTTGAATCACTTGATTTCGAATCACTTGAAAGATGCGAAGCATGTCTGATGGGTAAAATGACTAAGACTCCATTCTCTGGTATGAGGGAGCGAGCTACGGACTTATTGGAAATCATACATACCGATGTGTGTGGTCCAATGAGTGTAGCATCACGCGGTGGTTATCATTATGTTCTTACCTTCACGGATGATTTGAGTAGATATGGGTATATCTATTTCATGAAACATAAGTCCGAAACTTTCGAGAAGTTTAAGGAATTTCAAAGTGACGTAGAGAATCAACGTACCAAGAAGATTAAATTTCTACGTTCTGATCGTGGAGGTGAATATCTAAGTTACGAGTTTGGCGAGCATTTGAAGAAATGCGGAATACTTTCACAATTGACACCGCCGGGAACACCACAGCGTAATGGTGTGTCCGAACATCGTAATCGAACTCTCTTAGATATGGTTCGTTCTATGATGTCAGTTACAGATTTACCGCTATCATTTTGGGGTTATGCATTAGAAACAGCCGCATTCACTTTAAATAGGGCACCATCTAAATCCGTTGAAACGACACCGTATGAATTATGGTTTGGGAAGAAACCTAGATTGTCGTTCCTTAAAGTTTGGGGTTGCGAAGCCTATGTAAAGAAGTTACAGCCGGATAAGCTTGAACCCAAAGCGGAAAAATGCGTCTTCATTGGATACCCGAAGGAAACTATTGGGTATACCTTCTATCATAGATCCGAAGGCAAAATCTTCGTTGCCAAGAATGGATCCTTTCTAGAGAAGGAATTTCTCTCGAAAGAAGTGACTGGAAGGAAAGTAGAACTCGACGAGGTTGTCGAACCTTCTCTCGAAATTGCAAGTAGCGCAGCACCGGAAGAAGTTCCTGTGGTGCCTGCACCAGTTAGAGAGGAAGCTAATGATGATGATCATGAAACTTCGGTTGAAGTTGCTACAGAGCCTCGCAGGTCAACGAGAACTCGTACCACTCCAGATTGGTATGATCCCGTTATGAGTGTCATGTTGGTGGACAACACCGATGACCCTGAGACATATGAGGAAGCAATGATGAGCCCAGATTCCAAAAAATGGCAAGAAGCCATGAAATCCGAGATTGGATCCATGTACGAAAACCAAGTATGGACTTTGGTGGACTTACCAGATGGCCGGAAGGCTGTCGAGAACAAATGGATTTTCAAGAAGAAAACAGATGCTGATGGTAATATTACTGTCTATAAAGCTCGACTTGTCGCAAAGGGGTTTCGACAAATTCAAGGAGTTGACTACGATGAGACTTTCTCACCAGTAGCGAAGCTAAAGTCTGTGAGGATCATGTTAGCAATCGCTGCATATTATGATTATGAGATATGGTAGATGGATGTCAAAACAACATTCCTCAATGGAGACATTGATGAAGAGTTGTATATGATGCAACCCAAAGGTTTTGTCGATCCTAAAGATGCTAACAAGGTATGCAAACTTCAACGGTCCATTTATGGATTGAAGCAAGCATCCCGAAGTTGGAATCAACGTTTTGATAAGGTGATCAAAAGTTTTGGTTTTATACAAACTTATGGAGAAGCTTGTATTTACAAGAAAGTGAGTGGGAGCTCTGTAGCATTCTTAATACTATATGTAGATGACATATTATTGATTGGGAATGATGTAGACCTTTACCGGATGGATGCTTTGATGACATCAAACACCACACCGTAACTGGGTGGCTACAAAGGTGGCATTGAGTGTTCGGAAAGTATTGGTTGAAACACATGGATCAAGAGTGGGATTTGTCCATCCATATGACGGATAGATATACTCTGGGCCCTCTGGGTGAAATGTCATCCAATTAGCTTGCAAGCATGTGACTGGCTCACAAGGGATCACATATCACGGGAACGAGAAAAGAGTACTTACCGGTAACGAGGTTGAACTAGGTATGCAGAGATACCGACGATCGTAACCTCGGATAAGTAAACTATCGTGAGACAAAGGGAAATTGGTATCATATGTAAGTGGTTAATTCGATCGCAAAGTAATCGTAGAAATATGTGGGAGCCATATGAATTTCCAGATTCCTCTATTGGTTATTGTTCGGAGAAGTGTCTCGATCATGTCCGCATAATTCACGAACCGTAGGGAGACACACTTAAGGATTCGACGTTGTTTGAGTAGTTATGGAATGATGAGAAAGAGTCTGAATGTTGTTCGGAGTCTCGAATGGGATTCGGGATATCACGAGGAGATCCGGAATGGTCCGGAGAATAAGATTCATATAAGGAAAGTCCCATTTCGGAGTTGGAGAATGGTTCCGGTGTTTTCATCGGGAATGTTCTAGAAGGTTCCAGAATATCCGGCACTCCGGAGGGGAAGGGTACATGAATGTGTTATATCAAGTTGGTATGATTGCATCATGTACTCGGTGTCATCTCTGAACAAAATAGAGTGTTTATTCAAATCCTAGTTTGAAAAGTCAAACTCCAAGTTTGAAAGTCAAACGGCTATTTTTGGGAAGTGGAGAGGGAGGTGGAAACCGACTTGGGGGAGGAGTTCCTCCTCCCACCGCTGGCGCACCACCAAGCCGAGTTGGGGAGGGACTCCCCTCCCCTTGGCCGGCCGGCCCCTCCACCTATATAAGGAGGGGCAGGGCTCCCCTCCTAGACACAAGATCCCCGCCTCCAAACCCTAAGCCACCGGCGCCGCCACCTGCTGCCGCCGCCTCCCTAGGTCAAGCCGCCGCCACCGCCTAGCAACCCTAGCCGCCGGCCAAGCTTCCTCCTCGGCGTGTCTAAACCCTAGATCGTCGAGGAACTCTCTCATACTCCACCATACTCGCTCTGGCTTAAGGCGAAGCCCTGCGAGATCTCCCCTCTATTTCTGGTACCACGCCGTTGTGCTGCCGGAATTGCGAGGAGAGTGCTACAACCTCCGCTGCCTGCTGGAACAAGGGAGAGGAAGGTCTTCGTCGAGTACCGAACGTGTGACCGACTGCGGGAGCACTGCCGGAACGCAGCGCCGGAAGGATCGTCTACGCGATCTTGAGATCGGGAAGAGTACGACTACATCACCCACGAGAATCCGCTCTCGTTAAACACTTTGGAATCTTCGAAGGTGAGTTATTCCATCGACTCGTTGCTACAATCTAGTAGATAGATCTTGGCTTGTTTGTTTGTATGCGATAGAAAACTTTTGTTTTCCATGCTACGAATCCCTACATCAACAGGGTCATCACCCGAAGGTCCCTAGAGAAAAACAGACAAGAATATGAACAACACACGAATGGGCAACAACTCGAAGATTCATTATATACAACAAAAGCCACTACGTGGCACAAGAAGTGTTCATGAAGATATTACAACAAGAGAAGACGACAACTATCCTACAACTACAAGGCCTAAGCAGCTACGTCCTGAGTGGCCTCGGAGCCAGATTGTCTGCTCTTGACCTCTTCCTGCTGCCTCACCGCGTACTCCGCCAGCAGGTCAATCAGCTTCGGCCCATAGCGTTTACCGCGGGCAGCATAGAGGGCAAAGGCTACCTCGGATCCGCCGGGAGCAGTTGGAATCTAGGAGGTGACCTGATGAAGATCCAGCTCCGCCCCGGACGCCATGGCCATCGCTAGCCCCATGGACGCGCAGATGCCCTTCTGCTTGCGCTTGTACGCCACGGGCACATCGGCTGATAGCGCATCCGTCAACAAGTCGACATCCTCAAGGGCAACGCCCTTGGGGACGAGCTCCTTGTAGAAGCGCCGGAGAACCTCTTTGGCTTTGGCAAGAGAGCCAACCACAGTGCTGCAGCGGTCTTCCACCGCCGCAGTAGCATAATCCAGAGCACTACCGTGCTCCAGGGCACTACGGTCGAACTCAATGCCCGCGACATCTAGAGGAACGGAAAAAGTACAATAAGAATCAAACAAAGCCAGAGAGACAAGGCAGCTGAAAAAGAACATACATGCGAAACTAGTCACTGGAAATAGCCTTGGCAGCAGCCATCAGCTTGTCGGCTACCTCCTTCTCGCGCGAATCTGCGGTAGTGGCGAGCTGCTCCTCGCGATCCGTAGCCTCCTGTTGCAGGCGCTCCTTGGCTGCAGCTGCGTCAGCTAGCTCCCGCTCGAGGCGCTCCTTTGCACCAACGGTGTCCTCGGCCTTTTTCTTCGCTCGCCCGAGGCTCTTTTTGAGAGAATCAAGCTCGCGGAGGGCAGTGTTATTTTCATCTGCTAAAAGCAACAAGATCATGCATGAGGTTTGCAAGCTGGCAAGCAGACGAAGAAGTAGAAGACCTAGTTAAGGATGTACCTTGAAGTCGCTGCAGGCTGGCCTCCAATGCCAGGTGCTGCTTAACCAGCTGGTTGGTGCCTTGCACAAAAGGCTGCGAGAAGAAGCAACTTATCAGGAAAAGGACTCGGGGGTTGCGCCCAAGAAACGAGCAAAACAAAATCAAGCACACAAAAAGCGCTTGAGGGCTCCCCCCGAGACACTCACAAAATAGAAGCAATGATCAGCAGATCATACGAAAAATGCTCGGGGGCTCCCCCCACGGCAAGAACGGAAACACTTACATGATCAGACGGAGACTCCAAAGGTCTGACTGTAGTCTTCTAGGAGACGATCACCCGAGACCCCTGCGGAGAAGGATTCGGGGCAGCACCTCTAGAGGTGGCCACCGTCTAAGATGAGGGAGGTGTCATCTTCAACTCCCCTACTAACTCCTGAGTGGCATTGCTAAATGAGCCCTCAGAGGAGTGGCTGCAAAAGAAAACACCAGTCAAAGACAAGCAAGCAACAAGGAAAGATAGTAAAAAGCACCCAAAGGAACTTACGAGTCCATATCGCTCAAGTTGAAGACAGGCAAGGCCCTCTTGCCCTTCTTCTCTTCCTTCTTCTCTTCCTTCTTCTGCTTCGCCGGCGGCTGTGGCGCTACAGCCCGCACAAGCACGGCCGGAATAGGGGAGGAAGATCCACCATCACCTCCACTGTGACGCACAAGTCATGGCGGGTCCCTAGGCGTCGGTGGAGTCGAGGCATCCGACGATTCGCTCGAGCTCCCTGCCCGCTTTTGGGTCTGCTCCTCGCTTGCTCGAGGGCTTCCTCAACCGGTGACTGCTCAGAGGGAAGCTCAGACATGGAGTCCACTACCTCATTGTCCGGCGCATCCGGAAAACGTTCGGGTAGTGGAGGCACCATGCTAAGTACCTTAAACTCCTGCACAAAGAAAACAAACTTTCAAAACAAGAAGTTACAGGAAAACGCATTCAGAAAAAGCGCTACGCGCATGTCCCAGATCTACACCTGCAGAACCCGTCGAGAGGCACTGAACGGAGGGGTCAGCGACTTTCCCGAAAAGTCCTCGTTAGCTTTGAACTTCAGCAGCGGCCGAAGGATGGGGAATTACCTCATCGTCGGGAATCTTGACGGCCTCCTTGTCCTGCGGGATTAGACCCCGCTCACGAATCTTGCGCAGGTCGCCCTCGTGCGTCTCCGTCCATCGCCACCCACCATCGGTGACGCGAGTAGCGGCGGTGCCCTTTTTGCCGTCGGCAGCAGCGCTGGTGCCCACCATGGTGGAGGCCTTCTTCGGCTTCCCCATTGCAGTACGGTGACGACGGTGGTGTGAGCGCAGAAAAGAGGACGGGAAAGATCGAAGAACTTCTAGCGCGTGACGAGAAAAGCTCAAGAAAGTGGAAGAAGTGAAAAGCAAATGGCTGCGGTGAAAACAAAAAATTTTCCCCCATAGTTATAAGGACGAAGACGATGAGAAGGGACCGTCCATCGGGAAGCCCTAGAGCCAGCATCAAATCCAACCGTCCATGTGTCAGCACAGCAGCGAACCGTCGCTCGCACGCCGTCCACTACGCACAAAAACCGAGGAGATGCCATAATTATAGCCACGTCGTGCGTGACCAGTCAACTCCAAGTCAGAAAGTGGGACCCACGTTCGTCCAGTCACGTCATCTTTGGCGTCGCAGACGCTTGAGGTCACCGATCGTCAGCACTGACGTCATCAAAGCTATACTAGCAAGGGTTACAAATTTTCGGCTCAATAGCTAAAGTACTCACTCAAATCTACGATTCGAGTAACTACTCGGGGGCTACTCCTATCAGGAGCGCTCGCTGTGCACCCGAAGCATCAATAGCGTACTACGCCAATGATTTATTTCTTCGAGTCCTACGTCGAGTCTACGACTCCACTACGGACTCGGGGGCTACTCCCATAGGGAGGATTGATTCAAGCATCCGAAAAAAATTGTGTCCTACGGACCTGAAGCAAATAACGGCTGAATTAAAGTCTCTGCTCGAGTCTACGACTCGAACAGACACTCGAGGGCTACTCCCATACGGAGCGCTAGTCGCGCACCCTATGAATTCTTCGAATGCGATCCTTCGGATCAGAATGCAAAAATTTATTGGCAACTTTGCCCCAATCAACGCTAAGTGAGTAACATCCTCCTTGGCCACCCGAAACACCTCCGCGGTGATAAAATTTCGGATGCTGTGTCTGTGACGCAAAGATAAGACCTACAGATATCATCTGATTGCCTAACAACGCACACGACTGCGCCCTGCTAGTGAAAATCCGTGCTAAAAAGTGCGATGAAAATCCCGACGGACGCGTTGGGTACATCATTCGAAAATTACTGGGATTCCTCTCCTGTAAGTCCTCAACGGCCTGAGTTGAATTACGCCAGCATCTGTTCCGGGTTCGAGTCGAGGGACTCGAATCTGAAGAAGATCGTGTTGTTTTGTCCTAAGACAGTTAACTGACCCTGATCCGTCAGGAGAGTCAAGCACACGCATCGACAATCCCTACATACTAAAATCATTCTCTGATGAACAGAAACAGCTGCACCCGAAAGATTGAAGAGTCCTCAGCCAAATCTACGATTCGACTAAACACTCGGGGGCTACTGACATGGTTATACCCTATGGGTACACGACATCAGCATACCTGGTCCAGCCCAAGGAAGTCCTATGAAAATATACGCGGCCCATGAAGATTTTTGGGTAGCCCAAGCCCATGACGTCTTCGGATCCTTGGAGAGCAAGACTAGATTAGATAGAATATTCAAAGGGGCAAACCCTAAACCTGTAACCGACTCGATCTGTGCCCGGGACCTGCCTACCTCTATATAAAGGCTAGGAGGGCACGATGAGGAGAGACCTCTCATACCACCGCATACACACCTCCACGCCAGATTGCATCTGCGCACCCCTGTAACTTTCGGTTCCGCCGTAATCAAGAACAGACAAGCAGGAGTAGGGTTTTCCCTCTGGGGGCCTGAACCTAGGTAAATCTCGTGTCCCCTGGTTGCTTGTTTGTTAACCGTTCTGCTATCTCCAGCACCCCCATCTTCTCCAAAATCCAAGCTCATAACAATGGGCATTGACGAGATCGATCCTCGTCAGTATCTTTTTCCACCTTTTGTCAACATACCATTCATCTCACAAAGATCTGAATGTATAAGTTATAGTGGTGCTAAGTTTCTCGGTTCCACAGTCGTATGAGACTTGCGGGGTTGCTTTGCTTGCACACAAACTTGGCACTTAGAACCTTTGACAGCGGTAAATTTCGGAATTAAACTCATATTGGCTAGCCGTGTCATGCAACCAAAGTTAATATGACAGAGTTGTGAATGCCAAACATTGGACTCATTATCATTGCAAACATGATTAATAACTTTAGTACATGAGTCTGACAAAGACAAGCGGAACAGACCTCCGCACTCATAACCCTTTCCAACAAATTGTACATACTTGGAAATTATAACTTTATTGGACTCAAAAACCAACTTAAAACCATCTCGACATAAAAGCGATCCGCTGACGAGATTCTTATTGATGGAGGAAACGTGCTGCACATTCTTCAGCTGTACGGTCTTCCCCGAAGTAAACTTCAGATTTACCGTACCAACACCATGAACAGAAGCACGTGAGCCGTTTCCCATCGTTACGGAAGAAGTCCTTGATACCCGATAAGAGGAAAACATGGAAATATCAGAACATACATGTGTATTAGCACCTGTGTCTATCCACCAATCAGGATAATGACATACTGAAAAGATAGTAGGTAAAATACCGTACCCAGCATCCTTTATATCAGTATTGCTAATAACAACATTAGCGGCCTTGCCGCTGTTCCCATGTTGATGTTTGTCAAAGCGATTAGAGCAGCTATGAGCCCAATAATCAGTATCACCATAGACATGGCAAGAGCCTTTCCTCTTATCATTTTTGTTCTTGAAGTTGGTTGAGTGTGTGGCCTTGTTCTTGCCATTAAACTTTCCCTTTCCTTCAGTTTTGTTCTTATTCTTGAACTTGTGGGATTGGAAGTTTTTGTTAGCATTAATTTTGATTAGGTAAGTGTATGTGTGTGTCTTTCCTAGGTAGTGTCTACCGTGTGTGTGTTTGAGTTCGACTAGTACTAGGCTTGTCAGGTTCAGTATTTGTGTGTCCTTGTAGGCGTGTAGGTTTAGATGATGTGTCGTGTGTCCGTGTACGAGTATGAGTACCAGTCCTATTAGGTTAGCTTTGCCTTTGGCCGTGTGTGTATATATACACACGAGGAGGCATCGATTTGTACCGTGTGAGTTGAGAAGAAAATTAAGAAAAAGAACGGGCACGACACGTGCCCTTAGCCATAAGATTTTTCGAGCATGCTTGTTTGTCTAGTTTGATGTAGTTGATCCGTGGGAAAATTTCCAACAATTGGTATTAGAGCGAGGTAGAAGATTTGAAGCTTGCCCCGGGGAGGCGACCCGACTAGTGCCTCGGGGCAGGCGATATTGTCGCTCGGCGGAGCGGCGAGCAGGAAGATGGCGGGCGGTGGAGGTCCGGGGGAGCGACACGAGGGAGGCGGCAGAGCGCTGTCGTCGGAAAAGTGGTGGAGGTGGATGATCGTTGATGGGGAGGAGGTGCCGAGGTGTGGTGTCGGGAGTCTCGTCAAGATCGTCAACCGGGGAGTTAGAAGAGTCAAGGAGTCATGGTCGTGCGGGTTGGCACGTCGAGTCAGCGTCGTGTTCGTGAGTCGCTGTCGTGTCCAAGTGCTTGTCTCTGTGAGGAACCGTTGAAGTTGAAGCGTGTCACGTCGTGTTGCTGTCTGGTGCTAGGTGCGACCAAGGGTCTCGACGGGAAGGATGATGCTCAAGCGTATAGTGGGACAATGACCAGTGAAGGGGAGGCTCTTCAATGAGGACCTGTCTTTACATGGGGCGGTGTGTGATCCGTTGGCATGTATGCGTCTGGGGTGGCCTATGGTGTCTGCCTGATAGCGGCGTGACTGGGAGTCTGGATCATACGTTGAGTTGAGTGAAGATGTCGTGAAGCTGTAAGGAGTCAAGATCAGGGGGAACATGAGGAGACATCAATTCAAAATTAGGGCGAGATTGTTAGCATTAATTTTCATTAGGTAAGTGTATGCGTGTGTCTTTCCTAGGTAGTGTCTACCGTGTGTGTGTTTGAGTTCGACTAGTACTAGGCTGGTCAGGTTCAGTATTTGTGTGTCCTTGTGTGCGTGTAGGTTTATATGATGTGTCGTGTGTCTGTGTACGAGTATGAGTACCAGTCCTATTAGGTTAGCTTTGCCTTTGGTCGTGTATGTATATATACACACGAGGATGCATCGATTTGTACCGTGTGAGTTGAGAAGAAAATTAAGAAAAAGAACGGGCACGACACGTGCCCTTAGCCATAAGATTTTTCGAGCGTGCTTGTTTGTCTAGTTTGATGTAGTTGATTCGTGGGCAAATTCCAGCAGTTTTTCTCCTGCACCAAGTTGGCAGTAGAACCTCCCTCAAATCCTCGACCAGTTTTGTCCTTTGCTCTCGCCTTCTCTTCCACATGAAGAGACCCAATGAGATCTGTAACGGAAAACTCTTGTCTCTTATGTTTTAGAGAAGTAGCAAAGTTCCTCCACAAGGGAGGAAGCTTGGCAATAATGCCACCGGCCACAAATTTTTCTGGCAAGGAACACTTGAACTGCTCAAGTTTTTTGGCAAGTGATTGTATCTCATGAGCTTGCTCAACGACGGAGCGCTTATCAATCATCTTATAGTCATAGAATTGCTCCATGACATACAACTTAGTGCCAGCGTCCGAGACCCAAAACTTGGCCTCGAGCGCTTCCCACGCGTCCTTTCCATTATCAAATGACATATACGGGTCAACAATGTTGTCCCCAAGAACACTGAACAAAGCCGCCATAAACATGGTATCAGCTTTCTTAAAGGTCGCTTCCTGCTTAGCAGAAAGTTCTCCTTCAGGCTTGCCCAGAGTGGCACTATAGCAGCTTAGGTTTTCAAACCAGAGAACTGCTCTTTGCGCCATCTCTTATAGTGCATGCCATCAAAAGGAGGCGGTCTAGTAGCCGCGGCTACACAAGTGGAATTCAGTTGCCTAAAATCAGGTTTTTGGATTGTTGGAAATATAAGCAAAAATCCATATGATTTAATCCGAATAATAAACTAATAAATTATGATCATACAGACGGTACTAAAACCAATCATGCAGATCAACAAAGTAGATGAACAGATTACATCTATACAAGACAAACCTATCACATCTATGACAAATGCTAGAACTAGAAACTCTAGCATAATTCGAAAGAGAGAGATTGAAATCACATATGATGCAGTTGCGGCAGTAGCCGCGACAGTAGCAGCAGCAGAGCTTTCACCCATGTTGAGGTTGTCGAAGAGGTCGCTGACGTCCGGGAAGAAGTCGTCGTTCGGAAACTCGTCGTCGGACGACGCCGTGGCTGCCAGTAGTCGTGCTTGAGCGCTCCCCAAAAATCTGATCACCCCTCACCCGTACAGGTTCACGAGAGGCCAGGTTCCGGAGGCCTACTGTCCCAATCTACGGTGCACGCCGCAAGCCGGGATGGGAAAGACGAAAGCGGCAGCGCAAAGTTCTGGAGGTAGGTGCGTGTTGTGGATTGATTCACCGATTAGGTTTAGCGCATACGCTTATATAGTGCAGGTTAGGGAGATCGTGGGGCTCAGCTCACGTCCGAGTCGGTAATAGTCCACGTTCATAAAAACTGGAAACGGCTGTAATTAACGCGTCCATTAATGACTCATAATTAGTTTTCCCAACCAGCAAAATAAATCTCGGCTCGGCGAGATTCCCGCAACCCGCGGCGCGTGCGCGTCGTGACGAGGCGAGGCGTGGCGAGGCGGGC
Source organism: Avena sativa (assembly GCA_916181665.1). Taxonomy (NCBI): domain Eukaryota; kingdom Viridiplantae; phylum Streptophyta; class Magnoliopsida; order Poales; family Poaceae; genus Avena; species Avena sativa. Next base: position 51,680,340 of record OV702285.1, on the reverse strand, counting down.
GGCTCGAAGGAGGAGTGTGCGAGGGATTCTCTCCTTATCACACCTTAGTGAATGGTGCAACACTCTACTATATAACGTGGTCCAACTCCCCTTCAACTAGCAATGTGGAACTAAACTTTAGCACCACTAGCACAGCCATATGCTGTCATATACAAGTGGGCCAAAGAGAATTTCATAATTTTTCTAATGGGCCAACAATCCAATATACACCAAATTCCAACAGCAGCAGCCCCTAGGTCTAGGTTGGCAAATTAAAACTGGCAAATCCAAACGAAATCCATAAAACACTACAAAATTTATAGATAGTATGCGAGTTCATACAAGATTTGATGAAATTTAAATTAAAACAGAAATAAACTAATCCTAGTTAATGCCAAAATAGCGGTAGAAGACGGTGTAGTCGTCTTCGACGGTTTGTCCGTCGGCGGGCCATGGCTGCTCCTCTGGCCTGGGTCGCCGTAGCACCGCCTCACCGTAGCGTTGCTCAGCACGGCCTCGTCGTCGAGGATGATGGCACCGTGGTTGAACCGGGCAAGTGGCGGCGCAGATGATGCAAACCCCTGTTTATCATTCAAAAATAGCCGGCGCAGAACGAAGCCCGTAAACACGAACTGTGAACTGTTTCAAAACTATGAAAAGCTGATGATGCAAAACCATGTCTACTGTTCGAAAATATCCGCTGTAGAACGAAGCCCGCAAACGCGAACTATGATTGTTTGCGGGCTTCGTTCTGCACCAGCTATTTTAGAACGGTAGACAGGGTTTTGCATCATCAGCTTTTCATAGTTTTGAAATAGGGTCTTGCATATTTTGCATCATAGCAATCCAAATATAGCATTGTCACGATCAACATTGTCACGATCATAGCAACTCAAATATAGCTTGGGCAAAGTACAACCATACGATCCAAAATATACATCGGCCACGATGAATGCAAGGGATATCATCAAGCTAAATCGTCCTCGCCCTCACCATCATCACCATCAGCAGGAGCACTCATAGGAGACTCACCTAGGGCAGATGACGAAGGACCACTTCCTAGATGTGCTTGCCTCTTCCTCCCCAAGATGTCAGTGAGCATCATTTGATGCAACTCCATTTGGATGGGAGTCATCTTGGAGGTGTCCAACATCATGATCTCCTTCTCCTCGAAAATGAGCTCCTTAATTGCTTTGGCCTCCTTTATCTTTAGCCTCCTCTCATATAGCTCAGTCTTGTACTTGGCATCACCGTGGATTGCTTACCACCTTGACTACTTCATCATCTTCTTCTTCTCGTTCATCACCATCTTGATCTTCAAAGTCTTGTTGATCAAGACCTCCTTTGACTTCACCATGTCATCAATCTTATCCCTCAATGAGGATGATTCGGCCTCTAGCTTGATCCTCTCCTTTGCCTTCTTGTCGCCTTCCGGCTTATGCTTGTTCCGTCCTCCATTTTCCTCATCAGTAGCATCATCCATCTCCTTCATCTTGTCCTTCTTCGGAGCCCACTTCTTGGTCTCTCAAAGTCCACTTTGGAATGTGCTCTAGCAACTTCCAACAATGGTGAAGGATGAAAGGTTTGTTATTCGGTCCCTTCATTGCCTTGTACCTCTCCCCGACATAGCGTTCTTATACACAATTGGGTGTTAATGGACAATAATCTGTAGATCAACAAGGGCAATGTAAAAGAGGTGCATAACAATCTCACATATTCGTCGACATTGACACCACTTGGAGGATTAAGACGCACTTGCGCCATACACGAGGACTAATGGCTACAAGTCGGTTTGATGACATCCCAGCGGCCTTGTAGAGACCGATAGAGCGTTTTTGTGCAACACAAGGCATAAGTTGGAAGAACTTAACTTCGATGCACTGCCAATAGTGCTTGTCAGTTTGGTCTGTGTCGGTCATGGTGTCGATGGACACTTGTGACCATGCCCGCACCAAGCAAACGTCTTCAACCTCGGTGTAGTTCACCGCACATTTATTCTTGGCCTTCCGCCCTTGGACGGCATCGAAGACTTCCTCCTTAATCTCCTCCAACTCAGGCTCCTCCTCTTCCTTGTCGTACGGCAGCTGGTTGGATGTGATGTCGACCTCGTTCTTGTTCAGCATTTGCACGAACGAATTCGGTACCACGTGAGGGTTGTCGCTGCGTAGTGCACGGAGGTCAACATTAGGCGAAAGATGGAGATGACGATGGACTCGTGGAGAAAGACGATGGACATACCTTGACGGCGTATCGGGAGAAACCTGGCACGCGACAGGCAGCGATGAGAGGGTCACGGGCGGAACCTGTGACGCGATGGTCGGGGGAGGTGCGACTGAGCGGTGCACGACCTGCTTGCGCTGGGTTCCCTGCTTCCCGACCCCCGCACCGGCACCCTGAGTGGCGTGCAGCGCCGCTGTGGCCTGCAACGCGCCAGTGTTTCCCAGTCGCTTACTCTTTAGGGCTTTGCCAGTGCCGGGGTGGCTGGCTAGAGCGGCGACGACTGCGAGGGAAGAAGATCCAAACTGAGCGGCGGGAGGGGGTTCCTGCAGTGGCACGACATCGGTAGCGGCTAGCGCAACCTCCATGGGGTCCATCGGTTCAGTTCCGGTGGACTGCGGTGCCGGAGAGCGAGTTGGATGGGAGATCAACGACTGCGGCGACGCAGAAGCGGGAAAGAGGGGAGGTGAAATGTCCTGTCCCACGCGAATGGCTCTCGCGATACAGGACTCGTTCAGTTTGGCCTCATGCACCAAACATCTAGGGTTTCTTCGCTCAGTTCCTCCGCGGACGGTAAACCGGAATACAGTTCTGTCACCTTATACTGGGTTCACTAGAGCGACCGACTTTTACGCAAACGGCAAGCGGACGGTTAGTTTACAATTTCGAAATGTTTACGGAATCCTTGGACTTTTTGTTAAAAATCTAAATATTTTTCATATCTGAATATTTTTTGAATCCGAATATTTTTCAAATCTAAACGTTTTGAAATTTGAACATCTTTCAGATATGAGGGTTGCAATGATTATTAACAGGAAAAAACGGACAGAAAGCGTCCAGCGGAGCGAAATGGGCCAGCCCACCGGCCCGTTGGGGACGATGAACGGTTTGGCACATCCGACCTGTACACGGCCCGGCCTGGCCCAGCCCAGCCGACATATACAAAGCCCACCATGACATCAGGCTGCTCGGTTAACGTTGCCGTCACCGCTGCCGGTAGGTGCTAGCGAAGGGGGATTTGACTGCGGAGCCGGAACGCCGCCGTGCCCGCCGCATCGTCGCCGCCGCATCTCCTTTTGTTCTCCGGCAGGTATGCCCCTCATCCCCTGCCTAGCTCAACCAAATCCTGGTCTGTGTGGTGAGGATAGTTGTAACCCTAGGACTAGGAGGATTAGCTAGGAAGAGAAACACTGGCCGGCCCTGTGCGCCAGAACTCAGTGCTCTTGTTGTCGAGTGTCGCTCCTCAGGGCGTGTTGTTGTTGTCGGCGGAAAATCTCGAACTCGTTTCGGTGGATCCACTTAATTCAGCTGACAATGCCTTAGGATTTGGTAGAGGATCTCAGCAGGGTGATTCTGCTGATAATCTCTCATTTCATCATCATAGGATAATGCTGGAGTAGGACAATCTTTTATGCTTTTAGGCTTGCTGGAGGAGCATGCTTTCAGGAAACACTATTTCCCAACAATTATTATTTATCCGAGTCATGTTAGCAGCAATGCTATTAGATGCAAATCAATTGTTAACCATGATGTATTGCATGCCTTGCTAGGATTTCTGTATGTTTTAGCAGAAACCGCGTCCGTGCGCCTACCTAGCATGCATCTCCAGGAATCATGCATACACTAGCCAAATTTCCTAGTATTTCTTTTAGCACTTCATATATGCCAGTAATTTTTCCTTCTCTGTTATCCAGGGCCATTCTTCTAACTTGTGAATTTTATTTTTGTAGTGTGTTGCGGAGGAGCTCTGGTTGTTCGCAGGAGCAAGAGGCTGCCATTTCCGTGTCTATAGCATCATCTAACTCACATCTCATTGTCGATACTGGATTACGAAATTTGTTTTGGCGTGTTGGTAGTCACTCTTGGGTGGGGCGTACTCCTGGGAATGGACCAATCAAGCAAATCGTGGTCTTCAAAGAGCAGGTCATTTCCATGGATTCTGATGGCAGGATCTTTAAAGTGCATTTGACACCTCGGATTCACATACAGGAACTGCCAGTTATGGACTCAAGCATGGTCAGCAAATTTGGTCTTTCCAACACATGATTCTGGTGGTATGTGGCGACATGCTTCTCTTGATTGGCTTACTGGGATGTCATAGTCGTACTGTAATAACAGGGGAAGTCCTCCGCCTTGACCTATCGACTGAACCTGCATTATGGCTGAAGATGGACAAGGTAGAGAACTGGGCGATCTTTATCAGCACCGACAAGAGAAGCCAGGCTTTGTCTTGCATGAACTCGGAGGCATGGGGAGGGAGGAGCAACTGCATATACTGCTATGATCATGAGTCTAAACGTTGGACCGCACTTGAGTTGGGCAAGCCACTGCCAGGAGATGGCTCCAAATCCAATCCAGACATCTTTATTTACATGGGCTGTGACAGCAGGTTGCAAACTATGTGGGTTTTCCCCAGCATGTTCACATTGCGTCAGTGATGGTAATGATCTCGATGTATGGCTGCTAGATCTTATTTGGAGCTCGGACTTCTCTACAGATTTGTAAGAATCTCTCCATCTTTTGTAGTTCTCCATCAGCAAATTCCATAACTTGGGCTCAAGAGATTTTTAGTGTGAGCATGATTGGCACTTCAAAGTTTGAACTCAATTTTATGCCTCTTTCTCTTTGTTTTGCATTCATCATGGCGTTATTCATCTTTGGGCCAGATTTATGTTTGATGCATGTGCGTTGTATGCCTCCACTGGGTACTGGAACTGCAGATTTGTCGGAAATATAAAATCTGTAGTTTGTGGATTTTTGGTTTCTGCGTAGCCACAAATTTTCATTTTTGTTTCTGTGTAAGTACAGGATAATTTCTACAATCTCATACACGCAAGATAGAGAATTTAATTTGAGTTTGCTGACTTTGTGCTGCATTTCTCTCCCTATGGCTCTATGCCTCCTTTTGAATGTTTATCTTTAAGAGAAAATGTCCCAAACTCTCTGAACAATTATAAATTTATCAAAAAATAGTTTAAAAAGGTTTCATCCTGTTTTTTTTTTTTGAAGAAGAACCGCCTCACCTGTATCGTATTCTCGGTCGACCTTGTTCACTCGTAGTTCTGCACGCACACTCTTCATTTCACCTGAATCCTATCTTCTCCTTTCAGCCTTGCAGGAAGCCACCATTTTATTCTATTTACCGCCTCTTTTTTCATTCTGATTCTGTCTGTCTGTATTTTACCTGCAAACACTGCTCCATCTATTTCACACCTGGTACCGTTTATTGTACATTCATTCTTACATTGTTTGCAATAAATTTCTATTAACAAGTAAATATCTTCAAATGAAATTTCTCAAACAAATTAAACAAGACGTGAAGTAATCGCATGTAAACGGCACAATAGGAATGAAAAGTAAGTTCTTTAAGGCTTATAAGTTGTTCAGTTGCAATAGAGTGGTATAGTGTGGAAATTAGAGGCATTTCTGGAACGAAGTAAAATGAAGAAGGGTACAACATATAAGCTGTCATATCTTTATATCCAATACTGCGAAGAGGCCAAATTTATTTTATGAGCTAAGCCAGGCGTACGATGCAGACATAATAAGTTATTACATTTAGAGACATGCTTAATTGTCCACCGTTAGATATAAAAGCAACTCCATCTGACCTTTCGTTCCTTGTCGTCACGCCATATAAAATCCTCCCCACCCCTCTCCTAACCCTAATCACCCACCCATTCCTCCGCCGCCGCGCGGCCTCCATGGCTACCCACTTCTGTAGCTAGTTCATGTCGCCATATACCCCTGCTGTATCCCTTGAGAAATATTGGTAAGGATGTGCTCCCTTGTCACCTGTCATTCCCTTGACATCCATCATCTGGTACTTCCAAGCTTTTTTCAACTTGTTCATCTTGCATATTTGTTGTGCCCCTTCCCCACCTCTAGTTGTCTAGCTAGAGGAAGGGTGAACCGAGATGGTGATGATCATGTTAGATTCTTACCAGAACGTGAATTATTTGATTTTTTGACATGTCTTCAATAGACTATGTCTCAAAATGGTAGTGCATTCACATTGAAGTCTAGAATGGATTGGTCCACTATGTTTTACGAGCCACAAGCATTCACCAAAAAAAAAGGAGGAAGGAATGATCTGTAAATGGAAAGAAGCATCAAGCAAAAAAAAATTCGTTGTGTCAGTATTGTGTAGTATTTCCATATTGGCTGTGCATTGAAGGCACTTACAGCTAGAACTACATTCAGCTCTTTTTAATGGCAGCAGCACACACCATTCTCATGTTTTGAAGATAAATATGGGTCCTAGAAAGAAATTTTAATTGCAGTGAGGCATTTGACAAAGAATCTATTTATCTTGTCCTGAACACAAGAATACTTCAGTCCAAATAAATCAAATACCTTCAGCTAACAACCTTAGAATGGTTTGAGTTGATTGATTCAGTAGGTTCTGCAAAGGAGAAATCGTCTTTCCTTTGAGTTGACTGGTGTTTTTCAACATAAACTCTAGCTCCCATGTACCCCATGAGTAAGCATCAAGGCACAAATAAATATTTCAATGTATACTACTATGTTAGTTGGATATTATGTCTCCAGAGCTAGAAGAACTGCAGTTGACATGTTTCTTTAATGTATACTGCAAGGCAAAAGGCAGTAGCATCTTCAGTCTCAGTCAAAACGTAAAGGTGGAATTCACAAAGAAGTCTCATGCAAAGTGTTCTTTTTTGCAATTTCCTCTAAAACTTACGGGGAAGAAGTCTATAATGGATTGGTCCACTATGTTTTGCGAGCCACGGGCATTCGACAAAAAAGAGTGGCTAGGATAACTTTTTTTAGATAATATATATAGGATGAAATGATCTGTAAATGGAAAGAAGTCAAGAAAAAATAGTTTTATCTTTGTCTCAGTATTGTGTAGTATTTCCATATTGGCCATGCATTAGGCACTTACAGCTAGAACTGCTCTCGGCTCTTTTTATTGGCAGCAGCACACACCATTCTCATGTTTTGAAGATAAACTTGGGTTGTAGAAAGAAACTTTAATTGCAGTGAGGCATTCAATAAAAGAATATATTTATCTTGTCCTGAACACAAGAATACTTCACTCCAAGCAAATCAAATACCTTCAGCTAACAACCTTAGAATGGTTTGAGTTGATTGATTCAGTAGGTTCTGCAAGGAGAAATCGTCTTTCATTTGAGTTGACTGGTGTTTTTAAACGGAAACTCTAGTGTCTATGTACCCCATGAGTTTATTTTCTAATGATGAGAAGCATCAAGGCACAAATAAATATTTCAATGTATACTACTGTGTTGGTTTGATATTATGTCTCTAGAACTAGAAGAACTGCAGTTGACTTGTTTCTGTAATGTATACTGCAACACAAAAGGCAGTAGCATCTTCAATATCTTGTTCAAAATGTAAAAGGTGGAATTCAGAAAGAAGTGTCATGCTATTATCTTATATTAGAACCCAGTGCAACATGATCGAACTCCTTGTTTGTACTAGAGTATAAAACAAGTTTCTTGATATACAGATATTTATCTTTGGATGAGAAGATCAACATATGCTTACACATGTTTATAGCATGCTATTAGTCTCTTCTTATTCTCTTTACTTGAGCGACTCATCTTTCTGATTTGTTTCCTTGAATTTATTATGGTTTTGCAGAGAGTTCGCCATCATGCAAAGGCACAGCAAACTCTGTGTGTCTAGACCCCCTGTTGTGTCCCGACTCCAAGGTTGGACAGAGCTCCCAGATGATCTTCTGCACTCTATTTTCTCTCGCTTGGGCTCCTTCCGTGACCTTCTGGCATTTGCTGCAACTTGTCCCTCTTGGCGTGCTGCATTCTCTTCATACCCATCGAAATCTACCTTATGCACCTTATTCCCACCTCTCCTCATCCAACCGAATGTCCTTGTCCATGTTCCTCATCGTCTGTCTAACAATGGTCATCACAACTTACGCACATGTAAGGTTATTGATCCAATCAACCAAAACACCAGCCTACACTGCCAGATTGATGAAGAAACTCTGCAGACGATGCGCTGTGCTGGCCCTTCATATGGTCAACTCATCTTCTGCAAACGTGGGCGTTGTCTTGTTGTCGATCCTTTCACTGGTGCCCAAGTGTCACCTCCATGTCTCCCGTTCAGTGACGACTACGAGAAGCTGACTTGTTCCAGGATTCCACTCCGACTCGCTCTTACAGAGTACTACTATAGTGCCATTCTAACAGCTCCCCTTGCATCATCCAACTCGCATCTCCTTGTCAGAACTTGTGGTTCCCTATTTGATTGGCCGGTTGGAAGTGACTCTTGGTCCGAAGTCCGGTGTACTGGTGTATGCATGGAACAGATTGTGGAATTCAATGGCCAGTTCATTGTCATGGATATTCGTCAGCGGATCTATGCTTTGGAGCTAGCCCCCCAGCTTGGTCTGCAAGAGATAATGACGATTAACTTGCCCCCTGGCTTGGCAGACGACACTGACGGCTCGTTTAAAACATCATGGCTAGCGGTCTGTGGTGACATGCTTCTCATGGTTGTGCAAGTTATCACGAGTGTTGAGTACACTGAAGATCCGACAATGGTTTCCAGACTCCACCGCCTCGACATGTCAACCAAGCCTGCAAAATGGGTGAGGATGGAAAAGCTGGATGACTGGGCAGTCTTCATAGGGGAAGATTTCAGGAGCACGCCGTTTTCTTGCATGGGCCCAGAACGTTGGGGAGGCAGAAGCAAGTGTCTGTACTATGCCGATGACTCTGCACCTTGGAGCTTACATGGGCTGGGAAACGAGCCAGATCCATCCGATGATCCTGACCTTCGGTACTACACCAGGAGCTGGTGCAACAGGATGCATCCCCTTTGGGTGTATCCCAGCATGTTCTATTCGGTTACCCAGTGATCGTTTGGTGCGCAACTACATCTTGCTGCTGTACAAGCTCGAGCTTCTTCATGGCGACATTGGCATTTGGAATTCAATCTTTTGCAGCTTTAATTCTTTGGTTCCTCAGTTTCTGATACTTTGCAAGAGATGTTAGTTTATGTTCAGCATGTTCAATCTTGCACTGGATGGATCTGTAGTACTTCAAAACTATTTATTGCTTCATTTTTCTTAAATGCAACTCTGTCTGACTTTTAAGCGTATTTGCTGATTCAGTGAGAACATGATGTTTATCCATTATGCTTTATGCCCTCAGTGTTAATCGTTGAAATGCCATTGTCGTTGTATTTGCCAGTTATAAAACATGATTAGAGTGCCTCTGGTTTTGACTTGTCATGCTGAACTTGCCACGCCTCTGATAGCTACACGTAAAATTGCAGGAGAAGGCACACTTCCCTCCTGTCTGAATTTGAACCTTTCTGGAATCTCGCCCCCCTAGCTTGTCTAGAAAAAAATACCAGTCTAGTCAGCATAAGAGAAGTCCTTAGTCAGCACACATGGGAGAAGATTGAATAGCTGCAGGGACAAAGTCAAAACATGAGGTCTCATTAGTCCAGGCTTGATCTAAAATTCTGTTGCATATATAAATAAGTGTACGAAGCCCCTTCCTTCAGTCACCACACACACTCATCAGCCATCAGAAGCCCCTTCCTGAGAGAGCTTTCCAGCATCAATCAGTGGTGTGTGTGTGTGTGTGTGTGTGTACTGACAAGATGGTGGCCGGCTGTGTGATCGCCGAGGAGTGCGCCCTGGCGGTGTCAGCTGACCGGACATGGAAGGCGTGCTGCTCCGGCGAGGCCCTGCTTAAGGCCTGCGCGGGCGTCATTGATGCCGTGGACGTGGAGGGCGACGGAGGCCCTGGCACGGTCACCACCCTGAAGCTCAGCGCGGCGGCATCGGCGGACGCGGGTGGCAGCTTGATGAGGAGCCGCACTGTGGCGCGCGACGACACAGCGCGGGTGCTGAGGAGCGAGTTGCTGCAGGGCGGCAAGGTGAGCGGCCTGCTCAAGTCGGAGGTGACCGAGGTGAAGATTGAGGCGGCCGGGGAGGGGGGCTGCGTGGTCAGGTTCTCGGTGGAGTATGAGAGGATCGACGGCGGCGGGGCGTTGGGGCCAGAGGACCAGGCTGCGCTCGCGGGGGGGCACCTCGGCCTGCTCAGGATGGTCGAGGCCTACCTCATCGCCAACCCTGCCGAGTATGCCTAATTCAGCCAAGAAAGAGAGTGATATATCATGGTGAGTCCATGCATGCATCGTCTGTGTTCGCTTCTTTGGTGATGTGAGTCTGGGAGGAACATAATAATTACGGATTTGCTAGTTCTCAGGCGCCTGAGAACTTCTTAAGTCTCAGTCGCCTCTTTCACCATTTGATTTACCTCGTGATTCGTGCTACACATGAGTTGCAACTTGGTTGTAACTGAGAATTTAATGAGTTGCAACTAGGTTGTAACTACGAACTAGTACAAATCTTATGAGTTGCAACTAGATTGCAACTGAGAATTAGCACAAATATTAGGATGACATCAGCGACTTAGACATAACTAATTCTCAGGCGCCTGAGATCTAGGCACTCCCAAATAATTAATAGGTGTGTAAGGTTTATATCAGTGGCGATCCTTGCTGTTGAGCTCGTGTTTGTTGTATCTTTTCGTGCTTGTGAGAGCATTTTGCTTCAAAAAATAATAAAGATGTTGTTGTTCGTGGTTAGTTATTCTACATGTATGATGTACTAGGAGATTTCACATAATCAACACACTTGTAAAGTTGATGAAATGAACAGTCCTGCTGAGTCTATAATTCATCAGCGAGCAAGTAGAGTTTTTTCAACAGAGGAGATCAACAGCCTCTAGAATTCCAAGGAACACTGCAGGAGAACTGGAAATCTGTCATCACACTGTTTCAACCATAGTTACTGCACCCAGAATCAACAATTCCTAGCAAGTTCGGTCTATTTACCCAGAATCAAAAATTGTAAGCGCATTATGTAATGAACCGGACACAAATGTTCTTTGTCCCCTGTCAAAATGGAAAGAACAAAAACAAGTGAAAGACACCACTTGGTTTGGTTTGGTTTGGTTTGGTTTGGTTCAGTGGTTCCCGTAGATTATCAATGGCTATTTAACAACACAGAACTAAAATGAGACAATCAGCCCTACATACTAATATATGCTCCTTATCAAAAAAAATCAGCCCTACATAGACTCAGTTAACATTTTGTTCAGAGACACGCCCAATTCATAAATAATTATCCACAATTCCTACTACAAACGGTGCACCTATATGCACCGCTTAAATCCAGGCCATGACTGTTAGTTGAACAATCCCAGCTGAACTCAACCAAGTTGCTGCCATCCATGCACTCTCAATGGCAATTATACTACACATGAGCAATAATTCAGGTCGTCTTCTTTTCTTTCCAACGGTTCTGAATTGCTTCCTGGATTCAAAACATTCAAAAAAAATTGTTCGTACTGAAGCCAGCACCAGCAATGCAGAAAATTACATGGGATCCGATTTAGTTTATGTGTGAAAAGATCCTCATCTTGCAGCAGTGCACCATCTGATATTTTTACCTCTTGTGTGGTACATTTGAAAGAAAAAAACAGATATGCACTAAAAGGTAAAAATGGTAAATTACTTTCTAGAAATTTTATCTATTTGCAAATGACATGGGTCGTCCACTCATTCTCCAAATTGTTCATATATTTCTACCCAGCGGTATGGTAAATACATCACCACTATGATGGTAAGTTACGTGCTCTCACAATAGCCTTCTAGTGCCGGTCCCCTTCCAGCGACGGAAGCCACGTGTCTCTGGCAACCAAACACTCTCCCCATGTGAGAATGAAATGGAACAGAAACATTCTGACTTTTCAGCGGAGAAAAAGGAAATGGAATAGAAATAAATGGAAGCAAATTTTGCGGAACGGAAATAGGATCATTTTTGGCGAAAGCAGAAAAGAAAACGGAACAACGTTTTCTATGATGAAAATGGCACGAAAACTGAATTTCTATTTCCGACTAATACAATTTTTTTTTGTTTTAGGACTGTTCTGCATGCCTAATCTAGCAGACCCACTAGCAGGCCCAATATATGATATTTTCAAACCGAACTGGCCCTACTTGCCATCACACAGAGCAATCATGTGGGTGTTAGAGTATCTCACTCGTTGGAGGCCCCTAGGCCGAAATCCGGCGAACCGGATTGGGCGAGAGTTTGGTCTGTGGGGGCCGCAAACTAGCTCCCAGCTGCAGCCCCGACTTGACACCACCGGGATCAGCGAATTCGGCAAAATTAGGCCAAAATCGATACAATTTTTCATAGTTCGGCCAACATACGCAAAGTTTGGTCAAATTTGACACGAGGTCGCCGTCAAAATGACGCCACACAACCCGGCCTGTGCTCCACCCGCCATTGCGTGAGTTTCCAAGTACACTCGACTCCCAAGTTTGCTAATCTGGGAGACATTGGGTGAGAGCAAACTAACTCTTAAGTAGACTAGTAAATGTACACGTGCAACACACTGTAATCTTTATATATATGATGTCTTTATATGTATCATTTGAACTTTATCATATATTTTGCTAAGATGTACATGTGCCAAGCACAAGTACAAGAGAACAAAGGTAATGTTAGACAAGTAAACGTTAACAACATATCTTTTATTCCCCTTCGATAATGGGAAAAATTACAAACTTTGCTTATTCCTGGTATAGCAGAAAAAGTTTTGTTGCAAAAGACAATATCACCCTTACATTGGACACAAATCGCCATACTGAACAGGAAAAAAAAAAAGAAAAATGAAGACCTTCCAACCAAAAGCAAATTCGTACCACACAAGCATGCCTCTACTGAATCGACAATCGCAAGCTCCGTTGTTAAAAAAGAAACTGAATCCACAATAGCACTTGCCAATCAAAATCAACATCATGCACCCATAATCACAAGGTTAGGTTCCCGCCGTACTTTTGGCAAAATCACTAAATTTCATATGTGATCCCAACTTTGAGGAGCTGATCTTTTGGAATGGCTAGTGCCTTATGACCCTCTGTCATGTTCTTCCTCAAGAATGTATAAACATAGTTCACCACTATCTTCTTGAAGATTGAGGAGTTGGATTTAGCTGTAACATTGGCCTCTCCCATGAGGTACACAATCCCACACTCAACCTCTTTGTCAATCAGTTGCTTCTCCTCCTCAATTGTCTGGCTCAAATGTAAAGTGATCCTCCGCGAGTGGCTGCTGCTCACCCGCCGTGTTTCTTCGATCGCCTCCTCGCTGTGCACCGCAGTCTGTGTGAATCGGCTCGACCTGCTGCTGGTCTGAGCTTCTGAATTAACTTCACTGCCATTATTGCTCATCTCCAGTTCGTTCTGTGTGAGTGTGCTCTCCTCATGGATAAACATCTTGAGCCTATCCATAAGAAATACCGCGAAGTCCTTGGGGTCCTCCAGCGTATCACTGTACCCATACCGTGCCACACACCGGAACAAACGATGCTCCTTGGGGCCAACCTGCCGGAAGATGAACCTCTCCGCAGGCACCACGTGCAAAATCGGCAGGTGCTTGATAGACATGAACATGAAGATGGAGTGCACAGACGGTATCTTCTTGATCAGCCGAGGGAATACTGGGGGGATACCCTGAACTAGCTCCGTGTACAGGAGGCCCACCCCAGGGATCCGCCGCACGTCGTTCTTCTCGAGAAGTGTTGTCATTTCATTAACAGGCACAATGTGGTCAAGCTCGTACCAGTATCTCCTGACTTGGACATAGTGCCATGTTGCCATCAAGCTCATCATGACCAGTGCAAAACAGAAAGGAAGGTATCCACCATCGATAAACTTTGACATTATGGAAGAGAGGTAGATCAACTCTATGGAGCCAAACACGACGTAGAACATAATGATGAAGATGATGTGTGTCTTCCATATGAGGAGCATCACCATAGTCATCAGATGGGTGGTGATTGAGAATGTGGTCACCACACAGATCCCTGCGCATCACCAGCATCATCAGATTAGATGAATAATGAATATGTTCACCATGATTTCCATATACTAGAAGCCTCAACTTACCGTATGCATTGCCGATGTGGTTAGTCGTTTTGAAGGCGATGGTGACTATGATACTCGCCAATCCCATCATGAAGTTCACCTCAGGAATGTACACCTGCCCCTCATATTTGCGTGAGGTGTGGATCACTCGGACCCTGGGCATGCATCCGAGAGATTGCGCCTTGGAGAGGATGGCAAATGCACCAGAGAGCATAGCTTGGCTGGCTATGATGGCAGCAAGAATGGCAACGATGAAGGTTGGCCAAAACATTGTTTCTGCAGGAGCACAGACATGAGGATGGAGTTTATTTGACTTGGTTTATGCTATTTCAAAATACTTCTACTACATGAAGCATAACTCTTAGTATCCTCTTTTATACCCGGGATCGATTTATAGAAGGTGCTCGCAACGTCATTCGGAAATTTTCTCAGATAAGCCGCCTGCCCCATGTAACACAACCCAACCGCTGGGAACAGGATAGCGTTGAAGCTGATCTGCAAGAAAAGACACATCAAACACTATGAGAAGCTTCTCTTTTAACTTTTAAAAGATATGTGTGAAGCATAATTAAAGTGATAATAAAACATGAAGCAACAAAAACATAAATTATGCTACTCGTTACCTGAACAGCCCTGACGTTGAAATGTCCTAGGTCAGCAAACATACCTTCTGTGCCTGTTTCATATGGATATGATAATCAGCAGTTCAGATTACTGCCTTGCAAGTTACAGGTCGGAGGCCATAAAATTTCAGTTGCATTTTCCAGTCAGAAAGAAAGGTTACCTGTGACACACAAGACAATTCCACCAAGCGAAATCCATCCATCCTTCCCGTTCCTTGTGAAGTATTGTACTATGTACATCGGATTAAAGGCCCGTAGAACACCGATATCATGAGTAACTAGGTTGTACAGTCCGATAGCAGCAATCAGAATGAACCACACCGTGATAACTGGAGCAAAGGTGTAGCCGACCTTGTCGGTCCCAAAACGCTGGACCGAGAAGATCATGAACAGAATTGCCACGGATATAAGGACCACTTGTGCTGTACAAAGGACCAGCATCAGGAGCATTAGATTTGACGGGCACAAGGTAAGAAAAT
Source organism: Avena sativa (assembly GCA_916181665.1). Taxonomy (NCBI): domain Eukaryota; kingdom Viridiplantae; phylum Streptophyta; class Magnoliopsida; order Poales; family Poaceae; genus Avena; species Avena sativa. The sequence goes on along the minus strand of OV702285.1, from coordinate 51,665,081 downwards.
AATATGAAATGCTAATATTTTTTTTCACATACATTGGGTCAAGCCTGGTGCTTTTTCCCTGATTCCACTCACGGCAGAGAGCACTGCAGCACATCCATCAAAAAAATATCAGTACTGCTATTTTATTTATACTGTAGTTGAATATCTATTTGCTTTTGTCAAAAGAAAAAAGTATCTATTTGCTTTTGTCATTACCAGAAATTGCTGGTGTCAAGGTTCCATCCCCAATCACCATGGATGTGCCAAGGATGGTGAGGGTGAAGAGTATAATCTTAGCAGCCTTGCTGGACTCAAGCTTCTGCTTCACCCATTGTGCCCTCTTCAGTTGTGAATTTGGTGCTTCAATTTGGTAATTGGACACCGCCGCATCTTCAGCCTGCTGGTCCGGGATCATCCGTATCTTTGCGTACCGTGATATCAGCGAGTAAAGCGCAAATGTGCCACCTAAAACAACAATAATATTGTGTTGTTATTTCAGAGATGGCTTACCACCTAATTTAATTATGCGCAAATGTGCCGCAAGCAGTTGAGATTATGTTGCCCAAGTTTCAGAGATGGCTTACCATCTCCGTTGTCGTTTGCATACAACACGATGAAGACGTACTTGAACATCGGTAGGATGATGAGACTGTAGATGATGAGTGACAGGACGCCCAAGAGATCGTCATTGTTCTTGATTCCATCAGGGAAGGTACTGGAGTAGACATAAAGCGGCGATGTCCCGATATCACCGTAGATGATACCGATGCTCTGGAAAGCAAGGCTCAGCGTCCGCATCCAGCTCACCTGCATACGCGCATTACCTGACCTTGTCAAGACTGCTCCTTCACAAATTAATCTACTAGAACATCATTGCCGTAGCATGGATAAAAAGTTAATTGCAGGAGAAGCGTATATATACCCGGGAGCCATGATGGTTGGAATGGGAGACCTTCTCTGCGTCGCCGAACAGCGAGTCATGGCGCTTGAGTGGGGAAGGTGTCTCCTCAACTTCAAGCGACATTTCTGGTTACCTTATGAATACCTTGAGGCGTTTGTTACTGTCTGCACAAATGGTTCCAACGCTTCAGACACGGCGGGTGGTGTGGAAGAAAACGAATTACCGAGAAAACGAATCCTTCGTTGCTAGCTAAGGAACAGTAAAATATATGATCAAGATCCATTATTGCTGGAGCATAATAAATCAGGGGCCGTCAATATGTATGCATCCATAGTTGAGACAAAATAGTACTAACTGTCAATTCTTAGAGAATCTTCCTCGTGATGGGATACAATCGATCTATAATTTCTAAAAGGAGGTTGAAAGCATACATACTTTTACTACTCCCTCAGATCCATACTTTCTCTTTTTAAGCTCAAAATACAAAGTATTTCTAATTTGGACTTTTGAATTTTAGAGGATACATCATTGTGTACATCTAGGATTTTTTTTACAACTTTTAAAAGTTTTAAAATGTTTTCAAATTTTAAAAAATAAAGGGATCACTAGATCTCGGGAGCCAGAAATCCCTACTCGAGTAATTCAAATGATTGCCTACATCATCGACCCTCCACTGGTGAAATTCTTCATGGCAGACTAAATATTTAATAAAAAAAGGAGAGATTTAACTAGTATATATATAGGACATATTCATACTACCTGGGGTATAGTTACACCTACGCGCTGTTTCACACAATCTAGCTAGTATATATATATATGTGTGTTGCTGGAGAGTATGTCCGAATAATATGTAATATATAATACTATTTTGGTAGTATATGTTAGTAGCTACTTTTTTACCAGTATATATAATTGTTTCACATACTTCTTAAACAAACCGAGTATGTATAAATATGAAGATATTTTAAATATGTGCAAAATATCGGCTCACTTGTATTTATTTTTGACTTAAAGTATCTTAAAAATAATATCGGCTCACTTTTAGGCGTGTACGCGGTACTCATCTATCACACACACCAACAACCGAGGGATACGCCGAAAATGCTCTTCTAGCGTGCACGGGATATCCCGTGCATGTCCCACCTTCTCTCTCTTGCCTTTTTCACTAGTTAGATTCTCTTTACTTTACACTAGTACATCTAGTTTTAATCTAAAAACTTCCATATCTTTTGAACCACAAGCTTAATTTATAAACTGTTTGGATTTTTAAGTTTCTGGTAAAGAGAACTTCAAAATAAGACCAATATTGACTATTTTTTGTCATTTTTTGAAAATTAACTAATGGAACTTGGTAAAATTTTGTGAAAATTTTCTTCTAAACATTTTGTTTTACTCCGTTTTGAACTTGATTCACACAGTTAAAAATTATTTGGAAAATTAATCTAGATTTAATTTTAGAGACACAGTTCTTTGAATATATACTTTTTATCGAGTTTCATTGTGCATCATAATATTTCAATGTGTTTCAAACTAAAATTTTAATTTTTTTCCAAAATGAGCCCTTTTTACGCTTGTTCAAAAGATTTCGTCGAAAGAAATACATTATATTCAAACGGATTTTTAATCTGATATATATTTTAATAGATATGGCTCTTTTAAGTTCAGAACTAGAAATTAAATCCATCTAGTAAAAAAGTAAGAGGTACTATGGAACAGTGTAGGCTGCATGCAAAGATTCCATCACGTGTTAATCTCCATGCAACAACGAGTGGTAGATGCATGCACGGTATCTCGCGTGCATGCTAGAAACGCCACTTTGAGGGATACGCCAGCCCTGAGTTTAACTCACGCACCGAGTTTTGACTTTGGAGCCTCACATGATCCAAGATCAGTTTTTCTACAATTTATCGCAGATCTTCTCGGGTCATGTACAGCGCACTGGCTCACTTGCAAATGATAAAAAATCCCTTTATTAGCTTAAGTCCTAATGTAATCACAAATCAGCCTCATTAATTGGATACCGAAACACACCCTGTTCGTAGCAGCAAGTAAAAAAGTTGTTTATTTCCCTGAACCTAATCTAAGAATATATTTTGCCTGCATAATGTTTCCAAGGACGCAACCTCTCACCCCATGATGCATACGAAGGATGATGTGTATAACAACACCAAATAAACATCTTCAACGTGTGAGGAGATCGATGATGCGCTCCATTTGGAGAAACAAAGGCAAGGCATGCGAGGAGAAGACGGCGCGAGTAAGCGTGTAGTACATACCTCCTGCCTAGGCGGCGGCGATGCCGGGTCAGCCTCGGCCCCGGCGATCGTCCCTCGCCGCCAGCAGCTCGGTCGTCGGAGACAGTGGAGTAATATAACTGGAAGGAAGGAAGCAATACACTACGTACTCCAGGATCGAGCTAGGAAGAGGAAGCTGCGGCTCGCATTTGATGGAGGCGAGTTGAGGAAGAAAGGCCCCTTTAAATAGAGCGGCGTGCACTGGGAGCCAAAACGAGAAGTTGCCGTGGGAAGAGGTTCCATAAAGAATTGAGAATTATATGCAGGGTACTGCGAGGTGGCGGTTTATGTTAGTTCACCCCATTTATATTTTTTTTGGTGCAATTGGTAGACCATTTCGTATAGGATCACCACCCCGTCTAGGATAATTTGTTTGCGTTGGGGGCACAATACGATTTGCCACCAAATTTAGCATAATGGTTGCGCTTTGTGTAAAAAACTTTAAGCTAGCATTGAGTAGGCAGATTGGCCCATACCCATGGATCCTTTTACTCCCTCCGTTAGGGATTACAAGGTCCGAGAGCTTTCTAAAAATGTTAGAAATTGTAAGTCTCTTCTTCCATTTATTAGTCTCTTTCCTCCAATGCATGTTCTCTTTTTTCTCTTCTTCTCTCATGCATGTGTAACTATTGGTACATGAAGTAATTAAGAGAGATAGTTATTGACTTTCTTAATCCTAGCAAAGTGTCTCATAGCCCTTGCAATCCCTAACAGAGGGAGTACGTCATTATCTTAGGAAACAGAACTATCTCACAAGAATTATATCTGGGCCAAAGGGCTTGTTATGTTCCATTTGGAATACCGCCTTTCTCAACCCTTCCTCGGTGAAAGGTGTAGTAAGAAGAGTGTTTTCCTCATCTAAAATTTGGGTGATATCATCTGTTCGGGACTCATCGAGAGAGAAGTTTCCTTCCTCCCGTGACCCAAACAAACCTTTGTAATAGCTTGTGATATATGATTTGAGTTGTGCATGTCCCTCGAGTCCCATCATCTTGTTGGAGAGAACGAATAAGTTTGTTCCAATGTTGGAAAAGGTGATGACTAGGCGACGCTTAGGCTCTACACGATGGGCAAACGCCTCGCTTAGGGCATAGGCACAAGTCTAGACAGGGAAAGCAAGAAATTGTGTTATCCGGTAAGAAATCATGCTATATTGTAATGATGAGACAAATGAGTCATATTCCAATGGTATTTTACTAATTTACATACTCTAATTAATGTGTTCTCACATATAATAACTCATGTACACACTTGGTGGTAAAAACTATATGCCCGCCTAGGCACTATGTGAATGTCACCAGCCTCATTTACGCCTAGCGCTTTTTCCAACCTTGTGTCCCTATGACGTCCATTTTTCACATTATGTAAGTATGCTGTATTCGAATCTGTTTTGAGTATAAATTGGAATTTTGACCGATGGTACTATCTAAGTCCCAATATGTGCATTTGGTTGACTTTTTTAGTTCCGTCTCTTGCACAGATAATAGACATCCTTACGCAATTGCTTCAACCTCGTCGGTGTAGATGAAAGCCAAGGTTTTTTCCTTTTTATAAATTGCATCTATGTATGTAAAGTCATTCAGTTTCCTAGGTTTAGATGTCTCTTGGCTTCCTGAAAGGTTGGATATTAATTTAAACTGCAAATGATTGTTCACTAACTTGCAGATGACGCACGTTGCAGTTATATTGGAGCCTGTTTCTCATCAAATAGCATTTGAAAACGCAGATGCATGTGAGGAAGGTAGCTAGATTGGTTTATGCCAGGTTTGTGAGTATCCACTCAATTATATATGCCTATCATTTATTCTTGTTCATTTGTAGTATTTTCAGCATCTAACCGTGGTAAATATTTTTAGTTTTGTTGGGGGTGAACATACATTCTCTCCTAGTCAAAAAGAAGGATAAGAGAACAAATCCTCCTAAACTATCATCATCTAAATGTAAAGGACTTGCATCTCTAAACATCAACAGCGAGCTTTTTTGTGGTATATCCCTCCTCCCATGTATCACTCCCACCAAGGACATACGGGGCGACCCCAACAAACCCAGTCGCTACTGGCTTCAATGTCCCCTTCCGTGCCGCTGCCAACGGAGGATGCCAACCGAGCAAGGCCCGTGTGGGCCCGTCTGACGGCGGTGGCAGGGCAGTCCTCGTGACGACAATCGAAGATCTTGGGTGATAGTTCGTGGTGGCCATCGAGGGCTGTCCGCACTCGGTCCGGATGGCGTCCAGCCGTGCCGGTGGGTGGAGCTAGACGAGTAGAGGCGGTTGGCCTTGGCCATCCTCATGCAGGGATGTTGTCGAGATCCAGCCGACCACGAGGTTGGGGAGGCACCGTTGCCCATGAAAATTGAGCCCTTGGTGAACGATGGCGGAGTTACCTTGATGAAACATCATCGTTGCAGCAATTGTTTACTCCTTCGGGCTGCTCCAAGGGAAACCGAGATATGGATTACCCGGATCAGACAATGGCGATGCTGCGGTGCCGCTCTCACACCCGGGGGCATTGTTTTTGGAGCGAGTGCTAGACGCGGTAGTGGCGGGACGTGGAGCGTTGTTGCATCTACTACATCGACAATGGAGGGACTCGGCAGCATGGCACAACTGGATATCGACGACGAACGTGACTTGACGGACCTGAAGTTGAGTCAGCCATGTAACAACGATGGTGCCTTTCGGATCATGTGCATGAGGTGCACGCTATGGATCCGTTGAACCAGACGTGCGTTCCCGGTTGGTCATAGGGTGACTCGATGATGCCTCTCGTACCTAGCTGGTGGGGTATTGTTTGTGTGCTTAGGGCATAAGGCCATGCATGATGTCATGATCTCCTCCTATTGTCGGTTTCGTAGGTGTTGCATGGTGGCTTCGTGTTATTTGATGTATGCTCTAGTTTACTAAAGCCCGTATGCATCATTATGAGGCAGAGAGGTCTTAACCTTGTCTTAAAAAAAATTGAATGCAAAGGTGTAGCGACAACAGAAGAATCTAGTAATATACCCAACTAACTATAAGTGATCTGAATTGGGATCATGTACCAGATTGTACGGATGGGTGATGAAGATTGTTAATCCAGTATGTAGTTTTTTATTTATAAGTTTCTCGGCTAATGGGGTTTCTGAGTGTTGACTTGAAATGTTTGTTGGAGGCCCCTGACTTTGAGTACTTTGACATCTGCACAAATAACAACAATTGCATTATTGGTGTTACCTTAATCAGAGCATGCGTAACGATAGAGAAGAAACATACTAGCTGTCTTCATCATCGGTAATAGCATTAAAAATCAAGATCGAGTACTACTACTAAAACCAATGGTGTTTTAAATTCATGATGAAAAATTATACTATATACAACACAATTATTACTCCCTCCTTCTCAGTTTATTAATCTTGCACATCTATCTAGGTCAGCAATTGACCAACTATATTACAAAAAATATATCATTAAAAACTTTAGATGTTATACTTTCTAATGGTATAATTTTGTATTATATATTTTTTGTTATATAGATTAAATTTTCGATCTAGATAGACGTGCAAGCCTAATAAACTGAGGAGGGAGTGGTATTGTTTGTGTATTCAGGGCATAAGGCTCTGATGTCACGATCTCCCCTTATTGTCAGTTTTGTAGGTATTGCTTGGTGGCTTTCGTGTTGTTTGATGCATACTCTTGTTTACTAAAGCCCGTGTGCATCATTTTGAGCCAGAAAGAGGTCTTCCTCGTTTAAAAAAACAAATTTGAATGTAAAGGTGTAGCGAGACAACAGAAGAACCTATTAATATATCCAACTAACTATAAGTGGTCTGAATTGAAATCATGTACTGGATTGTACGGGTGAGTGATGAAGATTGTGAATCCAGTATGTAGTTTATTTATAAGTTTCTTGAAATGTTTGTTGGAGTCTCCGACTTTGAGTCCTTTGACTTCTGCACAAATAACAACGATTGCATTATTGGTGTTACCTTAATCAGACAGAGCGTGCGTCACGATAGAGAAGAAACATCAGCTGTCTACATCAGCGGTTATAATGGTATGAAAAGTTGCTATCTAGTACTAAGTAGTAAGATCATTGGTGTTTTAAATTCCATGCGGAAAATTATTATCTATACGACACAGTTTGTCCAAATTATATACCAGTGTAACGTTCCTATCGGTACCAGAAGTAGATTTTCGTGCTGCATTCTGTGCAATGATAGAAATAATTATAGGTGCACCTTGAAATCAAGACCTGTTCTCAGAAAAAAATACTAAGTTTGTTTATTGTTCAAGGCCAGTTCGCTCAACAGAAAATCCAAATGATCATATCATCTGGCTTATTATTTCCCCCAGACGCGCAATGTACGCGGAGTTGAGAGACATCAGTACCAGGTCCATATATAAAACCCATGCACCACTCTGAAATGAATCAGCAAAAGCTTGGCATGCCAAAGCTGACTAATCACGGCTAGTTAACAACAAGCAAATGCAATGTTTCTTGGCTGTTGCTCATGGCTGTTGCTACTTGCTATTAGTACTTCACTTTCTGTTCTCGTTCTTTTCTATGAGCAGATGTCAGTTCCGCCTTCGGTCCTTTTCTGTTGGAAATTGATGGCATAACTCCCGAGCTCCCGCTCCGCTTTATATTAATTAGCAAGGTGGCCGGGCATCATCTTTTCCTTGTCAAAAATGACAGAAATATAAATATATGAAGTTATATGTATTTATGCTACACATATGAAATGATATATATATCTCTAACCAATACAGACGTTATGCTAAATTGAAATATCCTCCACAACAGAAATGATCACAGAAAACCCGCAAAAAAATGATCACAGAATAATCATAGAAATTGATAGAATAATCCTCCACATCATAAATGATCATAGAATGATATATGTTACTTAACACTATCCCTACTATCCTCAATCTCGAGCCGAGTCACTCTATGCTCCAGATTATATGCATTTGTTTTTCATGTAAGATGATAATTAGAGTATCACCGGCTATGTTAGATGAGTTCGCCGTGTCAACCTTTAGTTTGTTAGTTCTTGATATTGTGGTTCAAATAGTAACCATGGCCACCTAAGGTATGGCTAGACAATGTTTAGATGTTATTTCGTATACAATAAATAATAGTTTTTCATATGAAGTGATCAAAAGAGAACTTATCATCTAATAGCAACGCCATTTAAATGGCAACACCATTTATTTTATTTTGCGAATATCTGTTCTTCTCATTTACTTTTACTTCATCTATTCTATAATACATGGGATATGAACGTGTCAATCATGAAGATTAAAATTTGATTTTATTATATATGTACATTTTCCAAAACATACAAAAAGGTTTTGGATTATTGATATAAATATCAATAAACATAGTTAGAGAAAATTTACTCCAAGTTTTTTAGATATTATTAATTTTGGATCAACGTTAATATTTCATATTTAATTTCTTTACGTCTTGCAGTGCTATCCCCAATACCAATCATTCCACTTCTTCGCTCATATTTAGATGTAGTGTAACATGACTACCTTGGCATGAATGGCATAGCTTCAGCAACTTAAATAATCATTTTTAAGATGTGCTTGTAGCGAGACATCTCGTTTTTCTTACTTCTATAAAGTATTAGAAACCATTAAGAGTGACATGAATCTGTGTTTAATCCCCAATAAATGTCTTTGGCCTTATTGCACTTATTACAATTTCTTAGGTGTGAGGCTTGTTACCAAGTTTCTCCAAATCATGTCGAGATCTAACAAATACCGTAACCTACCCGTTGCATTAAACCCGGTCAATTACCGTAGTTTAAATGACATCTCGGCTAAGATACTAGAGTCGCCATCTTGCATCACAAGATGAGAATGTTGGCTCCCACCCACTAGGAATACAAATAAATACTGAGCGAAGAAAAAACTTCTGACTTGATCGCCCCATTCCAAGATTTGTGGTCAGCGCGTGAAAGAACATGTGGGCCCCATGTGTGATTTTGGTAATTAATGACAATCTTTATGGACTAATATGTGTATTAAGTTATACTTGTAGGAATTGTCCATTGGCATCGCTTGGAGCTTGTGTCGGCTTCAAGGTCGATGAAATGAGAAGAAGATATGTTGTGCAAGCTCAAAATGCACAATCTTTAGAAGATCTCATGTTTGATGCTTGCCATCCTCGGTGATCATGGATCGATGATGAGGAATCAAGAAAGGCGTTCCATCTTGAGAAGGGAAAGATCATCTACATCGAGCTCAAGTGGAATGCTCAAGGCAAAGGTATAATCTTGATAGGTTTTCCCTTTTGCCGGTCTTATATTGTTAGTGGAAGACCGGGTTTAGGATAGATAACCGTACTATCAAGAGGGGCTCTCGAATGAGTAACTCGATCACATCGTTCGGAGAGATCTCAAACCTTTGCATACGTGCATCATCGTATTTGGTTGTTATTTGGTCTTATCCATGTGAGGATATAGAGCTTGTGGTAATCTCCATAACAAGCTCTTGTTCATCAAAATCGGATCCCTATTTTATATCATTGCGATTTTGATCTATGCGGTTTTTTGGTTTCTCACCAAGTGAGGTATCTCACATTATTATACTTGATACATTCTCACTTGGTGATAACCAATATTTTCACCTTTTATAGGGAAGCTCATGTCGTCCTCTTTTCAACGCAATTGGAATCGGGTCGATCGGAGTTACCAATCAAAAGTTATAGCCGTTTGAATATCTGCTGGTCTCCTAGGTACCAAAATGCGGTAGTACCGCATTTTAGTACCTAGCGAGGCAGAAGGTTTTGGAAAGTTGCCAAAATCCACTGCCGGGCTAGGTACCAAAAAGCGGTAGTACCGCATTTTAGTACCTAGCGCGGCAGAAGGTTTTTTACTTCGTCATTTGGATATATCCTCCCTTGCTGGACTATGATGTTTCTTTGCATGATCTTGTAGAGGTTGTTGTCCTCTTCGAAACGAGCCCAAGATCATCGAAATCGGAGTCCGGATGCAAAAGTTATGGTTGTTTTCGTTCTGTAATGACCGGTAGTACCGGACCAGGATCCGGTAGTACCGCATTTTGGTACCGGGAGCACAGAGAAAAAATGCGTTTGGAGCCCCAGGAACCCCAGGAAATGTCCGGTAGTGCCGGGAAAGTCCGGTAGTACCGGGAAAAAGTCCGGTAGTACCGGGAATCGCGTTTTTGGGCTGCAACGGTTGGATTTTGGAGGGACCTATATAAGGGGCCTTCTTCCCCAATGGTTCCTCAACCTTTCATGCAAGTTTTCCCCTCCATTGTTGACCTTCTTGAGCTTGCTTTATCTCAATCCCTCTAATGATTCTTGCATATTCTTGAGGGATTTGAAAGAGGAGATCTAGATCTACAATCCCACCAATTAATCTCTCCTCTAAGTGAGGGTAACATATTGGGATCTAGATCTTGGAGTTTTTGTGGATTTCCTCCATTGTTCTTCCTCTCTTATTCCCCCATAAGCTTTTGTAGCTTTGGTGGAATTTGGGAGAGAAGGATTTGACCACCTTTGTGGTGTTCTTGCCATTTGCATTTGGTGCATCGGTTTGAGTTCTCCTCGGAGGATTTGGTTTGTGTGACTCTTTGGAGCTTGTCCCTCTTGGGTTCTTGGAACCCTAGACGGTTTTGTGGCCTTGGTGGCATTGTGGCCTTTTGTGGCATTTGTTGGGAGCCTCCAATTAAGTTGTGAAAAAGTGCCCCAACCTTGTGAGAGGTTCCGGTTGCCACCGACAAGTACACTGATAGTGGAAGCATGGATCGATCCCGTTGGGGTGAGATTCATCGGAGAATAAGGGAGGCCTTTTGTGGCGTTGGTGGTTTGATACCACCCCCTCTCCAAACGAGACGTACTCCATGTTGGGAGGAACTCGGTAAAATATTGGTGTCCCCGCGTGCCTCGGTTATCTCTATACCCGAGCTCTTTACTTATGCACTTTACATTGTGATAGCCTTCATGCTTGAAGTAATATATATCTTTCTATCACTTTGTTGCTTGTATTGCTTAGCATAAGTTGTTGGTGCATATAGGTGAACCTTAGTTGTTCTAGGTTGTGCTTAACAAAGTAAACACTAGTTTTATTCCGCCTTTGTTGAGCCACTCTGGGAAAAGTTTTAATCGCCTATCACCCTCCCTCTAGGCGACATTTGTATCCTTTCAGCGCGGTTTATACGGATTCTACGGATAACTGACTATAGTTGTTGTTTATATCTTAGGGTAACTTTTCGGTACAAAGAAATCTCCACCACATGATTTCCTATCATGTATTCCAACCATGATTTCATTGCCCACCAATTCGCAATTCATTTCAATCATAAAATTGTAATTTGTTTCACTTTTCGTTTGTGATGCTTTTGAAAAGTCTTTTATATAGAATGTAAGGATATAAGGATGTGGGAGATTGAATTTTCTTGATAACCGCAAGATAATACAGTTTGAAAGTTCTACTTGACCCTTGACCTCGAGTTTTTAAAATAGCAATCATCATCTAATAAATATAATGTTTCGGTAAAAGCTAGTTGACGTTCTAATGCAACTATATGAAATGCAATGTCTTTATGTGTTGATTTCAAATTTTCCTTTATTTGAATTTCTTTGTCTTTAGTTGAATTTTCCTTTTTCAGGGTTTTATTGATTTTCACTTTAGAATTTTCTTAAATCTTACGGAAATTATGTTGAATAATTTAATTCAAAATGTGTGTTTCAAGTTGAAAATAATATTTTTATTATTTAGGTAATATTATTGGGGCTTAAAGGATTTTTTGAGCATTTTTACTTATTTAAGGGTATTTCTTTAAGTCAAATAAACAACTTGTATTTTTTTTGTTAACATAAAAGTATTTTTTTAATAATTCCAGAAAAATAGGATTTGTAATCCTTGAATTTCTTCCTATTTGAAACTATTTTTATTATTTTTCAAAAATATTTTTGATAAGTTAGCATTTAGAGTAATTATGATATTACCCTTTTTTCCTTGGTCTCACTAGTGAGACCCAAAGGTTCAAAACTAGTTGAGTCATTCTGGTTGAACCAAACGAGTTCACACTCTCCCCTCTCTCTCACAGCGTGCCACCTCTGTTGGGTGAATGAGTGACTCTTTCAGCTACTTATAGCTTGTTCTTCGTTTGTTGTAACTTATAAGTTTTAGCTTCCTTGTTATATCAACCTAGAGAACAGAATGTTTATGCACATTTATGAGCTTCCGCTTTTACGGAAACATTACAAAAACCCACCACAATTGGGGCTAGGATTTAAAAAAACCAAAAACTTTTAGCTTCATGACAAAAAAAAAACCACCACTCCAGCGTAACGGCGTGAAAGATACCCACCACTTCATCCTAACCCTCATCTTAAACGTGGTTATGACATGTGGGTCATTGTGTCAGGCTGACGTGGCAGTTGGGTGACGGATCATACCGGATGGCCTTTAACAGGTAATGAGTTGGTGGTAGAAAACCATCACAATTGGACAGTTGGTGACAAAAAACCACCGCTTGTGACGTAATATGTTGACAAAGCTAGCACAAGTGAAAAAAATCACATAGCAATGAAACAAACACATGCATAGGATCAACAGACAAAATTCCCACACACGAACACACAAACAAATAAGTTTCATACAACCAAAGCCCGCACACACACACACACACACAGGTCCAAAAGACAGAATTCTCACATACTAATACCAAGTCACAACTTACACACAAATAAGATAAGTAACAAGTTTTATTTAACAAACACACATGATTCACTTCATGTTTTTGATATCTTCAACTGTCATCTTGTCAATCCTAGATGCAGTAAGATATCTATCCATCCTGTGTGCTTGATCTCCTCTTTCTTATTGGCCTACCATCTGCAGGTACTAAATTGGGCTTCTTGGAGCATTGAAGGAGCTTCTAGTTGTTGTTGAAGGAGTTGATGCAGATGGAGCGGTCTTTCTTGTAGCTGATGCAGATGGAGAAGTCCTTGATGTCCTTGCTATTGGAGTTGCTGCTGTTGATTCCCTTGGTGCTTGAGCTGCTACTAGTGTTGCCCTAGCTGTTGGAGTTGCTGTTGTTGATGCCTTTGCTGCTGCTGGTGGTGCCCTTGCTAATGGAGTTGCTGGTACCTCTCCTCTTCGTGGAGTGGTGGTTTTTTGTTAACACAAAAAAATATTTATTAATAGAACTACTATATAAAGCTAACTAACAATTACCTTGTGATAATTCATGTATTTTTCTATCACCAACATATTAACACAAAAAATATATTTGTTTTGGTTGTTGCGTGTGAGAATTCTGAAAGTATTACTATTACCCCACAAGTGGTGGTTTTGTGTCACCGATTGTCCTAGTTGTGGTGGTTTTCTGTCATCAACATATTACCCGTTAACGGTAGTTTGGTACGATTTGTCACCCAACTACCACGTTAGCATGACAGAAGGGGCCCACGTGTAATAATCAAGTTTAAGACGAGGTTTAGGACAGAGTGGTGGGTATTTGTCACACTGTTACGCAGAAGTGGTGGGTTTTTTTTTTTTTGGCACGAACCCAAAAGGTTGTGGTTTTTTGAAACCCTAGCCCCTAGAACCTTCCAGATGTGATGTTACTCTTTCTTGAATAGTTTGATGTTCCTAACAGTAATGCACTCCTTTGTTGCCCAACTGATACACATGTGGTTTTTGTCGTGCTTCTTTATGTTCACAGCTTCATATGAAAGACTTGCAGGACGTGGCCGTGATTATCTGTAAGGTTGTACCATTAAGTTGGTTTCAACTTTGATCCGACGTTCAGATTCCTCAGGAAAGAGACACCATGTAGACTGATGGCAGCCAGCACGTCCCCAGCTTCAGTGTCCCGCCCTGAATGCTCATACAGATGAAACGCCGCACTGAGGATGAAGCTGTCAGGTTTCAGCGATCTGCACGCCGTCTCGAAGAATGACATGCCTTCGTCGACGCGGCCATGCTCCAGGTACGCCCTCATCATCTTCCGGCAACATGCTAAATCAGCAGCCACACCAATATCCTGCATCTGGCTGCAGACCCTCCGGGCCTCGTCGATCCGGCCTTCCTTCAGAAACGTGAAAATGAGGTGGTTGAAATGAAGGTTAGAAGGGGAGGCTATGTCGCTGCTTCTCTGCATCGTCTGGATGGCTTCCTCTGCTTTGGAGTAGCATCTGCCCTCCGAGTATGCCCTGATCAGCGCGAGGTACGTCAGCGAGTCGGGAACGTGGCCACGTGACCGCATCTCCTGGAATGTAGTCTCCGCCTCCTCATGCAGCCCCGAGGCGGCGTAGGCATTGATCATAGAGTTAAAACTGATCTGGCAGTTTGCAAAACAAGTTAGGTCCCAACCAGTCACAAAAAGTTTCAGAAGTCACGTTTGTCCAACGAGAGCGTACCTTTCCAGGCATGATACCATGTTCCTTCATTCTACCGAATAGTGAAGACGCCTCCTGATGCCTCCCTGCAGATACTGAACTTCAGAGACTCGGGACTGAGTAGTATATGAACAAGAGTAGAGGGGAAATACTCGTCGAACGAACGTAGACAAACAAATCTCTATCTGATTCGTTTACATGAGGTAGAAGGGACTGACCGGCCTTTCCATACAAGTTAAGCATGTTTGTGTATATCTTCTCATCGGTCGGTAGGCCCAGCTCTTGTGCGGCAGTAAACATCTCAGTAGCCTTGTCCAGCTTTCCTCCTTGGCCATAAACACTGTACCAGAAAACTGAAGGCACTGACAAAATGGTCCCAAAACAACTGTAAAAAGGGAACAAAAATATTGAGGTATAATTTTCCACATGTCTTATTAAGATGTCCACCTTATCATTATATTGAATGTCTGCAAGGACCGAGGAACGCCAGAGGATATCATGCGATCATATATGCTGACAGCTGAGTGTAGTTTGCCTGCTTGGGAACTAAAGCTGAGGCAGTTAGCCATGGAACCCTTGGACCTGAAAAGTTTGCTTGTCCATCTAATGGAGAGGATAAGATGTTATCCAGACCTGACTCGAGCATCGATTTCATGAAAGTATTGTACACGACGGTATCAAGCTCAACTTCGTCGTGGAAACAGCCGTGTATGATGTCCTCTGCCTCCTGAAACTTCCCTGGGAGTCATTTCACTATGTGAGTATACACATCAATAGAATGCCTCGCCAAAGAATTTGCGGTATTTTTGTTTACTTATTAAGCACCCAAGTTAAACAGTCACCATATCAGCTAATGGGAAATAGATAACATAGCAGTTGATGAAACGCTTACCATGCTTCGTCAGGTGAGTGACAAGTATGCTAATTGTCACGGCATCTCTGGTATGGCCGTGATCAACCATTTCCGTAAAAAGATGATATGCCTCCTCAGGCTTGCCACATTTACATAACGCATCAACCATGGCATTGTAGACAGGCCCTCCTACTGGAAATGATGCCGATGCCGACTTAAAGAGTAATTGTGCTTGCTGTAACTTTTGTTCCTGGCCATATTGGACAATCAAAGTAGCTGTTGCAGAATCTTCAGGCTTGACTCCCAATTCAGTTAGTTGCTCATGAAGGAATTTTGCCTCATCAGTACTTCCTGCAGCATAACACATTTATAAACAACAGTAAGAGAAGTATGCTTAGGCATGAACATCATGTTCTTCTGTGTGTGCTCACCTTCCCTAGCAAATTTTCTGATCAATCGGCACGCCATGGACGAACCCCCAGGTGTGTCCAGCAAGGATTTCAACGTCATGCTGAGTGCTGAACTCTCAGTCCGACAGTATAGCGCCTTGGACGAACTATGTTCTTCTTGAATCACACTAATACTATTTCTAGCATACATCTCAATAAGAGAAACCATTGTTGAATTCTTCATGTTAACTCCATTACCATGCATGTCATTCAGTATCTTATCTGCAACCGTGATCATCCCGCTTTTGCAGCAAACTTCCATCACAGTCGTACAGAGGCCCTCATCAAGCTGGACATCTTCTTTTCTCATATTCAGAATGAGTGCACTGGCCTTCTCTAGCTGGCCCAGCTTGACGTATAACCTGAGGAGGTCATTGCAGCAGAACACATCAGGGAGGCCATATTTCGACAGAAGTCTGAAGGTATCTTCAGCAGCAGCTATGTCTTCCTTCGCGACATGGCACCGGAGAAGAGCGCCGTAAGAAAACAGAGACGGCTTCACACTCCTCGACCTCATAGAATCCAAAACTTGCAGTGCCCTATCATAGTTCCCAGCATTCATGTGAACCTGAGCCATTGCCACATAAGTCTGTTCGTCACTCAGAAGACCCGCCCTGTCGATCTCCTCGAAGGTGCGCTGCGCATCCTCATAAAGCCCGATCTTACCATATATCCTGATAAGGATCCCATATATGACCTCATCAAGGACAATCTTGCTCCCCTCCATCTCGGAGAAGAGCGCGAGCGCCTTCGAGTAGTCCTCATTCTTGTCGTAGAGTGCCAGGAGAGATGCACAGGTGTAGTTGCTGGGGACAATGCCATGAGCCCTCATCTCCCCATAGAGCCTTACTGCCTGCTCCCGTCTGCCATGTCTGGCGCTCAAGCTGATCAGACCGCTATACGTCGCCTCCTCCGGAACAAACCGGGACCTCCTCATCTTCCTCAACACATCCGTGGCCTCCTCCAAGAGACCCTCCTTGACAAATGAGCCGATCACAACAGTGTAGGTGAACTGATTTGGCACCACATAGGACTCCATCATCTCGTTCCAGAGGTGGATCACCTTGCCATGGAGCCTGTGCTTCTGCAGGGAGGAGAGCATGAAGTTGAAGGCGGGGAGAGGCGGAGACACGCCGCGCCTGCACGTCGCGGCGTAGAAGAGCATCATGTCGCCGTGCCTGCCCCGGCGGGCGTATGCACACAGCAGGGTGCCGCAAGCCACCGCGTCCGGCTCGACGCCGGCCTCCAGCATCTCAAGGAACGTCTCCTCGGCAAGCTCGATCTTGCCCGTCTTCCCGTACAGCCTGAGGAGGATAGTGTAGGCCACCACGCTGGGCTCGTAGCACAGCTGCATTGATGAACCGGGTACATATCATCAGGATTCAGAATTGATTAATTTGGGGGAATATGGCAAGGACTCAACTCAAAAAAAGCTGCAGGTGGATCAAGAACATCGCATCGGGGCGGGCGGATGAATTTGGCAAAATCTGGGCAAATTTCGGCTCAGAAGCTACGATCTGTTGGGGAATTTGATCTGTACCTGGAGCTTCATCCAGGAGAAGAACTCCTGGCCCTGGCGCCACCCGCGCTGCTCGCGGAGGACGACGCACATCTCGCGGAAGGTGAGCTTGGAGACGAAGGAGGCCATGGCCTCGCGCATGGACCCCGGCGGGCGCGACGCCGTGGCCCGAACGGCTCGGACGGCGGCGACGACGTGGCGGCCGTGCACGTGGCCGGCGCGGTCGTCCTCGATGTACCGAGCCATCTGGCCCTCGGTGCGGCGCACCCATCGGGGAGTCTCGGCCCCGGCGCCCTGGCCACGGCGCTGTAGGCGGAGGCGCCGCGCCTCGTCGTGGAGGAGCCGCCGGTATGGCTGCGGGCGGCGCCCCCGCGAGGAGGGGACGGAGGGTGCGCCGGATGAGAGCGACCAGGAAGTTGCGCCACCGTATTCTTCGTCTTCCTCACGGGAGGAGCAAGTGACGGAGATGGCAGCGGCGGCCAGTGGAGTGTGAGGAGCAGAAGCCATCGCCATGGACGCGGGAAAGTGGACGGATATACATTCGAGATAAGGTTGCAACAGATTTTCTTCTTTCTTTTACCAGACGTGGGTCCCACCTGTCAGAGATGGGGGACTCAAAACAACAAAATGTACTGTAAAATTTACCAAAGATATCACATATCAAATGATTTTTACAAACAAAACTTGTCAAATTTTTCTCTCCTTTATTATAAAGTACTAAGTACATTTTTACCGGGAAATTTACTGCTGCTACACAACAATGATCCAAGCACATTCTGAACAAGCTGTATAAACGTTGGCTGCTTAGCTAATACAATTACACCACAACAACAACAGCACTGTACAATTCAGGCAACGGCGACCGCGATCTATGACTCTACGTCTGCTCCGGTCCCTGGCCGGCGGCAGGCTGCGGCGGCGGCTGCTGCTGCTGCTGCTGCCACTCTCCCGCGCCGACGCCGACGAGGCGGGAGGAGCTGAGCTCGGTGGTGCTGTAGAAGGACTCGTCCGGGTAGAACCCCTCGTCCTTCTCGTCCTCCCACTTGAGCACCTCCCGGATGTACCGGAAGGCCTCGTCGACGGTGGGCCTGTCGCGGGCGCGCGCCTGCCACACAAACAGCTTCCGCCCGTTCATGTGCGCCGCGTACAGGTCCTTGAACTTCACCGCCACGTAGAAGAAGGCCTGCTGCGCCATCGACTGGTTGTTGTTGGTGGTGCGCAGCGGGCTGAAGTCGCTGAACCACTCGCAGGACGACAGCGGGGACCGCCCGATCTTCTCCTCGAACAGGTCGAACTTGTTGAGCACCAGGACGAACGGCGTGTCGCGGAAACATGGGTGCCTGCCCAAAAAAACATCCCCACTTCAGTTTGCTTTGATCCCAGGCAATAGCAACCGGTAATGTGCAGTCTACCGAACTTTTAGCTTTGGTCGGAACAAGAGATTACAAATTATCGAGCTCTGGTGAAATTACAGGGCCGTTCAGCAAACGCAACTGATAAAGGTTACTTTACCTGATTGTGGCCTCAAACAAGTCCCTGGTCTGGATCATCTTATTCTGAAGGCGCCTACTGCTGCCGCTTGTAGGGGCACCCAACTGGTCATAGTCGCTGAGTGACACGGAGAATATCACCACACGGACATCCTCAAACATTTCTACCCATTTGCAGCCCTCGTTCATGCCCTTGGCATTTACTCTGATCAGCTGATATCTAAGGGGGAGCAAAAGTAGATGAGATAAGTAAAGTTACTGGGAGTTGTTTCAATTTCAAATAAGAAAGAAATAAAAGCAGCAGCAGTTGGGAAAGGAAACACACTAGTATAAAGACATGTATGTACAAGGATTTCAATGCAGTTTAGACCATGAGTAAGGAAGAAAGAGTTTACTTGTTTATTGCCTGAGAGGTCACGTCATGACTGTCGCCATAGAGTTCGGACATAGGACTCCGTTCGTCCAGAGTGAACTCAATAAAAGCCAACCCATTCCCTTGCGATACTCCTTCTGCATATATTACATCTTTCTCTGAAGGTTCGTACTCATTACTTGATACTTCAATGGCCTGCAAGGATGGCATCAAAAAAATAAATTACTTTAGTTACTCAAATAACAATTAGGGTGTACAGAGAAAAAATATGTGACAGTTCATTGTGGTGTGCCTGGAGATCATTCTTGACAAAAGAAGGGTGACACAGGGTAAAAGTCCAGAAACAAAAAAGGCCCCTGCAGGGTCAACAACTCCAAAGTGCAACTTCTACTTCTGAGAGGCTAAACTGTGCATAATACAAAGTGCTGGTCTAGCATAATCTATTTCAAGGGATGAATCTACATAACAAATTTTTGATTTATATATACCCTGCTCAAGAAATATTCGGCAACGTCGGGGAGAAAAAGCAATTCGTCCTTTCTTTTATATGTTGCTTGTATAGCAGGATCCTTCCACATCTCATCAACAACTGGTGCATATTCACGTGTAGCTGCAGGGAAGAATGCATCTAGGTCTCCCATAGCTATGATGTCCAATAGCCAATCTGAGAACTTCTTCAGCTTTGCATTTATTGAGTATATGCAAGAATTTGAACCATTGGATGTGTTTCCATCTGCATACAAGGAAAACCACTTCAGTATACTGCAAATGATCTTCAAAAATATGACAGGAACAAATATTAGCTTCCCTGCTACCTTGTTGGGTATCCTCATCTTCTGAATTTGGGTTATTTGATATAGCCAAAGCCTCTTCCTCGAAGCGCTCACGGCCCTCTAACAGAATCCCAAGGTACTTGAACATGTTGCTTTGGATCATTAATTTGATATTGTCAAGTTCTTCTGGGGTAAATCTAGTTCCGTATAGTAACTTAGCCTGTGTCGTAAAACCAGACGTTATGAAAGCACATACAAGATAAGGAAAAATGTTGAAAGTAGACGAATTGGACTGTCAGAACTCAGTTGGAGATTGCATGATAAACTGATGATTAACATCTTGCATGGTGTTCCATAAATACTTTGAGACCTATTAGTGCTTAAAGCAGAGATATCTATGAGGCTATATGATGACTAGACTAATGTACAAATAATCCCTAGCTTGCAGAAGATTGTACAAGGGCGCACATGCAAATGTCATCTATAACAAGTCAACAACTAACCAAACTTCAAAACAGCGAAATAGGTTTACACATCACAAAAACGACACACTACATGACAAACTTCAGTTATCAAATCAAACCATATTTCACTGGAGAAATATAGGTAAGTTGAAGTCCACACCAAATAAGGATATAACAGAATCTAATGCATTTTAGTTTTCTGTAAAAACCCAGTCATATATGAAATTTGGTATTGACCTGCTTAAATATGGTGCTTGTTCCAGCTCCAGGGGACCCAAGAATAAGAAGTTTTTGTACTCTTTTCTGGTCTAAGTAATCGGGCACTGCTCTTGCTGAATAAGGATCATCATCCTTGGGTTCATCAGAGTTTGCAGGAGGCACCGGTAGTGAAACCAAGGCGCAAACAAAACGTGTGATAGGCTGTAGAACAGGGGACACACAAAAACTTGTTAATAACAAGCAAAAAAAGGAAGCATGCATTAATAATTTTATAAAGGAATAACAATTAATTGAAACTCCATCGAACAAGATACATACCGACTGCCATATCTTTCCTTTGATGTTATTTTGGCCTTCTTCCTCGTATCCACCATCATGATAGACCCAAAAGTGAGTATCACGGGGACACTGCACTTGTGCGATCTGCAAGAATGAAGCAGACATTGTGGAAAACTCATTTAGAGTACCGACACTGCATAACTACAATGTGCAGAAAATGATAAGCATTCTCAATTGTATGTAGCTTAGAGAGCACACCTTCAGAATTTTCAGTTCAATCTTGGTAATTTCCCTTCCATTCATATAAACCTGAGTGTTGCCATTACTAGCATCTGGCTGAATCTTCCCGTTGAAGTTCAGATTGGTGCTGATCATCCGGCTTGGCTTTTCCCCTTCCTAACAGTGTAAATGGAAGGTTATTTAGTAGGAAGTTCAGGTTTCAAAGGAAGGTAGTACCAGCAGGCTTACCTTTCCCCATAAGCCTGACTCCTTGTCATACCAATATCTTCCAGGCTTGAGATTCTGAGGAGGCCGTGGGCAACTACGCAAGTCGGACATCTCCTCCTGACAGAGAGGGAAGCCATTGACGATGACTTGCTCGGGCCGGAGCTGGTTCGCCTGGCACTCCTTCTCGGCTTTCAAGATCTGCCTGACCTCCAGCGCGCTGAGCAACCGTGACAGTATCCTGGAGCTCTTCCCTAGCTTGGAGCGCTTGCTCTCCTCGATGGGCCGGCCAATGCAAGTGATGCATTTGCGACCTTCGGGCATGGACCCCATAGCCCTGAGCAGGCAGTAGCCGCAGTACCTCTTGTCGCAGACGATGCACGACTCCTTGCCCTCCCACTTCCTCTTGCCGCAGCGGTCGCACGTCTTCCCTCTCTTCTCCTTCCTGGTCACGGCCACGAACTGCTCGGACCTGGTCTCGTCGAGCTCGGTGCTGTTGCCATCGTACTTGCTATCGTCTGCCAGCCCGAAGGTGACCACGTGAGACCTCCTCCCCTCCGGCACGGCCACAGCAGGCCTGCCACCGTCCGTCTGCCCCTGCCAGCTTCGCGCAAACTCTCGCGACACCGAACGGGAGCCGTCGCTGTCGGAGCCTCCCTCGTTCTGAGGCGCCGAATTGGCCGACTCCGAGCCTGCCCTTGCCCTCGCGGACGGCGGCGGCGGTGGCTCGGCGCGGGCCCGGGCCGCCGGCCTGAAGACCGGCGCCACCGGCACCACGCTGTTCCCGGGCCTGAAGGACCCGGACACCGGCTCGGCCGTGGGCACGTCCGCCATGTCCACGGGGTCGATCCTGGGCACCTCGTAGGACACCGGGGGGCCGTCGTACTCGAGCGCGATGGAGTAGTCTAGGTTGCTGCCCTCCGGGATGGTGGTCCCGGGAGGGAACATCCGCCGCAGCGTCTCCTCCCAGTTGCCCCTGTCGCCCACCGCCCCCGCCATCTCCTTCCTCCCGCGCGCGCAATCCGCCGAACACCTTCGCCGCGCGACCCTCCTCCCCAAGATCGGCAGGGAGGCTACAGCTCCATCTCCCAGAATTAATCCTCGCTGAGCTCCCCTGGACTCCAAAGCTTGGAAATTTCGCCACCGGAAGCTAGAAAATTTCTTGCTGGGGCCGCCTCGGCTTGGCCTCGACGACGGTCAAAGCCCAGCGCTCCGCACACCACCCAACTACTACTACTACTACGATCGCCGAGACCGGCCTCCCCGGTCAACGAGAGACCCGAGGCAAAAGCCAATCTTTGAACGAGCAAAGCCGCCGCCGGGGAGGGAAAGGGACCGGCCGA
The DNA here is from genome assembly GCA_916181665.1 of Avena sativa. Lineage (NCBI taxonomy): Eukaryota > Viridiplantae > Streptophyta > Magnoliopsida > Poales > Poaceae > Avena > Avena sativa. The sequence goes on along the minus strand of OV702285.1, from coordinate 51,642,338 downwards.
ACCACCAACCACCGCTCAAACCTTACCGCCCATTTTGCGAGTCCAAGGGCGCCGAGTTTTGACCGTGAAATGGTGCGGGGGTCGAGTGGGGTGGTTCGTTTCACACTTTGGGATGGGAAGACGACGGCGACAGTTTCTTGCCGCCGAATGTGAAAAATCTTCAGATCTAGTAAAGCAGTTGGTGAAAAAAGCCAGTCAGTAATTCCGACAGAACAATACTCCAAAACGAGATGGTACAAGGATGCTGTCTTTGTCGCAAAATTGCTAGCGCACTCGCCGTGAAAATGTTGGGAAGAGGCAAACACTATTGGAGTGAAATTGAGTCAAAAAAAATATCTAGTGATACCGTACCTCGCTTGATAAGTTGGTACCATGATACCATTTCTCCAACTTAAATTTATACGTGTCAAAAATGTTTGAAACAAATTTGTAGGTGTTCACAAGATGTGCGTTTACAATCTCTACTAATATTTTAAGAGCCAAATTTGAAATACACACAAAGAAACAAAAAAAACAAATTGCTATCTGAATAGCGCCATTATGCGTCTTTTTCGACACTATACATGTTGGATTTGTCTTTTTTTTGTTTATCAGCGTGTATATCGAATTTGGTTTTGCAAATTCTAGGGATTGTGAAGACACATCTCGTGAACATTCACAAAATTTATTTAGAAATTTTTGAAATTTGCAAATTTAAATTATGAAGAGTGGTATCATAGTATCACGAAAGGTATCGGTATGGTACCAACTGAAATTCAAGTCCCAACAACGCCTAAAAAAACCTGAAGTCTCGACATCTGGTGAAGATGGCACGGCAGGTGACGACGTGTTGGCGAACCAGAGCATAGAAAAGGTTAATGGACATGACGTTCTCTTTCTTAAAAGGAAATAAACATATCCGCCAACTTTGTCAGTATTATCGTTTGACTTTTTTTTTCGAGACTGAACTTTAAGAATAGATGATCTGTTGGTCTGTCACCACCGACGACTTTAGAATCGAAGGAATGCGACCTGGGTGGTCGGGTAGGTACGAGATTAAAGTACAACTCTCGGACAAGAGAATTGTAGTACGAAGAAATTTAAGCTAGAATTGGAAAATAAATCGTAGTCGTAGGACAAATGTTTGGGCAGTAGGATTCGCTATAAAAGAGTTTCCGTGAGACTTACCACTTTTTCTCCACATTTTGGTGAAACTCTCAATGGGACATTTTTACGTATTCTTCCTAATTCTTTTAGGGCTCGTCTAAGAGTCATCATTTCATTTCATTTTATTTGGTAGAAATGAAATGAAATCACATTATTTTCATTATTTTATTTGCTCAATTTGAAATTTCAATCTGAGAATCATGTTTGGCAGCCACGCGGAATTATGAAATAAAATGATTTCTAGACAAATGACTGTGTTAGGAATAAGAATTTACTTAACATATCATACACATCTGCTGCAATATTGAATTGAAATGATGGTATCAATTCCATCACAGCCAAGCACGTTTTATATTGAATCTCGATTGTATTCCAAGTGCCCACTCTCTAGAATTTTTAATTAAAATGACGGATCCAATTTCGAAACAATCAAACAATTCTATGATGGAATTGTCAAATGAGTTCTACATTTCTTGCCCCAAATAATGGGAGCCAAACGATTAGTTCTAATTGGCTCATGAGTGTTCCTTAGTTCTTCTTGTACAATTTATTTCGTCTGACTTGTGTGTGACTAGCTAGGTACGGCGCGGCGGCACGCCGCACCCGAGCTATGGCTTCGTGTGTTGCACCATATGATTATTTTTTTCTGGTAGTTAAATAGTATCATAAAAAAAATAAGAGAAAGGACTAAATGGTAACTGATCAAGATAAACATTGCATGCTCCAGCCATCTATTTACTCCAGCTTGTTCCTAGTAGCTTGAGAACAAACAAAATATTTGAGAGAATTAATCCTTCGGGTTCATACAAATATTGAATTCGCAAGATTTGGAACAAAAAAGGCCATACAAATAAATTAAATTTGAACACAATGAGCTTCCGAATAGAACATCTCCCCAATGACTACAAACGGTATGGGTGTAGCATACACAGTAAAACCTCCACTTAAACACAATGAAGAATATAGTTTAGAATTGATAATTTGGAATTTCAGGCTTGAAAATGTGGAAAATGTAGTCAGAAAATTCATATACGTTTATTTCTCATTAGTTCATGTTGGTCACATCAAATATTAATTATCGCAATTAAGAAGAAATGAGTGCGTGTGACCAAAAAAAGAAGCATGGCCAACACAAAGAATAATTCCCCATCCCAGAGCAATCTACTAATCAATATTTAAAATGTTTGCCGCACAAAAAAGTACAGGTGTTATTTTGCATTTTTAGTGTGTGCAATCTTGAAACATCATAGATATTATAGTAAGTTTTCACTACCAATGTCACGGGTAAGGATTAAGTTGCCGTTTCTAAGGATCATGCCAGCATACTACCATGCACACCGATCAAGCCTAACTAAGATAGATTGACATACCATAGGATGATATGAACTACAAAACAAAATATAGACCAAGCCTAACTAAGATAGATTGACATACCATAGGATGATATGAACTGCAAAACAAAATATAAGTCCAAGTGGACACACATCAATTAGGCATGGGCAGCGGGAGCAGAGGATGGCATCGCGTGGTCGTGGGGGCACGCAGCCTCGGTGAACCGATGGAGGCGGCGCGGATGTCCTATGGTGGGCAAAGCGTGGCTGGGTCAACGGTGATCAGGGACGTGTAGTCGACAAACTTGAGACACGCGCTGCAGCCTCCATGGTCGCGAACATGCCTAGCTGGATGAGGGACTTCTTGTTGGGCCTGAACTTAGTTCGCCCTGCCGACCGCTTCGGCGGCGCCAACTTTACTATCGCATACGCCCCCTATCCACCATCTTTGATGGAACCGGCAGCCGTACCGTATAATCTCACGCATATGCTCATTCTTCAGGTGCTCCGTCATCCAGAAGAGCGCGTCGACCACCCTCGGCTCTCCGTCCGGGTAGAGCACAAAAAACGGCCTCCCTGCAGGGAGGGAGGCCGCGACCAGTGCACCTGTTCACCATACGGTTTGGATTTCGTCCAAAATTTGCTCTTATCATTTGGGCCCATTATTAGTACAAACTGGTAAAAAAAATCTGGCCTCATTTGAATTTACGACCCGGCCCATGGTGCAAAATAGCCCACAGATACTCTCATGTGGTATTAAATAGCCAACCGAACCAACCCTAACCCTAAATCTCATATTTCCCCTCTCCACTCTTGTGCGTGTCGGCTGTAGTCAACCCAAGCCAAGGGGACATGGCAGCACCGCCTCTGCCCATCTACTCCTCCTCCTCCCTCCTCCTCCTCGAGCTGTCCCCAATCTCGTGTCCTTGTCCTCGCTCATGGAGCACGGCCACATGCGGTCGATGCCGGGACTGGTCTTGGGCAGGGCCATAGCGCTAGATGCAGGCGCCCGCTTTGGAGCTACATGCCCACAATCTCGGCAAGGTGAGCCATATCATGCTTACTTAGGGCCCCACAGTTAGCAGATTGAATCGAACAGAAACTGCTAGTTCCATTGTTATGCTTGCGCATGGCTAGTTAGATCCAAATCCTCTTTGTACTACCGTGATCATATTACTCAATTTTTTCAAGTCAGATTAGTAGGTACAAATTAGTTGATTCGTTTGTTGTCATGCTTGATACCGTGGTCGAGTCCATTCTAAACTCTGGCATTAGCTGAACAACTGGTTTTTTTTGTTACACATACATAGAGAGAGCAGTCATGCAGACAATAAACAATGATCACCATGCCGTCCTGGTGTGAAGAATCATATATTAACACAGTAAAAAATTCCAAGGATCGAGTAGTACCAACTTTTTCTTGTTTTTTATTCCTCCGGTTTACATCCACTGCCTTTCCCATTTCCTTTTTAGTTTTCTGTACCTGTGTTTTCTAATCCTCCAAACCGAACGGAGCCTTAGCAATTGTGCTAGCCTAGATTTTTGTTATTGGAATAAATCTGCTAGGTCTCGCATGCCTATTTTCTCAATTGTGCTAGCTTTTGTAGGTAGAATTATCCATATTGTACTCATGAATTTCGTAATTGTAATACTTCGGCTGGCCTAATTTTAATCTATACATCATGTGGTATTGATCAAATGTCTTACCTTTTGTAGCAATATTTTCTATATTATACTGCCGAGTTCAGAAAATGAACGCCTCGGTTTTCGGCTCATGCAAATGTATGGTGGCGTTGGTTTTTCCGACTACCTAGGCATTGGGGCACTATCTGGTGGTCGATGGAGGCGTGGGAAGGAAAGCGGTTCTTATCATTGTTCATCCGCGCCACCTTCGTGTTCTGGTGAGGGTTTCCTCTTATCTGGTATTTTGATTATCTATTCTACATAGCCTCTATATCGTGTTTGATTATCCTTTGCATACCTTTTATATTTTCTCAGTTTTCTACCCCGCAGAAGTTTATGATGAGCCCTGTGCAGTATGGTGTTCTAGGAAATTTGGCCTTGATCTATGTGGGCTACAGTCAACTCATGTCCATGTCGCAAATTGACCAAAGATCTGTCGCGAGACTCACTTCCGAGATTAGAAACCAGGGTGTTGCACGTGAGGCCAACACCGCCATTGCTACCAGATCAGTTAAACCAATGCAATTTATCACGACGTACTAATGCAGTTCACCACGACATACCAGCTTATTAGGAGATTCCCATGGTGAAGTTCTGGTCAGGTTCTCCTATGATCCAGTTCTTTGATTATCTACGCTACATGTCCTATATATCATGCTTGATGATCCTTGCACACCTTTTAATTTTCTTAGATAGCTATACTTCAGGATTTTATAATGAGCCTTCATGGGTCTCAAATTCGATGCAAATCATGATTTTATGAGAGCAGCCTATTACTTCAGTATAGTTCATGCGTAGAATCTTTGGTTTGATCCATCATGAGTTATACATGTTCGACGAATTCAATAGTTTATATTAGACCACTATATAAAAAATGGTGGATACTTTGTATTCATAAGATTCTTTTACCGAAGGATTATGCATTAGGAACTCCAGATTAGTCAGCGACCAGTGGTGTTGTTTATGCCATCCATGATTTCTATAATTTATCTATACATATTTTCCCATGTGTAAGTTCTCCATCTACTAATTTTTTACCATCTCCACACACACACACACACACACACACACACACACACATATATATATATATATATATATATAATATTTTATCAGGTGTGTGTGTACATTGCTAAGTAGATTTTATCAGGTCCTTTTGGAAGGTAATACTGCATAAATGAATATTTCCACATATTAGCAACTGAAACAATTTAAGAAAATTTCAGATTGCTATTTAGCAACAATTCATCCTATTTTCTCATAATCTCGCTGTTCACATTTGCACTGCACCCCCTAACCTGTTGTAAATATACTAAAAAGGCTTCCCAATTCTTCTTTTAGCAAATGTGCTTACTGTTCTTCTCTTTTCTGTCTATTTTCTGCTCAACATATTTTCCATTCTTCTTCATTTAGCCTTTTATGTTTTCTATATACTTTTCGGCTCCTGCTTAAGTATATGGATATATGTATTGATAGATAATATTTATATGTAGGTCATAGATCAAGTATGGAATTTTCTTCAATAAATGATGTATCATGACGAAGTTTTTGTGACAAAGATCTTCTGCATGTTGAACACATTTGAGAGTACAACCAAGAATGATGCTATACCTATATGAATTAGATTTCATTGTTGTTGACCACAAGGTACCTCATCCATGGTTTGGACAGTTAATCTACTTACAGTTAGCCCACATTATCATATTACTCTTTTGTACATAGCAGTTCAAGACATTAGAACAATATATGGCTATCTATTCAATGAAAAATATATTTTACTACCCATTTGCTACTTCCCAGTTTTACAATCTCTACTGTGTATGTACCATTCTTTTGTACATTTCCAAATTTTGTTTCTAAATTACTATGACTGGAGGATGTATTATCTGTTTCGCCTTCTTAGACTATATAAGCCATCTATTTGACATGGAGGAGCAGATAAATAATTTTGCTGATATAGGAAAATATGAAGTGAAGATTAAGTGAAGTTTTCGATTTCTTTCAAACCACACTCTCTGGACATTATATCAATTAGTGCAAATGAGGAATTTCACAAAATGGTTGTGGCGCTTTTCCATGCGAACAAACACCACCAGTTCAGTCCCACACTCGATCACACACAATAAACCCCATGGGCCAACACTCTATACCATGTCCCTGTGGTTCTTAAGTTGTACAGTCTAAATAGTTAAAGCTAGTATAGATAAAATTGGCGGGTTTCCCCATTCTCTATGCTCTAGGAAAAAAATCCTCCATTGCTCTGAACAAGTTTCTTATACAGGAAGATACTTACCTAGGGCAGTTAACCGTCCAACACATTTTTACCTGAGGCAATTAACCATCTAACACATTTTCTAAAAGAATTTAGCCATTTAGCATGTAACAAATTACACTAATTGATGTGGATGTGCATGCTCATGCGATTCTATATGTTGTGTTAGCAAATGTATATTTGTTTGTCCCAATACAATTTACAGGTTTTGCTTACAAAATCAAGATAAAAACTCATGAATACTTGGCTAAAATTACTTTCCACAAAAAATAAGGAAAGAAATATTATGTTAGAAAATCCATTGCTACAAATTTTTATATGGATAAATCTGATTATGCTTGCCAATATATCACACTTGCATTCTGTATACAACTTCATGGTCAAGTGTGACAAGGACGTACCCGTGAGACTAAATAAGCACTTTTTATTTTCTATACCTCAAATCTAATATGCATTCTGTATACAACTTCATGGTCAAGTGTGACAAGGACGTACCCGTGAGACTAAATAAGCACTTTTTATTTTAAATACCTCAAATCTAATATTTTCCATTCTGTTTCTAATGCAGTTGCTGACATAGTTTTACATGGCATTGGTAAGAAGATTACTTTTTGGACTTATTTGTTCCAGTCCTGTTTTGTAGTTTCTATCATCTGAGATCACTTAGGATATCCCTAAACTATTCTCTATCCTAATCTGATAATGTACATGTTTATGAGTTTGTAATTTAATTTTGTCTCATGAATACTGGAAGGTAACCGAGTTAACATTTAGTTTGTTTCTTAACTGTTGAAAAGCCAAGTGATAGCAAATGTTTATTTTTTTGTTGATTTTCTGCCCACAAGATTACAGTTGTTTGGAATTGAAATATAACTTTATCTGATGCATGCTTATCAAGACATACTTGATGAAATTTAACACACGGCATTTTTTAGGTCCCTATTGTAATAGGTTCATCATTGATGAAGCTGGAAGGAGGGGTTGTGGCAACCATTGATTGTATTCATCCATACAGGACACGAAAACAATGACATCTATTATATTTGGAATCATGTCTGTTAGTTCGGTGGAGGGTTTGAGCGTTGGTATTGCAACCTAAAGAGCAAAGGAGATTCAACCCGCTTTACGGAGCACCTTAGTTGTGTATCAGGAGAAGTGAGGTAGTTCCCTAACGTACCAAGACATTCTGTGATGCCATGAGGGACAAGTAAGTTCTTGGGATGTTATCAATAGTTTCCCATTTCTTATGTGCTGCATATGTTTTCATAAACTGTTTAAATTTGTATTCATGAGTTTTTGCCACAATATTCTATTTCTTTTTGCATTATCTCTTTAGCTATATAAGCGTGTTATTTGTTATTGAATACTAATTCTTCTACTATAAACTCTTCAACTTGGCATATTTATATAATTTGCAAAGCTATGACTTTTTGTTTCAAATACTGATATTTGATGTTTCTTAATTTCAAGTTTGAGAAGCCTGGGAGCATAAGAATTTTGTTTAATTTAAAACTAAAGGGTGGAAGAACAAGTCAATAGTGACAATTCTCTTTGTTTGTGCTTTGGGTCCATCATGTTTGAACTTTGAATGATTCTATTGTATTGGCTGTGGAATTTGGTTGTATTGGTTGTGGACTGTATTATTTAATGTTGATATTTGGGACTGTAATTCGGACTGCTAATCTGGACTATTATTATTGGTTTGGACTATATTCTTTTGGGTTTTTGGATGGTTACCGTACTGAACGTTGTTGGGTCTTCTACCATCCCACCGGAGTCTCTCCACCCCTGCTGGTTGTCTCCGGTGGCCCTTTAATTCAGTGGCATGGGATGTGGAGGAGAGTGAGACTGGGAGTAGGGAGGAGCTCTTGTTCGGCACAACTCTGCAGGAGCGGGGATCCGTGAGGACCAAAGGGTGGCACCGTGAGGTGGGGGAGAAACACGAGCAGGGAAGCTGCTTGATGTGATTGCATGAGGGGGCTGCAGGAGGTGGAGATGTCGTCGGAGCAGCTGGATGCCTCCATGCTCTTTTGAGATGGTAGGAATTGGACCAAGCCTAGTAGCAGGCCCTCTGGATTGAATGTGGAGGGGGCAAACTGGAATAGGGTATTTATACAGCGATGGGATGTCTCTAGAAACTCAGCTTAGTCCCACATGTAACAACACACCCATACGTGGCAACACAGCTAACATGTGGCACACAAGGGAGCTTTCTAGATTGGTCAGAGGGGTGAGGTGTCAATACTTGTACGTGGCAACACAACTAATGTACACACAAAACCGGGGGAGCTTTCTAGATTTGTCAGAGTGATGAGGTGTCAACACACCCACACGTCGCACACACACAAATATGGGGAGCTTTCTAGGTTGGACAGATCAGTAAAAGATAAAATCATTGCCAAAGGCCCATCCTAAAAAACAAGTATAAAACGACAAAAGCACCTGGCAGATCATCATGGTCAACCAGATAGTGCCAAAAAATGATGATGAGCAAAAGACGTCGGTCACATCGGCAACCCCATCCTCTGCTATGGGCACCCTAAAACATACCAAAGTGAAAAGGACCATGTAGCAAACAGCGCCATGTCGACGCCACCTAAGCCTGGCCCACCACAGCAAAACGCTTCATGCACCTGAAAATACACACGGAACTGCAAAACCTACTCCCTGCGACACGTGTTGGCACCACGAAAAATCTCAGGACAGCCCAAAAATCTGAGAAAAAAGAGATACTTCCTGATTTAGGATATGTATATATGTGTCCCTACTTTTTTTCCTTTTCTCACCGCTTAGACGCCTTCCTACCGTCCTCCGCTCTTATATAAATGAAGCCTTCCTACCGTCCTCCGCTCTTATATAAATGAAGCGGACGTCGTCTACAAGAAAGCTAAAAAAAACTTCAGAAATGATGTCTTGTCGCCGAAAATATAAGACGACTCAGGAAGCAATAACTGCACATAGAGCGCGGATGGAGGCAGAGCTAAGGGTTCAGTTATCTGCAGCGCCGCGTGGCAGAGTACGGGCCCATGCGGTCCCAGTATTCCTTATGCCCGGTGAAGGCGTGCCTCCCTCCCTCCCTCCCTCCTCCGCCTCCACCGCGGAGTTGGTGGAGGTGCAGGATTCGTTGGAGTTCTCCATCGAGACATGGCGTCGTCATGCATTCAAGGAGCCTCGTCATGTGGACAACTTCGAGGCTATGTTCGGCGACCACTAGCAGGTATATATGCTCTCATACCAAGTGAAAGGTGAAAGTAGATCTGTTACAATTAGTAAGCGAGGGTTAGTTCTGGTTAGTCGGTCACTCCGCCGATGCAAGGATAATTAATCTACATTCAGCCACAGGTCGCAGTCACGAGGGGTTTAGTCACAGGTCGCTCAGGTCCAGTCTGATCATCAGTTGCATACTCAGCTCCAGGGGTTCCAGCAGTATGGGGTTCCGCAGTTGCAGGTGACCGGGTCTTATGTCGCTCCATTCACTCAGCAGTTCACCTCGCAGATCAGCAGTTGAACCAAACACCAGTTGTCACTTTACAGGTAACTGAGGTAACTTCTGTAGTTGATGTTGGTAAGAAGAATAAAAAATGTGTTTGTTGCTGGAAGTGCGCGGTTAATACTCATGCGACCAAGGACTGTAAGGTACTGTTACATTTGTGATTGTGCCGCACATCCTACCTGAGATGCCCTGTGCTGAAGCAGCCGCGCATGACTCCGTATATGGCTGGTATTGGCGGTCAGCAGACTTTGTTTACTCAGATCCTGGATGCGGTGACTCGTGATCATCTAGCGCACAGTCAGACCCCTATAGCTCTGGTGCGAGTTACTGGCCCGATGGTGTCTGTGGATGTCGTTCAGCGGCAGATTGCTAGGAGATGCCAGGTACATGTTCAGTGGAAGTGGGAGGCGTTGCCATATGGAGATTCTGCTTTTTTTAGTGAGTTTCTCGTCGTTTGAGGATTTGGACAGGGTTGATGGGATCCTGATGACTGTACCGTTTAGTACTGCTCAGCTTACTTTCTCAGTTTACAGGACGGAGAAAGTGCCACATAAGTTTGAGATGCAGCAGGTTTGGCTTCATGTTGAGGGGGTCCCCCATATTTTGCGCTCTTTCCAGGGTTTGTGGATTGTTGGAGGTCTCATGGGAAACAATCTTGATGTGGATTTGTTTCAGTCTGCGGAAGCGGGGGGAGTTCGTATTCTTGTGGAGATGTTTGATACGAAGGTGTTTCTGAAGCTGCATGATTCTTTGGGTCACTACATTGTGTCTGATGCTATGGTTAAGCATAAGGTATATGAGTTTCGTTTCCGTATTGAACCTGAGAGTTATATTCCGGAACCAGAGTTTGTTCCTTTCTTGTGGAGAAAAGGGGATGATGATGCCAATGGGAAGTCTATGGAGGATGTTATGGATATTTCTGATGTTGCTGCTGCCACTTAGGGGGGGTTCTGGTTCTTCCTTGTCCGCGCCCGCGTAGGGTACCTCGGCGCCTTCATCTTCTAGTCAGGGGGTGTAGAGGGTGATTGTTGTCACTCCTTTTAATGCTAATCCGGTTATTTCTCGGGGACGTCAACTTTTGGATGCAATTCATGTGGATTCCCCCCTTCGTCAAAAGGGCTCTCCTTCGGCGACTCGTGTTTCTCCAACTCAGTTATAGGAGACTCTTATTTCTGCCTCCGTGGGAGTTCAGCGGACTTGCTCTGCTTCGCTCGGCGAGGTCCAGGACGCATGCTATGGGTAGATCCATTCCTGTTGATGGTTCTCGGCCGGTCCTTGAGGAGGTAGTTCCTTCAGAGTACTCGCAGAAGCTGACCCGGGAGGGCCTGGCTGATCGCGCCGTTCATGATCAGGTCGAGGATGATGTTCTTGTGGGGCCGACTCGGGAGGGGTTGTGTAACACCCTCAGAATCGGCCCTATGCAAGTTTCAGCGCTTCCCGCCAAACCCGCATAGAAACGATTCAAAGGTGCCCACCAGGCACTTTCGTGCGGGTGGAAAACGAAGTAATAACATTACACAACAGTCCTCGATGGGACCCACAGAACAGATATATACAACAACGTCTCAGAGAGTCAAGAATACAGAGATAATATACAAAGATCCAAATCACCTTGAAAACGATATAGCGTCCAGCTACGGACAAGAGGCAAATGGGGCTAAGAGCCCTGAAGAATAACCAATGGCGTCCATAACCCTGCCCAGGCCAAGCCGGAAGGGTAACCCTGCTAACGACGTCGATCTCAAAACCTGCTTAACAAAAAGGGGTGCCGACAAAGGGCAAAGGAAAAAGAGGAGCGTCAGTACTGAGGCCAGTACACGGCGAGGCTAGAATTCGGCGGTCCTCGCCTACATAGGTATGGTGGGCTGAGCGGCAGCGGCAGCATGCACTAAACAACCTATAGAGACTCGATACAACTGGCGGCTATTAGAGAGGGGTAAGGAAGAACTATTCGGAACCAACTTGACACTAACACCAAACAATCCCATCCTGGTATTCCCCCTCGAAACCAAACGAGGAAGTCAACCGAGGAACTCACACGGTTGGCAGTTTTATTTATTCAGTTATCGTTGCAGTAATTACTAGTCAGGTATAGATAATCATCCTGATAAAATAAGCAGTGGGCATTTTTAGTTAAACATTCCGTGATAGTCGCAACACTTACTAGTCAGATACATATAGCATGAGATATCCCAAAACCCAGCAGTTGTTGGCACTTTTATTTAGCCATTCCGTTGTGGTGAAGCTGATTACTAGTCATATCGGATACAAGTCAATTTATAACAGTAAACTTTAGTTATAGTTGTCTATGATCAAGCACTGTGCTACAAGTCGTCCATAACCGCGGACACGGCTTCTCGAAAAGATTTAACCCTGCAGGGGTGCACCAAAGTATCCACAAGCACTTCGACCCTTTTTGCCAGATCAGTTAACATACACCCATCGGTATGTCGGCGGGGCCTAAGTCACGACGTTTCCAGACCCAAAGCAAGCACGGGGGGCCACCCCACTAAGTACACCCGCAACGAAGTCGGCCGGTCTCCGAGACGGACTTAGGGTTTGCGTCAGTGGCTGTAAACGACAGCAAATCCCAAAACTGGGACTGTCGATACCGCGAAAACACTCCGCTTCCTAAACAGTACAGTGTGCTCCTCGCACAATCGTAAATAAAGCAGTAAAGCATGGCATAAGTACAGGATAGTAAATAAAACCTCAAACTAGTTTGTGGCCCCCAGTACAATACTTTGAAATCAGGTACTAATCAATGGGGGGCCCATATCTCCCCACCTGTGGTTAGCGCGCTCGATCTCGGAACAGGTGTCAAGAACTCGGGGTCCTACGGGACACAAGTGGGCGGTCGGAAACCAAATATTATCTATCACCCACCGATGCCTCTGCTTACTTACTTCAATTTTAGTTGTTAAACAATAATTAGATTAAACGATAATTAAAGCCATGATCATCTCCAACATTGAACATGCGGCACTTCTCCAACAACTGTGGTACTTGACGACACGCAACAACACTTGAGCAAGCGACTACGACGCGCGGGTCCAACTATCTACCAAACAACAGGTAATAGGATGTGTCCAAGGCAATATAAGGCTGCAAGGGAATACCACGGGTACGGAAACTAGAGCATCGCAACACAAATAGCAAAAGATCAACAGGAGGGAATAAATACTATAAAAGTAAGATAGGTAGAAAGGGGGGAGATGCTCGCCTGAAAACATTGTCGAAGGTCCATCCGAAGGTCGAGGCGAAGCTCACATCAACTCAACGGCCTTATCTGCGAAGAAGCAAAACGCTAGAATAAACACCGGATGCAATATTTAATACTACGGCAAAAGATCGGGCATGATGCATGCATGATGTATGGCATGGCAAAGATGCGATGCAATTAGGTCATATTAATCGCAACCGGGGGTCCCGACAATTAATTATACGGTTCAAGTTATTTATCTACCCCGCAAATTAAATGTTGTCTTAACATGGCAAAATAAGTTACCGGTTCGCTACCCAAGTTTAAATGAGGCCAATATACGACTAGATTTGCCCGCATATGGGCCCCATATTTAATTAGAGGTGAATCGGCATAAGGCCCCCAAACCACACAAATATGCATGCATGAATGACAATTTAATATGCATCAATTTGTTATTACATTTATAGAATAGGGCTCGAGAAAAGGGTCACACATTAGGGTTCGACGATCTTGGGGTTCCGGGGTTCGGGGTCCGGTCCCAGGGTTCAGGGTTCGACGGGCTCGAGGTTCGGATGTAAGACGGAGAACTTGTCGTGACGTGCCGGATATCTTGGTTCCAAGCGGTCGATCTTGGAGGTCCACGGATCGGCCGGTCTTGTCGTTCGGAAGTAGAACTTGTCGTCCTTGTGGCGATCTTGGCGTCCTTCCGGTGCGGGTTTTGGCGTCCGAGGGTAGTACTGGGCGTTCCAGATCGGGTCGATCCTGTCGATGAGAAGGGCTTGGCATCTAGGTTCTCGGCGAACTTGGCGTCCGAGGGTTCGGGTCTTCGGATCGGGCTCCGGGATCGTTCTTCGGTCCGCGATGGATATCTTGTCGCCATCCATGGCACGGCTTCGAACTGGTGGAGATCTTGTTGGAGGGAAACTTGGAGTCACACGGGTCCTCGGCTAACGGGTACGGTCGTTCTTGGCATCTACGAGGTAGGTCTTGTCGGTTCACCTCGATGACCTTGGGGTGGTCCTGACCGGCCGCGATGCGGAGGAGGCCCCTGCGGATCCTGGCGTCGGCGGTCTCGGATACGCGCATCTGCACTCGCATCAGTTCCTCGACGGTCGCCGGGCGCCTGGGGGATGGGGTGCTGGGCGGCGGAGCTGGACACGGGACGGCGCTGCGGGGCAGGGAGGAGGGCGTCGCGGAGGCGGGCCTGGAGCGGAGGGCGACGCGGGCGGCTCGGGAGGAGGCCGAGGAGCAGCGGCCGGGGGCGAGCGCGACGCTGGGCGGCCGGCACAGAGAGGGGAGGCGGCCGGCGAGGAGGATGGTTGGAAGGCGGCCCGACGGTGAGCTCGACGCGGAGGGGCGGCTCAGGCAGACGGCGGAGGAGGGCGGAGCGGAGGCTGCTGGCAGCGCGGGGAGGACGGAGGTGGGGCGGCCGGAGCGAGCCGAGGTCGGCCGGAGACGAGGTGGGGGCAGACGCCGGAGGGGGAGAGGAAGGGCGCGGGGCCGCGGGCGCGCCGGCGAGGCGGGGCGGCGAGCTCGCTTCGGCGGCGGGGACGGGGAGCCCGGGGCGAGGCTGGCGGCGCGCGGAGGGGGGCGGAGGGGTCCCGAGGCGGCGGCCGGAGGAGGAGGAAGAGGGGAGCGGACGCGGCGGGCGCGGCCGCGCGTCGGGGAGGAGGCGGGGAAGAGGACCGGAGGAGGCGGCTCCTGGGCGGCGGGGCTGATGGCGAGGGGAGGTCCGGTCGGCGGCGTGAGGCGGCCCGCTCGGGGGTGAGGTGGGGGCTGGCGCTGGCGGCGCATGCAGAGAGCGGCGCTGCCTCGCGGGGAGAGGGAGAGAGCGACAGGGAGGGGAAACGGGGGTGCGTGGGGTCGGGGCGTGGGTGCTGGTGGGAGTTAGGCAGCGGGTCGGTTGGGCGTGGGCCACGCGGGGACAGGTGGTCAGGGGTGGGCCCGCGGTGGCAGTGGGGGGGGGGGGGGGTGGCGCGTGTGGTGTGGGGTGTGGCAGGGGTGAGTGCTGAGTGGGGGTGAGAGAGGAGGTGGCCAGGTGGAGGGCTAGGATTGGGTAAGGGAGAGGGGTGGAGTGAGGTGGCGGCAGATTATTGGCTGGGGTGAGGTGGCTGGTGGGGTGGGTAGTTTTAGGATTTTGATGGACCGTTTTTATTCCGGGGGTGGTCGACTGGGTCGAATCGGCCCGTTCGACTGCCCCCTAAAATAATATAACTTTTATTTAATTTGCAATAAACTTTTGTAAATAGCTTTTAGACAAACAAAATATTCGGGAGCATCCGGGGGTTTAATTTGAAATAGACGAAGGGCTAGTTTCAGAAAACCATAGTCTTTCGCAAATAGTTTTTAGGCAAAATAATATGCATGATGATGACGATGCTCAAATGCAATGCACAAAACAACGCGATTTTCTAGTAGTGGTTTTACGGGATGCCACAGGTTGGCCGACCGCGATGTGGTGGATGACTGCGTGACTTCGGCCAGGGAGGATCATGTGGCTCTAGTCAGGGAGGACCTGGACTTCCTCGGGATGGGATGCCTATGTCCCCATCTCGGGTTTCTTCTACTGCCATTGCTACGCCACTTGATGCGCAGGGGATTGGTGCTCCATTCAGGAGGAGTTCGCGCCATGGAGTCGATGCCTCTGGGCGTCGGCTACTGATGAGGATTTCATGGTCGAAACCATGCTTTGTAAGGTGAAGAAGAACTTAGATTCGTCAGGTATAATGAGTTCTTCAAAATCCTTTTTGTCTTTTATTACTCCTGTTATTTCTTCTAAACTAGCCAATGTTGGCATTAGTTTGGGTAGCTGTACAGGATATACTTTTTTCTTCTGATGTTTTGCGACACATGGAGGTTTGATACGTCGTAAACGAATCTATATTTTTTTATGTTCCATGCTTGTTTAGTATCCACTTTGTTGTGCTTTTTCTACACTTTGAGGTATTTTTATACATTTTCTGGGACTAACCTATTAACAAGATGCCATAGTGCCAGTTGCCTGTTTTCTGTTGTTTTTGGTTTCAAAAAAGCTAGTAGGGAAATATTCTCGGAATTAGACGGGACAAAAACCAAAGTCAATATTTCACCGAGACGAACACGAAGACGACATGGCGACCGGAGGGGCGCCACAGGGTGGCCACACACCCCCTCCCCCACGCGCGGGCCCATCCTGGGCCGCGCCTAGGCAGGGTGTGGGCCCCTGGCCGTCCTCTTGCCTCGCCTCTTCGCCTATAAGAACCCCCCGATGCCAAAACCCTAAGTACCCGATTAGATCTCCACGAATCAGTCTGTAGCTGCCGCCACATCGTCCCTAGATCAGGGGGATCTAAAGCTCTTCTCGGCACCCTACCGGAGGGGAAAGATCATCCCAGAGGCCTCTTCATCACCATGCCAGCCTCCGGTATGATGCGTGAGTAGTTCCACCTTGGACTATGGGTCCATACAGTAGCTAGATGGTTGTTTCTCCTCCTTTGTGCTACCATGTTTAGATCTTGTGAGCTCCGTTCATGATCAAGATCATCTCTTTGTAATCATGCATGTTGTGTTTGCGGGGATCCGATGGATATTGAGATTACTATGTCGGATTGATTAATGATTCTATCATGTCTATGTTGTTTGAGATCTTGCATGCTCTCCGTTTCTAGTATCTATCTTGGCCAAGTAGATGCTAGTGACTCCAAGAGGGAGTATTTATGCTCGATAGTGGGTTCATGTCTCTACTGAATCTGGGGAAGTGACAGAAATCTCTAAGGTTGTACATGTGCTGTTGCTACTAGGGAGAAAACAACAATCTTTTGTTCATGGAACAATTGTATTGTTTACTTTACACACATTGCTTAAAGCGGTTATCCGTTGCTTGCAACTTAATACTGGAGGGGGTTCGGATGATAACCTGAAGGTAGATGGCAGTCTATGTATATTGTTGTAATGCCTAATCAAATCTTATAGGATTATGAATATATAGTATTGCATTGTTATGCCTTGCTCTGTCCTGTCAATTGCCCCGCTGTAATTTGTTTACCCAACATGTTATGTTATTTATCTTAAGGAGAACACCTCTAGTGAACTGTGGACCCCAGTCCAATCTTTACAATTGATACATCTTCCACTGCTACTGTTTACTTTCTGCAAGCTACCATTACCTCCCACACCATATGTTTAATCCTTTGTTTTTTCAGCAAATCGGTGAGGAGGTCCCCGTATAGGCCCCCGCCATTCTCCTGCAGATCCCGCATGGCTAGGACCCCTACGGGGACAATGGTTACATCTGGTCGGAGAACTCCTTCAACACCAGCTTAGCTGACCCATGGTCGGAGGTAATTAGGGTTTTATCCCTTTCCTTTGTTCTTCCCCCATTCCCATCGTTGGATGCTATATCGTGTGTTATTAGGGCTTGACAGTTCGTATTTTCGATCGTTGGATGCTAGGTATTTTTACAGTAGCTAATCCTCTTGTGTTAGATCTCGTATTTAGATAAATGCCCCTAGTTGGGATCAGTACTAGCACCGGTCTGTAGTTAGTATTAGTACTAGCACCGGTCTGTAGTTGGGATCAGTACTAGCACCGGTCTATAGTTGAGATCAGTATTTGATTTCGTTTGAGATTTGGGGACTGGAGAATAATCAGGGGATCTCAATCGGTTAATTTATGCAAGTAATCAATCCTGATAATCACGGTATCTCAATCATGTCCTTATTGCACGCTACTGTTTTTTGTAATAGGTGGATAGCAGCGACGACGAGTCCACGGACACCAAGACTCGTCAGGTGCTGAGGAAGCTGAAGTCTGGCCAGTTCAACGGCTTCTTCGTCGGCGACGTCTATAGGTGCCCCTTCTGCACCAGGGGCCTCGCCACCGACTTTAACTCCCTCATGAGGCATGTCGAGGACATGAAGACCTGCGTCTTGTCAAATAACGTCCACGCCTTCAGAGCCAAGCACCAGGCGATCGGTTTCACCTCCGCAACCTCCAGAAGGTGGCCAGCGAGGAGGGTCGCATGCCCCTGATCAAGCCCAAGGCACCCAAGGTCAAGGGACTGGGCAGCAAGATGTGGAGGAAGCGCCAGAGGGAGGAGGAGGCCCTCCTAGCGGAGACCATGAGGGGCCACTGATCTTGTGCTGATACTGCTGCTGTAAAGCAGCTTCTTTTGTTTTGTTGTCTGTGTTGAACTTGTAAGCTGCTGCTGCTGAGCAGCCTAATTGTCGAACCTCGTTTAAGTACCGTACTATATAATCCTATATTAGCTTCTTTATCTACATCTGCTCTGTTTATCTACATATTTATGGTGCTGGTTAGATTTGTTGGCAGATTGGAAAAATACGAGGGCCAAAAGGAACCATGAATGAAGAGAGAAGCTGCTATAGATTCGCTGCCTTTTTAGGCAAAAATAACAACTGCTAGCGATATAAAGGGGAAAAGACGCTCTTAAAAAGGCCAATCATAAAAATAACAAAAAAATCTTCCAATTTAGGCGGCAGGGCGCACGTAACTACCTAACGCGCCCCACATGGTCCCACACCACATCCCCAAAATGCATTCCCAACAAGCCAGTCCCATGCAGTCCAACATGGGGGTCCTACTACGGGACCCGACTGAACGTGACCCCACCTATGAGCACATAACGGGGGGTCCTACTTGTCAACACGTAACGGCGAGGGTCCACTACGGGACCCACCTAAATGCGGCCCCACTTGTCATCACGTAACGGCGAGGGTCGACTAACGGGACCCGACGAAGAGCGAGTTTCAGACCTATGTGAGAGTTTAGAACAAGGAGCTGGGCAAAAGTGAGGAAAAGTTAAGCGACTGAGAAAAAGTGAGTATGGCTAATGAACCAGGGAACGAAAATAAAAATCCCTTTTGGCCATCAGATGAGAGTAGGTGGAATAATTTGATGGTACTAATTATGCTAGGTACATCATACACATGGCTCTAAGAAAGAAAAACTTCGCTAGTACTTTATATGTAGTAGAGGTAAATGTCTCTTCTTTGGAAAGAGCCATAAATAGGGAACACATGTGATAGTATGAGGAAAAGTTGTGGTGAACTTTATTGAGTCAATTAGAGAGCTAATATGCATAATTCCACTCTACCGGTTCACCGACGATGCGTGGGCATGGATATATCTCACAAGAACGATGTGATAACTTCAAGTATGCTAAAAGCACCTCCACCCGCGTTCTCAGGAGGATGAATTTTCCATCCAAGCGACAAAAAATCACCCCCCCGCCCGCATTCACACGACGCCGAATAGCGTCGAATTTGGTCCAATTTTCATTCGACATTCCCAGACCAAACCCGTGCGCTGGGAACCGCCTGGGAACACCGAACAAAGCGGAACTAGCGAAAAAAACTCCCGCCCATGGACCCGCCCCGTCAGCGAGAGAATTCGATCCATCCTCATCTCATCGCCTCGGCTCTCGCAACGGACAACCGGGCAATGACTGCCCGTCCCGCCGGCCACGTGTCGCCATGATAGCGCTCCACCGTCGGCTCGGATTCCCGCGGTTTCTCCTTTTCCTGGCCACGCCGCTATACCCCTCCCGCCTTTGCTGCCCTTACCTCTTTCGGCTATAAATTCCGGTGCCCCTCGTCGGTTCACATCACTAACTCTCATAGCTCCCACTCCCAACCGCACACTCCTCCTTCGGCAACGAGAAGAGCACCTCTATGAGAACAATGGTGGAGATGTACCTCGGCGACCCGACGGCAGCAAATGGCTTCATACGGCGTTCTCTGCAGCCTTGGGAGGCGCAGCTGCTACACGACGCCGACTATATGGCGTCGTCGGACTTCCGGTGTCTGCTGACCTGCAAGTTGAGCGTTGGCGGCGTGCCGGTGCCGCTGGTGCCCGAGGACACCGAGATGGTGGAGGAGATCCAGGCCGCCATCGCAGCCATGGACGACCCAGAGCTCGCCGAATACCCCAGTAACTAAGTTTACTGAAAGAACTTTGCCGAGCATCACCGCCAGGAGCTAGAGGCGCACGACGACGCTGGCTCGCTGCCGAAGAAGCACAATGCCGATGCACGACGTCGATGGTGGAGTGCTTCGAGATAGACGCTAGTGATACGTCCAATTTGCATCACCATTCTATATCATAATTTGCTTTTATTCATTGATATATTTCATATTAAGAGGTGTTACTTATGTCTTTTCATCTGTTTTTGCATGTTGGATGATTCTTGGAGGATGAACTACCAGAGTCAGGATTCTGATGGAAAAAGACGTGTTTTGATGCAATTTCACGAAGATCAGAAAAATACCAGAAAAACTATAGAAAATTATATTTTCCTGGAAGAGGAAGAATGCCAAAAGGGGAGGCGGAGTTGGGCCACAGGGGGGCCACATCAACCAGGCGTGGTCCATCCCTGGTCGCGCCTACAGGGGGTGTGGCCCACCTCTGGCTCCGCCTCTCGCCTATATCTTCTCCTCGGAACCCTAATACACGGGGAGCGACCACAGAAATATTCCGCCGCCTCTGCGTGGTGGAAAACACCGAGAGAGAAAGAGCTCTCCGGTAGACAGATTTTTGACAGGAAAATTCCTTCCCAGATAAGGGAGATCATCGCCATCAACACCATCGTCAAGCTAGACTTCATCGGTATCATCATCATTATCATCATCATCCACATCATCATCTCCACTTCATCCCGTTGTAACAATTGTGTTGAATCTTGCATAGTTCTTAGGGGAAATTTTCCCAGTGTTGATTACTATTATAGTTGATGCTTGTGAGTGGAACCATTGAATTATTGTTTATGTTCAAATTGTTATCCATCACCATATCATCTTTGATCTTGATCCATATGATGTCTCGTGAGTAGTTCGTTTAGTTCTTGAGGACATGGGATAAGTCATGTTGTTAGTGAAGGGCATATGCCCGAGAGGCAATAATAAAGTGGTTATTATCGTATTCCTAATTTATGATAAATGTTTATTTTACATGCTATAATTGTATTAATACGGAAACGTTAATACATGTGTGTTTAATAAACAAAAAGGAAGTTCCTAGTTATGCCTCTCTTATAAACTAGCTTGTTGATTAACAAGATGATCAAAGGTTTCCTGATCATGGACATTGGATGTTATTAATAACGAGGTCACAAAATTAGTGTAATGGTGTGATGAACATTCATCCGAAGTATAGCATTACGATCAAAGTCATTGGGTTTATATTGCTATAACAACTTACGAAGTGATCCTAATCCTTAGACCATGAGATCATGTCAATCACTAACACCGGAAGAGTTTCTTGATAACATCAGACGTCACACCGTAACAGGGTGATTATAAAGATGAGTTCAGAACTACTACAGTGTTATGTTGAGGCCCATGGATCGAGAGTGGAATTTGTTCATCCCGATGACGGATAGATATACTCTGGGCCCTCTCGGTGATATCACATTAATTAGCTTGCAAGCAAGTGATTTGATCACTAGAATGTTATATCACGGGAACAAGAAAAGAGTACATGTCAGTAACGAGATCAAACTAGGTATGGAGATACCGATGATCGAATCTCGGACATGTAATATATCGCGAAACAAAAGGATTAAGATACTAGCATAAAAGGTTCCGACGATCACAAGAAAGTCATCGTTTAATGTGTGGGAGTCAGTATGGGTCTCCAGATCCCGCTTCTGATTATTGATCTGAGAGGGGTCTCGATCATGTCCGCATTATTCACAAACCGTAGGGTGACACACTTAAGAGACACCGACATCCATTTGGAGCAAAAGTTTCATGCCGAAAAGAATAACAAGCGCAGGAATTTATTTCACTAGATACCGAAACGGGTTTTCGGGTGAAATTGCAGAAAGTGTTTCTGCATGTGAAATGAAATACTAGCAAGGGGTTATATGTGAATGTTTGTCATTAAAGTAATTGACAAAATTCTGAATAAATAAAAGGAGTTTTATTTAATGAGAGTTTGCATTAAATTTGGTGGAAATTTAATGGGAATTTGAGTGGGGTTTTGAGTGGAGGGAATTGAAAGGCATTTGAGTGAGTGGAGTGTCCACCCACATGAATGTGGAAGAGGTGGGGGCAGCCCCATGGCTGGGCGCATGGCCCCTTGGGTGCCCCCCCTCTCCCTATAAAAGGAGCCCCCTCCCTCTCTCTCACTCACACCTCCTCGTGAAGGATCTCTCTCCCCCTCTAGAATTTATTCCCCATGGTCTCGGACTAGCGAGATACATGTTCCCGGTGGCTATTCGGCAAGAAAGAGTTGTGCTTCCGCTGCATCGCTGGAGCGAGGAGGCGGAGGTTGCTCGGTGCCTCGAACGTGTGTGCGAGCACGGATGCGCTGCTGTTTTGCGGCGCTAGGACTTCCTCTCGATCTTGAGATCGGCAAGAGATCGTCTACATCAACCACGAGTTTGGACTCGTTAAGCTTTGTCGGTCTTCAAGGGTATGTTCTCTACGGATATACATCCGCCCGTTGTTTGTATCTAATAGACAGATCTTGGTACATAGTTGTTCCCATCGTAGGAAAATTTTTGTTTTCTATGCTGCGAACCCTACAGTGGTATCAGAGCCGGATCTATGCGTAGATGCTTTGCACGGGTAGTACACATATGAGTATGTGGGCGATGATGATCATTTTATTGCTTCTTAGTTGTACTTTGAATATTGGTGGCATAGTGGGATGAAGCGGCCCAGACAAACTTTACATGTCCTCGCACATGAGACCTGTTCCACGCTTGACATGCAACTAGTTTTGCATAAGTGGCTAGCGGGTGTCTGTCTCTCCTACTATAGTCAATATCTAATTTGCAACGAGTTGTCAACAATTTGGTTATCCTCGTTGTGGTTCATGTTCGTAGGTAAGAACGGTTCTATCTTCGAAAGCCCTAAGCCACGTAAAATTTGCAATGGATAAATTAGAGGCGTCTAGTTTAGATTGTTGCTGGGCTAGTGATATGATATGATGATGTTGTAAGTAGAAGTATGAGATGATACTCTTACAATACACATAACGTGTAATCTCCATAGACCTTGGACTTACACATATATGTATGATAGTAATCATACCACGGTGCACATGATGGAGATCATATGCGGGAACCATATCATTTCACTAATAAACATGTGATGTTTTGATTGCATCTTATATTGCTTGTTTGGCGTTTTATTAGCATAATAAGATGATCCCTCATTTAGATATCAAGATAAGAATGTGTTCTTCCTTAAGTATGCACCGACAATGTTTCGTCGCTTCAAGGCATCACGTGATGATCGGGTGTATTTAAATCCACGAGCATATCTCGGGTGTAAGACAGTTACACACGCGAATACTAAGGTTCTTACTTGGCGAGCCTAGCATGTAAAGACATGGCCTCGGAACACGGACCGAAAGGTTAAGCATGAGTCATATGTTTTTGATATGATGACCATATGGATGCTCGCCTTTGAAGCTACACCGACTCACGTGATGATCGGACTTGGTGTAGTGGATTTGGTTCATGTAATAACCAAAAAGACACGTGGGATGTCGTTTTTGAGTGGGAGTTCATTTCTAATTTGGATTAGTAGAACTCAATTTATCATAAATTAAATCAAAGTGAATTTGCATAATTTGTTGTAGTCATTGGCATTCGTTCACCACCTTATGCATAGTTGTAATTGAGATAATAGAACTATAGAATTCTGGATATATACTTTACGAACTGGTATCGTATTGTGTTGAGTGTCAATTCAAAGTTTAAAGTCCTATTGCAAACTTTCAGCAAACTCTATTTACTCCGTGAAATTTAATAGTTGGTATTAAATCGAGAGTAACAATTCCAGTGTTAGTATCTTAAGTATCATGTTTGCCTCCATGATTCTTGATTGTTTTAATATCAAGTTTATCTAGGAGCTGAAAGAATTGTTTCAGAAACCATCATGTGTGGCAGATATAACGATATCTGAAACAATGTTTGGTTGCAATATGATAGAGTATAATATATGTTCTCATATTGGATGAGAATTTACGAAGATTGGAGATGCTAGACATCCTAATCATCTAAAAGGGTTTTGGAAAGTAACGTTATACTCACGATTCATCTTTATAAGCTACAATAGCTTGATCATGAAAGTCGTCATGATAAGGATGAATAGAATATGTATGTAAAGTGTTTACTACACTAAAAGATTACTAAAGAATGGATTTTGAAAGAACGTCGATCATTTGATGATGGTGATCTACTTCAAAGTGCAAGTCCAAATGTATTATTATTTGAATATACACGCTTTGGACTATGTGTCATGTATATGGCGCCACTTTTGATGTTGATAGATTCTTTTAAAAGGAAAAGAAAATGCTGAAAGAGAATCTATAAAATATATTTGGCAGAAAATAAAAGATTGGAAATATCCAATTTAGGTATATAAATGATATACATGTTATGGTGGTATTCTTTGCTTGTTAAACAATGTGGTTCTTGGGTATTGGATACTGAATTGGTTGGTATGAAATTTCATATGGAACGACGCAATTCATGAACCACAATGGCCTAAGTAACTAGCAAGAGAATATGTGATGATGTTCATCGAAAACAAACAAACCGTTGTTTGTATTTCTTGTTGACATCAAAGCTTGACTTCAAGATTTGTTTTAATAATTGTTATTTGAATCAGGTATTATGAGAACAAAGGTTGTTCAAATAATTATCGTATTCCATATAAGATGGATGATTTACAAATCTAGTTGGAGAAATCACATCCATAAAACCTAATGCTAAAATATCGCAAGACAAATGATTGAAAGATCACTTACGAAGTGACATCGCCGTTTAAATTATATTGGAAAGAAAACATGAAGAATCTCCATATTCAAGGATTTTTGGAGTCTTTGATTTGATCAAGTGACGCTTGTGAGACTTTTCTCGGGATAATTAAAACTTCGTTCAAAGGCCAAAGAAGAACGAACGACTAAAATATTGGAATTTATACATATCGATGTATGTAGTCCATTATGTGTAGTCGTAAGCGATGGGTTTCAACTTCATATGCTTTCTCCGGAAATTTGAGTGAATGTTCACTTAATGAGAAAGAAGTATGAAATATTTGAAAAACGTTTCAAAGACTTTCAAGATGAATTGAAAATCATTGTAACAAGAAAATAAATGGTTTATGATTTTATCATAAGGGATTTATTTGAGTTACAAGTGTAACAAGAAAAATAAATGAATTATGATTTTATCATAAAAGGGATTTATTTGAGTTACAAGTTTAGCAAAACACCTAGATTTACATCTCCCGAAACACCATAGGAATATGGAGTGTTTGAGATTTGTAAGGAAACCTTGTTTGACATGGTTGGATCAAAGGTGTTATATATAAAATTGCCATTATGTTTTAAAAGATTAAAGCTTTAGAGACTACCGCTTTTACACTGAAAAGAGCTCCATCTTGATCCGTTGAAATGACACCATATGAGTTATGGTTTGGGGTAAAACCCAAGTTGTCCTTTCTTAAATTTTGGTATGCTAAACATAAGTAAGATGTTTACAACCAAAGTTGGATGAGCATGTCTTTGTAGGTTATTTCGAATAACAATTGGTTATTCCTCCATAACACCGAGGAAAAAAGGGTTTATCGCTTGAAATGTGAAGTTTCTTGGAGAAGGAATTTTTCGTAAAAGTTAAGTGGGAGGACAATAGAACTTTGATAAGGTTAACGAACCTTAGCTATATGTGCTGAGTTGCGCAGCGCCGGAAATCGTTTCGAAGGCTGCCATAATGCTCATAGCTTATGTGCCTCAAAGGTTGTGGTCACGAAGATCTAAGTTCCTATTGAACCAAGTAGGTCGGTTAAACAATCAAATGCTAAGATTTGAGAGTAAATCATTATTGTTTGACAATGATGAACCGAATACATACAAAGAAGCGATGATGGGCCCTGACTCCGTCAAATGGCTTGAAGCCATAAAATCCGTGATAAGTCCATACACGATAAATCAAGTTTTGAACTTGGAAGACCCTCCGGAAAGGTGTAAAAACCTATCGGTCGTATTTGGATCTATAAAGAAACAGACATGGATGTTTCACATCTATGAAATAGTCGACATGTTGTAAAGTATTTTATGACAATGTTCAAGGAGTTGACTATGACAAGATTTGATCTTTCATAGCGATATTTAGTCTGGACGGATTAAAGTAGCAACCACTACATATAATTTGGTATATGGTAGATGAATAAACAAAACAAAGTTCTTCTAATAGAATGGTTACCTAGGACGTGTACATGACACGATCCAAAGGGTTTTGTTAAAATTCAAAGGATGCTAAAAGGGCATGCAAACTTCAATGGTTGAAGTAAGCATCGTGGAGTTGGAATCTTCACCTTAATGAAAAGAAGTTTTCATCAGGAGACGATGAAGATGCTTGCATTTGCAAGAAATTAAGTGGGAGCGCTGAGACATATTTCTAATACATTATGTGGAGGACATCTTGTTGTTTAGAAATGATGTATCTTTTATTGACCAAAGGTTAAGAATTTCATTTCGATAAAATACTTAGGCAAAACCCGAATATTTAGCATGAATGTCTATAGTGGATAGACTGTGACGCTAATATGGTTGTGCCAAACATACATATATGAGATATTGAAGGAGTTCAATACAAAAACGACAAGAAACAGTTCTTGTTGCATGGAAAGGAGTTGAATCAAGATTCAAGTGTATCGACACTTGATAAGTGAAACAAGATTCAAGTGCTCTGACACTTGATGAGTAAAATCACAAGAATGATTTGATCAATCATACATGATATGTACACATCCAGATATGTCCTATGCTCTAAGTGTTATGAACAAATACCAGAATGAATCATAAAATGATCATTGGACGATAGTAAAGATATTCTTATGATCTTTTGGAAAGAACTAAGAATATATTTGTGTAGAGGTGACAAACAATTACAAATAGTTCATTGTAAAGAGTTACATTGATACTAGTTTTGTCACAAGATACAAATTAAGTTTATCTCAATTTAAACTATGGGTGGCACAATGTAATGGAAAGGAGATTCCATGATGGATTTGTAAGAGTTCCAAAGTTAAGACATTGTGACGAATACTACAACAAAAGGCTAAGTATATGACTGCTATAGTAGCAACAAAGGAGGGAATTTGTGTCAAGTAGTTTGTTATCAAACTAAGGTGTGGTTCACAACGGGCTAACACTAAAGATATATTGTGTGACAATAGTATCGACGTGTTTTAACCCCAAGGAACTAAAGGTCTCACCAAAAGACCAAATTTATACAATGCCATCTCATTGGAGAATGAGTGATGCGTGAAGACGCAAAGACATGCAAATACACACGGACCTGAAGCGTCAGATCCGTAGATTATGTTAACCACTTGCAATTGCGTATATGGAACACCGAAAACCATAAGTGTTCAATACGCAAAGTTCTCAAACTAGATTATTGTCTCTAGTGCAAGTGGGAGACTGAAGGGAATATGCCCGAGAGGCAATAATAAAGTGGTTATTATCGTATTCCTTATTTATGATAAATGTTTATTTTACATGCTATAATTGTATTAATACGGAAACGTTAATACATGTGTGTTTAATAAACAAAAAGAAAGTTCCTAGTTATGCCTCTCTTATAAACTAGCTCGTTGATTAACAAGATGATCGAAGGTTTCCTGATCATGGACATTGGATGTTATTAATAACGAGGTCACAACATTAGTGTAATAGTGTGATGAACATTCATCCGAAGTATAGCATTACGATCAAAGTCATTGAGTTTATATTGCTATAACAACTTACGAAGTGATCCTAATCCTTAGACCATGAGATCATGTCAATCACTAACACCGGAAGAGTTTCTTGATAACATCAAACGTCACACCATGACAGGGTGATTATAAAGATGAGTTCAGAACTACTAAAGTGTTATGTTGAGGCCCATGGATCGAGAGTGGAATTTGTTCATCCCGATGACGGATAGATATACTCTGGGCCCTCTCGGTGATATCACATTGATTAGCTTACAAGCAAGTGATTTGATCACTAGAATGTTATATCACGGG
This sequence comes from Avena sativa, assembly GCA_916181665.1. Classification (NCBI taxonomy): domain Eukaryota; kingdom Viridiplantae; phylum Streptophyta; class Magnoliopsida; order Poales; family Poaceae; genus Avena; species Avena sativa. The sequence goes on along the minus strand of OV702285.1, from coordinate 51,614,176 downwards.
AACGAAAAAAGAGTACATGTCAGTAACAAGATCAAACTATGTATGGAGATACTGATGATCGAATCTCGGACATGTAATATATCGCGAAACAAAAGGATTAAGATACTAGCGTAAAAGGTTCCGACGATCACAAGAAAGTCATCGTTGAATGTGTGGGAGTCAGTATGGGTCTCCAGATCCCGCTTCTGATTATTGATCTGAGAGGGGTCTCGATCATGTCCGCATTATTCACGAACCGTAGGGTGACACACTTAAGAGACACCGACATCCATTTGGAGCAAAAGTTTCATGCCGAAAAGAATAACAAGCGCAGGAATTTATTTCACTAGATACCGAAACGGGTTTTCGGGTGAAATTGCAGAAAGTGTTTCTGCATGTGAAATGAAATACTAGCAAGGGGTTATATGTGAATGTTAGTCATTAAAGTAATTGACAAAATTCTGAATAAATAAAAGGAGTTTTATTTAATGAGAGTTTGCATTAAATTTGGTGGAAATTTAATGGGAATTTGAGTGGGTTTTTGAGTGGAGGGAATTGGAAGGCATTTGAGTGAGTGGAGTGTCCACCCACATGAATGTGGAAGAGGTGGGGGCAGCCCCATGGCTGGGCGCATGGCCCCTTGGGTTCCCCCCTCTCCCTATAAAAGGAGCCCCCCTCCCTCTCTCTCACTCACACCTCCTCGTGAAGGATCTCTCTCCCCCTCTAGAATTTATTCCCCATGGTCTCGGACTAGCGAGATACATGTTCCCGGTGGCTATTCGGCAAGAAAGAGTTGTGCTTCCGCTGCATCGCTGGAGCGAGGAGGCGGAGGTTGCTCGGTGCCTCGAACGTGTGTGCGAGCACGGATGCGCTGCTGTTTTGCGGCGCTAGGACTTCCTCTCGATCTTGAGATCGGCAAGAGATCGTCTACATCAACCACGAGTTTGGACTCGTTAAGCTTTGTCGGTCTTCAAGGGTATGTTCTCTACGGATATACATCCGCCCGTTGTTTGTATCTAATAGATAGATCTTGGTACATAGTTGTTCCCATCATAGGAATTTTTTGTTTTCTATGCTGCGAACCCTACAGTTAGTAGTGAAATTGTGTTGGAATATTATTCAATGGTTTAATATTTAAGTTGTGGTGCTATTCTTCTAGTGGTGTCATGTGAACGTTGATTACATGATACTTCACCATTTATGGGCCTAGGGGAATGCATTGTGTATTTGGCTACTAATTGTTGGGCTGCCGGAGTGACAGAAACCTGAACCCCCGTTAGGAAACCATTGCACAAGGGAGTGTAGGATCTCAGAGTTTAAGACTCTAGTTAGGTTTATATCTTAATTGCTTTCTTGTAGTTGCGGATGGTTGCAAGGGGTTTAATCACAAGTATGTATTAGTCCAAGTAAGGTCGGTACATTAGCACAGGTTCACCCACGCAATACTTATAAAACCAAAGAAGACTACTTAGCTATATGAAGCGAAAGCACTTGACAGAATTCCCATGTGTCCTCAAGAACGTTTGGTCCTCATAAGTATTTCCATCGGCTTGTCCTTTGCCAAGAAAGGATTGGGCCACCTGTTGCATTTTTTTGCTGTTTTACTAACTTGCACTTTATTTCCTTGCTTTATCAGAAAACCCCTAAAAATCTGTTTGCTAGGATTTACAGAGAACTCTTGAGCCAGTTTCACTAGTCAGCACCTTCTGCTCCTTGTTGGGATCGAATCTCCTATTTATTGAAAGTACTACGATACACCCCCTATACTTGTGGGTCATCAGCTAGTTGTCGTCCTCGAACACATCGCCGCAGGCGACCGCCCCAAACTCGGCTTCCTGCACGGTCACCACCATCGGGCATTCGGCGTTGTCTAGCGTCGAACTGGCTGCCGAGGAGGATGGGGGGTGTCAGCTCCTCTTTCTCGACCTCGGCTTTGTTGTCGTCTGGGTCGATGTCGACTCAGTCACTTAACGCCATCGAGGAGGGGGAGGATGGTCGCGGACGAGGCAGTCCCCGTCGACAAGGACTCCTTCACCATCAAGATCGCCATGGAGCGGTCTCTGAACGACGTGGAACCCATGCGTGATGCCGACGCCTGCGCCTGGTCCAGGGCCAACTGGGAGCAGGAGGAGGCCAACCGTGTCCGACGCCATCTGGAGGAGGTCAAGCGCGATGTGAGGCGCTTCGCTCGCCAGGAGCACGCGTACTAGGGTGTGCCGCTTGTCATCCTCAATGACGACGATGCCGTTGCCGCTTCCTTCCCGCAGCTGTGCCGCTACGGCGACACCGTCCAGGGCAGCTCCCGTCCCCCGCAGACGCCGAGCGATGATGACGGCAACGACAAGGACGACGACACGAGGGACGCCGACTACACGATATTCTACCGTAACTTTGGCATGTGAGCGACGTCCGACGACATTGGCATCGGCTAGATGTAGTAGTATTTCTAAGTTTTTTTTAGCCTAATGAAGTCAAAATCCAGCTGTTTGACCGAATTTGATGTAATATGTATGAACTTGCCCAAATATTAATGAAGTCGCCTATATTCGTCTAAATTTTGCCAAACTCGAAAACTCGGCCTGAAAACGAAACTGACGGTTTTCAGACCGTGCCGGATTTCGTCATAGAAACGTCGAACAAGTTGAGGAGCTTTTATCAACTTATTGCATATTTACATATGGTTAATCATATGCATTGGTTTAAATCCGAGACACAACTAATTCTAGGCGGAGGGAGTATGTTAAATCCACTTCATGCGTCCACGTCGGTCGATGTGATCTCGTTCCACGTACACGTGGAAATTCGTTAGAATATGACGTGGCAATCCTTTGAAAAAGCGTTTCTGTCCGGTTGCTAAAAAAAAAAACTTTCGCGGATGACGTCGTGCCGACGCCACGTGACGGGAACATAAGATGCGAAGCAGGACCCGCCTCTCCACCTGTTACCTCACGAGTCACGAGCCAGTCGGCCGTGGTGCAGGCATGGGCCCACGCGTCAGCCACCCGGGCCCGCATACCAAACCCACCCACCCACCCACCCCGTGGCGGCGTGCGCGCAGAGCCGCCGCGCCCGGGCCCAGCCGTCGGCGAAACGACGACGAAGGAGGCTGCTATCTCCACGGGTTGTGAAAAGGAGGCTGCTATTTAACCAGGCCGTAGGAGGGGGTAGGTACTACTGGTCGCCAAACATCGCACGCAGCGCGCACCGCGAACTTACCACAGGCTTCTTCCTCCTCCTCTTCCCCGGCGCGACGCAGGCAGATCTCGTCCGACTCAGCCAGGCAGGTGAGCCACCGCTCCCGATCTCTCCCCCTCCCAATTCCTGCACCGTTCGATCCATCGCGCGCGGGGACGGGGGTTTCAGTTTTACTTTCTCGCTTGCTTTTACCCCGTGGGCGCGGGAATCGCCGTCTTACCTCCGGCGGGGCCGGCCGAGACGACACGGTCTCTGGCGGCCGGCCGGAGCCTGGGGCGTGCAATTTGCCCGCTCGCGAGCCGGTTAGGTGTCTCTCTCTGTGTAGTCGCTCAGATCCATCCAGTTGCTCCTGTCAAGTATACTCCTACATAGATCAGATCATCGGAACAGTCAAGGCGTCGATCGACCCTGGATGGATGGCGGGCCTTGCAGTAGACAGCAGTGGATGATTCATACATCTTCACTGAATTTGGCCTCGGACGCCCAAGCGAGCTTGCTCTGCTTTGCCTGCCTCTACTGCCACCTAGGCTGTTGGTTGCCATGTGCTACTTCCTAGCTCCTAGTCGAGCAGATACAGAGCAACGCCCGCACATACCCCGTCATGCTTGACAGGAAGCACCTAGGCTGTTGTTTTCACCGTTTTCTCCTCCTCATCTTAAGCCCAACCGCAACTCTTTACTATGTGCTTATTATTATTATTATTATTATTATTATTATTATTATTATTATTATTATTATTATTATTATTATTAGGATCTTTAAAAAAATGGCATCTGGTGGTTGTCTGCACTCTCTCTGCTTATTACTATATGTTTTACGCGGTTGACATCTGTACCCTCGTGTTAGACTATCCATCCATCCATCATCGTCATCATTATATGTGTTAGGAACTTTCTCCAACTCTTTTGTTTCATCACATCAGAATGTAGTCATTTTCTTGACTTCCTGCTTCATAAGTATGATGATCACTGGGTTTGTGAAACTTTTCTAGTTGATGTTGTTGTTCTGGGATGACGTGTTTCTCTTTTTCAGGCAGGAGATGGCGCTCACCAGAATCGGCCTCGCTGGCCTCGCCGTCATGGGGCAGAACCTCGCCCTTAACATTGCGGAGAAAGGCTTCCCCATCTCCGTCTACAACAGGACGACCTCCAAGGTCGATGAGACTGTTCAGCGCGCCAAGATCGAAGGGAACCTTCCTCTGTACGGGTTCCATGACCCCGCGTCCTTCGTGAACTCCATCCAGAAGCCGCGCGTCGTCATCATGCTCGTCAAGGCGGGCGCGCCCGTTGACCAGACCATCGCGACGCTCGCGGCGCACTTGGAGCAGGGCGACTGCATCATCGACGGAGGGAACGAGTGGTACGAGAACACGGAAAGGAGGGAGAAGGAGATGGAGGAGCGTGGCCTCCTCTACCTTGGGATGGGTGTTTCTGGAGGAGAGGAGGGTGCCCGTCATGGCCCTTCCATGATGCCTGGAGGCTCTGTTGAGGCGTACCAGTACATTGAGGATATTCTTCTCAAGGTGTCTGCTCAGGTCCCCGACAGCGGCCCCTGTGTCACGTACATTGGGAAGGGTGGGTCTGGGAACTTTGTCAAGATGGTTCACAACGGAATCGAGTATGGTGACATGCAACTGATCGCTGAGGCGTATGATGTTCTCAAGTCGGTCGGTAAGCTGACCAACAGTGAGCTGCAGCAGGTTTTCGCCGAGTGGAACAAGGGTGAGCTCCTCAGTTTCTTGGTCGAGATCACCGCCGACATATTCGGCATCAAGGATGACCAGGGTGAGGGCTACTTGGTCGACAAGGTCCTGGACAAGACTGGGATGAAGGGGACCGGGAAGTGGACAGTGCAGCAGGCCGCCGAGCTCTCTGTGGCTGCTCCCACCATTGAGGCGTCCTTGGATTCCAGGTTCCTCAGCGGGCTGAAGGACGAGCGGGTCGCGGCTTCCAAGATCTTCCAAGGTGACTACACCAGCGGCGAACCCGTCGACAAGGCACAGCTGATTGAGGATGTGAGGAAAGCCCTCTACGCCTCCAAGATCTGCAGCTACGCACAGGGCATGAACATCATCAAGGCCAAGAGCACGGAGAAAGGATGGGGCCTCAACCTTGGTGAGCTGGCCAGGATCTGGAAGGGCGGGTGCATCATCCGCGCCAGCTTCCTGGACCGCATCAAGAAGGCTTATGACAGGAACGCCGAGCTCGCCAACCTTCTCATCGACCCTGAGTTCGCGCAGGAGATCATGGACAGGCAAGCCGCGTGGAGGAGGGTCGTCTGCCTCGCCATCAACAATGGCGTCAGCACCCCCGGCATGTCCGCGAGTCTGGCCTACTTCGACTCGTACCGGAGGGACAGGCTGCCCGCCAACCTGGTGCAGGCACAGAGGGACTACTTTGGGGCTCACACCTACGAGAGGGTGGACATGCCGGGCTCCTTCCACACCGAGTGGTACAAGATCGCAAACTCGAAGATCTGAGCTGCTGGGTTTGATGGCACATCATGGTTTGGTCGTCTCAGTATCTTTGGTGTCCAGTTACGAGTCCTTTTCTGTAGGGGAGGAACTACTGTTTAATTTCATATTTGAGTAATGCGTCCTGTATTTCATTTCGATATAAGGAGGTCAAGTATTCTCTCCACTACTTTCATGTAATCAGCCCTGGAGGGGAACCACCATTGTTATCTGTCGGATCTCATCGTTCTTGAATTTAGTATGAATAATAATATGCATTCTCACCTGCCTGCCTGTGTCTGCCTGAGAGCGATCCTGCTTTCCCATTGCTGCTGTATAAGGGCAGAACCATTGCCTGCATCATAAGTAGTATGATCCTTGCAAAATTCTGTTCAAAATGACTTACATTTTACACTTCTTAGCATGATGCTTTTTTCGAGCTTGTCCCAGTTTTGGGTTTGAAATGATTTTGGAGTAGAGATGCTGCACTGCACTGAACTGAACTGCTGATTGATCGACCCAGTCCCGTTTTGTGCCGCAGGTACAGCCAGCGGTAAGTCTTGACGGAGTACGCGAACGAAGCTCGAAGGCGTATTCTCCCACGCTAGAGAAGGCTGTTTCCTACTACTTGCTTTCCCTTTCGAATTACTCCCTTCTTCCCTGGCGCGCCACCAAGCCAAGCTCCCGGCGGCGGAATGGCGGACGCGGAGGAGCCGTGCTGCATCTCGCACGCGTTCGACCGCGCCGCGCGCCGGGACCCTACCCGCCTCTCCGTTGTTCACGTGCCGGCGACGGCTGCTGCTGCGGGCGACGGCGAGCGCCGCTTCGCCTGCGTCGACCTCCTCTCTGCCGTCTCCTCCCTCTCCCGCCGCATCACCGCCACGCTTCGGCGCCCTTCCCTCGGCGAAGACGGGTCCCCAGGTGCGTGTGTTTGTCCGCGGTGCTCTCGGCTGCCAATCTATCCTCAGTTTCGGCCCCGTTGCTCCCCTCTCTGACTCTGAATTTGGAACCCTAGGCTGCTCGGACCGACACGGTGGAAGCTCCGGCGTGAATCCCAGGGTCGTGGGTGTCTACGCGTCGCCGTCCGTGGAGTACATCGCCGCCGTCCTCGCCGTGCTCCGGTGCGGGGAAGCGTTCCTGCCGCTGGACCCGTCATGGCCAGACGAGAGGGTTCTGTCAGCTGTCTCAGCGTCTAGCGCGGCGCTGGTCGTGGCAGCAGGGGGTTCTCTAGCAGACGCCATGTTTAAGAGCAGAGCTTGCCCTGTTCTGCGCTTGGACGGCGACATCCGTCAATGGTCCGACAACAGAGACGTTGGGATTGGTCGGGAGGAGCTTGCTTGGCCGTGCGAGCGCGAGAGGCCGCGGGAGTTCTGCTACGTGATGTTCACCTCTGGTTCCACCGGAAGACCCAAAGGTGTTTGTGGAACAGAGAAAGGTAAAAGTTCAACAACCCTTGCCGCTGTTGATTACTTGTGCTCGGCATGAGTATCGATCTGCAATCGTAGGCTATTCTGTTTCTCTCCCTCTGAAATGGCCAAGGAATCAGTCAACATTATTGTAGATGCTAAACCTCTTGTTATAGACTTCTAGGTTTTTCTGTATTTAACTAATTCCACTGTTTTTATAGTCTCGTGTGGTGCTGTTTTGGTGTTCCATGTCTCATTTTTAGCCTAATGTTTGGTAGGAGCAACTGTAGATATAAATACCTAAATTTAATTAGTAGCAACATGCTGAACACCAGCGAAAACTCAAATACTTATGAATTATGAGTCTAGTGCTTTTCTGATGGCTTGATCACTAGGTTTTTCTGATTGAATTCGAGCAGCCAAGCTACTGAGACATGCTTCTTTTACTATCATGTTCTAGGTCTTCTGAATCGGTTTTTGTGGATGCAAAGAAGGAATCCTTTGTGCTCAGACGATGTTTTGTTGTTTAAGACATCTGTCAGCTTTGTTGACCATCTTCAGGAGTTTCTTTCTGCTGTGTTGACTAGCACAACACTTGTGATTCCTCCCATTGACTGGAGAGCTAATCCAGCATCATTGGCCAGCTTGATTAAGGTTACTTGGCCTTCATATATGCATTAGTCTTTGTTCTAGTGAAAATACTTCTATGTTTATCTTTTGACATGAAAATAGTATGGAGAGAATACTAGTTTCCCCATCCAGTTAGTTTTCTCCAAAAGGTATTTGACCAAAAGCTCCAAAGCTTCTACTTGATGAAATAAATCTCACTGGTGCACATAAATAGTATTGCGGTGCACTGGAATTCTATTGCATAGTAATATCGCAAATATGTCTTCCTTTGTCGAGTATGCAGTTTGATATTATGGAATTACCATTTAACAACACTGGAAAAGTAGGATGAAAGTGAGGATGCACGTTTTGTTGGCATGCTTGCTGACTGGCTATTACCTTTCCATTTATGTATAATTAGGGTTTCTTCCTAATTCAAGTCATCTGTTCATGTATGCCCAATTGTGGGTAGCTCATAATGTATGTTAGCATAATGTTTTCATTTCTCGTGATCATCACAGAGAGCCAGAAATACAATACTATACTATTATGGTAGAAAACAATAATGTTAAGTATGTTTTCAGGGATAGTCTGAGTCTCTTTTCTGTTTGTCATGAATAGATGCTTGACAACACAGTAATTTCTAGACGGTTATTTTTCCTGATTTTTTGTAGGTCATAACATATTACCCCCTTTTCTTCTTGGTATGACATTCATTGGCTTCACATTTTGCTCACGTTTTCGTAGGCATATGGTATATCAAGGATAACCCTGGTTCCATCATTGATGGCGATAATACTGCCTACCCTGGAGAAAAGTCTTTCATATGAATATAATTCTCTTAAGATCTTAGTATTTAGTGGGGAGATTCTGTCCTTAGTGCTGTGGAAGAGAGTTCATGAAATTCTGCCAGACACTACTATCATAAATCTGTATGGAACCACAGAGGTGAGGAATTTACCTACTCAATATTTTCTGTTTTTTCAGATGAGACCAAGTCGAATATTATTTTCTCTACAATATTCTTACTCTTAGCCATGGATCTCACTAGGCATAAGAGTGCAAATCAACACTATGGGCAGCCATCTGTCTGAATCCTCCTAGTTTGACTATTAATAACAAGGATGTTAAATGTTTCTGTCACAGTCACACACTTGAGAATGTTTTTGTCTTTATGGTAGCCAGGCTCGAATTTTGTAAAATTTTCTTACAGAGTTAGGCTGTTATTAGGGATGTGTATCAGTTAGTAACCGCAATTCCAGTGCTATCTGTTAAACCTGTATTTAGGTAAACCATCGTAGAGAGTTGGTATGCCATAAGGATTGACCGATTGAGTGCTTCACTTCTGGAACTCAAAATCTCAATTGTGTTGCTTTTTGTTTATGAGAAGTTAAATTGGCCTGGAATGATGACACAGAAGATACATAGTGTCACAATCTGATCTACAAGCTAAATAAAAGTACTGAAATAGCATTCTTCTGTCTGTAGGATTCATCAATTAATGAGCTCAGTTGTATCATTGTTTCATCTCACCATGACCTGAATTACTGTTGTTTCTTATATGCTATTTTTTGTCAGTTCTCCTTTTTTTTAGCGGAAAACTGTAGGGAAAGCCCCAAGAGTAGCTGTTCAGTTTTCATCACTCACTATCTGAAATTGAAGTTGCTGTATTTGTTTTATATCTTTGTTCAAAGTTTGTACTCGTGTTTCAGGTTTCTGGAGACTGTACATTCTTTGATTGCAAGGATCTTCCTGCAATTTTAGAACGTGAGGAAATAACCAGTGTACCGATTGGGTTTCCTGTTGCAAATTGTGAAGTTTTTCTTGTGACACATGCTGGGATAGTGGATGAAGGTGAAATTTGTGTCAGTGGAGCATGTTTATTCAATGGTTATTTAGCAGAGCTTGTGAGGAGTAATCGAGCTGAAAGCAGTGAAAGTTTGACATGCTACAAAACGGGTGACTATGCTCAACGGCTAAAGACTGGTGAACTTATTTTCCTAGGGAGAAAGGATCGTATTGTAAAAAATTATGGGCAGCGTTTTTCACTAGAAGAGGTAGAATCCACCTTAATGGAGCATCCTGATGTCAGCAATGCTGCAGTTACTTTTCAAAGTAATAAAGGGTCTCCAGATTATAAGGCATACCTGGTGTTTAGGAGTAAGGGCGAAACTGTGAAAGATGGCCCACAATATAGAGAAGTAAGTTCTTCTCAAGATATCATGGCATCAATTCGAAGTTGGCTCGTCAAGAAGTTTCCACCAGCTATGATTCCAAACTTTCTCCTCCCGGTCAAGTCATTACCTTTGACTTCTTCAGGAAAGGTTGACTTTATAAAGTTATCAAGTTTGCAGTGCGCGATGGAGCCATGTGAACTTGAGTCTGGAAGTGGTCTAGTTAATCCATATTTGCAAGTTATTAAAAAGGTTTGTTCTTAATTATAAGTGCAGTCTCTTGTTTTTACCCTTTTTCCTAGAAACTCTTTGTTTATGTTTAATCTGGTATTTATGCCTGTTTAGGAGATTCAAAATATTCTTTTGGATAGCTCCATTCATTATGTTTTACTGATGCGGTCTCCATCTACAATAGGCATTTTGTGACGCCCTACTTATTGATGAAGTTTCTGACTACGATGATTTCTTCACCCTGGGTGGTAACTCAATTTCTGCAGCCCATGCAGCCCACAAGTTGGAGATTGATATGAGACTGCTGTATACCTATCCAACACCCTCGAAGCTTTTGCAGTCTTTAGTTGTGGGGCACAGTAGTTTGGTTTCTCCTACTGATGAGCCCCACCCTAAGAAGAACCTGAATGTATCTGCAAACATACAGAGATCATTTGACCTGATTACTGCAAATGTAGATGATAGTTTTCATCAAGGAAAAACACAGATAAATGGAGAGCGTGCACATGATCACATTGCTGGGAGTTATGGAAATGAAACAGATGGACAGCTTAACAAATATAGATTCTCTCCTAACTGTAGATACCATGCAAATGACCTCTACTTGGAGACGTGTTCGAAGGACAGAAACAGTGTCATGGGCAGTCAATGGATCTTGAATTTTTGTTTACAAAAGAAGTGGTCTATTGGGCGTTGCAACAAATTTATGCATGCTTATGAAGGCAAACTGCAACTTCATGATGTTTGCTCATATGTCTCATGCAACAAAAGAGATTATCTTCAGGAACTTTGGAGCATTCCTTTGGATTCATGTGTTGATGCCTCACCTTTGCTTGTCCTGAACAATGGGACGGTGGACATATTTATTGGGTCTCATTCACATTTATTTCTGTGTATTGATGGTTGTAGGTGAGTTTTACTTGCTACTCCCTAAGTTCCTAAAAACAAGGCATATAAATTTTACCAAATTTAATGTTTTCTCTGTTTGACTAAGTTTATATAGAACAAATGTGGACATCTACAATACCAAATCAATATCTAGATCCACCATTTATAGTACTTATATCGGTTCAATATTGCAAATATTAATATTTCTTGTATATATTTGGTCAAACTTAGTAAACTTCGACTAAATTCATAGGCTTTTTTTTAAATGAAGGTAATAGTTCTTAATTATTCATTGTCCATTTTATTGTGCTGTTTTTCTTGGAATGCTAAATCATCGGCAATCTAGTGGGCCCTATATGCTCTCATTTTGTTCTCATCGATTTGATCACTTTTAATTTGATTCAATGAGACAGTAGACCTGATCTGACATATGCCTACTGAAACTTGCTCCCTGTTTATTGTGCAGTGGTTCAGTGAGGTGGAGTGTGAAATTGGAAGGCCGCGTGGAGTGTTCTGCTGCTGTAACTGGTGATTTTTCAGAGGTAACGTCATTCTTGAACTAAGCTATAATTGACAGACCAAATTGCCAAGCATTTCACTAGCCAGCTCATGGTTACTCTCTTAGACAGGTTGTGGTTGGATGTTATAAAGGGAAAATTTACTTTCATGATATTTTGACTGGTAAACTATCTTGGACAGTTCAAACAGATGGAGAGGTACAAATGCTGCATCTTTTTATTTGGATATCTTTTAAGACTCACTTTGATAGATGGCAGCTGTATTTTCGTTCAATCTCTGTGTAACATTAAGAATGACAAGGAACTGATTGTTCTGCCTGCTAGATGTAAATAAAAACTTCTCTCTTATATAAGTTTTCCGGTGAATCTTCCTAATTGTACCCCCATGTTCTTTTTTCCACCGGGATAGTTCAGTTGAGTTGGATATAGTTCTCCAATTACTGCAAGTGAAATAGTAAAAAAGGGTCAAATGTCACAGTCAAGTTGTGCAAAGGTCTATGATGGAAGTAGCAGTCTAGCATATCGAAGTTGATAATGCAGTTACAAAGTTACTCAGTTTTTATTTTGGTATGGTTTAGATGATGGAGCATGCGAGAAAGCATTCAATTAGAACCTGACCTTGTCAACTCACAGAATGTTTGTGACAATTCATATCTCAATACTTATATTCTTTCAGGTAAAAATGCAACCAGTTGTTGACAGGACAAGGAATTTAATATGGTAACATTTGACAATTATCTTCTGCTGTTCTTTCTATCATAGTACATACCACTGATCACAGTTTTCTGTGTCTATATCCTTTCTCTCTGCTTAGATAGAACCACATTTCTTATTACCATAACAAAATATTGAGTTTTCAGCTAGCATGCGGGAACTAATGATTTCTCTACTTTGTACTCTTGAGTCAAACGGAGACACAAGTTTGCACAATAGATGACACCACAGCTGCTAATTTTGTATTAACTAGCTAGGTGCCTGTTCTACACCAGGAACCACGCCTTGTATGCTTGCTTATCTGAGTGTTGGCAGTTTGCATGAATGTGATTACTGCTGGGTGGCACTCGTGGGGGGAGTGGGTGTGGGGGTAATTGGGTCACGTGACAGGACATAAAGAGGGAGGTACAGGATTCTGTTTCTAGGTTTGCATGGTCTTCATGCTAGAGTTGAGAGGAGGAAGACTGAGCGATGAGTAAACGGACGACCAACAACTACAATATATATGTAGGATAATATGTATGTGTAATTTGCAGGTGTGGCTCTTATGACCATCATTTATATGCACTAAATTACAATGATCATTGCTGCACTTACAAAATTTCTTGTGGTGGAAGCATTTATGGTTCGCCTGCTGTAGACATGGTATTTTACTGATTAACAGTATGCATACATCTTAAATCTGTGTAGAACTATGAAATATTGTGTCATCTTATTGCTCTCTTGCAGGCACTCAACATAATTTATGTTGCATCTACTAGTGGCCTTGTAACTGCAATATCACTTGAGGTAACTTCAGATACATTCTCTGTGCTAACTTCAAAGGAGAAAATATCATTTTTTTGTATGGGAACTGTGTTTATCAAAGCTTGGCAATACCCTGCCAAAATGTTCAGTAACATGTCAATATCTAGAGTTTTCACTGGTTTCTGTTGGTCACAGCAGGTTCCATCATTCAGAATAGTTTGGCAATACGAAGCTGGGGCACCAATTTTCAGTTCTCTTACCATAGATCATCAAAGTGGAAATGGTAATTCTTAAACTAGCCATCTTCACAGGCATCCTGGAATATGTCCATCCTATGTTGTTTAGTTTTTAATTCACACAAAATAAGAGTTAGAGCTGACAAGTTTTAGGTGTTGAGCCCATATTCAGATTTTCTTTTTTGGAAACCACATCTGTATGTGTTCCAAAAGTGTTCAAAACAAAAATCAAGTTTAATGGACATATTTTTCATCTGAGACTTCCATGTTTCAGAGAAAATTTTGAATCTAATTCTCCCCTGTATTGCAACATCAGTGAAAACCATTTCTTCTGAATGTAACTGCTAGGGTGGCCTGAAGAAAATTATTTTACATTGACTGTAGCACGGTAGCAGTGCAACTGTGTTCTGGCATACTTGGCTAGCTATGTGACATAATGATTTAAGGGGCCAAGGTTAACGCTAACAAGGTACAATTATGTTGAGTTGTATAGAAGTAAACCATACTGTGACTGTCTTGATATAACGTACTACGTATTTGTTTTGGTTAATAATGTCATGAAGTACTTATTAAACATAACCTGAGTAAATGCACTGGGAATTTCCTATATTCACTCAGTAGTTTTAGTTAAGGATGCCAATTATACTGATCACTGTACTTGCATTTGCAGTTGTTTGTTGCTTGGTGAATGGTCTGGTGATTGCGCTAAACTCACATGGCACTGTTGTCTGGAAGGTGCAACATATCTTCTTTCTTTCTTTCTTTCTTTCTTTCTATTCTTATATGTTGTAAAGCTATTGTTGCAAAGTCAAGTTCTGCAACAGAATGATGTACCAAGGAACAGCAACTTTTGCAGCACGGCATGACAGAAACACGAGACATCTTGTATACAAAGCTATTTCACTATTAAGCCCACCGAATTAGCGTTGAGTGAAGAACTCAGAGAACAATATAGTTTGTGGTGTCAAAAGTTTTAGACGCCCTTGTTTGCGTCTTCTCATGTCAAGACTCCATTGCTTTTGATCTTGTGTTATTATTTATTAGTGTTCCATTGCTTAACGAGAGCAATCTCTAAAAACTCAGGCAACTGTAGGTGGTCCTATTTTTGCTGGTGCATGTGTGTCGTCTGCCCTTCCTTCTCAGGTATATCTCTGTTTATATGCATTTTCAATTGCCGAAATCTTGTTTGTCCTATGGAGTTTGTATATTCATATTAATATACAATACTAATTTATAACTTTGATGTTGAGAATTCTGCAAAAGGTTTTCTCTTCACGAACTAATGCCTTGAGCTTTACTACAGTTTATAACTTGATACACTTCCAGTTTTTGAACAAAACATTTGCTTATATGCTATTGGCAGGTGTTGATACCCTCTCGTGATGGACATTTGTACTCCTTTGATATTGTAAGTCTTGCATACCTGATTTCCAAATTTCTCATTTGAGACAACACAATGAGACGTTTTTTATGTGGAGTAGTGGGATAGCATGCTAAAGAGTTGGTTCCATGATGATCATATCATGTAATCACTTTGGTGTTTGAGATATGAGTTCCAGATTATACCTAGTGGTTATATACGCAATTACATTTTTTGCATGTCAGTTTCAGAATCATAATTGATGCTTAGCAGACCTCTCTTACTTATGTGTTTACTTGTTTTCTGATGCCAATTTTACAATTGTGGGTAACTGTAACTCTCAAAATCTTGTCTTGATCCATTTTTGGTTACTAGGAGGACATGACTCATTTCACAAAGTAGTATTAAGCCATTTTAGATCACTTTATCTGGTAATCCCTCCATCCCTAAATAGGTGGCGTATAAACCTAGATAAAAGGTCAATGTTTTCAAAGTTTGACAAAGAATATATACAAAATAGGAAGGTCTGTAATACCAAATCAATATTAATAGATTCATCATAAGATATATTTTCATAATATACTTATTTAATATTATAGTTGTTGATATTTTCTTCAATATATTTGGTCAAAGTTAGAAAACGTTAACTTTTTACTAAGTTTATACGCCACCTATTTGGGGACAGGGAGTATCTAAGATAAGTAGTGGATAAAATGGTGAACCAAAAAAAATGCAAACTCGATGCATTGTTAGTTGTGACTGCTAATTTTTGACTTAAGAATAATATAATTTCAATTGCAGACATCTGGTGATCTTCTTTGGTCCTATGAAGTCGGTGACCCGATTACTTCATCTGCTTTTGTTGATGAAGTGTTATCATCAACGCCCGCTGGGTCATCTGATAGGTACTCAACATACTGGTAGCATAGTCTCGTAGCAAGCAAATATATATCAAGAAAATGACATACCTAATTTTTTTTTGAAAGATTTGCTTGCATCTGCACAAGTTCTGGAAAGGTCCATGTCCTTAGTATTACAGCGGATGCTAAGCAGGAGAATGCTGGTTACTTTGTGCAAGCTTTTGCAGTCATGGATCTTCCTGGAGACATCTTCTCATCGCCCTTGATGTTGGGTGGGCGCATCTTTGTTGGATGTAGAGATGATCGGCTACATTGTCTCTCAGTCACCACACAGCTCTAAGCAATGCGACTTAAGTGAATATCGTGTAATCTATCCTCCCTTGCTGTACTGAGCAGCTCAACCTGGTATCTTTATCCTACCATGCTTCTGCAACAAGAGTGATGTTATTTTGTTAAGATGCACAGTATTTAGATGTTGAGATATGCAGCCGAACTGTTTTGCATGGGGGATAACTGTAACTGGTGGTGACCTGATCAGTTTGATATTTTAAGAATCAACAAAGAGTGCAAAAGCTACTGATGCTTGGCTTCCAAAAGATTCCACACATGTAAATGGAATTTGAAGATCTCTGGTTAAGTGCTTGGTATTCAATTTCACAATCACGTTGCAACCTTAGCGCTGAACCGTATGCTCTTTGCTGCTGAAAGCCTTCAAGATTGGTCGCCATACTCGTAAGTCTCCTTTCATACATGGGAATACCTTTATCATTGTGATCAACATGTTGCATCTATACGTATTCCGATATGCTATGGCAGTTTACAAATATGCTTGCTGCATTAATTTGGAAAATTTGATCCTGATCGATAACATATCAGATGTTTCCAAGTTCCCTGTTCAATTGTTTATATGTACTGTTGACTTGTTCAGTGTTTTTGATTTTACATTTTATAACATCAAAATTGTCCAAATGTACAGAAATTAGTACATGATCATCCAGTTCAACGTTATACACGAATGTGCCATCTGCATGTACTAACCAAAATCATTAGGAATTAAATTTAAGAAAGAGCACATGAGCATCCTTGATGGCCTAATCATGTGCCAATGACCTGGCCATTTTAGAAAGGTAGTACCCCCATCGACTCTAGTTAGATTTACAGAAGAAATTGCATTTGTAATAAATTCATATGGATTTACAGAAGCATTAGCACACGATCATGGGGTTTATGCTAACAACAACGCCTCTACCATCTCTTGCCACTACCATTAACGGCAATGCCTTTGTAGCTCCATGGTTTGGTCATGTGATAAAACTTTTGATTTATTTGGGTAGTTTCCATGTGCTTTTAGATGATTGCTGCCACGCTAGTATTATCTTCATAGCCGGAAGAATATGATTGTCTTCCCCAAGAGTTCTCATTTTAACTAACTATCCACGGTAAAAGGCTCCAGGAACAACTCCTTGATTTGCTTCTTTTTCTGATCATCTGGTGCACTAATACCATCGCACCCTTGGTAAACACAATGCGATATTCTGGCCAAATTCATGCACACCTTGGAGAAAGGTGGATGACATTGGTGGTAATTGAATGCATCTTCATTCATCGACTTCCAAGCATCCATGCGAAGATCTTGCATGGCTTTACAAGATTCTTGCTCATCGCAAGTGTTCTCCGACATGTGTATAGCTATGGAGGACGGTGTATCCCCTCTCTCCAACTCAATCTGCAATATTGATCACACGTAGTATGGAAGCAAGTAATGTTACTCATTCGGGACAAGATTGGTTTGAATAAAATTCATCCAAAAATTAGGATGAGCTAAAATAGAGATCCTTATATGCATTATACACGTACAGCGTGTGTTGCAAAGTCATTGCATAGACGGAAAATTAAGGACGCTGACCGAACTGATGTTGGGTAGCTCCCAGCTTGATCAAGAGACTTTGAGCTGAGTTCCATGTTGAGCATAGGAAGTGCGTGCAGGAGCAGTACTGGTGCTGAGGACGAAACCCATCCATTATCCAAGTACTCATGGAGGGTTGGTTTGTGGTTTCCATAGTACCATTTTGCTTCTGCCAAAAATGCCTTGGATAAGTCATGCCACTGCAGTTAATTAACTAATTAGTTAACTGATTGATAGTGTTGCGTAAATTTTGTATGTTTAACTACGTAGCTACGTGTTATACACAGAATCAACGATTTGTAAAAATATAGAAGTGAACTTGGGTCCACATACTGCTTTCTGAAGGAGAAGACGCACGTCACAACCATGTGTTTTTAGCGCATGGTCAGCCACCTCATTGGACGTCGTGTACATAGCTGAGTAAAGTGCTTGCATGTACTCTGGAAGCATTTCACTAGGACTTTCTTCCCACCTGATGGGACGACAAGATTATTTGTGTATTTTAGTGTTAACACAAACCATACGTGTTTAATTTTACATGCATGAGATGTATAGAGTATAAATAATTAACCTTCCGATGGCATCAGTGAAGAGGATGAGCTCATCTAGAGTACCATACACATCATAAACATCATCCAAGTGAACTATTAGATTAGTGACCTTAGCAAGTGATTCTCGGCATGCTCCAAGGTTTGGTTCCCAGACAATTCCATTTGCATAATGAAAGCATTCCAACAAGCGATCCCTTGCGAACATCAATTTCTCACCAAGGGCCACATCCTTCTTCCACCATCTGCAATCACACTTGTAGGATAAAATCTTTTTTGGAACCAAAATATAGTACTTAGCATACATGCATGAATACTGATGTTTTATTTTGAACTTACAATAGTTGGAGCAGCACTTTTTTATGAATCTTGATTTTGCTAGACGTTAGTTGAAATTGGAGTAACTAATTACCTTGTGAACCTCACAAGTTCTTGTTGATGCATGCTCTGAACCTTGTTGAAGTCTATCTTAGCAAAATGCAGGAGCGCTGGATCGATACTCGCATCTCGAGCACAGTGATCTATGAACCATCTTGATTCTAATCTAGAAGTTGTCCAATGCAACGGAAGCTCTAAGGCATGGACCACACTGCGCCTTAACTGGGGATGGATAGATGGCAAAAGCTTACTGAGAGCATCAGCACAACATACTCTTGCTTCATCCAGTACTTCCTCACCACCAAATGCAAGATATGAAGCCTCGTAGAGTGAGAGAATCCCCTCGACATCCTTCTGTTCCAGTGCTTCTTTTGTGAGGTCACATATCCCTTTGTACTTCTGATTATTGGTCAAAGATTCTACATCATAAGACAGCAAAAATCATGTTGAGCAACCAGGTGTGTTTACAGCATGGTAAATTGAAGTATATGCATGTCTTGTGTTCTCGCAATTAAGAAATGAAACAAATAAATAAAATTTATGTAGTTGTTTTCTCGTTTAATCAACTACCTGGGGAGACGGAGAAACCATTCTCCCGGAGCAATCTGAACCTCAAAGCTGCAGATGCAAGAGTATCCTTAGCCTGATGAGGTTTTTTGTGGATGGAGCTGAGGATGTCATTGATTTCTTGGTCGAAGTGGTAGGCAATGCCGAGTCGTTGCATCGTGTCGATGAGCTTAAGCTTGCAAGAAGATTGTTCTGGTTTGTTCAGCATCACACTCTTCATGAGGTTACCAAAGCTTGATGAGCCGACCTGTGGCACAAGTCTATCTTCACTTTGGGACAAATTAGAAAAGACAAACTTAATTTGCATCGATATTTTTCAAGATTTTGCAGACAAGCTGAAAGTCACCTGATCATGATTTTGTTGTGCGTGGTTACCACCGGCCTTGAGACGCATAATGGCGTCATAGTCCCAGGAGCTGGGTTGGTAGTCCGCCGAGCGCCGCTTCGGCTCTGGTGTCCCTGGTGACGAGCACCGCACTTGTTGCGGGGTGCAGCCCCTTGCCAGCCGTGTCGACGACGGCCAACAAGCTTTGTGTACGCTTGTTCCCCACATCTTGGATGTATGTGTCGTTGTAGATGCCTTCCTTCCAACTGCAGCGCTCTGGGTGTCCCATGGCAGGTAAGTATGTATGCAATTTATAGACGACAACTCTATATGCAACGACAGCTAGTAAGGGGTGAGCAGGCGTAGTTGCACTAGTTGACAGAGACCTTCAGTTTCATGGGAAAAAGACAGGTTGATTTCTCTAAACTTATCTTTCTTCGAGAAGTTGTACGATGCTCAAACTCCCAAATTGCAGCAATAACGTCGAATACTCAAATTTTGTATTGATCACTTGCATGCATGGCCGCATTTTCAGCATTTAACACACCCATAGAAAGCTAACATCACAATTATTGCTCGAATCGGCAAGTTAGGGCGGTGGTTGATTGCAGTGCTATATCAAATGGTTATCTGAGAATCGATTAGGACGTGTTTACACCCATAGCCAAGCACATTTCTCTCCACTCATTCTCCGGCTCCCCTTGAGTATCTCATGTTCCCTATCGATCCGATCCTCCCTCTGCCTCCTCCGGTGGAGATGCCACCTACAGTAAGGATGAGAGAGGAGGTTGGGTCGCCTTTGTAGATAGTACGGGTAAGCTTAGGTTTGCTTTTGCCTCTAATGCGTTTGTCTGTGTGCCTTTATCCCCAAGAGCCCCCCTCCGTAGACCAGGGTTTGTCGGCATGCCCCGCCGGTCGTCCTCAATGGTGGAGGCCATGGGAGGGGGTAGATCCGGCAAGGGCTTCACCAGTAAGCTCCATGAAGCACCTAATTGTTAAAATATATTGCCTAGCCCTTTCTATCAGTTTGGATTGTTGGTTGCATTGGCTAGTGCATGCAATTCAATATGGTATCAGAGCAGGAGGTCATAGGATCAACTCCTGACCCATGCAAGAATTAACGGCTCCCCAAACATGCGTCACAATAGGCCAAACAGCAAAGACGTAAGGTGAGTGTTGAAATAAATTGTCTAGCCCTTTCCATCAGTTCGGACTGTTGGTTGCGTTGGCTAGTGCATGCAATTCAATATGGTATCATAGCAAGAGGTCCTAGGATCAAATCCTGGCCAACGCAAGAACTAAAAAAAATATTGCGGCACCCTAAATATACGTCACAATAGACCAAAAGGGTGAAAGACGCAGGGTGAGTGTTGAAATATATTGCCTAGCCCTTTCCATCAGTTCGGGTTGTTGGTGCGTTGGCTAGTGCATGCAATTTAATACTAATCACCACAATCTAGAGTCCTTGTCCTCTTTACCTTGATGCAATGGTGGCGGAAGGGATGACGATGCTGGGATTCGTCCTAGACTCGCCTATATCAGGTGCTCCATTTGAAGTCTTTGATTCCACATATGTGAAGATTTTTCGAAGCTCAGCCCTAGTGGAACCTTGATGGATGTCATTGTCATGTTGATGCATCTTCTGCCTTTCTGAGTTGCGGCGGCGCCTAGAGTTCATCGCAGTTTGTGCGATGCTGCCTCCATATATTCATCGGCTTATGTCCATTTGGGAGGTGGCAAGGCTTCAATCGGGAATCGAACAATCCCACTACCCCAAGTGGTTGGTCCCCAACGGTGCCAAGATCTGCCAGACTCTAGACTTCGTCATGTTTGTGTTGTTGGTGGAGAAGAACCCAATTGCCGTGCTTTTCTCGGACGCGAGTCTTGCGTTCCTCGTTCTCATGGGGCGCCTCATCAGGAGCGGTGAGTAGGGAAGTAGTATCTGGATCAAGAGAATGTTTAATAGGATGGACATTGGCAGGAGTAGGACAAGATGATGAGGTAGGGGAGTCGCTACCATCAACGGCGGGCGTCTCGCTGAACTGGACGTGTCATCAATGGCCTTTGGTCATGATGACTACAGTTAGATCATCTTGTGTTTTAGTACTTTGCAAGGTTGTCAGGTTTACATGTATTGAACATGTGTTAAGTTGAGTAGGTCTTTTAGCTGCCGGTGATTATCTGATTTTTAATACCAGCTATGAGCACCTTGTGGGTGAATCAGGCCAACAACGTGCTCTTGATGATTGTGTTGATCGAGTAGATATCCAATATTGTCAAATCCAATGTGTCACAAGAACTGTCTGCGCAGGGGCTGCTTACAACCTGCTTCTCCACAGGTCTGTTTCACTTGGCGGTGGTGGCAGTCCTTATAAAATCTTTGAACAGTCAGGGGAATAAAAATCTTTAAACAGTCAGGAGGATAAATGTCCAAAAAATGTCCTAACGAAAATTTGGTTCGATGAACCTACCTCAAGCAATTTAATAGTAAAGATATAGTACATACATATGTACAGTAGTGATGGAAACGATGTTGTTCATAGATGCTGATGAGTGGACGGAGAGAATATATAGCACTCAGCATTTTTGTCACCAGCATCTTTGTCACGAGAAAATCGTAGATGTTGATGAGTGGACATTAGTTCTAATCGTAGGGTTGCCGGCTTAATTAAGCAGGTCATTATAAAACATAATACGATGGAAAATAAGAAGTTCAAATAAAACAAATGCTGAATGAAAAACGTGGCTTACGACTAATCTGACTTTTCAACAACCTCAGTGGCTGCATGCATCAAAGGAACAAGTCAAAAAAAAAAGAAGAAGCTATATATAGCCAAAAAAATACGTATGCTAGCTGATTCACCTTCTAAAAGTGACACATGATTTTACTATCACACTAGATAGTTTGTTTGACTGTGACAACTATATATGGTACTAGTTCATCTGACAACCAAATATATCCTAGTTTACCATGACACGAGATGCACACAGTAGCTAGTTTAACTTGAAAGACAGACGCACAGGCGGTCAGATAATGCGGCCACACCTATAATGGACAGTTCATTCTCTATCTAACCATGTCCCGGTCCTTTGGAACTTTATTGTGTTAATATTGAAGTCATTCCACAAATAAAGAAGCCATTGTCTCATCAGAAAAATAAAGACTTACTGAGACGTTTTCATCCGATTGAGTAGATTTGAAGATATGCAAAGTATTTTCTAAATTTAATTTTGTAGATCCTTTGAAAAATCTCTCTCACAATCTTGTATGAGTCACACACAAGAGCTATGTGTATCAGATACTTGACTTTAGTGCAAGTGTGAAATCGTTGGAGATAAACTCTAAAGGCAATCATAGAGTTGATTAAAATTCTTATATCTATGATTTGTGGCATGCTTCTCGAAAACTATCTTTGTATTGATTTACATGTACATGACTTGTTTGTGAAACTCTATATTTTATGGTTATTCTAATGTGGTCCCTTATCGGAGTTCAGTGAGGACACATATGAATGTTGGACACATATGTACTGGTTGATGACTATGTTCCTAAGCTATAGACATAGAGATGTCAAACAAATATTATGGATAAACGTTATGGAGCAAGAGGTTGGACCGATCCAACTTGAGACATAGTAATGCTTTCAATTCTCTCCGGACTCTACACACGCTTTGTCACTAAATCTTGGATTCTCACTTGTTCTCCAGAGGTGAATCAACTTACTTAGGGTCTATCAAAATCTACTCCATAATTAGTAGTCATAGGTGTATCTTCAGGGTTTTTCATGAATATGGATAAATGTCCAGCTTGAGACATAGTAATGCTTTCAATTCTCTCCGGGGTATATATACGCTTTGTCATTAAACCTCTGATTCTCACTTTTACTCCAGTGGTGAATCAACTTACTTAGGGTCTATCAAAAGCTACTCCATAATTAGTAGAAATATCTCTAGAAATGCATGGCCTTGCTACTTATTATTAAAGAGTTAATTCTCAAATCACAAGATAAACAAAGATGGTCAAGTTTTAACAAAATACCATGAGGCAAACGAAAGCAAATTTTTATAAAATTATGATGGTTTGTCTGGTACGACCTTTATATGCAATTGGGGTTGAAATATCTTCCTAGAGGCCTCTACCAGTTAGTGACCAAGAAAAAGTACTCACATCATATCGTGCACCTTTAGGGTATTTAAAGGGCCGATTTACTTTAAGATCCTGGAGTTGACGAGCTTGTGCTCTAAGGGGACGAAGTTCATGTAATCACACATACGGGACCAAAGAGTTGCGAAAACTCTCTAGAAGGGTCAAACCGGGGTGAATACAAATAAAATACAAATGCCAGCGATTTGAACATGTGTTAAGCTGAGTAGGTCTGTTAGCTGCTGGTGATTATCTGGTTTTTAATACCAGCTGTGAGCACCTTGTGGGTGAATCAGGCCAACAACGTGCTCTCGATGATTGTGTTGATCGAGTAGATATCCAATATTGTCAAGTCCAGTGTGTCACAAGAACTGCCTGCGCAGGGCCTCCTTACAACCTGCTTCTCCACAGGTCTGTTTCACTTGGCGGTGGCAGGCCTTATAAAATCTTTGAACAGTCAGGGAAATAAAATCTTTGAACGGTCAGGGGAATAAACGTTCAAAAAAATGTCCTAACGAAAATCTGGTTCGATGAATCAAGCAATTTAATAGTAAATATATAGTACATATATATGTACAGTAGTGATGGAAACGATGTTGTTCATAGATGCTGATGAGTGGACGGAGAGAATATATAGCACTCAACATTGTTGTCACCGACATCTTTGTCACGAGAAAGTCGTAGATGTTGATGAGTGGACATTAGTTAGGGTTGCCGGCTTAATTAAGCAGGTCATTATAAAGCATAATACGTTGGAAAATAAGAAGTTTAAATAAAACAAATGCTGAATGAAAAACGTGGTTTACGACTAATCCAACTTTTCAACAACCTCATCAGTGGCCGCATGTATCAAAGGAACAAGTAAAAAAAAAGAAGAAGCTATCTATCTATCTATCTATCTATCTATCTACTACCTCCGACCCATATTAGTTGACTTCAATTTGGATGTATCTAGACATGTTTTTGTGATAGATATATTCAAATTGGAGTCAACTAATATGAGTCGGAGGGATTACTAATTTCTTCATAGGTAGTTTCGTCTCGCCAAATTTCCGTCCGTTTTTTTTCCGGTTTTGCCCCTGATTATTCGATCATATTACAAGGCATGCCACCGGCGAGTTAAAACAGTTCGTCGTCCGTCCGGGAAGAGAGGAAGAAGCGCTGCCTCCACCACGCGTCCCCGCCTCCCCCATCTTCCCCGTCGACGGCGAGCCCAGCCTCACCCATGCAACCCCGCCTCTCCCTCCGTCCTCCTCTGCCCAGCTTCCTCGCGGGTAGCTCCCCGGTCATCGTCGACCTGTTTTGCGGCGGGGAACGGAGGGATCAGGCCGTTGTTGCCGCTGAGATCCCTTGCGCGGCCGACGCTGCTTCATTCCCCTCCGCAGACCAGTCCACCAACGCCCCTCCGTTCCTCCAGGTCGACCCGTACTCCTCCCTTATCCTCGCGCCATCTCACCACCGAGCAGCAGCACAAGCACCTAGCGTTCCAGAAGCCCCCCGATCTGCTCAGGGGAGCTTGCCGTGCGTTTGCCGTGGCCGCCGGCTCCTTGCCCTGTACCTGCATTCCGAGCCGGCGGCCATAGACCGGTGCGCCGTGTGCCTCCACTAGGCATGGAGGGTTCGATTCCATCTCCTTCAGGTAAGCACTTCTATTATTTACTCTTTTCCAGCTATGTCACGGCAAATGTTGGATAGCACTTGGTCACTTTGATCAAGTTGGCAAATCAATTATGTCAGTATAACGAGCAGATTATTTGCTCCTGGATGTTGCTGCATTTGTTCACCAAAGATTGATTTATTTTGGAACAAAATCACGCTTTATTTTCTTCTTAGTCCACTTATTGATGTATAATGGTGTATCCCCATTCTAACTGCAAGCTTGTCCGTACAATATGTTCTTGTTTGGTTTTTGCAAGTTTCAGAAGGTACTAAAATACAGCATGTACATCGGTTTAACTGCAGATAAACAATAAAATTAATCAACATGTGACGGCAACGATGAAAGTTTTCATCCAACTTAGACTATACACAATAAACATAGATCAAATCCTTCAATATATCTCTGATCTAATATGTACTTCAAAAGTTTAGATTCTAGAGTTCATAGATGAATTAATTAACTCTGATGTTTTTCTTAGTATTGCCTAAGAAATTATTTGCAAGATGACAAACGATCACAATGTCCAACTCATCCTTTGGGAAATTTCAAAGTTGACTACCTACGGTTGAGTTCTTAGTTCTGCTCAAATCAATTGACGTGGTCTTTCATTTTGTTGCAGACCTTCTCTTATATTTCATATTCTTCTTCAGAAGGTGAAGAGAGCAAGCGAGATCATCATATGACTTTCCTACAGAAGATGAGTCATATAGCTGGTGTATGGCCCAATCATAGCACCTCTTAATTACCTGTTAAGTTCATGGCAGCTGAGGATGCGCGCGCAGCTCACCGAGCACGTAGAGAACCTCCATGAGCGCATCCAGAAGCTCGAGTCCGTGCTCGCGCTCTCCACCGACCAGACAAAGCAGTGGTGTGGGGATGGTTGCGCAGCTCGCCGAGCGCGACAGCGTCGTAGAGGACCTCCACGATCGCTTTCGATTAGCTGAGTCCGCGCTCGTGGTCGCCATCAACCGCCTCAGCCGCACCGAGGAAGAGCAGGTAAGTTTTTTTGCTGCAATTTGTTGCACTTATCGTCCAATATGGCCTTTGTTTATACTGTTGCCTTGTGTAGCTGTTTGATCAGTGATTCGAGTGATTCCATGAGAATTATCAATGTGATGTTCGCCTGTCCTTCTGTTGCATATATACAGAAGACGCTGCTAAAAGAGAACGCAATATTGTCTAACATTGTGAACAAGCTGAATAGAGGCGTCGCCAAGGTAAAGTGCCATATTGTTTCATTACATCTGGGACCATATTTCAAGAGATGAGTATATTTCAAGAAAGGTATTGTAGATTTATTACTGTTAGATAGAAGAATACTTGCCTTGCAGATGCGTATTTAATAGCATTTACAAAAGATGTGGTATGATCTCTACTCCAATTGACGATTCTACTGGTCTGATCTCTGCTCCACGCAATGGTTCTACCAGTTTGATCTGTACTCTCTCCTACTTAATTCTATTGCCACATGCAACATGCCATGGACGATGGACCCCTTTCCTTTCATTGTTAATTTTCTACCTCTAGCTAACATGAAATACAACAGATATACCCTTAAAAAATATAACAGATATTCGATGTAGACAAAAAAATTGGGATACATAACTTACACTTATTTGCGACCACATAAGATCATCAACATGATGAGGGAGCCATGCAGAAATGAAGAAAAGGAGAAGAATGACATTCATCATCAAACAAAAATTTGAAGAAGAACAAAGCACTTCAGTGATATCGTAATTAAGTTCCATGGAGGTCATTTGTAATGCACATGTTGGCAAAACATAACAACCATTTCATAAATATCTTAAATTATCTCTTACTATCCCGAGTCACAAAATATCTTAAATCGATTAGCCGACTCGCCGTGAGAGACTCAAATCGTCTATTGTGTCGAGTGTGACAAAGGTCTCCAGCAGCCAAACTACTGAGTTCTCGCACGTCAAAAAATCCTTTTTTTCATTCCCATGTGGTTTTACTTATGGATTAATTGTCTTCACATTGCCGAGATGCTTTAATTTTTTGTAAGAGGAGATGTATGCACATAGTACAAACAAAGAGGTACATTTTAGTTGAACTTGCTATAAGTAGAGAAGCTACCACCCATCTTGTGCTTGAGAGAATGAGGAAAGTGCGAACTAAGGTTAGGGTTGTGTGGATTGATCGGTTTTGGGATTGAGTATTTTACGAGTCTAAGTGCTACATGACATCACGTCATGAAAAATAAAGTTTAACCCGTAGCAACGCACGGGTATTCAACTAGTATATAGCAAAAAAAATGCATATGCTGGCTGATTCACCTTCTAAAAGTGACACATGATTTTACTATCACACTAGTTAGTTTGTTTGACTGTGACAACTATATATAGTACTAGTTCATCTGACAACCAAATATATCCTAGTTTACCATGACACGAGATGCACGCAGTAGCTAGTTTAACTTGAAAGACAGACGCACAGGCGGTCAGAAAATGCGGCCACACGTATAATGGACAATTCATTCTCGATCTAACCCCGCCCAGAACATTGTCTACAGATAATAACTTCACTAATTAACTGAGGCCGAGTATATCACTGATTCTTTGAAGCTGCGGAAGAAATTGCTTAGATAACAAAGTTATGTTTATCACTTAACTAAATGTCATTCATAAATCATAATGTCCCGGTCCTTTGGAACTTTATCGTGTTAATATTGGAGCCATTCCACAAATAAAGAAGCCATTGTCTCATCAGAAAAATAAAGACTTATTGAGACGTTTTCATCCGATTGAGGAGATTTGAAGATATGCAAAGTATTTTCTGATTTTAATTTGTAGATCCTTTGAAAAATCTCTCCCACAATCTTGTATGAGTCACGCACAAGAGCTATGTGTATCAGATACCTTACTCTAGTGCAAGTGTGAAATCGTTGGAGATAAACTCTAAAGGCAATCATAGATTCATAGAGTTGATTATAATTCTTATATCTATGATTTGTGGCATGCTTCTCGAAAACTATCTTTGTATTGATTTACATGTACATGACTTGTTTGTGGAACTCTATATTTTTATGGTTATTCTAATGTGGTCCCTTATCGGAGTTCAGTGAGGACACATGAATGTTGGACACATATGTACTGGTTGATGACTATGTTCCTAAGCTATAGACATAGAGATGTCAAACAAATATTATGGATAAACATTATGGAGCAAGAGGTTGGACCGATCCAACTTGAGACATAGTAATGCTTTCAATTCTCTCCAGGCTCTATACACGCTTTGTCACGAAATCTCGTATTCTCACTTGTTCTCCAGAGGTGAATCAACTTACTTAGGGTCTATCAAAAGCTACTCCATAATTAGTAGTCATAGGTGTATCTTCAGGGTTTTTCATGAATATGGATAAATGTCTAGCTTGAGACAAAGTAATGTTGGAAATATGACCTAGAGGCAATCATAAAAGTGGTTATTATTATATCTTTGTGTTTATGATAAATGTTTACATTCATTCTATAATAGTTTTAACCGGAAACATTAATACTGGTGTGATTCGTAAACTAAATTAGAGTCCCTGGTAAAGCCTCTTTGTAATAGTAGCTTGTTGGTTAATAGATGATCATGGTTTCCCGATCATGAACATTGAGATGTTATTAACAACAAGATCATATCATTAGGAGAATGGTATGATGGACATACTCCTATAGATAAACGTAGCATAAAGATCAAGTCATTTCAATATTTCATTTGCTATAAGATTTCTGATACATAGTAACCTAATTCCTTCGACCATGAGATCATGCTAATCACCATCATCGGAAGGATGCTTTGATGACATCAAACACCACACCATAACTGGGTGGCTATAAAGGTGGCATTGAGTGTTCGAAAAGTATGTGTTGAGGCACATTGATCAAGAGTGGGATTTGTCCATCCATATGACAGATAGATATACTCTGGGCCCTCTCGGTGGAATGTCATCCAATTAGCTTGCAAGCATGTGACTGGCTCACAAGGGATCACATATCATGGGAACGAGAAAAGAGTACTTACCGGTAACGAGGTTGAACTAGGTATGCAGAGATATCGATGATCAAACCTCGGATAAGTAAACTATCGCAAGACAAAGGGAAATTGGTATCGTATGCAAGTGGTTCATTCGATCGCAAAGTAATCGTAGAAATATGTGGGAGCCATATGAATTTCCAGATTCCTCTATTGGTTATTGATCGGAGAAGTGTATCGATCATGTCCGCATAATTCACGAACCGTAGGGAGACACACTTAAGGATTCAATGTTGTTTAGTAGATATGGAATGTAAGTAGGGAGACCGAATGTTGTTCGGAGTCTCAGATGGGATCCGTGATATCACGAGGAGATCCAGAATGATCCGGAGAATAAGATTTATATAAGGAAAGTCCGATTCCGGAGTTCAGGAATGATTCCGATGTTTTCATCGGAGAGGTTCTAGAAGGGTCTAGAAGGTTCACCAGACCGGAAGGGGAATGGTTCATGAATGTGTCATGGTTAAGTGGAATGATTGGATCATGTCCTAGGTCACTTGGTTGGGCATTTTCAAGAGAGGAATTGAGCTCCAAATAGCAAGTCAAAAAGCAGGTTTGAAAAGTGAAACTAGAACAATGGTTTCCTAGTGGAAGAAGGAAAGAGTCCTTCTTTCCCTCCAACTTGGATATGGATTTGGGGAAGGATTCAAACTCCTCTCTCCCAAGCTGCCCTCCCTCTCATAAATAGAGGGGGGGGGGGCTGCCCCAAGAGATCACAATGAGCCCTCCCCACCAAGCCGCGCCGCCGCCGCTTCGTGCCGCCGCCGGATCGTCGTCATCGCCCTAGACGCCGTTGACTCCACCTCCTCCTCTCTGGCCCGCTAAACCTAGATTGTCGGAAACCCTAGATCCACCATAACCTGCTCCGGCTTAGGCGAAGCCCTGCAGGATTTTCCCTCTACTTCCGACACCACGCCGTCGTGCTGCCGGAATCGCGAGGGGAGAACTACAACCTCCGCTGCCTGCTGGAATATGGGAGAGGAAGGTCTTCATCAAGTACCGAAAGTGTGATCGACTGCAGAAGCACTACTAGAACGCAGCGCCGGAAGGATCGTCTACACGATCTTGAGATTGACAAGTGTACGACTACATCATCCACGAGAATCTGCTCTCGTTAACCGCTTTGGAATGTTCGAGGGTGAGTACTCTAATCGACTCGTTGCTACAATTTAGTAGATAGATCTTGGCTTGTTTGTGTGGATGCGGTAGATTTTTTTTGTTTTCCATGCTACGAACCCCTACAGTGGTATCAGAGCCGTGTCTATATGTAGATCTGTTGCACGAGTAGAACACAATGGTCATTGTGGGAGGTGGTGCTTTTATTATCAATTGCTTTTTGTGTACTTTGCATCTTGCGGTATGATGGGATGAAGCGGCCCGGACTAACCTTACATGACATCATTCATGAGACTTGCTCCACGCTGAACATGCAACTTGTATTGCATAAGTGGCTTTGCAGGTGCCTGTCTCTCCCATCATAGTATAGATTCAATTTACAACGGGCACTTGATAGTTCAAGCATCAACATTGTGGTTCTCGTTCGTAAGTTAGAACGGCACTTATTGAAAGCCCTAAACAATGTAAAATATGTAAAGAAAATTAGAGGCGTCTAACTTTGTTTTGCAGGGGTGTGATGTGATGTGATATGGCCATGATTGTGATTATATATGATGTATGCAATGTTCCTTATTGTAAGTCGGCAACCAGTAGGAGCCATATGGTTGTCTTTTAATTTCGTTAAGACCTGCGTGTCTATTATTCAAAGTCGTTGTAATAGTTGATGCTGGTGGACGACAACCATGGAGCGACGCCATTGACCTTGACACAATTCCGGTGATGATGGAGATCATGTTCGTGCTTGAAGATGGAAATCGGAAGCACAAGAAGAAAAGCCATATCATATCACATATTATGAATTGCATGTTATGTTAATCCTTTTATGCATCTTGTATTGCTTAGTTCGTGACGGTAGCATTATAAAATGACCCCTCTCACAAAATTTCAAGTTATAAAGTGTTCATCCTTAGTAGGCACCGTTGCTAAAGCTCGTTGTTTCGAAGCACCACGTGATGACCGGGTGTGTTAGATTCTGCGAGTGTATACAACAGGAGCAATCCAGATTTGCTCATGCGGAAGCTAAGGTTTGATCTGGACGAGCCTAGCATGTACAGACATGGTCTCGAAACACGGATCACCGAAAGGTAAAGCATGAGTCATATAATAGATATGATGAACATGTTGATTGTTCGCCATTAAAGCTACATCATCTCTCGTGATGATCGGTTTTGATGTGGTGGATTTGGTTCGTGTGATCACTAGAACAATGTGAGGGATATTGTTTTGAGTGGGAGTTCACCTAGATTAATTTAACTATTAATTAGAACTCAATTTGTCATAAACTTAGTCTAAACTATTGCAAATATGTTGTAGATCAATGGTGGCCCCTACCATCAATTTAATGCGTTCCTAGAGAAAGAAAAGTTGAAAAACAATGGAAGCAACTTCGCGGATTAGCTCCGCAACTTGAGGATTGTTCTCAATGCTGGTAATTTGACCTATGTGCTGGATGCACCGCTGGGTGATCCACCTGTAGCTGATGCAACCGATGAGGTGAAGAATGTTTTCCTCACTCGGAAGAATCAGTACTCCACAGTTCAGTGTGCTATCTTGTACAGTTGGAATCGGAGCTTCGGAAAAGGTTTGAGAACCATGACCCACATGATATTGTCCGTGAACTCAAAATGATATTTGAGGCTCACACGGCAGTTAAGAGTTACGAGGCTTCTGAAAAGTTCTTTATCTGCAAGATGGAAGAGGGCATCTCCGTTAGTGAGCACGTGCTTAAGGTGTCTGGGAACGCAAGCAAGCTTCAAAGCTTGGATATAGTGATTCGTAATGCTTTGGGGATTCACCGTGTCCTCCAATCACTACCACCAAGTTACAAGAACTTTGTGATGAACTACAATATGTAAAACATGTACAAGTCGTTGCCAGAACTCTTATCCATGTTAAAGTCTGTGGAAGTGGAGATCAAGAAAGAACACCAAGTGTTGATGGTCAATAAGACCACCAAATTCAAGAAGCAAGGCAAGTCTAAGAAAAAGGGAAACTTCAAGAAGGGCGGTAAGAAAGTTACCGCGCCGGTGAAGAATACCAAGGCTGGGCCTAAGCCCGATACTGAGTGCTTTTACTGCAAGGGAGAAGGTCACTGGAAGCGGAATTGCCCTAAGTACTTGGCGGATTTGAAGAACGGCAACATCAAGAAGAAAGGTATATCTGATATACATGTTATTGATGTGTATCTCACTAGTAGTCGTAGTAGTGCCTGTGTATTTGATATTGGTTCAGTTGCTCATGTTTGCAACTCGAAACAGGTGCTGCAGAATAGACGGAAACTAGCGAAGAACGAGGTGACGATGCGCGTTGGAAATGGATCAAAGGTTGATGTGATTGCGGTCGGCACGCTACCTCTTCATCTACCATAAGGATTAGTTTTATACTTAAATAATTATTATTTGGTGCCTGCGTTGAGCATAAACATTATATCCGGATCATGTTTATTGCGAGACGGTTACTTGTTTAAGTCCGAGAATAATGCTTGTTTTATTTATATGAGTAATATGTTTTATGCACATGCACCTTTGATAGATGGTCTATTCTTGTTGAATCTCGATTGTAGTAATACACATATTAATAACATTGAAGCTAAACGTTTGAAATTGAGCGATAACTCGACCTATATGTGGCACTGTTGTCTTGGTCACATTGGAGTGAAGCGTATGAAGAAACTCCATTCCGATGGACTTCTTGAATCACTTGATTTCGAATCACTTGAAAGATGTGAAGCATGTCTGATGGTAAAATGACTACGACTCCATTTTCTGGTATGATGGAGTGAGCTATGGACTTATTGGAAATCATACATACCGATGTGTGTGGCCCAATGAGTGTAGCATCGCGCGGTGGTTATCGTTATGTTCTTACTTTCACGGATGACTTGAATAGATATGGGTATATCTATTTCATGAAACATAAGTCCAAAACTTTCGAGAAGTTTAAGGAATTTCAAAGTGAAGTAGAGAATCAACATAACAAGAAGATTAAGTTTCTACGATCTGATCGTGGAGGTGAAGAAATGCGGAATACTTTCACAATTGACACTGCCGGGAACACCACAACGTAATGGTCTGTACAAACGTAGTAATTGAATTCTCTTAGATATGGTTCGTTCTATGATGTCACTTACATATTTACCGCTATCGTTTTGGGGTTATGCATTAGAAACAGCCGCATTCACTTTAAATAGGGCACCATCTAAATCCTTTTAAACGACACCGTATGAATTATGGTTTGGGAACAAACCTAAATTGTCGTTCCTTAAAGTTCTGGGTTGCGAAGCTTATGTAAAGAAGTTACAGCCCGACAAGCTTGAATCCAAAGCGGAAAAATGCGTTTTCATAGGATACTCGAAGGAAACTATTGGGTATACCTTCTATCATAGATCCGAGGGCAAAATCTTTGTTGCCAAGAATGGATCCTTTCTAGAGAAGGAGTTTCTCTCGAAAGAAGTGACTGGAAGGAAAGTAGAACTCGACGAGGTTGTTGAACCTTCTCTCGGACTTGAGAGTAGCGCCTACACCAATAAGAGAGGAAGCTAATGATGTTGATCATGAAACTTCGGTTGAAGTTACTATGGAACTTCGCAGGTCAACGAGAACTCGTACCTCTCCTGATTGGTATGATCCTGTTATGAGTGTCATGTTGGTGGGAAACACCGATGACCCTACGACATATGAGGAAGCAATGATGAGCCCAGATTCCAATAAATGGCAAGAAGCCATGAAATCCGAGATTGGATCCATGTACGAAAACCAAGTATGGACTTTGGTGGACTTACCGGATGGCCGGAAGGCTGTCGAGAACAAATGGATTTTCAAGAAGAAAATATATGCTAATGGTAATGTTACTGTCTATAAAGCTCGACTTGTCGCAAAAGGGTTTCGACAAATTCAAGGAGTTGACTACGATGAGACTTTCTCACCGGTAGCAAATCTTAAGTCTGTGAGGATTTTGTTAGAAATCGCTGCATATTATGATTATGAGATATGGCAGATGGATGTCAAAACGGCGTTCCTCAATGGAGACATTGCTGAAGAGTTGTATATGGTACAACCCAATGGTTTTGTCAATCCTAAAGATGCTAACAAGGTATGCAAACTTCAACGGTCCATTTATGGATTGAAGCAAGCATCCCGGAGTTGGAATCAACGTTTTGATAAGGTAATCAAAAACTTTGGTTTTATACAAACTTATGGAGAAGCTTGTATTTACAAGAAAGTGAGTGGGAGCTCTGTAGCATTCCTGGTACTGTATGTGGATGACATATTGTTGATTGGGAATGATGTAGACCTTCTTAATAGTGTCAAGCAATATTTGAATAATAGTTTTTCAATGAAAGATGTTGGCGAAGCAGCTTACATATTAGGCATAAAGATTTATAGAGATAGATCAAGACGCCTAATATCATTGTCACAGAGTACATATTTGGACAAAGTTCTAAAGAGGTTTGGAATGGAAGATAGCAAGAAAGGGTTCTTGCCCATGTTTCCCAATACGACCTTGAGTAAAACTCAAAGTCCTGCTACGGCAGAAGATAGAGAAAGGATGAGTAAGACTCCCTATGCCTCAGCCATATGATCTCTTATGTATGCCATGCTATGTACTAGACCCGACATTGCATATGCTGTAGTTTGACTAGCAGATATCAAAGTGATCCAGGAGTGGATCATTGGACAACGGTCAAAAACATCCTTAAGTACATGAGAAGAACTAAGGATATGGTTCTTTCTTATGGAGGTGATGAACAACTTGTTGTTAATGGTTACATCGATGCTAGTTGGAACACTGATCTAGATAATTCTAAATCTCAATATGGATACGTATTTACTTTGAATGGTGCAGCAGTTAGCTGGAGGAGTGCAAAGCAAAGCGTTGTGGTGAGATCTTCAACTAAATCGGAATACATAGCTGCTTCGGAGGCTTCACAAGAGGCGATATGGATGAAGGAGTTCATTACAGAGCTCAGTGTGGTTCCCAGTGCGCTGGACCCAATGTCTATCTACTATGATAACATGGGCGCCATAGCCAATGTGGAAGAACCAAGGTCACACAAGAAGCTGAAGCACATCAAGCTACATTTTCACGCTATTTGAGAGCATGTCCAAGATGGTGACATAAAGATTTGCAAAGTACACACAAATCTGAATGTGGCGGATCCGTTGACTAAACCTCTCCCGAGGGCAAAACATGACCAGCACCAAACCGCCATGGGTGTTCGGTATATTACCATGTAATCTAGATTAGTTGACTCTAGTTCAAGTGGGATACTATTGGAGATATGCCCTAGAGGCAATAATAAAATTGGTTATTATTATATCTTTGTGTTTATGATAAATGTTTACATTCATGCTATAATAGTATTAACCGGAAACATTAATACTTGTGTGATTCGTAAACTAAATTAGAGTCCCAGGTAAAGCCTCTTTGTAATACTAGCTTGTTGGTTAATAGATGATCGTGGTTTCCCGATCATGAACATTGAGATGTTATTAACAAGATCATATCATTTGGAGAATGGTATGATGGACATACTCCTATAGATAAGCGTAGCATAAAGATCAAGTCATTTCAATAGTTCATTTGCTATAAGCTTTCTGATACATAGTAACCTAATTCCTTCGACCATGAGATCATGCTAATCACCATCACCGGAAGGATGCTTTGATGACATCAAACACCAAACCGTAACTGGGTGGCTATAAAGGTGTCATCGAGTGTTCGAAAAGTATGTGTTGAGGCACATGGATCAAGAGTGAGATTTGTCCATCCATATGGCGGATAGATATACTCTGAGCCCTCTCGGTGGAATGTCATCCAATTAGCTTGCAAGCATGTGACTGGCTCACAAGGGATCACATATCATGGGAACGATAAAATAGTACTTATCAGTAACGAGGTTGAACTAGGTATGCAGAGATATCGACGATCAAACCTCGGATAAGTAAACTATCGCGAGACAAAGGGAAATTGGTATCATATGTAAGTGGTTCATTCGATCGCAAAGTAATCATAGAAATATGTGGGAGCCATATGAATTTCCAGATTCCTCTATTGGTTATTGATCGGAGAAGTGTATCGATCATGTCCGCATAATTCACGAACCGTAGGGAGACACACTTAAGGATTCAATGTTGTTTAGTAGATATGGAATGTAAGTAGGGAGACCGAATGTTGTTCGGAGTCTTGGATGGGATCCGGGATATCACAAGGAGATCCGGAATGATCCGGAGAATAAGATTCATATAAGGAAAGTCCGTTTCCGGAGTTCGGGAATGATTCCGATGTTTTCATCGGAGAGGTTCTAGAAGGGTCTAGAAGGTTCACCGAACCAGAAGGGAATGGTTCATGAATGTGTCATGGTTAAGTGGAATGATTGGATCATGTCCTAGGTCACTTGGTTGGGCATTTGCAGGAGAGGAATTGAGCTCCAAATTGCAAGTCAAAAGGCAGGTTTGAAAAGTCAAACTGGAACAATGGTTTCCTAGTGGAAGAAGGAAAGAGTCCTTTTTTCTCTCCAACTTGGATAGGTATTTGGGTAAGGATTCAAACTCCCCTCTCCCAAGATGCCCTCCCTCTCATAAATAGAGGGGAGGGGCTGCCCCAAGAGATCACAACGAGCCCTCCCCACCAAGCCGCGCCGCCATCCCCCGCGCCGCCGATGCCACCGCTTGCCGCTGCCATGCCACCGCCGGATCATCGCCATCGCCCTAGCCGCTGCCGACTCCACCTCCTCCTCTCCAGCCCTCTAAACCTAGATCGCCGGAAACCCTAGATCCACCATAACCTGCTCCAGCTTAGGCGAAGCCCTGCAGGATTTTCCCTCTACTTCCGACACCACGCCGTCGTGCTGCCAGAATCGCGAGGGGAGAACTACAACCTCCACTGCCTGCTAGAACAAGGGAGAGGAAGGTCTTCATCGAGTACCGAACGTGTGACCGACTGCGGAAGCGCTGCCGGAACGCAGCGCCGGAAGGATCGTCTACGCGATCTTTAGATCGGCAAGTGTACGACTACATCATCCACGAGAATCTGCTCTCGTTAACCGCTTTGGAATCTTCGAGGGTGAGTACTCTAATCGACTTGTTGCTACAATCTAGTAGATAGATCTTGGCTTGTTTGTGTGCATGCGGTAGAATTTTTTTGTTTTCCATGCTACGAACCCCTACAAGTAATGCTTTCAGTTCTCTCCGGGATATATGTCTTGTTAGTTTTGAGTTGGTGTTCCCACCATCCTTCTTCAATATTATGACGCATCTCCTGGTTCACCTAGTGGAAGAGATTGCCATTCTCGGTCCTGTATTTCTGCACAATATGTTCCCCTTTGAGAGGTTCATGGGAGTCTTAAAGAAATATGTTCTTAACCGTGCTAGACCCGAAGGAAGCATCTCCAAGGGATATGGAACAGAGGAGGTCATTGAGTTTTGTGTTGACTTTATTCCTGACCTTAAGCCGATTGGTGTTTCTGACTCGCGGCATGAGGGAAGACTAAGTGGAAAAGGCACGCTGGGAAAGAAAGCAATGATATGTAGGGATGGGGATTCTTTCACTAAAGCACACTACACAGTTCTACATAATTCCACCTTGGTAGCTCCGTATATCGAGGAACACAAGAATATTGTACGCTCCAAAAACCCGGGGAAGCCCGACTCATGGATTACAGATGAACACATGAAGTCTTTCGGTGGTTGGATGCGGACGCATCTCTTGAATGACACCACTATTGGAGATCAGCTATACTTGTTGGCCGCGTCACCATCTTCTACTATATTGAATTTCCAAGGGTATGAAATAAATGGGAATACATTCTACATGATCGCCCAAGATAAAAAGAGCACCAACCAAAACAGTGGTGTCCGCTTTGATGCAACAGACGAGAATGGGCAAAAGGACACATACTATGGTTACATAGAGGAGATATGGGAACTAGACTATGGAGTCTTTTTTAAGGTCCCTTTGTTTCGCTGCAAATGAGTCAACCTGAATGGAGCAGGGGTAAAGATATACCCAGTTGTACGGAATGATAACAGTGGATCTCAACAATCTTGGTTATAGAGATGAACCATTCGTCCTAGCCAATGATGTGTCTCAGGTTTTCTATGTGAAGGACATGTCCTCCAGACCGAAAAAAAGAAAAAAATATGCAAACGAATACATCATATGATGAGCCAAAGCGTCACATAGTTCTTTCAGGGAAAAGAAACATCGTGGGAATCGAGGACAAGACAGACATGTCAGAAGATTATAATAAGTTTGATAAAATTCCGCCCTTCACAGTAAAAACTGACCCAAGCATTCCGTTATGTAAAGAAGATGCTCCATGGTTACGTATGAAGCGATCATAAGGAAGGACATATGCCAAGAAGTTCATGCTCATATTGTGTACCTCTAGTTCATGTCTGGCCGGTCGGCTGCATATTGTGAACCTAAATGTCATGAGACACGATAGCTCATTTTGTGAAGGATATCTTATGATGTTTGCAATTTTCCAAGTTTAATAAATGTATTGAGTGTTAGTCCCGGTTTGTGGCTTGACCGGGACTATATATAGGGGGGCCTTTAGTCCCGGTTTTGTAGTCTCGGTTTTTAATATTAATAAATGTCTTGAGTGTTAGTATCGTTTTGTGGCTGGACCGGGACTAAAGGGGGCCTTTAGTCCCGATTCGTAGAACGACTTTCCCAAACTATGAAGAAGTTGTCCCGATTCGTACTTACCATTAAGACCTGATCTCCAAACGTGCGTGGTCACATATTAGGGAGTGCCTCTATGACCAGTTTGTTGGAGATGCCGGAGGAATGGGCTCCGACGACATCTCCCTCAAACTGGCCGTAGTGGTGTCCCTGCTCTCGCACACCATCTTGCAGCTTGTAACTTCTCTAACTAGATCAATACACCTGGGAGCTAACTAATTTCACATATTAGGGAGTGCCTCTATGACCAGTTTCTTGGAGATGCCGGAGGACTGGGATCCGACGGCATCTCCCTGAAACTGGTTGTAGTGGTGTCCCTGCTCTCGAAAACCATATTGGAGATGCCTCAATCTGGCTGGAGGACTGGACTCACAAGGATGCCTATTTATAGTACAAGCAGCTCGGCATAGTGTCGACACTTACGACATAATGTCGACACTCACCCTTATTATTAGTGCTGACTCATGTTTTATCCCGGTTTGTGTCTCCAACCGAGACTAAAGGTTCATCTTTAGTCCCGGTTGGTGACACCATCCGGAAAAAGGTACAAGCCGCAAGACACAATGTCGACACTCACCCCTATTATTAGTGCTGCCTGGCCCAGCCTGCCGAAATCCCTCCAACCGGGACTAAAGATGAACCTATCATGTTCGAGGTTTCATGGCTTTCGGTCCAAATGACCGATGTTATATGCTGAATCACGGCATAGTTTGTGATGATGTGCCCATATTATGCATGCATGTGTACATTAGTATGGAGAACAATGTTGCAGGAGGAAGTTTTCCTTTTCGTCGCACGGAAAAGCCATTTTTCATTTTCCGAGGTACCCTGGAAGGAAAAGAGTGCGTCTGAAACCTGCTGTCATCGTCATTGTTTGGTTACATCGTTTGCAACAATAGCCGCCACGCATGACGATGTTGCATTACAAAGATAATCATAAACACCCGACTTGCCCAGTTGATCCAGGGAGTGCGCCGCTACATTAGATAAACGATCAACCTTAACTACTATGATTCCACTATAGATCCTAAGAATGTCCTGGAGTTGAAGGTAGAGGCTCTAGCAATTGGATCTATCCCTTCCTGGCTTATTGATTACCTAGATCACTCTCAGACAGTCAGTTTCTAGGATGCCTTGCCTTCCAAATATTTGAGCCAAGTGGCCGAGCCCCTCGAGACAGGCAAGAACCTCCGCTTCCTCCGTGCTAGCGCATGAAGGTAAATATTTCCAAACGGACAGAAGAGCTTGGCCCTCATGATCTCTAGCAATAAATCCTATACCTGCTCTTTTTGAACATGGATCCCATCCCGCATCCACATTAACTTTGATAACTCCTTGAGCAGGTGCAATCCACCCAGTCGGCCCAGCTAACTCCATAGGCACCTGAGGATCAGAGGTCATATTACTTTTTTCCTTTAGGATCCGTACGCGCCTAAGCCACTGAAGAGAAGGTGGACAGATAGTTAGTTAAAACACAATGTGACATTTTGTATTGGGAGTAGTGAGATATCATGCTAAAGAGTTGATCGCATGATGATCATATCATATAATCACTTTGGTGTTTGAGATATGAGGTCCAAATTATATGTAGAGGTTACATACTGAATTACATTTTTTGCATGTCACTTTCAGAATCATAGTTGATGCTCAGAAGACCTCTCTTAATTCTGTGTTTACTTGTTTTATGATCCTAATTTAACAATTACTTGTTTTCTGATCCTAATTTAACATTTTTTGGATCTTGTCTCAATCCATTTTTGGATTACTAGGAGGGTATGTCTCATTTTCACTATAAGTAGTATTAAGCCATTTTAGATTACTTTATGTATCCAAGATAAGCAGTGGATAAAATGGCGAAACAAAAAAATCGATGGATTGTTGGTAGTGACTGCTTATTTGTGACTTACGAATGACAATTTCAATTGCAGACATTTGGTGATCTTTGGTCCTATGAAGTCGGTGACCTCTTCCCGGGTCGCCTCGCGCGGGGCGGCTTCGGAGGCCCTCAAAACCCTAGAAAAAGCGGCGCCGCCACCTCCTCTCCCTCGACCGCTGCCGCCGCCGCCGGTGGCAGCCGCGCCTAGCCGTCAAAGGCGGCGGGCGAGGGTGGCACTCTCCCGACGGGGCCCCTTCGCGTGAAGGCGGGTCATCACATGGGGAGTGAGGGTGGAGCTTGGGAGGCGGCGAACCCTGGATGGGATGGCAGCGGTGATGCAGGGAAGATGGCTCGACAGCGCGAGGCAGCATGGAGGGTGGCAAGGTCCGTCCGGAGTGCTGGCGCGCAGCGGCCGCCCGTCCCCTGTGTGGCTTGTTCTTTCCTCACAGGGCGGCGGAGTGGGACGATCTGGTGGAAGAGGTGATGATGATTGGATTCCGTTGGAAGACCTAGTTTGGCTTTCTAACCCTAACTGACTGCTCGATCTGTTCTCCGGAAACCGGCTGGCGGTGTGGGGATCGCTGTGTCGGATCTAATAATGGTGGTGGTCCTTTGGTTTCTGTTGCACGAAGACGAAGATTTTCTTGATGTCTGCCCTTGTTGATCCGATCTCGAGAGGCTGGTTCCGGAAGGCTCCGCCGGCGAACTCCCATGGGCGTATCATATCTGAAGATTGCTGGATCGGAAGGTATTCGGTCGTGCGCACCTTGTTTTTCTGGACGTTTGGTTTCAGCGGGAGCATTGCGAAGCTCTGTTGTTTGTTCCCACCAAGTGCCATTCTTAGAGCCATGGTGAAGTCAGATGCGGAGAATGTCAATAAAGCGGAAATTTGAGGGTAGCGATGGTGACTTTTGTTCCTGTGGAGACAGATATCTGGCTGCGTGATCTGGGACTCGTTGCAGCGGTTGTTGGTGCGGGAAGACAACACAGGGGAGTTTCCAGCCTTATCTTGCAGGGTGAAAATCCAAGGTCTGGCCTTAGCTGGTTGTGCCTGACAATGACCTTGTTGAAGGCATTGTTTTGTGAGCAAGGACTTTCTTCAGGGTGAAAACCTATGACCTTTGGTCGGGCAACGACGACGTTTGGGCACTGTTTCCTTCTTGAAGACGTTGTTATTGGAGTGGAGGACTACTGGTGTTGTTCTGATGGTGTCACTGTCGTTTCTTTGAGGATTAGTTCTTTGTAGCGGGACTTTTCTTTTTTGTAATTTCTCTTTCTTTTTTCTGAGCTGTGTGCATCCGTAGAGCCGCTAGGGCATGCGTTGTTGCAGAGCCCTTGTGATATTAATATATACTCTTTTCCAAAAAATAAAGTCGGTGACCTGATTACTGCATCTGCTTTTGATGAAGTGTTAACATCAATGTCATCTGGGTCATCTGATAGGTACTGAACATATTGTTAGCATTAGTCTCGTAGCAAGCAAATATTTATCAAGAAAATAACGTACTAATCTTTTTGACAGATTGCTTGCATCTGCACAAGTTCTGGAAAGGTCCATGTCCTTAGGATTATAGCGGATGCTAAGCAGGGGAACGTTCACTTTGTGGAAGGTTTTGAAGTTGGTTACTTTGTGCAAGGTTGCCAGCAGCGATGGAAGGGATGAGGCTGTTGTGGGAGATGCCTCCACCATCTCTTACCAGTACCATTAACGGCACTGCCTTTGGGGCTGGAGCCCACCCAACAAGGAGACAACTGCCCATCTGTGGCTTCGTGGTTGTGATAAAACTTCTGATTTATTTGCGTAGTACCCATGTGCTTTAAGATGATTGCTACCACGATAGTATTATCTTCATAGCTGGAAGAATATGATTGTCTTCCCCAAGTAAGAGTTCTCATTTTTTAACAAACTATTCACGATAAAAGGCTCCAGGAACAACTGAAACTCGTGAGGCAAAGAGAGTTCTCATTTGAGTATAGTGAATAGTGCATATTTTCAGAACTCCAAAGTTTATAAGAGTTCTCAGTTTTTGAAAAATACAGGGATCACTGAAACTCGTGAGGCAAAGAGAGTTTACACTTCCGCTATAACTATTTTGTAAACGCCCACTCAACACTAGTATAGTGCATGTCTAGAGTGTTGAAATATATTGTCTGACCCTTTCCATCAGTTCAGGCTGTTGGTTGCGTTGACTAGTGCATGCAATTCAATATGATATCAGAGCAGGAGGTCCTAGGATCAAATCCTGATCAACGCAAGAATAAAAAAAAATATTACGGCTTCCCAAACATACAATAGGCCAAAGGACAAAGACGTAGGGTGAGTGTTGAAATATACTGTCTAGTTCTTTCCATCAGTTCGGGCTTTTGATTCAGATGGCTAGTGCATCAATTCATTATGGTATCAGAGCAGGAGGTCCTAGGATCAAATCCCGACCAACGCAAAAATTAACAAAAAATTACTATAGGCTTTTGGTGCGTTTACAAATCAGAGTTATTATGTCCCTGAATCATTAAAATTGTTCTATTGTTTTCTTCTTTTGTTGTCTTCTCTACCGGGCAAGGACTACCAGGCTCCCTCTTCTGTACCAAAACTTCAAAGTTCTCATTTCTTCATATAGAAAGTACTAAAACAATGTAGAAAGGTTATTTTTTGCTTCCAAACATACATTGAAATTGGTCTCAAATTTAGGATCGAAATAGGGAACACCTAGTTTGTTTATCTTCTCCCAATCTTACTGATGTGAATCAAAGATACAAATTTAACATTATACTTGCAGCTCATACATCAATTCTGTGCACATACTACTCGTATTCCTTATGCCAGTGATTTCATAAACAATGAGGGGAAGAGGCGCCCAAATCAGAAGAATAAGATATATATGATCATAAACAGGGACAAGGGAAGAGGAGAGCGTATCCTTGATCCTAGATGAGCGTATCATGATTGCATCGGGAACGTGAAATCAATAGGACGGGGATGAGAGCATCGAATGGTGGAGCTTCAGTGACGGTGACAGGAGCAGCCGAGCAGGTGCCTCAAGCAGTACATTGGAGGTCAAGGGAGAGAAACAATGACTTTGGAAGGACTATTCGGCATTCACACAATTGAACTACACTTCCTGGTTGTTGAAATATATTGCCTAGCCCTTTTCATCAGTTCGGGCTGTTGGTTGCGTTGGCTAGTGCATGCAATTCAATATGGTATCAGAGCAGGAGGTCCTAGGATCAAATCCTGGCCAACGCAAAAATTAAAAAACAAATATTGCGGCTCCCCAAACATGCGTCACAATAGGCCAAAGGACGAAAGACGTAGGGTGAGTGTTGAAATATATTGCTTAGCCCTTTTCACCAGTTCGGACTTTTGGTTGCGCTGGCTAGTGCATGCAATTCAATATGGTATCAGAGCAGGAGGTCCTAGGATCAAATCTTGAGCACAACATTACAAAGAAACAATATGGAAGCATTCATGTAATGTGCATGCTATACAGTTCATCATTTAAGCTGGTGTGACTTCATATTATTTTAGTACTTTAGTATTGTTTTGTCATTTTTTTCACAAGATAGATCATTTAATCTTTCTTTGAATAAGTGTGAGCATCTTCTGCAATTCTGCATTGCCAAATTGTAGATGACTGAAAAGTTTGATATTTTAAAGAATCAATAAAGTATAGTGCATCAACTACTTAAGATTAATTTATGTTCCAAACGATTTACACACATGCAAATGGAACTTGAAGATCTCCAGTTAAGTGCTTGACATTCAATTTCACAATCACATTACAACCTTAGTGCTGACCCAGTGTACGGGATTCAGTATTAAAAGCAGATTAATAAACCACATTTACTCTTTGCCGCTGAAAAGCCTTCTAGATTGGTTGGCTTATTGATAGCTGGAAAATATTGCTCCACTAATAGAAGTGTTATTTTTAACTAGGTACTCACGAAGAAAGGTTCTAGGAACAACTCCTTGATCTGCTTCTTATTATGATCATCTGGTGCACCAAAACCATCGCACCCTTGGTAAATACAATGAGATATTCGGGCCAAATTCATGCACATTTTGGAGAAAGGTGGAGGACATTGGTGGTGGTTGAATGCATCTTCGTTCATCGACTTCCAAGCGTCAATGCAAAGATTTTGCATGGCTTTACGAGATTCTTGCTCATCACAAGTATTTTCTGACATGTGGATAGCTATGGAGGACGGTGAATCCCCTCTCTCCAACTCAGCCTGCAATTATGACCATATAGTAGCAAGAAGCATTATTTTTTTGGGGGGCAAGCTAGGCTTGAAAAAATCACGAGGAACTAAATTAGAGATCCTTATATATGTATTATA
Source organism: Avena sativa (assembly GCA_916181665.1). Lineage (NCBI taxonomy): Eukaryota > Viridiplantae > Streptophyta > Magnoliopsida > Poales > Poaceae > Avena > Avena sativa. The sequence continues at coordinate 51,569,217 of OV702285.1, read as the reverse complement.
TACGTACGGAGTTTGTTGCCGAGTCATTGCATAGACGGAAAATTAACGACGCTGACCGAACTGGTGTTGGGTAGCTTCTAGTTTGAAGAAGAGACTTGGAGGTGAGTTCCATGTTGAGCATGGGAAATGCATGTAGGAGCAGAACTGGCCCTGAGGACGAAACCCATCCATTATCCAAGTACTCATTGAGGGCTGGTCTGTGGTTTCCATAGTACCATTTTGCTTCCTGCAAGAATGCCTGGGCTAAGTCGTGCCACTGCAGTTAATTAAATAATTAGTTAAATGAATGATAGTATGGTGTAAACTGATACGTACCAATGTACTATACAAAAAAAAATCAATAATTTACGATAAATATATTAGGAAACTTTAGTCCCCTTACTGCTTTCTGAAGGAGAAAACGCGCGTCGCAACCATGGGTTTTTAGCGCATGGTCAGCCACCTCATTGGATGTGTTGTACATAGCGGAGTAAAGTGCTTGCATGTATTCTGGAAGCATTTTACCAGGACTTTCTTCCCACCTGATGGATCAACAAGATTATCGTGTATGTACACAATAAATCATATAGGATACATTATTTTACGGGCATGTGACATATATGTAGTATAGATAATTAACCTTCCAATGGCATCAGTTAAGAGGACGAGCTCATCTAGAGTACCATACACATCATAGACATCATCTAGGTGGAGTATTAAATTCATGACTTTAGCAAGTGATTCCCGACATGCTCCAAGGTTTGGTTCCCAGGAAATGCCAGTTGCATAATGGAAGCATTCTAGTGAACGATCCCTTGCAAAAGTCAATTTCTCACCTAGCGCCACATCGTTCTTCCACCATCTGAATCAACACTTTTCTCTATTAGTTATCATGCATGCGTCTTGATTTTCACTACAGTTTTCTTGAATATCATAGTATAATTTATTACCTTGTGATCCTCGCAAGTTCTTGTCGATGCATGCTCTGAACATTGTCAAAGTCTAGCTTAGCAAAATGAAGGAGCAACGGATCGAGACTCGCATCTCGAGTATAGTGATCTATGAACCATCTTGATTCTAGTCTAGGAGTCATCCAATGCAATGGAAGCTCTAAGGCATGGACCACACCGCGCCTTAACTGAGGATGCATGGATGGCAAAAGTTTAGTCAGAGCATCAACACACCATACTCTTGCTTCATCCAGTACTTGCTCATCTCCAAATGCAAGATATGAAGCCTCGTAGAGTGACAGAATCCCCTCTATATCCCTCTGCTCTAGTGCTGCTGATTTGAGGTCACAGATCCCTTTGTACTTTTGATTATTTATCAAAGATTCTACATCATAAGAAAAAAAAATCTTTATGTTGAGCAACCATGGTAATATGATATAAGTGCGCCTGTGTTGTATTCTCTCAATTCAGAAATGAAATAAAATAGAATGAGAACTAGATATTCTTGTTGCTTTCTTGTTTAATTGGATACCTGGGGAGACCGAGAAACCCTTCTCCCTAAGCAATCTGAACCCCAAGGCCACGGAAGATAGATCATCCTTAGCATGACGAGGTTTTCTGTGAATAGAGCTAAGGATATCGTCGATTTCTTGCTCAAAGTGGTAGGCAATGCCGAGTCGTTGCATCGTGTCGATGAGCTTAAGCTTACAACAAGACTGTTCCAGTTTGTTCATCATCATACTCTTTATGTGCTTATTCAAGCTTGACAAGCCAACCTGGGCCACCACAAGGTTAGTTTCATTTTGGGACAAAAGACAAAATTAATTAAATCGACTTTCTTTTGAAGTTGTCCTTATCTTATCTATGTGGTATAGTTTGGAGTATCAGCTACCAATTAGAAGTATGTCAGATATGGAAAATGTAAGATTGTAAGATAATTTTGACAATTTAGAAGTATGTCAGATATGACTAAAATATTGAAAGTGACATGATTTTTTTTTTTTTTTGGATTATGGCGAGTTGTAGCTTGGTCCATGTCATATCGGCCTTGCCTTTAAAGAATTTGTACTTGAACCCCTAATTACTTATGTCAACTTATCACTTATGAATTTCATACATTTATTTTTTCTTAATCTCAAGCATTCAGGCATACCTTTGAAATTTGTAAAAGTCATCAAAGTATTAGATAACCTATATAGGCATGGCCCTTGAGATTATCTAAGACTAGTATACATATGTAAGAGTACACAATAACCCAGTTAGGCGAGTCACCTGATCATGGTTTCTATGGTCACCGCCAGCCTTGAGACCCATAATAGCGTCATAGTCCCAGGAGCTGGGTTGGTAGTCCGCCGAGCGCCGCTTCGGCTCGGGCGTAGTCTCCGGCGACAACGAGCACCGCGCTCGCTGCAGGGTGCATCGCCTTGCCGGCGGTGTCGACGCCGGCCGGATGGTTGTAGCCATGCGCACACTTGCTACCCACATCGTGGATCTGTGTATTGTTGTAGATAGATAGATGTGCCTTCCTTCCAATGCATATGTATGCAATTTATATATAGGCGAGTACTCACATGCAACATCGAGGTCTAGTGGCTGAATTACAGAGACGTCATAGCTGAGACGTCATGGCAGAAACGTCATGGCTGCAATAGTTGACAGAAAGCTTCAGTGGTACAGGAATCAATGGTACAAGCTGGATGTCCTGTATTATTAGCAGAGGCGTCATAACCCCACTGAGAAGTATAACATGAACATGTAGAAAGATCATGGAAGACCATAATGTTTTGCAGGATTCGCTGAAGATGCTCTGAATAACGAGATTTAGTAGTGCTGGCAAATTCGACCTACCGGCACATGGACACCCGATCGACGACCTTCTTGTCACGGTGGTACTGGCGAGAGTTTGTAGCCCTTGGTGGGTACATATGCATGCTAGCTAATTGCTTGGTGGTTACATGGTTGAGTTTGTCTCTTCACACACTCAACTTTTAGCAGGGTTTGCCCAATTGCCCATGGTTCCTCATACTGTCGGTACAACTGTGACTGGAATATTAATTTGGGCAGCAATTGTGTGTGTAAGAGTGAATTTTCTACCCCTATCGACTACACCTCACACTGGCTGTTCGTCGGATGCTTCTGCGACGCTCAGATCTCCTACTCTGAATAACATTGGAGTTGCATATGAGCGTCACTTTGTCACGTATCGCCATTAAACAAGGACTCTGGAGTCTTCACCGTCGGGTTGTATTAGCTAGGACAGGGTGACTCCATCAACCTGTGCATCCTGCCGCTGCCCGTCCTGAGGCTTGTTATGTGCGTGCCACAGTCCACCGATGTCTAGCTCGCAGCAACATTTATCCTCGCAGAAACGTATCTCAAAACCATCCTTAATCGAAAATGATCCAAAGCAGACAAAATGCTTGTTCATTGCCATTAGACCGGCCCAGAAATGCGAGTCACCAGGTTTTCAGAGAATCTAGGATATCACTTTCGAGCCAATATATTTTATTTTAAGGAGAGTTTGCCAAATCTCGCCTTCAGTTAGTAACTTGAAGATCCATTTACCAATAATGCTAAATTCTTGATCTCAAGATCCTCAATTCCAAGCTCTCCCTGGTCTTTGGGTCAGCAAACAACACTCCTGTTGGGGATATGCTAAATAAGTATCATTATAGCATGTCTCTAATCCGGATAACCCGGGTGGCCCACAGTTGGTATCAGGGCCCATGGCCTATTGGGCGGCCCAGTTAGAAGTATCCAGAAGGGAGGCCCATGCCGGATAAAGGAAGGCTACGGAGAAGTCACCAACGTATCCAGAGCCTTGAAGCGTAAGACATGTTAGACTAGTTGTATACCGTGTAGGACTCTGTGACTTGTCCGGCTAGGATTTGCCTGTAACCCTAGGATCTGGCGACTATACACTAGTGGAGAACGGGTCATGCATCCGGGTTGGTAAGGGGCTTTAGTACCGGTTGCCCAACCGGGACGGGGCAATCGGGACTAAAGCCCCCACCCTTTAGTCCCGGTTAACCGTCCCGGTTCGTAACACGAACCGGGACAAATCACTCTCTGCCGCGGCAGAGATTTGGCACATTTCTCTGCCGCGGCAAAGAATTCATTCTGGCCACATTTTTTTGCCGCGGTAGCATTTTGGCCACCTTTTGTGCCGCGGCAGAAAATTCATTTATATTGTTTTATTTTTTATTCTGTGTTCATCAATGAAGGAACTATTATATTACACAACATCATCATGACAATAAAGATCCAAGTGTCAAACATATTACATTCGATATACGGGTTTCGTGCACATATATACATACAAAATAATATCTTTGTACAATCCCTATTGCCTATACACCCGGTGCCGTATATTATTCCCCTTTTGGGTTTAGGACTTCTGCATCCAAGAATCCCGCCAATTCCTTCTGAATTGCTCGTATGCGATCCTTTGGTAAAAGACCGTCCCGCAGCCGTTCAAGGTGATTTAAAAAGGGAGTCAACCTATATGAATAAAACTAAACACAATTTGATGGTATAATAAAAAACTATAAAAATTGTTTCCGTACATTAAGTTTCTCTAAATCACGGTGGTACTTGCAAGAGTTTGTAGCCCTTGGTGGGTACATATGCATGCTAGCTAATTGCTTGAGTGCATGGTTGAGTTCTTCTATTTCTACCTATTAAGGTTCTTGCACAAAAGCCCCACATTATTATTTTTCATGGCAAAAATAGTGTTCCCTAATGTCCTAAATTAATATAGGAAATTTTATAAATTTTTATAATTTTATTGTCTGGATCAATTTCTATGAATAAATACAAAAAGAACAAAAAATGAATTAAAAAAGAAAAAAAAGGAAAAATGCTCCGGAGCACAGGGCGAAGCCAACATCCAATTTGGCCTGCCCAAAGAAGCGGCCAGTCGACCACCCGCAGCCCATCCTAGGGAAGTTCAAACTCTTATTAACTTTCAGATTAAAAATCCAAGGTCCGATCCGGTTTATATTAATGGTCTTATTTTTATTTAAATTTAATAGATTTAATTAATTATTTAATGCATTTATATTTAAATAAATTTTAACCTGAATAGACGGAAAAGAGTATATATCAATTTTTTGTCAAGACAGAGGTACAGCTTTGCATCGTCTCACAGTGGTGAATCGAACCAGACAAAATCCTGTCAAAGGCCCACACCACTTACCTACATGGTGCATTCGGCCGACATGGCTCATAAAAATAACGTGGAGTTGCACATGAGTGTCACTTTGTCACGTATAGTCATCAAACAAGGTACTCCGACTCTGAAATCTTCACCGTGGGCTTGCCCTTGTCCAATCGACGGGTAGACCTAATTATTTGCAAAGTTGATTGGGATGATGTTTTCGCCCTAGTTAACAAAGGAGGCCTAGGTTTCCATTGTCTTTTGCAACACCGACTTAAAAAATTACTCACAAACCGTTGCCAAATGTTCCTTTTGGCTGGCCGATCGAGGGAGGTTGTTTACCAACCAGCGTCGTTTCAGAGGGGTTTGGCAACCTCAGATGCGTGCCCCTTCTGCGCAAACGCCGAAACCACCGAACATATTATGCTGCACTGCCCCTCGGTCCAACCTTTCTGGATGCAAGTTCAGGCGCTGCATGAAAATATGGAAGCTTGTGCCTCGATTCGTGACCTTTGGGATGGGTATCCTCCTTGCAAATTGCGATCTACGATCATCATCTGCACCATATGGAATCTTTGGAAGCTTCGAAACGCCATGATATTCTCACAAGTTGATGAGCCAATTGCCGCTGTCTTCAGACGCCGTGCCGAGGACCTGATGCTATGAGAACATAGGTGTCACAAGCAGTCCTATAAGGAACTCATTCACGACTAGGTTGTTATGTTCTCATTGTTAGATATATATATCTGTATATTGTATTTCCTCCATATGTTAGGGGGCTTCCTGCATATTTGCCCTGTATCTGTACTATATATTGTGGCCTTTGGCCCCCAGAGAAATACAAGTTGTCTATTCCTAACATGGTATCAGAGCCCAAGGTCTCGAGTTCGAGTCCTGGCTTTCGTAATTTATCCTAAAATTGCTGTATACCCCTCTGTGTCCACGTATAGCCTCTTGAGTCATACGTGAGTTTCACGCGCCGTCGCTCTCTTCCAGTTGCACGTGCTAACTTTTTCCGTCACACGTGAGAGGGGGTGTTGAAGTGTATAAGTGGATTGCAGTAGCCCTTTCCATCAGTTCGGACTTTTGGTTACATTGGCTAGTGCATGAAGTTTGACATGTTGAAGTGTATAAGTGGATTGTAGTAGTCCTTTCCATCAGTTCGGACTTTTGGTTACATTGACTAGTGCATGAAGTTTGACATGGTATCAGAGCCACATTAGCTCCGTCCTCTTTCTCGCAACTTCGTTGGCCGCCACCGTCCCTGTCGTCGCCGGTCTTGCCGTCGTCGTCGCCGCCGGTCGCCGCCTGTTTTGTCCGGTTTTCAGATCAGATCGATCCTCGTTTTTAGATCTGATCCGGATTTGATTCCCGTTCCTCGTCACGTCAAATCGGACACCGCCCGAGCTGCTGCCTATTGCGGATCGATTCCTCTGTTTCGATTCACCGTGGAGCTGCCTCGTTCCCCTGCTCAAGCTCCGTCTGCCCGTTAAATCGCCGCTTGCCAGATCGATTCCCCGCGCGTTCCCCTGCTGCCAGATCGATTCACGCGGGACACCTGAGCCGCGCGTCAACCTCCCCCTGAGCCGCGCGTCAACCTGCTCCCTCCCGCCTGACACCTGAGCGTGGAGCGCGGGACTGCTCCCTCCCGCCCGACGCCCGAGGAGTCCTTGTCCACGCAGGACTGCACCTGCTGCACGCGGGTCTCTCCTGTCCGCCTGACGCTGCACGCGGCCCCCCACGCGCCCCAGTCAACCTCCTCCACATCCCGCCTGACCACCTGCTGGCCATCGTTGGTTGTCCTACTGGCCGGCGCTGATCGGATCTGAGCACAGATTCGTTTTCGTCAGATCTGAGAGGTAAAAAAAATTGAGCTATGTCTTCTACATCGGGCTATGTTGCGATTCCTCGCTGCCCGGTGATCTTCGATGTCGCGAATTATCCTGATTTCGTTGCCTTTATGTGTAGGGGTTCGTAGCATGGAAAACAAAAATTTTCTACCGCATGCAAACAAACAAGCCAAGATCTATCTACTAGATTGTAGCAACGAGTCGATAGAGGAACTCACCCTCGAAGATTCCAAAGCGGTTAACGAGAGCAGATTCTCGTGGGTGATGTAGTCGTACTCTTGCCGATCTCAAGATCGCGTAGACGATCCTTCCGGCACTGCGTTCCGGCAGCGCTCCCGCAGTCGGTCACACATTCGGTACTCGACGAAGACATTCTTCTCCCTTGTTCCAGCAGGCAGCGGAGGTTGTAGCACTCTCCTCGTGATTCCGGCAGCACGACGACGTGGTACCGGAAGTAGAGGGGAGATCTCGAAGGGCTTCGCCTTAAGCCGGAGCGAGTATGGTGGATTATGAGAGAGCTCCTCGGCGATCTAGGGTTTAGACACACCAAGGAGGAGGTGCTAGAGCCGGCGGCTAGGGCTTGGGGCAGCCCAAGTCGGCGGCTAGGGCAACCCTAGGAGGCGGCGGCAGCTGCAGGAGGTGGTGGCGCCAAGCTAGGGTTTGGGGCAGGGAACTTGTGTGCTAGGAGGGGCAGCCCTGCCCCTCCCTTTATAGGTGGGAGGTGCGACCAAGGGGAGGGGAGTCCCTCCCCAACTCGGCTTGGAGGTGGGCCGCCGGTTGGAGGAGGGAACTCCTCCCCAACTCGGTTTCCACCTCTCCTCCTCTTTCCAAAAACTGTCGTTTGACTTTTCAAACTAGGATTTGAATAATCCCTTTATTTTGGACAGCGATGACACTTAGTACATGATGCAATCATTCCAACTTGTAATGACACATTCATGTACCCCTTCCCCTCCGGAGTGCCGGACATTCCGGAACTTTCTAGAATATTCCCGATGAAAACACCGGAATCATTCCCCAACTCCGAAACGAGACTTTCCTTATATGAATCTTATTCTCCGGACCATTCCGGATCTCCTCGTGATATCCTGGATCCCATCCGAGACTCCGAACAACATTCGGTCTCTTACTCATCATTCCATAACTACTCAACAACATCGAATCCTTAAGTGTGTCTCCCTACGGTTCGTGAATTATGCGGACATGATCGAGACTCTTCTCCGATCAATAACCAATAGAGGAATCTGGAAATTCATATGGCTCCCACATATTTCTACGATTACTTTACGATCGAATGAACCACTTACATACGATACCAATTTCCCTTTGTCTCACGATAGTTTACTTATCCGAGGTTTTGATCGTCGGTATCTCTGCATACCTAGTTCAACCTCGTTACCGATAAGTACTCTTTTCTCGTTCCCGTGGTATGTGATCCCTTGTGAGCCAGTCACATGCTTGCAAGCTAATTGGATGACATTCCACCGAGAGGGCCCAGAGTATATCTATCCGTCATATGGATGGACAAATCCCACTCTTGATCCATGTGCCTCAACACATATTTTCCGAACACTCAATGCCACCTTTATAGCCACCCAGTTACGGTGTGGTGTTTGATGTCATCAAAGCATCCTTCCGGTGATGGTGATTAGCATTATCTCATGGTCGAAGGAATTAGGTTACTATGTATCAGAAAGCTTATAGCAAATGAACTATATTAAATGAATTGATCTTTATGCTACGCTTAACTATAGGAGTATGTCCATCACATCATTCTCCTAATGATATGACCCTGTTGTTAATAACATCTCTATGTTCATGATCAGGAAACCATGATCATATATTAACCAACAAGCTAGTTTAACAAGAGGCTTTACTAGAGACTCTTTTATGTTTACAAATCACACAAGTATTAATGTTTCCGGTTAATACAATTATAGCATGGTATGTAAACATTTATCATAAGTATGAAGATATGATAATAACCACTTTATTATTGCCTCTTGGGCATATCTCCAACAGTCTCCCACTTGCACTAGAGTCAATAATCTAGTTTCAAACCTTTGTGTATTCAACACCTATGGCTTTCCGGTGTTGTATGTACACTATTGCTAGTGGTCAACTGATCTCCGGATCTGACACTTCCAGGTCCGTGTGTAATTGCATGTCTTTGCGTCTCTACGCATCACTCATTCTCTAATGAGATGGCTTTGTATAAATTTGGTCCTTTGGTGAGACCTTTAGTTCTTTGGGGTTAAAACATGTTGATAATATTGTCGTACAATATATCTTCATAGTATTATCCCGCTATGAACTACACCTAGTTTGATAACAAACTACTTGACCCAAATGCCCTCTTTAGCTGCTATAATAGCAGTCATATACTTAGCCTTTTGTTGTAGTATCTGTCACAATGTCTTAACTTTGGAACTCATCCAAATCCATTATGGAACTTACTTTCCATTATATTGTGCCACCCTTAGTTTAGATTGAGATAAACTTAATTTGTACTTTGTGACAAAACTAGTATCAATGTAGTACTTTTACAATGAACTAACCATATATTTGTCACTTCTACAAACAATATATTCTTAGTTCTTCCAAAAGATCATAAGAATATCCTTACTATTGTCCAATGATCATCTTATGAATCATTCTGGTATATGCTCACATCATTTAGAGCATATGACATATCTGGATTTGTACATATCACAGCATAATTGATATAAATACTCTTTGTGATTTCATACATCAAGTATCAATCTATACTTGAATCTTTGTTTCACTTACCAAGTGTCAATACACTTGAATATATCATCAATATTGAACTCATTCAATCCTTTCTGTGCGACAAGAACCTTTCTTGTAGTTTCTATATTGAACTCATTCAATACATCATCTATGTACTTTCGGCACAACCATATTAGCGTCTATTGATGCTAAATATTTGGGTTTTGCCTAAGCCTTTCATAGAGATGAAATTCTTATCTTGTGTTAATAAAAGATACATCATTTCCAATCAACAATATGTCTTCCACATAATGTATTAGAAACCTGTCTTAGCGCTCCTACTTAATTTCTTGCAAATGCAAGCATCTTCATTATCTCCGATGAATTTAAACTCCTTTAACAGTTTCATCATAGTGAAGATTCCAACTCCGTAATGCTTACTTCAACCATTGAAGTTTGCATATGCATTTAGCATCCTTTGAATTAACAAAACCCTTTGGACCGTGTCATGCACACGTCCTAGGTAACCCTTCTATTAGAAGAATTTGTTTTGTTTATCCAACTACCACATAACAAAATTATATGTAGTGGTTGCTATATTAATCCGTCTAGACTAAATATCGCTATGAAAGATCAGATCTTGTCACAGTCAACCTTTGAACATTGTTGTGAACTCTTTCCCAATCATGTCGACCATTTCATAGATGCGAAACATTCATGTCTATTTTTTTATAGATCCAAACACAACTGTAAGGTTTTACACCTTTCTCGAGGGTCCTTCAAGTTCAAAACTTGATTTCTCATGTATGGAACTATCATGGATTTTATGGCTTCAAGCCATTTGACGGATTCAGGGCCCATCATCGCTTCTTTGCATGTAATCGGTTCATTATTCTCAAATAATGATTCAACCCTCAAATCTTGGTATTTGATTGTTTACCCGACCTACTTGTTTCAATAGGAACTTAGATCTCCGTGACCACAACCTTTGAGGCACGTGAGCCATGAGCATTGTTGTTGCCTCCGGAACACTTTTCGGTGCTGCACAACTCTGCACATATAGCTAAGGTTCTTTTAACCTTATCAAAGTTCTTTTGTCCTCCCACTTAACTTTTCACGAAAAATTCCTTCTCTAAGAAACTTGACGTTCTAAGCGACAAACATTTTTGTCTCCGATGTTATGGAGGAACAGTTATTCGAAATAACATACAAAGACATGTTCATCCGACTTTGGTTGCAAACATATTTCTTATGCATAGCATACCAATGTTTAAGAAAGGACAACTTGGGTTTTATCCCAAACCATAACTTTATATGGTGTCATTTCAACGGATTATGATGGAGCTCTTTTCAGTGGAAAAACGGTAGTCTCTAAAGCTTTTAATCTTTAAAATATAATGGCAGTTTTATGAATTATACCTTTGATCTTACCATGTCAAACAAGGTTTAATTACATATCTCGAACGCTCCATACTCTTATGGTGTTTCGGGAAAATGCAAATCCACGGAACGATTCCTTAAATCTTAGGTATTATGCTAAACTTGTAACTCGAATATCTTCCTTTATGATCTTATCATAAACTATTTATATTCTTGTTACAATGATTTTGCACTTCATCTTGAAAGTCTTTGAACTTTTCAAATATTTCACACTTCATCCTTATTAAGTAAATATTCATATATTCACTCAAATTTTCAGAGAAAGCATATGAAGTTGAAATCCATCGCTCTTTACTACACATAATGGACTTTGTACAACAATATGTACAAGTTCCAATAAGATAGTCATTCGTTCCCTTTTGGCCTATGAACGAAGTTTTAATTATCTTTTAGGAAAGTTTCACAAGCGTCATGTGATCAAAAAAAACAAAATACTCCAAAATTCCATCCACATGGAGTTTCTTCATGTTTTCTTTCCAATATAATTTAAACGGCGATGTCACTTCCTAAGTGATCTTTCAATAAATTTGTCTTTCGACATTTTTAGCACTAGTTTTATGGATGTGATTTCTCCAACGAGATTTGTGAATCATCCATCTTTTATGGATTACGGCAATTATTTGAACAACCCTTTTGTTCTCATAATACCTGATAAAACAAATCTTGAAGGCAAGCTTTGATGTTTAACGAGCAACACAATAACCCTTTATTTGTTCTCGATGAACATCATCACATATTATTTTGCTATTTACTTAGGCCATTGTAGTTCATGAATTGTGTTGTTTCGTATGACGATTCACACCAACAAATTCAGTATCAAATACTTAAGAACCACATTGTTTAATAAGCAAAGAATATAGCCATAACATGTATATCCTTTATATACCTAAACTGAACAATTCTAGTCTTTTCTTTTCTGCCATATATTTATGAGATTCTCTTTCAGTATTTCTTTTTCTGTTTGAAAGAATCTATCAACATCAATAGTGGAGCCACATACATGACACATAGTCCAAAGCATGTATAGTTAAATACCAATGTCTTTGGATTTGCACTTTTAAGTAGATCACCATCATCAAATGTTTGGTGTTCTTTCAAATTCCTTTCTTTAGTAATCTCTTGGTGTAGTAAACATTTTACCTACATCAAATATTCATCCTTATCATGGAATTATCCATGATCAAGCTACTTTTAGCTTATAACGATAAATCGCGAGTATAATGTTGCTCTCCAAAACCTTTTGGTGGATTAGGACAAATAGTGTCTCCAACCTTTTGCAAATTCTCATCAAATATGAGAACATGACCTTTGCCATATTATACTCTATCATGTTGCAACCAAAAACTTCGTTTCAGATATCACAATATCTTCCACACATCATGGTTTCTGAAACAACTCTTTCAGATCCTAGATAACCTTGATATTAAGACAATCCTTTGAATATCAAGAATCATGGAGACAAACATGATACTCATACACTAACACTTGGAATTGTCACTCTCGTTTTAATACCAATTATTAAACTTCATGGAGTGACCGGAACTTACTGACAGTTTGCAATAGGACTTTTAAACTTTAGATTAACACTTCAAAACAATACGATACCAGTTCGTAAAGTAACTAACCAGAATTCTATAGTTCTATCATCTCAATTAAAGCTAAGCGCAAGGTGGTAAACAGATGCCAATGACTACAACAACTATGCAAATTCACTTTGATTTAATTTATGATAAATAGTGTTCAACTTTTAATCATATTGCCGTTGAACTCCCACTCAAAACAATATCCCTCACATTGTTTTAGTGATCACACGAACCAAATCCACCACATCAAAACCGATCATCACGAGAGTTGATGCAGCTTCAATGGCGAACAATCAACATGTTCATCATATCTACTATATGACTCATGCTTTACCTTTCGGTGATCCGTGTTCCGAGACCATGTCTGTACATGCTAGGCTCGTCAAGATCAAACCTTAGCTTCTGCATGAGCAAATCTGGCTAGCTCACGTTGTATACACTTGCAGAATCTAACACACCCGATCATCACGTGGTGCTTCGAAACAACAAGCTTTAGCAACGGTGCTAACTAAGGGTGAACACTTTATGACTTGAAATTCATGTGCATGAGGGATCATCTTATAATGCTACCGTCGTCTACTAAGCAATACAAGATGCATAAAAGATTAACATCACATGCAATTCATAATATGTGATATGATATGGCCTTTCTTCTTTGTGCTTCCGATCTCCATCTTCTAGCACGAACATGATCTCCATCATCACCGACATTGCATCAAGGTCAATGATGCTTCTCCATGGTTGTCGTCCACCGGCTTCAACTATTACAACTACTTTGAATAGACACACGGGTCTTAACAGAAATTAAAGACAACCATATGGCTCCTGCCGGTTGCCGACTTACAATAAGGAACATTGCATACATCATATATAATCACAATCATGGCCATATCACATCACTGCACACCCCTGCAAAACAAAGTTAGACGCCTCTACTTTCTTTGCATATTTTACGTGGTTTGGGGCTTTCAATAAGTGTCGTTCTAACTTACGAACAAGAACCACAACATTGATACTAGTATTGTTAATCACCCGTTGTAAATTGGATCTTAACTATGCTAGGAGAAACAGGCACCCGCAAAGCCACTTATGCAATACAAGTTGCATGTCAAGCGTGGAGCAAGTCTCATGAACGATGTCATGTAAGGTTAGCCCGGGCCGCTTCATCCCAACATACCGCAAGATGCAAAGTACACAAGAAGAAATCGACAATAAAAGCATCAACGCCCACAATGACCATTGTGTTCTACTCGTGCAAATAGATCTACATATAGACACGGCTCTGATACCACTGTAGGGGTTCGTAGCATGGAAAACAAAAAATTTCTACCGCATGCAAACAAACAAGCCAAGATCTATCTACTAGATTGTAGCAACGAGTCGATAGAGGAACTCACCCTCGAAGATTCCAAAGCGGTTAACGAGAGCAGATTCTCGTGGGTGATGTAGTCGTACTCTTGCCGATCTCAAGATCGCGTAGACGATCCTTCCGGCACTGCGTTCCGGCAGCGCTCCCGCAGTCGGTCACACGTTCGATACTCGACGAAGACCTTCCTCTCCCTTGTTCCAGCAGGCAGCGGAGGTTATAGCACTCTCCTCGTGATTTCGGCAGCACGACGGCGTGGTACCGGAAGTAGAGGGGAGATCTCGCAGGGCTTCGCCTTAAGCCGGAGCGAGTATGGTGGATTATGAGAGAGCTCCTCGGCGATATAGGGTTTAGACACACCAAGGAGGAGGTGCTAGAGCCGGCGGCTAGGGCAACCCTAGGAGGCGGCGGCAGCTGCATGAGGTGGTGGCGCCAAGCTAGGGTTTGGGGCAGGGAACTTGTGTGCTAGGAGGGGCAGCCCTGCCCCTCCCTTTATAGGTGGGAGGTGCGGCCAAGGGGAGGGGAGTCCCTCCCCAACTTGGCTTGGAGGTGGGCCGCCGGTTGGAGGAGGGAACTCCTCCCCAACTCGGTTTCCACCTCTCCTCCTCTTTCCAAAAACTGCCGTTTGACTTTTCAAACTAGCCGTTTGACTTTTCAAACTAGGATTTGAATAATCCCTTTATTTTGGATAGCGATGACACTTAGTACATGATGCAATCATTCCAACTTGTAATGACACATTCATGTACCCCTTCCCCTCCGGAGTGCCGGACATTCCGGAACCTTCTAGAATATTCCCGATGAAAACACCGGAATCATTCCCCAACTCCGAAACGAGACTTTCCTTATATGAATCTTATTCTCCGGACCATTCCGGATCTCTTCGTGATATCCCGGATCCCATCCGAGACTCCGAACAACATTCGGTCTCTTACTCATCATTCCATAACTACTCAACAACATCGAATCCTTAAGTGTGTCTCCCTACGGTTCGTGAATTATGCGGACATGATCGAGACTCTTCTCCGATCAATAACCAATAGAGGAATCTGGAAATTCATATGGCTCCCACATATTTCTACGATTACTTTGCGATCAAATGAACCACTTACATACGATACCAATTTCCCTTTGTCTCACGATAGTTTACTTATCCGAGGTTTTGATCGTCGGTATCTCTGCATACCTAGTTCAACCTCGTTACCGATAAGTACTCTTTTCTCGTTCCCGTGGTATGTGATCCCTTGTGAGCCAGTCACATGCTTGCAAGCTAATTGGATGAGATTCCACCGAGAGGGCCCAGAGTATATCTATCCGTCATATGGATGGACAAATCCCACTCTTGATCCACGTGCCTCAACACATACTTTCCGAACACTCAATGCCACCTTTATAGCCACCCAGTTATGGTGTGGTGTTTGATGTCATCAAAGCATCCTTCCGGTGATGGTGATTAGCATGATCTCATGGTCGAAGGAATTAGGTTACTATGTATCAGAAAGCTTATAGCAAATGAACTATATTAAATGACTTGATCTTTATGCTACGCTTAACTATAGGAGTATGTCCATCACATCATTCTCCTAATGATATGACCCTGTTGTTAATAACATCTCTATGTTCATGATCAGGAAACCATGATCATATATTAACCAACAAGCTAGTTTAACAAGAGGCTTTACTAGGGACTCTTTTATGTTTACAAATCACACAAGTATTAATGTTTCCGGTTAATACAATTATAGCATGGTATGTAAACATTTATCATAAGTATGAAGATATGATAATAACCACTTTATTATTGCCTCTTGGGCATATCTCCAACATTATGCGCGTTCACATGCGCGGTCTCCGTCTTTGGGGTGTGCTCTCCGGCGAGGTCTCCTGTCCGCCATGCCCCCTGCTCCTGTGGCTCCTCTTCCGCTGACGCCAATTGTTCTCGGTGCTGATGCTTATCAGGAGGCCAAGGATGCTGCTCAGAGTGCTGATGATAGTGCTGTTGCTGCTTATGACCTGAAGTTCAAGCAGTACTCTTCTGATCTCGAGGCCTATCGACACACTTTGACTTCTTACAGTCAGTGGGTTGATGAGGATGCTCGTGCTGCTGCTGCTGTTCTCACCTCCAGTGTTCTGCCCCAGTATGCTGCTGAGTTCATGAGTCTCCCTACAGTTGCCGCTCAGTGGGCTCATCTTCGTCAGCGCTATCAGCCGTCTGGGGATGCTCTTTACCTATCCGTGGTTCGCCAGGAGCATGCTCTCCAGCAGGGTGATTCTACTATTGATGAGTTCTATACTCAGAGTGCTGCTATCTGGCGTCAGCTTGATTCTCTTCATACTAATATTTGTGGCACATGCTCGTGTTGCCAGATTGTGCGTTCGTATTTGGAGTTTCACCGCATCTATGCGTTTCTGTCTCGGCTCCGCCAGGAGTTTGAGCCCCGGCGTGCTCAGCTGAATGCTCGTGGTCGTGTTCCGCTCTCTGAGGTGTTGTCTGAGCTTCGGGCTGAGGAGACCCGTCTCCGTGGTGCTGGTCTTCTTGCGATTCCATCTGTGCTTGCTACCCGTGGTCCTCCTATGCCGTCGGTTCCCTCGACTCAGCCACGGTCCTCTGTGCCGTCACCGATACTACCCACTCCTCCAGGACAGGGTCAGAGTCAGCACCAGCAGCTTCAGGGTCAGAGTCAGCAACAGCAGTTTCAGGGCCAGAGTCAGCACCAGCAGGCTCGTGGTCAGGGTCGCCATGGTTCTCTTCGTCATTGCTCTTACTGTACAAGGATGGCCAAACTTGGGCCACCTGTTATACACGGGATCCCAGCTTACGTCAGTAGCACCAGGCTCATGGGCAGTCGACTCCTTCTGGATCTTCAGCAGTTGCTCTCTCCGATCAGGACATTATCCGGAGTCTTCGCGGTCTGCTTGCTGCTACAGGCTCTTCTTCGACAGGCAGTGCTGGTTCTGTGACTGATTCTTCAGGCCCTGTGCGACTACCACCTTCTACACAGTCAGGTACGTCCTCATGGTATCTGGATTCTGGAGCTTCTTTTCATATGACCTCCGAGTCTTCTTTTCTGTCCGCTCTTCCTTCTCTCCCTTCTCCTGTTCGTGTTTTCACAGCTGATGGTACCTCTCTCCCTGTTTCTAGTCGGGGCACCCTCTCTACTTCTTCCTTTTTTGTTCCTGATATATTCTCATGTCCCTCTTCTTAAGATGAATTTGTTCTCTGCTAGCCAGCTTACTGACTCTGGTTGTCGCGTCATTCTTGATGCTGATTCTTGTGTTGTCCAGGACCGTCGCACGCAGGCCCTGGTTGGAGCTGGCCCTCGCAGCCGTGACTCTTCAGGACTTTGGGAGTTAGACTGGCTTCGTGTTCCTTCCGCTGCCACTTCATCTTCCAGTTCTTCTCCGGTCGTCGCCTCTGCTACCAGCTCCTTTCAGTAGTGGCATCATCGTCTTGGTCACCTTTATGACTCTCGCCTTTCGTCATTAGTTCATCGTGGTCTTCTGGGGTCTGTCTCAGGAGATGGGTCTTTACATTGTCAGGGCTGTAGTTTGGGTAAACAGATTCAGCTTCCCTATCCTACTAGCGCGTCTGTATCTCAGCGACCTTTTGATTTAGTTCATTCAGATGTTTGGGGTCCGGCTCCTTTCGCTTCGAAAGGGGGCCATCGCTACTATATTTTATTCATCGATGATTTCTCTCGGTACACCTGGTTGTATTTTTATGTGCTCTCGTAGTGAAGTGCTCTCCATATATCAGCGTTTTGCGGTTATGGTCCGTACTCAATATTCTACTCCCATTCGTGTGTTTCGTGCTGATTCTACTGGTGAGTATATCTCCCAGATGTTGCGAGGTGTTCTTGCTGAGCAGGGCACCCTTGCTCAGTTCTCCTGTCCTGGCGCCCATGCTCAGAATGGTGTTGCTGAGCGCAAGCATCGCCATCTTCTTGAGACCACTCGTGCCATGATGATTGCTTCTTCTCTTCCGCCGCATTTCTGGGCTGAGGCTGTCGCTACGTTGGCTTACCTCATCAATATTCAGCATTCTGCCGCTCTGCGGGGTGGCATCCCCCTTGAGCTCCTATCTGGACAGTCTCCAAACTATTCCATGCTTCGCTTGTTTGGTTGTGTTTGCTATGTTCTCCTTGCTCCTCGCGAACGCACCAAACTGACCGCTCAGTCTGTTGAGTGTGTTTTTCTTGGATAAAGTGATGAGCATAAGGGCTATCGCTGTTGGGACCCCGTTGGTCATCGGATGCGTATCTCTCGTGATGTTACTTTTAATGAGACGCGTCCTTTCTATCCTCGTCCCACCGCTGGTACCTACCCGGTGGAAGATATCTCGTTTCTTCTCTTTCCTGACACACCCCCTCTGTCTACTCCTTCTACTCCTATTGTGTCTTCTTCAGGATTTCCTACCCCTGATGTCTTTTCTTCTACACCGTCCTCCTCTGTTCCGTCTAGTTCTCCTAGTTCTCCTTGTTCTCCGGAGTCTTCCTCTACTATTCCTTCTTCTTCATCGTCGTCTCCTGGTTCGTCTTCATCTAACGAGCTTCCCTCTACTCATCCTGTTTGTCAGCGTCGTGCCCCCGATCGTTACTCTCCTAGTCAGTATGGTCTTTCTGTTGCCTCCGAGCCGACTTCTTATCGGGATGCTGAGCGTCATCCTGAATGGCAACTGGCCATGGCTGAGGAGATTGCTGCGCTTGAGCGCACTGGCACCTGGGATCTTGTTTCTCCCCCTCCCGGTGTTCATCCTATCATGTGTAAGTGGGTCTATAAGATTAAGACCTGCTCTGATGGATCTCTTGAGCGCTATAAAGCACGTCTTGTGGCTCGTGGTTTTCAGCAGGAGCATGGTCGTGACTATGATGAGACCTTTGCTCCTGTGGCTCATATGACCACTGTGCGTACTCTTCTTGCTGTTGCTTCTGTTCGTCACTGGTTTGTGTCTCAGCTTGATGTTTAGAACGCATTTCTCAATGGTGAGTTGAGTGAGGAGGTTTATATGCAGCCTCCTCCTGGGTATTCTGTTCCCGCTGTTCCCCCTCCTCTTCGCCGTCGCCGGACTAAGCTCCAGCGACGCGGCGGCGGTGGCGGGGACCCAACCCTCGTGCGCGCCCCTTACATGGCGACGACGTCTCAAGTTTCGAGCAACAACGATGGCTTTCCAGCGGAACTCCAGCAGTGATGGCGAGTGGGCGGCGGCCGGTGAGTTCTGGTGGCAGCGGTCCTTGGGCGGAGAGGCGGCGGATGATGGCGAGATCTAGGATTCCTAGATCGCCGACTTCTTCGACTCCTCGACGTCGGCCAGTGCTATCCAGAGGTCTTTCGGGGCCTACTATGCATCACGAGGACGTCCCAGGTGGAGGCCCTTGGGTTGGTGGAGGTGGACATCTTCTCTATTGAAGGTGGCCAGTCTGTGGCTGGATTTGTGGATCTCGCAATCCGTGTTCCAGTCCTAGTAGCGAGGCGGGAAGACCCAGGTGCCGGTGAAAACGAGCCATTGGCAGGCGATGGCGGCGTTACCATGCCGTTAGCTTGATGAAGGCATCGCCGTGCACCTTGGGCCGACCTCACTCGTGCTACTCCGTGGAAACCTAAGATCTTCGGGTCAGGCGATGGCGGTCCCGTGGTGTCGGTATCGCGTTCTCTCCTAGGAGCATCGTTTGTGGAGCAATGTTGAATGGAAGTGGCAGGAGAGGTGGAGCAGCTAGCGCGCGGGGGGTGGTGCTGCTTGGCACCGCGGTGGTGTCGGTGGCTGCTGTGGCAAGAGTCTACGCATCGATCTGCATGCTGACGACGGGTTGGCGGAAGATATTGAAGGCAACGACATCTAGAGCGTGTGCGTGGGCGACGCTCCGTGGATATGCTGTGCGGTTCTAGGGCTCCATTTGCTTGAGTTCGAGTCGCCACACCCAGGCACTCCAGCTTCTCTTGACGAGTGGCAACAGTGTGAGTGACCATGGGGCGGGGTCAAAATATGCAGCTAGGTGTTCCATAGATCTCATTGGGGAGCTGATGATACGGTTATTGTTTTTTGCTCGATGTTTTATTTTGGCGTTTCCGGTTTGTATAATCTTTATAATAGCTTTTGCCAAACAATATGGTTCTAATACTAATAAATAAAGGCTATGTGCATCGCTTGATGCAGAGGCCGGGGCTTCGCTCCCCATTTCGAAAAATAGGTAGCCAAGGATTCGCACTACACATCTTAAAAGTTCCAATCACAAATTTCTTATATTTTTGACGCAGTAAAAAAGACAAATTTGTTGAATTTCGTATTTGTTCTGTTCACACCAGATCCGAAAATTTCTCTTTTTCTCTGAGCCTAAAATATAATATATTTTCACACGATTTTGGGCACGCGTGTAGTGCATGATCTACATGCTCGTATTTGTTTCATATTTTTTTGTATCTTGAAATTTGAATTTTTCAAAGTTTTAGAGGATAAAAATAACTGCTTGAGCCCGGTCTCCAAAAGGCCGCTCTAGTTTTTTTGGGGTTTATTCTTTTTGGCTTTTCGTTTTCTTGTTTTAATAGTTATAGTCTTTTTAGACTCTTTTGCTTTTTTTTCTTTTTTTTTGAAAAGAGTTTTATTGCATTAATTTTCAAAGAGTTTAAAATTAAGAGCTTACAATTCATGGATCACATAATGTGGACACAAAGATGAACCAACGAAATAAAATAAGAACACGTCTAAGCATCTTGCAATCTATTAGTATGCCACCAGCCCGCCTGGTTGAATATAGCCTGTGCAACCGTCTCCAAACGGCTGCACCCAGCACGCATAGGCTCTCGTTGCGTCTCCGGGAGAAGGAAAGACCAGTCTTGGATTGAATGAGACACCATATGAATGACCTGTAAAAAACGATTATTTGTGCTTTTGTTAAAGATAACATCATTACGACAATTCCATATAGCCCAAACAAGAGCACAAATGCCAATTCTAATCCTTTCTTTCAAAGCTCTATCCACCCATTTAACCAATTCCCAAACATAATGCTGCAAGTAAAATGGACTACCCTCCAAATCAATCTAGCCATGTGACAATTGTAGAATAGATGCTCAATTGACTCCGGTGAATCACAGAAAGCACACTTCTTACAACCATTCCAATTTCTTTTAGCGAGGTTATCCTTAGTAAGAATAACTTTTTTATAAAGGAACCAAATAAAAATCTTAATTTTTAGTGGCACTTTGATCTTCCAAATATACTTTCGTAGAAAAATCGTATGACCATTCATATAATTTGTGTACATAGATTTGACCGTAAACGCCTCTGAAGCATCAAGCTTCCACATCAAAACATCCGAGTCTTCATTTAAACACACACTCATAAGACGTTGTACTCTTTTGCTTGTAATGAGAAAAGGTTCAGGCTGGCCGCCGCGCATCCTCGTTTTCTTGCTTTCATATTATCTAGGACTGGTGGACAGCGGCACGCACATAACAAGCCTCAGGACGGCAGGATGCAGAGGTTGATGGAGTAAACCACCGAAATGGCACCGATGTCTAGCCCGCAGCAATATTCCTTGTACCAACTAGCTAGCCTGTTCCGATAACAACACAATTTTTCAGCATGGCGACTAGAGAGTAGTTGTCTGCCAAATGCAACAGACCGTGTGCTAATCTGAGATCAAGCAATGCATGATGTTTTCTTTCTGATGCCTCCTATGCCTAGACTACTGACCTAGGAAGCTGTACAATCATCAGAGATGATAGACCATCGAAAAACTGGACAACTTTGTGAAACTCTCTCACCGGCTTGGCAACTGAATGGATACCGGCAGTTGCTTTCTTGCCTTTTATCGGGCGTTCCCAGCCCAGCCGGAGGTGTTGCTATCTTCTATGGAGCTGTCCTGTTGGAGTGCTCTGCTCTACATGTGCCATATCTAGCTGTTTTAATTTAATTCGAGAAACTGTGAAGGAAACCAACCTTCATGGCATTCAATTTGAAGATTATAGGTGTTGTTCTTGCGACAGATCAGGAGAAGTACGTATGTCGAATGACCCTAGTTTTGTAGCTGTGGCGAGTGGGGACGGCGACAACGACATACTTCATTGAGTTCTCGGTTCCCTGAGTTAAAATCCTCAGTACGACCTTGCTGCGTCGGGAACGGCAGCTTCCTAATCGTTTCCTTGTTAACGACATTGTTCGGGTTTGGGCCTTGCTGCATAGACCGGACGACGACATCGTTGTGCACGGTTACCTTCCTGCAGACGTTATTTTTGAGAACCTTTTCGGGCTTTAGGTGTCATCACCACTACTTTTGTTGTTGTAAGTCTCTGATTGCTTTGGCGGGGACTTTATTATTTTATTTTTCTTCTTATTTTGTTCTTTTGGCTATGTGCATCATGGATGTCTTTCTAGACATGATGCTGTCATCTAGTATTAACATATTTCCTTTATAAAGAAAATGATTTCATTGCGGTAGATTCTAAGTTGTATACTGGTTAATTTCACTGCCAAGCAATCTAAATATGCAGTTAACTTCTTTATTACTCAACCTTTTGGAGGTTGCACATGAATGGTCTGTTTAAAGTGCAGTCAGTACTGGTAGTAACTTCACACGTGTTGGTCTTCAGGCATGGTAAACTGCTGATCGGTATATGTCTTCTTTGTATATTATTTTCACTGATTATATGAGCGCCCCTATAAGATTTTCATATAATAGTCTAATCAACTAATTTGGAACAGAACTGAAGGACCCCCGCGTCCATCTCTGAGGCGACATAGGGGTCGGGGCCCTACCTCTACATTGCTGTGTGCCCCTTCCCCGCCCTCCCTTACGCCCACCCCACCGCTGCCGGAGGAGGCCGTCCGATAAGGACGACGGCAGCGGGAGCCCACCGTTTGCACTTGTCCTATACCCTAACGTCTAGTATCCACCAAATCTCACCAAGATCCACATATAGTCGTCCAACCGTGCATATGATGCTAGGGCGACCATGGAAAGAAGACGTGGTGGCAGAGATAATCTGGTTCGGTGGCCCGGATGTGTGAAGAAAGTTGCTCGGAATGAGGCTATATCAATGCCTTGTTTACAGCAGCTGCTCTTAGCACATCTGTGTTCTGTCTCTAGATTTCAGAAGTACATATGCAACCCACACAAGGCATGGATCCTCACTGGTGATAATGAATCTGCTTGCAGGCGGCGGTTCTACGGATTAAGTGCGGCAGCGTCAGGCACGAGGTTTGGCGACTCCAAGATCCACTTTTGCTGACACCTTATGGTATTTTAATTATGGCTATTTTCCACGATTATCATGGTCCGGTCGGAGGTGGGCATATCAAGTGGGTTCAATGGCCAGAGGTTCGCCATGCTCATGTGTGTGATACCGCTAGGTGCTGGCACGTGACATGGATCAAGAAGGATGGGATGAAGACGCATGTGTGCCTGGCAATCAATACTTTGCAGAATTTATTGTCATGTGGTGGTGACCGTTAGATATATATATTTGTGTTGTAGTTTCCCTATATGTTAGGGGGCTTACTGCATATTCACACCTGTATCCGTATTATATATTGTGGTCTTTGGCCCTAGAGGAATATAAGTTGTCTATTACTAACATGGTATCAGAGCAAGGTTAGTCTCGTTCTCTCCTTGCAACTTCATCGCCGGAGCCACCACCGTCCCTGTCGCCGTCGGCCTTGCCGTCGTCGCCGCTGCCGGTCGACGCCCGGTTTTTCTTCTTCGGTCCTGATCTGCCCCGATATCGCCCAGATCGGTCAGATCTGCCCCGATATCACCCAGATCGGTCCAATCTGCCCTGTTTTTCGCCTAGATCTGCGTCCGATCTGCCCCGTTCTGCATCGTCCCCGCCGCCGTCCGTCCCATCCATGCCGCCGGCCGCCTCGTCGCCCCGTCCCCGCCGCCGCCGGCTTCTTGCCCCGTCCCCGTCCCCGCCGGCTGCACCACCACCAACAGCTGCTGTCGGCCGCCCCGTCTCCGCCGCCGGCCGCCCCTCGCCTCGTCTCCGCCGCCGCCGGCCGCTCGCCCTGTCCCCACCACTGATCTGCATCAGGCCGCTCGCCCTTGTCTGCCTCTGCATCGGGCCGCGATCTATCCAGATCGATTGCGGCTGAGCGTTGACTCAAAAAAAATTGGGAGAGAGATGTCTTCTACATCGGGCTATGTTGTGATTCCCTCGCTGCCCGGTGATTTTCGATGGAGCGAATTATCCTGATTTCGCTGCCTTCATGCACGTTCACATGCACGGTCTCCGTCTTTGGGGTGTGCTCTCCAGCGAGGTCTCATGTCCGCCGTGTCCCCTGCTCCTGTGGCTCCTCTTCCGCCGACGCCGATTGTTCTCGGCACTGATGCTTCTCAGGAGGCCAAGGATGCTGCTCAGAGTGCCGATGATAGTGCTGTTGCTACTTATGACCTGAAGTTCAAGCAGTGCTCTTCTGATCTCGAGGTCTATCGCCACGACCTGACTGCCTACACTCAGTGGGTTGATGAGGATGCTCGTGCTGCTGCTGTCCTCACCTCCAGTGTTCTGCCCCAGTATGCTGCTGAGTTCATGAGTCTCCCTACTGTTGCCGCTCAGTGGGCACATCTTCGTCAGCGCTATCAGTCGTCTGGGGATGCTCTTTACCTTTCCGTGGTTCGACAGGAGCATGCTCTTCAGCAGGGTGATTCTACTATTGATGAGTTCTATACTCAGAGTGCTGCCATCTGGCATCAGCTTGATTCTCTCTGTACTGCTGTTTGTGGCACATGTCCGTGCTGCCAGATCGTGCGCTCGGATTTGGAGTTCCACCGCATCTATGAGTTTATGTCTCGGCTCCGCCAGGAGTTCGAGCCCCGTCGTGCTCAGTTGAATGCTCGTGGTCGTGTTCCGCTCTCTGAGGTGTTGTCTGAGCTTCGGGCTAAGGAGACTCGTCTTCGTGCTGCTGGTCTTCTTGCGGTACCGTCTGTGCTTGCTACTCGTGGTCCTCCTCTGCCGCCTGCTCAACCGAGGTCCTCTGTGCCACCGCCGATCCTACCCACTCCTCCAGGTCAGGGTCCGCTTCAGCACCAGCAGTCTCTGGGTCAGCTTCAGCACCATCCGTCTCAGGGTCAGAGTCAGCACCAGCAGGCTCATGGTCAGGGTCGTCGTGGTTCTCTTCGTCACTGCTCTTACTGCAACAAGGATGGCCACACTTGGGCCACCTGTTATACACGGGATCCCAGTTTACGTCAGCAGCACCAGGCTCGTGGGCAGTCGGCTCCTTCCGGATCTTCAGCAGTTGCCCTCTCTGATTAGGACATTATCAGGAGTCTTTGCGGTTTGCTTGCTGCTACAGGCTCTTCTTCGACGGGCACTGCTAGTTCTGTGACTGATTCTTCCAGCACTGTGTGACCACCACCTTCTACACAGTCAGGTACGTCTCCGTGGTATCTGGATTCTGGAGCTTTTTTCATATGACCTCTGAGTCTTCTTTTCTGTCCGCTCTTCGTTCTCTCCCCTATCCTGTCCGTGTTCTCATGGCCGATGGTACCTCTCTTCCTGTCTCTAGTCGGGGCACCCTTTCTACTTCTTCTTTTTCTGTTCCTGATATTTCTCATGTTCCCCGTCTTAAGATGAATTTGTTCTCTGCTAGCCAGCTTACTGACTCTGGTTGTCGCATCATTCTTGATGCTGATTCTTGTGTTGTTCAGGACCGTCGCACACATGTCCTGGTTAGAGCTGGCCCTCGCAGCCGTGATTCTTCAGGGCTTTGGGAGTTAGACTGGCTTCGTGTTCCTTCCGCTGCCACTTCATTTGCCAGTTCTTCTCCGGTCGTCGCTTCTGCTACAAGCTCTTTCCAGCAGTGGCATCATCGTCTCGGTCACCTTTGTGACTCTCGTCTGTCGTCATTAGTTCATCGTGGTCTTCTGGGGTCTGTCTCAGGAGATGGGTCTTTACATTGTCAGGGCTGTCGGTTGGGCAAACAGATTCATCTTCCCTATCCTACTAGCGCGTCTGTATCTCAACGACCTTTTGATTTAGTTCATTCCAATGTTTGGGGTCCGGCTCCTTTCGCTTCGAAAGGGGGCCATCGCTACTATATTTTATTCATTGATGATTTTTCTCGGTACACTTGGTTGTATTTTATGCGCTCTCGTAGTGAAGTGCTCTCCATATATCAGCGCTTTGCGGCCATGGTCCGCACTCAATATTCTTCCCCTATTCGTGTGTTTCGTCCTGATTCTGCTGGTGAGTATATCTCCTAGATGTTGCGAGGTGTTCTTGCTGAGCAGGGCACCCTTGCTCAGTTCTCCTGTCCTGGCGCACATGCCCAGAATGGCGTTCCTGAGCGTAAGCATCGTCATCTTCTTGAGACCACTCGTGCCATGATGATTGCTTCTTCTCTTCCGCCGCATTTCTGGGCTGAGGCTGTCGCTACATCGGCTTACCTCATCAATATTCAGCCTTCTGCTGCTCTGCAGGGTGGTATCCCTCTTGAGCGCCTATCTGTACAGTCTCCAGACTACTCCATGCTTCGCTTGTTTGGTTGTGTTTGCTATGTTCTCCTTGCTCCTCGCGAACGCACCAAACTGACCGCTTAGTCTGTTGAGTGTGTCTTCCTT
Source organism: Avena sativa (assembly GCA_916181665.1). Taxonomy (NCBI): domain Eukaryota; kingdom Viridiplantae; phylum Streptophyta; class Magnoliopsida; order Poales; family Poaceae; genus Avena; species Avena sativa. Next base: position 51,542,603 of record OV702285.1, on the reverse strand, counting down.
GGATACAATGATGAGCATAAGGGCTATCGCTGTTGGGACCCCGTTGGTCGTCAGATGCGTATCTCTCGTGATGTTACTTTTGATGAGACGCGTTCTTTCTATCCTCGTCCCACCGCTGGTACCTACCCGGTGGAAGATATCTCTTTTCTTCTCTTTCCTGACACACCTCCTTCTACTCCTATTGTGTCTTCTTCAGGATCTCCTCCCCCTGATGTCTCTTCTTCTACACCGTCCTCCTCTGCTCCGTCTAGTTCTCCTCATTCTCCGGAGTCTTCCTCTGCTATTCCTTCTTCTTCATCGTTGTCTCCTGAGTCGTCTTCCTCTGACGAGCTTCCCTCTAATCGTCCTGTTCGTCAGCGTCGTGCCCTAAACCGTTACTCTCCTAGTCAGTATGGTCTTTCTGTTGCCTCCGAGCCGACTTCTTATCGGGATGTTGAACATCATCCTGAATGGCAGCTGGCCATGGCTGAGGAGATTGCTGCGCTTGAGCGCACTGGCACCTGGGATCTTGTTTCTCCCCCTCTCGGTGTTCGTCCTATCACGTGTAAGTGGGTCTATAAGATTAAGACCCGCTCTGATGAATCTCTTGAGCGCTATAAAGCGCATCTTGTGGCTCGTGGTTTTCAGCAGGAGCATGGTCGTGACTATGATGAGACCTTTGCTCCTGTGGCTCATATGACCACTGTGCGTACTCTTCTTGCTGTTGCTTCTGTTCATCACTGGTCTGTGTCCCAGCTTGATGTTCAGAATGCCTTTCTCAATGGTGAGTTGAGTGAGGAGGTTTATATGCAGCCTCCTCCTGGGTATTCTGTTCCCGAGGGGATGGTCTGTCGTTTTCGACGTTCTCTTTATGGCCTCAAACAGGCCCCTCGTGCCTGGTTTGAGCGCTTTGCTTCTGTAGTGACTGCTGCTGGTTTCTCCCCTAGTGCTCATGATCCAGCGTTGTTTGTTCACACTTCTCTATGTTGATGATATGATCATTACTGGTGATGATCCTGAGTATATCACCTTTGTTAAGGCTCGTCTTCGTGATCAGTTTCTTATGACTGATCTTGGTCCTCTTTGATATTTTCGTGGGATTGAGGTTTCCTCCACTTCTGATGGCTTTTACATCTCTCAGGAAAAGTATATTCAGGATCTTCTTGCTCGTGCTGCTCTTGGGGATGAGCGCACTGTTGAGACCCCTATGGAGCTTAATGTTAAGCTTCAACCTACTGATGGTGATCCTCTTTCTGATCCGACGCGTTATCGTCATCTTGTTGGAATTTTTGTTTATCTTGCTATCACTCGTCCTGACATCTCTTATCCTGTTCATATTCTGAGTCAGTTTGTTTCTGCTCCTACCACTGTTCACTATAGTCATCTTCTTCGTGTTCTTCGTTATCTTCATGGTACGATCACTCGTCGCCTCTTCTTTCCTCGTTCCAGCTCCCTCCAGCTCCAGTGCTATTCGGACGCTTCGTGGGCGAGTGATCCTTCGGATGGTCGTTCACTTTCCGCTTACTGTGTGTTTCTTAGTGGTTCGCTCATTGCTTGGAAGACGAAGAAACAGACAACGGTTGCCCGTTCGAGTGTTGAGGCTGAGTTGCGTGCTATGGCCTTGTTGACTGCTGAGGTGACCTGGTTACGGTGGTTACTTGCGGATTTTGGGGTCTCTATTACCACACCCACTCTGGTTTTGTCTGACAGTACATGTGCTATTAGTGTTGCACGTGATCCGGTCAAGCATGAGCTTACCAAGCATATTGGTGTTGATGCTTTCTATACACGTGCTCAGGTGCAGACTCAGGTTGTTGCGCTTCAGTATGTGCCTTCAGTTGGCGGATTTCTTCACGAAGGCACAGACCAGAGCGCAGCATGATTTCTTACTCTCCAAACTCAGTGTTGTGGATCCACCATGAGTTTGAGGGGGGAGGGGGGGGGGTTAGATGTATATATTTGTATTGTAGTTTCCCCATATGTTAGGGGGATTACTGCATATTCACACATGTATCTGTATTATATATTATGGCCTTTGGCCTCCAGAGGAATATAAGTTGTCTATTCCTAACAGTGACAACATACTTCATTCCTTGTGGTGCTCCTGGAGCTCCATGCTCAGGTCCGTGGTGGCTCTGTAGTCATCTCTTTGTTGGAAGCATTGTCTGAAGATTGGATCTTCTTCATGCTGAAAACCCATGATCTTACTATCTTGGTTACACCGGACGATTAAGGTGTTTGTGCAGTGCTACCTTCCTAGAAATGTCGTTTTTGGAGAAGTATTTTCGGAGTTGAGGTGTCATCCCTACTGGTGGTGCTATTGCTACTTCGAGTGTTTGTTTGCTTCGGTGATGTCTTTGTTTTTGTTTTTTGGTTGTACGGATCCATCGTGTCTAGACTTGGTCTAGTCATTACGTCGTTGCAAAGGATAATTCTAATTGATACTTTTTTGGTATTACTTTATTCAATTTATTGAAAAAAGATTTCTTATATTAGGACCAGATATGTTTACCATGCACATTGTCCTTGTCGCCGGAATTAGTTGTTTTAATTATGTAAAAGGTTCAAAAAATGCAACAAGGGCATGATAGCCTTCCCACGAGAGATTAAATGGTCAATTAGCAGCCAGTTAACAGAAGTGACATTCTCGGAATGAACGACGACATTAGCTTGATGGCATTCTCAGGTGGATGACAAATTTGATGGCATTCTTGAAAACGATAATAGTCTAATGACATTTTAACAACTAGACCAATTTATTAACGCCATGAAAGAAGTAATACGGTTGGCCTGCACACCTGATCTTAGCAAGCTAGATCCCATCGCCCTAATGTGTTCCGCCACGGCCGCTACTGGCATGTACATGCTGCAGGGCGGCCTGGAACTCCTCTACATTGGCATGTGAATGTCGGAAATGGCTCGCCTCGATCTACATCTATGGATGTGTGGCTCCATCAGCCTACGCATGCCACTGAAGCTTGGCATGTGAATGCAGTTGGCAAAAGATCTCGAGCTCGGATGGGGTTGACATGTGACAACTAGCTTGTCACGGACACGACCATAATCTTGGGCATGGTAGTGGCAAAGTTGTTGTCAATTGGATACAAGTGTCTGACTGTAGAAATTCAATTGATAATCAATACAATGTCCAAACATGCGTGTGATTTTGTTTCTGATACCTCCTAATCCTAAGACTAAACTATCCAATTTTGGTAGACACTTCGGGTACACGATTATATATAATAGATAACTCTGGCAAATCAATAAGCAAAAATCGAGACCAGACCTCATCAGCTTGGTATGTACATGGATATTGGCTCTGCCGTGCCTTTTATGGGGGGCTCCTTAAGGTGTTGATATCTTCTATGGAGTTGTTTAACCTGCCTCTGCTGCCCCACATGTCCATAAGCTTATCTGCCAGATTATTTTACTTCTCCGTAGGGGCATCTTTAAGAGAAAATTCCTTATCTGACACTTCAATTGATGCACAAAGTTGTTTTAGACACAGTAGTCGGACTTTGGTGGTAGTATAAATTAATCTATACAACTGGATAAAGAGTGTGGACAGTCAATAATCATCCGAGGGTACCATAAAAGTGTCGGGCGTGATTTTTTCCTTCCGCCAAGACCAATCCTCGATCTTTGCATGTGAATGGCCGGGCTAGAGAGTCTACTTTTGCACGGCGATGACAAAGCTATTATCCGCTCAATGCAACGAACTGTGTGCTGATCTTTAAGTGGCTACGACTTGCATGTCAGGAACGGCATGCTGTCTTATTTCTAATACCTCATATGCCTAGAATAGTTATGAAAAATCATAACTAAATTATTCTAATTCAGAAAAATACAAATAATATATCAAAATTTGCATAAAAATAAGATCTATCTATCTACACTCAAATATTACACATTTATAAAAAAATTAAGTGAAACATAAAACATTATATATAGTTTAAAACGGGCATTATAAATTCAAAAACGATCCAAACAACGTGAAACCTTCGCGTGGTGTCATATTATGTGACATAGTTAGAAAGGAAAATATCAAACTTGGTATATTGATTATGTCTCAAAAAACCCTTCACAAAATGACCTATCTCGTTCGAGGTTTGGCTTTCGGGTCAAATGACCAATGTTATGGCTAGAATGAAGGCATAGTTTGTGATAATGTGTCCATATTGTGCATATGTCTGCATCATGGGATGTCGAACAATGTTTCATGAGGAAGTTTTCCTTTTCGTCCCACCAAAAAGCCGTTTCTATTTTCCGAGTGCAAAAAACGACCTGTTTTATGAAGCAACCACCAAATGGCTAATTCAAAATACTACTGTCACATTTTTCAAAAATACTAGACCACCTTACATGGATAATGTCATACACGGGGATTTCAAACATTTCCTTCTATCCCTGGTGAAAAAGACAAATTCCTGCCGAATCGGTAGGAAGTGGGTCAGATATGAACTATAGGTACATGATCGGATGCTCATGATTTTTTACAAAAATCATTTTTAGGTTCAAAATATGTTGTTTCATCATAGATCCACTTCAAGTTTAGCGAATCTTAGCCCCGAGATAAGAATCTTCATGCCCTCCCTTCGACAAAGTTTGACGATAGTTTAAAACGGGCATCATAAATTCAAAAACGATCCAAACAATATGAAACCTTCATGTTGTGTCATATTATGTGACATAGTTAGAATAAAAAATATTAAACTTGGTATATTGATTATGTCTCAAAAAAACCTTCACAAAATGACCTATCTCGTTCGAGATTTCTTGGCTTTCGGGTCAAATGACCAATGTTATGGCTAGAATGAAGGCATAGTTTGTGATAATGTGTCCATATTGTGCATAAGTGTGCATCATGGGATGGAGAACAATGTTTCAGGAGGAAGTTTTCCTTTTCATCGCACCAAAAAGCCGTTTTCCATTTTCCTAGTGCAAAAGACGGACGATTTTGTGAAGCAACCACCAAATGGATAATTCAAAATACCACCGTCATAATTTTCAAAAATACTAGACCACCTTACATGGATAATGTTGTAATAGGGGGATCTCAAACATTTCCGTCTATCCCTGGTGAAAACGACAAATTCCTGCCGAATCGGTAGGAAATGGTCAGATATGAACTACAGGAACATGATCGGATGCTCATGATTTTTTAAAAAAGTCATTTTTAGGTTTAAAATATGTTGTTTTATCATAGATCCACTTCAAGTTTAGCGAGTCTCAGCCCCGAGCTAAGAATCTTTATGAGTGCCGTTTTAAACGGGCAAATAAAATTATGATAAGAATCACGGCTTAGTTTGTGTTAAGTTGATATTGATATCATATTTGGATTTCTCTCATTTTTCTAATCAATTTAGACATTATTTGCCGAATTCCGATTTACAGATTTAAAGATATTAATTATTCATATTAAATAAAAAATACAAAAAAATAAAATCATTATATTTTTTTGAATTCAATAATATTTTTACTTATTCATTGTTATTTACTTAAATAATTGCTTGTAATTTCAAAAAATACAACCATGTGAGATGATGATATAAGAGTTAATAGAAATAATATCATAGATTGACAACAATGTGTAAATTGATTTGCGGGAAGAGATTCGGAAGGAACGAGAAAGTTAAGCGTGCTAGGATGGGTGACCGAACGGAAACTTTGACTAAGACTGCAATTTAATCAATTATTAACTATAAATAGTGTTAAAATGATTAAAGCGAGAGATTACGGAGTCAAACAATTCAAAGATTAAAAAAAATTTAAAAAATATATAGTTTTTTACAATATTTTAGGCTATGCCGACGGCCCCGTCGGCGTAGCTCCATTCCTGTGTCGACGGCCAGTGTAGCTCCAGGCTAGACCGTTATCGAAAAAGGCCATTGACTGACACGCGGGGCCCGCTGGAAGACGTTATGCCGAGGGGGGAGGGCTGTGCCGACGGCCACGGAGCTAGGCCGACGAGGACGTACACCGAGGGGGCTCGGCCACCATCGGCATAGCCTGTGCCAACTGCAATTTGGCGTTGTACCGACAGCAGGCTACCGTCGGCGTAGCAAATCTTTCCCTGCCTCTTGCTACCCCCATGTGCACTGCTTCTCTGGTAGGCCGTATTTAATTGGAGAAAAGGTGCATGGAGCCAGCCTGCATATTCGGCTCTTAAATCAAGAGAGTTCATCAATGTGGATTTTAGGTTTGGCTCTGCAGGTTCTCGTCCCCTGGTATTTTTCTAGCATGCAATCTGAACACGTAATTTACCTTTGCTATTTCCTCATGTTATATCCGAGGTTGGATAGGAAATATTTTCCTAAAGTGCAATTGGTAATAGTAGTAATTAACTTGGCAGCGTGTTGGGTCTTCATAGTGATGAAAAGATTATCGGTATGTCATCTTCGTGTCATGCTTACTGATAAATGTACTTCTCCATGATAAGTTACTTTCTTGATGTCTCGTAGCAACAAAAGTGTAAATGGTTTTCATAAAACAGAGGCATGAACAAAAAGGCGATCGCAGAAATGAGGTTTTATTGAATATATGCAAGATCAACAACCGAATCTGGATTGCTTGGCCAGCCATTTCATGGATATGTACGGAGTCTTCACCTGCCTTTTCTCCCAACACAATCCCCACCTACTTTTCCGTCATCTCGGATGAGAGAGGGCAGCCACCGTATGCGTAGCCGAACGCCCCGCCATCACCGGCCATGGCCTCCACCTAAAATTTCTATGCAAGCTCGCTGCCGCTTAACCTCCGGCCTAGCCGTGCGTCTTCCCGTCTCATGTCCCGCGAGGAATGTGCTGCCGCGCCGCAACAGCGCACCAGCGCCATGGGGAAGCTGCTGCCTGCCGTGGGCTCCACCTGCATCGACCGGTGGCGGTGCACGAGAAGGCCGTAAGGACTACGGCCGAGGCACCCACCATTATCCCACAGGAGTCAGTTGCTGCGAGCAATTCCGGCGGTTCCACCACAGTTTTTGCGAATTTGCAAATTTTCATCATGGGGTGCTACAATAGTTCTTTTGTTTTGCATGATGTGAAGAATTTTTGCTACAGTCAACTGTTGTTTTTTGCACCGTAACGATCTGTGGATTTGCATCATACAAGGAACTTCTTTTCCTATAAGCGCCATGTGATGTTGCTATATTAGTACAATGTTTTTGCTATGAAGTATTCAGCGAGAGTCTTCGTTGAGGTCAGTTTTGCTACAATAAAATATTTATTTTACTACAAGATCTCCGGTGAAATCTCAAGCGAGCGAAGTTGGTTGCTACAATAGCACGATTTTTTGCTCATAATGTTCTATGAGTTTGTGGGATCTCTGTCCGTTCCACTTTTGACATAAGCTCGAGCAGAAACTCGGTGGACCTCTGTGTGATCGCCCTGGAAGCCTGATAAACCCGAGAAGATGACATAAATGTACTGCCGATTTATCATGTCCTTATTGATTTTCTTTTTGCATTTTTTTCTTACAGACCCACATATCCTTACAGTGTGGCCACACAATTACATAATCACAAAACCTAACCCAAGGAGTTTGCCACGTAGTACTATTTGCGATGTACTCATGCCGAAATTTGACAGAGATCACTGAACTTTATGGAGAACGGGAAAATTTCCACTAGTAGAGAAAACCCTACCGCCAGCGAACACAAAAGGGTCATCGCCGGCGCATTGGTGCTCACCAGTGACCACCTCGCCGGTGATAAGTCCTCAGGCGCCTGAGAACTAGCAAATCTGTATATATTAACACGTAGCCATGCGAGGCCAAGTAGGGTTCCTGTCATATTCATTGACAGCCTCCACTTGTTCATACCCAAAACCAAGCTTAGCTCCAAAGGTTCGCCGTCCTCAGCAATGGCCGAGGAAGCTCATGGCGAGAAGAGCCATAACGGAAAAGGAGGAGACGAGGGCTTGGTTCCAAAGACAGAAGCAGGATTGTGGATACTGTACCAGGGCTGCTGGCTGAGACCTCGATCGGGCCGTGGAGAGCGTGAAGCTCGTGCAGGAGCAGTTCCAGGCGCGCTTCGACGACGTCCTCCTCGTCACCTACCCCAAGTGCGGCACCACCTGGCTCAAGGCCCTCGCCTTCACCGTCGCCAACCGCCTCCTCCACCCCGCCGCTGGCGACCGGCACCCTCTGCTGGTGCGCCACCCGCAGGACCTCGTGCCGTTCCTCGAGATGCCCTACCGCCAGCTCCAGCAGCACCCTGTCGCGGAGCTGGAGGAGATGGCCTCCCCCAGGCTCCTCTCCACCCACCTGCCTGTCTCACGCTGCTGCCTCCCAGCCTGCTCCATCTCGGCTACCGCGTCGTGTACCTGTGCCACAACCCAAAGGACGTGCTCGTCTCGCTCTGGCACTTCGTCAACAAGGTAAACCACCAGAACTACACCATAGGTAAAGCCTTTGAGCTCTTCTGCAAGGGGGAATCGGCCTACGGACCCATCTGGGAGCACAGCCTTGGCTTCTGGAACAAGGCGGCCGTGTCGTCGTCGGAGTCGGAGAGCAACAGCAGCAGGACGGTTCTCTTCCTCAAGTACGACGAGATGATGGCCCAGCCGGTGGAGCATGTCAAGATGCTCACCGAGTTCCTCCGCGTGCCCTTCACCGACGAGGAGGTGAGCCGTGGCGTCGTGGAGGACGTCGTGCGTCTGCGTAGGACAGTGCTAGGCGTCCTCCGGACGATGGGGAGCTCCCATCGTCCTGCTTCCCGTGCTGACATGTGTCCATTTGCTGCAAAACATCCCGCGTTTGCTGCATATGTCCCCACTTTTGCTTCCGAAGCAAAAAAACGGTTCATTTTAGAAATAGAACGTCTTGCCGGAGACCTCACCGGAGACCTTGCCGGAGACCATGCAGCAAAAAAATTGTGCTAATGCAGCAAAACCGTCTTCGCCGGAGACATCGTTGGAAACAACTCGTTGATGACCCTCGCCGGAGACCATGCAGCAAAAAAAGTGTCCGGCGAAGTTGGTCTTGCTGCATTAGCACAAATTTTTTGCTGCAAGATCTCCGGCGAGACGTTCTATTTCTAAAACGAACCATTTTTTTGCTTCGGAAGCAAAAACGGGGACATATGTGAAAGGAATATGTCCTGAGAGGCAATAATAAAGTGTTTATTATGTGTATTCCAAGTATATGATAGATGTTTATTTTGCATGCTATAATTGTATTAATACGGAAACGATAATACATGTGTGTTTAATAAACAAACAGAAAGTTCCTAGTTATGCCTCTCTCATAAACTAGCTCGTTGATTAACAAGATGATCAAGGTTTCCTGATCATGGACATTGGATGTTGTTAATAACGGGATCACAACATTAGCGTAATGGTGTGATGAACATTCATCCGAAGTATAGCATTACGATCAAAGTCATTGAGTTTATATTGCTATAACAACTTACGAAGTGATCCTAATCCTTAGACCATGAGATCATGTCAATCACTAACACCGGAAGAGTTTCTTGATAACATCAAACGTCACACCGTAACAGGGTGATTATAAAGATGGATTCAGAACTAATAAAGTGTTATGTTGAGGCTCATGGATCGAGAATGGAATTTGTTCATCCCGATGACGGATAGATATACTCTGGGCCCTCTCAGTGATATCACATTGATTAGCTTGCAAGCAAGTGATTTGATCACTAGAATGTTATATCACAGGAACGAGAAAAGAGTGCATGTCGGTAACGAGATCAAACTAGGTATGGAGATACCGATGATCGAATCTCGGACATGTAATATATCGTGAAACAAAGGGATTAAGATATACTAGCGTAAAAGGTTCCGACGATCACAAGAAAGTCATCGTTGAATGTGTGGGAGTCAGTATGGGTCTCCAGATCCCGCTTCTGATTATTGATCCGAGAGGGGTCTCGATCATGTCCGCATTATTCACGAACCGTAGGGTGACACACTTAAGAGACACCGACATCCAATTGGAGCAAATGTTTCATGCCGAAAGAATGAACAAGCGCAGGAATTTATTTCACTAGATACCGAAACAGGTTTTCGGGTGAAATTGCATAAAGTGGTTATGCATGTGAAATAGAATTCTAGCAAGGGGTTATTTGTGAATGTTTGTCATTAAAGTAATTGACAAAATTCTGAATAAAATAAAATAGTTTTATTTAATGAGAGTTTGCATTAAATTTGGTGGAAATTTAATGGGAATTTGAGTGGACTTTTGAGTGGAGGGAATTTAAAGGAGATTTGTGAGTGGAGTGTCCACCCACATGAAGAGGGGAGGGCAAGGGGGCAGCCCACATGCGCCGGCCACCCCCTTGGGGTTCCCCTTCTCCTATAAAAGGAGCCCCCCTCCTCACTTGTCTCTTACACCTCCTCGTGAAGGATCTCTCTCCCCCTCTAGAATTTATTCCCCATGGTCTCGGACTAGCGAGATACATGTTCCCGGTGGCTATTCGGCAAGAAAGAGTTGTGCTTCTGCTGCATCGCTGGAGCGAGGAGGCGGAGGTTGCTCGGTGCCTCGAACGTGTGTGCGAGCACGGATGCGCTGCTGATTTGCGGCGCTAGGACTTCCTCTCGATCTTGAGATCGGCAAGAGATCGTCTACATCAACCACGAGTTGAACTCGTTAAGCTTTGTCGGTCTTCAAGGGTATGTTCTCTACGGATATACATCCGCCCGTTGTTTGTATCTAGTAGATAGATCTTGGTATATAGTTCACATCGTAGGAAATTTTTTGTTTTCTATGCTGCGAACCCTACAGTGGTATCAGAGCCGGATCTATGCGTAGATACTTTACACGGGTAGTACACATATGAGTATGTGGGCGATGATGATCATGTTGTTGCTCCTTTGTTGTAATTTTGGATATTGGTGGCATAGTGGGATGAAGCGGCCCGGACAAACTTTACATGTCCTCGCACATGAGAGCTGTTCCACGCTTGACATGCAACTAGTTTGCATAAGTGGCTAGCGGGTGTCTGTCTCTCCTACTATAGTCAATATCTATTTTGCAAGCGAGTTGTCAACAATTTGATTATCCTCGTTGTGGTTCATGTTCGTAGGTAAGAACGGTTCTATCTCGAAAGCCCTAAGCCACGTAAAACTTGCAATGGATAAATTAGAGGCGTCTAGTTTAGATTGTTGCTGGGCTAGTGTTATGATATGGTAGTGTTGTAAGTAGAAGTATGAGATGATACTCTTACAACACACATAACGTGTAAAATCCATAGACCTTGGATTTACACATATAGGTATGATAATGATCATACCACGATGCACATGATAGAGATCATCTGCGGGAACCATATAATTTCACTAATAAACATATGATGTTTGATAGCATCTTATATTGCTTGTTTAGCGCTTTGTTAGCATAATAAGATGATCCCTCATTTAAATATCAAGATAAGAATGTGTTCTTCCTTTAGTATGCACCGATTATGTTTTCGTCGCTCCAAGACATCACGTGATGATCGGGTGTTCTTGGATCCACGACCATATTTCGGGTGTAAAACAGTTACACATGCGAATACTAAGGTTCTAACTTGGCGAGCCTAGCATGTACAGACATGGCCTCGGAACACGGACCGAAAGGTTAAGCATGAGTCATATAGTTGATATGATGCCCATTTGATGCTCGCCTTTGAAGCTATACCGACTCACGTGATGATCGGACTTGGTGTAGTGGATTTGGTTCATGTAATCACCAAAAAGGCACGAGGGATGTCGTTTTTGAGTGGGAGTTCATTCGTAATAAAGATTAGTTGAACTCAATCTATCATACACTTAGTCTAAACTTTACAAATTCTGTTGTAGATGGCACCACCTGCTTTTAATTTCAATGTGTTCATGGAGAAAGAGAAACTAGCAACGAACGGTAGCAACTTTACCGAATGGGCCATGAATTTGAGGATTCTCCTCTCTGCTGCACAAAAGCAATATGTGCTAGAAGCGCCGTTAGGCCCCCCACCTTTTGATGATGCCCCTGACGAGGAGAAGAATGTCTATCAGACTCGTCAGGAGGACCACAACTTAGTTCATTGCGGCATATTGTATGGGCTAGAGCCGGAACTTCGAAAGCGTTTCGAAAACGGCAATGCATTTGATACAATGGGTGAGTTGAAAATGATTTTCGATACACATGCTGCTGTAGAGAGCTACAACGCTTCAGAAAAGTTCTTTAGCTGCATGATGGAAGAGCACAGCTCCGTTAGTGAGCATGTACTCAAGATGTCGGGTTACGCCGATAAGCTTGTGTCCTTGGGAATATCGATTCCCATTGACTTAGGCATCCATCGTGTTCTGCAGTCTCTGCCACCTAGCTATAAGAGCTTCGTGATGAACTATAATATGCAAGGCATGAAGAAGTCTCTCCCCGAGCTTCTGTCAATGCTTAAAACTGCAGAAGTGGAGATCAAAAAGGAACATCAAGTGTTGATGATCAATAGGAACACTGGTTTCAAGAAAGACAAGAAGGGAAAACGGAAGGGAAGTAAGGGCGGCAAGCCGGTTGCCGCGCCTGAAAAGAAACCCCGAGTTGGACCTAAGTCTGATTCCGAGTGCTACTATTGTAAAGGGACTGGCCACTGGAAGCGCAACTGCCCCAAGTATCTGGCAGACAAGAAGGCCGGCAAGGCAAACAAAGGTATATATGATATACATGTTATTGATGTGTACTTGACTAGTGCTCGCAGTAGCATCTGGGTATTTGATACCGGTTCAGTTGCTAATATTTGTAACTCGAATCAGGGGCTGCGGAACAAGCGACCGCTAGCAAGGGGTGAGGTCAAGATGCGTGTCGGCAATGGATCAAGTGTTGATGTGATCGCCGTCGGAACGCTGCCTCTCCACTTGCCGTCGGGATTAGTTATAAACTTAAATAAATGTTATCTGGTGCCTGCACTGAGCATGAACATTGTATCTGGATCGTGTTTGATGCGAAGTGGTTATTCATTTAAATCCGAGAACAATGGTTGTTCCATTTATATGAATGAAATCTTTTATGGTCATGCACCGATGATGAATGGTTTATTTCTATTAGATCTCGATGATAATGTTACACATATTCATAATGTTGATGCTAAAAGGATTAAACTTAATGATGATATATCCGCATATATGTGGCACTGCCGTCTAGGTCATATTGGCGTTAAACGCATGAAGAAGCTCCATTCGGATGGACTTTTGGAATCACTTGATTATGAATCATTTGATACATGTGAGCTATGCCTTATGGGCAAGATGACTAGAACGCCGTTTTCCGGTTCAATGGAACGGGCGACAGATTTATTGGAAATCATACATTCTGATGTATGTGGTCCAATGAGTGTGTCGGCGCGAGGTGGATATCGTTATTTTGTTACTTTCACGGATGATTTGAGTAGATACGGTTATATCTACTTGATGAAACACAAGTCTGAAACCTTTGAAAAGTTCAAGGAATTTCAGAATGAAGTGGAAAATCATCGTAATAGAAAGATCAAATTTCTACGGTCCGACCGTGGAGGTGAGTATCTAAGTTACGAGTTTAGCACTCACATGAAAGAGTGTGGAATTGTTTCACAACTCACACCTGCCGGAACACCACAGCGAAATGGTGTGTCGGAACGTCGTAATCGTACTTTATTAGATATGGTTCGATCTATGATGTCTCTGACGGACTTGCCGTTGTCATTTTGGGGTTATGCTCTAGAAACTGTTGCATTCACTTTAAATCGGGCACCATCTAAATCCGTTGAAAAGACACCGTATGAATTATGGTTTGGAAACAAACCTAAGCTGTCATTTCTTAAAGTTTGGGGATGCGATGTTTATGTGAAGAAACTTCAACCGGATAAACTCGAACCCAAAGCGGAAAAATGCGTCTTCATAGGATACCCTAAAGAAACTATTGGGTATTCCTTCTATCACAGATCCGAGGGCAAGGTTTTTGTTGCCAAGAATGGATCCTTTCTAGAGAAAGAGTTTCTCGCGAAAGGTGTGAGTAGTCGGAAGGTAGAACTCGAAGAGGTTGTGGAACCTTCTCTTCAAAGTATGGCGAGTAGCGCAGCGCCGGAAGTTGTTCCGGAGTTGGCTCCACCTGTTGAAGAGGGAACTAATGATAATGATCATGAAACTCCAAAAGAGAGTACTACCGAACCTCGCAGGTCAAACAGGACGCGTGCAGCTCCCGAGCTGTACGGAAATCCTGTCATGAATTTCATGGTTGATGAAAATGATGACCCTGTGACGTATGAAGAAGCGATGATGAGCCCGGATTCCAACAAATGGTTAGAAGCCATGAAATCCGAGATGGAATCCATGTATGAAAATCAAGTTTGGAACTTGGTGGAACTACCTCACGACCGAAAGGCCGTGGAGAACAAATGGATTTTCAGAGGAAAACTGATGCTGATGGTAATGTGACCGTCTATAAAGCTCGACTTGTCGCAAAGGGGTTTCGACAAATTCAAGGAGTTGACTACGATGAGACTTTCTCTCCCGTAGCGATGCTAAAGTCAGTTAGGATTATGTTAGCAATTGCTGCATATTTCGATTATGAGATATGGCAGATGGATGTCAAAACCGCGTTTCTCAATGGGAATATTGAAGAAGAGTTGTATATGATACAACCAAAGGGTTTTGTCGATCCTAAGGATGCTAACAAGGTGTGCAAGCTTCAGCGATCCATCTATGGATTGAAGCAAGCATCACGAAGTTGGAATCTCCGCTTTGATGAGGTGATCAAAGAGTTTGGATTTGTCCAAACTTATGGAGAAGCTTGTATTTACAAGAAAGTGAGTGGGAGCAATGTGGCATTTCTGATATTATATGTGGATGACATATTATTGATCGGAAATGATATAGATCTTTTAAACAGTGTTAAAAGTTATCTAAACAGCAAATTTTCGATGAAGGACCTAGGTGAAGCGTCATACATATTAGGCATAAAGATCTATAGAGATAGATCTAGGCGCCTAATAGGGCTATCGCAAAGTACATACCTGTAGGGGTTCGTAGCATGGAAAACAAAAATTTTTCTACCGCATACAAACAAACAAGCCAAGATCTATCTACTAGATTGTAGCAACGAGTCGATGGAATAACTTACCCTCGAAGATTCCAAAGCGGTTAACGAGAGCAGATTCTCGTGGGTGATGTAGTCGTACTCTTTCCGATCTCAAGATCGCGTAGACGATCCTTCCAGCGCCGCGTTCCCGCAGCGCTCCCGCAGTCGGTCACACGTTCGGTACTCGACGAAGACCTTCCTCTCCCTTGTTCCAGCAGGCAGCGGAGGTTGTAGCATTCTCCTCGCGATTCCGGCAGCACAACGGCGTGGTACCGGAAGTAGAGGGGAAATCCCGCAGGGCTTCGCCTTAAGCCGGTGCGAGTATGGTGGAGCTTATGAGAGGCTATTAGTGGTCTAGTAATTAGACACACCAATTAGAGGGCTCTAAACCAATTAGAAGGCTCTAAACCAAAATAGCTCTAAACCGGGGTTTAGATCTAGGGTTTAGTTTAGAGGATAGGAACTTGTGTTGTTGTGTTTAGAGGAGGAGGCCCTGCCCCTCCTCTTATAGGTGGGAGGGCCGGCGGCAAGGGGAGGGAGTGGAGTCCCTCCCCAACTCGGCCTTGAGGTGGGGCGCCGGCTTGGGGAGGAGGAATCCCTCCCCAACTCGGCCTCCTTTTCTCCTCCTCTTTCCACCTTCCAAAACTGGCAGTTTGACTTTCAAACTTGCTGTTTGACTTTCCAAATTGGGATTTGATTTAATCCTTTATTTAGAACAGCGATGACACTAAGTACATGATGCAACCATTCCAACATGTAATGACACATTCATGTACCCCTTCCCCCTCCGGAGTGCCGGACATTCCGGGACCTTCTAGAATGTTCCCGATGAAAACACCGGAACCATTCCCCAACTCCGAAACGGGACTTTCCTTATATGAATCTTATTCTCCGGACCATTCCGGATCACCTCGTGATATCCCGAATCCCATCCGAGACTCCGAACAACATTCGGTCTCTTTCTCATAATACCATAACTACTCAAACAACGTCGAATCCTTAAGTGTGTCTCCCTACGGTTCGTGAATTATGCGGACATGATCGAGACACTTCTCCGAACAATAACCAATAGAGGAATCTGGAAATTCATATGGCTCCCACATATTTCTACGATTACTTTGCGATCGAATGAACCACTTACATACGATACCAATTTCCCTTTGTCTCACGATATGTTACTTATCCGAGGTTATGATCGTCGGTATCTCTGCATACCTAGTTCAACCTCGTTACTGATAAGTACTCTTTTCTCGTTCCCGTGATATGTGATCCCTTGTGAGCCAGTCACATGCTTGCAAGCTAATTGGATGACATTTCACCGAGAGGGCCCAGAGAATATCTATCCGTCATATGGATGGACAAATCCCACTCTTGATCCATGTGTTTCAACCAATACTTTCCGAACACTCAATACCACCTTTATAGCCACCCTGTTACGGTGTGGTGTTTGATGACATCAAAGCATCCATCCGGTAAAGGTGATATGCATGATCTCATGGTCGAAGGAATTAGGTTACTATGTATCAGAAAGCATATAGCAATTGAACTATTGAAATGACTTGATCTTTATGCTACGCTTATCTATAGGAGTATGTCCACCATATCATTCTCCTAACGATATGATCTTGTTGTTAATAACATCTCAATGTTCATGATAGGGAAACCACAATCATCTATTAACCAACAAGCTAGTTTAACAAGAGGCTTTACTAGGGACTCTTATTTTAAGTTTACAATTCACACAAGTATTAATGTTTCCTTGTTAATACTATTATAGCATGAATATAAACATTTATCATAAACACAAAGATATAATAATAACTATATTTATTATTGCCTCTAGGGCATATCTCCAACAGTCTCCCACTTGCACTAGAGTCAAAAATCTAGTTTTAAACCTTTGTGTATTCAACACCTATGGCTTTCCGGTGTTGCATGTACACGATTGCTAGTGGTCAACTGATCTCCGGATCTGACACTTCCAGGTCCGTGTGTAATTGCATGTCTTTGCGTCTCTACGCATCACTCATTCTCTAATGAGATGGCTTTGTATAATTTGGTCTTTCGGTGTGACCTTTAGTTCTTTGGGGTTAAAACATGTTGATAATATTGTCGCACAATATATCTTCATAGTATTATCCCGCTGTGAACTACACCTAGTTTGATAACAAACTACTTGACACAAATGCCCTCTTTTGCTGCTATAATAGCAGTCATATACTTAGCCTTTTGTTGAAGTATCTGTCACAATGTCTTAACTTTGGAACTCATCCAAATCCATTTATGGAACTCACTTTCCATTATATTGTGCCACCCTTAATTTAGATTGAGATAAACTTAATTTGTACTCTGTGACAAAACTAGTATCAATGTAGTACTTTTACAATGAACTAACCATCTATTTGTCACTTCTACAAATAATATACTCTTTAGTTCTTCCAAAAGATCATAAGAATATCCTTACTATCGTCCAATGATCATCTTATGAATCATTCTGGTATATGCTCATAACTTTTAGAGCATAGGACATATCTGGATTTGTACATACCACAGTATGATTGATATAAACACTCTTTGTGATTTCATACATCAAGTATCAATCTATACTTGAATCTTTGTTTCACTTACCAAATGTCAATACACTTGAATATATCATCAACATTGAACTCTTTCAATCCTTTCTGTGCGACAAGAACCTTTCTTGTAGTTTCTATATTGAACTCATTCAATATCTTTGTCTATGTACTTCTGGCACAACCATATTAGCATCTATTGATGCCAAATATTTGGGTTTTGCCTAAGTCTTTCATCAGGATGAAATTCTTAATATGTGTTAATAAAAGATACATCATTTCTAATCAACAATATGTCCTCCACATAATGTATTAGAAATATGTCTTAGCGCTCCCACTTAATTTCTTGCAATGCAAGTATCTTCATTGTCTTTGATGAAATTAAACTCTTTTAACAGTTTCATCATAGTGAAGATTCCAACTCCGCTATGCTTACTTCATCCATTGAAGTTTGCATATGCTTTTAGCATCCTTTGAATTAACAAAACCCTTTGGACTGTGTCATGCACACGTCCTAGGTAACAATTCTATTAGAAGAACTTGTTTTGTTTATTCAACTACCACATAACAAAATTATATGTAGTGGTTGCTACATTAATCCGTCTAGACTAAATATCGCTATGAAAGATCAAATCTTGTCATAGTCAATCTTTGAACATTGTTGTGAACTCTTTCCCAACATGTCGACTTATAGATGTGAAACATCCATGTCTATTTTTTTATAGATCCAAACACAACTGTAAGGTCTTACACCTTTCTCGAGGGTCCTTCAAGTTCAAACCTTGATTTCTCGTGTATGGAATTATCACGGATTTTATGGCTTCAAGCCATTTGACGGAGTCAGGGCCCATCATTGCTTCTTTGCATGTAGTCCGTTCATTATTCTCAAATAATGATTCAACCCTCAAATCTTAGTATTTGATTGTTTACTTGACCTACTTGTTTCAATAGAAACTTAGACCTCCGTGACCACAACTTTTGAGGCACGTGAGCCATGAGCATTATTGCTGCCTCCGGAACACTTTTCGGTGCTGCGCAACTCTGCACATATAGCTAAGGTTCTTTTAACCTTATCAAAGTTCTATTGTCCTCCCACTTTAACTTATCACGAAAAATTCCTTCTCAAAGAAACTTGACGTTCTAAGCGACAAACACTTTTTGTCTCCGGTGTTATGGAGGAATACTTAACAGTAATACAAAGACAGGTTTATCCGACTTTGGTTGCAAACATCTTTCTTATGCATAGCATACCAATGTTTAAGAAAGGACTACTTGGGTTTTATCCCAAACCATAACTTTATATGGTGTCATTTCAACGGATTATGATGGAGCTCTTTTTAGTGGAAAAGCGGTAGTCTCTAAAGCTTTTAATCTTTAAAATATAATGGCAGTTCTATATTTTACACCTTTGATCTTACCATGTCAAACAAGGTTTTAATTACATATCTCGAACGCTCCATACTCTTATGGTGTTTCGGGAAATGCAAATCCACGGAACGATTCCTTAAATCTTAGGTATTATGCTAAACTTGTAACTCAAATATCTTCCTTTATGATCTTATCATAAACCATTTGTATTCTTGTTACAATGATTTTGCACTTCATCTTGAAAGACTTTGAACTTTTCAAATATTTCATACTTCATCCTTATTAAGTAAATATTCATATATTCACTCAAATTTTCGGAGAAAACATATGAAGTTGAAATCCATCGCTCTTGACTACACATAATGGAGTTCGTACAACAATATGCACAAGTTCCAATAAGCTAGTCTTTCGTTCTCTTATGGCCTATGAACGAAGTTTTAATTATCTCTAGGAAAGTTTCACAAGCGTCATTTGATCAAAATCAAAAGACTCCAAAATTCCATCCACATGGAGTTTCTTCATGTTTTCTTTCCAATATAATTTAAACGGCGATGTCACTTCCTAAGTGATCTTTCAATCAATTTGTCTTTCGACATTTTTAGCACTAGTTTTATGGATGTGATTTCTCCAACGAGATTTGTGAATCATCCATCTTTTATGGATTATGGCAATTATTTGAACAACCCTTTTGTTCTCATAATACCTGATAAAACAAATCTTGAAGGCAAGCTTTGATGTTTTTAACGAGCAACACAATAACCCTTTATTTGTTCTCGATGAACATCATCACATATTCTTTTGCTAGTTACTTAGGCCATTGTAGTTCATGAATTCTGTTGTTTCGTATGACGATTCACACCAACAAATCCAGTATCAAATACTTAAGAACCACATTGTTTAAGAAGCAAAGAACATAGCCATAACATGTATATCATCTATATACTTAAGCTGAACAATTCTAGTCTTTTCTTTTCTGCCATATATTTATGAGATTCTCTTTCAGTATTTCCTTTTCTATTTGAAAGAATCTATCAACATCAATAGTGGAGTCATACATATGACACATAGTCCAAAGCGTGTATAATTAAATACCAATGTCTTTGGATTTGCACTTTGAAGTAGATCACCATCATCAAATGTTTGGTGTTCTTTCAAATTCCTTTCTTTAGTAATCTATTGGTGTAGTAAACATTTTACCTACATCAAATATTCACCTTCATCATGGAATCGTCCATGACCAAGCTACTTTTAGCTTATAACGGTGAATCGCGAGTATAATGTTGCTCTCCAAAACCTTTTGGAAGATTAGGACAACTAGTGTCTCCAACCTTTTGCAAATTCTCATCAAATATGAGAACATGACTTTTGCCATATTATACTCTATCATGTTGTAACCAAAACTTTGTTTCAGATATCACAATATCTTCCACATATCATGGTTTCTGAAACAACTCTTTCAGATCCTAGATAACCTTGATATTAAGACAATCCTTTGAATATCAAGAATCATGGAGACAAACATGATACTTTATATACTAACACTTGGAATTGTTACTCTTGATTTAATACCAATTATTAAACTTCATGGAGTAACCGGAACTTACTGAAAGTTTGCAATAGGACTTTTAAACTTTAGATTAACACTTCAAAACAATACGATACCAGTTCGTAAAGTAACTAACCAGAATTCTATAGTTCTATCATCTCAATTATAACTAAGCGCAAGGTGGTAAACGGATGCCAATGACTACAACAACTATGCAAATTCACTTTGATTTAGTTTATGATAAATTGAGTTCTAATTAATAATTAAATTAATCTAGGTGAACTCCCACTCAAAACAACATCCCTCACATTGTTTTAGTGATCACACGAACCAAATCCACCACATCAAAACCGATCATCACGAGAGTTGATATGGCTTCAACGGCGAACAATCAACATGTTCATCATATCTACTATATGACTCATGCTCTACCTTTCGGTAATCCGTGTTCCTGAGGCCATGTCTGTACATGCTAGGCTCGTCAAGATCAAACCTTAGCTACCGCATAAGCAAATCTGGCTTGCTTACGTTGTATTCACCCGCGGAATCAAAGACACCCGATCATCACGTGGTGCTTCGAAGCAACAAGCTTTGGCAACGGTGCATACTAAGGGTGAACACTTTAGAACTTGAAATTTATGTGCATGAGGGATCATCTTATAATGCTACCGTCGTCTACTAAGCAATACAAGATGCATAAAGGATTAACATCACATGCAATTCATAATATGTGATATGATATGGCCTTTCTTCTTTGTGCTTCCGATCTCCATCTTCAAGCACGAACATGATCTCCATCATCACCGGCATAGCATCAAGGTCAATGACGCTTCTTCATGGTTGTCGTCCACCAGCTTCAACTATTACAACTATTTTGAATAGACACGCAGGTCTTAACAGAATTTAAAGACAACCATATGGCTCCTGCCGGTTGCCAACTTACAATAAGGAACATTGCATACATCAAATATAATCACAATCATGGCCATATCACATCACTGCACACCCCTGCAAAACAAAGTTAGACGCTTCTACTTTCTTTGCATATTTTACGTGGTTTGGGGCTTTCCATAAGTGTCGTTCTAACCTACGAACAAGAACCACAACATTGATACTAGCATTGTTGATTACCCGTTGTAAATCGGATCTTTACTATGCTAGGAGAAACAGGCACCCGCAAAGCCACTTATGCAATACGAGTTGCATGTCAAGCGTGGAGCAAGTCTCATGAACGATGTCATGTAAGGTTAGCCCGGGCCGCTTCATCCCAACATACCGCAAGATGCAAAGTACACAAAAGGCAATCTACAATAAAAGCATCAACGCCCACAATGACCATTGTGTTCTACTCGTGCAACAGATCTACATATAGACACGGCTCTGATACCACTGTAGGGGTTCGTAGCATGGAAAACAAAAATTTTTCTACCGCATACAAACAAACAAGCCAAGATCTATCTACTAGATTGTAGCAACGAGTCGATGGAATAACTTACCCTCGAAGATTCCAAAGCGGTTAACGAGAGCAGATTCTCGTGGGTGATGTAGTCGTACTCTTTCCGATCTCAAGATCGCGTAGACGATCCTTCCAGCGCCGCGTTCCCGCAGCGCTCCCGCAGTCGGTCACACGTTCGGTACTCGACGAAGACCTTCCTCTCCCTTGTTCCAGCAGGCAGCGGAGGTTGTAGCATTCTCCTCGCGATTCCGGCAGCACAACGGCGTGGTACCGGAAGTAGAGGGGAAATCCCGCAGGGCTTCGCCTTAAGCCGGTGCGAGTATGGTGGAGCTTATGAGAGGCTATTAGTGGTCTAGTAATTAGACACACCAATTAGAGGGCTCTAAACCAATTAGAAGGCTCTAAACCAAAATAGCTCTAAACCGGGGTTTAGATCTAGGGTTTAGTTTAGAGGATAGGAACTTGTGTTGTTGTGTTTAGAGGAGGAGGCCCTGCCCCTCCTCTTATAGGTGGGAGGGCCGGCGGCAAGGGGAGGGAGTGGAGTCCCTCCCCAACTCGGCCTTGAGGTGGGGCGCCGGCTTGGGGAGGAGGAATCCCTCCCCAACTCGGCCTCCTTTTCTCCTCCTCTTTCCACCTTCCAAAACTGGCAGTTTGACTTTCAAACTTGCTGTTTGACTTTCCAAATTGGGATTTGATTTAATCCTTTATTTAGAACAGCGATGACACTAAGTACATGATGCAACCATTCCAACATGTAATGACACATTCATGTACCCCTTCCCCCTCCGGAGTGCCGGACATTCCGGGACCTTCTAGAATGTTCCCGATGAAAACACCGGAACCATTCCCCAACTCCGAAACGGGACTTTCCTTATATGAATCTTATTCTCCGGACCATTCCGGATCACCTCGTGATATCCCGAATCCCATCCGAGACTCCGAACAACATTCGGTCTCTTTCTCATAATACCATAACTACTCAAACAACGTCGAATCCTTAAGTGTGTCTCCCTACGGTTCGTGAATTATGCGGACATGATCGAGACACTTCTCCGAACAATAACCAATAGAGGAATCTGGAAATTCATATGGCTCCCACATATTTCTACGATTACTTTGCGATCGAATGAACCACTTACATACGATACCAATTTCCCTTTGTCTCACGATATGTTACTTATCCGAGGTTATGATCGTCGGTATCTCTGCATACCTAGTTCAACCTCGTTACTGATAAGTACTCTTTTCTCGTTCCCGTGATATGTGATCCCTTGTGAGCCAGTCACATGCTTGCAAGCTAATTGGATGACATTTCACCGAGAGGGCCCAGAGAATATCTATCCGTCATATGGATGGACAAATCCCACTCTTGATCCATGTGTTTCAACCAATACTTTCCGAACACTCAATACCACCTTTATAGCCACCCTGTTACGGTGTGGTGTTTGATGACATCAAAGCATCCATCCGGTAAAGGTGATATGCATGATCTCATGGTCGAAGGAATTAGGTTACTATGTATCAGAAAGCATATAGCAATTGAACTATTGAAATGACTTGATCTTTATGCTACGCTTATCTATAGGAGTATGTCCACCATATCATTCTCCTAACGATATGATCTTGTTGTTAATAACATCTCAATGTTCATGATAGGGAAACCACAATCATCTATTAACCAACAAGCTAGTTTAACAAGAGGCTTTACTAGGGACTCTTATTTTAAGTTTACAATTCACACAAGTATTAATGTTTCCTTGTTAATACTATTATAGCATGAATATAAACATTTATCATAAACACAAAGATATAATAATAACTATATTTATTATTGCCTCTAGGGCATATCTCCAACAATACCTTGATAAGATTTTAAAGAAATTTAAAATGGACGGAAGTAAGAAGGGGTTCTTACCTATGTTGCAAGGCAAGACATTGAGTAAGACTCAAAGTCCGGCTTCGGCGGAAGAAAGAGAGATAATGGACAAAGTCCCCTATGCTTCAGCCATAGGCTCTATAATGTACGCCATGCTATGTACAAGACCGGATGTGGCACATGCTATTAGTTTGACTAGTAGGTACCAATCGGATCCAGGTTCGGAACACTGGATAACGGTCAAGAATATCCTTAAGTACTTACGAAGAACTAAGGATATGTTTCTTGTATACGGAGGTGAAGAAGAGCTCGTCGCTAAGTGTTATGTCGACGCTAGCTTTGACACCGATCCGGATGACTCTAAGTCTCAATCCGGATACGTATTTCTCATGAATGGCGGAGCGGTTAGTTGGAGGAGCTCCAAACAACCTGTGGTAGCGGGATCAACAACGGAGGCCGAATATGTTGCTGCTTCAGAAGCGGCTCAGGAAGCAGTTTGGATGAAGGAGTTCATATCCGAACTAGGAGTGGTGGCAAACGCGTTGGACCCAATGGTGATCTATTGTGACAACAATGGTGCCATTGCCAATGCCAAAGAGCCAAGGTCTCACAAGCATTCCAAACATATTAAGCGCCGGTTTCACTCCATCCGCGAGCATGTCAAGGATGGAGATATAAAGATTTGTAAAGTACATACGGATCTCAATGTAGCAGATCCGTTGACTAAAACTCTCCCTAGAGCAAAACATGATCAACACCAGAACTCAATGGGTGTTAGATTTATCACTATGTAACTAGATTATTGTCTCTCGTGCAAGTGGGAGACTGAAGGGAATATGTCCTGAGAGGCAATAATAAAGTGTTTATTATGTGTATTCCAAGTATATGATAGATGTTTATTTTGCATGCTATAATTGTATTAATACGGAAACGATAATACATGTGTGTTTAATAAACAAACAGAAAGTTCCTAGTTATGCCTCTCTCATAAACTAGCTCGTTGATTAACAAGATGATCAAGGTTTCCTGATCATGGACATTGGATGTTGTTAATAACGGGATCACAACATTAGCGTAATGGTGTGATGATCCGAAGTATAGCATTACGATCAAAGTCATTGAGTTTATATTGCTATAACAACTTACGAAGTGATCCTAATCCTTAGACCATGAGATCATGTCAATCACTAACACCGGAAGAGTTTCTTGATAACATCAAACGTCACACCGTAACAGGGTGATTATAAAGATGGATTCAGAACTAATAAAGTGTTATGTTGAGGCTCATGGATCGAGAATGGAATTTGTTCATCCCGATGACGGATAGATATACTCTGGGCCCTGTCGGTGATATCACATTGATTAGCTTGCAAGCAAGTGATTTGATCACTAGAATGTTATATCACAGGAACGAGAAAAGAGTGCATGTCGGTAACGAGATCAAACTAGGTATGGAGATACCGATGATCGAATCTCGGACATGTAATATATCGTGAAACAAAGGGATTAAGATATACTAGCGTAAAAGGTTCCGACGATCACAAGAAAGTCATCGTTGAATGTGTGGGAGTCAGTATGGGTCTCCAGATCCCGCTTCTGATTATTGATCCGAGAGGGGTCTCGATCATGTCCGCATTATTCACGAACCGTAGGGTGACACACTTAAGAGACACCGACATCCAATTGGAGCAAATGTTTCATGCCGAAAGAATGAACAAGCGCAGGAATTTATTTCACTAGATACCGAAACAGGTTTTCGGGTGAAATTGCATAAAGTGGTTATGCATGTGAAATAGAATTCTAGCAAGGGGTTATTTGTGAATGTTTGTCATTAAAGTAATTGACAAAATTCTGAATAAAATAAAATAGTTTTATTTAATGAGAGTTTGCATTAAAATTGGTGGAAATTTAATGGGAATTTGAGTGGACTTTTGAGTGGAGGGAATTTAAAGGAGATTTGTGAGTGGAGTGTCCACCCACATGAAGAGGGGAGGGCAAGGGGGCAGCCCCCATGCGCCGGCCACCCTCTTGGGGTTCCCCCCCTCCTCCTATAAAAGGAGCCCCCTCCTCACTTGTCTCTTACACCTCCTCGTGAAGGATCTCTCTCCCCCTCTAGAATTTATTCCCCATGGTCTCGGACTAGCGAGATACATGTTTCCGGTGGCTATTAGGCAAGAAAGAGTTGTGCTTCCGCTGCATCGCTGGAGCGAGGAGGCGGAGGTTGCTCGGTGCCTCGAACGTGTGTGCGAGCACGGATGCGCTGCTGATTTGCGGCGCTAGGACTTCCTCTCGATCTTGAGATCGGCAAGAGATCGTCTACATCAACCACGAGTTGAACTCGTTAAGCTTTGTCGGTCTTCAAGGGTATGTTCTCTACGGATATACATCCGCCCGTTGTTTGTATCTAGTAGATAGATCTTGGTATATAGTTCACATCGTAGGAAATTTTTTGTTTTCTATGCTGCGAACCCTACAATATGTAGCAAAAGCGGGCCGTTTTGCAGCAAAAATGAAATTTGGGCGATTTTGGAACACATGTCACGCAGGAGGAGGAGGACGATAGGAACCCCCATCGTCCGGGGGATCTATATCATTTTCCTATGGAGAATTCTTCCTACTTTAGGGCTGGGAAGGTTCGTGACTGGGCCAACCACCTCACCCAAGAGATGGCCAAGAAGCTGGATGCCATAGTCGAGGAGAAGCTCACAGGTTCGGGTCTCGCGTTTTGACATCTCATGCATTGTCGTCGTCATCCTTCCTTGACACTGTTGTGTGCATGCATGCATGTGCACCCATGTTACGCATACTCCGATATGCTCCAATAATTAAGTGAGAAAAAAAACTACTACTAGTACATGCTTGATTTGATGTTTTGCTCGTTAATAAGTATAAGTTCAGCTCATGTCCTAAGTCAAACTTTATTAGTTTTAAACAATTCATAGCAAAAAGTTGCAACATTTGCGAAACAATATTACTCCCTCTATGGCAAAGTATAAGGTGCATTTTATTTTACACGGTCTTTTATGAACAACATAATCATTAATCTTTTATTTTTAAAAAGCATATATTAATATTACGAAGATACCAATTACACTCAGCCCCTGCAACAACGCATTAACCTAGCGGTGTCCTGAAAGCCTGATAAACCCGAGCAGATGGCATAAATGTACTGCGGATTTATCATGTACTTATTGATTTTCTTTTTGCAATTTTTTCTTACAGACCCACATATCCTTACAGAGTGGCCACACATTTACATAATCACAAAACCCGAGGAGTTGCCACGTAGTACTATTTGCGATATACTCATGCCAAAAATTGAGAGAGATCACTGAACTTTATGGAGAACGGGAAAATTTCCACTAGTAGAGAAAACCCTACCGCCGGCGGACACAAAAGGATCATCGCCGGCGCATTGGTGCTCGCCGGCGACCACCTCGCCGACGATAAGTCCTCATCGCCGGCGCCTTCACAATTCGCCGGCGGTACTTGTGGTAGCCTCGGCGTGACCAGTGATTGTCGCCGGTGGTAATTTTACGCAGGCCTGGAAGCTCTTACCGCCGGCGAGTCTATGCCCACTTCGCCGACGGTAAGGAGTGCTGCTATAAGGTTTTCTCAGAGCTTTAGCTTGGTTAATTCTGAGTTCCACCTTGGTCAGGCATGACTCCGCCAACTGTCCAGTTAGCGTCGTCATGGCCAAGCATTGATCTTGACACGAGAATGGCCAATCTATGACTGGTTTACTCCATCAACTTGTGCATCCTGCCGCTGCCCGTCCAGAGGCTTGCTCGCAGCCGCATTCCTTGTACCGACTAGCCTGTTATAGCGATTATAGAGTAGATGAAACAGACCGTGTGCTAATCTTCAAGTGACTACGACTTGTAGATCAAGCAGTGCATGATGTTTTCTTTCTGATACCTCCTATGCCTAGACTGACCTATATAGGCAGTTGCACGATCCAAAAACTAGACAACTTTGTGACCGCTCATCGGCTTGTTGGCAACTGAATGGATACCGGCCTTTGCATTCCCAGACCTGGAGGTGTTGGTATATATCTTCTATGGAGCTGTCCTGTTGGAGTGCGCTGCTCTATATCTGCCATCTAGCTGTTTAATTTAATTCAAGAAACTATGATGGAAGCCAACATGCATGGCGTTCAATTTGAAGATTCTAGGTGTTATTGCGGCAGATTAGGAGAAGCACGCATGTCGAATGACCGTAGTTTGGTACCCGTGATGTTAGGTACCAAGCGTTGCCAGCAACCTTTAGTCCCACTGTTGGAGATATGCCCTAGAGGCAATAATAAATGTAGTTATTATTATATCTTTGTGTTTATGATACATGTTTATATTCATGCTATAACAGTATTAACCAGAAACATTAGTACTTGTATGATTTGTAAACTAAATTAGAGTCCCTAGTAAAGCCTCTTCATAATACTAGCTTGTTGATTAATAGATGATCATGGTTTCTTGATCATGAACATTTGAGATGTTGTTAATAACAAGATCATATCATTAGGAGAATGATATGGTGGACATACTCCTATAGATAAGCGTAGCATAAAGATAGTGTCATTTTAATAGTTCAATTGCTATAAGCTTTCTGATACATAGTAACCTAATTCCTTAGACCATGAGATCATGCTTATCACCATCACCGGAAGGATGCTTTGATGACATAAAACACCACACTATAACTGGGTGGCTATAAAGGTGGCATTGAGTGTTCGGAAAGTATGGGTTGAGACACATGAATCAAGACTGGGATTTGTCCATCCATATGACGAATATATATACTCTGGGCCCTCTCGGTGGAATGTCATCCAATTAGCTTGCAAGCATGTGACTGGCTCACAAGGGATCACATATCACGGGAACGAGAAAAGAGTACTTATCAGTAACGAGGTTGAACTAGGTATGCAGAGATACCGACGATCAAAACCTCGGATAAGTAAACTATCGTGAGACAAAGGGAAATTGGTATCGTATGTAAGTGGTTCATTCGATCACAAAGTAATCGTAGAAATATGTGGGAGCCATATGAATTTCCAGATTCCTCTATTGGTTATTGATCGGAGAAGTGTCTCGATCATGTCCGCATAATTCACGAACCGTAGGGAGACACACTTAAGGATTCGATGCTGTTGAGTAGTTATGAAATGATGAGTAAGAGACCGAATATTGTTCGGAGTCTCGGATGGGATCCGGGATATCACGAGGAGATCCGGAATGGTCCAGAGAATAAGATTCATATAAGGAAAGTCTTGTTTCGGAGTTGGGGAATGATTCAGGTGTTTTCGTCGGGAATGTTCTAGAAGGGTCCGGAAGGTCCGGCACTCTGGAGAAGAAGGGTACATGAATGTGTCATGACAATATGGAATGGTTGCATCATGTACTTGGTAACATGGCTGGGAAAAATAAAGGGAGAAATCAAATCCTAGTTTGAAAGTCAAACGCCAATTTGAAAAGTCAAACGACAAGTTTGCTTGGTGGAGGGAGAGTAGGAAACCTACTTGGGGAGGAAGTCCTCCTCCCTCCACCCGCCGGCCAAGGAGGCCGACTTGGGGGAGGACTCCCTCCTCCCAATCCGCGCCCTCCCACCTATAAAAAGAGGGGCAGGGCTGCCCCTCTCCCTCACACCCAACACACCCCAAAACCCTAACCCTAGCCGCCGACCACCTCCAAGTCGCCGCCGCCCCTAGGGTTTCTCCTAGCCGCCGACTTGGGGCTTCCCCAAGCCCTAGACACCGGCCAAGCTCCGCCCCTTGGTGCCCTCTAAACCGTAGATCGCCAAGGCCTCTCTCATAGTCCACCATACTCGCTCCGGCTTAAGGCGAAGTCCTGCGAGATCTTCCCTCTACTTCCGTTACCACGCCGTCGTGCTGCCGGAATCGCGAGGAGAATGCTACAACCTCCGCTGCCTGCTGAAACAAGGGAGAGGAAGGTCTTCATCGAGTACCGAACGTGTGACCGGCTGCGGAAGCGCTGCCGGAACGCAGCGCCGGAAGGATCGTCTACGCGATCTTGAGATCGGTAAGAGTACGACTACATCACCCACGAGAATCTGCTCTCGTTAGCCGCTTTGGAATCTTCGAGGGTGAGTTCCTCTATCGACTCGTTGCTACAATCTAGAAGATAGATCTTGGCTTGTTTGTTTGCATGCGGTAGAAATTTTTTGTTTTCCATGCTACGAACCCCTACACCCACCTCGCTAGTGGGAGGGGGCTACAACCAGCTTATAAGGGAGAGTTCCTCTCCTTCCTTCAGTCCAGGCTTTTGGGATGGAGTGGGCTTTCCACTTATAGTTGGGTTGTATGCGTATAAACGCCTAAACGCAACACAAGTGTATGGAGCAAAGCCTGGTATGCTGACAATTGGAACCGGCTTCCCTAGGAAGCTAGGGGTAGGGTATCTTCTCATAGAAGCCGCCAAAAGAACAGGGCCATAGATGGTCGGTATATGTCTTCTTTGTAAGTTATTTTTACTGATTATGATTATACGAGCGCCCTATAAGATTTTCTTATAATAGTCCAATCAACTGATTTGGAACGGAATAGTAGAAGGACCCCCAGTGTCCATCTCTGAGGCGCCATGGCCCTACCTCTACATCGTTGTGTGCCCCTTCCCTGCCCTCCCTTACCCCTGCCGCTCCATTTGAACTTTTCCTATACCCTAACGTCTAGTCTCCACCTAATCTCACCAATATCCAATCAATCTTCTGGTATGAGCTTTATTTGTGCAAGATCTTGCTGACGGTGTTCCCAATGCGGCATTCCATTGTTATTGTTGTAGTCTTCCAACTGTGGATATGATGTTAGGGCGACCATGGCAAGAAGACATGGCTGGCGGAGATAATCTGGCCGGGTCGCACGGATGTGCAGAAAGTTTCTCAGAATGAGGCTATCAATACCTTGTTTGCAGCAACTGCTCTTAGACCATCTGTGTTCTGCCTCCAGATTTCAGAAGTGCAGATGCAACCCGCACAAGGCATGGCTCCTTTGGCTCCTCACTATTGATGATGAATCTTCTTGCAGCTGGCGGTTCTGTGATTAAGTGCGGTAGCGTCAGGCATGTGGTTTGGTGACTCCAAGATCCAGTTTTGTTGACACCTTAGGGTATGTAAATTATGGCTATTTTCCTCGATTATCATGGTCCGGTCGGAGGTGGGCATATGAAGTCGGTTCGATGGCCAGAGGTTCGCCATGCTCATATGTGTGATACCACTAGGTGCTGGCACGTGACATGGACCAAGAAGGATGGGATAAAGACGCATGTGTGCCTGGCAATCAATACTTCGCAGCATTTATTGCCATGTGGTGGTGACAACATACTTCATTCCTTGTGGTGCTCCTGGAGCTCCATGCTCAGGTCCGTGGTGGCTCCGTAGTCATCTCTTTGTTGGAAGCATTGTCTGAAGATTGGATCTTCTTCATGCTGAAAACCCATGATCTTACTATCTTGGTTACACCGGACGATTAAGGTGTTTGTGCAGTGCTACCTTCCTAGAAATGTCGTTTTTGGAGAAGTATTTTCGGAGTTGAGGTGTCATCCCTACTGGTGGTGCTATTGCTACTTCGAGTGTTTGTTTGCTTCGATGATGTCTTTGTTTTTGTTTTTTGGTTGTACGGATCCATCGTGTCTAGACTTGGTCTAGTCATTACGTCGTTGCAAAGGATAGTTCTAATTGATACTTTTTTGGTATTACTTTATTCAATTTATTGAAAAAAGATTTCTTATATTAGGACCAGATATGTTTACCATGCACATTGTCCTTGTCGCCGGAATTAGTTGTTTTAATTATGTAAAAGGTTCAAAAAATGCAACAAGGGCATGATAGCCTTCCCACGAGAGATTAAATGGTCAATTAGCAGAAGAAGTGACATCCTCGGAATGAACGACGACATTATCTTGATGGCATTCTCAGGTAGACGATAAATTTGATGGCATTCTTGAAAACGATAATAGTCTAATAACATTTTAACAACTAGACCAATTTATTAACGCCATGAAAGAAGTAATACGGTTGGCCTGCACACCTGATCTTAGCAAGCTAGATCCCATCGCCCTAATGTGTTCCGCCACGGCCGCTACTGGCATGTACATGCTGCAGCCTGCAGGGCGGTCTGGAACTCCTCTACATTGGCATGTGAATGTCGGAAATGGCTCGCCTCGATCTACATCTCCTATGGATGTGTGGCTCCATCAGCCTACGCATGCCACTGAAGCTTGGCATGTGAGTGCAGTTGGCAAAAGATCTCGAGCTCGGATGGGGTTGACATGTGACAACTAGGTTGTCTCTTACACGACCATAATCTTGGGCATGGTAGTGGCAAAATTGTTGTCAACTGGATACAAGTGGCTGACTGTAGAAATTCAATTGATAATGACTACAATGTCAAAACATGCGTGCGGTTTTGTTTCTGATACCTCCTAATCCTAAGTCTAAACTATCCAATTTTGGTAGACACTTTGGGTACACGAGTATATATAATAGATAACTCTGCCACATGAATAAGCAAAAATCGAGACCAGACCTCATCAGCTTGGTATGCACATGGATATTGCCTCTTCCGTGCCTTTTATATATGGGGGCTCCTCAATGTGTTGATATCTTCTATGGAGTTGTTCAACCTGCCTCTGCCGCCCCACATGTCCATAAGCTCCGTAGGGGCATCTTTAAGAGAAAATTCCTTAATTGACACTTGAATAAAATATGATTTCCTCTTTGGCCCTGGAATTTTTCTTCCTTATTTGACAGTTGGTCTTAATTTATTTCCTAATATGATACTCATGTGAACTTTCACAAGTAATGGTGTTACAGGGAAACACATGATAAAGATTTTGGGGTCTTCTGGCTTTCTCCTATATATGAGTAGTGTCACTCTTTCACTTTTTTTTGTTAAAACAGGGAGACACTTTTACGCCTGATGCATTATGTGACCAATATACGACAATATGTTTGAAAAGACGCTTTATAAAAAAAGTACCGTGATATATTTGTCCATGGCTAAATTACCGAATGAGACCCCTACTTTTGGTCACCAACCAATCTTACTTCAATAAAAATGGGCTCACATTCACTACATATATGAGGTTAAGTCCATATATAATCCAAGTAACCAAACATGTGGCCATAATGTTTGGTAAGCATATCGTCCCATAACCCTCCGCCTTCATAAACAGCGTAGGCGATTAAATTTTCTGTGCCTCCCGTCGGCGCCGCCGGCGATTTTCCCCGCTCATGTGGTCTTCGGGCCATGGAGGCAGGGTGGATATCGGTCCCTAATCGGCGGGAGGGCTTCGTTTTCCTGTTTTTAGGTTTAAAGTTTGGTGGGACGGTGTTCCAGGTGGTGGTGCAGCGTCTTCTCTAATAAAGTATCCCCGGCTTCAGCCCCATCTCGACGGCGACGTTGAGAAGATTGTGGGAGTGGTGTGGCTCTCAAGGACTTCTTCTGGCTGTGGTGATCTTCGGACTGTCAAGCAGATTCATCGGCGGTTCATCCTTCTTCTTCATCTCCGGGGAGGATGTGGCCTTCTGGGCCCGTTTGATGACTTCCCTCCGCAACCAACAATGTCAAGTCGGTTCTAGAAGGAGCGGCATTGGTGACGTGCCGTGGGCCGCGAGTACCAACTTTTGGTAGTTCTAGACACCAAGAGAAGAGTCACATCTAGTGGCGCAAATAGATTTCTAGCGTCCTTGCTCGTTCACGAGGGGCATGCTGCAGGGCAATGTATCTGAGAGCATTTTTGAGAAAACCAATAGAACAAAGAAAATTTTCTATATTTTGTTTGAAATGGGTAGCATAGCCCGGTCTCTGCATCAATTGATGCACAAAGCAATTTTAGGCACAACAGCCGGACTTTGGTGGTGGTAGTATAAATTAATCTATACC
Source organism: Avena sativa (assembly GCA_916181665.1). NCBI lineage: Eukaryota > Viridiplantae > Streptophyta > Magnoliopsida > Poales > Poaceae > Avena > Avena sativa. The sequence goes on along the minus strand of OV702285.1, from coordinate 51,508,886 downwards.
ACTGGATAAAGAGGGTGGACAGTCAATAATCATCCGAGGGTACCATAAAATTGTCCGGCGTGATTTTTTCCTTCCGCCATGACCAATCCTCGATCTTTGCATGTGAATGGCCGGGCTAGAGAGTCTACTTTTGCACGGCGATGACAAAGCTATTATCCACTCAATGCAACGAACTGTGTGCTGATCTTTAAGTGGTTACGACTTGCATGTCAGGAAGGGCATGCTGACTTATTTCTGATACCTCATATGCCTAGAATAGATTGACCTGGCCAGTTGCACAATCGGAGATTGATAGATAGATAGATAACCATGGAACACGAATGACTTTGTTAGGCCTCATCGATCGGCTTGGCCACTGAATGGATACCTGCAGCCCCCCTTGTTTGCGTTTTATGAGCGGTGTACGTTGGTATCTTGTATTTAGTTGTCCTATTGATGTGTGCTATTGATGTACTACGTTGGCTCTAGATGTGCCATGCTCCCCTCTGTCACGTGGACAGTTACTGTCCAGCCAGATGATCAATTAGCAAAACAGTGAAGCAAGCTAGGCTGCATGTTCGTCTCTTTAAATCCAACGAGTTCATGGTTTTGGATTTTATATTCGACACTGGTTTATTTTTCCTGCCAAGCAATCTGAACATGCAGCTAGCTTTTCCATTTATTACTCAACCTCATGGAGGTTTCACATGCATGAATGATTTCTCTATTGGTAATAGTAGCAATTTCACGACGTGTTGGTTTATCATCATACAAAAGAGTTGGTTGTTATGTCCTTTTCCCCGTTTCCGATTAGCCCTTTAGGGATTCCGGTACATTATCTAGGACTCACAAATGCCGATTGAAAACACGTCGACAAAAAGACTAAAAAAAGATTAAGCAGTTGAAAAGAAAAATTAGTATCTCTGAGCGGTGGATTGGTTCTCGTAAATTTGCTGCCTAGTAATATGGTACTGTATATAATTTTATTATTCCAGCATTCTAAAGGATCTAACACAGTCTTACAAAGATTAGATTATTTCCCATTGAGATTTTTTTGGCACGATATAGTGAGAACAAATATATCAATTAACTAGTGATAATCCTAACAGCCGCTACCTAGCTTCGATCCTGGCCCAAGGAGAGCAGCTCCATCTGAAAGGGCCGTGTGTATCCAGCGGCATGCGCACGCCGGTGCTGGCCGTTCTCAAGCTAGGCATGCGCGTACACTACAGCAGTGAAATGATATGGATTTCCCTGCAGTTTGCCATGTTACAACCACGGGGTTCCGATGACACCAACATAATTTTAATTTGCACGGTGGTGAAAAAGTTTTTGTACGCCGAATGAAACCAATCGTGTGCTGATCTTTAAGTGACTACGACTAGTCTATCAAGCATTGCAAGTTGTCTTATTTCCGATACCTCCTATGCCTAGATTATTAATTGACCTTAATTTGGCACACGAATAGCACAATCCGAGAGGTTAGATACCATGGCACACGAATAGCAAAAATGAGATAGCTTTGCGCGAGACCTCCAGGTTTATGGGGATCCCGGCCGGAATGAGATAAAATGCATTGGCAACGACAGAATGGATCCCGGCATTTCCTTGCCTTTTATGGGGATCCCGGCCGGCCGGCCGTCCAGGTTTTGGTCCTAGTATCGTCTATGCAGCTGTACTATTGGCGTGCGCTGTGCTTCTGTCTCACATGCATGGACACTACCATCCATCCAGATGTTTAATTGTAGAAACGGTCAAGGAAGCCAGCCTGCATGCATGTTCGGCTCATCCACCCAATCTTGAAAAAGGCATCTTTACTGCACAATATTCAGTGCAAAAGATAACTAAGTTGCAAGAGAACCAACTATAGCAGGACCCACGGGGTGCTTCCTCCCACTAATAGAGAAAACCTTACCACCGGCACACCAAAAAACCTTATCCCTGGCGCATTTGGGTTCGCCGGTGACCATCTAGCCGGACGCGTAGGCCTGTTTGCTGAGGGTATCTGAATGTTAGCGATGGCCAATCGGTCCTGTTTGCCGGGGTAGCTGAAGTAGCGCCGGCGAATCGTGCCTATGCGCAGGTGCTAGCTATATCCCTAGCGCATCGCCGGCAGTATGTTGTTAGGCATTAAAAAATGACCCATTCACGTCTCCCGCTCATACTTCCATATTATATTAATTAAGCTAATGAAACTGTCCGCATACAAAGTTCATCAGTATTTTTGCCACGAATGTTTTCTGTCTATTGCCGATATATACATAATGTGTACTCTTGCCAAATTTCTTCCAGTAGTATGTTGCTTCACAAACTATGTGCTAGCAAACAATAGACATCCACACCAGCACATAAAATAAAGAGCTCATGTTAAAGAGCTAATAACTCTAATGAGCCCATGGATGACATTGTGCTAGCATTTGGGTCATTCAAAGCTTCTGTGTGCTCTCTCTCCAGGGTTGGCTAGGTCTGAAACTCGGAATTCATGATTTCAAATGGTTGAGGAAGACGAGGAGAAGGAGAGGCTGGCAGCATCTACGCCACAGGTGATCTGTCGCACCAGGCAGTTGGATGATACTGTTGCCGCGGCAGATTTTCCTATGGCTTTGTCTACCGGGCAGAATCTGTCGGCATCTTTCTCTGCCGCGGCAGACTCGGCAGGCATGATTTTAGCTGATACGGGAGCAAGTTCCAAGCATATTGCTGCCGTGCTGAACATGGTTGATAGGGGTCCTCGCCCCCTCGCACTGATGCGGCAGCCTCGCAGGATGACGGAATGGAAAGCGTGACCGTGGAATGCATGGCAGTCTGCGCTGCCGCGGCAGAGATGACTATTGATGGTGCTGCCATGGAGACTGTCGGACAGCTAAAGATGGGCCCTTTCCTTCCCACAAAAGACACGGCAGATGCTAAGTTTGTGCCATCTTTGCCTACTGATCACTCTGGCTGCACTAGTGCTTTGGTGTAGTCACCAATGTTGAGGAAATTATCGCCGGGGCTCTCTTTGCTGAGCTCGCCGCGTACCCCCATGGACCGTAAGAAAGGAAGTGGTCCGAGGTCGTGGTGATGACATTTTCGACAAAGAAGTCATTGAAGAGATGCTAGCTAGAGCTCTTCAATAGCCACCGCGCGGTCCAAGCGGACGCGAATATTACAATCCACCTCCTATTTGTTGGTCCAAGTAAATTTAGGACCCGAATAGCCCAAATCGGACAAGTAGCAATTTGCTAAGCACTCTTTGAATAACTGAATTTGAGTGTCAAACCGATTGCTAGAGCCATAGTGCTCATCTTGACAGAGAACCTTGTTAAAATCACCGCAACAGATCCACAGACCTGTCCAGTTGCGGAATATATTTGTCACATGAAATCCTAGAATTCATGTCGTTTTTCTTTACGGGTTTCTCCATATACAAAGGATACATGCCAAGACAATCCCGCTTCTGTTGTCACGATCATGTCAATACAATTTGTATTTGATCCTCGCATAGAGACAGAATAAGCCTGCATCGAGAGAAGATCAAGGCCACCACTCTGGCCACTACTACTCACTCCCAGACTGCCAGTGTTGCCAAGCGACCACATGAAGCGCTGGGCACGCTCATCCTTCATCGGATAAAATAAGTGCAACGGTATAGCACATGCCAGTTAGCGAGAATTTGACATAGATCAAACGGCCAAGTAAGCACAGATCAATAAAATGGATGGCTCCGGAGGCTCCTACATGGCCCGGTTATAATGTCCCTAATAACTAATGTTTCCCGTTGTTTTTTGCTAATCACAGTATGAGATTTCTCTCTTAGTACTATATATATACGTTTATTACTTCGGTGCTAGGACCTGGCCGGTTGCACAATAAGAGATGTTAGATGTTCAGGGCACACGGATAGGCAAATATCAGATAACTTTGTGAGACCGACCTCATGAATAGGCATCTGAACTACTCCAATGAGTTGACAAGATGCCACAAGATGTCTACTCCGCGTCCTCCCTTTTTGTCACTGCCTCGATTTTGATCTACATTCTCGTGGCCCGACTCTGAAATATGAGATCTCTGAAACTCTTCAGTCTCGATATATATAGCTAGTTTGGCAGCCTCCTCTCCGATAGGGTGTCAGCCGCCTAAATCCCACTTCTAGTTCATTTCTCAAAATCTAGTGTAAATTTTTGCTCATTTAGGCGGGATCCCACCTTACACCCTACTCTCCGACAAGATCATGCACTATCCGTGAGCCATAGGTGCTACATGTCCCCGAGGAAGACGATTGCACACCAAGAAGCCCAAAATATTCAAACATTGCCAATTTTACACCTAATTAAGTCACTAATACTAGTGATGTCTTAGCCATAGTATGATTGTATAAGTTAATCTAACCTATTCGATAGAGGGGAATGGACTGTCCCCATAATCCTCGGAGGGTACCGCAAAAGAGCAAGCCGTGATTCTTGTTGCCTCGATCAGATCCTGGCCCAATGAGAGCTCCATGTGAAAGGGCCATGTGTATCCAGCGGCACGCGCACCCTGGCGCTGGCCGTCCTCAAGCTAGACATGTGCGTACAGCGGTGGACTGACGAGGAGTTCCCTGCAGTTTGCCATGTCACAACCACAGGGATCCGATGGCAGCAACATACTTTTGCACGCCGGTGATAAAGTTTTTGCACGCCGAATGCAACCAATAGCGTGCTGATCATGAACAGACTACGACTTGTATATCAACAAGTGCAAGGTGTCTTATTTCCGATACCTCCTATGCCTAGATTCACATGGCCGGCCGGTTGAACAATCATAGATAGTCTGGCAGCCTCCTCTCCGATAGGGTGTCAGGTGGGATCCCGCCTAAATCCCAATTCTAGTTCATTTCTCAAAATCTAGTGTAAATTTTACACTAGATTTTGAGAAATGAACTAGAAGTGGGATTTAGGCGGGATCCCACCTTACACCCTACTCTCCGACAAGATCATGCACTATCCGTGAGCCATAGGTGCTACATGTCCCCGAGGAAGACGATTGCACACCAAGAAGCCCAAAATATTCAAACATTGCCAATTTTACACCTAATTAAGTCACTAATACTAGTGATGTCTTAGCCATAGTATGATTGTATAAGTTAATCTAACCTATTCGATAGAGGGGAATGGACTGTCCCATAATCCTCGGAGGGTACCTCAAAAGAGCAAGCCGTGATTCTTGTTGCCTCGATCAGATCCTGGCCCAACGAGAGCTCCATGTGAAAGGGCCGTGTATATCCAGCGGCACGCGCACCCCGGCGCTGGCCGTCCTCAAGCTAGACATGTGCGTACAGCGGTGGACTGACGAGGAGTTCCCTGCAGTTTGCCATGTCACAACCACAGGGATCCGATGGCAGCAACATACTTTTGCACGCTGGTGATAAAGTTTTTGCACGCCGAATGCAACCAATAGCGTGCTGATCATGAACAGACTACGACTTGTATATCAACAAGTGCAAGGTGTCTTATTTCCGATACCTCCTATGCCTAGATTCACATGGCCGGCCGGTTGAACAATCATAGATAGTCTGGCAGCCTCCTCTCCGATAGGGTGTTAGGCGGGATCCCACCTTACACCCTACTCTCCGACAAGATCATGCACTATCCGTGAGCCATAGGTGCTACATGTCCCCGAGGAAGACGATTGCACACCAAGAAGCCCAAAATATTCAAACATTGCCAATTTTACACCTAATTAAGTCACTAATACTAGTGATGTCTTAGCCATAGTATGATTGTATAAGTTAATCTAACCTATTCGATAGAGGGGAATGGACTGTCCCATAATCCTCGGAGGGTACCGCAAAAGAGCAAGCCGTGATTCTTGTTGCCTCGATCAGATCCTGGCCCAACGAGAGCTCCATGTGAAAGGGCCGTGTGTATCCAGCGGCACGCGCACCCCGGCGCTGGCCGTCCTCAAGCTAGACATGTGCGTACAGCGGTGGACTGACGAGGAGTTCCCTGCAGTTTGCCATGTCACAACCACAGGGATCCGATGGCAGCAACATACTTTTGCACGCCGGTGATAAAGTTTTTGCACGCCGAATGCAACCAATAGCGTGCTGATCATGAACAGACTACGACTTGTATATCAACAAGTGCAAGGTGTCTTATTTCCGATACCTCCTATGCCTAGATTCACATGGCCGGCCGGTTGAACAATCATAGATAGTCTGGCAGCCTCCTCTCCGATAGGGTGTAAGGTGGGATCCCGCCTAAATCCCACTTTTCTCAAAATCTAGTGTAAATTTTTGCTCAAAAATTTACACTAGATTTTGAGAAATGAACTAGAAGTGGGATTTAGGCGGGATCCCACCTTACACCCTACTCTATGACAAGATCATGCACTATCCGTGAGCCATAGGTGCTACATGTCCCCGAGGAAGACGATTGCACACCAAGAAGCCCAAAATATTCAAACATTGCCAATTTTACACCTAATTAAGTCACTAATACTAGTGATGTCTTAGCCATAGTATGATTGTATAAGTTAATCTAACCTATTCGATAGAGGGGAATGGACTGTCCCATAATCCTCGGAGGGTACCGCAAAAGAGCAAGCCGTGATTCTTGTTGCCTCGATCAGATCCTGGCCCAACGAGAGCTCCATGTGAAAGGGCCGTGTGTATCCAGCGGCACGCGCACCCCGGCGCTGGCCGTCCTCAAGCTAGACATGTGCGTACAACGGTGGACTGACGAGGAGTTCCCTGCAGTTTGCCATGTCACAACCACAGGGATCCGATGGCAGCAACATACTTTTGCACGCCGGTGATAAAGTTTTTGCACGCCGAATGCAACCAATAGCGTGCTGATCATGAACAGACTACGACTTGTATATCAACAAGTGCAAGGTGTCTTATTTTCGATACCTCCTATGCCTAGATTCACATGGCCGGCCGGTTGAACAATCATAGATAGTCTGGCAGCCTCCTCTCCGATAGGGTGTCAGGTGGGATCCCGCCTAAATCCCACTTTTCTCAAAATCTAGTGTGATTTTGAGAAATGAACTAGAAGTGGGATTTAGGCGGGATCCCACCTTACACCCTACTCTCCGACAAGATCATGCACTATCCGTGAGCCATAGGTGCTACATGTCCCCGAGGAAGACGATTGCACACCAAGAAGCCCAAAATATTCAAACATTGCCAATTTTACACCTAATTAAGTCACTAATACTAGTGATTTCTTAGCCATAGTATGATTGTATAAGTTAATCTAACCTATTCGATAGAGGGGAATGGACTGTCCCATAATCCTCGGAGGGTACCGCAAAAGAGCAAGCCGTGATTCTTGTTGCCTCGATCAGATCCTGGCCCAACGAGAGCTCCATGTGAAAGGGCCGTGTGTATCCAGCGGCACGCGCACCCCGGCGCTGGCCGTCCTCAAGCTAGACATGTGCATACAGCGGTGGACTGACGAGGAGTTCCCTGCAGTTTGCCATGTCACAACCACAGGGATCCGATGGCAGCAACATACTTTTGCACGCCGGTGATAAAGTTTTTGCACGCCGAATGCAACCAATAGCGTGCTGATCATGAACATACTACGACTTGTATATCAACAAGTGCAAGGTGTCTTATTTCTGATACCTATTATGCCTAGATTCACATGGCCGGCCGGTTGAACAATCATAGATAGTCTGGCAGCCTCCTCTCCGATAGGGTGTCAGGTGGGATCCCGCCTAAATCCCACTTTTCTCAAAATCTAGTGTAAATTTTTGCTCAAAAATTTTTGCTCAAAAATTTACACTAGATTTTGAGAAATGAACTAGAAGTGGGATTTAGGCGGGATCCCACCTTACACCCTACTCTCCGACAAGATCATGCACTATCCGTGAGCCATAGGTGCTACATGTCCCCGAGGAAGACGATTGCACACCAAGAAGCCCAAAATATTCAAACATTGCCAATTTTACACCTAATTAAGTCACTAATACTAGTGATGTCTTAGCCATAGTATGATTGTATAAGTTAATCTAACCTATTCGATAGAGGGGAATGGACTGTCCCATAATCCTCGGAGGGTACCGCAAAAGAGCAAGCCGTGATTCTTGTTGCCTCGATCAGATCCTGGCCCAACGAGAGCTCCATGTGAAAGGGCCGTGTGTATCCAGCGGCACGCGCACCCCGGCACTGGCCGTCCTCAAGCTAGACATGTGCGTACAGCGGTGGACTGACGAGGAGTTCCCTGCAGTTTGCCATGTCACAACCACAGGGATCCGATGGCAGCAACATACTTTTGCAGGCCGGTGATAAAGTTTTTGCACGCCGAATGCAACCAATAGCGTGCTGATCATGAACATACTACGACTTGTATATCAACAAGTGCAAGGTGTCTTATTTCTGATACCTATTATGCCTAGATTCACATGGCCGGCCGGTTGAACAATCATAGATAGTCTGGCAGCCTCCTCTCCGATAGGGTGTCAGGTGGGATCCCGCCTAAATCCCACTTTTCTCAAAATCTAGTGTAAATTTTTGCTCAAAAATTTACACTAGATTTTGAGAAATGAACTAGAAGTGGGATTTAGGCGGGATCCCACCTTACACCCTACTCTCCGACAAGATCATGCACTATCCGTGAGCCATAGGTGCTACATGTCCCCGAGGAAGACGATTGCACACCAAGAAGCCCAAAATATTCAAACATTGCCAATTTTACACCTAATTAAGTCACTAATACTAGTGATGTCTTAGCCATAGTATGATTGTATAAGTTAATCTAACCTATTCGATAGAGGGGAATGGACTGTCCCATAATCCTCGGAGGGTACCGCAAAAGAGCAAGCCGTGATTCTTGTTGCCTCGATCAGATCCTGGCCCAACGAGAGCTCCATGTGAAAGGGCCGTGTGTATCCAGCGGCACGCGCACCCCGGCACTGGCCGTCCTCAAGCTAGACATGTGCGTACAGCGGTGGACTGACGAGGAGTTCCCTGCAGTTTGCCATGTCACAACCACAGGGATCCGATGACAGCAACATACTTTTGCACGCCGGTGATAAAGTTTTTGCACGCCGAATGCAACCAATAGCGTGCTGATCATGAACATACTACGACTTGTATATCAACAAGTGCAAGGTGTCTTATTTCTGATACCTATTATGCCTAGATTCACATGGCCGGCCGGTTGAACAATCATAGATAGTCTGGCAGCCTCCTCTCCGATAGGGTGTCAGGTGGGATCCCGCCTAAATCCCACTTTTCTCAAAATCTAGTGTAAATTTTTGCTCAAAAATTTACACTAGATTTTGAGAAATGAACTAGAAGTGGGATTTAGGCGGGATCCCACCTTACACCCTACTCTCCGACAAGATCATGCACTATCCGTGAGCCATAGGTGCTACATGTCCCCGAGGAAGACGATTGCACACCAAGAAGCCCAAAATATTCAAACATTGCCAATTTTACACCTAATTAAGTCACTAATACTAGTGATGTCTTAGCCATAGTATGATTGTATAAGTTAATCTAACCTATTCGATAGAGGGGAATGGACTGTCCCATAATCCTCGGAGGGTACCGCAAAAGAGCAAGCCGTGATTCTTGTTGCCTCGATCAGATCCTGGCCCAACGAGAGCTCCATGTGAAAGGGCCGTGTGTATCCAGCGGCACGCGCACCCCGACACTGGCCGTCCTCAAGCTAGACATGTGCGTACAGCGGTGGACTGACGAGGAGTTCCCTGCAGTTTGCCATGTCACCACCACAGGGATCCGATGGCAGCAACATACTTTTGCACGCCGGTGATAAAGTTTTTGCACGCCGAATGCAACCAATAGCATGCTGATCATGAACAGACTACGACTTGTATATCAACAAGTGCAAGGTGTCTTATTTCCGATACCTCCTATGCCTAGATTCACATTGCCGGCCGGTTGAACAATCATAGATAGTCTGGCAGCCTCCTCTCCGATAGGGTGTCAGGTGGGATCCCGCCTAAATCCCACTTTTCTCAAAATCTAGTGTAAATTTTTGCTCAAAAATTTACACTAGATTTTGAGAAATGAACTAGAAGTGGGATTTAGGCGGGATCCCACCTTACACCCTACTCTCCGACAAGATCATGCACTATCCGTGAGCCATAGGTGCTACATGTCCCCGAGGAAGACGATTGCACACCAAGAAGCCCAAAATATTCAAACATTGCCAATTTTACACCTAATTAAGTCACTAATACTAGTGATGTCTTAGCCATAGTATGATTGTATAAGTTAATCTAACCTATTCGATAGAGGGGAATGGACTGTCCCATAATCCTCGGAGGGTACCGCAAAAGAGCAAGCCGTGATTCTTGTTGCCTCGATCAGATCCTGGCCCAACGAGAGCTCCATGTGAAAGGGCCGTGTGTATCCAGCGGCACGCGCACCCCGGCGCTGGCCGTCCTCAAGCTAGACATGTGCGTACAGCGGTGGAATGACGAGGAGTTCCCTGCAGTTTGCCATGTCACAACCACAGGGATCCGATGGCAGCAACATACTTTTGCACGCCGGCAAATTTGCACGCCGAATGCAACCAATAGCGTGCTGATCATGAACATACTACGACTTGTATATCAACAAGTGCAAGGTGTCTTATTTCCGATACCTCCTATGCCTAGATTCACATGGCCGGCCGGTTGAACAATCATAGATAGTCTGGCAGCCTCCTCTCCGATAGGGTGTCAGGTGGGATCCCGCCTAAATCCCACTTTTCTCAAAATCTAGTGTAAATTTTTGCTCAAAAATTTACACTAGATTTTGAGAAATGAACTAGAAGTGGGATTTAGGCGGGATCCCACCTTACACCCTACTCTCCGACAAGATCATGCACTATCCGTGAGCCATAGGTGCTACATGTCCCCGAGGAAGACGATTGCACACCAACAAGCCCAAAATATTCAAACATTGCCAATTTTACACCTAATTAAGTCACTAATACTAGTGATGTCTTAGCCATAGTATGATTGTATAAGTTAATCTAACCTATTCGATAGAGGGGAATGGACTGTCCCATAATCCTCGGAGGGTACCGCAAAAGAGCAAGCCGTGATTCTTGTTGCCTCGATCAGATCCTGGCCCAACGAGAGCTCCATGTGAAAGGGCCGTGTGTATCCAGCGGCACGCGCACCCCGGCGCTGGCCGTCCTCAAGCTAGACATGTGCGTACAGTGGTGGACTGACGAGGAGTTCCCTGCAGTTTGCCATGTCACAACCACAGGGATCCGATGGCAGCAACATACTTTTGCATGCCGGTGATAAAGTTTTTGCACGCCGAATGCAACCAATAGCGTGCTGATCATGAACAGACTACGACTTATATATCAACAAGTGCAAGGTGTCTTATTTCCGATACCTCCTATGCCTAGATTCACATGGCCGGCCGGTTGAACAATCATAGATAGTCTGGCAGCCTCCTCTCCGATAGGTGTCAGGTGGGATCCCGCCTAAATCCCACTTTTCTCAAAATCTAGTGTAAATTTTTGCTCAAAAATTTACACTAGATTTTGAGAAATGAACTAGAAGTGGGATTTAGGCGGGATCCCACCTTACACCCTACTCTCCGACAAGATCATGCACTATCCGTGAGCCATAGGTGCTACATGTCCCCGAGGAAGACGATTGCACACCAAGAAGCCCAAAATATTCAAACATTGCCAATTTTACACCTAATTAAGTCACTAATACTAGTGATGTCTTAGCCATAGTATGATTGTATAAGTTAATCTAACCTATTCGATAGAGGGGAATGGACTGTCCCATAATCCTCGGAGGGTACCGCAAAAGAGCAAGCCGTGATTCTTGTTGCCTCGATCAGATCCTGGCCCAACGAGAGCTCCATGTGAAAGGGCCGTGTGTATCCAGCGGCACGCGCACCCCGGCGCTGGCCGTCCTCAAGCTAGACATGTGCGTACAGCGGTGGACTGACGAGGAGTTCCCTGCAGTTTGCCATGTCACAACCACAGGGATCCGATGGCAGCAACATACTTTTGCACGCCGGTGATAAAGTTTTTGCACGCCGAATGCAACCAATAGCGTGCTGATCATGAACAGACTACGACTTGTATATCAACAAGTGCAAGGTGTCTTATTTCCGATACCTCCTATGCCTAGATTCACATGGCCGGCCGGTTGAACAATCATAGATAGTCTGGCAGCCTCCTCTCCGATAGGGTGTCAGGTGGGATCCCGCCTAAATCCCACTTTTCTCAAAATCTAGTGTAAATTTTTGCTCCAAAATTTACACTAGATTTTGAGAAATGAACTAGAAGTGGGATTTAGGCGGGATCCCACCTTACACCCTACTCTCCGACAAGATCATGCACTATCCGTGAGCCATAGGTGCTACATGTCCCCGAGGAAGACGATTGCACACCAAGAAGCCCAAAATATTCAAACATTGCCAATTTTACACCTAATTAAGTCACTAATACTAGTGATGTCTTAGCCATAGTATGATTGTATAAGTTAATCTAACCTATTCGATAGAGGGGAATGGACTGTCCCATAATCCTCGGAGGGTACCGCAAAAGAGCAAGCCGTGATTCTTGTTGCCTCGATCAGATCCTGGCCCAACGAGAGCTCCATGTGAAAGGGCCGTGTGTATCCAGCGGCACGCGCACCCCGGCGCTGGCCGTCCTCAAGCTAGACATGTGCGTACAGCGGTGGACTGACGAGGAGTTCCCTGCAGTTTGCCATGTCACAACCACAGGGATCCGATGGCAGCAACATACTTTTGCACGCCGGTGATAAAGTTTTTGCACGCCGAATGCAACCAATAGCGTGCTGATCATGAACAGACTACAACTTGTATATCAACAAGTGCAAGGTGTCTTATTTCCGATACCTCCTATGCCTAGATTCACATGGCCGGCCGGTTGAACAATCATAGATAGTCTGGCAGCCTCCTCTCCGATAGGGTGTCAGGTGGGATCCCGGATTTAGGCGGGATCCCACCTTACACCCTACTCTCCGACAAGATCATGCACTATCCGTGAGCCATAGGTGCTACATGTCCCCGAGGAAGACGATTGCACACCAAGAAGCCCAAAATATTCAAACATTGCCAATTTTACATCTAATTAAGTCACTAATACTAGTGATGTCTTAGCCATAGTATGATTGTATAAGTTAATCTAACCTATTCGATAGAGGGGAATGGACTGTCCCATAATCCTCGGAGGGTACCTCAAAAGAGCAAGCCGTGATTCTTGTTGCCTCGATCAGATCCTGGCCCAACGAGAGCTCCATGTGAAAGGGCCGTGTATATCCAGCGGCACGCGCACCCCGGCGCTGGCCGTCCTCAAGCTAGACATGTGCGTACAGCGGTGGACTGACGAGGAGTTCCCTGCAGTTTGCCATGTCACAACCACAGGGATCCGATGGCAGCAACATACTTTTGCACGCTGGTGATAAAGTTTTTGCACGCCGAATGCAACCAATAGCGTGCTGATCATGAACAGACTACGACTTGTATATCAACAAGTGCAAGGTGTCTTATTTCCGATACCTCCTATGCCTAGATTCACATGGCCGGCCGGTTGAACAATCATAGATAGTCTGGCAGCCTCCTCTCCGATAGGGTGTTAGGCGGGATCCCACCTTACACCCTACTCTCCGACAAGATCATGCACTATTCGTGAGCCATAGGTGCTACATGTCCCCGAGGAAGACGATTGCACACCAAGAAGCCCAAAATATTCAAACATTGCCAATTTTACACCTAATTAAGTCACTAATACTAGTGATGTCTTAGCCATAGTATGATTGTATAAGTTAATCTAACCTATTCGATAGAGGGGAATGGACTGTCCCATAATCCTCGGAGGGTACCGCAAAAGAGCAAGCCGTGATTCTTGTTGCCTCGATCAGATCCTGGCCCAACGAGAGCTCCATGTGAAAGGGCCGTGTGTATCCAGCGGCACGCGCACCCCGGCGCTGGCCGTCCTCAAGCTAGACATGTGCGTACAGCGGTGGACTGACGAGGAGTTCCCTGCAGTTTGCCATGTCACAACCACAGGGATCCGATGGCAGCAACATACTTTTGCACGCCGGTGATAAAGTTTTTGCACGCCGAATGCAACCAATAGCGTGCTGATCATGAACAGACTACGCCTTGTATATCAACAAGTGCAAGGTGTCTTATTTCCGATACCTCCTATGCCTAGATTCACATGGCCGGCCGGTTGAACAATCATAGATAGTCTGGCAGCCTCCTCTCCGATAGGGTGTCAGGTGGGATCCCGCCTAAATCCCACTTTTCTCAAAATCTAGTGTAAATTTTTGCTCCAAAATTTACACTAGATTTTGAGAAATGAACTAGAAGTGGGATTTAGGCGGGATCCCACCTTACACCCTACTCTCCGACAAGATCATGCACTATCCGTGAGCCATAGGTGCTACATGTCCCCGAGGAAGACGATTGCACACCAAGAAGCCCAAAATATTCAAACATTGCCAATTTTACACCTAATTAAGTCACTAATACTAGTGATGTCTTAGCCATAGTATGATTGTATAAGTTAATCTAACCTATTCGATAGAGGGGAATGGACTGTCCCATAATCCTCGGAGGGTACCGCAAAAGAGCAAGCCGTGATTCTTGTTGCCTCGATCAGATCCTGGCCCAACGAGAGCTCCATGTGAAAGGGCCGTGTGTATCCAGCGGCACGCGCACCCCGGCGCTGGCCGTCCTCAAGCTAGACATGTGCGTACAGCGGTGGACTGACGAGGAGTTCCCTGCAGTTTGCCATGTCACAACCACAGGGATCCGATGGCAGCAACATACTTTTGCACGCCGGTGATAAAGTTTTTGCACGCCGAATGCAACCAATAGCGTGCTGATCATGAACAGACTACAACTTGTATATCAACAAGTGCAAGGTGTCTTATTTCCGATACCTCCTATGCCTAGATTCACATGGCCGGCCGGTTGAACAATCATAGATAGTCTGGCAGCCTCCTCTCCGATAGGGTGTCAGGTGGGATCCCGGATTTAGGCGGGATCCCACCTTACACCCTACTCTCCGACAAGATCATGCACTATCCGTGAGCCATAGGTGCTACATGTCCCCGAGGAAGACGATTGCACACCAAGAAGCCCAAAATATTCAAACATTGCCAATTTTACATCTAATTAAGTCACTAATACTAGTGATGTCTTAGCCATAGTATGATTGTATAAGTTAATCTAACCTATTCGATAGAGGGGAATGGACTGTCCCATAATCCTCGGAGGGTACCGCAAAAGAGCAAGCCGTGATTCTTGTTGCCTCGATCAGATCCTGGCCCAACGAGAGCTCCATGTGAAAGGGCCGTGTGTATCCAGCGGCACGCGCACCCCAGCGCTGGCCGTCCTCAAGCTAGACATGTGCGTACAGCGGTGGACTGACGAGGAGTTCCCTGCAGTTTGCCATGTCACAACCACAGGGATCCGATGGCAGCAACATACTTTTGCACGCCGGTGATAAAGTTTTTGCACGCCGAATGCAACCAATAGCGTGCTGATCATGAACAGACTACGACTTGTATATCAACAAGTGCAAGGTGTCTTATTTTCGATACCTCCTATGCCTAGATTCACATGGCCGGCCGGTTGAACAATCATAGATAGTCTGGCAGCCTCCTCTCCGATAGGGTGTCAGGTGGGATCCCGCCTAAATCCCACTTTTCTCAAAATCTAGTGTAAATTTTTGCTCAAAAATTTACACTAGATTTTAAGAAATGAACTAGAAGTGGGATTTAGGCGGGATCCCACCTTACACCCTACTCTCCGACAAGATCATGCACTATCCGTGAGCCATAGGTGCTACATGTCCCCGAGGAAGACGATTGCACACCAAGAAGCCCAAAATATTCAAACATTGCCAATTTTACACCTAATTAAGTCACTAATACTAGTGATGTCTTAGCCATAGTATGCTTGTATAAGTTAATCTAACCTATTCGATAGAGGAGAATGGACTGTCCCATAATCCTCGGAGGGTACCGCAAAAGAGCAAGCCCGTGATTCTTGTTGCCTCGATCAGATCCTGGCCCAACGAGAGCTCCATGTGAAAGGGCCGTGTGTATCCAGCGGCACGCGCACCCCGGCGCCGGCCGTCCTCAAGCTAGACATGTGCGTACAGCGGTGGACTGACGAGGAGTTCCCTGCAGTTTGCCATGTCACAACCACAGGGATCCGATGGCAGCAACATACTTTTGCACGCCGGTGATAAAGTTTTTGCACGCCGAATGCAACCAATAGCGTGCTGATCATGAACAGACTACGACTTGTATATCAACAAGTGCAAGGTGTCTTATTTCCGATACCTCCTATGCCTAGATCCACATGGCCGGCCGGTTGCACAATCTGATCGAGAGGTTAGATCACCATGGCACACGAATAGCAAAAACTAGACAACTTTGCGACAGAATGGATCCCGGCGCTCCATTGCCTTTTATGGGGATCCCGGCCGGCCCTCCAGGTTTTGGTGTGCGCTGATATACACGTCCCCCTGATTCTCTCTCACTTGGACAGTACAGATGTTTAATTGTAGAAACTAGAAACAGTCATCTGCATCCATGTTCGGCTCATCCACCCAACCTTGGAAAGGCATCTTTACTGTACAAAATTCAGTAGTACAAAAGATAACTAAATCGAAACTTCGAGTTCCGAAAATTAAAACTTCACAGGAATTCGGTTAGCAACATGACTACAAACTTCACAGGCATCTTTAGTTCATTTGTTAGCTGCATGACCACAAAGTTAATGCATCGTTTAGCAACATATTTGAGATGCCAAATGCGCTTACATTGTCTTCGAGGCTTATGGCACTTGGAGGTGATAGTCGCACTTGCTCTATTGCTCCACGCCAGAAGCTTTGATCACATCCCAGCGTCCTTGAAAAGATCTATACGAGCGGGCAATCCGTGAAGAAACCCGAGGCATGAGTTTGAAGAATTTATTTTTGATCCTTTGCCAATATCTCGAGCTGCTGATGCTATCCGAGCACATGGAGGTGCTGATGCTATCCGAGCTGGCCGTGCACGGCAAGGTAGTTGTTCCTATACCTCGAGCACCTGCATGCGTCTTCCCCGGAATTAATTCCACTAGATGGTACACGAGGACCATCCCAATAACCATAGATCTTATTTTTACATATTTATAATGAGTGCCTCTGTAAGGTTCTTTTGTTTTATCGGAGCCATGACCTGTTTTTTTTTGCGAAATTCCACCGATCTATTAATAATCATCAATAACAGTATAAAGAGTTCTAATAAAAGTAATAAAAATTACAAATAAGTCAATGGACCACCTAGCGACGACTACAAACACTGGCGCGAGCCAAAGACGTGCCGCCGTCCTTGCCCCTCCATCACCGGAGCCGAACAAAGCTTGTCGTAGTAGAACTTGTTATAATAGGCAGACGGAAAATCGTCGTGCTAAGGCCCAAAAAGACCAGCACACCAGAGTAGCAACTATCATCGAAGATGACCAACGTAAATTGGAAGAGACTGACCTCAAAACACACATCACCGGAGCCATGACGTGTTGATGGTGCAGTGTGTCTCCATTGCCAGATTGATGTGTCTATCTGAATATGAGTCAACTGAATTACAAGCAAACCTTCAAAATTAATTTGACACTAACTGTAGGGAAATGTGCGATCTTCAGGTGCATCAATTTATTTGACCCAATATTTTTGGCCGACAACAGAAAGTAGACAATTAACCTATGACAGGGAGAGTACATTTTGCAACCGCACCTCGCCCATCTGGGCAAGCCAGTTCCTGTCATTCTAAAGTACAGTGTGTCGCCACGGCTGCTGCTGGCATGTGATGTACACGCCGCCGGCTGGCCTCGAACACCTGTATCTAGTACATCTGTTGTGGGTGCGTGCCCCCACCAGCCTACGCATGCCGCTCAATTTCAACTGACAACAGCTCATGGGTGAAACAATATAATGCATGCAATTTTGTTTCTGATACCTCCTAATGTCCCGCTTGGATTGTCGTTATTTAATCCCGTCGTTTTTATTTTACGAAGATGGTAAACACAGGAGCTCCGTGTAATCCGGTGGTTTTGTTTAAAAAAGAACATTCCAAGCAGGCCCTAAGCCTAGATAAAAGCTGGCCGGTTTTGATAGATTAAACACTTGCGTGCAACAGCGCATATCATAGATGACCGTGGCACATGAAAGAATAAGAAAAAATCAGATAACTCTTTGCCTTTTATGGGCTCCCTCGCGGTGTTGATATATTCTATGGAGCTGTTCATCCTGCCTCCGCTACCCCAGATATGCACTGCTTTTCTGCTACATTCTTTTACTCTTATATATACAGTATTTTTAATTGGACAACAAAATTCCCGTGTATAGGCAAATAATGGAAATACGCCAATCTTGTACATCAGCTTGCACGGAATAGACGCTTTGGTCACCAAGTCATTTTGTCAAAATTGCGGTAGGAACTTGCCAAACATGTACAAATTAGTTACTCTTTGAAGGCGGCCGACATAACAGATGCTTAAACTAAAATTGTGGTAGTAACTTCGCAATCAGAGTGTGTCGGTCTTCATGGTAAACAGTTGATTTGTATGTCTTCTTCCTATTATTATTATTATTATTATTATTATTATTACTGATTAATGACTGTCCCCGTAAGATCTTATTTTAGGACCAAGATATGTCAACCATGTAGCGTGTCTCTGTTGCCACATTTACATATCTCAATTTGAGGCCTACGTTAACTTTAATCAGAGACTAAAAAAGTACTCACTCCATTCCACAATAATATAATTATCGTGATTTTAGTACAATTATGAAAAATAATCAACAAGAAATATAAAAGGGAGTAAGTATTTACCTTGAAACCAACTGAGCACAAAGTCTCGGACTCTTGGCATGCCACAACTAGGCGGTTAGTGACATGAACATATGTAAAATTTTCTAATTAATTATGTATGCTCATGTATCATATTATTTCAATTATTTTCCAGTTAAAAAAGGAGAAACTCACTGGTAGATCCAAGACTAGATTTAGTCTAACTTATCCATAAATAAAAGTATTCATAAAGAATGTTTTGTTCAGTATATCCATGGGTTGTTATCGATTGGCACAGAAACAACCTACCTACGCTGATACTTTTTATCTGCTTTCTTGTGATGAAATTCAAGGCATTTCGATCGTGAATAGAAAAAATATCATTATTGTGAAAACTACTTCTCTACATTGTAAGTAAAATATTTACAGAGTACTCAGCTAGAAATATTTCGCAAGCATTCATCCCCGAAGTTCTTCACATGTAAGCTAGAGAAAGTTGGTTGATTTGTGACTCTGCCGCTAACTGCCTGGCGGCGAGCTCAATTAGATGGTAGTTTGTGTCTCCAACCCGTCCTGTGCATGCTACGGCCAGCCTCCTTGAAGCTTGTTATCTCTGTGTTTCCGGCCACTGATGTCGAGCTCACAACAGTTTGCCAAGTCACAACTAGGGTGCTCCTATCATACTGCTATCTTTGAGCATGATGTTTATGAAGATGTTCAACTAATTCGGTGCAAACCTTCAAGTAACTGCGACATCCAGGTTAAGCAATGCATGCTGTTATATTTCTGATACCTCCTACGCCCAGGTTGATTCGGACTCGGTTGCGATAAACACTTTGCAAGACTACAGATGGTGGTGGCGCGCATTACACGAGAGATAGGTAACTTTATGAGACCACCCCATCTTAGCTTGTACTTACATGTATACTGGCTCCTTCTTTCCTTTTATGGTGTTGTTATCTTCTATGGAGCTGTTTCATCAGCCTCTTGCTACCCCCATGTGCACTGCTTCTCTGGTAGGCCGAATCAACCTAGTCATGCTTACTGATAAATGTACTTCTCCATGATAATCGTGATGAAAAGATTATCGGTATGTCATCTTCGTATCATGCTTACTGATAAATGTACTTCTCCATGATAAGTTACTTTCTTGATGTCTCACAGCAACAAAAGTGTAATGTTTTTCGGAAAACAGAGGCATGCATAAACACAAAAGCGATCGCAGAAATGAGGTTTTATTAATTATATGCAAGATCAACAACCGAATATGCATGGCATGGCCAGCCACTTCATGAATATGTCATACATAAACGAAGTGTGTAGACCAGAACGATTGTTTATAAAATTACACATATACCAGTTGGATCCACACATATGAGTATTCACTAACATAAATAGAGGCATCAACACAAAAGCTTGACAACCAGCTTTTATTGTGCTATGTTAATATAACAACCACCTGATACAACTCGCAAACATTGCTAGGGCGAACATCACAAGTGAATAGCAAAACAAAACAACAAGAAATAAGAGAAAACATAGTCGTCATCGACGGTTTGACGAAAACGGAGATGAATCGCAACAGCTAAGCCCTCCGGATAAGTACCACCACGCTCCTAGCACTTCAAAGCGCTGCATATCAAGCAACACCTTGAACAAGAGAAGTGACGACGACATGTATGTGAGTCCATTTTCGAATACAATACACAATATGTGAGTCCATCTGTGTTAGGTCACGTGGCTAAGTCAGAACTCACTTAAAATTCATGAGTATTTTATTTGGTGACACTACATAAAACAACATTAGCACAAACAAAACAACAAACACTATTCCAGCAATGAGCCTAGTGTGTTGTTTGTTTGACAATTGATGTTCAATCAAGAACCTTGGTGGGTTAATCTAATGATTATATGTTCCTAATTATGATTAATCATTGCATATAATAAATATACTTAGTTATTTTTATATAATTTTTTCTAAGCATGAGTTTATTTCGGGCACGATGCAGATCGCAGCTACTTAGTTTATTTGGTGACACTGCATAAAACAATATTAGCACAAACAAAACAACAAACACATACTATTCCGGCAATGAGCCTAGTGTGTTTTTTGTTTGACAATTGATGTTCAATCAAGAACCTTGGTGGGTTAATCTAATGATTATATGTTCCTAATTATGATTAATCATTGCATATAATAAATATACTTAGTTATTTTTATATAATTTTTTTCTAAGCAGGAGTTTATTCCGGGCACGATGCAGATCGCAGCTACTTAGTTTATTTGGTGACACTGCATAAAACAATATTAGCACAAACAAAACAACAAACACATACTATTCCGGCAATGAGCCTAGTGTGTCGGTTGTTTCTTTGACATTGATGGGTCTAATGATTATATGTTATGATTAATCATTGTACATAACAAATGTACTAAGTTATTTTTATATAATTTATTTTCTAAGCAAGAGCTTATTCCGGGCACAATGTAGAGCACAATTATGAGGATGCAAATTGGTTGTCACCATCTGGTGCTTCAATCCCAACTATTAATGAAAACAAATGGGCTCACATTCACCACATATATGAGGTTAAATCCACATATACTCCAAGGAACCAAACATGTGACCTTAGAAAAGATGAACGCATATCCAATAGTAAGCTGTCGCAAGCATGTAAGGCTTTAGTCTATGTTATAACCATGTAAATTCTCAAAGCTCGAATTACAACAAGGCTGCAATACTGTAGATGGAGGCAGATCCAGTTGTACAAGCAAAAGGACATTAATCCTCAAGAAGAAGCTAGCATCTAAAATGTAATCGAGTATCACCACATTCTAGTATTACAGAATCAAATCAAGCGAACAGAACATATAGGTTTGCATATGGAAATTGCTTTGGCTTTTATCACTAGTTCTCGTCCCCTGAACATGTAATTATCTTTGTACTAGCTGATATTTTTTTGTAACTATCTCTCTTAAAGTGCAATTGTTAATAGTAGTAACTTTGTGTGTTGGTTCTCATAGTGATGAACAATTGATCGATAGGTCATATTCCTAATAATTAATGTGCTCCTCTGTAATGACTTCCCTATTGCAAGCATGGTAACGTAGGCAAATAAATCACTTTTATTCTCTTTTTTACTCGGCTATGTACCTTATTAAAAGAAAAGCAATATATGCAAAACTAATAGGTTTGAATTTGAGTGGGAAGATGATCCAAGACTACTTGGAACAACGACAACACAACATGGACCGATGCAGGGAAGAGAATTGTGGCCAATGATGTTGGATAAGTCACCAAGAACGACAACGCAGTGGGAAGTAGGCGCACGAGCTGACGGGAGAACATGGAGCCAACGCCCTTCTTCCGGATGGCAGCGGCAGCAAGGTGGAGCGGTCGAGCACACAGAGAGAAGAGCAGCAGGGGGATCCAGAATAAAGCCATCGGTAGAAGACATGGTAGATTGGATCGAAGGAGATGCTTATACTACCATATTAGAAGTATGTTTCGGGAAGGAGCTGCTTGACCCTCTCAGGGGTGGCGTTCCGATATATTTATAATGTGTTCAAGCGTGTACAAATACAATAAACAAACCATTATGGTTTGGATACACATGAGCAACCTAGTACAATACAAAGTCTAAGAATTCTAGTGTTATGGGTTTGTGGTGCATATAGTTCTCACGGACGGTACAAGGAAACTCAAAAAGAGTTAACCAATGAAAACTTGGGTCCACATGGATTGCATCTAATAGCTGACCAACTTCTATGGATAGTACAAAAGACCGCCGTATCATACTACAAATTTGTGCTACATTATAGAGATAAAAATGTACATGGTTTCACCTTCCAGCTTCCTTAAGATCGACCTTAGTGCAAAGCTACCTCTGGCCTAGTGCTAAAATCCATATTTGTTCACTCAAGATGGCATTTCCATCCATATTCGTCAAACAAGGAGCAATTGATTGCATCACTACATTGGATGTTGTCCTGTCACTCATTGCATACACAATGCATACCAACAAAACTTGTGATCAGGATTCAAAGTACTTTCACTTGTTGCATTATTATAAATGTAAGGAAATTCAAGAGGGAAATTGAGTACCAAAGCATTCTACAATGGATGGGAAAAATATTCACCCAATATTGACATGATGGTTGGGACTAAATTTCATCCGTTAAATAATTATGAGGAAAAGCTTGCTAAAAATATAGTACACATCATTAAACCATAACTTTAGGGCCAAGTAATCAACTTTTTATTGGAATATTTATTATAGAACCACAACTTTTAGGCCAAATTATTGTAGACCTTCAGAAGTACAAGATAATATCCGCAGTGTCTAACAACAAACCTTTTGTTCGGGGCAAGTGAACATATAGGTTTGCCTCCATGTAAGGGCTGACCTGACCTGAAATTAAGGTCGGGATTGCCATGCAGGATGGCTAAGTTAGTCGTCACAATGGATCACCGTTACCTGCTTTTGGTAATCATGGTAGACTCCTAAAGAAGAGTCACATCTAGTGACGCAAATCGGCTTCCTTTGTACCTTGCTCGTTCCCGATAGTGGAATGCACCATCGACATCAGCTGCATATGTTTCTGATAGAGCTTTTGATAAAACTGATAGGGCCTAAAAATATGTCTAGTAACATCATCATTATGCATAGAAATATATATGTACAATAGTAAACAATAATGATCACAAAAATTGTAACAAAAATATGGTTAATTCAAAAAAGCTTCATAAGACACACTAGCAAAAAAACATATGCACGACACGTAGACAAAATTGTTGACGTGGTCGTGCATACATTCCAGGTTATCCTAGTTTAAGCATAACGACGAAATTAAATCATCGTAATCAGCTATAAATAATGTTGTGAGCTACTTTTGCCAGATTATGACGATTTTGCACCAGATGGTCATAAGCCATTTGAGGGGTCAAAACCTTCTCACCCACGTCATAGCATAACACCACCACCGGAGGTCCACCAAAATGGCCAGGAGAGGACAGGAACAGACACACGGCCCTCGAATAGTGGGTTACAACAAGCAAGACACACCCGTACATCATTCCGCGGAGCCCGGACTGCCCTCAGAATCCCCTGAAACCTAGCAACAGCAAGGCCTAGACAACATGAATTAGACCGAGCGGGCCCAAATTTGGGCCAACGATGGGTGCCACGCCTTCGGCGGCTAGAGCCACCCACAGCTATCCAAGGGTGAAATTGTAATTTTACTTCTTGCAAGATTCTTTATGCAAAATTGTGACCCACATGATTGTCTCATATGGTGACCATATGCGTTATCTCTCTAGTTAGATTGTTTAATACAATATGTAGTTACTTAAAAAGACTCACTTATACTAGTGATGTTTTAGTTGTGATATAGATTGTACCGGTCATACTTTGGTAATAGTATAATTTATTATTACAACCAACCGTGAGAGGATAATGGGCATCCCATAATCCTCTGACGGTACTGAAAGAGCCTGGTGTGATCCTTGGTGTGGTCACAGTGCGTGTCGCCGCGACAAGGCCTCGATATTGGCATGTGAATAGCCAGGCTAGAGGTTCATCTAGAATGGGTGTGCGGATTCAGCCGCATGTGCATGCCGCTGCCGCCCGTAATGACTCATCTGTTTGCCATGTCGCATATACAGGGTTACGATGCAAGCAGTCTGCTTTTGCACGGCGATGATAAAGTTGTTGTCCGCTCAATGCAACCAAATCTATGCTAATCTTCTAGTGACTACTACTTTTCTCTCAGATAGCGGATGCTTCTTTATTTCCGATGCCTCCTATGCCTAGATTGACCTGGCAAGTTGCATGATCAGAGATAGTAGACCTCATCAGCTTGTTGTCGTCTGAATGGATATATACCAGCCATTGCTTGCCCTTTATGAGGATCCCCACCAGCCCTCGAGGTGTTGGTATCTTCTATGGAGTTGTCCCCTATTGGTGTGTGCTGCACTACATCTCTCTCTCTCTCTCTCTCTCTCTCTCTCTCTCTCTCTCTCTCTCTCTCTCTCTCACGTGGGCAGTGCCGCCCATCCATCCAGATGGTAAAATGGAGAAACAGTGAAGGATTGGAGACACTTTTCATTAACTTTTCAGTGATCAACACAATGTTCACTTAACCATTTAAACTATCAAATCCTCAACTACAACAAGGCTGCAATAATGTAGATGGACTATAGCCAAATCCCTTAAGCATGTGATCTCGTAGGTTCAGTATTATGCAGACATGACCGCGGAACCCTTCCTAGATTATAATCAATAGCAAAATCTGGACACCCATATTGATTCTCACATAAATATAAACCAATTGATTTTGTGTACTATCCTTTTGCATCATGGTACCTAATAAACCCGAGTTAAGACAATGTAGGTATCCTCGTAATGCAAGTCTTGATTATTATACCATGTTGATATCGTTGTCAATTTCTTTTTTATTGCATATTTCGATATCCAGTGACTCATATCATCATGTGTATTGCCAGGCGATGAATGCTACCATAATATCGAGAAGGTTCCAAGAGTATCTCTCCATCATCGGCGGTTCAAATACCACTATTGAACTACCATCTGTATAGAAATAAGATTCCAATATATCTGAAAGAGCACCATTATAACCATCCGGTTAAAGGTGACATTGAGTAACAATCAAGAAATATCTTCTGGTATGAAGACATCTAATATTCTCATGGTCAAAGGACAAACTTATACAATAACAATTATGGTATACTAAAAACTATGTGACGATGATATCTTTTAGTAAAACATAGAACTTGTATTTGTTCAGCATTTTTGTTTAGAAAAATATGCTTCCATGGACAAAGGTGGTCCACCTAATTATCACAACACTACACAAGTCAACCTAATTATCCAAAAAATCATCTACACTACATTTGTTTTGCGGGGATCATCTACACTGCATTAAAACTACACTAAACTATATATACCTTACCCCTATATCATAACTTTTCCTAAATTACACATCTAGTAAATTTAATTTTATAAACTAAATTTAACACTACTCTAAACTATATATTTTGACTAAACTTAATTTTACCACTAAAATGCACATTCACAATAACCTAAATTTAGTTAACTAGTTTTTTTTCAACTGCAAGTCCTCTCAGACAGGGAATTAGAAGATGGTGGGTTTAGGGGACTACGAGGATAGCCCAGTTGATCGAACATTTCATAGCTTATATAATCTGATTTTAGTATTGAATTTCGCAAAAGAACATCCTATATATGGTGCATATCATGAATCTTTCATGTGATCCAAGCATTTCACTTGCATTAAATATTTTACAACATTGGTGAGAATAAGTAGTACTCTCGAAATTATGAGCGCTATGGAAAATCCATGAACACAACTTAAGTAACTCAAATTCTTTCATTAGTTTATGTTGAGTAAAGTACAAAAATGTTGATGGTAAACTGCTGACAATTTTTTTAGAACTTTGGCATGTAGTCTAAGCTACTGGGCTTTTTCACATAACTAGGTGTGATATTTGATTGGCTTCACGGTCTTCTCTACCTTCCGATCTCGAGGTTACTACGACCTTTAAGAAAAACATGGCATGCGGTTTTATTCCCAACACTTCCTAATCCTAGGTTGATAGAACTTTTTTTGTTGGATTCTCGCATGAGCATAGATGATAGATGATCATGGCACAACTATGCCGATCGGATATTTTAGACCACAACTATGGGCGTCTACACGAAGACAAGGTTCTTTGTTGGCTTTTATTGGGGCTCTCTCAAGTGGTGGTTCAGATTATTGTAACTCCGAAAAACTACTCGCAATATATGGGAAATAAATAGCACCAACTTAACTTAAATGCGGGTTGGTATGCACATGAGTCAGGACAGCGCCCCTGGCTATGAGGCGGCTGTTGTCGCCCACGTCCCTCTCTATTGGTGGCGCGTGGCTCAACTTGTTTGACTCCACATTTTTGATCCACTAAAAAAGCTCAGAATCTAACCCCTGAAAGAAAAAAATTCGGCTATGGTGATGTCATGGGCGTACTTATGTGACTATATGTGACAGGAGGTTGTACCTAAATCACCATTTTCCCCTCTTCATTGTTCTCTCTTGTGGGTTCCTATGTTTCTTTTAGATATATAAAAGGCTTAAGATCCTGACTTTATAAATAAAAGCCCTAAGGACCAGGACGGAAATATAGATCTAACAATATCAACTAGCCTAGCTAGTACAGTGCTAAACATCCACTAGGACGAACCGGCCTAGACACGAGAGTACACAGCAACAAAACCGCTAGCCACAGAGAGAGTTTTCGGGATTCAGCTAGTAAAAGTAGCGTCTAACACACGAGTGACGAGGGGGACACCACACTTCTCGATGAAGGAGGCTGGTAGAGATGAGATGGGAGAGGTCCATCTACTCCTCTCACGCCATCGCTCGCTGGAGCTCCCGGATATTGTTCTTGATCACCTCGCTAAGAGAAGAGATTGTGTCCCACTTCGAGCTCCGGCTTAGGTGAGACCATTGCTGCAAGTAAACAAGTTTGTAAAGCCCGTCCCACTACTAGGAAAAACCTAATTGATGGCGCTTCAGTTTTTCTTACTCGTGGCGCACCAACCATGCAGAACAAACGAGACGCCACGAGTAATTGTTACTAGAGGCACAACACATAGTGTGCCACATGTAGGGTTACATGGTGCGCAACGGTTAATTGTAGGCATTTGAAAAACAAAAAAAAGTCAGAATGCAATTTTATAGGAAAACCCTAGTTTTGAAAACAAAAGAAATCAAGTCCCTCGCCGTCGTCGCCTCGTCAGAGCTGGGGCGTGGAGACCGTGGTTGTGGCCAGAACCTACCACCGGAGGGAGGTGAAGGAGATTGTGGCCACACTAGTGAGCGCTGCAGGGGTTGTGGGTGGAGGCGCTAGAGCGAGGTAGCCAGCGCTGGGAACCGCGGGGCGATGATGAAAATCTTGAAGTCGGGGCTAGGGCAAAGAAGAGGACGGGGCACGCTCAGGGCCGAGGAAGACGAGCTCGAGGCCAGGGCGAGGGCAGGCACGCTCGAGGAAGAGGACAATGAGATCGGGTGTTAGCACAAAGACATCGTGGAGAAGGAGAAGGTGAGGGAGATGGAGAGGGATAGGAGAGAGAGAGAATTAGAATGAGAAGGAGAGGGAGAAGGTGGAGGAGAAGTGAAGAGAAGGAGAAGGGGAAGGGGAAGGGGGAGGTGGAGGTGGAGGCTGGAGTGGCCAGTTCAACTTCGAATCCCACTCTCACTTTCTTGTGTCGCATCAATATTGGGTAAGCGATGGGTAAAGTGAGTCCTCTTGTTTTGTAGCAAAAAATCTAATTTTTTATATAAATTTTTCACTTTTTGAATTTTAGGATTCTAAAAAAATGATAAGGATCATAGGCGATTGAGATAGGATTGGAAATTTTGTCTAGATGTTTTTTATAAATTAAATATTTTTATCCGATGTGGAATGCAAGAGCCCTTTTACCAAGATATAGCTTTTCTGGCAAAATATATCGAAATTTATGTTTGTTATTTCCCCCCACAACTACACCCCTAACATAATTACATCGCAAAAGATTTCCAAATTTAAAGTTTTTATTATTTTTGTTCTTTTGTAGAGCAGGGGTGTCCCTCTCTATTGGTGGCGCATGGATCAACTTGTTCGACTCGACATTTTTGGTCCACTACAAAAGAAGAGAATCTAACCCCTGAAATAAAAATCAGAGAATCTAACCCATGAATCTAACTCCTGATTTTGGAGTGTTAATACCGTGAATGGCTTGGCTCGGTCTACATCCTCTATGGGTACATGTGCCGCTGAAGCCTCGCAAGTGCATGCAGGCGGTGAGATCACACTTGTTTGACATGTGACAACTTGGGTACGGTGAAACTGCTTTCGTCAGCCGAATGCAAATACACAACTGCTGGAAGTCATTTGGCACCGACTTATAGGTGAAACAATGCATGCAGTTTTGTTTCTGACACCTCCTAAGCCTATATTAAACAGCCGGCCAGTTTTGGTAGGCACTTTGCGTGCACCACCATAGATTGTAGATTTGTAGATAAACTTTGGCACATGAATGAATAAGGAAAAATAAGGTAACTTTGTGAGACCTCATCACTCGTCAGCCCTTCCTAGCCTTATATGGTGGCGATATCTTCTATGGAGCTCAGTAAAGCGTCGCCATCTGAGATGCATTTACTCATTTGTTGGTGTATCTTTAATTGGGGAGAAAGTGCTGTTGAGTAATAGAGCAATTTACCAAGCGAATTATCCATAATAAACGCTAGATAAAACATGACTAGAATAATAGGCAATATACCAATCATGTTAAATAGCGAATACATATTGAGGCATATAGTCAAACAAACTGCAAGGCATAAAACTTTGGATAGGATCAGAACAAGATTGAGACAGAAGATGTACACGGCAGTAGCAGAAGTGGAACCGCTGGCGTTGGAACCATCGTTGGCCATGTCGTCGAGGAAGAGGGTGCTGATGTCGGGGAAGAAGTCCTCGTCGGGGAAGACGTCGCTATCTGTGAGGGAGTCCGTGACGAAGCCAGTAGTCGCGCTGATAGCGCTCCCCAAAAACCTTATCGCCCTTCTCCCGTACAGGACTTGAAGCAGCGGGGTCTCGGAGGCCTACTGTCCCGGCTCGCGGTGCACGCCGCAAGACGGGATGGGAAAGATGGAGGTAGCGCAGTGCTCTGGAACTGGAGGCGCAAAGGATGTGTGGCAGTGTGTCTGAGAGGAGGCGCGACCTCTCTCTCTTATAGGCGCAGAGGGGAAGGCAGACAGTGCAGAAGATGAAACGAATGGACGGAAGATAAAGCGAACAGGCGCATTTAACTCGTATTAAAAGTCCGTTCAAAGCAAACGTTTCACCTTCTGTACATCTGTTCATATACCATTCATGCGTGGCAAAATAAAGCTCGGCTCGGCGAGATTCCCGCAACCCGCAACCCGCAACCCGCGGCGCGCGCGCGCGTCGTGACGAGACGAGACGAGCGAGGAGGAGGAGGAGCGCGCGTGTGGAACTCTCTCCTTCTCCTTCTCATCCTTTTACCAAGTGGTAGGAGAGCTCACCTTATATGCTGGTCCAACTTCCACTCAACTAGCAATGTGGGACTAAACATTTGTCCCAGCTCTTGCCTTGCATGAATGGGCCACATGGGCCTCTAGGATTTTCAGGAATTATTGAAATGGAAAATGGGCTAGACTATTTGGGCCAAAATTCCAACAATCCCCCACCAGATCCCACAGGCACATGTAATCTGCCTTTGGTTCCAAAACACTGTTTATATACCGGTACTATAGTGGAGACTGTTAAGTTGAACTTCCACCTAGAATTCTATGCTACACTAGGTTGCGACTTGTACAGTGGACTATGCCTTGAACTGCAAGTTTGCTGCAATCTAGCTTCACACGAAGTCTTGACCGATACTGGGCTACCGTGGGACTTCCCCGCGGGTGGAGCTTATACGTCATACTCCATGACCTTTCATGAGTTTATTAGAGAGCACCCTACTCTCATAGACTGCGACGTTTTAACAGTCAGACTCATATAGGTGTGTTCTTCAAAAGATGTTCTGCAGGACAACATCTTTGCTTAGGATAAGCCACTTAGAACACATTAAGATAATAAATCAACCTGCCATGCAGAATAGGAAAGTATTGCATCTTTATGGAGTGGTGTTTATTAAAGTAGGGATACTTTCCTCTCAGCTAACCAACAACTTGTTTCCCAATTCTAATTCACGGGATCTCCTATCACATAGAGTGGTTTACCACTATGGAAAGCTCAAATTGTGGGTCTCATACCCATGTCCTTCGATGCATTTTCTATCACGTTGCGTGATAGACCCTTTGTGAAGGGATCTGCCAAGTTTTTAGATGTTTGGATATAATCCAATGCAATAACTCCGGAGTTTCTCATTTTCCTGACAGATTTCAGTCTCCTCTTCACATGTCTTGAGGACTTCATATTATCCTTAGAACTGTTCACCTTAATAATCACAGTTTGATTATCACAGTTCATTGGAATTGCGGGTATAGGTTTTTCAACCACAGGTAAGTCCATCAAGAGTTCACGAAGCCACTCAGCTTCAACAGTGGCCGTGTCTAGTGCTGTGAGTTCTGCTTCCATAGTTGACCTCATTAAGATGGTCTGCTTGCAAGACTTCCAAGAAACAGCGCCACCACCAAGTGTGAAAACATATCCACTCGTGGCCTTTATCTCGTCAGCATCAGATATCCAATTTGAATCACTATAACCCTCTAGTACCCTTGGATACCCGGTATAGTGTATGCCATAGCTCGCAGTGCCTTTTAGATATCGCATAACTCTTTCAAGAGCATGCCAGTGATCATCTCCTGGATTTGAGACAAATCGACTGAGTTTGCTTACAGCAAAGGCGATGTCAGGTCTCGTGGCACTAGCTAAATACATAAGCGAGCCAATGATTTGAGAGTATCTTAGTTGGTCTGTAGCATTTCCTCGATTCTTTCGAAGCAACACACTAGGATCATACGGTGTAGGAGAAAAATTGACGTCGCTATACCCGAAACGACTCAAGATCTTTTCCACATAGTGGGACTGAAGCAATGTAATCCCACCATCATCATCTCTCAATAGCTTGATGTTCAGGATGACATCAGCTACTCCCAGATCCTTCATCTCGAAGGAACGAGATAAGAAATCTTTGACCTCCTTAATTGCATTAAGGTTGGTTCCGAAAATCAGTATGTCATCAACATACAAACAAAGGATGACTCCCTCACCCCCACCATGGCGATAGTATACGCACTTGTCAGCTTCGTTTACAACAAAGCCTGCAGCGGTTAAGGTTTTATCAAATTTTTCGTGCCACTGCTTAGGTGCTTGTTTAAGACCATACAAAGACTTCAGTAGCTTGCACACTTTTCTTTCTTGACCATTTACTACAAAACCATCTGGTTGATCCATATAAATTTCCTCATCCAACTCTCCATTTAGGAAAGCCGTCTTAACGTCCATTTGATGAACGAGAAGACCGTGTGAGGCAACCAGAGAAAGTAGTACTCGAATAGTGGTCAACCTTGCTACAGGTGAGTAAGTGTCAAAGAAGTCTTCACCTTCCTTTTGGGTATAACCCTTGGCCACAAGCCTTGCCTTGTACTTCTCAATAGTACCATCAGGCCTTAGTTTCTTCTTAAACACCCATTTACATCCTACAGGTTTGCACCCATAAGGACGATCAGTGATCTCCCATGTTTCATTAGCTAAGATGGAATTCATCTCACTATGAACAGCTTCCTTCCAGTAGTCAGCATCAGGAGATGCATAAGCTTCTGAAATGGAAGTGGGAGTGTCATCCACAAGGTACACAATGAAATCATCACCAAAAGACTTTGCAGTCCTTTGTCTCTTGCTCCTTTTAGGAATTTCATTATCATCCTCCTTAGGACTTTCAGAGTGTTCAATCGGAATGGTAGGTTCAGAGAATATAGCAAATTCCTGATTAGATGAACTAGGTATCTCCGGATTTGATGAGTTAGGTTTATCCTTCATTGGAAAGATATCCTCAAAGAAAGTCGCATTAGTCGACTCCATGATTGTACCGACATGAATGTCAGGTACTTCAGATTTTACTATCAAGAATCTATAACCAATGCTATGAAAAGCATAGCCCAGAAAAACACAATCAATGGTTTTTGGTCCAAGCTTGCGCTTCTTGGGGATTGGTACATTAACCTTTGCCAAACAACCCCAAGTACGTAAGTAAGAGAGTTTTAGTCTTTTCTTCTCCCATTCTTCGAATGGAGTAATTTCTTTGTTCTTTGTGGGAACTCGGTTTAGGACATGACACGCGGTCAATAATGCCTCCCCCCACCATTCCTTAGAAAGACCCGATGTGTCTAACATGGCGTTAACCAAATCTGTTAGAGTACGGTTCTTTCTTTCGGCTACTCCATTTGACTGGGGTGAGTAGGGAGGCGTCCTCTCATGAATTATACCATGTTCCGCACAAAAGGAATCAAACTCGTTGGAAAAATACTCTCCACCACGATCAGACTTAAGCCTCTTAATCTTTCGATCAAGTTGATTTTCTGCCTCAGCTTTATAGATTTTGAAGAAACTCAAAGCCTCATCTTTTGATTTCAGAAGATACACATGACAATATCTCGTAGAGTCATCGATCAAAGTCATGAAATATTTCTTTCCACCTTTTGTCAACACACCATTCATCTCACAAAGATCAGAATGTATGAGCTCTAGTGGTGTTAAATTTCTCACTTCTGCAGTCGTATGTGACTTGCGAGGTTGTTTAGCTTGCACGCAGACTTGGCACTTAGATCCCTTAACAGTTGAGAAATCAGGGATTAAATTCATTTTGGCTAGCCGCGTCATACAACCAAAATTAATATGACAAAGACGAGAGTGCCAGACATTTGATTCAAAATTTGTGTAAATATGATTAACAACTTTATTACAAATGTCTGACAGAGATAAGCGGAACAAGCCTCCGCATTCATAGCCTTTACCAATAAAAGTTCCATACTTCGAAATTACAAATTTATTGGACTCGAATACAATCTTGTAGCCATCTCGACACAGAAGAGATCCGCTAACAAGATTTTTATTTATTGAGGGAACATGATGCACGTTCTTCAGGCGCACAGTCTTTCCCGAAGTGAACTTCAGATCGACCGTACCAACACCATGAACAGAAGCATGCGAGCCGTTCCTCATCAACACGGTTTGAGTCCCTCTGACCTGATATGAAGAAAACATGGAAATATCAGAACAGACATGTACATTAGCGCCCGTGTCAATCCACCAATCAGGAGAATGACATAATGAAAGAACAGTAGGTAATATACCATACCCAACATCTTTCATCTCAACGTCGCCCATGACAACATTAGCAGTCTTGCTGCTCTTCCCATGCTGGCGCTTGTCAAAGCGGTTGGGACAAGCAGGGGCCCAATGATTAGGATCACTGCACACATGACAAGCACCTTTCCTCTTATCAGTCTTCTTCTTGAAGCTGGTGGATTGTGAGGCCTTGTTCTTTCCATCGAACTTTCCTTTGTCATCAAACTTGCCTTTGTTCTTGAACTTGTGAGGCTGGAAGTTCCTTTTCTGTACCAGGTTGGCATTAGAACCTCCCTCGGTACCTCGAGCACGTGTGTCTTTTGCTCTCGCCTTCTCTTCCACATCAAGAGTCCCAATGAGATCCGTCACGGAGAACTCTTGTCTCTTGTGCTTCAGAGAAGTAGCAAAATTCCTCCATGACTGGGGAAGTTTGGCAATGATGCCTCCGGCAACAAACTTGTCCGGTAACACACAAGTGAAGTGCTCAAACTCCCTGGCAAGTGACTGTATCTCATGAGCCTGCTCCACAATGGAGCGGTCATCAATCATCTTATAGTCATAGAATTGTTCCATGACATACAGTTCACTGCCAGCATCAGAGACTCCAAATTTTCTCTCCAGCGCATCCCACATATCTTTGCCATTGCTAAATGACAGATATGAATCGACAATATTGTCGCCAAGGATGCTGATCAAGGCAGCCTTGAAAGTGGTATCAAGTTTTTGGAACGCCTCTTCCTGAGCGGGATTAAGTTCCCCCTCAGGTGCGCCATAGATGTCGTTATAGCAGCTCATGGTCTGAAACCAGAGCACTGCTCTCGCACGCCATCGTTTATAATTCACACCTTCAAACACAGGTGGCTTCATAGAAGCAACAGAGCCACTTGGGGCAAATTGCCTGAAATAAGGTTTTTGGATTGTTGAGTAATAGAGCAATTTACCAAGCGAATTATCCATAATAAACGCTAGATAAAACATGACTAGAATAATATGCAATATACCAATCATGTTAAATAGCGAATACATATTGAGGCATATGGTCAAACAAACTGCAAGGCATAAAACTTTGGATAGGATCAGAACAAGATTGAGACAGAAGATGTACACGGCAGTAGCAGAAGTGGAACCGCTGGCGTTGGAACCATCGTTGGCCATGTCGTCGAGGAAGAGGGTGCTGATGTCGGGGAAGAAGTCCTCGTCGGGAAAGACGTCGCTATCTGTGAGGGAGTCCGTGACGAAGCCAGTAGTCGCGCTGATAGCGCTCCCCAAAAACCTTATCGCCCTTCTCCCGTACAGGACTCGAAGCAGCGGGGTCTCGGAGGCCTACTGTCCCGGCTCGCGGTGCACGCCGCAAGACGGGATGGGAAAGATGGAGGTAGCGCAGTGCTCTGGAACTGGAGGCGCAAAGGATGTGTGGCAGTGTGTCTGAGAGGAGGCGCGACCTCTCTCTCTCTTATAGGCGCAGAGGGGAAGGCAGACAGTGCAGAAGATGAAACGAATGGACGGAAGATAAAGCGAACAGGCGCATTTAACTCGTATGAAAAGTCCATTCAAAGCAAACGTTTCACCTTCTGTACATCTGTTCATATACCATTCATGCGTGGCAAAATAAAGCTCGGCTCGGCGAGATTCCCGCAACCCGCAACCCGCAACCCGCGGCGCGCGCGCGCGCGTCGTGACGTGACGAGGCGAGGCGAGCGAGGAGGAGGAGGAGCGCGCGTGTGTAACTCTCTCCTTCTCCTTCTCATCCTTTTACCAAGTGGTAGGAGAGCTCACCTTATAAGCTGGTCCAACTTCCACTCAACTAGCAATGTGGGACTAAACATTTGTCCCAGCTCTTGCCTTGCATGAATGGGCCACATGGGCCTCTAGGATTTTCAGGAATTATTGAAATGGAAAATGGGCTAGACTATTTGGGCCAAAATTCCAACAAGTGCAAGAAGCAAGCTTGCATGTTCGGCTCATAAATCTCCTCCACACAGGCTTTCTCGATAGAACTTGCAACCACTGCTGGGGTGAACATCACATGTCAATTTCAAAAAGAAACAAGAAAGAAGAGAGAAAAATCCAACATCGACGGTTTGACGAATATGAAGATAAATCGCAACTGCTATGCCCTCTGGATAAGTACTACCACGCTGCTAGCACTTCGAAGCGCTGCGTATGAAGCAGCACCGCCAACAAGAGAAGTGACAGCAGCGACGCTGCTGTCGGGACTGGTCCTAGGGTTTTCCTCGGTATGCTATAGGAGGTCGTGAGAGATACACTCAACACCCTTCACGAAAAACGGTGACAACTTCATGCGTCACCGTGTCGGTTTCCAGACGACAAGGATTTCTTTCGACCCCTAAAAAAATCACACTCCCGGGTGTTTCGTATTGCTCCATCAAACTCGCCGCCCACCAGCATAGGCCACCACGATGTTGCAGTTGCCACCGCCGTCTAGCGAGCCGTAGGACCTAAAAGAGGAAACTTCGGCGAGAGTCAGCTATACAGCAGCATGCGGGAGGGCACTACCTCCACCGCTAGAAGGCGGTAGCAAATCCAATGTAGCCACAGGGAAAAATCAGGCCCTCCCTAGCCCGGCCGAGCCCGAGTGGTCCCGTGAAGCCCCGTCGCTGCACTGCAGGAAGGGTGTTGTCGTCCATGCCAACTCCAGCGCTAGTCCCTACTTCTCCATCAACCAAGGGATCCGCCACCAGCGTCGATCCCTGCCGCCAAGCAGAAGCACCGTCACCACATGCTCATGCTCACCTAGGCATGTCGGACTACTCAGAGACCTCGTCAACTTGGTATGCACATGGATACCGACCGGCTCTTCTTTGCCTTTTATGGTGGCGATATCTTCTGTGGAGCCGAGTAAAGCGTCACCATCTGAGATGCATTTACTCATCCGTAGGTGTATTTTTAATTGGGGAGAAAGTGCAAGAAGCAAAGCATGCATGTTCGTCTTATAAATATCGTCGAAATCGGCTTTTATTCGGCTATATTAATATAACAACCACCTGATACAACTCGCAACCATTGCTAAGGTGAACATCACAAGTGACTAGCAAAAAGAAACAACAAGAAAGAAGAGAAAACATAGCTGACATCGACGGTTTGTCAAAAACGGAGATAAATCGCAACCGCTAAGCCCTCTAGATAAGTACGGCCACACTCCTAGCACCTCAAAGCGCTGTGTACCAAGCAACACCTCGAACCAGAGAAGTGACGATGACATGTGTGAGTACATTTTTGAATACAATACACAATATGTGAGTCCATATGTGTTAGATCATGTGGCTAAGTCAGAACTCACTTAAAAACATGAGTATTTTGGTGACACTGCAGAAAACAATTTAGCACAAACAAAGCAACAAACATTATGTCAGTCTTCGTTAGTAAAGATAGGAAACTCCCCGCCAGGGCCACTCCCAGTGGCCATGGGCATGTGTTGCACCGGGTTAGTAAAGATAGGAAACTCCCTGCCGTCACCTTCTAGGGGCGAGCCCGGCCTCTGCCAGCGGCCCCTCTGACAATGGCAAGATGCGGGGGGGGGGGGGGGGGGGGAGGAGGAGGGTGGAGAGGTGGCGATGTGCCAGCTAGGGAGCCCCACGTGTCATGATGAACTTATGTTGGTAGTTCTAGACTCCTGAGAAGAATCACATCTAGTGACTCAAATTGGCGGGCACTTGCTCGTTCACGAGGGGCATGCTGCAGCGACATTGGCAATGTATTCTGGGGGATCGCTAGGGTTGAGCCCACCCAAAACTCCTCTACAAAACAGCCCAATCGTGGTTTCTGGTGTCTTTCAATGTGTCTGAGATAATACTCGGTAATCCTCGTCAAAACACGTCTGCAAAACGAGCCCTAAGTGACGACGACTTACATGTCAAGAAGTGCATGCTGATTTGTTTCTGATACCTCATATGCCTAGATTAACCTAACTAGTGATTTGCAAAATCAGAGATGATATTAGACAACCACGGAACACGAATACGCTAAAACCAGATGACGACTTTGTGAGGCCTCAATGGATTGGTGACTGAATGGATACAAGCCCTTTTATCGATGGGGATCCTATTAATGGCCCTCCAGGTGTTGGTATCTTCTGGTATTGAGTTGCTCTATTGATGTGTTCTGCTCGATCTGCATGCATGTGCCACGCTTCTCTCTCTCACACACACACGTGGACAGTGACCGTGTCCAGCCAGATGATTAATTGGAGAAACAGTAAAGGAATTCAGGCTGCATGTTCGTCTCTTTTAGTCCATTATAAAGAGACACTAGAGGTTTTCGATTTATTTCATGTTCGACGATAGAGGTTTCACGTGAATGATTCGTTTTAATTGCAATTGGAAGTAGCAATTTCACAACGTGTTTGCCATCATGATACTAAACAGTAGGTCGTTATGTCTTTTATCTATTATTAATTTTATTAGAGACTAATGCGGCCCTCTTAAGATTTTGTTATTCTAGGACCAATATATGTTGACCATGTAGTGTGTGTCTTGGCTGCCAGATGCGCGGAGCAGCACGGCGTCCACCAGGTTTCAACTCGATAAGGCCCAGGAGTCGGTTACGGAGGAGTCTGCTCATCAGGATCATGTCGCTGTCGTTAAGGTTGATGTTGCTCAGGAGTCGAGTTCGGCGGAGGTCTCGCATGCGGCTGTTGGTTGGGCTCTCCTCTGCTCCACAAATCATGCATGCAGCGCCCGTCCTTATTACTGCTCAACAGGTCTTGGCACTTGCTACTTCCGGCAATAAGCAGGTTCCTGTGCTCGCGCTACGCAGGAGTGGTCATCATACGGTATGTGCAGATGGGTCTAGTAAAACAGATGAAGATTCTCTCTCAAAGGCTACGCGTAGGAAGGCAAAAAAAACTTGGATTCTAATGATACTTCCTTGTCATCTAATTCTTTTGTCTCTTTTTCATCTATGCAAATTTCTTCTAAAATTAATAATGTAGGCATTAGACTTAGTAAAAATGCTAGAGACGTTTCTATTTCTACCAAGGTATTGAAGCTGATGGAATACGACCGTCTAACGGTGGTTCCAAAAGCCTCGGCCTCTGTTGTTTCCACTTACTCTGATGATGATGAGGATGTGAATGCCACAACGGATGGTCAGCTCCTTTCTCATCTAGTTGGTGAAGTTCTAGAAGTTGGTTTCGATGAGGACAGATTAAGTTCAGTATATGAACTAACTGCTTCCGGTCGGAAATCTTCTTCTGGGAAAAAATGCAATAAATCTTGGAAATGAGATTTGACTCCTAAATCCATATTTATTTCCCAACGAATGGCATGTTTCTGAATAGCAGAGGTCTTCACGACTTGGCTAAACATTTACATATTGCACTGTGTACTAGGGAACATAATTTGGATTTTATTGCTATTTTGGAAACGGGTAGAAGAGAGTTCTCTCAAAGTCTACTTGACTGCCTCTCGGGTGGTATAGACTTTGTGTGGAATTATCATCCACCTAGGGGAGGCATTTTACTTGGCGTAAAGGGCGGACACCGTGGATATTTTAGCTAGTTCGGAAGGAGAGTTTCACATAAAACTCAACATCCGCAACAAAGCTGACAATTTCACATAAAACTCAACATCCGCAACAAAGCTGACAATTTCACATGCATTCAAGGCCGATTTTCTTCGCGAGCCGGTGAGCCTAGCAAAATATAATCCGTATCCTATTCTTATAGGGGGCGATTTTAATCTGATTCGATTTCCATTCGAGAAGAGTAAAGGTCGTTTTGATGATCATTAGCCATTCTTGTTTAATGCTGTCATTGACATCCTTGATTTGAAGGAAGTAACCATGATCGGTCGTCAGTTTACTTGGGCTAACAGCCTGCCTGAACCTACATACAAAAAACTAGATCGCGTACTGATGGACTCGGATTGGGAAGAACATTTCCCCGAGTCTTGGTTCGTGCTCTAGAACATATTGAGGCGTTGTGTGACCATGATCTCATCCTGCTGACTACTAGATTATCTCGGACACGATGTTCCCGTCCATTCAAATTTGAACTTGGATGATTACAATGGGATGGTTTTCATGATATGGTCAAAATAGTATGGGAAAGACCGGTTACGGGTAGCACACCAATCCAGAGGTGAAACAATAAAGTGCGTATATTACACAAACACCTTGGGGGTTGGGCACGCCACACAACCGGTATTCTTAAAAAAGAAAAACTTCGTCTATCGTCTATTATTGATGACCTTGAAGCTATAGAAGAAAATCGTTTGTTAACTACGCATGAGATTGAGCTCAAAAGCCAAGCGAATGCGGAGTTAGCACGCTTACTGCGCGAAAAGGAACTCAAATGGTATCAACGTTCCAAAGACCAATTTATTTTGCATGGGGACTCAAATACTAGGCACTTACATAGTGTTGCTAATAGCAGACACAAGAAGAAAATTATTCGATCTTTAACGCAAGATTAGAGGACGATTGAGGGACATGAGTAGCTGAAATATATTACAAAATCTCTATCTCTATCTCTACTATCTAAAAAATACGAAGGGGTTCCGTTTTCTGCCACTACGTCGCCCCTTCGTCCGACCTCCGTCGCTCGCACCACGCTCGCGCGGTCGCGCCCCAGAAAGAAACCGGTGTCTACCTTCTCCCCTACCGCAACCCACCTTCCATTCTCTCCTCTCGCATCTCCTCCTACTACCCCTCGATGACGCCCTCTGCCCCGCATACAACACCCTTCACACAGCGCCTCCTAACACCGGCAGCCAGATCCGGCCGCCACCACGTGGATCCGGCTTCCACAACACGGATCTGTCTGTCATCGCCTCCCCCTCGACTATTCCTATCCTCTGCCGCACGTCTCCATGGCATGGAAACCCGACGCCTAGGCCTCATCAGTCGTGCCCCCTCCGCTGCATCTCGTCAGATCTGGCAACACCAAAATGACCAAGGAGACAACAGGGTATCCATGGACTTCTCCTATTTCACGTGGT
Organism: Avena sativa; assembly: GCA_916181665.1. Taxonomy (NCBI): domain Eukaryota; kingdom Viridiplantae; phylum Streptophyta; class Magnoliopsida; order Poales; family Poaceae; genus Avena; species Avena sativa. The sequence continues at coordinate 51,468,289 of OV702285.1, read as the reverse complement.
CATTCCACCACCGAATCAACCGCAGCGGCGGGATCGGCCACAGCGGCCGCGGAGAGGAAGGATGAGGAGGAGGAGCTCTCCCTTCGCCTTCAAGGCCTCCGTCCTCCAGCTCAACCAAAGGATTCGCCCACTCATCTTCCCATATCAATTTTGACCCCCTACTCGCACTTCCTGAATAACTGATGTTGATGTGTTATATGCAGATTGAGAGGTGGCTTTGTGGAGGCGGCGGGCGAGCTCTCAAAGTGGCAGCAGTGGCACACCTTACTCGTGCTCGCCGGAATCAAGGTAGGTTTCCTGCAGATCTCTCTCTTCCCGAGTTGTTCCCTTCCTGATCCCTTGCTCCGGTCATAGCGTGACAGAGGGTTAGGTTGGTAGGCATACGGAAAGAAGGAGGAGCATATCAGCGGCTACGTATACTGCATGTGTGAGGAAGGCGGAGGATATTGGGATCGATAGTTCGTGTTGCAGCCGTAGGCCCGTCATCTCTTGGTCGAGGTTCCCATCTCTGCTGCTAACCAAAGCTTGCAGAGGAAAGTTTGATGTTGTGGGCAACGAGGCTAGCCCAAAAACATGGATGGCCAGGTGAGATCATTCATCCCTTTTTTAATCTCCAATCTTTGATTCGCTCTAAATAAGATCCATCGTCATTGTTAGGATTAACTGATCCGCACTATTTAAATTTTTTGGCCACTTTTTCTCCGATATGATGGATCATGGGTCTGAACTTTGAGTTGTGCTTCCTGATGCAACTAGCTAAGATCTGGTACTCCCTCCGACCCAAATTACTTGACTTAAATTTGTCTAGATTTGGATGTATCTAGACTTGTTTTAGTGCTAGATACATTTAAATTTAGATAAAACGAAGTCAACTAATTCACTAACTTTCACTATCTGAAAGACTGGATGGAGTGAATGTACTAAGAACCTGAAAGAAGAACTAATGCTTAGTTGTTCGTGAAGATGTATTCACTAAGTTGTTCCTGTTTTAAGATTGAAGTAGTGAAGCTTACTATGCATCCATTTTGCGAGTGACTTCCGTAATTCAGCTAAGATAATTGGCAATCAAGCACAAAAGTGGAACAAAATGCGTGCTGTTAGTTAATTTGTAGTCTTCTGGAAAAAATTGTGAGCTACCCCTTGTCAACAACCATTGGTACTTGATAATGAAGATAAATTTTTGTGTTTGATAATTATTTATAAATATCTCAGACTATTGTTATTTTTACTTTTTGCATGTGAAAATAAGTATATATATGTATGTATATGCAGTTATACGTACATCTATATTGGTTGTAGGGGCCCTTTTATCGGCTTTGTCCAAGGGTCCTGCAAAATATAGGTCCGGCCCTGTTCAAGCATAATCATTGAGGACGTGGTGTGCGTGAACCAGTATGACAGGGAGGTAAATATCTTAGGTGAGGCTGCCCCGGCGTTTGTTATTCTGTATACGAGTTACATGTCCTCTGTTGTTCCGATGACAAAGTTATTTATTTGAATGGGTGCATAAATTTTGGAATGGAAGAGAATATCTGCATTCGATAGTTCATCTCATCTAGACAGGTATGCAATATGCAGATTCAATATGTGTAGTATTTGTAGTGAACACGTGGAGGACCTTAAGTAGCTAGCATAAGATTCATTTGTTTTCTTTGCCTCTTTTCTTTCTCATTACTTGTACAGTATAAAATTATGAAATGTTCTATATATAGAGTTGCTGAAACAAAGTTAATGAACTTCTTGCTGCTTAGCCTTGGTTTTCATACGAGAAATATCGCCTGTGAAATAATGGATTCAGCTTTCGCATCTTGGCATAATGCATTCAACCATCATATTAGCATAGCTATTTTGCATCAAATGATACTTCCATATTTGCCATTCAGCTTTTTTAGCAAACCATTGGACTGTCTAAAACTTAGGCTCTTTTTCTTGAAGCGATACATTCACTAGATGGCATTGGACTGGTCATAAGTTAATAAAGTCTTCTTAATGCTCATTTAACGATTGTTGCATAAGAAAGTTACATGTTATCAATATACTGTATGCTTTGTTAACTCTACAAAGTTAAGAAATATCTTGGGGCTCGTATCTGTGGTATTAGATCTTTCTATGCTTTTCTTATGGATTCGATATGACTCATGCTAGCTTGCTGAATAGACTCTCTTTCTGCACCCATGAGGAAAGTTTATGCACAGAGGCATATTTAGCATAATAAGATATTGTCTCCCCTTGGATGTGTTGCTGGACATAGCATGAAGAATTAATTCATTGTTTTCTCTAATTTATAAAATCAAAAGCAAGAGTATGGATATTTGAAAATGTGGTAGATATCCAATGCATAGGCTAAAAGGGATTATTAAGTTTGCCAACATGCTTTTAGATGTTGCTATCCTGTGATAGCTGGTATAACACCTGAAGGAGGTAAAAAGAGGAAAAAGAATGACATACGTAGCAGATAAAGAGGAGCGTGGAAATCTTGGTGGAGCCCCAGACCAAGTGATACACTACTCTGTAACTGTTGTATCCTGGCAAATATGCATACAATAACATCGAGTCTATGTCCTATTTGCAAATGGATTGTGAGACAAATAAACATGCATTTTTCTGAATGTCCTAGAGCTTTTGAAATATGGGAAAACTTGGGTCTACAAGGAGCTACCAGAGAGGTGTGCATGGCTATCGAGAAGGGTCTGCGGTTCTAGAATTTATCCTGAGGAAGGGTGATAGTATGACTTAAGGAATAGGCGATCTAGGCCTCAAGGAGCTGACCGTTTCAGCCTGTTGGTATATATGGTGGGAGAGATGCAAAATTTCACGAGAGGAGCATGTTCAGAAACCATCTCGTAGTACACATGCAATCTTAGCTCTTTCACTAAATTATAACATCGCTTGTAAGAAGAGCCCAGGCATCAAACGCCATGGATGAAAAAAACCAGCTGAAATTTTTGTGAAGCTAAATAACCGTCAAATTTGTAAGGAGCCACTGGTACTGTTATTAGGGATGTTAGAGGTATTTTTATTGCGGGTAGCTGTTGTGGTATACCTCAAATTGGCGATGCAACTTCGGCTGAAGCGAGAGCACTTCGAAATGGTTTACTTCTTGCGGTTCAGCACGGATGTAGCCGGATCAAAGTTTATAGCGACTGTATGGATGTCACTGACATAATGCAAAATGGAGGGAACTCAGTCGGGGGTGCGGGTGCTATTTATGAAGAATGATCCTTCTTAGCTTGTAATTTTGCTCATGTTAAATTTGCGTACTGTACTAGGGAAAGCAACTTGGTAGCTCGTACTTTGGCTTGTAATGTGGAGGGATCCCAGTCGGTAGTTTGGCGTGAGTATTCACCTGACTTTTTTTTTGAGATTTTCAGTAGATGATGTAAGCTTGTTTCCTAATTAATAAAGTTGATGTGGTGGTTTTATAAAAAAAGTGGCACACTACTCTCCTTCAGTCTATTGTCTATGATGTTTTTTTTTATTTTTCTTTGTTTATAAATGCCCCCTACATGTTTGGTATAGAAAATAAGAATGATCAAGGGTGAACACATGTCTAGCTTGTTCTTAAAGGTGTTTCATTCTCTCGAGACAAATTTAGAAAGTCACGGATTTTGTGTTTACTGAACACCCCTTTCTTATGCTTGTTTTATTATACAGCTAGGAGGCATAGTGGTAGCATAAAGTTTCATATACCTATGAAAAAATATATCTAGGAACTCAGATTTCTCATAGTTGGATAGAATTAGTCAGTTTGGTTTATCATAAAAGACTAGAAAGGGGTTAGACCCAATGCATTTGGACCACGAATATCTAATTCAACGATGTATGTCTCTCCCGCTAAAAAAGTACCCTAATCATGTACCCATCCGTGATACTACCCGTCCTTTTTCCACACACGGGATGCAACTTACATCGCCACCTCCTCCTTTCTAAACAATGTGTATTCGAATAATAGACCACGTGGGTCTACGTTTAGCAGCAGAGGAATGTCAAAAAAAATTAGTTATGGTTTAGAAACTAAGTTGAGTTCAATACAATTATTTTCTCCGGTCCATATTAATGATCTTAACTTTATTTAGATCTATATATATCAAGTTAAGTATTTAGACTAGATTTATTCGTATCTAAATAAAATTTATAATATTAATATGAACTGAAGAAAGTATTAAAAATTATATGTCCCGTTGCAACGCACGGGCATGTTTCCTAGTTACTATAAATGTTTGTTTGGGGAACCAGATGAGGAAACTATCTCTCTAGATGAATCTCAAACAAATGATGTGCCTCAGGTTTCTGTCGAGGAAAATGACCTATTGACGGCTCCCTATTTTGAGGAGGAGGTTAGGATGGCTGTTTTTCAGATGGAACATAACAAAGCCCCTGGTCCTGATGGTTTTCCAGCTGAATTTTACCAAACCTTTTGGGATGTTATCAAAACAGATCTACTTGAAATGTTCTGTGCTTTGCATGTTGTCCAACTAGATTTGTTTCGTTTGAATTTCAGAGAGATAATTCTTTTGCCTAAGATTAATGAAGCAGAACGGATCCAACAATATAGACCAATCTGTCTTCTTAATGTTAGTTTTAAGATTTTTACAAAAGTTGTAACGATTCGTCTAAATTCTATGGTGGATCATGTAGTTCGTCCTTCACAAACTGCTTTTATGCAAGGTCGCAACATACTTGACGGTATGATTAACTTGCATAAAACAGTTCATGAACTACATAGGAAAAAGTTGAATGGAGTTATTCTTAAAATTGACTTCGAAAAGGCCTATGATAAAGTCAAATGGCCTTTTTTCAGCAGACCCTTAGAATGAAAGGTTTTTCATCTGAGTGGCGGGCTTTAATCAACACCTTTGTGTCGGGAGGTAGTGTTGCCATAAAAGTTAATGACGATGTTGGTAAATACTTTCAGACGAAAAAAGGCTTGAGAAAGGGAGATCCATTATCACCAATGCTATTTAATATAGTGGCTGATATGCTCACTATTATGATTGAGCGTGCCAAGTCTGATGGACAAATTGACGTTGTGATTCCCCATCTAGTCGATGGAGGTTCATCAATCCTTCAATATGCCGACGATACAATTTTACTTATGGAACATGACCTTGAAAAAGAGAAAAATCTGAAACTGATACTTTCAGCTTTTGAGCTACTATCAGGGTTGAAAATCAACTTCCATAAAAGTGAATTGTTTTGTTTTGGCGAGGCCTGAGATGAAGTTAGTCTCGATGCTGATCTCTTTGGATGTAGTCAAGGTGTTTTTCCGATTCGGTATTTGGGCATTCCGGTTCATTACCGGAGGCTCACAAATGCTGAATGGAAGATCGTTGAGGAAAGCCTACAACTAAGATTGAGAAGCTGGAAAGGTAAATTGCTCTCCATAGGGAGAAGATTGGTACTCATTAATTCAGTACTAAGAAATATCGTACTGTATATGATATCTTTCTTTGAACTACCAAAAGGAGTCTTAAAAAGATTGGATTATTTATGATCAAGATTCTTTTGGCAAGGAGACTATGAGAAAAAGAATACATACTGGCTAAATGGAGTGTACTGTGCCGCCCCAAAGATCAGGGTGGGTTGGGTATTCATGATCCTGAGATAAAAAATACAACCCTCCTCGATAAATGGCTCTTCAAATTACTATCTGAAGATGGGGTATGGCAGACTCTACTTAAAAGAAAATATATTGGTTCAAAAGCATTGTCACAGCTGGTTTGGAAACCAGGTGACTCACACTTTTGGGCCGGTCTGATGGCAACAAAAAAAAATTCTTCAGATTCGAAACTTTTTCTATTAAGGACGGGTCTCAGATAAGGTTTTGGGAGGATAAGTGGCTGGGTAATGCTACACTCCGGAAACAATATCCTGCATTGTATTCTATTGTTCGTCATAAGGATGAGACAATCTCCTCTATTTTGGAATCTTTCCCATCTATTGTGACTTTTAGACGAGATTTAATTGGAACCAGGCTTGAATCTTGGATCACATTGCTACATTGTCTAGCAAATGTACAACTATCACTTGGGCCAGACGAATTTCGATGGAACTTAAGTATGAAAGGTTCTTTCTCCGTTAGTTCCTTTTATAATGCACTAGCCCAGCCAGTCTTACCTGTTTTATATAATAGGATGATTTGGAAGATGAAGATACCCCTAAAAAATAATTTTTTGTGTGGTATCTTCATCGTGGAGTTATCCTTACTAAAGATAATCTTATTAAGAGCAATTAGCATGGAAATCCTATGTGTCTTTTTGTCATCACAATGAGACAATCAAACACCTGTTTTTCCAAAGCAATATCACTAGATCTATATGGTCAGTTATCCAAGCAGCTTCAGGCTTGTATCCACCGCGTAGTATTGCCAATATTTTTGGGAATTGGTTACATGGGATAGATAACAAGTATAATCTACTTCTTCGGGTCGGAGCGATTGCCATTATATGGTCGCTATGGCTGTGTAGAAATAATAAAGTTTTTAATGATATTAATTGTTCTCTCCTGCAGGTTATTTACCGATGTACCATGTAACACCCTCAGAATCGACCCTATGCAAGTTTTAGCGAAACCCGCCAAACCCGCATAGAAACGATTCAAAGGTGCCCACCAGGCACTTTCGTGCGGGTCGAAAACGAAGTAATAACATTACACAACAGTCCTCGATGGGACCCACAGAACAGATATATACAACAGCGACTCAAAGAGTCAAGAATACAGATATAATATACAAGATCCAAATCACCTTGAAAATGATAGAGCGTCCGACTACGGACAAGATGCAAATGGGGCTAAGAGCCCTGAAGAATAACCAATGGCGTCCATAACCCTGCCCAGGCCAAGCCGGAAGGGTAACCTTGCTAACGACGTCGATCTCAAAACCTGCTTAAACAAAAGGGGTGCCGACAAAGGGCAAAGGAAAAAGAGAGAGCGGTCAGTACTGAGGCCAGTACACGGTGAGGCTAGAATTCGGCGGTCCTCGCCTACATAGGTATGGTGGACTGAGCGGCAGCGGCAGCATGCACTAAACAACCTATAGAGACTCGATACAACTGGCGGTTATCCGAGAGGGATAAGAATGACCTATCCGGATCCAACCTGAAGCTAACACCAAACAAACCCATCCTGGTGTTTCCCCCTCGATACCAAACGAGGAAGTCAACCGAGGAACTCACACAGTTGGCAGTTTTATTTATTCAGTTATTGTTGCAGCAATTACTAGTCAGGGGTAGATAATCGTCCTGATAAAATTGAACAGTGGGCCGTTTTAGTTAACCATTCTATTGTAGTTGCAACAATTACTAGTCAGATACAATTAGCATGAGATATCCCAAAAACCCAGTAGTTGTTGGTACTTTTATTTAGCCATTCCGTTGTAGTTGCAATACTTACTAGTCAGGTACAATGGTCGCAAGCGACACCCAAACAAGCAATTATTGGCAGTTTTATTTAGCCATTCTGTTGTAGTTGAAGCTGAATACTAGTCATTATTAAGTCAAGTTTATAGCACTACTTTAGTTATAGTTGTCTATGATCGAGATACTGTGCTCCAAGTCGTCCATAACCGCGGACACGGCTTTCAGAAAGTTTTACCCGGCCGGGGTGCACCAATAGCAACACACACACGATCAACCTCGGAAAAACCAAATCAAAACCCAACGAGGCTTTCACGACAAAGCAATCACAGGATTCAGAAATACTTCAGGGGGCCACCCCTTGGAGTACACCCGCAACGAAACTGGCCGGCTCCGAGACGGACTCAAGGTTTGTGGGGCCGGCTGTAAACGACTGGGAACCCGAAAACTCGGGGTGTCGATACCGCGAAAACGGGTCACGATCCTAAACAGTACAGTGTGCTATCCATCGCACAATCGTAAATAAAGCAGTAAAGCATGGCATAAGTACAGGATCGTAAATAAAACCTCAAACTAGTTTGTGGCCCCAAGAAATAAGACTGAATCAAGCTCTGGCTAAGGGGGGCCCATAATTCCCCGTATGTGGATAGCGCGATAAATCAAGGAACAGGTATCAAGCACTCGGGGTCCTACGGGACACAAGTGGACGGTTAACAACCAAATAACATCTATTGCCCACCTGTGCCTCTGCTTACCTACTTCAATTTTAGTTGTTAAACAGTAATTAAAGTGAACAATAATTAAAGCCATGATCATCTCCAACATTGCACGGGCGGCAGCACTCCAACAACTGTGGTACTTGACGACACGCAACAGCACTCGAGCAAGCGACTACGACGCGCAAGTCCAGCTATCTACCAAACAACAGGTAATAGGATGTGTCCAAGGCAATATACGGCTGCAAGGGATTTCACGGGTACGGAAACTAGAGCATCGCAACACAGATAGCAATAGATCAACAGGAGGGAATAAATACTATAAAAGTAAGATAGGTAGAATGGGGGAGATGCTCGCCTGAAAACATTGTCGAAGGTTCATCTGAAGATCGGGTCGACACTCGCATCAACTCAACGGCCTTATCCGCGAAGAAGCAAAACACTAGAATAAACACCGGATGCACTATTTAATACTATGGCAAAAGATCGGCATGATGCATGTATGATGTATGACATGGCAAAGGTGCGATGCAATTAGGTCATATTAAGCGGAACCGGGGTCCCGACATTTAGTTATATCGCTCAAGTTATTTAGATACCCGCAGTTTAAATGTTGTCTTAACAAGGCAAAATGATAGCACCGGTTCGCTACACAAATTTAAATGAGGCCAATATAAGACTAGATTTGTCCGCATATGGGCCCCATATTTAATTATGCAGTGATTCGGCATAGTGCCCCCAAACCACACAAATATGCATGCAAGAACATTTATTATATAACAGGTTTATATTTCATTTATAAAGTAGGGCTCGGAAGGGAATCACACATTAGGGTTCGACGATCTTGGGGTTCCGGGGTGCGGGGTCCGGTCTCAGGGTTCAGGGTTCGACGGAAACGTTCTCGGACTCCGGTATCGTTCTCAGATAACGGGGTAGATCTTGGCGTTCCGCGAGGAAGGGCGTGGTTCGGTGTCGATCTTGTAGTCGCGAAGATCTTGTCGGGGCCGCGTATCGGGTCGGCCTTGGCGTCCGGGAGGAAGAACTTGGCGTTCTGCGTCGGTGTCCTTACCGTCTGGGTTCTCGAGCATCGCACCCGGGAAGGAGTACTTGTCGTTCGGGGTCTCGATGTCCGGGGTGAAGTACTTGTCGTTCCATGGCGATCTCGACGGCTTCGGAGGGTTTGAAGATCGGTCTTCGGATCCATGAGGGAGAGAACGTCGTGTTCGGTCTTCGAGTCCCGGGAGCAAGCGCTAGGGTTCGTGTGGCGATCATGTTTCCCATGAAGGAGGGCTCGGGGCTCGTCTTTGCTTGTCGATGGTCTCATGAAGATCTTGAGACATCACGATGTGGGCATCATACCAACACCATGTCACCACTATACTGTCAGATTAGCAGCATCAACACTGCAGAACCAGGAGGCATTCCCAGGCTCGTGCGTGCGCAAAAAGACAGAGGCGGCTCTGGCTCGCTTGCTGCACTCGCACGGGGGAAGGTGCCCGCAGCCAGCCGGGCAGAGGAGGTTCCAGGCGAGGGCGGGCTCGCGGCAGGCAGCGGGGCGGCCGGCCGGCGTTGGGGCTCCGGGCAGGGCCTGCGACCGACGGAGAACGGGCGGCCTCCTGGGCGACGATGACGGAGGCGCGCATCCGGGGGAGGGAGGCGCCAGGGGCCTGGAGGAGGCGCAGGGCGACAGGGCAGAGACCAGAGGCGGCCGAGGAAGGGCCGGCGAGCTCGGCCGCAGGTGGGCAGCGGGTTGGAGAGGGCGGCCGGGGACGGGTCCTGCGGAGGGAGTAGGCGCGGGCCGGCGCACGGGAGCCGGTGGAGGGGGCGGTGGAAAGCTCGCGGGGACGCGGGACGTCGGTGGCGGTGCGGAGCTCGGCCCGACGGCGGGGCGAGGCCGACGGCGCTGCTCGAGGAGGCGGCGGCAGGGATCGCAGAGGAGGCGCGGAACGCGGAGAGGGCGAGGCGAGGTCGGGGCCAGCGGTAGAGGGGGAGACGCGGGCGGCCGGAGGGAGCTTGCGGGGACGGAGGTGAGCAGGGGCGTCGCGGTGGCGTCGGGAGGAGGAGACCGGCGGCGGGGCTTGACCGCGAAGCAGGGGCGGGCCGGCGAGCGGGGAAGGTCGGACGCGGGACTGGAGCCGACGGCGAGGCGGGTGGAGAGGTCGGCCATGCGGGGCTGGGCGGGCAGAGGGCGGCGGCGGGGGTAGAGACAGATGGTGGAGGCGCGTCGGAGGTCGCTGGCGACGGGGCGGCAGAGGTGGCGAAGGGGAGCCTGGCGGCGCGGAGAGGACGGAGGCCTGGCGGCCGCTGGTGGGGAGGGAGACGGGGGGGCGAGGAGGAAGAGGACGGGGGAACCTGGGGGAGAGGGAGCGGGGCGCCAGGGAGAGAGAGAACGGGAGAGGGGAGAGAGGCCGGTGGGGCCGGAGTGGGGTCAGACGCGGGGGGGAGGGGCGGTTGACCAGGGTGTGGGTGCGTTGCGTGTGGGCTGGGTGGGTCGGTGTGTGAGTCCAGGGTGGAGGGAGTGGGGAGGGAGTGGGCCAGCTGGGTGAGGGGAGAGAGAGGTGGTTAGGTGAGGTGTCAGGCTCTGATTGGATGGGGTTTGGGCTAGGGGGATGTGGCGAGCGGCTATAGGGCGGGGTGAGGTGGAGGCTGGTGGGTAGTTTAGGTCTGGGTAGTTTTAGGATTTAGAGGAGGCTGGTTTAGGTGGACCGTTTTAATATCGGGGGTGGCCGACTGGGTCGGTTCGGCCTGGTTTGGCTGCCCCCATTAAAATAATTTAATATTTTATTTGTTTGAAACAAGGCTTCTGCAAACCGATAGCAGACAAAACAAAATAATCCGGAGACCCGGGTTTTGCGTTTGAATAAAGACGGGGCGTTTTAGAAAACACAAAATAGGTTTTTCTGCAAATAGTTTTATGCAAGCAAATGCAATGTGGTGACGATGCTCAAATGCAATGTGGCATGATGACATGAGCATGCGGTCATGATGATGCAATGCACAAAAACAACGCGATTTTCTAGTAGTGGTTTTGCGGGATGCCACATACCATCACACTGCGCTCTTGGTCACTCCTACATCGTGCGGAGTATCACGATCTTTTCATGAAGGTGTGTACACGGTTGAAGGATACGTCACATGATTTGTTTACCCGGCATGGATGGCAGCATAATCTACGGATCGGCCCTCCCTCTACATTCTAGGCGTCTTACAATTTCTCAATCTGATATGTAATTCGTTTCTTTAATTTCATGTTTGGACTTGTGAACTATGGTGGCTGTGTGCATCTTCGTATGCAGAGGCCGAATGTAATGCTTAAACATTTAAATAATAAAAGCGCTCTTTATCAAAAAAAAATTAACATTGACTGTAGGGAGAAAGTATGGTTTTTTCTTGTGCTCAACATGATTGGATGAATATTTCTAGTCCACGACACAAGCAGACAAAAAAAGAGCAGTATACGCTTCGCCTACGAACGTATGTGCATCGCACCAGGCACCAGCTGGCCTCGAACGCACCCATTTTGAAATGTGAATGCTGTATGCAAATACCCGACCCCTGAAATTTAATTATTAGAAAACCTGGTAAAAGAGAACACAAATATCCAGCGATGAAATCCACCAATGCCTAGCACTTGATGGTGTCACAATGCTTGTAGTTAATCTCGAAGGCGGGAAGTTCCATACTCTACTTGGCTACTTTCTCTATAGCCTCATTGTTGTTGATGATGGTGGACAATGGAGCTTTCCTCAAAACTATGATAGGATGTTCTTGAAAGTAATGCCTTAGATTTCGGGAAGCAAGAAAAACTCTATAAGGAATTCTCTCATAGTGGGGTGTACAAGTCGCGGAACTCCATTCGTTGTAGAGAAGTCCATGATCGGAGGACAGTCGTAGCTCGATAGATAACCTGCAAGGGGGAAGATACAACATTATTAAAAATCTTGTCATTTCTACATATCAAAGCGACCAAATAATGGCAAGCGCTCCTACCCTAAATAAAGTCACATATTTATCCTCAATCCCATTTATCCAGTTGCCAAATACATTGACTACCGATCGAGAAGGAGATAAATCGGAGGCTATTTGGATGATTGACCATATAGCACAAACAAATTTACAATGGAAGAATAAACGTATTGTCTCATTATGATGACAAAATACGCATTCAGTGCTATCATGCCAATTCCTCCTAACAAGATTATCTTTTGTGAGAATCACCCCTTTACAGAGATACCAAGCGAATATCTTCTTTTTAAGTGGTATCCTCATTTTCCAAATTTTACTATTGTCATCGACTAGAATATTATGTTGGATCAAAGCTCTATAAAATGAATCAATAGAAAATTTACCACTATGTAGTAATTTCCATTTGAATTCGTCTATTCCCTTAGATAGCTGTATCCTGGATAATCTCACTAAGAGATTATTCCAAGACACCAGTCTAGGACTTAAGAGACTTTTTCTGAAAGACACATTAGGAGGATTGGTTTCCATTAGAGTATCCCCTTTGTGCCTAACAATTGAGTATAGAGCTGGATATTGTTCACGAAGAGAATTTTGGTCAAGCCATTTATCTTCCCAGAACCTAATCTGTGAACCATCCGTAAATTGTAGGTAGGCCACAAGAAGCGTCGAGGGTTATAGACTGAACTCACCAATTTATTCTTTTAGGTCATGGTTGGCAAAAAAAAAAGAGGTAATTATACTCTTTAAAAGACGTCCCTATCACATGACCCAGTTTATCCAAAATGTTAGCTATGGCGAATCCACATTGCAAGGAGCACATGAATCAAGCAAGGGGATTTAACTCGGTCACATATACTACCTGCGTGCCCTAGATTTCTAGCAAAACAACGGAATGGCAAAACAACGCAACCCATCCAACCGAACGGCAGGAAAAGACAGCAAACAATATTAGGACTAATCAAGAGACACACCATGAACGTCAAAAAAAAAAGAGACTCGCCATGAGTCTGAATACGACGGCCTCCAGTACCTATCAACCTTTTGCCTATCGCCGCCTTGTCTTCTCCCCGTGCCTATAGCTAGATTGCTCTCCGCCCCGAACAAACGACTGCCGCCGCGAACTTGGAACCCCTCCCGTCGAGCTTCCGTCCTCGACGCCCATTGTGGGCAGGTAGTCTATTGTTTGATCAGTTCATCTGGGTTTCCTCTAGATGTGGACTTCTAAACATTGCAAGAGATGGAGATCTGGGTGGCCCGGAATGGAACTTATTGCCTGAGATTTGTTCACTTAATCAGCAGTTGGGCCTAGAATTTGGGAGGCCCAAATTTTTGGGGGCCATGTTCCATCGCACAGCTCGCACATGGCCATGGATGGGCCTGGGGGTGTAGCGCTGCTTGGATTCCGTTAGAACCTCGTTGATGTAGTAGACCGGTCACTAGACTCCATACTCGTGTGGTTCTTCCATCCTTTCTACCATGATGATGACCCTGATAGCCCAGTTGGTTGCCGCCATATGGAGAAGTATCCGGAGGCCTACATGTAGGGTGAGATCGCACGTCGATGTCATCTTCTCGGACTCCGCCTACATCCCATGGTCACCGTTCTGGGACTATTTCGTACGCTAGGAGCATGACACGCGGAGCCACTCTGCCTTCCTCAACAACACATAACGAAAAGACGAGTATGACGACTCAGAGCAGCTGTCAAAGGAGAGGATCAACGAGGACTGGGAGCCATCACCGGTGCATGGAGGCGATGAGACGTCCCTGGCAAGGATATCCGCAATGACAACCCAGACTACACGGCTTTCTCAAACCATGCAGAGGTGAGGATGGTGCTCGTGCCACCATCGCAGACTCCTATAGTGCAGCAGCGATCTCGTCCACTTTGATATCTCCTCAAGCTTGGACTGCTCCATGGCGATCCGGAAGGCCTCTCATAGTCCTGATCCAGAGGCTGCAAGGGGATTGTGTGGCCAAGGCAAGGCGTGGCCTGCATGATTTGACAAAGTTGTCTGTCGGCAGCGATCTGATCTGAAACTAGCAGTCAGCGTCGTAGCCGTTCATCGACCTCTCTCAGAACGAGAACGAGTATGCATCACCAGGGTTGGCCAAGCTAGGGTTTTTGGGGTTTTAGCTTGTTGGCTTTTTTTACTTTTTTCCTATGTAAATAAAGTTTTCTTAATTCGATGGAACACACTAGGTAAGCACTAGCACTCTCTTTTTGTCCTCTTGTGCCTCACATGCAACACAATCCCAACACGTGAATTACATAAGGGGAGCACTACGCGTCCCCCGGGGGATATTTGCCTCCGATCCCCCGGGTCCTCGTGCTGACACGTGTCCACCTAAACCCGCTTTTGCTACACTCAGACCCGTTTTTGCTACATAGTGCTCCGCTTTTGTTACACTGTAGCAGAAAACGGTTCGGTTCAGAAATAGAAAAACAGATTGGACCTCGTCGGAGATTTCGCCGGAATCCTCGCCAGAGACCGTGTAGCAAAAAAGTTGGGCTAACGTAGCATATTCGACCTCGCCGGAGACTCGCCGGAGGCTTTCGCCGGTAAACCTTGCCGGAGATCGTGTAGCAAAAACTCAACGCTATTGTAGCAAAAACGCAAAACGGTGGTAGCAAAAAAGTTGTGTTAATGTAGCAGATCTGACCTCGCCAGAGACGACCTCGCCGGAGATCGTGTAGCAAAAACTCAACGCTATTGTAGCAAAATCACAAAACGGATGTAGCAAAATCACAAAATCACAACGCCGAACCTCGCAGCAACTCCGGCGGCCCAAGGTAGCAAAGCCGGCCGCCGTATATAGCAGAACTGGCCTCCGTCGGTAGCAGAACCAGCCGGCGTCGTGGTAGCACCGCCGCTGGCCCTATGTACCATCACTCGTGACCTGTGGTAGCATCACCGGTGGCCTTGGGTAGCAGTAGCACCCATGGCGGCCGCTCGTCGCATCTTCGGCCAACTTTCAGCACGACGCCGGCTAGTAGCGGCCTCCGTCGTCGCCTGTAGCAACGTCCGCCAATGCATGTAGCAGCCGCCGATGCCTCGTGTAGCAGCCACCGTTGTCTCATGTAGCAACAGCCACCAACAGCCACCAGCGTATGTAGCAGCCGCCGTCGCCGCCTATGGCAGCCGCCGTCGCCCCGTGCAGCAAGCCCTCCTGCCCCTTGTAGCAAGCCCAGGGGACCTCACAGACAGAGGCTCCCTGTGTAGCCCCGGGGCCGAGCCGGGTGTAGGAGCAGCGCGAACGCTGATTTCTCCATGGCCACAGCGTCACAAGCACGGGCACCACATGCCTTCTATTGGCTGGGCTGCGGCTCCACCGTGGGGATCCTCAGCTGACTGCGATGAGTAGCGGGGCGGCGTAGGCGTGATGGGGAGCGGGGTAGTGGCTGGGCAGCCATGGCCTATGTTCGTAGAGGAGATGGGAAGAAGATTGGACGGGAGAGACACAGATAAGTTCACGAGCAGAGGACATACGAGAAGATAAGTCCATATGGGTGGGACCCAACCCCGTCGCTGTCTCCCACACGGAGGGACGCGTAGACGGACCAGGACGATGCGAGGGATGCGATCCCCCGGGGGGATTGTATCGTTTTCCATTACATAATGAGAAGGGTTGGCAGCCTTGTCCCATCGTCGCCGGCCGTGTCGGATTAAACAACGCTCAAGTGTCTCCTGAAAATACGCAACCTTTGAAATTGACCAGACACGATCAACATTGCGACTTTCTGAAAAAATGGAAAGAACTGATAAGGTGTCGGGCGGCGGGTTCCAATCGTCGCCGCCAGGAACACGGCACAGCTTTGAATGGAAATTATATTTTAGGACAAGAGCCTTCACTGATTTGGATGCTAGCTAGCGCGGCAACACTCAGAGCTTGTTATATTTTGGTGCTCACAATCATCTCCATCGATGGACTCGTAGTAGTAGTAACTAGCCACCAGCATCATCTTGTCACGAGCAACGAGCTGATCGATGGCCGATCGCGGCGGAGACGGCGGTCGCACATGCAGCTTCCTGGTGGTGGCCTACGGGATACAGGGCCACCTGAACCCGGCGCGGTCCCTGGCGCGCCGCCTCGCCGCCATTGCCGGCGTCACCGCCACGCTCTCCGTCCAAGTCTTTAGCCACAGGCGCATGTTTCCTGCTTCCTCCTCCGGCGACGAGGCAGAGATCGTCAGCGACGGCGTCATCTCCTACGTCCCCTTCTCGGACGGCCAGGACGACGGCAGCTGGCCCACAGGCTCGGACCAGGAGAGGGCGCGCCGCCGCGCAGCCACCGTCGACAGCCTCTCCGCCGTGGTGCGCCGCCTCGCCGCCGCGGGACGGCCGGTGTCCTGCGTGGTGTGCACGCTCAACGTGCCCGCGGTGGTCGACCTGGCGCGCGCGCACGGCCTGCCGCTCGCCGTGTACTGGATCCAGCCCGCGACGGCGCTGCTGGCCTACTACCACTACTTCCACGGCCAAGGCGAGGCAATCGCCTCCCACGCCGCCGACCCGGCGTACCAGGCAGCGCTGCCGGGCCTCCGCAGGCCGCTAAGGGTCCGCGACTTTCCCTCGTTCATCGTCGACGAGGGCACCGGCGGCGGGGACGAGCTCTCCAGGTTTATCCATCAGGAGTTCCGCCGACTGTTCGAGCAGATGGACGAGGACAAGAAGGTGATCGTGCTCGTAAACACCTTCGAGGTACTCGAAGCGACGGCTCTGGAAGGAATCAGGCCGTACCTAGACGGCGGCGTGTTCGCGGTCGGCGCCTCCACCATTCCTCTCCCCGGAGCCGGAGAAGAAGAAGGGAGGATCGATCTGTTCGACCAAGACGTGGACACGGGGTACATCGCGTGGCTGGACGCGCAGCCGGCGAGGTCCGTGGTCTACGTGTCCTTCGGAAGCCTCCTCACGTACAGCGCGAGGGAGGCGGAGGAAATCCTGCTGGGCCTGCGTCGCATCGGCCGGCCGTACCTGTGGGTTGTACGCCTAGAAGGGCGGTCGCCGGAGGTGGACCGGCTCCTCCTCTCGGAAGCGACGTCGGCGGCGGCGGCGGAGGGAATGGTGGTGACGTGGTGCGACCAGGTGCGCGTGCTGTCCCACCCGTCGGTGGCGTGCTTCGTCACGCACTGCGGGTGGAACTCGACGCTGGAGGCGGTGGAGTGCGGCGTCCCCGTGGTGGCCGCGCCGAGCTGGTCGGACCAGCCGATGATCGCGCACCTGCTGGAAGAGGAATGGGGCGTGGGCGTGCGGGCGGAGCGCGGCGCCGACGACGGGGTTCTGGCCGGCGCGGAGCTGGCAAGGTGCGTCGAGCTGGTGGTCGGCGACCGTGGGACAACCGCCACGAACATGAGCGCCTGGAAGAAGAGGGCGCGGGAGGCGGTGGCCGCCGGTGGACCGTCGGAGAGAAGCCTTGGATGCTTCGTCAAGACGGTGCAAGAACTGGATGGATTCGTAATTAGCACGAACTTGTCTTGAATCATTCAAAGGGATTATTGGTATTGAATTGAACTTTGACATGTCTGATACTGGAGTAGTACTAATTAATAATGAAATTAAGCTGAAACACCGGCGATGAAATTAAGCTATAATATTAAAGCAAGTACAGTACTACCTCCGTTTCAAGGCTTAAGACGTACACGCTTTCTAAAACAAAGTTTGACTGAAAAAATTGAACAACAAAATTTTAATTATATTGTACATAATTAGTACCGTTGGATTCGTATTGAAAAATACTTTCCAGTGGTACTAGTTTTATACCAAAAATCTTTACGTATCTAGAGAGTAATTTTTGGTTAAAGAAAAAACACGTAAAACGAGGACGCCTCAAGCCCTGAAACGAAGGGAGTAATACCTAGCCAGCAGGCTATAACAGATGACACGTCACTAAAATTCTACATGGAAGAGAGAAGAAGCTAGGAGAGAGAGGAGAGCGCCCGGCTACAACACGGCATGCCAGGAAAAAGTGGCTGCAGCCTATGCCCAATTGCATGCATTCTTTGAGTACTTAAATATTAATTAAAACACATATAAGAGCCAACTAATAGTCAGCCTATTGTATACGTAGACTTTATAATGGCTATAAGTGACGTGGAGTACAGCCAGCTATAAGGTTATGTGTAGTCAGTTTATAGTTAAGTAGTATAATTGTTATCTTTAAAGATTTAATATTTTATATATCAATGGTCCACTCATATACTTATAGTGTCTAGGAGCACGTGCAATAGCCAGCTGACTAGGACTTGTTGTACTTGCTCTTAGAAATATCCATATACTTGTCACTAAAATGGATGTATCTAGACATGTTTTAGTGCTAGATACATCCATTTTAACGACAAGTAATATGGATCGGAGGGAGTAGTAGTATCTCTTGAGCCAGATGCAGCTGGAACCGAGTAGTATAAAAGATCAAATAATCATGAATAAGTTATTGAGGAGGTCATCGATCGTCATGTGGAAAACAAACACATGCATCAAGCAAGCAGCAACCATTGGTCGAAGGATGGACCCATATCAAGCAGCAACAATTTTCCATTTGACCCAATTTTTTTATTCCGGAGATAATTAAACCAACAAAAAAAGAAAATGAAAGAAGCTGCAGGCAGTAAGAAAAAGATTCAGAGCCTCAGCTCAAGACTTGGCTAAAGACTTTTCAGACCAAAAAGAAAGCTTTTCAGGGCGCATACGCCAGCTGATCAAAAGGAAGAGGACGAGGCGGCCATGGGTGCGACGGGACCGCAAGCCGGGCCAAAGATTATGGAGTAGTACGAGGTGCTGTACCAGAACTGCACGCGCACTGATGAATCAGGGCAAATATGTTTCCAAGAACTGATTGACGCGATCGATCTGTCCATCGGTCTGCCGGATGATACGCGGTGCTCATCCGCAGCTCTGTCTTGGTCACCTTGAACATCGCTTGCCAAAAATTACTTGACAACACCTCTGGCAAGCTATGGAGCCTCAGACATTGTTTAAGGCTCTGTTTGTTTGGGCTGTAGCGGTTAAAAATCAGCTGTGGAAATTCAGCTATGAAAAAGCAGCTGTAGGAAGCAGCTCATAGAGCAAAGATTTGGTGTTTGGCAATATTGTTTTTTTATTGCTGCTGTTGCTGATTTTAGCACTGAAATGTCTGAAATACCCCCTGAACATAAAAGATGTTGTACAACGTGGATTTTAAATTGTCTATTCTTGGTGCTAACATAATTAAAAACATATTTTTAACAAAAGACCATTGCAGATGGATACACAAGACAATATTTTTTAACAAATTATTGCAATCCTCTTCACAAGGATTAGTAATTGCTCAACCAATCGGTCGTGCTACCATGCTCTCGTAAACTAGCTAGGTAGCCATCTCCGTATAGCCACCTAGTCAACTAGTACCTCGATGATCAAGATCTGGAATGGATTGTCAATTTGTGCACGTCACTGCATGCCTTCTCACGAGCTGAATCAGAACAGAATACTATCTCGCACGGGTCTGGGTGCGTGGGCTCGTACCGGTTGGTCCACGGATGGCACTTTACCTGTAATTTAGCGAAAGAGAATGGGCATTGCTTTGCACCGGTTTGGGAATTCAAGAGGAAGCTGCGGGAAGCGGCTCTGGCGGTGCTTCCGCTGCTTTCCGGTTCGGTAGTTCATTTGGCCACATCGCTTTTGACAAGTGCTTTTCAATTGTTGAGTGTTTGTTTGGACTTGTGCTTTTATGACTCAAAAGCAGAAGCGGAAGCTCAAATAAACAGAGCCTAAGTACACTTGCGCCACCCTGCGCTACGGTAAAAGTGTGTGCCAGGGACAAGATATGTGCATATTTCATGAGCTTATTCGGTACCACCGGAATAGAGTTGAATCCTGCAGAACGTGCCAATCACTCCATAAAGTTCAGCGTCACAATTTGCCACGCTTCATCAGGCATTGTCAAAGGCATCAACATGCCAGCATATTTCACTATTTTTCACTTCACCAGACCGCCGGGGCTCCAGGAGCTCGCCCACCACGAAGGGCCGCCCGGTACGCCGCCGAAACGCAACAACGGGCGACGGCGATGGTGGAGCGCTCCCAGACGGACGCTCGCCGTCGTGCTAGAGCACATCCACGCCGGCAATAATCCGCTGCTCGGCTTCGCCCGCACCCCGGCGCCCGCGTCCAGGGCGAGGCCCCATCCTCCGGCCAACTGGCTGCCGAGGAGGATGGCTAGCCTCAGCTCCTCCTCCGCAGCCTCGGCCTCGCGCTTGTCCGGCTCCGGGCCGACACCTTCGCCGCCACTCCGGCCGGTCAAGCGGGAGCCGGACACGCCGGTCCGCTTGCCACCGTGGACAAGGGCGAGGGGCATCGTCATCAACGACCCCGCGCGCCTTTGCCGCCCACTGGCCATCTCCGCCTTTGCCAGCCGAAGCCGGAGCCGTGGGAATGGACGGTGCCTGTCGACGAGGATGCCTTTACTATCAGGATGGCGATGGAGGAATACATCCACGACGTCGTGCCGACGCTGGAGACTGCGTCGTCGGACATCCTCGCCTGGTCCAGAGCGCACTGGGAGCAGACAAAGCAGCTCTGTGTCCAGCGCCAGCAGGAGGAGGCCAAACGCCAAGCCAGGGTTGGCCGCGCGTTCGCCTACCAAGGCGCGCCGCTCGTCATTCTCGACGACGACGAAGACGCCGGACCGTCGTACCAGCCCTGGAGGTGTGGTGACGACGGCAAGGGCAGATCCCGCCCACCGCAGCCGCCGAGCAACGACGACGACAAGGCCGGCCCCGGCTACACTAGCTTCTACAGCAACTTCGGCATGTTGAAGCGGCGATCGGCATTGGCGGTGGCGGCGGCCTTTTAAGTTTTTTTAGTTATTATTTAGCCTAAATGCAATTAAAATTCAGGTGTTCGCAATTCGATGTAATATTATGTATTCCCCTTTATTAATGAAAACCGCCTATATTCGTCCAAAATTTGCCGAATTTTGGCCCAACACGGAAACTTGACCTGAGAACACGAGCGGGAAATTCGACGTTCCCAGACTAAAATCTAGTTTCGCCTGACCCAAAATATGATCCGGATTTCGGGCTAGTAACGACCAACGAGGAGATGCTCTTAAGCCTCTTACAGACAGTACACCCGTCAATGAATTGTTGCCCACTTGCCTTCATTCTTCTTGGCCACGCAAACAGTTGCCTTACCTGTACCCACTACCCGCTACCCGCTACTGATATCTCCTGAAAAGAAGTCCACATAACTCCCTAACTATTGGGTTTGGGACATTAAACCTCCATATGTTTAAACTAGGTCACTTAACCTCCTAATTATCCAAAACCGATCATATTACCCGGTCAAGATGCGGTTTAGTCCACGGTAGATTCTGGTTTTAGCCATGTGTACAGATGTGTTTGTCAGGGACCAAAACCCGGTCTGGTGAAAGCACATAACCCCATGCCGCTCCTCCTCTCTACTCTGCTCTCGGCTAGTCGCATGATCGGCGCCTGGATTTGAAGATTGGAGGGCAGCGCCATGAGGTCTGCATGTTTCGTTCTGTTTCCCCCAGGTGTATGAACTGGTGGAATCTCGTTTTCCCCCAAAGATTAAATCTGAGGTGTTGATTTAGGGCAAGGGCAAGTAGACAGTCATGGCAAGTTATTTCTGTTCTTGTGCTTGATTAGGTGGAGAATTGAGATATGATCCGGTTGGACTGAAAAAGGCCGGGTTTTGACAAAAAAAATCAGTGGAAAATTCAGTTAACTCTCGCACACACACATATACTGAAAAATGCTGGGTTATTTGTATACTGAAAATATGGTCAGAAATCAACTATTTATCAACGGGGACTATGCACATATACGACCATGCAGCAAGACTGTAACCCGTATGATTTATATTGCTCTATTTTATCTCTACAGCGCTCGCTGCAATGTTTCTGTATATAGGAGTACTTGCTATTGATATATCAAGACACAGATGATTTAGTAAAAAGACAACATTGCACCATGGTACTTGTTGATTTATCTGACCCAAATTACTTGTTTTTGGCAGCCGGGTGTGCACAAACTCATGTGGATTGATCAAGCAATGTCAAAATGTTGGTTTTTGGCGGCCAGGTGTGCAGAAACTCGCGTGGACTAATTGAACTAATTGATTGACGCATGTGTACACATGGCTAAAACCAGATTCAACCGTGGACTAAAACCACGATCAAAACAGCCATTAGCACCTTGAAAGGGTAATATGCCCGGTTTTGAATAATCAGGGGGTTAAGTGATCTAGTTTAAACATATAAGGGGTTAGCGTCCCAAACCCAATGGATAGGGCCGAGGGCTATGTGGACTATCTCCTGAGTGCATATGTAGAAAGATTTTGTTCTACATACCACGGGTTGTTCCTCCCACCCAGATTTTCCTCTTGTAACGAAGGAGATCATCCTAGAAGTATTGGACAAGTTTGTTTCTTAACCATTTATTATTTCTAGGATAACTTGTTAAGATCCATCCCATTGTGAAAGGCCTAAGAATTAAAGCAACTTGCATTGGAAACTGCAAGCCACTCAACCAGAAAGAACATTGCAGCGTAGAACGAAGCGGCAGCGAGCAGAGAAGCACCGGTCCAGGTGACGAGCGACAAAGACGGCAGGACCTTCTAGCGGCCCAACTCCAAGCGGCAAGTTCCACGCGAGAAGTCACGCAAGTGCAGGGACTTGGTCACTCCAAATGATGGCTCGCTCTTGGCTCCTAATCCCTAACAACATGCAATTTTATTTCACTCCAAACGCAAGTTCCACCGTGAGGGTCCTTTCCCTAACAACATGCAATTTTATTTCAGATACCTCCTAATCCTAGCTAGATTGAACAAGTTTTGGCTGTGTCTTCATCTCGAGGGTAGGCTATATATAGAAGATTGTGGCAATAGTATATGCGAAATGAGACAACATTTTGAGACCTCATCCACGTACGTACATAGATTATGTAGGATCGTCATTTCCTTTTATTATTGGCCACACTCGCTCAGGGCTGTTGATATCTTCTTTAATTGGGGCTGCTTCATGTGCCTCCACTGCATCTGCATGTGCAGCTAGCAGTGTCATTGGTAACTAGCTAGGTCCTTACATGCTGCTCTTATCTTTGAAAAAAGTGCAGCAGAACGTCCAGCATATACATATTAATAACTAAATATCCACTGATTTCCATTTCTGACCATTACGGGTGTTCATCATGGTGGGTTTTCAAACCAGATCCATGATCTCTGTAGTTTCAAATCACAAGAACAACTTATGTTTTAGAAATCAAAACTTTTATCTATTTTGACGATAACTACAAAAATCTTATCATCAATTTATTCCATCCTGCACGAAATCAAAAAATTGATTTTCATGAAATATTTTTGTCACATGCAACCACTATGCATAGAAGCTTCAAGACTTTTTAGTGGCATCATATTTGCACATAGATACGGTCTGCAGTAAAATCTTTGACTTCGTGTATTTGGATTATAAAAAATTCATTCTTCGCAACTTAATAAAATTTTATATTTGACTTGTTTAATATCATAATTCAAGTTTATAAATAACATAGTGAAAATTTATAAATTATCAATACTATTTGGAAGTTTAATATACATCTAAATAACTATTTGGTTCATATGTTACAAATTTAATTACTTTATGGAACATTGATTATTAACCGCTCACTCAAAGATTAGTGCATAACTTTATGCCAGTTCCTACACAATCAACACCAATGTAGTAGCTTCCTCATGACAAGGTAATATTTCATTATTATAGAGTGGACTCTCACCATTTAACGCACTTAGTAATTATGTCGTCTCATTTACTAATAGTGTAGAAGTACACTGGCCCACATACTAATGTATTCTATTTTTGAACAAACATACTAATGTATTCAATGTCCTATTGCTGGTGTATAAGACTGAATGGTATACTGTACTCCTATCCTCATTTATGCAAGGTTCTTCAGCATTGAAAGTGAATTGGGAACCACCATGACAAGAGGAAGATACGATGGTAATATGCAAGTCAAGGCTGCAGAGAATCGTCACATCAAAACCCACCCTAAGGCCTTTCAAAATGCAGTGTATCTTAACTCGTTATCCTAGTCACTGGTGTATTTTAACTCGTTATCCTAGTCACTGCGTGTCGCTGGCGAGTGGACGGTGAAGTCAAGGGTGCCAAAGAGGAGATGGCTCCTTGTTGCTGAAGAGTCGAAGGTTGCAATGGATGGGGCCATCGCGACCGCTACATCAGCATCCCCAGTTCCCACAGACGACGCCAATTGATGAGGATTTGAGTCATCAATGCCCATTGTTATGGACTTGGTTTTTGGAGAAGGGGGGGATGCTGAAGATCGCGGAACGGCTAACTGATTCGCAATACGGGGACACGATGTTTACCCAGGTTCAGGCCCCTAGAAGAAAAACTCTACTCATGCTTGTCTGCTCTTTGTTGATGGCGATGCCGAAAAGTACAGGGTGCGCAAATGAGATCTAGTGTGGTGAGTGCTAGGGTATGATCGCTCCTCCTCGTCGTGCCCCCTGACCTTTATATAGATAGGCCAGGTACCAGGGATAGGTCGAGTCGATTACAGGTTCTAGGGTTTTTCCCTCTGAAATTCTATCTAGAGGTAGCCGTGTTCTCCAAGGAGTTGAAACCTTCCTGGGCTTGAGCCACCCGAATTCCTCCTGGCCTTCGTCATCAGGGACGCATCGTTACATGGTCTCATGTTAGGCCAACCCGGGTAGGCTAACATTAGGCACCCATAGGGCATACCCATGTCACTGACAAATAACTAGTTCTCTGTTGCGGGAATTTTCATTTTTGTAATTCTTTTTTTCTGGGCTATGTGCATCTGTAAGGCCGCTAGGACATGTGTTGTTGCAGAGGCTGTGTAACTGGTATCTCCGCGATATTAATATATACTCCTTTCAAAAAAAAATAACTCACCTATATGGGTTATTTAAAATTTACACTCATAAAGGATTCAAACTCAAATAGTTAGTTCACAAGAAGTCGTCTTATTGTAACATCTTAGATAGACGTTTGACGGTACCAAGGTGTGTATACGAAACTATCATTTAAAAGCTATTATGTCTGAAAATATTATTTAATAGAGAAGGTGTGGATATCCACACTAGATAATTAACATTATATGACAAATATTAACGATGAAACTCAATGAAGGTTACTATAGGAAGGGTAATACTATATATCTCATAGAGAGAAATATATTTGACAAATACATCCGGGATCCCTCTGGTAGTTGTGCTATCACCGGTTGTGATATAGGAACAATGCTGATACTAGGAGAAACTTTGTTAATTGTGCATGTCGCCGCTCACTGGCTAATGACGAGCTCTGTTGGCTCGACCGGCCTATGAATGATACTCCCTCCGGTCCATATTACTTGTCATTAAAATGGATGTATCTAGTGCTAAAACATGTCTAGATATATCCATTTATGAGACAAGTAATATGGATCGGAGGGAGTATATAGCACCGCTCGTCTTCAATCCTAGTATGTGTGTGCCGCCGGCCACTGATATCGAGCTTACAGCAAATTACCAAGTCACAACTAGGATGGTGTGACCATACCAGTATATTTTTAGCACGACGATAATCAAGATTGTGTCTGCTTAATGCAACTAAATATGTCCTGATCTTTAAATGATGAGGTGGAGTTCAACACCCTTTCTTTGACGTTACATTTTCTTTGTCGCGTCTTGATAATTTTTGAAACCAGCCCTCGATCTTTTGAGTTTCAAACTACAAAGACAACTAAAATTTTGGCCAATATTTACAAAATCTTATAGTCAATTTATTTCATCAATCACAAAATCATAAATTTTATTACAAGTTCATTTACATGCAATGTTTATATAACATGCAACTACCCATACATGCAAGCTTCAAGAGACCATCGCAAAAAAGTTATTAATTATGACACTTTTACTTCGAAAATATCATGGCAAAGTGTAAAATCTTTGACTTAATATTTTGATTATGTAAAATCATTCTTCTCAACTTGATGGATTTATATATTTTACTATCATAATTTAATTTTATAAATAACATAATTAAATTTATAAATTACCATTATAATTTGAAATTTAAAATACATTAATAATTAATTGGTTCAGATGTTAGTAATTTCAACTATTTTATCAAACATTAATTATTAGCCAATCACTATAGAGATTAGTACATAATTGTATGCAAGTACCTGCACAACCAACACCAACTAGCTTTCTCATGAAAATCTTGCCAATTCATGTACCTAGAAAGTGCTGAATGTGTTAGCGTGTTCGTGGCTGAAAACTTGTTGATTCTTTCAGTAACTGTTTAAACTGTCCACCTTTTTTTACTTTATCAATCAAAGGCATTGCCGAGGTTCGGAAAAAATTATGGACGGTGAATATCTTATATTGGCAAACTCACCCAAGAGAGCACTCAACTTGTTATTTATAAGTTGGACGCGCCTAACTCTCGGTTGATCAAGTTATGTTAGTTCTTCGAGAGATGGAGTATAACATGGATTGTTTGCTGGGCTTGGATGGCAATGGGGTAGGTTTGAGTGGGTAAACCAAAACCATATCCAAATCAAAATCCATCAGTCCCACTCTAACCCATCCACTAAGGTATCCATGTGCATGTATATCGTTCCAAATCCAAACCCAGTGGATACTCGGGTATCCATGGATATCCATGGTTTTACAGCAACATAGTATAACATTATTTTAGTAGCGGCTCTACGGGAACGAAAGGGCCGAACATGACTAGGGGTGTGTCATGCAGGGTCCCGTGCGAATCATGTTAGGGTTAACAAGTTAGAGTTAGGTGGGCCTTTCGGGCTAGGGAATGCGAGGTTAGGCCTTTAAATGAGTCTGGCACATCTAATGGGCAAAACAAACCGTGTTCCTAAGATATGGGCCCCACATGTCATTAGTCCTCCATACCTAGGTCGAATATCCATGGATACCCGATAATGTGGATAAAATCGCCATCTCTAGCTGGGCTTTGACTTTTCATGTGTAACTAAAAGCCCAATAATAAGCACAAAACCCAACTACAAGTTAAATATTAATTCAAAAAACTACAAGTTAGATATGAAAATTTTAAAAGTATTAAAAGTGAAATTTAAAATTATGCACAATTACATGTTAATGTGCAATTGCACACATACGTGCAATCACACACATACCTGCAATTACGTGCACATATGTGCACAATTTCATGTACATTTAAAAAGGTCCACGAGTGCAATTACACATTGTGATTTCTGTACCTGTATGCAATTGCATGTCTATATGCGCACACAACATAAAAACACCGAAGCATTATTGTATGAGTGTTCCATTAGAAAAAAGTGCAATTATGCGATTGCACATGGATATGCAATTAGAGCGAAAACTACAAAAAAGACGCAAAAAGATTTCTACACGTTTTGCCCCAAATTATGTGTACCTTCTTCGTGTTGCATAAAAAGTAACAAATAAGAGACAAGCAACACGAGATGAACAAAAAAATAAAAGAAAACAAGAAAAATACGGGCCTAACAACCATAGCCACAGAAAATCCTACACTTCAATCCATGCCTAGTAGCAGCACCTCCACAGAAAATCTTAATTGATAGAACCGATCCATATTAAACTAACCATGTGTCACTCTCACGCCGTGGCCTCTCATACCTATCCGCCGCCTCTACATCCGCCTCCTCCATAGATCGATTCCCCCTCCTCTGGCCAGCCTGCGGGCATCAGGAGGAGTAGGGAACCTGATTTATGGGTGGAGTTTTAAATAAAAATAGTAATTTTAAAATATTACGTTAGAGTTTTGGTAGCCATTTTTTTGGGTCTACGCCAATGAAGATTGGATTGTGCACAATAAGTGATCTCCGACCATCGATCGAAGACGAGATCTTCCTGGAGTCAATAGTTGTGTTCTAAGATTAAAGTTCTATAGGTATGGTCTTTCAGATCTTGCTTCGCCGGATCAGTTTTGGATTTTTTTCTCATGGTTGCCACGAGGATAATTATCCTCGCAATATTTATCCCAACTAATACATCCTCGACAATGACAATTCATATTTTTTTCTCTCCAACAACGTGTCTCTTTTCCCTAAAATACTGGTGTTGGTACTCTTGCTGATGTTGGTTGATTACTCTAAATCGCTGTGCGCGTACACGTAGCCTTGGCACTGCGGCTCGAACTAGAAGTACGGTAGAACACTCTAGTATTTGCAGGTCTGTGATTTGATATCTATGTCATGTTTATTCTGAGTGCCTTCAAGGAAAGCACAATGAAGAAAAATAGTTTGAAGATCTTGAAGATTTACTCAATTTATTGTAGGTTTAGTTTGTAATTGTTGGATACACCTTATGTATATCTGGACGCCAAACTCGGGCCAGAAATATCGGCCCGAGTTTTCGCGGCTCGAGGCGAGCTGGGCTCGGCCTGCTGGGGGTAGTAGAACGAGCCGAGCCTGCAAATGTGGACCACGGCAAGCTCGGGCTGGCTCGGGCTCAGCCTGGTCCGGCGCGTTTTGAATTTTACGGGCCCAATTGAGTAGATAGGGAGAGTATATGAGCCGAATTCTAATCGATAATCGATACAGAGAGGGAGGGACGAGACGGTGCTTAGTTGGACGTTCGTATAATCTTCTACCCTATCCGCACGACCGAACGTGAGCCATCACCATCGCCCAGATGTCGGCCTCGCTCCTCTCCTCTACCCCCATCAGCCGCCTACCTTGCGCCGTCGATGAGGAGATCGAGCAGCCGCTGAAAGAGCATTTCCTATCCTAAGTGATTTTTGTGTTTATAACAACACACATGTCGGACTAATTATTTTCCATGTGTACCACAGGTTTTTATCAAGAAATTACTTGGCTCTTTCTTCCCAAAAAGGGTCCTCTGTTGACCGTGCATTGTGCATCTGTGATGTCCGGTACTACCGCTCAAGACCGGCAGTACCGGAGATTGCTACTGGACCAGGCAGTGGATTTGGGCGAACTGCCCAAAACCTTCTGTCGCGTTAGGTACCGAAAAGCAGTAGTACCGCATTTTGATACCGGTCAAGACAGAAGGTGTGGGCGAGTTCACCAAACGCCTTTGTCTTCACCGGTACCAAAAAGCGGTAGTACCGCTCTTTAGTACCTAACACCACAGAAGGTTTTGGCATGTGTGCCAAATGCCACTTCCCTCCCCGGTACCAAAATGCGGTACTACCGCACGAGTCCGGTAGTACCGTGCCACATGGCCGGTAGTACCGCTTTGCGGTAGCACCACACTCTGGTACCATGGGAGTCTGGGGATGGTTTGCCTATATCGCATCTCCGGTACCTGACTGGTAGTATCGGTGTTTTCCGGTACTACCGCTTGGAGTTCCGGTAGTAAGGCTGCATTAAATGCTCAACGGTCAGATATGCTCAGGGGACTATAAATGCACCCTCCACCTACCTTGGGAAAGTTGCTCGTCTCACTCAAGAACACCACCTCCATTTGAGCCACCAAATCGCCAAGATCTCTTCACTCAACCATCCAAAGTCATTGATCTTTGGAGAATCGAAGGAGGAGCCCTTGATCTATTGCTTCACCAAGAGAGATCTTCATATCCCCCTCATTCACTTGAGATCCCCTTGCTCTAGTGTTTCTTTGAAAACTCTAGTTTTAGATTTGGTTCTTACAAGCTTGTCTTCGATTGTTTTGACAACTTGCTTGTATTTGGGAGCCTCCAATTAAGTTGTGGATGTGTGCCCCAAACTTGTTGTAAAGGTGCCGGCTTCCACCTCGAAGGTTGCCGACATAGTGGAAGGTGAATCGATCCCCTTGGGGTGAGGTTCATCGGAGAACAAGGGAGGCCTCTCGTGGCGTTGGTGGTTTGAAACCACCCCCTCTCCAAATATAGACGTACTTTCCCTCAAAAGGAAGGAACTATGGGAAACAAATCCTTGTGTCTTCATGTTCTCCACTTTGGTTACCTCTATCCTTTACCGCACTTTACTTACTTGTACTTGCTTAGTGTTGTGCTAGTTGTGCTTGTTTGACATATAGGTAAATTCATCTTAGTTGCATAATCTAGAAAATTTACCTTTCTTGTCAAACCCTAATTTGAAAAAGAAGAAAATTTGAAGTAGTACTTATTCACCCCCCCCCTCTAGGTGCCCATATGATCCTTTTAGCCGCCATGTACCACCGCCGTGCACCGCTGTCGCTGCCTTCGCCTCCGGTGTGGAAGACGACCCCACCCGTCAGTGAGTCATCCACGCCAGGCTCGCGAGCTGCACCGAGTTGCACCGAGTTTTGGGAATCTTGGGTTGAGCTCCACCTTGAGGCTCGTCGGCAGCTTCGAGCTGGCTCGGGCTCGCCGAAAAAAGCTCGAGCTTTTCTTTGGCTCGGCCCAAGCCAGACCGAGTTTACTCGTGTCCAGGTATAACATTATGTACCTCTAATATGTACTATTTGCTATGATAATATATCATAGTATTGATTGTTAAAAAAGTATCCATGCGGCAGGTTGAATGGGCTGACCCAATATTGAAAAAAAAAGACAAATCTAAACCACAACTGGATCGAGCACAAGCGCTATTTAGAAAAGGAATTAAATACGTTAGTGATCCTTATACTTGCACGTGTGGCTTGATTTAGTCCTCGTACTTAGAATTTGCAGAATTTTAGCCGTGTACTTGTCAATTAGACTCGATTTAGCCCTAACCTAGATTTATCATCGGAATTGAGCTGATGTGAACGACACGTGAACGTTGGTCTCACTTGCAAGAGAGCATCTGTCCTAAAATTTGCACTTAGCCTCTACCGCGGGACTCTGTTAAGGCACACTGGATTGCACCTGAATTTGTGATAGGCAGTAGTGAGCAAGTATTCATGATGTTGTATCTCAATGATGTCAATATTTCGACCGATGTTTTGTACTAATCAACTTGATGGCATTGTTTCTAGCTATAAAAAATATGTGATAAATCTAGTATACAAATTCACTTGCAATCCAATGTACTATAATGGAGTCACATGGGAGGGTTTAACTGCAAATTTCTGAAGCAGCTGCTCTCCTGCAAATGGAACCAATGCTCGTAGTCCACGTCAGCTTAATTTGAATGAAAATCTAGTTTATGACTAAATCAAGTCCAGTTGATAAGTCCATCACTCACCACCAGCAGAGCAGGCCCAACTCCAAAATCTATGGAGTTGCCATCATGGGCTTCCTTCGTCCTCGCCGTGGCGCTCTTCCTTTCGGCAGCCACCACCCTTCTTCTTCTCCGGGGCCGGACCGGCCAGCGCGCGTGCAAGAGATACCGGCTTCCGCCGGGGCCTAGGCAGTGGCCCGTCATCGGCAACCTCCACCTCTTGGGCGCACTGCCGCACCGCTCCATCCGCGACCTCTCCGCGCGGTACGGCCCGCTCATGCAGCTCCGGTTCGGGTCCATCCCCGTGGTGGTCGGCTCGTCGCCAGAGATGGCGAGGATACTCCTCCAGACCCACGACGCCGCGCTCGCCGGCCGCCCCCGCACCGCCGCCGGCCGACACACCGCCTACGACCACACCGACATGCTCTGGTCGTCCTACGGCGCGCACTGGCGCCGCCTCCGCCGCGTCTGCCTCGCCGAGCTCTTCAGCGCCGCCCGGATCGCCAGCTACGAGAGCGTCCGCCACGAAGAGGTGCGCGCCCTCCTACGCGCCCTGGGATTATTACGAAAGTACGTGGAGGCGGCGGGCTCACTACAGGAAAGAAGTAAAGCGCCGACAGCCGGCCGGCTACGCCGACGGCCAAAGGTCGGGGCCGTCGGCGTAGCTGCCTTCTCTGGCCAGCCGACCAGCCCGGCCGTCGGTGTAGATGACGGTGCCGAGGGTAGCCCTCCACGTAGTGTGGCCGTCGGCGTAGTAGCGGGGTCTGTGCCGACGGTGGCCCTCGGCGTAGATATAGCCCTCGGCGTAGCCCCAGTTCAGACACGACGACGGAAAAGGCGTTAGGCAGACAGGCTGTGCCGACGGCCAGGCCGTCGGCATAGGCCTCCAGATTTTTTTCGTTTTTCATTATTTTTTGTAAAATCATAACTAAATCATTCTAATGCAGAAAAATACAAATAATATATCAAAATTTGCAGAAAAATAAAGTCTATCTATCTACGCTCAAATATTACACATTTATAAACAAAAATTAAGTAAAATATAAAACATTATATATAGTTTAAAACAGGCATTATAAATTTAAAAACGATCCAAACAATGCGAAACCTTCGCGTGGTCAATATAAAAAAAAATTTAGGCTATGCCGACGGCCTGGCCGTCGGCGTAGCTCCATTCCTGTGCCGACAGCCTGGCCGTCGGCGTAGCTCCATTCCTGTGCCGACAGCCTGGCCGTCGGCGTAGCTCTAGGCTAGACCGTTATCGAAGACGGCAGTTGACTGACATGCGAGGCCCGCTGGAAGACGCTATGCCGAGGGGGAGGGTTGTGCCGACGGCCATGGAGCTGTGCCGATGAGGACGTACGCCGAGGGGGATATGCCGACAGCCACCGTCGGCACAGCATGTGCCGACGGCAATTTGTCGCTGTGCCGACGGCAGCCGGCCGTCGGCGTAGTAAATTTTTCCTGTAGTGGCTCGTCGTCCGCGTCTGGGATTATTACGCCGGAGTTCACACGGACCATGGACGAGTTCTTCTTCCTCAACGGCGCGCTCAACGTCGGCGACTTCGTGCCGTGGCTGGACGGGCTGGACCTGCAGGGGTACGTGGGGCGGATGAGGACGGTAGGCGCGACGCTGGACGCCTTCATGAAGCGCGTTCTCGACGAGCACGTCGACCGCCGCCGGCATGCCGACGGGGAAGGCCATCTTTGCATGGTGGACGTGCTGCTGGAGCTCGCCGACGGCGACCGGCTCGAGCGGGACTCCGTCAAGGCCCTCACTCTCTGGTAAGATAAACCTTCGTTCGTTCGCGCGCGCATGATGCCTTGACAAGTCTCTCACTCAGTACTGTTTATGCACACTAACAAAAACGTGCAAAGTCGATGGAAGACCTACAAACAAGGACATGCCAAGTTGATGTCCAAGTAGTACTAGGCCAAAATAGATACCCCATGCAACAGTGATTGAGTACCATCATTGACATAAGATGTGCATGTTTTACCAACCAAACAATGTATTTCTTCATCGTGCGGGAACCACTATCTCTCGTAGTATGGATCGTTCTTCCTAGTGTCGAACTGTCAATCAAATTGCTAATTGATATTTAGGAATTTCATTACAAAATTACGCTGCATGCAGGACCTGATCGCAGGGGGTACAATGGAGTGGGCCATTTCGGAGCTGTTGAGGAACCCTAAGATTCTGGCAAGGGCCACCGAGGAGCTGGAGCGTGTCGTCGGGCCTGACATGTTGGTGACGGAGAGGGACGTTTTGGACCTCCCATACATGAAAGCCGTCGTGAAAGAAACGTTGCGTATGCACCCGGTGGGGCCTTTGTTGGCTCCCCACGAGGCTCTAGAGGATGTGTCTATCGGAGGCTATGACATCCCTACCGGCACCCGCGTGCTTGTCAACGTTTGGGCAATCGCCCGCGATGGCGCACTGTAGGACATGCCGGAGGAGTTTAAGCCCGAGCGGTTTCTCGGGGAAAGCAAGGTTGATGTTGTGGGACAAGACTTCGAGCTCCTGCCATTTGGATCTGGCCGAAGGATGTGCCCTGGCTACAACCTTGGTCTCAAGATTGTACATATATGTCTTGCCAATATGTTGCACTTCTTCACTTGGAGGCTCCCGGACGAAATGGTGGCCGAGAAACTAAGCGTGAATGAGATATTTGGGCTTACTACCTCGCGCAAGATCCCCTTGGAGGTTTTCATTAAGCCCAAGCTCTCTTCTCAACTCTATGCAGGATAGTTTATGTTTCATTTTAGTTTGAGTACCACCAATAATATTATGTGTTTGCAATATTAAGTTGTACTAGATGAAAATGCGCGCTTCGCCGCGCCGCCTACATGTCGTCATGGCCTACCGCAATACACATCTAGGTATCTTTTGCTTGGGTCGTTGTATCCTCACGACGGCCCTGGAACCATTAAAAGGAAAGCTCACCTCATCTTGGCATGTCCTGACCTGCTCCTCGCCCTTTGGCACCAGTATTGAAGATCTCACGTTGTCCTGCGTTGGTGATCCCCTAACAGCATTCCCCCACTTTCCTTCTCCGCTATTGGCAACTTGGAGGGCAACCGGTAGTAAGAAAAGAGTGATGTGGATGCTAACCATCTTTAAATATCAGTATAAACATCATACAAAGGAGAAAACACGAACCAAAAGGTAAATGTGAGGTTATCAATAATATCAGGGCATGGTGAAATTAATTATGCAAAAAATATCCATGATTTTTTTATTTAAAGTCTATGGTAAAGTAGACATATTTGAACATGAACAGGACAAAAGGTACACATGCATGTGCCAACCTCTGATAAATGAGAGAACCTATTGTTCAGAACATAGAAAGATGGCTACTCTAAAGAAAATGCTGGAGCGTCATCGAATCCATTAGTAAATGAGTCACCCATATATATGTCTCTTACATACCACACTTCATTTCCACCACCGGTCCGATCCACACGGTTACACTTGTCGAAACAAAGAGATAGTCTAATTGAGAAGGTGTACCAATGTGAACACTAATATTGACAGTGCTAATTTCATGTACAGATGTACTTGAGAAAACAAGCTACGCACACAAAAAATCGAAATTAATAGTGGCCTTGTGGCTGTGGACTAGTTGTTCATAGACAACCAATTCAAATGCAGATTAACAGTTCAAATGCATATCTAAATCTCTGTTGACTAAGTATTTTGTACAGTTGAGAGAGTTTTGCAAAACAGGAACAGTGTAGTGCAGATATATGAAGTGGTAATATTTATACTTGCATGATGGAATACCAGGGTTATCGAATCTTACCTAAATAGCCTGATCAAACATGCTGCAGCAATGCAAGTTAGGATTGGTGCTTTCTTTCTGAACATAATGCCATCAATCCAAGAGAACAGGAAGGTATATAGATACCGTGCAAATTCAGTGCATACATAAGAATCAGGGGTATGCATATATAGGAGCAAAAATCCATCTCCTGATGGTCGCTGGGCACATTTTCAACCAGTCTGGCTGGTTGCGTTTTAATAGACTAGAACATGATGTTTAGTCTTTTGACTCATTTATTCCTATGGTTGATACATGTGTCGACCTTGAGTGATCCTTGATTTGTAATAACTTTAGATTTTTGAATTTTTATAATAAATGGCTGTGTGCATCAACTGATGCAGAGACCGGTGTCTTATTCCCCTTTTCAAGAAAAAAAAAAGAGAAAAAATCCATAGGAAATAAATCTTCACGATTGCGCGTCGGTCACCTACTTCTCCAGGGCCGTCGTGACGCTCCCATAATCAAAGGAACTCATCTCAGCTCAGGACTGAATTTCTTTCAGACCAGTTTACTTACCTAAAGTAGTTCATATCCAACTATGTCACTCACTTTCAAATTGACGTGGGCTACTCACTTACTGTCAGATTGAGGTGTGTTGCCTGATGTCCAACAGGAACGTGAACCGTGAAGGTCTTGTTAACAATCTGCAGCTCTACCTCTCATGGTTCTCTCCCTTGAACGACCATCATCGTACATACCATCATCGGTAAGTTTATCTGAAAAGTGCAAACATCATCAATAGAAGTTGCAGTACGTGTGTATGATTAACTGAACTCTACACTGCACTGGAAAAGTAAAATCGGTGAGCCTCACCCTAGAATGTCAGGCGGTTACGCGACTGCGGCGCCGACCAAGCTGTGCATGCAAATAGCCCGAATTCATGTTTTATTTTGAAGAGACAAAGCATCACAAATAACCAATGTCATTTTCAGAACGCAATCTGGTCAATAAATATTTTGAGATTACCTATTTTGGCCAATCTACTGATTCAATAATCTCCTGTTTGTGTATCTGAAGCTGCAAGTTTACCCGGGACTTCAATCTCTGCCGGCGGCCATGTTGATATCCTCTGTCACTTCCTCTCCAAGCAGCGGCAATGGGTATACACAAGGTACCAGGGAAGTTGCAGCCACTATTTCAGCGGAATCGCCAATACCTATTAGAATTTCAAATTCTCAAACCTGAACCATAAGTATGGAAAATAACCCATTTATGTCGCGGAAGGAAATAATACCATGACTTCAGTTAAAGAATCGGAACAGCAACCAGCTACTCCATGATGTCAGTTAAAATAATTCAAGCTTCCTTATACAAGTCCAGCTTGCACTTGCGCAATTATGCAACGTCGCATAATAACTGAGTCGCCACTTGCACAACCAAATGTTAAAAAAAAAAGGTAAGGCACTATATTTGTACATGAGTCAAGGGACTAAACATTGCATCGTGACTGAACTGACTAAACCGATGATGCAAGATTGACAGTTTGGGAAGAAGAAAACCAGGAGCAGATCATGGGGTGGCAATGCGTGAGAGGAGGCGAGATAGCCATGGACCGAGGCAGCTGGGCTCGTGTCCAATGGTACATCTCCTAGGCGTCGAGTCGGGCGTTGACCTTGGCGTCACGGGGTGTAGTGGTGCGCGGCGGCGGCAGATCATGGTGGCGCTAGGCGGCGGCGAGACGCAGTGGTGCTAGGTGGTGGCGGCAACGGTAGGGGAGGGGCATGAGAGAGTAAGGAAGGAGCAGACCATGGCGCAAGGGATTGTTGACGACGAAGTTGGGGATCGCTGAGACGAAATCTCTGGCCCAGCTGTCTGCAAGCAGGAGGTGCTGTTGACGTACATAAGTACCAAACCTGCTGATATATAAGACGGATCTGAGAACCCAGCGATGGCAGTGAACTGAGGTGAAAGGGGCATGCATGAGCTATTCATACTCAGGAGGGGATGGCCAGGAGTTAAATCAATGGCATTTTCGACCTCCCTTTCCAGATCGAGAGGGGCGGGGAATAAGAGGGAAGGGGGGAGGCAGCACCGCTGTGGAGGGAGGGGAGGGATATATGGGAGAAGGGGCAAACGATGATTTCTATTTTACCAAGCCACCGAGTTTGCATGAAACTGAGCATTGGGGCCATCAACAGGTGACGAGGTTTGATCTCATCAATGCCCATTGTTATGGACTTGGGTTTTAGAGAAGATGGGGATGCTGGAGATCGTGGCACGGTTAGCAAACAAGTAACACGGGGACACAGGGTTTACCCAGGTTCAGGCCCCCGGAGGGAAAACCCTACTCCTGCTTGTCTGCTCTTGATTATGGCGGAACCAAAGGTTACAGGGGTGCGCAGATGCAATCTGGCGTGGAGGTATGTATGCGAAGGTATGAGTCGAGAGATCTAGGTCGTGCCCTCCTGGCCTTTATATAGACTTAGGCAGGTCCCGGGCATAAACCTAGTCGGTTACAGGTTCTAGGGTTTTACCCCTTTGAATTCCCTATCTACTCTAGTCTTACTCTCCAAGGATCCGAAGACGTCATGGGCCTGGGCCACCCGAAAGTCTTCATGGGCCAGCGTACATCCACCATGGGCCTTCCTTGGGCTGGACCAAGTATGCTGAGATCACGTACCCGAAGGGTATAACCATATCAGTAGCCCCCGAGTGATCAGTCGAATCGTAGATTCGGCTGGGGACTCTTTAATCCTTCGGGTGCAACTATGTATTAAACAGTATTTGTGTAGGGATTGTTGATGCGTGTGTCTGACTTATCCGACGGATCAGGGTCAGTTAACTGTCTTAGGACGAAACAACGCGATCTTCCTCAGGTTCGAGTCCCTCAACTCGAAACTGAAACATATGCTGGCGTAATTCGACTCAGGCCGCGGTGGACTTACATGAGTGGAATTCCAGTGAATTTAATTGATGTACTCAACGCGTCCGTCGGGATTTTTCATCGCGCCTGTTGGCACGGGTTTATACTAGCAGAGCGCAGTCGTGTGCGTTGCCAGGCCATCAGACGATATCTGTAGGTCTTATCTTTCTGTCGCAGACACAACATCCGAACGTTTATCACCGCGGAGGTGTTTCGGGTGGCCAAGGAGAACGTTTCTCACTTAGCGTTTTGTTGGGGCAGAGTTGCCGAAAAGTTTTTTGCACGCTGATCCGAAAAATCGCACTCGAAGAATTCATAGGGTGTGCGACCAGCGCTCCCTATGGGAGTAGCCCCCGAGTGTCTGTTCGAGTCGTAGACTCGAGCGGACACTTTAGTTTAAACATTGTTCTGTTGTTAAGTCCGTAGGACTCAAAAAATTTCGGATGATTAAATCCATCCTCCCTATGGGAGTAGCCCCTGAGTCCGTAGTGGAGTCGTAGACTCGACGTAGGACTCGAAGAAATAGTTCGTTTTATTCATCTTTTGGGTGCGCGGCCAGCGCTCCTAATAGGAGTAGCCCCCGAGTATTTAGTCGAATCGTAGATTCGAGTGAGTACTCTTAGCTTTGAAGCCGAAGAAATTGTAGTTGCTGCTAGTATAGCTTTTGATGACATCAGTGCTGACGATCAATGACCTCAAGCGTCTGCTGCGCCAGAGATGACTTGACTGGACGAACGTGGGTCCCACTTGCTGACCTTGAATTGACCGGTCACGCGCGGCGTGGAGATAATTACGGTGTCTCCTCGATTTCTGTGCGTAGTGGACGGCGTGGTAACGACGGTTCGTTGTGATGCTGACACGTGTATGGCCAGATCTGCCGTTGGCGTTAGGTCTTATTGATGGACGATTGCCGTGCATCGTCTTCGCCGTTATAATCATTGGGGAAAGCTGCAGTTTGTTTTCACCGCATCTACTCTTGTTTTCACTGCCTCCTTGTGCTCTAGCAATTCTTGCTGCACGCTGGAATATCCTTCCACATTTCCATCTTCCCTTCTGCGCTCTCACCGCCGGCGCCGCCGTAGCGCGATGGGGAAACCGAAGAAGTCATCATCCGCGTTTGGTACCAGCGCCGCCGGAGGAAAGAAAGGCGCCACCGCTACCCATATCACAGATGGTGGTTGGTGGCGATCAAAGACGTGAGAGAGTGACCTCCGCAAGATTCGCGAGCGGGGCTTGATCCCGCAGGATAGGGAGGCCGTCAGACTCCCCGGCAACGAGGTAATCCCCCGTCCCCCCGCTGGGTATCGGGCTATGTTTCTTGCCTTCGTTATGCGTGGGTTTTCCTTCCTAGTCCACGACTTACTTCGTGGGCTGCTCTTTCTCTATGGCATCCAGCTGCATCATATTTCGCCTAATTCTCTTCTTCACATCGCTTGTTTCATCACTTTCTGCGAGTGCTGGCTCGGTATCGAGCCGCATTTTGGCCTCTTCCGGAAACTCTATTCCGTGAAGAGGCAATCCGGTTCGGATGGTGTGTATCCCATTGGGGGTTGCATCATCTCCCTCAAGGCCAATATTCTTTTCTTTTCTTTCTCTATGTCTGAGTCTGTCCAGTACTGGCGGAGGCGGTGGTTTTACATTCGCGATTCCACGGTAGCTGGGCAGCATTTTGGTCTTGCTCCTTTCGACTCCTCCCAGATAATCGAGCCGAAAAGGTCCTGGAAAAACCAGATCTTGGATGGCGAGTCAGAGGAGATAGAGGCCCTTCACCGTCGGGTGGAGGATCTCCAGTTGATTCCGGAGAAGGAAGTGAACGACGTGGATATTATCCACATGTTTCTCGAGCGTCGGGTGCAGCCTCTCCAGGCTAGGACGCACCCGATGTTTCTTTATTCTGGGCGCCGTGATCCGACGAGAGGTTCGGCTGAGAAAATCTCCGAGGGAGATCTTGACAGGGCCCTTCGCTTGCTGCTGAAGTTCAAGGCCAGAGAAAAAATCCCGGGGAAGTCGCTGACTCCTCCGTTTTCTTCGACGCTGGCCGTTCTGCTGGTGTAGATTCGTGCGCGTAGCGCTTTTCGTCGACTGCATATTTATTTTCCTTTGTTTGCTAACAAAGGTCCTTCTTTTTTTCAGAGCTTCAAGGTGTCGGGCATGGTCCCGCCATTGCCTGAGTTATTTCCGAATGCTCCGGATAATGACGTGGTGGATTCCGTGTCCGAGCTGCCGTCGGCGCGATCTCCGGCGGAAGATGCCAACGAGTCGAGCGAGGACCACACGCGCAAACGATCGCGGAGCTCCAGCGAGTCTTCGGATGCCTCGACTCCTCCGACTCCTAGGAACCCTCTGTGCCTTGAGCGTCATAGTGACGGGCATGGAGGCTCTTCCTCCCCTCTTCCTGCCATTCCTGTGAGGGCTGTGGCGCCGCACCCGCCAGCAAAACGGAAGAAGGAAGAAAAGAAGGAAGAGAAAAAGGAAGATAAGAAAGGGGAGAAGAGAGCCCGAAGGACTCCTCCTGTCTTCGACCTGAGCTCACTGGACTCGTAAGTTTCTTTTGTACCGCTGTCTTGTTCCTGTTGACTTTGTGCTTGTGCTAAATTTTTTGTGTGCAGGCACTCCTCCCACGACTCCTCCAGCGATGGTGCTCGGGAGATGATGGGAGAGTCGAAAGTTGCGTCTCCTCCTCCTCAGATGGTGGCCACCTCTAAGGGTGCAGCGTCGGTCCATTCTCCGCAGGGAGCTCAGGTGGTTGCACCTCAGAAGGCTGCGAGCGGGCCTTCGGAGTCGCCATCGGAGCATGTAAGTATTCTGTTTCCTGCTACGGGGGGAGCCCCTGAGCGTCTGAAAAAAAATTCTTGTCTTGTTCTTTCTTCGAGTCTTCGGGGGGGAGCCCCCGAGCGTTTTCGTGTGCGAATTTTGCTTTTTGTTCCTTCGTGGTGGGCGCAGCCCCCGAGTCCTTGTCCTTACTGGTTGTTCTTCTTCCTGCAGCCTTTTGTGCAGGATGCCAAGCGATTGGTGCAGGAGCACCTGGTGCTGGAGGCCAACCTCCAACAGCTTCAAGGTACCTGTATGCTTTGGTACCTCTTTCTTTTTGCATTATTGTCTTGCTTTCTGACGCTTGTATTTGTTGAATGCGGAGGAGCATAACACTTCCCTCCGTGAGATTGATGCTCTCAAAAAGAGCCTTGGTCAAGCGGAGAAGAAGGCTGCGGACGCCGCTGGTGCGAAAGAGCGCCTTGAGCTGGAGCTGGCCAAGGCAGCCAAGGCTAAGGAGCGTCTGCAGCTGGAGGCTACGGACCGCGAGGAGGAGCTTGCCATGGCTGCGACTGCGCGTGAAAGAGAGGTGGCAGGCAAGCTCATGGCTGCTGCCAAGGCTGTTTCGGGTGAGTACCTTATTTTGCTCCTTTCTTTTCGTTTTCTTGTCTTTCTTCTGTGTTACTTTCTTCATTCCTTCTCTTTTTTGTCTCAGATGCCGCAGGCATCGAGTTTGACCGCGGCTCTGGAGCACGGGAGTGCTCTGGATGATGCTACTGCAGCGGTCGAAGATCGCTGCAGCACCGTCGTCAGCTCCCTCGCGAAGGCGAAGGAAGTCCTTGGCCGCTTCTACAGGGAGCTTGTCCCCAAGGGCGCGACCCTTGATGATGTTGACGCCCTGGCGGAGGCTTTGTCAGCCGAAGCGCCTACGGCGTACAAGCGCAAGCAGAAGGGCATCGGCGCGTCCGTCGGGCTGGCGATGGCCTTGGCGGCTGGAGCGGAGCTGGACCTTCCCCAGATCACCTCCCGGATGCCGACGACCGCGGATGGATCCGAGGTAGCCTTTGCTGCCTATTCTGCTCGCTGCAAGCGATATGGGCCAAATCTCATTGATCTGTTGTCCGAGTATGCGCTGCGGCAGCAGGGGGAGGCCAAGGCGAGGCAATCCGGCTCCGAGGCCACTCAGGGTGCCGCGTCCTAGGCGTTGTAGCTGTAGGATAGCTTGTAGTCTTCTTTTGCTTGTAATTATGTTGAGAAACAGAGATCCTTGTGCCACGTAGTGGCCTTTATATGCTTAATAAATTTTGTTGAGTTGTGCTCTTCTCCATCTGAATGTTTATGTCCTTTTCTTTTCTGCTGCTCTAGGTTCCGTCGGGTGCTGATCCCATTGAGACCTTGCCTGTAAAGCGGCAACGGCCATCTTTGGATGATTCATCACAACTTGCTTTTCTTCGAGACCGTGTTCGAAGTCTTGAGAAGGAGTTGCTTGGGGTGTGTGGTCACGCCGATGTTTGGAAGTCCAAGGCAGATCGCGGTGCGGCCAGGGAGGAGTACTTAATGGCGGAACTGCTTCGACTGTCTGAGCAGCTTCAATGTAAGTTGTTCTTTGTTTCGAGCTGCAGCTCAGTTTTTCGGATGCGCCTGCTGGCCTTGCGTCTTATTTTCTTCGAGTGTCGCAGGTGCTAACCTTGCTCCTAGGGAGGAGAAGGAGCGTGTCGCCGTTCGGGTCAATTGCTTGACTCAACAAGACATGGAAGCTGGTGGTTTCTTATGGATGGATCGTGACCGTGCCATGGCTCTGGCGACGGTGCAGGATCGCGTTCACCAAGTGTCGTGGGTGCTTCGTCAAGTGCAGACTTCGCTCTCATCGGTTCTGCATGTGATGTTTCCCCTGAATACTCTGCCAACATCCTTGTTCGTCCTTCTGTCTAGATTTCGGAGCATGACTCGCGTCCAGGAACTAGTGAGGAAGCAGCTCGTCGCAGGGGTGAAGGCTGCGTTGTCCCTTGTTAGGCTGCATCGACCTGACGTAGATCTGTCGGTTGTAGCAGCTGGGCCACCTTTTCGACCGGATGGTGGCGAGTGGGATATGCGTCCGCATTATGCGGTTGTAAGGCAGTATGCCGAACATGTCGTAGATTTGTTTGAGCAGCGTGCTCAAGTTATTCTTCAGGATAGGTAGTACCTGTAAAAGAGATAGATGTAAAATTTGTATATTTCGACTGGGTGTGTTGTGCCCTTTGTTATAAAGGTTTGTTTGTTGTGAGCACGCAGTGCTTTTGTTTGAGTACGTGTCCTTTTCGTTTGCCTGACGTTGTC
The DNA here is from genome assembly GCA_916181665.1 of Avena sativa. Lineage (NCBI taxonomy): Eukaryota > Viridiplantae > Streptophyta > Magnoliopsida > Poales > Poaceae > Avena > Avena sativa. Next base: position 51,425,366 of record OV702285.1, on the reverse strand, counting down.
AGCTACTCAGGTGTACACGTGTGATCCTCGGTCGATGAAATCGTGAGGTGGGGGGAGCCCCCGAGTGTGTTTGTAGCATAAGGTAAAGTTGCAAATAGTGAACGAGATTTTTGGGGCGAGACACTTAGCTTTATTTATATCGTAATGGAGGAAGTACATTGTTCGGCTGAAAAGCCTTGGCTGAAAAGCCTTGGCTGAAAAGCCTTATTGAAAGTAAAGAGGTAGGTGGCTAGGGGTAGAATCGTCGCAAGTGCGCGATGTTCCATGGGTTGGAGTATGCGACTCCAGACTCCACGTGCTTGAGGCGATAGGCGCCACCTGGGATGACCTCAGTGATGATGTAGGGTCCTTCCCATGGCGACTCGAATTTCTTCGGTCGCTCTTGCTTGAGTCGCAAGACGAGGTCTCCTTCGACGGAGGACCTTGGGCGTAGCCGTCGGCTGTGGTAGTTGCGGAGACTCTGCTGATACACCGCTGATCGAGTTGCTGCCACGTCTCTTGCTTCGTCGAGTGTGTCGATGGCATCTTCGAGTGCAGCTGTGGATTCGGCTTCGCTGTAAGCGACGACCCGGGGGGCCTGGTGGCGTACTTCGGCTGGTAGCACGGCCTCGGCTCCGTGCACCATGAAGAACGGCGTGTAGCCGGTGGAGCTGTTTGGCGTAGTCCGTAAGCTCCACAGGACGGATGGTAGCTCTTTCCTCCAGGCTCCAGCTTTCCGTTCGAGTGGACTCATGAGGCGCTTCTTGATGCCAACGCCGATTAGGCCGTTGGCCTTTTCCACTTGCCCGTTCGTTTGCGGGTGTGCCACTGAGGCGTACGTGATGTTGATCCCGAGGCCTTCGCAGAAGTCCTGGAATTCCTTGGAGATAAAGTTCGATCCATTGTCGGTGATGATGCTGTGCGGTACGCCGAACCTGTAGACAATGGATTCGAAGAACTTGACGGCATTCTTGCCCTTTTGGTTGGTGACCGGCATGGCCTCGACCCACTTGGTGAATTTGTCGACTGCGACCAGGAGGTAAACGTGCCCCCCTTTCGAGGACTTTGGCAGTTTGCCGATCATGTCGAGGCCCCATTGAGCAAAGGACCAGGCTATAGGTATGGGTCGGAGCTCTGACCCGGGTGCGTGCGGTTTATCGGCGAATCGTTGGCACCCGTTGCATCTTTGGACGATGTCCTTTGCATCGCTCATGGCCGTTGGCCAGTAGAATCCGGCTCGTAGAGCTTTGGCGACAAGGGAGCGGCTGCCTGCATGATGGCCGCAGATGCCCTCGTGGATGTCTTGGAGGATGGCTTTCCCGTCACCGATGGTGACGCACCTTTGTAGTACACCCGTAATACTGCGCTTGTACAGCTCACCATTGATGATGGTGAAGGCTTTTGACCAACGAGATATGCGCCGGGCATCTGTCGGGCTGTCAGGCAGTTCTCCGTTTATCAAGAACTGGAGGTACGGTCGCATCCAAGTTTCTTCGACTGCCATGACCTGCATTAGGTTGACCATAGAGACCTCTGTGTCTAGTTTCTCGGGTCCTTCGTGTCCTTCGGGAGGCGTAGCCCCCGAGTTCTCTGCTTCTTCGGGTGATCCCTTGGGGAATTTCCGCTTGATGGATGGCACGCAGATCTGTTCGAGGAACACACCTGGTGGCACCTTTGCGTGGGTGGAGCCGATGTTGGCGTGTCTATCGGCTTCCTCGTTGCTTTCTCTTCCGACGTGCCGAAGTTCGCAGTCATCGAATTCTCCTTCGAGTGCGTTGTAGAGCGCGCGGTACGCGATCATGTTTTCGGCGTGTGCGTCGCACTCGTTCATTGTCTGCTAGACGACGAGGTTGGAGTCACCGTAGATGACCAGGCGCGTTGCGCCGCAGATCTTTGCCATCCTCATGCCGTGGATGAGGGCTTTGTATTCGGCCTCGTTGTTGGAAGCTCGGAATTTCATCCGGAGAACGTACTTCATCTGATCGCCATGCGGGAAGGTCAGTATGACCCCGGCCCCTGCTCCAGCTTCACGCTTGGAGCCGTCGAAGTGCATCGTCCAAGACTGCGACATGTCTGGGGTGTCTGGCAGTTGCAGCTCCATCCAATGTACAAGGAAGTCCGGGAGGACTTGAGATTTGATTGCGAGTCGCTTCTCGTAGATGATGTCCAGGGGTGACAGCTCGATGCCCCACAGGGCCACGCATCCTGTGGCCTCTGGGTTATTCAGGATGCTGTTCAGGGATGCCTCGTTGACGACCATCCCCTGGTGCTCCTGGAAGTAATGGCTCAGCCGTCGAGCCGTCATGAACACGCCGTAGGCGAGATTCTGGTAGTGAGGGTACCTCTGCTTTTTTGGTGTCAGTACCTCGCTGAGGTAGTAGATTGGGCGTTGGACCCCGTGGGTCTTGCCTTCTTCGGGTCATTCGACCACTAGCACGGTGCTGACCACCTGGTGTGTGGCTGCTATGTATAGCAGCAGAGGCTCGCGCTCCTTTGGCGTGACCAGGACGGGCGAGGTGGAGAGTAGCCGTTTGAGGCTTTCGAACGCGTCGTCGGCTTCGGGCGTCCACTCGAATTTATCTGCTTTGCGTAGCAGCTGGTAGAATGGCAGGGCCTTCTCGCCCATGCGGCTGATGAATCTGCTCAACGCCGCAATTCGTCCTGCGAGCTGCTGGACACCCTTGACGTTTTTCGTCTTCTCCATCGCCATGATGGCTCTGATTTTCTTCGGGTTCGCTTCGATCCCGCGCTGAGAGATGAAGTACCCAAGCAGCTGACCCGATGGGACGCCGAAGACGCACTTTTCAGGGTTGATTTTGATCCTGTAGCGATCGAGGTTGTCGAACGTCTCGCGGAGATCGTCGATAAGTGTCCTTGCCTCCCTGGTTTTTATGACTATGTCGTCAACATAGACTTGAACGTTGCGACCGATCTGGTCCTTGAGGCAGGCCTGCATGCATCGCTGGTACGTGGCACCTGCGTTCTTTAGCCCGAAGGGCATTGTGTTGTAGCAGAATACTCCGAACGGTGTGATGAACGTCGTTTTCTCCTGATCTTCGACCTTGAGTCGAATCTGGTTATAGCCTGAGTAGGCGTCGAGGAAGGAGAGTTTCTCGCAACCTGCAGTCGAATCGATGATCTGATCGATCCGAGGAAGAGGGAATTGGTCCTTTGGGCAATGCTTGTTTAGTGACGTGAAATCCACGCACATCCGCAGGATGTCCGTGTCCTTCTTTGGGACCATCACTGTATTTGCAAGCCACTCGCTTTCTTTGATTTCCCTGATGAAGTCTGCAGCGAGTAGTCTGTTGATTTCCTTGTCGATAGCTTTGGCTCGTGGCTCAGACAGTCTCTGGATGGACTGCTTGATGGGCTTGGTGTCTGGAAAGACGTTGAGTGCGTGCTCGGCGAATTCCCTGGGAACTCCTGGCATGTCCGCAGGACACCAGGCGAAGATTTCCCAGCGCTCACGGAGGAATTCGACAAGCGCGCCTTCCTATGCGGGGCTGAGGCCGTTGGCGATCAGCACCGTCTTGGAGGCATCCGTCGGATGGACTTGCACCTTCTTTGTGTTGACGGTGGAGTCGAAAGACATGTCAGGTGCGTTTTGTCGTGCGACTGGGGGTGCCCCATTGTCTGTCACCTCGCGGAGCCTTAGGAGCTCCTCCTGCATGCCGAATGACTAGGAGATTCTGTTGAAATCCCTGTCGCATTGGTCCGATCGGGTGAAGCTCCCGTGGATTGTGATGACGCCCTTCGGCCCTGGCATCTTGAGTAGCAGGTATGCATAGTGTGGGACAGCCAGAAACCTTGCGAATGCTACACGCCCGAGGATGGCGTGGTACTGTGATGGCCAGTCCACCACTTCGAATTCGAGCCGTTCCAGTCGGAAGTTGTCCGGCTTGCCGAAGATAACGTCGAGCCATATTTTGCCCAGGGGGAATATGCCCTTCCCTGGAACGATGCCGTGGAACGTTGTGTCTGACTGTTCCAGGCTGCACTGCGGGATCCGCATTGCTGCTAGAGTGCTTGCGAACATCAGGTTGATGTCGCTGCCGCCGTCCATGAAGACGCGACTCATCTCGAAACCTCCGATCTGCGCCTCCAGCACCAGGGCAGCATGACCTAGGCGAGGGATCTGGCAAGGGTGATCCGAACGACTGAACGTGATGCAGGACTCCGATCCGCTGAGGTACTCAGGGATGGCGGGTGGAGTTGCCATGGCCAGGTTGATCTGTCGGGTGATTTTCTTCTGCACCCTATTCGTGGGGCGCCCCTTCTGGATCATCAGTGCTCCTTTCGGCTGGGGATACCCGTTCCCAGCGTTGTTCTGTGCTGGTGCGACTGGTTGGTTTGGGCCTCCAACAGGTGGCAGTGGAGGAGCTCCATGCGCTATTTCACCTGGCGCGGGTGCGTTTCCGAACGCAGGGATTGGGGCTTGCTGCCTCATCTGCACCATGCTTTCGCTGAGTTTCTGGAATTCGCGGCAGTCCTTGAGCATGTGGCTCGCCTTCTTTTTGCCATCCCGCTTGTCGATGTAGAAGTGGATGGTGCATGGACCCGAAAGCTTTTCGTATGCTGAGGGTCCGTTATCGCGGTCGCGGCGTTGCCACGACTGCGCTGGGCATCCCCTGTCGCAGAAGTTTCCTCCGCGGTATCCTCCGCTATTGCGGTTGGTGTCGTTGCGGCGATCGGCGTAGCCAGCCGCGACCATGTCGGGTCCATCACGATCGTCGTAGACGCGCGATCTTCTCTTGCTACGGCGCTCTCGCCGTCGACCGTAGTCGTCTTCTTCTTCCGATTGTGCTCGGTGAATGGAATCTTCTCCGTCAGCCCACCTGTTGGCGATGTCCATGAGGTGGTCGAGTGTTTTGGGCTTGACGCGCCCAAGTTTCTCCTTGAAGTCTTGGCGTTTGACGCCGTCCCTGAAGGCGTCGATGGCCCTTTCTTCGGAGATGTGTGCTGTGGAGTTCTTTGTGTTGGACCAGCGTAGTATGTACGAGCGAATGGATTCGCCCGTTCGTTGAGTGCAGGCTCGCAATTCTTCGATTGAAGCGGGCCTTTTGCTGGTACCCTTGAAGTTTCGGATGAAGCTGTAAGCTAGCTCATCCCAGCTTCGGATGGACCCTGAAGATAGGCTGCTGAGCCAGATCCGGGCTGCGCCTGTCATCTGCAGCTGAAGGCATTGCATGGTAGTCTCCTTGTTTCCACCCTGCAGTTTGACGGATGATAAGTGATCGCTGAGCCAAGCCTTTGGGTCTTGAGTGCCGTCGAACTTCAGAGTATCCGAAGGAAGCTTGAAATTTCGCGGCATCCGTGTCCGCCGGACGGATCTGCTGAAGCATCGGGCTCCGCAGAGTTCTCCTTCGTCTTCGTCCATCTTGGATTCAGACGAGCATGCACGTTTGGCTCGCGCTTTGTCGATTTTGCGCTGTGTGAGCGCATCTCTGGCGTCGTAGTCGCGGTCGCGGCGGCGCGAACTCTTCTTCCTTCGGGGAAGGTCATGTTCCTCTTCTTCGGATGAAGGGGTGGGGCTGCGGTCGAACCTGACCGGAGCTTTCTTCTTCGGCGCCGTGGGAGCTTCCTGGTGGAGCGCAGCTCCGACGAGTCCGAGTCCGGTGAGTGCAGACTTGTGCATGGCCCTCTTCGGGTCCCCCTCCGGCGATGGGTGGGCCGCGAGGTACGCAGTGGCTGCCATGATCGCAGCCTGCGGCATTTTCGGGATGACGTTGTCGTTGGCATCCATCTCCATGAAGGATGTGTGGAGGGTTCGGGTCACCTCCCGGCGCTCCTTGGGGTCCATGTTCTCCACCCGAGAGCGGTGCTTGTTGCCTTGGTTGGTGTTCGAGCTGGAGCCAATGCCCATGGCGGAGAGCGCAACTCGTCGCGCGCTGGACTCTGAGGCTGCTTGCTTGCGTTTGTCGAGCACCTCCTGCATCTTGACCTGCTTCTTGTGCTCTTCGATCAGGAGCAGGTGGTAGGCCATCATCATATCCCGAGAGGCGTCTGCAGGCAGTACTATGTTGCCTGCCACGGCATTGCGGACCTGGGCCCATCCTTCTTTGCTAAGGCGGATGACATGGTCGTTGTTTTCCCCTTCGGGTTGGGGGGACTGGCTTCTTTTGTTCCCGCCGTTTCGTTCTGGCGGGTTGGGTGGCGGGTTGGGTGTTTGCTGGTCCGCGTCGCTCTGGATGACTACGGCGCAATGGTAGCGCTCGTAGATTGGTCGGCTGCTGCCGCAGCTTTCAGATCCGGAACCGTAGGTCCCTGCATCCGATGGCGGATCGCACAGATCGGAGTTGCAGCTGCTGCTGTCGTAGGAATCATCTGTCGATGATGTTGTGCGTAGCACGGGGTGTGGGGTCCATGAAGCGGGCCTGATTGATGGCAGGGGCACCCGCTCAGGGAGGCGGAGGGTGCCGGTTTGTCCCACCTGGAAGCAGAAGCTCCCGAACAGGATTTCGAGTCCGTCGCCTACGGGCTCGAAGTCCTTCATGGTGGCCGGTGAGTGGGCGGTGAAGTCGAAAGCACCGAAGAGGAGGTGGCTCTCCGTCGCTGCAGAGTTGTAGATCGATCGGGTTGGGACCGTCACGACCACACAATCAGCGTCCCCAGTTCCCACAGACGGTGCCAATTGACGAGGTTTGATCTCATCAATGCCCATTGTTATGGACTTGGGTTTTGGAGAAGATGGGGATGCTGGAGATCGTGGCACGGTTAACAAACAAGCAACACGGGGACACAGGGTTTACCCAGGTTCAGGCCCCCAGAGGGAAAACCCTACTCCTGCTTGTCTGCTCTTGATTACGGCGGAACCAAAGGTTACAGGGGTGCGCAGATGCAATCTGGCGTGGAGGTGTGTATGCGAAGGTATGAGTCGAGAGATCTAGGTCGTGCCCTCCTGGCCTTTATATAGACTTAGGCAGGTCCCGGGCATAAACCTAGTCGGTTACAGGTTCTAGGGTTTTACCAATTTCCTATCTACTCTAGTCTTGCTCTCCAAGGATCCGAAGACGTCATGGGTCTGGGCCACCCGAAAGTCTTCACGAACTCGCAATCTCGCACTGTTTCGCAGTGCGCTCAACCACCGGAGCATCAAACACTAGCTGATATACTACCGATTCAATCGCTATTGAAGGCTTATTTTAACGGGCCACCAAAAAAGTACAACGGGCCGCTGCAGGCCGTGCCTGGGCCATGCCGGGCCGGCCCGTTGGCCAGATTTGCACACTGTAGAAAATAATCCCAGGATGAACGGAAACGAATCCACCGATGGTGACTGATGGTCTAGGATGTCTCGTATCCAAGATCTCACGGCCACAAAGCGTGCGCACAAGAGTGCTCTCAGGATGCAGGTAAGTCCTTACGCTTGAGCTTTAGATTAATATATCCAAAGTTTTATTGTGAACTAGTATTTCTGTATTAGATATAGAAATACTCACACGGAGCCAAAGATGAAGTATCTACTCCCTTTTTGTTTCAAATTATAATAGGTTGTTTCTAAAATGTAGGTATCTAGACGTCTTTTAATATGCAAGTTTGAAGCAAAATGAGTGACTCTGCACGCTAAAAGGTGTCAAAATACATATGTTTCAGACAAATGCTACTCCCTCCGATCTGTAATACTTGTCGCATACGTAGTACAGAGTCCATTCTTCAAAAATATACCTCATTCATTCAAAACTTCTCAAATTTGGCCCGTATATTCAAAACTTAGGCTAAAATCTTGTTGACCGCTCGTCCTCTCGCAGTTCGGCGCCGCTCTAGCATGCCCCTCTCTCCACCGCCGCTCCGCCGCAGTCCATGTCGAGATCGTCCCTGGCGATTGTGCGTGAGTGATGTGTGTGGCCCTTGTCGAGCTCATCCCTGTGTTGCTCCAGCAGGACTGCTTACTCCGATCGTCAAGAATTTGATTACAAGATAAGTAATGCTACACCTACGGAAATCACTTAAAGCAAAAAAAAAAAAAAACTACGGACTCCGACGTGCAGATGACTACATGAGCCAGGGAAGGCGTTCCGATTTTTAAGTGAAGAATCAAAACTGAACCAACCGGACTGTTTTGCCTAAGGAACCACCATGACCCAGCCCAAAATTATAATCTCGATATGGGCCTCCCAACCCACCATGACCTAGCCCAAAACACAGAGCAGACTCACTCAACTCACACCTCCAAACCGAAGCCCACGCCTCACTGAACCCACCCCACCGAAAACCACAAGAAACCCCACGCCGGCGGCGGCTGCCCCCCGACGATGCCCGGCGGAGACTCCTCATCCACCTCCATGGCGGCGGAGGCGCTGGCCCAGGCGGAGTCCGAACTCTCCGCAGGCCGCCTCCGCGCTGCGCAGAGGCACGCCCGCCGCGCCGCCCGCTTCGATCCGGACTCCCCCACCGCGTCCCTCCTCGTCACCGCCACCTCCGTCCTCCTCGCCAACGCCGACTGCCCGCGAGCCACCCTACTCCTCTCCGAAGACCCCGACTCCTCCCCCGACCACGACCCTCCCGCCATCCGCCGCCAGTACAAGTCACTCTGCAGATCGCTCCGCCACGACGCCGGCGTCGCCCCCTCCCCCATCGTCTCCGCCGCGGTAGAGAAAGCGCTGCGCCGGGTCGCCACCGCCTACGCCGCGCTCAAGGAGGAGCTGGTGGCGCCGGCCCCGCCGCCCACCTTCTGGACGGCCTGCGCCGGCTGCCGCCTCCTCCACGAGTTCGACCGCCAGTACGTGGGCTACCGCCTCACTTGCCCCTCCTGCCGCCGGACGTTCCTCGCCTCCGAGGTGCCTCCTCCGCCGCCTCCGCCCAAGAAGATCAGGACACAGAAGCCTGAGCTGACGCTCGCCGAGATGCAGCTCCAGCTCGTCAAGAGGAGAGGGTCGAAAGATCACAAGGCCGACCAGAGCTCATCCAGCGACGACGACGAGGAGCTGGAAGACGTGAAGGAGGAGGAGCCGGATAGAGATCACTCGGGGCAGATGGCTGTGGTGGACTCAGACTTCTACAACTTCGATGCCGACCGCACCGAGAGGTGCTTCAAGAGAGGCCAGGTGTGGGCATTGTATGGGGACGAGGATGGCATGCCGCGGCACTATGCGCTGGTGGAGACAGCATCGCCGGGTAGGGAGTTCCGTGCACAGATACGGTGGCTGGAGCTCCAGCCTGGCGGGCAGGAAGGGAAGCCCTGCGGGGAGTTCAAGGTTGGGCGAGTCGACACGGTGGACTCGGTTAACGTCTTCTCGCATCTTGTCGCCTGCGAGAGGATGGCGAGGGAGGCGTACCGGGTTTACCCCAGAAAGGGATCGGTCTGGGCGTTCCATGGTGGAGAGGATGCCGACACCGGGACGCTCAAGTATGATTTTGTGGTGTTCCTCAGCGGGTACAGTGACCTGTACGGCGTCAGCTACGGTTACCTGCAGAAGGTGGAGGGTTTCAGGAGCATCTTCACCCGCCACGACGTCGGTAGCCATGCTGTTCAGTACCTCCAGAAGGGCGATGTTGGGATGCTCTCGCATCAGATACCGGCGAGGAAAGTCTCCAAGGGTTTAGACTCGGGCCTGCCTCCCGGGGACTGCTGGGAGCTTGACCCTGCATCCTTGCCTCCTGAATTGCTGCGCCTTGAGCAGTAGAAGTGACTTTGGAGTGGTAATGTCGACAGTTCCATTAGGAGTGTTCATATACCTAGTAGTTTAGAAATAGGGGAAGAAGGTTACTTGGTTTGCTGTCAGAAGAGGCGATGACGTTTCTGTTATACAAACTCTAGAATCCACATGGGCATAGACTTCATGATCATGGTTCTTTTTAAGTAGAGATTTAGAAGGCATGGATACTTGTAGGTGTTTCAGTGTAGAGTTGTACTACCCATAACATTGCATTGTGTGAGATGATGATCTTTATGTATTGATTGTGGAAACTAACTACTCAGTTATAAGTATGAAGTTCAGGAGATCTGAACCGGTGTCATTGATCAAGCAGCCTGTGCTAAGATGTTGTCAGGTAGGTCTGGAAGTGTCTTCTGAACTGAAAGTAAATCTGAAGAGCAAAAGAAAATGGTGTTTGCATGTTGTGATGAGGAATGCTTACTTTAGCAACTTCAGATTGGATACTAGAATTCTGCTCCACTGACTAAGAGCGCGCTTCATAATTTTTATCATCAGTACGAAGATAATTTCAATCTTTTAGAAAACACAACTGTCTTGTCTAAGGAAAGGAATAAGAATTTTTTTTATTTGAAGCAGCATATTTCATTTTTTTTCTTTAATGCTTTACGGCTGATATCAATCCAGGTCTGTTGTCGAATGATATGATGATGCTTCTGTTTTACAAACTAAAGCACATGGTTTTTCAAGTAGAGATTTAGATAGCATGAGCACTTGTAGTTGTTCCAGTTTTGAGTGTTTTACTGCCCACTACATTGCATTATGTGAGATGAATGTATTTGATTGTGGAGACTAACTACTCTGTCATATGAATAATGAATTTTAGGAAATTACTTCTGAACTAATATGCTCAATCGTAGCAGAATCTGCTCTTGTCAAGTATGTCTGGAATGTCTTCCAAGAAAAAGAAAATTAACACCTGAATATGCCAAGCAAGTTGTGGTTGCAAGTACAGGCGAGGGTTCATTCAGATTGGAACGGGATGATCAGAACTCAAGTATCGGAATGCATATTTGTACAATCTATCGTAAGCTGTATCAGGGTTCTATTAGGATTCAGATGTTTAGAGATTTTCTTTTATGAGCCAGAAGTGAGTTGCAGTCATGCACAAGACACATGACATTGTCTCTCCTTCGCGGAGATGAAGAGCAAATGTATCATAGAGAATTGTTCATAGTTTTGTTTATGGTTACAGGCCTTACCAGATTCTGAATCTATGGTTTATGATACAACAGCGTTGCTTCCATCAGAAATGCATTTCAAGTAAGACAATTAATTATTTTAATTTAACTTAATAAGTGAAAACCAATGACAACTGTTTTTTCGAACAACCCAATGACAATATTTGAAGTGATTTTTGCAGTCTTCACTCCATCAAATAAAGGAATTCTCCAGTTCTTACATCGTTAATGCTAAGTCCACCAATCTCTTATAGTTCATAGATTAACTCTTGGTTTACATAGACTGTGTGATACCGCATGCATATCTAACATTATCAATCTCAAACATTAGGACACAACAAAATCTTGAGAACTTGTATGTCATTTGCTTATCCAAGGAAGTTCATGATCACGAGGTGGAGCACCAGATTGCACAAGACAAAATCTGCGAAGGCCCTCTCTGGAGCAAGATCCTGCAGATAATATTTCAACATACAATGTTGTGTTAGAACCCTTAAAATGAACTGTTATAGAAAATAACAGTGGAAGCAGAACTACCTTAAATTCCTTGTTGTCCTTGTTGACCTGAATACGGAGGCAAACTGCAAACACGTTGACCGTTAAATGATGGTTAAATATCATGCAGACATGTAAGGGTAAACAGAATTGAGGGTGGGTTAGAAAATTCCTACCAGCAAGCACTGCAGTTCCTATGCATGACAGGACACCAGATAGGAAAGAGTTGAAGGGAAATGACCCAACTATTCCCATGTAGACGACCTGTTTTACCACATAAAACAGCATTTCAGTAGTCTGCACTACCATGCCGAGCCTTAATTTGCAAATAGGGGTGCAGAGACAACTTATTGGTTGCTGATGAATCAAACATAGGGCTAATGCCTAGTTATTCGTAAATAAAAGTGCAACTTGCACTTAACATAAGAACCTGGATAGAACACACAGACACATTTCATTGAGGGGCATACAGCTGCATAGCGATCCACGACATTTAGACTGATACAAACTGGTTGTTATATGGCTAGGTACTTTGTTCAGCAGTTTTTGACAAGCTGGTAGTCTACTTTTATTCAAAAACGAACACTGAGAAATGCAGTGAAGCAGAAAAACGAGACATATGTCTTCCATCTTCAGTGTGAGGTGCCTATTGTATTTGTATGGTGTACACCGCCAACATCCTCAATGCTATACTAGAGTAATATCAGAACGCTATCTCTTCCTTTTGGTTTCTTGAGAAATGATAGGTTCTTCAACAAAGATTTCACTCATCTATACAACTAAGAAGACATTTTTTCTCCTCTAACAAAAACTAAACCAGATATGGTCAGCACAGTGTGAATAAGTAAAACTTATAATACCAGAACCCTATCTCTTCCTTTTGGTACTTGATAAATGACAAGCTGTTCAAGTAAGATTTCAGCTTCTCCACCACAAACAAAATATCCTTTCACCTCTAACAAACATCAAACCACACATATCATCGGCAAATAATGAATAAGTGAAAGAAAATCTCACCTGAACGAGGGCAGACACCACGGCGAAAACCACGTACATGTCGATGATCTGCACAGACACGGCAGCTCAGGTCAGTAAATCGGCTTGCCGCCGTTAGTGGCAGGCCACATGTCGAGAGAGAGGAAACAGCCAATTGCCTTGAGATTGGTGGGCGTGGCGGCATAGGCCTTGTTCAGGGACTGGATCAGGAGCTTGGCATCGCCCGCGGCCTTCGGCATCCTGGCGGCTCCTCCGCTTCGAGCTAACCAGTGTAAGAAACAGAGCAATTCAGGATCAGATTCGGCTCGACGACCGTGCGGCACTAGCAGCTAAGACGCATGCAGACGCGGGACATCAGATCGCTCGTGGCTTGAAGTGCGGGTTCCAGATCCGGAGCGGGACTAGCGCGAGGCGACGGGGAGAACGGCCGAGGAGGGGACTGCAGGAGGTTCTAGAAGGATCTAGAGGAGCTTAAACCCTAGGGCGCGGGAGAGATCTGCACGAGGGAGGGGGAGGGGGAGGGGACTGACCTGTGCTGCCACGGGGAAGAAGACGATGCCGGAGAAGAGACTACAGTTCAGGTTGGGGAGTTCGTTTGCTCTGGTTTATTGTGTGCGTACTTGGGCCGACATTAAGGCCCAGAATGATTGAGCCTGTCGATGCCAGTCGTGGACGCTCGGAATCTCCGCGGGTCGCCGTTGCGCGTAGCCCTGCGTTGTCGCAGCCCTTGCCGTGGCCATCGTTGTCAACGAGCTCCCGCCTGCCTGCAGGCTGCAGCTTGCCGAAGTCGAGGGCTGCGTCTGGCCATCCCTGGCCGTCTCCCAGGCCGTCGACGCGTGTGAGCTTCGACACGAATCAACCGTCGCGATGCAGGGTCCCATCGAGGAAGACCTCGCTGGAGTCACGCTACCGAACTGGGGTCCGTCGAGTGTATTATGTCGTAAGAAGTCCTACTATTTCCCCCCCAAAAGAGTACAACAGTCAAGCAGCTCTGCAGCAAGCCTGATCATTCGGAAAGAAGAAATAAATAGGCAAAATCTTCGGACACCTTCCAGACAGAGATGACCCACTCAATTGAACGTACTGCTTAACTTAGTCAAGTTACATTTCCGAAAACTCCACTTTCACCTAAACCTATACCGACGCGATCCGTACTATTACAAACTCGTTATTTAGACATGGTGCCTAGAGATGATTTACCTCTAAAATAAAAATAACCGGTTATGTTCATCAATCTGCGGTCGTAATTTCGTGACCTCCTCTTTAACAATAGTCTCAGACGGTTGGAAATTAGCACCGTCTCTAATACTACTTCCTTCTCAGCCGATCTTCAAAACGAAATGCCTCTAAAGGATACCTGATACAAAGGAAAATAGTGACCGTGCCCCTAAAAATTTGAACCATAGCCGTTCACAAATATTAACCGCCTACAGGGGCCCACTGAGGCGGATCATTATACCACATGTCTCGAAAACTGGCTTCATTTATGTTTTCGAGTTAGCATGCGCGTTGATCTATTGTTAATGCAATTAGAAAGTGAAGATCACGCATGAGTCCACCACCCACGTGTCCACTCGAGGGAAACCAACTGTCCCTCGTATATAAACCCGCTCGGCCTTCGTCTTTCAGGAGCTAGCGTCCTTCTCCCCCAATCTGTTTCGGTCATCGCCGAGCAAGCGGAGGTGGCTTCTCCGGGCACACCCGCCGTTCGTTGCCACGCCGTCGCTGCTTTAGGCTCCGTCCAGCCAGCCGTTGTCGCCGTCGAGCGGCAGGTGAACGGCAACGTCTTGGTGTCAACGACAGATCTGGATGAGGGGCATGCAGGCGGAGGTGGCTTCTTCAACCTAGCGGAAGATGAGAACTACACCCACATCATCTTCGACCCCTTCCTCGAAGCAGTCAAGGTGAGGGATGAGTTCGAGGAGGAGGTCCCCGATGAGGCATCTGAGTGTAGGGGTTCGTAGCATGGAAAACAAAAAAATTCTACCGCATGAACACACAATCAAGATCTAATCTATGATCAAGCCAAGATCTATCTACTAGATTGTAGCAACGAGTCAATAGAGTACTAACCCTCGAAGATCCAAAGCGGTTAACGAGAGAAGATTCTCGTGGATGATGTAGTCGTACACTTCCGATCTCAAGATCGCGTAGACGATCCTTCCGGCGCTGCGTTCCGGCAGCGCTTCCGCAGTCGGTCACACGTTTGGTACTCGATGAAGACCTTCCTCTCCCTTGTTCCAGCAGTCAGCGGAGGTTGTAGCACTCTCCTCGCGATTCCGGCAGCACGACGGCGTGGTACCGGAAGTAGAGGGGAGATCTCGTAGGGCTTCGCCTTAAGCCGGAGCGAGTATGGTGGACTATGAGAGAGCCCTCGGTGTTCTAGGGTTTAGACACACCAAGGAGGGGGTGCTAGGGCCGGCGGCTAGGGCTTGGAGGTGCCCAAGTCGGCGGCTAGGAGAGAAACCCTAGGCGGCGGCAGCTATGGTGGGCGGCGGCTAGGGTTAGGTTTAGAGGGGGGCAATCTGTAGGGTTCGCAGCATAGAAAACAAAAATTTTCCTACGATGTGAACTATATACCAAGATCTATCTATTAGATACAAACAACGGACAGATGTATATCCGTAGAGAACATACCCTTGAAGGCCGACAAAGCTTAACGAGTTCAACTCGTGGTTGATGTAGACGATCTCTTGCCGATCTCAAGATCGAGAGGAAGTCCTAGCGCCGCAAATCAGCAGCGCATCCGTGCTCGCACACACGTTCGAGGCACCGAGCAACCTCCGCCTCCTCGCTCCAGCGATGCAGCGGAAGCACAACTCTTTCTTGTCGAATAGCCACCGGGAACATGTATCTCGCTAGTCCGAGACCATGGGGGATAAATTCTAGAGGGGGAGAGAGATCCTTCACGAGGAGGTGTGAGAGACAAGTGAGGAGGGGGGCTCCTTTTATAGGAGGAGGGGGGGCACCCAAGGGGGTGGCCGCCGGCCATGGGGGCTGCCCCCTCCCCTCCTTCATTCATGTGGGTGGACACTCCACTCACAAAATGCCCTTTAAATTCCCTCCACTCAAAAGTCCACTCAAATTCCCATTAAATTTTCACCAAATTTAATGCAAACTCTCATTAAATAAAACTCTTTTATTTTATTCAGAATTTTGTCAATTACTTTAATGACAAACATTCACAAATAACCCCTTGCTAGAATTCTATTTCACATGCATAACCACTTTATGCAATTTCACCCGAAAACCTGTTTCGGTATCTAGTGAAATAAATTCCTGCGCTTGTTCATTCTTTCGGCATGAAACATTTGCTCCAATTGGATGTCGGTGTCTCTTAAGTGTGTCACCCTATGGTTCGTGAATAATGTGGACATGATCGAGACCCCTCTCGGATCAATAATTAGAAGCGGGATCTGGAGACCCATACTGACTCCCACACATTCAACGATGACTTTCTTGTGATCGTCGGAACCTTTTACGCTAGTATCTTAATCCCTTTGTTTCACGATATATTACATGTCCGAGATTCGATCATCGGTATCTCCATACCTAGTTTGATATCGTTACCGACATGCACTCTTTTCTCGTTCCTGTGATATAACATTCTAGTGATCAAATCACTTGCTTGCAAGCTAATCAATGTGATATCACCGAGAGGGCCCAGAGTATATCTATCCGTCATCGGGATGAACAAATTCCACTCTCGATCCATGAGCCTCAACATAACACTTTATTAGTTCTGAATCCATCTTTATAATCACCCTGTTACGGTGTGACGTTTGATGTTATCAAGAAACTCTTCCGGTGTTAGTGATTGACATGATCTCATGGTCTAAGGATTAGGATCACTTCGTAAGTTGTTATAGCAATATAAACTTAATGACTTTGATCGTAATGCTATACTTCGGATGAATGTTCATCACACAATTACACTAATGTTGTGATCCCGTTATTAACAACATCCAATGTCCATGATCAGGAAACCTTGATCATCTTGTTAATCAACGAACTAGTTTATGAGAGAGGCATAACTAGGAACTTTCTGTTTGTTTATTAAACACACATGTATTAACGTTTCCGTATTAATACAATTATAGCATGCAAAATAAACATCTATCATATACTTGGAATACACATAATAAACACTTTATTATTGCCTCTCAGGGCATATTCCCTTCAGTCTCCCACTTGCACTAGAGACAATAATCTAGTTACATAGTGATAAATCTAACACCCATTGAGTTCTGGTGTTGATCATGTTTTGCTCTAGGGAGAGTTTTAGTCAACGGATCTGCTACATTGAAATCCGTATGTACTTTACAAATCTTTATATCTCCATCCTTGACATGCTCGCGGATGGAGTGAAACCGGCGCTTAATATGCTTGGAATGCTTGTGAGACCTTGGCTCTTTGGCATTGGCAATGGCACCATTGTTGTCACAATAGATCACCATTGGGTCCAACGCGTTTGCCACCACTCCTAGTTCGGATATGAACTCCTTCATCCAAACTGCTTCCTGAGCCGCTTCTGAAGCAGCAACATATTCGGCCTCCGTTGTTGATCCCGCTACCACAGGTTGTTTGGAGCTCCTCCAACTAACCGCTCTGCCATTCATGAGAAATACGTATCCGGATTGAGACTTAGAGTCATCCGGATCGGTGTCAAAGCTAGCGTCGACATAACACTTAGCGACGAGCTCTTCTTCACCTCCGTATACAAGAAACATATCCTTAGTTCTTCGTAAGTACTTAAGGATATTCTTGACCGCTATCCAGTGTTCCGAACCTGGATCCGATTGGTACCTACTAGTCAAACTAATAACATGTGCCACATCCGGTCTTGTACATAGCATGGCGTACATTATAGAGCCTATGGCTGAAGCATAGGGGACTTTGTCCATTATCTCTCTTTCTTCCGCTGAAGCCGGACTTTGAGTCTTACTCAATGTCTTGCATTGCAACATAGGTAAGAACCCCTTCTTACTTCCGTCCATTTTAAACTTCTTTAAAATCTTATCAAGGTATGTACTTTGCGATAGCCCTATTAGGCGCCTAGATCTATCTATATAGATCTTTATGCCTAATATGTATGACGCTTCACCTAGGTCCTTCATTGAAAATTTGCTGTTTAGATAACTTTTAACACTGTTTAAAAGATCTATATCATTTCCGATCAATAATATGTCATCCACATATAATATCAGAAATGCCACATTGCTCCCACTCACTTTCTTGTAAATACAAGCTTCTCCATAGGTTTGGACAAATCCAAACTCTTTGATCACCTCATCAAAGCGGAGATTCCAACTTCGTGATGCTTGCTTCAATCCATAGATGGATCGCTGAAGCTTGCACACCTTGTTAGCATCCTTAGGATCGACAAAACCCTTTGGTTGTATCATATACAACTCTTCTTCAATATTACCATTGAGAAACGCGGTTTTGACATCCATCTGCCATATCTCATAATCGAAATATGCAGCAATTGCTAACATAATCCTAACTGACTTTAGCATCGCTACGGGAGAGAAAGTCTCATCGTAGTCAACTCCTTGAATTTGTCGAAACCTCTTTGCGACAAGTCGAGCTTTATAGACGGTCACATTACCATCAGCATCAGTTTTCCTTTTGAAAATCCATTTGTTCTCCACGGCCTTTCGGTCGTGAGGTATTTCCACCAAGTTCCAAACTTGATTTTCATACATGGATTCCATCTCGGATTTCATGGCTTCTAACCATTTGTTGGAATCCGGGCTCATCATCGCTTCTTCATACGTCGCAGGGTCATCATTTTCATCAACCATGAAATTCATGACAGGATTTCCGTACAGCTCGGGAGCTGCACGCGTCCTGTTTGACCTGCGAGGTTCGGTAGTACTCTCTTTCGGAGTTTCATGATCATTATCATTAGTTCCCTCTTCAACAGGTGGAGCCAACTCCGGAACAATTTCCGGCGCTGCGCTACTCGCCATACTTTGAAGAGAAGGTTCCACAACCTCTTCGAGTTCTACCTTCCGACTACTCACACCTTTCGCGAGAAACTCTTTCTCTAGAAAGGATCCATTCTTGGCAACAAAAACCTTGCCCTCGGATCTGTGATAGAAGGAATACCCAATAGTTTCTTTAGGGTATCCTATGAAGACGCATTTTTCCGCTTTGGGTTCGAGTTTATCCGGTTGAAGTTTCTTCACATAAACATCGCATCCCCAAACTTTAAGAAATGACAGCTTAGGTTTGTTTCCAAACCACAATTCATACGGTGTCTTTTCAATGGATTTAGATGGTGCCCGATTTAAAGTGAATGCAGCAGTTTGTAGTGCATAACCCCAAAATGACAACGGCAAGTCCGTCAGAGACATCATAGATCGAACCATATCTAATAAAGTACGATTACGACGTTCCGACACACCATTTCGCTGTGGTGTTCCGGCAGGTGTGAGTTGTGAAACAATTCCACACTCTTTCATGTGAGTGCTAAACTCGTAACTTAGATACTCACCTCCACGGTCGGACCGTAGAAATTTGATCTTTCTATTACGATGATTTTCCACTTCATTCTGAAATTCCTTGAACTTTTCAAAGGTTTCAGACTTGTGTTTCATCAAGTAGATATAACCGTATATACTCAAATCATCCGTGAAAGTAACAAAATAACGATATCCACCTCGCGCCGACACACTCATTGGACCACATACATCAGAATGTATGATTTCCAATAAATCTGTCGCCCGTTCCATTGAACCGAAAAACGGCGTTCTAGTCATCTTGCCCATAAGGCATGGCTCACATGTATCAAATGATTCATAATCAAGTGATTCCAAAAGTCCATCCGAATGGAGCTTCTTCATGCGTTTAACGCCAATATGACCTAGACGGCAGTGCCACATATATGCGGATATATCATCATTAAGTTTAATCCTTTTAGCATCAACATTATGAATATGTGTAACATTATCATCGAGATCTAATAGAAATAAACCATTCATCATCGGTGCATGACCATAAAAGATTTAATTCATATAAATGGAACAACCATTGTTCTCGGATTTAAATGAATAACCACTTCGCATCAAACACGATCCAGATACAATGTTCATGCTCAGTGCAGGCACCAGATAACATTTATTCAAGTTTATAACTAATCCCGACGGCAAGTGGAGAGGCAGCGTTCCGACGGCGATCACATCAACGCTTGATCCATTGCTGACACGCATCTTGACCTCACCCCTTGCTAGCGGTCGCTTGTTCCGCAGCCCCTGATTCGAGTTACAAATATTAGCAACTGAACTAGTATCAAATACCCAGGTGCTACTGCGAGCACTAGTCAAGTACACATCAATAACATGTATATCATATATACCTTTGTTTGCCTTGCCGGCCTTCTTGTCTGCCAGATACTTGGGGCAGTTGCGCTTCCAGTGGCCAGTCCCCTTACAATAGTAGCACTCAGAATCAGACTTAGGTCCAACTCGGGGTTTCTTTTCAGGCGCGGCAACAGGCTTGCCGCCCTTACTTCCCTTCCGTTTTCCCTTCTTGTCTTTCTTGAAACCAGTGTTCCTATTGATCATCAACACTTGATGTTCATTTTTGATCTCCACTTCTGCAGTTTTAGGCATTGACAGAAGCTCGGGGAGAGACTTCTTCATGCCTTGCATATTATAGTTCATCACGAAGCTCTTATAGCTAGGTGGCAGAGACTGCAGAATACGATGGATGCCTAAGTCAATGGGAATCGATATTCCCAAGGACACAAGCTTATCGGCGTAACCCGACATCTTGAGTACATGCTCACTAACGGAGCTGTGCTCTTCCATCATGCAGCTAAAGAACTTTTCTGAAGCATTGTAGCTCTCTACAGCAGCATGTGTGTCGAAAATCATTTTCAACTCACCCATTGTATCAAATGCATTGCCGTTTTCGAAACGCTTTCGAAGTTCCGGCTCTAGCCCATACAATATGCCGCAATGAACTAAGTTGTGGTCCTCCTGACGAGTCTGATAGACATTCTTCTCCTCGTCAGGGGCATCATCTAAAGGTGGGGGGCCTAACGGCGCTTCTAGCACATATTGCTTTTGCGCAGCAGAGAGGAGAATCCTCAAATTCATGGCCCATTCGGTAAAGTTGCTACCGTTCGTTGCTAGTTTCTCTTTCTCCATGAACACATTGAAATTAAAAGCAGGTGGTGCCATCTACAACAGAATTTGTAAAGTTTAGACTAAGTGTATGATAGATTGAGTTCAACTAATCTATATTACGAATGAACTCCCACTCAAAAACGACATCCCTCGTGCCTTTTTGGTGATTACATGAACCAAATCCACTACACCAAGTCCGATCATCACGTGAGTCGGTATAGCTTCAAAGGCGAGCATCAAATGGGCATCGTATCAACTATATGACTCATGCTTAACCTTTCGGTCCGTGTTCCGAGGCCATGTCTGTACATGCTAGGCTCGCCAAGTTAGAACCTTAGTATTCGCGTGTGTAACTGTTTTACACCCGAAATATGGTCGTGGATCCAAGAACACCCGATCATCACGTGATGTCTTGGAGCGATGAAAACATAATCGGTGCATACTAAAGGAAGAACACATTCTTATCTTGATATTTAAATGAGGGATCATCTTATTATGCTAACAAAGCGCTAAACAAGCAATATAAGATGCTATCAAACATCATATGTTTATTAGTGAAATTATATGGTTCCCGCAGATGATCTCTATCATGTGCATCGTGGTATGATCACTATCATACCTATATGTGTAAATCCAAGGTCTATGGATTTTACACGCTATGTGTGTTGTAAGAGTATCATCTCATACTTCTACTTACAACACTACCATATCATAACACTAGCCCAGCAACAATCTAAACTAGACGCCTCTAATTTATCCATTGCAAGTTTTACGTGGCTTAGGGCTTTCGAGATAGAACCGTTCTTACCTACGAACATGAACCACAACGAGGATAATCAAACTGTTGACAACTCGCTTGCAAAATAGATATTGACTATAGTAGGAGAGACAGACACCCGCTAGCCACTTATGCAAACTAGTTGCATGTCAAGCGTGGAACAGGTCTCATGTGCGAGGACATGTAAAGTTTGTCCGGGCCGCTTCATCCCACTATGCCACCAATATCCAAAATTACAACAAAGGAGCAACAACATGATCATCATCGCCCACATACTCATATGTGTACTACCCGTGTAAAGTATCTACGCATAGATCCGGGTCTGATACCACTGTAGGGTTCGCAGCATAGAAAACAAAAATTTTCCTACGATGTGAACTATATACCAAGATCTATATACTAGATACAAACAACGGGCGGATGTATATCCGTAGAGAACATACCCTTGAAGACCGACAAAGCTTAAAGAGTTCAACTCGTGGTTGATGTAGACGATCTCTTGCCGATCTCAAGATCGAGAGGAAGTCCTAGCGCCGCAAATCAGCAGCGCATCCGTGCTCGCACACACGTTCGAGGCACCGAGCAACCTCCGCCTCCTCGCTCCAGCGATGCAGCGGAAGCACAACTCTTTCTTGCCGAATAGCCACCGGGAACATGTATCTTGCTAGTCCGAGACCATGGGGGATAAATTCTAGAGGGGGAGAGAGATCCTTCACGAGGAGGTGTGAGAGACAAGTGAGGAGGGGGGCTCCTTTTATAGGAGGAGGGGGGGGCACCCAAGGGGGTGGCCGCCGGCCATGGGGGCTGCCCCCTCCCCTCCTTCATTCATGTGGGTGGACACTCCACTCACAAAATGCCCTTTAAATTCCCACCACTCAAAAGTCCACTCAAATTCCCATTAAATTTCCACCAAATTTAATGCAAACTCTCATTAAATAAAACTCTTTTATTTTATTCAGAATTTTGTCAATTACTTTAATGACAAACATTCACAAATAACCCCTTGCTAGAATTCTATTTCACATGCATAACCACTTTATGCAATTTCACCCGAAAACCTGTTTTGGTATCTAGTGAAATAAATTCCTGCGCTTGTTCATTCTTTCGGCATGAAACATTTGCTCCAATTGGATGTCGGTGTCTCTTAAGTGTGTCACCCTAAGGTTCGTGAATAATGCGGACATGATCGAGACCCCTCTCGGATCAATAATCAGAAGCGGGATCTGGAGACCCATACTGACTCCCACACCTTCAACGATGACTTTCTTGTGATCGTCGGAACCTTTTATGCTAGTATCTTAATCCCTTTGTTTCACGATATATTACATGTCCGAGATTCGATCATCGGTATCTCCATACCTAGTTTGATCTCGTTACCGACATGCACTCTTTTCTCGTTCCTGTGATATAACATTCTAGTGATCAAATCACTTGCTTGCAAGCTAATCAATGTGATATCACCGAGAGGGCCCAGAGTATATCTATCCGTCATCGGGATGAACAAATTCCACTCTCGATCCATGAGCCTCAACATAACACTTTATTAGTTCTGAATCCATCTTTATAATCACCCTGTTACGGTGTGACGTTTGATGTTATCAAGAAACTCTTCCGGTGTTAGTGATTGACATGATCTCATGGTCTAAGGATTAGGATCACTTCGTAAGTTGTTATAGCAATATAAACTTAATGACTTTGATCGTAATGCTATACTTCAGATGAATGTTCATCACACCATTACACTAATGTTGTGATCCCGTTATTAACAACATCCAATGTCCATGATCAGGAAACCTTGATCATCTTGTTAATCAACGAGCTAGTTTATGAGAGAGGCATAACTAGGAACTTTCTGTTTGTTTATTAAACACACATGTATTAACGTTTCCGTATTAATACAATTATAGCATGCAAAATAAACATCTATCATATACTTGGAATACACATAATAAACACTTTATTATTGCCTCTCAGGGCATATTCCCTTCACAATCTTGTGTGCTAGGAGGGGAGCCCTGCCCCTCCTCTTATAGGAGGGAGGCGCCGGCCAAGGGGAGGGGAATTCCTCCCCAACTCGGATCCCAAGTGGGCCGGCGGTGGAGGAGGGACTCCTCCCCAACTCGGTTTCCCACTTCCCCTCCACTTCCCAAAATAGCCGTTTGACTTTTCAAATTGGCGTTTGACTTTTCAAACTAGGATTTGATTGAACCCTTTATTTTGTTCAGCGATGACACCTAGTACATGATGCAATCATTCCAACTTGGTATGACACATTCATGTACCCTTCCCCTTCGGAGTGCCGGACATTCCGGAACCTTCTAGAACATTCCCGATGAAAACACCAGAACCATTCCCCAACTCCGAAACAGGACTTTCCTTATATGAATCTTATTCTGCGGACCATTCCGGATCTCCTCGTGATATCCCGGATCCCATCCGAGACTCCGAACAACATTCGGTCTCTTACTCATCATTCCATAACTACTCAACAACATTGAATCCTTAAGTGTGTCTCCCTACGGTTCGTGAATTATGCGGACATGATCGAGACACTTCTCCGAACAATAACCAATAGAGGAATCTGGAAATTCATATGGCTCCCACATATTTCTACAATTACTTTGCGATCGAATGAACCACTTACATACGATACCAATTTCCCTTTGTCTCACGATAATTTACTTATCCGAGGTTATGATCGTCGGTATCTCTGCATACCTAGTTCAACCTCGTTACCGATAAGTACTCTTTTCTCGTTCCCGTGGTATGTGATCCCTTGTGAGCCAGTCACATGCTTGCAAGCTAATTGGATGACATTCCACCGAGAGGGCCCAGAGTATATCTATCCGTCATATGGATGGACAAATCCCACTCTTGATCCATGTGTCTCAACTCATACTTTCCGAACACTCAATGCCACCTTTATAGCCACCCAGTTACGGTGTGGTGTTTGATGTCATCAAAGCATCCTTCCGGTGATGGTGATAAGCATGATCTCATGGTCGAAGGAATTAGGTTACTATGTATCAGAAAGCTTATAGCGAATGAACTATATTAAATGACTTGATCTTTATGCTACGCTTAACTATAGGAGTATGTCCATCACATCATTCTCCTAATGATATGACCCTGTTGTTAATAACATCTCTATGTTCATGATCAGGAAACCATGATCATATATTAACCAACAAGCTAGTTTAACAAGAGGCTTTACTAGGGACTCTTTTATGTTTACAAATCACACAAGTATTAATGTTTCCTGTTAATACAATTATATCATGGTATGTAAACATTTATCATAAGTATGAAGATATGATAATAACCACTTTATTATTGCCTCTTGGGCATATCTCCAACAGTCTCCCACTTGCACTAGTGTCAATAATCTAGTTTCAAACCTTTGTGTATTCAACACCTATGGCTTTCCGGTGTTGTATGTACACGATTTCTAGTGGTCAGCTGATCTCCGGATCTGACAATTCCAGGTCCGTGTGTACTTTCATGTCTTTGCGTCTCTACGCATCACTCATTCTCTAATGAGATGGCTTTGTATAATTTTGGTCCTTTGGTGAGACTTTTTAGTTTTTTGGGGTTAAAACATTCTGATAATATTGTCGTACAATATATCTTCATAGTATTATCCCACTGTGAACTACACCTAGTTTGATAACAAACTATTTGACACAAATGCCCTCTTTAGCTGCTATTATAGCAGTCATATACTTAGCCTTTTGTTGTAGTATCTGTCACAATGTCTTAACTTTTGAACTCATCCAAATCCATTATGGAACTAACTTTCCATTATATTGTGCCACCCTTAGTTTAGATTCAGATAAACTTAATTTGTACTTTGTGACAAAACTAGTATCAATGTAGTACTTTTACAATGAACTAACCATCTATTTGTCACTTCTACAAATAATATACTCTTAGTTCTTCCAAAAGATCATAAGAATATCCTTACTATTGTCCAATGATCAACTTATGAATCATTCTGGTATATGCTCATAACATTTAGAGTATAGGACATATCTGGATTTGTACATATCACAGTATGATTGATATAAATACTCTTTGTGATTTCATACATCAAGTATCAATCTATACTTGAATCTTTGTTTCACTTACCCAGTGTCAATATACTTGAATATATCATCAATATTGAACTCATTCAATCCTTTCTGTGCGACAAGAACCTTTCTTGTAGTTTCTATATTGAACTCATTCAATATCTCGTCTATGTACTTCTGGCACAACCATATTGGCATCTATTGATGCCAAACATTTGGGTTTTGCCTAAGTCTTTCATCGGGATGAAATTCTTAATATGTGTTAATAAAAGATACATCATTTTTAATTAACAATATGTCTTCCACATAATGTATTAGAAACATGTCCTAGCGCTCCCACTTAATTTCTTGCAAATGCAAGCATCTTCATTGTCTCTGATGAAATTAAACTCTTTTAACAGTTTCATCATAGTGAAGATTCCAACTCCGCGATGCTCACTTCAACCATTGAAGTTTGCATATGCTTTTAGCATCCTTTGAATTAACAAAACCCTATGGACCGTGTTATGCACATGTCCTAGGTAACAATTTTATTAGAAGAACTTGTTTTGTTTATTCAACTACCACATAACAAAATTATATGTAGTGGTTGCTACATTAATCCGTCTAGACTAAATATCGCTATGAAAGATCAAATCTTGTCATAGTCAACCTTTGAACATTGTTGTGAACTCTTTCCCAACATGTCGACCATTTCATAGATGTGAAACATCCATGTCTATTTCTTTATAGATCCAAATATGACTGTAAGGTCTTGTACCTTTCGAGAGGGTCTTTCAAGTTCAAAACTTGATCTCTCGTATATGGAACTATCACGGATTTTATGGCTTCAAGCCATTAGACGGAGTCAGGGCCCATCATCGCTTCTTTGCATGTAGTCGGATCATTATTGTCAAATAATGATTTAACTCTCAAATCTTGTATTTGATTGTTTACCCGACCTACTTGTTTCAATAGGAACTTAGATCTCCGTGACCACAACCTTTGAGGCACGTGAGCCATGAGCATTGTTGCTGCCTCCGGAACACTTTTCGGCGCTACGCAACTTTGCACATATAGCTAAGGTTCTTTTAACCTTATCAAAGTTCTATTGTCCTCCCACTTAACTTTTCACGAAAAATTCCTTCTCTAAGAAACTCGACGTTTTAAGCGACAAACATTTTGTCTCTGATGTTATGGAGGAACAGTTATTCGAAATAACATACAAAGACAGGTTCATCCGAATTTGGTTGCAAACATCTTTTTTATGCATAGCATACCAATGTTTAAGAAAGGACTACTTGGGTTTTATCCCAAACCATAACTTTATATGTTGTCATTTCAACGGATTATGATGGAGCTCTTTTCAGTGGAAAAACGGTAGTCTCTAAAACTTTTAATCTTTAAAATATAATGGCAGTTTTATGATTTACACCTTCGATCTTACCATGTCAAACAAGGTTTAATTACATATCTCGAACGCTCCATACTCTTATGGTGTTTCGGAAAAAAATGCAAATCCACGGAACGATTCCTTAAATCTTAGGTATTATGCTAAACTTGTAGCTCAAATATCTTCCTTTATGATCTTATCATAAACTATTTATATTCTTGTTATAATGATTTTGCACTTCATCTTGAAAGTCTTTGAACTTTTCAAATATTTCATACTTCATCCTTATTAAGTAAATATTCATATATTCACTCAAATTTTCAGAGAAAGCATATGAAGTTGAAATCCATTGCTCTTGACTACACATAATGGACTTCGTACAACAATATGTACAAGTTCTAATAAGCTAGTCATTCGTTCCCTTTTGGCCTATGAACGAAGTTTTAATTATCTCTAGGAAAGTTTCACAAGCGTCATTTGATCAAAAATCAAAAAGACTCCAAAATTCCATCCAGATGGAGTTTCTTCATGTTTTCTTTCCAATATAATTTAAACGGCGATGTCACTTCCTAAGTGATCTTTCAATCAATATGTCTTTCAACATTTTTAGCACTAGTTTTATGGATGTGATTTCTCCAAAGAGATTTGTGAATCATCCATCTTTTATGGATTACGGCAATTATTTGAAAAACCCTTTTGTTCTCATAATACCTGATAAAACAAATCTTGAAGGCAAGCTTTGATGTTTAACAAGCAGCACAATAACCCTTTATTTGTTCTCGATGAACACCATCACATATTCTTTTGCTAGTTACTTAGGACATTGTAGTTCATGAATTGTGTTATTTCGTATGACGATTCACACCAACAAATTCAGTATCAAATACTTAAGAACCACATTGTTTAATAAGCAAAGAATATAGCCATAACATGTATATCATCTATATACTTAAGCTGAAAAATTCTAGTCTTTTCTTTTCTGCCATATATTTATGAGATTCTTTTTCAGCATTTCTTTTTACGTTTGAAAGAATCTATCAACATCAATAGTGGAGCCATACACATGACACATAGTCCAAAGCGTGTATAGTTAAATACCAATGTCTTTGGACTTGCACTTTGAAGTAGATCACCATCATCAAATGTTTGGCGTTCTTTCAAATTCCTTTCTTTAGTAATCTCTTGGTGTAGTAAACATTTTACCTACATCAAATATTCACCCTTATCATGGAATTATCCATGATCAAGCTAATTTTAGCTTATAATGGTGAATTGCAAGTATAATGTTGCTCTCAAAAACCTTTTGGAGGATTAGGACAACTAGTGTCTCCAACCTTTTGCAAATTCTCATCAAATATGAGAACATGACTTTTGCCATATTATACTCTATCATGTTGTAACCAAAACTTCGTTTTAGATATCACAATATCTTCCACACATCATGGTTTCTGAAACAACTCTTTCAGATCCTAGATAACCTTGATATTAAGACAATCCTATGAATATCAAGAATCATGGAGACAAACATGATACTCATATACTAACACTTGGAATTGTCACTCTTGATTTAATACCAATTATTAACTTCATGGAGTAACCGGAATTTACTGAAAGTTTGCAATAGGACTTTTAAACTTTAGATTAACACTTCAAAAACAATACGATACCAATTCGTAAAGTAACTTAACCAGAATTCTATAGTTCTATCATCTCAATTAAAACTAAGCGCAAGGTGGTAAACGGATGCCAATGACTACAACAATTATGCAAATTCACTTTGATTTAATTTATGATAAATAGTGTTCAACTTTTAATCATATTGCCGTTGAACTCCCACTCAAAACAATACCCCTCACATTGTTTTAGTGATCACACGAACCAAATCCACCACATCAAAACCGATCATCACGAGAGTTGATGTAGCTTCAATGGCGAACAATCATCGTGTTCATCATATCTACTATATGACTCATGCTTTACCTTTCGGTGATCCGTGTTCCGAGACCATGTCTGTACATGCTAGGCTCGTCAAGATTAAACCTTAGCTTCCGCATGAGAAAATCTGGCTTGCTCACGTTGTATACACTCGCAGAATCTAACACACCCGATCATCACATGGTGCTTCGAAACAACGAGCTTTAGCAACGGTGCTTACTAAGGATGAACACTTTAAAACTTGAAATTGTGTGCTTGAGGGATCATCTTATAATGCTACCGTCATGCACTAAGCAATACAAGATGCATAAAAGGATTAACATCACATGCAATTCATAATATGTGATATGATATGGCCTTTCTTCTTGTGCTTCCGATCTCCATCTTCAAGCACGAACATGATCTCCATCATCACCGGTGTGGCATCAAGGTCAATGGCGCCGCTTCATGGTTGTCTTCCACCAGCATCAACTATTACAACTACTTTGAATAGACACGCGGGTCTTAACATAATTTAAAGACAACCATATGGCTCCTGCCGGTTGCCAACTTACAATAAGGAAGATTGCATACATCATATATAATCACAATCATGGCCATATCACATCACAGCACACCCCTGCAAAACAAAGTTAGACGCCTCTAATTTTCTTTGCATGTTTTACGTGGTTTGGGGCTTTCAATAAGTGTCGTTCTAACTTACGAACAAGAACCACAACATTGATACTAGTATTGTCAATCACCTGTTGTAAATTGAATCTTAACTATGTTGGGAGAAATAGGCATCCGCAAAGACACTTATGCAATACAAGTTGCATGTCAAGCGTGGAGCAAGTCTCATGAACGATGTCATGTAAGGTTAGCCCGGGCCGCTTCATCCCACCATCCCGCAAGATGCAAAGTACACAAGAAGCAATCGACAACAAAAGCATCAACGCCCACAATGACCATTGTGTTCTACTCGTGCAACAGATCTACATATAGACACGGCTCTGATACCACTGTAGGGGTTCGTAGCATGGAAAACAAAAAATTTCTACCGCATGAACACACAATCAAGATCTAATCTATGATCAAGCCAAGATCTATCTACTAGATTGTAGCAACGAGTCAATAGAGTACTAACCCTCGAAGATCCAAAGCGGTTAACGAGAGCAGATTCTCGTGGATTATGTAGTCATACACTTTCGATCTCAAGATCGCGTAGACGATCCTTCCGGCGCTGCGTTCCGGCAGCGCTTCCGCAGTCGGTCACACGTTCGGTACTCGATGAAGACCTTCCTCTCCCTTGTTCCAGCAGGCAGCAGAGGTTGTAGCACTCTCCTCACGATTCCGGTAGCACGACGGCGTGGTACCAGAAGTAGAGGGGAGATCTCGCAGGGCTTCGCCTTAAGCCGGAGCGAGTATGGTGGACTATGAGAGAGCCCTCGGTGTTCTAGGGTTTAGACACACCAAGGAGGGGGTGCTAGGGCCAGCGGCTAGGGCTTGGAGGTGCCCAAGTCGGCGGCTAGGGGAGAAACCCTAGGCGGCGGCTATGGTGGGCGGCGGCGGCTAGGGTTAGGTTTAGAGGGGGCAATCTTGTGTGCTAGGAGGGGAGCCCTGCCCCTCCTCTTATAGGAGGGAGGCGCCGGCCAAGGGGAGGGGAATCCCTCCCCAACTCGGATCCCAAGTGGGTCGGCGGTGGAGGAGGGACTCCTCCCCAACTCGGTTTCCCACTTTCCCTCCACTTCCCAAAATAGCCGTTTGACTTTTCAAATTGGCGTTTGACTTTTCAAATTAGGATTTGATTAAACCCTTTATTTTGTTCAGCGATGACACCTAGTACATGATGCAATAATTCCAACTTGGTATGACACATTCATGTACCCTTCCCCTTCGGAGTGCCGGACATTCCGGAACCTTCTAGAACATTCCCGATGAAAACACCGGAACCATTCCCCAACTCCGAAACAGGACTTTCCTTATATGAATCTTATTCTCCGGACCATTCCGGATCTCCTCGTGATATCCCGGATCTCATCCGAGACTCCGAACAACATTCGGTCTCTTACTCATCACTGAGGTACTTCTTTGCTTATCTATTCGCAGTCGTAGCTATTTATACAATGGATTTGCTTAATCTATAGATTATTTTGCCCTACCGCCTTCTTGTTGTAGACATATTAGAATATATGGTTCAAACGGTCGATTGTTTTGGAGATTTGATTAGATCTGCTCATCTTCCTTCTAGTATTTTTTACATTTTCTTATTGTTGTTCATATGTTTTTTCTTGTGTTGTAGATTTAATCGATAACATATTTGATTTTAGGAGTTTTAGGGATTGATGTTACTAGAGTTCTGATTTCGATACACACCATGCATATATGTATTACATAGTGTATATATTACATTTCAATTTCTCACTGAGGCTAATAATTCAAATTTTCCCCAAAAGTATGCATGGGTGACACACTTGATGGTATCAGATTTTTTAGGGATAGGTTAGTGAACCTAAGGTAATATACACGAACAATATAGGTTGTGCTTGATACTTTAGTTCACTAACTTGATCTCTAAAAAACTTATAAGACCCCAGATTTATTCTACATTCATATGGAACTATATATGATCTTTGAATTGTTTCTGCTAGTACATAATCAATTGTGATCATACATGGAATTTACTACATGTATCTGAATCTCTTGTTTGATTCTTGTGATTATGTGATTACACAATATATATATCCATGAAAAAAATGATTCATATGATGCATGTATATGCATGATTTGATCATAAGTTGTTTCTACATGTACATATGAATATTGTTTGCTTATTATTATTATTACAATATTTAGGAAACACATGCATGCATAGTGTATAAGGATTATATTTCAATTTCTTACTGAGTAAAATGATTCTAATTTGCCCCAAAAGAGTACAAGGCATGTACATTGGTGTCAGATTTTTCAGAGATGGGTTAGTGACTTTGGGGCAATATACAAGAACAATAAGTTGTACAATTGGTACTTGGTTCACTTACTCCATCTCTGAAAAACTTATAAGGCCCTAGATTTATTCTACATGTATCTGAATCTCGTGTTTGATTCTTGTGTTACATGTATCTGAATCTATTTGTTTGATTCTTGTGTTACACTATCCAGTAAACTTTACTGTATGAACTAATGATGATGATATGTATGAAAATATAAATTTATCAACTGATGCTGATCCAACTACTTGACATTTTTTTGGATACATGAAATGATATATGAACTAATCAAACTATTGCTGAGATATATTTTATTTGATATCAATTTAATATTGACTTACATATGTTGTCAAAGCTTGAATTGTATTATAATTAAATCATTTGTATGATTTCTAATAATGTACTTAAAAATCAACATGAAGAATCTGATGACGTGGGCGATAACAAGTACTCCAGGAACTACAAAAGCCGCTACGTACTGAGCCGGTTATGGAGTGGGAAAATTCCTTTTCACCGTAAGGTTTTTTTGCCCATTCTGTGTCAGAGCCATCGACAAGGACCTCGAAAGAATGATCCAGCACTTAGTGGACATCAACCATGGTCGCAGATGTAAGCACAAGACGAAGACCTTGGCAAAGCATGCACCCTACAAATAATTCCTCATGGAATATGTCAAGACTATCCTATTTCCCCTCGAGTAGGCCAATGCTCATGCTGCTTTCCCTGCTTATTTTGTTTAAGTTATTATCTCCGGTGGTGCATCTAGGACAATATATCCGCAGTCTAAGGTTGTTGAACTACTAATTACGTACCTTGTTTATTAATCTACTTCTTTATATGGAGTTTTCTTTAATTTTTTAATGCTTAATTATATTGCTGATCATGCTCATGCACACTATGAAAATTTTCCAATTCTCAATTATATTATAATTGTCAAATTTTAGGATTACCAAACTCCAGAGTTCCTAATATGTCCGGAGTTCTGAATATTCACTTAACGAGACTTCCTTCAAGGAATATATGAAAAAAGAGTTTAAATTGTTGGAAAGTTCATATTTAAGTAACTAAATGATCTCACATCATCATTAAACATTTGAATTGGTCAAATTCAAAACACTTGCACCTTATTACTCTGCAGCAAGTGCATGAACACTAGAAGTCGTGATACCTTTCAGGTTAAGATCCAAGGTTTGTACTACACTATATATTTTCTTTAATGTATGAACCTCATTTAGTCTTCGAACTCAATTTCACACCAGGAAGCATGTGTAAACACCTTCCTTTAGCTTTAGGTTATGAATAATTTTCAAATTTTAGGATTAAAAAAATACAGAGTTCTGAATATATCCGTGTTTCGAATATTCACTCAACAAGACTTTCTTCAAAGAATAAAAAAGTTTATATTGGTGGAAAATCCACTTTACCATGTACTATTTTTTCTTATTACTAGTACCTTCCCAGAAAAATTTCCTAATTATCTTAGTGTATTCTTCAATATTTGAGTCTGACAGCATGTAAATAGACATATGATAGATAAGTGAGCCACTCAAGAAGGATTGGATGAGAGTTAATCTCCCTCCAATCGATGAGGAGTGACCCACCCACCCATCAATATTTTTCCTTAGCTCGTGAGCTAGAGGATTTAGATTAGTCACATATATCTTGGATCCACAAACATGCACTCAAGTATTTTATTGGCCAATAAATCAACTGACAACCAAACCTTTTGGCAATCATCAAACCTCTCTCTACATCATCCAACACCATAATCACATCTTTACTAAACTTTATTCTCAAACCAGACATAGCTTCAAACATATAAAGTAAAAGCTTCAGCTGGATGATTTGATCCATATCATCTTGCATCAGGAGGATGGTATCATCAACATTGGAGTATTGTCACACCCTTATAAACTAAGTGAGGAACTAAACCAACAATGGAACCAGAATTCTAAGCTTGTTTAATCATCTTATCTAAGCCTTCAACTGCCAGATTAAATAGGAAGGGTGAAAATAGATCACCCTGTGTCACCCCTCTATTGCTGCTAAAATCTATCCCTCTCTCGTTATTTATCTTAACATAGAGTGTACCATTCCTCAACACACATTCAATTAGATCCACCTTTTTTACTAAATGCTTTCTAAGAAATACAAGTTAGAAGATAGTTCCAATCAACTTTATCATAAGATTGTTCAAAATCTAATTTCAAAACTACACCCTGCTATTTTTTTCCTTCTAGCTTCATGCATAATCTCATGCAAAGACATAACCTCATCCATAATGTATATACCTTTAATGAAAGCAGATTGGGTCCCAGAAATTAATTTGTCCATAAAAGGTTCTACCCTATTTGTGATTACTTTGGTAATCCATTTATACAAAACTTGCAGGAGACAAATGATACGATACTTGGTAATGGTATGAGCATCTTGATATTTCTATAACAAGATAATCATGCCAAAACTTAACCTATATAGGTCTAACTTACCCAGAAAAAAATCCTGAAATAAAGCCATAACATCATATTTAACTATATTCCAGCAAGATTGAAAGAACAACACAGACATTCCATCAGGAGCCTTATTAATTTTTATCATATCAAGAGATTGCTTTACTTCCTACACAGAAATGGAATTATCTAACTTTAGGTTATCTTAACTATCCCATTTTTCATTTGCTTACCAAATATCAGGATCAAAACACATCTTATTTCCTTCACCAGATTTAGTGACTTGCACAGTGGATCTCATTATAGTTTAAATTATGGGCTTATCCTAAATAGGATTTGCTTGCTTGGATCATATTCATTGGGTTATCTCATATTAGCTAGTGAATTTTCTGGCCTAGATTGAATCACTACTAGGGAAAATCCTATTCATGGCGCACCCCATTTCCCCTTCCATGGCGCACTAGGGGTGTGCCATGAGGTGTACGCTGCAGGTAAAAGTTACCCGTAGCGCACTGCCTGGTGCACCGTGGGTAAAAAGGTTACCCGTGTCGCACCACCCAGCGCGCCACAGGGAAGGGGTCCAGGTGCGCCACACTTGTGTTTTTTGAAAAACAAAAAATGCAAACAACACCCTCGTTTTGAATTGCAAAAGCAATCGGGTCTGGGCATCGCCGCCGTTGTGTCGCCTCGCCGGAGCATGGTGGTGGTGGCCACGACCTACCACCACCGGGAGGTGCGGGAGGCCATGGCCGCGCTAGTACTCGTCGGCATCAAGGCGGAAGGAGGAGGTGTGGTAGGAGGAGGCGGTCGGAGGTGCAGTCGGAGGTGGACAGAGGTGTGGTCGGAGTAGGTGGCAGCGACTGGAGGAGGTGTGGTCGGAGGAGGCGATGGCGGCAGCCGGAGGAGCTGGTTACCCGTGGTCGTCCTTGGGCGGAGGAGGCCGAAGTGAGGAGAAGGAGAAGAGGGAGGAAGAGAAGAGGAAGAGAGCGATGAAGAGAAGAAGAGAGGGAGGAAGGAAGAGAAGAGGAAGGGAGGAAGAGAAGAAGAGAGGAAGGAAGGAAGGGAGGAAGAGAAGAGAAAGGGAGGTAGGAAGAGAGGGAGGAATGGAGGTAGGTGGGCGGGGTGGTGATTCGAATTTAGAATCCCGCACACTTACTAGTAGCAATAACATATCTACAACCTTAGAGGTTTCTGTCACTCCCCCAAATTATTAGAGGCGTGAACCTACTATTAAGCATAAATACACCCTCTTGGAGTCACAAGCAAATACTTGGCCAAAGTAACTACTAGCAATGGAGAAAATGCAAGATCACAAATAACATAGACATGATAGAATCAATAATCAATCTTGACATTGTACTCAATATCCGTCGGATCCCAACAAACAAAACATGTAGGATTACAAATAGATGATCTTGATCATGATAGGCAGCTCACAAGATCTAAACATGATAGCACAAAGAGGAGAAACAACCATCTAGCTACTGCTATGAACCCATAGTCTAAGGATGAACTACTCATGATCACTCCGGAGGTTGGCATGGTGATGAAGAAGGCTTCTGGGATGATCTCCCCTCTCCGGCAGGGTGCTGGGAAGAGCTTCAGATCCCTCCCGATCTAGGGACGACGGTGGCGGCGGCTATGGACTTTTTTGTGGAATTCTGATCCGGCCCTTAGGGTTTTCATCTTGGGAGGAATATTTAGGCGAAGGGACAAGGTCAGTGGAGGTCCAGGGGGCCACACCCTAGGGCGGCGCCCCCCTGGCCGTGCCTAGGCCAGGTGTGGCCGCCCTGGGGTGCGCCTCCTCCTCTCCTCTGGATTCCGTGTCCGCCTCTGAAAAATAGGAAGTTCGGCTTTTGTTTCATCCAATTCCGGCAAGGACTAGATCTTATTCTCTGCTCCTCTCCCCTATTATTCCCCTCTCCATTACCTTGCTTAGCTCCGGCTACTGGTCTCCAGATCGGAGCTCGCCGTTGCTCTCCTTACGTCCCTGCCATGGTCGTTCAACCTCCCACACCCTTAATCGAAGCTCGCCGCCGTCGCCCTCGCCTCGTTTTTCCTAGTCGGCGTGTCGGAGCCTCGCGTCCCCAGCCTAGCCTCTCGCAGCTGCCTATACCTTCTCGCACAGCGGAGCGTGTCCGGCTGGGCAATCCGGACCGGTGACCGGCCTCAGGCGGTTGCATGCTATCGCACACCCCAGGCATGGTAGCCCTGGCAGAGGAGTTCAACGACAACACTCTCATGGCCACCATGCTGGGCACGCGTCCCGTCGTGTCGCTGGAAGACTTGCTGTCGGCTTTCAGGTCTCGTTTTGGGATCAGACGAAAAGTGGTCAATATTGAGGTATGCGCGATGCCATTCGATTTTTTCGTCCGGTTCACCCACAGCTCAGACAGCGAGCGCGTTCTGCATTCTTCCTGTTCTTTCGAGTGCTGTGGGGAGAAAATGAGATTCCTGCGTTGGCATCGCGCCTGTGGGTGGGACGATAACTTGGGGCAGCTTTGGTTCTTCTCTAAACTCAGCTTTGACGGCCTCCCTTTGCATGCTTGGGAACTGGAGGCCCTCAAGCAGGTCGTCAGTAGCCTTGGTAGAGATTGTGCCACCGAGCGACAGATGGATCATCGAGGTAAAGGCGTGGCTAAAAGATCCAGACACCGTTCCTAAGATGTACAATGTGGAGATTGCAAGCAGGGCAAGAGGACAGCTTTGCTGAAAGCACCCGGTGATCATCCACCTGCAGGAGGTTCTAGATCCGGTACATGGCATTCAGGACCCCGGCTAGGCGGCCAGAAAGCTTCCTTGTAGCCTGCAGTGTTGTCCTGGAAGGATCGATGGCACAGGACCACCACCGTTCCACGACGGAGCGCATAGTTTCGGTGGGGGATCGGGCGTGGACAGGCTGGTGGTTCTGATTTCCCTCGAGTGAAGACAGAGGTTTAGTGAATCTGAAAGATTGCTGACTTGAGAGTCAAGCATGTAGTACTCCTTATGTAATAGTTTGAACTGCTGTAGTATGTGTGGCTACTGAATTCGTAACGTGTGGCTACTAAATTCGTAGTATGAGTGGCTAATGATTTTGTAAACTGAATTCAACCGCCGGTAGTAATTGAATAAATATATACATCTTGATAGTATTTGGTTACTTCTGAACTAGTTCCATACTATAGTATGGGATGGCTGCGCAAAAGGGGGCTATTGCCTCTACAAAAGGCATTCTACAAAGCTAGTCTCTTAACTTAACTATTCTACACTGAAAAAACTACAAATCTCCACCATAAAAGTTGGCTAGCCAATTGCCTTGAGAGGAACTAAGTTCAGCGATCGTTCAACCACAACTGATCTTTTTCCTTCTCGCCAAATTTCAAGAGATCTGCAATGTTCATGCACTAGTTGATGCGCTTGAACCAGTCCCGGATCAGTACGAACAGCCGCGCCGCCCAACGATTTCTTCGAAGGTGAGCTCCGGCTTCTCGTGGCAGGGATCGTAGGTCCCTGTGAATCTAAACCTGAATTCTGGCGCTGATCTGTTGCCCGTGGTCGGCTCCAGCTATTGAACACTCCAACAAGCTAAGTGTAGATGTATGCACGCCGCCACGGTGTGTCCGCTGATGGTGCGTAGGATGGTTCGTCTTTGCTGCTGACAGTGTGTTCCCAGATTGCCCCACGGTAAGGTCGCCCGTGACGAGGCATGGAGGCGAGAGTTTGTTGACCTTGGCGCCGCCCTGTTCGGGGGGTTTGTTTCCTCGGCGGCAAGCTCGTAGGAATGCTTCGGAACGTACCTTCTTTCTCGTGCGCAGAGCACACGAAAATGCCGCCGCGCGCATTCTCCACGACGCTCGTTTGGCCCTTCTAGACGCCGCGGCGGCATTCGCCGTTGCCTCCTCCGCCGCCGCAGATGCAGCACATTCTGCGAAATCAACTGTCTCAGATGACAATGGAATACCGGCCTTGTAGTATAGTCGCATTGCCTGCCTCAGAGGGACCAAATATCCAAGCTTCGGCGGCGGCCGGGGCGACGCCGGCGGCTTCTGCTTAGGCGGGGCCATAGCTAAGCTTCCTAAGAGTGTATCTTATTTATTCGAAACTAGTTCGACTAACTGCTGAATCTTTAGTTCCCTTTCTTAGCATAAGAGTACTGAGATATTAAAAATACAGGTCGTGGCTAGCAACCGGATCGGGCAATGTACCAGGTCAGGGTTCTATTTTAAGTATATTTACGAGTGTGTCCTTAGTTGTGTCAAAATTTTTTGCATGTTCCACTACGATCGTAGAATTGTAACAACACCATCATAAATAGGGGAAGAGGACGTGGCATTTTACTGACTGGTGGGACCCGCAACCTCGACCATCGACGGCGCGCATGCCAGGTTCGAGAATTAGTGCTCCCCATTATTCTGTGATTTTCCATATTCTATCGCTCGCTCGCAGCTCCGCTCCGCTCCACCGCTCTGGTCTTGCACGCCGCCACTCCATCCCCTCCGGCAACACTCTCGTCCTCCCCCTAGACTATCGTCCTCCCGTCATCCCCTACCCGCCCTGCCTTGCCCCCTTGCCCTGTCTCCTTGCCTCCGTCACCACCTAGGCGCGTTTGGGAACGAAAATCGTTTGGTGGGCGCTAGGTTCTCGCGGAACGATGGTGGCTTTCTGGATACCGCACGGAAATGGATCCTGCGTGGCCGCAGAACACGGAGATAGGCCCTTCTCAGACGGAGAGCAAGGAGATGGACCCTTCAAGGCTGGAGAACATGGAGGAGCACGAAACAGGGTAAGAGGATGCGGGGTGCAAAGCTTTGGTGCTCTGGAGCCCATTGAACGTGCCGTACATCCTCCCTGAAGGGTAAGAACTGCAATTCCATCTCTGCATATCCCAATTAGCGTTTCTAGTCCCGTTTTGATGGAGAGGATCTGTGTTGGTGACCGTAGGACGTCTGCTTCATCCAGATTTCTTTTGAAGATTCGGCATGGGTGTCGGACTGAAACCTTGTCGGATGGTAGAATCGCAGTTACCAGTGGATTTGATTATCGACTAATAGTAGACGCGGAGGACATAACTCTAA
The DNA here is from genome assembly GCA_916181665.1 of Avena sativa. Classification (NCBI taxonomy): domain Eukaryota; kingdom Viridiplantae; phylum Streptophyta; class Magnoliopsida; order Poales; family Poaceae; genus Avena; species Avena sativa. The sequence goes on along the minus strand of OV702285.1, from coordinate 51,386,290 downwards.
GTGACTTGCACATGCAATTTGGAAAGTTTTCCATTGGCCAGCATGATAAAATCGTAATCAGGTACTACGACACAAATTTGCAGACTTTCTGCAACGTTAAAACTGAGGAGGCTCTAGCCATGATGTGGAGTAAACACCTCGGCACGGGGACTGTGCTGATGTTTGTGCACATTGTTAACAAAGATACTGGGGAAGAGACTGTCCTAAATGATACCGGGCCGTGTGGAACGCGAACAGAGCAGGCTCTGTTTTTGATACCGAGCGCCACCGACCAGCCTTTCGTTGACCATGAAGACATCGACATGTGTGGCGGTCAGGGTGATTTTGTGCTCGAAGATGATGATGATGATGATGAGAAAGCATATCCAGATGTGGCTGCTAACCCTGATAGGATGGAGACTAGGGAATATTTGGTTGATTCGAACTACGAGACTGACTATGAGACTGATGAGGAAGAGGAATGTGAGGATGGGGAAATGGGATGCAGATACGATAATGAAGACGAGGACAGGCTAGTGATAAAATTTGACAGGGACAATGATACGTCGAAAACATATCTATAATTTTTGATGTTCCATGCTTGTTTAGTATCTACTTTGCTTTGCTTTGCTTTGTCTACACTTTGAGGTGTTTTTATATGTTTTCTGATACTAACCTATTAACAAGATGCCATAGTGCCAGTTGCCTGTTTACTTCTGTTTTTGGTTCCAGAAGGCAGAAAATCAATATTCTCGGAATTGGACGGGACATAAGCCAAAGTCAATATTTTACCGTGGGGAACATGAAGCCTGAATATGAGATGGAGGAGAGCCACCAGGGGGTAACACCCCCTGGCCGTGCGGGTGGGCCCACCCCACGCCTGGGGGGGTGCAGCCACCCTGGCGGCCCCCTGCCTCGCCTCTTTGCCTATAAGAAGCCCCCGATGCCTAAACCCTAAGGACTCGATCAATATTACACGAAACCGTCTGTAGCCACCGCCACCATCGTCCCTAGATCAGGGGGATCTGAAGCTCTTCCCGGCACCCTACCGGAAGGGAGATCATATCGAGGCCTTCTTCTTCATCATGCCAGCCTCCGGTATGAAGCGTGAGTAGTTCCACCTTGGACTATGGGTCCATGTAGTAGCTAGATGGTTGTATATCCTCCTTTGTGCTTTCATGTCTAGATCTTGTGAGCTCCGTTCATGATCAAGATCTCATCTATTTTTTATCATGCATGTTGTGTTTGCGGGGATCCGACGGATATTGAGATTACTATGTCAGACTGATTAATGGTTTTGTCTTATTGATTCTATCATGTCTGTGTTGTTTTTGATCTTGCATGCTCTATGTTGTTAGTAGCTATCTTGTCCAAGTAGTTGCTAGTAACTCCAAGAGGGGGTATTTATGCTCGATAGTGGGTTCATGCCTCTATTTAAACTAAGGGAAGTGACAGAAATCTCTAAGGTTGTAGATGTGCTGTTGCACTAGGGAGAAAACAACGGTCTCTTGTTCATGGAACAAGTGGATTGTTTAACTTATGTCGAGGGAATGGCTGCGACAGATGCTGCAATCGGCAGCGAGTAGTAGAACGAGGGGCAAGGGCAGACAGCCATCTGCGGTGCGAGATGAGGGTGAAGACACAGGGTTTTACCAGGTTCGGCACCCCAGAGGGTAAAGACCTACTCCTGCTAGATTGTATTGATGAGAGAGTACAAGGGCGAGCTCAACGTCTAGGCGGTGAGTCGCAGGGGGTGTATGATGGAACGTGTCCTCTATGCGTACCCTAGGGAGGTTTATATAGTGTCACCTCACTAGGATTTACAGATCTACAACCGAATTAGTTAAGGATTCGGAGGGTGTTTGGCCTAATCCGACTGGGCCTAGCTACGCTTCTAGACCTCCAGCTTCTAGTCGCCTGGCCCCTTATTGAATCTTGATCCAGTCGCCGTCCTGCAAGCCCACTCGCTAGTAGTACGGGCCAATGGGAAATGTCTTCCTAGGCATACCCCACTTGGCATATCCCCATAAGTAGTCCCCGAGGCCGTCGTTAATTCGTCGCAGGCGTTCTTTGGCAATCGGAATATTCGGGTCCAATTTGGATGCCAGTCGAATCGGCGGTGGACTCCTTCAATGAAAGAGGGAACATGTTATCTTAGTCATGAGATCGGCGACCAGTCGAATCGTAGCTATGGCGATTGGGTCGGCGAGTAGTCGAATTGCAGCTATGGCGATTGGGTCGGCGAGTAATCGAATTGCAGCTATGGCGATTGGGTCAGTGAGTAGTCGAATCGCAGCTATGGCAATTGGGTCGGCGAGTAGTCGTGTCGCTGTAGCCAGTGAATCGAGTAGACGAAGTTGGACCGACAACCTTGGTCAAACTAGTCGTTGGGTAATCCAACCACTACAAGAAATGTGTTAACTTGTGACGTTTTGGTAGTGACCATCTACAAAATCGTCTTAAAATTCCACACCGGATGCTTGGGAGGGCCAAAACCTCAATAAACTGTGACGATTTTGCTCAAAACGTCGTAATTTCTTTCGGTGAAATCGTCATAATAGCTAGAAAGGTCTAAATGCAGAGGATAGCAAGATGGGCCATTGGATGTGTATAGGATGGACGGACAGGATGTTGATCTGTGGGAACTTGACACGGATAGATGATGTGGCAAGGTACCCCCTATCTTCGCCGCCACTCCCTCCTATCTTCGCCGCCACCCCCACCCCCACCCCCATCACTCCCGATCCCATCTGGCTGATCTCCGCTCACCCCCTCACTCCCCCAGCACCACAACCTCTCTTCAAATCTGTCGGTGGTCGGCGACGCGGTCTGGCGGCGGTCAAGCTCTTTACCCACCTCTGTGTCCTAACGGCTTACGCATCTGGCCCGTGTTTGCAGATCCCCGATCTGGGGGGTTACACCCGGTCCCTCAGCGGCGGCGACCCTTGCTGACCCTTCGGTTTTTGTGCTTTCTCGACACGTTCCCGTGGGGGGATTCTCTGATGTGGATGTTGCTGTGGTGGTTTCAGGCAGCGGCGGCGGCGTGGATGACGTGGCGGCGGTGAGTGATGGTGATGGGCGCGATGGCGGCGGTGAAGGTGGAGGAGCGGGACGGGTGCGCGGAGAACCGCCAGTCTCTGGCATCGCCGAGCCCGTCGGCGTACGAGGGAGGGGGCTATGGCGTGCTCGCGCGGATGTCGCCTTTCGGTTCCAGCCCGGCCGAATCCATGTCCGGTCGTAGGTACTGCTCCTCCTCCTCATCCTCTGCCAACCGTCTGAGACTCTGCTGTTCGGTGTACTGGATAGTGGTTGCTTTCCTGACTCGGATGCTCTCCTCTGCTTGGGTTGGGCTGTGGCTAGGATAGGAAAGGTGAGATTCTCCTGGGGTATTTTTAGTTAGTAGATGCAATTGGGTTGGATTGTGAAATGGTGGGGCAGGCCACTGGGCTCCTGATAAATTTTTGGGTAATATTGGTAAGTGTAAATGGATGATCAATATGATTACTTTGTCCATATGACCATAATAATCTAAATGATTCCTAGCCAAATGGCTATGAAGATGATTTCATTTAAAGAGCATGTTTTGTGATGTTGCAAATCCCCTATGGCCTGTATTTTTGTTCAATTGCTGGAGCTATATGAGTTCTAGTTTCCTTGAATCGAACTGTGAAGATGAGCAGTGTGTAATTCAGTTACCTTTGTTTTAAAATATAAAATGATTCTTAGATATTTTTGAATATCTAAGAAAAGGATTTATTATCAAACTTGTTGAAGGGCTGATGTTCTAGTTTTAGAGACTAGATTGAGAGTTTGGTGGGAGTGAGTTTGGGATTGTGCCTGAGGTGCAATTCCAATTCTTTTGGATTTGTGCCCAGCAATCCCTCATGCTTGCTGGTTTGTGCAAAGATGATTTGTATGCTTTTATGGCCTTGGTATGATTAGTAGAAGTGTGCTATAGCCCCTGCCTAGGATGCAAAGGCTAAGGCCAACTCTAAATAAGAACAGAGATTATGGTGTATCTTTTTATTTCTCTATGAGGAACATACATAGCATCTCTATGTAAATTTGAGAGAACACCCTCATCCAATCCTCCTAGATGATCATCTAGTTGAAATGGTATAGGGGTGGATTTGATGGGTATTAGTCTCTTTATTTTCCCAAGATGCTGATGCAAAAGAGAATACATATGCTGAAAATATTGTAAAGTTCTACCTGCTACAAGATATGATTGTTGATCTTGTTATGCTACTAATATAAGCTTCCATGCATCCTGTCCTGGAAATCCTTCTCCTCCTTCTTCCTTGCTGGATCTATTTTGAATCCTATCCTGATACTTGATATGCTGGCTAGTTCTTCTTTGGACTACTAGTGCTTCTTGCCTCCTCCTACCTTGCAACCATGTTGCCTTTGCTGTGAATCCCTATACTTCTAGCTCCTAGATGGCTCCAAGGAGCAACCAGAGTTGGTTGAGGGTGAGGTATAACACTCTGATGGTAACTTTGTGTGGATGTGCTGTGGAGTGTGGCCAGGTAATTGTTAGCTACGGCTGTTCCTTCTTATCTGGTTTCCTGGTCTGCTGTGGTGTTGACAGCAGCTACTTGCATGTTGATGCGCAAGCTGCTTGCAAGTGGGACCTGCTGGTGTGGATGAGATCAAGTGAAAACTTGATATTTGTGGAATCTTTATCTTATTACCTTAGTTGTCATGGTGAAACTTGCCCCTCTCTAGCCTATGATGTTGTACTGAGGCAAAATATACTGATATGAACAGATGCTACTTTTTTTTTGGTGAAACTTGCCCCTTTCTAAAGTTTAGCTCAATGATGAACTTTTAACAGTGCAACACACTATTCATTTCTGAGAGCAAACTAACCAACTAACCATTCTTCCTTTGGTAATAGTTTCTTGTTTCTTAAAAAATCTATGTACAGAACTACATTGGCTAAGTAATGGATAAGAATAGCTTATATGCTATGACTTCATACACAAATTATAAGATTTCATCCCCATGTTAGTATTTTTACTGCTTTCGGTTGTTTTGGGAAGTACAGATTACGACTTTGAGAGTGTATATCCACTCCGAAGCTTTGTTCAGAGTGTACTGTTCAGAGAGTTCCAGGAAGAGGAAGCATGAAGAAGTTCCAGGAAGAGAAAGCGTGAAGAAGTTTGGATTTTATTCTTTCTATAATTTTTTTATTGTATTTTGGTAGCTCCACTGATGTGAACTATGTAGAACTGTGTATAATTGTAATGTGCTGATCTCTATGTAGAACTGTGTATGATTGTAATGTGCTGATCATAATGTGCTCTGTTTGAATCAAAATGATTTTGTATACTCTGTTGGTCTTGATTAAATTGTTAGATTTTAATTACTGAGAAAATATATACTGGCAACTGGGACCGTATGAATTATGGAACACCAGGTGTGACCGGCCCAAAATAAGAAGGCCCAAAGTAAAAATGTGTCCAAAGAAAAGGCCAATGCAACGAAACAAAAAAATGCTTGAATGATGGGCTTGGCCCATGTAGCTAACCAGATTTGATGAGAAAATCAATCCAGAATAGTTGGGCTAAGCCCATGTGGAATCCAAAAATGGACTGGGCTGATTTTGATTTAAGACGATTTAATTTCGTCACAATTTTGCCACGTAGGATCAGCCACGTAGGATCTGACTTGGCATGCTAGATGGCCCGTGACGATATTGGATCGTCACAGACGTTATGACGATCCAATATCGTCATAGAAGGTTATGACGATTTTATAAAAAACATCGTTATAGTTTATTTGCGACGCCCAGCTTTCGACGATCTCAAAATCGTCATAAAATCGTCATAAACAGACTATTATGACGATTCTATGACGAAAATAGAGGGTCATATATTGCCAGATTCCTTGTAGTGAACGGTAATGTCGGCATAATCACCGCGTGGTAACGGCTCCCCGAAAATGGCGGGTAGCAACCGTTATATAAGGAAGCTGACGGGCGAGGGGTGATCATTCCCCGTATTTCTTCCGATCTCGCGCGTCTCCCAATCTCCCATTCCTCCGTAGCGACCCAGAACGACCTAGAGCGATCCGGAGTGACTCCGCAAACCCATATCCTCTAACCGATGGGTACTCCAGCAGATTCGTGGGGGAGATCCAAGTGCACGAAAGTGCTATTGAAATCCTTCAAAGACACGGGAATTCTTTGCGCCGGTAGGTGGCGAATTCTAGCAGCCGGAGAGGTGGTGCCCGATCCGCGCGCCGGGGAGTTCGTCTGCTTCACCAGCCACTTGGAGAGGGGGCTTGGCTTCCCCTCCTCAATCTTCTTCCTCCGCTTCTGCGCATATTACGGCATCCAGCCGTCGGATCTGGGGCCGCACAGCATTGAGCAACTCGCCATCTTCGTGGCGTTTTGTGATTGCTACCTGGGCTTCCGCCCGTACTTCCCCCTGTGGCAAGATCTGTTCCACGGGCGGGTCGGACACGAAGGGGCAGGCGGCCCGATGCTAGCTGCAGGCGGCCTCACCTTCCAACTGAAGTCCAAGGCCTTTTTCTTTGACCTGATGCTGCCGAAGAAGGCGGGGAACGAGTGGAAGAAACACTGGTTCTATGTGAGAAAGTCGACACCGGACGACGAGGTCGCACTTCCAATGTACTCCGCCAATCGGCCCGAGCCGTGTCAGCTTCAAGTCGCCAAGCTCCCGCACGACCAGCGGATGGTGGTCGACGAAATGTTGATGACGATCCGCAATCTTAAGAATAAGGGCCTCCAAACGATCAACTTCTACAACTGCTAGCTCGGGCGGCAGCTGGTGCCTTTGGCCAGCCGCGCCCACTGGATGTACGAGTACACGGGCAAGGACGACGCGACCAAGTCCTGCACCACCGAATGGAGTGCCGCTGACTACACCCTCACGTTGAGGAAGATTACCGACATAGAGTACCTCGACGCGAAGGCCAGAATACCTCTGTACACCGTGAAGCGCAACGCACCACCGGTAAATTCACTCTCCCTTGTCCATTTCCCAGTCGCAGAATTGCAGTCGCGGTTCTTACTGATCGTGTTTCATGTGTATAGCTATTCCAAGTGGTGGAAGGTTGGCTTCCACCCGCCGATGACGAACACTCGAGCTAGTCCGCTGAGGACGAGAGCAAATCGTCCTCCGACAAAGGCAACGTCGGGGGCGACGATGATGATGACGATGATGATGATGAAGACGACGACGAGGCCGTGGAGGTCGCCGCACCCGCGGTCCGGAGGACCCGCTTGCAGCGGCAACGCGAGCTCGAAGCTAGCAAGAGTCTCGAGGCTCATGATGGGGTGAAGGCGAGGGCCTCGAGCACACTTCTCGGCGCGCCGCCGCGCCGTCGAAGAAGAAATCGCCATAGAAGAAGAAGGAGCCGACCAGGGCGGTGTCGCCGCCTCAGTCCACGAGTAGCTCTGAAGCGACCAGCGCGGCCGACAAGGCCGGGGCCAGCGCTCCGGCGCAAGCGACTGCGGCTCCTGATGCAGCCGTGGTAGAAGATGAAGTGTCGTTGGCATCGTTGCCATCGCCCTTCTCCGCAGTCACCGGGCTCGGGGCCGCCCCACCCACAGGGGCGTCTCCACCGCGGGAAGCACCTGCGTCGACTGTTGGCGAGCTTCCCGCCACGGCTTCATCCTCGAAGAAGGCGTCTGTGACATGGACGCCAAGTTTATTCGAGACGGGCCTCATCCGAAAGCTGGGGCCAGAGTTGGAGAAACCGGCGAGTATCCGCACCAGTCTATGCTTCATCCCAGTCGCCAAGTAAGTATTTTTTTATGTATTCCTTTGGGTGACTAGCTTGAACTCGTCTTGCGAGCTTGCTGATAATGTTGTTTTGTAGGACTGGCATGAAGAAAATTGGCCACCCCTCGGTGGCTAAGGTTCCAGCGGGCACCGCCGGGGCAGAAGACGATCCCTCGAAGAAGAGGAAGAGCGATGAGGTTGAGGCGCCCATTGAGGGCGTGAAGAGGGAGAAGGGCGATGAGGTCGTCACGATTTCAGACGAGCCAGTCGACGCCCCAAGTGAGGATCGAATTGGAGCAAGTGCAGCCTCGAAGGCCATAGTGGACGCGGAGTCGCAGCAGATGGAACCCGTGGCGCCGGTGGGGTGACAGCCCCATCAACGAGCGTTGTAGGAGCAGCAGTGGCGAGCTTCCCGTCTTTGTGGCGAGGGCCACTACTGCGAGCGCGTCGACGCAGTCGGCCTAGGCGCCCGATGTTTTGGGCTCGGAGGTCGAACAGCGGCGCGAGCGCACACCTCTCGTGCTCCCGTCAGTCGACGCGGTCGAGCTGCACAGCATGCTGGGTGCAGCCATCCAGGTATGTCCACTACCCAAGGATCTGGCCGCTGAGTTTCAGCGGGTAGATTCTTACTTTTGTGCTGACTTTCAATATCCAGTCCCCGAGCGGCTGGTCGCTGAACTTTCAGCGGCTGGGCGCTTAGGAAATTTATTCATTGCCCAGTCCCCGAGTGTCTAGTCGCTCACTTAGGAAGTCTTGTGATTCTTTTCTGATGTTTGTCATATCTGCGCAGGGTCTCCAGCGCGAGTCGGCAGGGCGGCTGGCTGCCAGGGATCGGCTGGAGAAGGAATTCCGCTCCATGCGGGAATTGAACGAACAACTTCAAGCGGCTGCTGGTAAGAACTTGAGATGCCCTTGTCCATGGGCTTTTGTCTGATTTCATACTCATGCTCGTGTGTGTGTGTGTGTGTATGTGTGTGTGTGTGTGTGTGCAGAAGGTCACGCGGCTGAGGTGGAGAAGGCTCGCGAGGGTCTGGTCCCTACGAGTGACTTGAAAGCTGCCCAGTCGTCATTGTCTGGCGCAGAGAAGCGGGTGGCCAAGCTGGAGCGAGAGCTCGAATCCGTGAAGGCGGAGACGACCTCGGCGGACGGGAGAGCTAAAGCGGACGTCACTCCTGCTGCCAAGGAGCGGAAGGTGTCGGATGCACTCGTTGTCGGGCTGCAGACTGATTTCTCGAGTCTGCAGGACTTTGTTACGGGGATCTGTCGTCCGTTAACCTTCGTATGTTTGGTCTGGAGAGTCCCTGAGCACGCGGGTCGCCTCTGCTTTTTATTTTTTGCGCCCTTCTGATTGTGAACTTCTTACGTTTTGTAGGGAAGATTCTGGACGACGAGGCCGAAGCGCAGTTGTACGATGCGCGACAGTGTGTCACCATGTTGGTGGACTCTGCCGCTCTATCGGCGACTTGTATTCGCTCGTACCTTCAGGAGATTTCACCAATGATCCCTAGCGAGCTCACCGAGGTATGGCGCTACCTAGAGAAAGCTCCGGTGGTTGTGGATCTCATGTCGCGGTCGACTTTCTGCCGAGGGGCTACGACTGCGCTGAGCCTCGGGCTCGCGACCGTCCCCGATGACTTCGACCTTGCTGATGTCACCAGCGGGTACCCTTCATCGACGGGTGCGGTCGAGATTGCTGACGTGCTAAAGTGGACCGACCGGGCCGCGGTCTACTCCGAACGGGTGTTTGCGATGGGTGATCTTCTTCCGTATCAGGAGACGATCGTTGCCCCGAACGATCTCGAGCCGGCGAAGCGCGACTTCAAGTTGGAGCAGCCGTTCCGAGCGGTCATGGCGGGTGCTCTGACGGCGTACCCGTAAAACCAGTGGATTCCCTTCATCCGCATCCGCGGAGGCGGTGGCACGTTGTCGTCGAAGCCTGTGGAGTAGGAGAGTTTCCCGAGTGGCGTTAGTTGTAAGGAAAAATGTGCCTGCCCTTGTAAGCGAACAAATTTTGTTGCCTTAAGGAATGCATGCATGCTTTTGTTAGTGTTACTTTGATTATGAATTGTTGGGTTGTGCGAGTCCCCGAGCGCGTCTGCCCTTTTGTGGGGTTTACCTTGTTTCTTTTGTGTATGTTTTATTGTTATACTGTTAGTTAGTTTAGGTCAATTCGCCGTGGCTTGACAAGCCAGTCGCGTGGCGACCCCAAGGGGTGCTCTATACTTGGCCGTTTTCCCGAGCATGGACAGGGTCGGTTGGACGAGTCCCCGAGCATGGTACTTAGCCGTTCTAGTCGCATGCCCAAGGTAGGTGAGGACAAGGCACGTTTGTACTTGGCGCGTCGCTCCACCTGACTCGGAGAGTCAGTCGCGTGGCGAGTCCAAGATGCGCTCTCATACTTGGTGTTTTCCCTGGCCGCGTGGGTTTAGACTAGCGTCAGTCCCCGAGCATGGTACTAAACCGTTCGAGTCGCTGCGGCGAGGATGTGGAGGACTGGGTCGCTATGAGAAGCGAGTGCGCTTGTCTTGGCCCGGCAGGCTAGTCGAGCGAGGCGACTCCGATGGGGCTCTGGGTTGGTGTTTTCGTGGACGAAGCAAGGCCCGAATTTGGTCGGTGCCCTTGGATCGCACTACTTAGCCGTACCAGTCGCGTACCAAAGGTTGACTTCTGCGGTTAGCATGACGCTGTTCTTACGAGTGCGAGTGGCACAAGATACGGAGAGTGGACACAATTTGTGGGAATCGATCTTCTTTATTTCATAGCGGGGGGAGTACATGTTGGAGTTCTAAGTGTCGAACTTCCTTAGGAGGTTTACATTCCATGGCCGCTTGACGTCGAGCTATCCATTGCCTTGGACATCGTTGAGGTAGTAGGCGTCGTTTCCTAGGACTCGCCCTATGGCGAATGGTCCCTCCCACGGGGGAGAGAGCTTGTGTATGCCCTTCTTGTCCTGGATCAGCCGGAGGACCAGGTCGCCTTCCTGGAAGGTGCGAGTTCGGACTCGGCGGCTGTGGTAGCGATGGAGTCCTTGCTGGTAGATGGCGGTGCGGGAACGAGCTAGGTAGTGAGCTTCGTCGAGCTGGTCGACCCTATCTTGGCGTGCGAGCTTGTTGTTGGCCTCCGCATAGTTGACGACTCGCGGTGAGTCGTGCTCGAGGTCGGTCGGCATGACGGCTTTGGCGCCGTAAACCATGAAGAAGGGGGTGAAGCCCGTCGACCTATTGATGTAGGTGCGGATGCCCAAGATGACCGAGGGGAGTTCTTCGACCCAGCACCCCGGGGTTTGCTCGAGGGGGACTTGCAGGCGCGGCTTCAGGCTGTGGAGGATGCTCTGGTTGGCGCGTTCCACCTGGCCATTGGACTCCGGGTGGGCGACTGAGGCGAGGTTGAGTCGTATGTTGTGTTCCTTGCAGAATTCGGCCATGTCCCCCTTTGCAAAGTTGGTGCCGTTGTCCATGATGATGGTATGCGGGAACCTGTAGCGATAGATGAGCTCGCGTAGGAACTTGGCGGCGGTCTTCCCATCACACTTGCGAACTGGCTTGGCCTCCACCCATTTTGTGAATTTGTCGGCTGCGACTAAGAGGTGGGTGTATCTGGAGGGGCCTTCTTGAAGGGGCCTACCATGTCCATGCCCCACACGACGAATGGACAGGTGATGGGGATGGTCTTGAGTGCCGAGCTAGGTACGTGGGTGTGATTGGCGTACTTCTGGCACCCGACGCAGCGTTGGACGATGTCGACCGCGTCAGCATGTGCGATGAGCCAGTAGAAGCCATGTCGCATGGCCTTGGCGACCAAGGACCGAGTGCCAACGTGGTGGCCGTAGTCGCCAGCGTGGATGTCTTGGAGGATTTTGCGACCTTCCGCGGGTTGTACGCAGCGTTGGAATACGTCGGTCACGCTGCGCTTGTGGAGCTCCCCATTGATGAT